>OY740717.1:162580125-164980125 GCA_963513945.1 Hydrotaea diabolus
ACTCAAACTTTCGCACCAGCCTGAGCAACGCCGGATTCATACAAGCCAACGAACCAAGCATTCTTCTATACATATACATTAGTGTGCCCCGTCGGAAAAGAATATTCCGTAAATATATATATAAAATAAACGTTAGACGAATAAATCTGCTGAGCATTAGAAGTAACTACAAAACTAGTTACACCCACGACTGTAGTCCAATCTCACGATATCCCGTTCTATGAACCGGATTGACCCGAAGCACCAATTCTTAGGCCAAGGGCTGTAACACGGTGGCATGTCGCAACGTCCATGGACATAAAGACACAAAAAAGTGTCGTAAGGTCTATGGGCCTTAAGTCAATTTGGGAAGTGTCGTAATGGCCATGGACGTTGGGACTTTTTGGTAGAGAAAAGAAACGTAATTTTTTAACACAATAATTTTATTCACAAATAATTTCATAATATCATATGTGACGCTCAAAATAGAAAGGGACCTAAGGGTAAAAACCAGTTTTGTTCAGGAGAGCCATTTAAAAGATTAGGTCCCTTTCTATTTGCGCTTAGAATCGTCGATTTCACTTTCATAAAAAAGCGCATATCTCTGGGACGGAACACTTTTGGGGCATGGGATCGGTCTCATTCGATGCTCAGATGTTGTTCACATCAAAGAAAAAAAAGTGAAAATTGATTTTTTTTTTAGCTACTTATTGGAATATATTTAATTTTGTTTTAACAATATGCCGACAGTATGGGCAAAGCAGAGGTGAATTGTTATTTTTCGATTTCAATTCTAATTTTTCGCAGCAGCTGAAAAAGATTTTTAAATGCTTGCATGGCTGCAAAAGGATGTTTCTAGCATCGAGTGTGCATATAATGCATTTTAAGACTTCTTTAATCTGGCTACAAGCCATGACGTTATCATGAGTATCCTCTATTTCAGATACATCTTGCTAGTCCTTTTCTTCTTCAGCGTCATCATTTTTGAGAATACTGTGTTCTTTATTTATAATATGGTTGAAAAAGTCGACTAGCGAGGCCATTGCCCAGTCGCTGAACCAACTGGACAATTTTATTGTCCTTGTTATTCTGCGGCTTACGTTTTGGGCTAAGGATGCTTGGGCTAAGGAAACTGACTGAGAGAAGACTTCGTCGCGGATAACTTCCAGGAACTTGAAAAACCGCCTATGCTTCTCCAGTTTCTTAGAAAGTTTGGAATTGAAGCCTTGCAGCGACCTAGTGGTCCTTACATGTTCCAGATAATGGGTACTTTAGAGGCAATGACATAGGTTATAAACAAGTTGTAGGGGACATTAGTTGTGCTAAACCTGCAATGGAAATGGAAAGGGGGGGAAAGTAAAGGTAAAGCTTTACTTTTCTCTCTTTCCATTTACATGGTTTGTGTTTAGTTTAGCACAATTCCTTAGCCTTCCAATAATATGTATGATATATCATTTGACAAATAAAGTGTAAAATACAAATAGGGAGGGATGAGGAATAGAATGTATATAAGTTAGGGTAATCAAAAAATCGGCGCCGATTTTTTATTTATCAACTAAGAACTCAATCTATACTTCAAGTATTATGTAACCCAACATTTGGCACAACAATATTGTCACTTCAAAAAGTTATGTCACTTCAAAAAGTGTCTCAACGTCCATTGACTTTGTGTTATCAGATTCGAAGACATTATGACAAACTCAAAAGTGTATTAATGCCTATGGACGTTACGACACATTAAAAGAGTCATAATGTCCATGGACAATATTTCCTTGGACAATACGACATGCCACCCTGTAACCCCAGCACACAGTTGCCGCTACAACAACAACAAAACTAGTAAAAACTTTTTAAGTTTGGCCAGTCCGAGTCGTATGTACCATTTGCCCTGGTTTGACTATTCAATTGGCTGCAATGACAGTTATGATATTTGCAGACCCTTTAACCGCTTTTATTGGATCTGTAGGTCCATGGTTTTGATTCATAATTCTTGGCTAAGAGCCTAATATTCTAAAAAATGTTTAGCTCGTTTGTTTTTTTCTAAAAAATCTTAAGATTAAATTGATTTATGGATTTGCTTTAATTTGAGTCTCTATACTTATATGTTCTTATTTACTAGATGTCGCTTGGCCAAAATTTCAGTCTCTTGGGTTCATAAGTTGACCCCAGGTAAGGTTACATTTTATTGGCAGCCTCACAAAACATGATTCACTACAGTCCATGACTAGATCCCCTCTGTGATATCATATATTCGTCTCGAATAATTCTTGCTATGATACGTAATCATCGCCTCCTTTTTACTTCAGCCATATTGTTGCCATAATTAAGGAGTGGATCCTGCCAAAATCCCTGTCGGAAATACAGTTTTGCCTGTAGACGGTTTATTTAAATACAGGGTGGCGCATAACTTCCGTTGTGGTTTGAATGTTTAATAACTTTTTTATATATTGTTTAATTATAAGTTTTTGTTTTACATTATATTAATGGGGAATATTTTTGGCTTAAGTATGAAAAATTATATCCCGCAAGTGGTGGCCATTTTCGGCAGCGCACTTTCGTGCTCTTTCCAATACATTTTAAATAATTTTTCGTAATATTCCGGTGTTATGGCTTGAATTTCATGGCGAATGTTTTGTTTAAGCTGAGGTATGGTCGCTGGCTTACGTATACCCTTTCTTTCAAATAACCCAAAAGAAAACAGTCTGGCGCTGTTAAATCCGTTGAGCGTGGGGGCCAATTGAAATCGCTTCTGTGCGAATTGACTCTTGATTTTTAAAATAAAATTCAACAATTGCTGATCGCTGTTCTGTTGTGTAGTGTTCCATTTCAAATTCCCAAGTTTGCTTCGCAAAGTTCTGAAATAAAAATAAAAAAATATAAATAAATTTCAAAAGTTGTTAAACATTCAAACCACAATGGCAGTTTTGCGCCACTCTGTATATGACTTAAATGTAAATATTGGAGTTTTTACAGGGAGGACAATTAAAAATTAAATCGGCTGTAAAATAAAAGTACTGATAATTTCTGGTTTTATTGGAAATTTTTAAATTTAATAATGGAACGTAATATCATTCATATGACTACCAGAACTGGCTCGGCAATACCTCTTGCGAACAACCTAATTTTCCAGTACATTTCGGATTGTTTCAGTCGGTTGTTTCATTGATTTTGATCATGCTCTAACGCTTCAATTGTCTCTGGAGGCTTTGCGTAACATTTATCCTTAAAGGCTTCCTACCGAAAATAATCCAAAGGGCTCAAATCACTGCTTCGAGGCGGCCAATTGACATCAAAATTTCGGCTGATTATTCGATTTTTTAAAACAGTGCGTAAAATATCGATGGTTGCGTTGGCTGTGTGCATGTGTCCCCGTCTAGTTGAATCCAAATATCGTCCATGTCATTCTCTTGAGTTTTTGGAAACAAAAATTTGTTGTGCATGGCGTGGTAATGCTCAACGTTGACGGTTACGACGTCTCATTGCTCATTTTCGAAGAAAAAGAGATCAATAATGCCGCCTGTGACTCGTTGTGGATGCATTGGCTACTCAATACGAGAGTTGCTATTTATATTACGGGTTCGGCAATAAAAACACAATAATTTATCATTGGAAATGGTATTATTGTTTTTCAAAATATTCTCCCTTAAGATCAATACACTTTTGTTTGAGCACAAACCAATTTTCGTAGCACTTTTTCCACTACGATTGAGACACATCCAAAACATGATTTTTGACGCTTCAACAGCTGTTTCGGGCGATGAAAAACGTTGAACACGCATTTTTTTCTTGATGCAAGGGAATAAGAAGAAGTCATTGGGTGCCGAATCAGGGCTGTGCGGTGGATGGTTCATCAATTCGCATCTTGAGTGGTCAAATAGCTCATCGTTTTAGCTGATGTGTGAGAGCTCGCATTGTCGTTATGCAAAATTATCCGTCTTCTCTTGGTACCTTCCTCATTTCTTTAGAACACTGTTAGCAAACAGATGGTTGTATACCACTCAGAATTGACCGTCTTACGTTCCACTTGAGGCACTGTGGCAACATTACCGGTTATACCGAAAAAAACGCAATCATTTGCTTCGATGTACTTCTTCCACGAACAACTTTTGTTGGATTTGGCTCATTTTGAAAGACCCATATGGTCGATTGCTGTTTTGTTTCGAGTTAATATGCATAGATCCATGATTCGTCACCTGTGACTGTCTTTCATCTGTTATACTTTTTCACCATCTCTTTGCACCAATCCATACGAGCCTTTTTTTGAGCATTCGTCAAATTATGTGGGATCCAACGAGAACCATTTTTTTTACAGCCTAATGAACATGCAATATCTTATTGATGCTTGTCATACTAATGCCCAAAGATGACTTAATCTCACAGCATGTCACATGTCGGTCTTGCTTAATCAGTTCACACACAGCATCGATGGTGACCGAAATTGGACGTCCTTCACGAAATTTATCCTGGAGCGAACGACGTCCGAGACTGAACTCTTGGTACCAGCGATTAACAGTGGTTTTTGATGGTGCTTCAAGCGAAAACGCATCAAGAGTCTTTAGTTCTTGGACCAATTAAAACTTGTTAGCCTTCATACCGAGGATTTTTCAAAGAAGTGCGAGAAATGTTCACTTAATTAGAACGATGACGAGTTGATGTTGATGGATGCTCTTGAACATTCTCAGTTGCAGCAGCAATGTTTTTGATTGAACGCACTGGACGAGAACGTACTCGGGTTGGTTTGTCTAATAACGATTCATTCTCATGAACTCGCTTCACATTTTGACGCACAAACAAAACTGAAGGCCGATCCCTTCAGAAAATTTTCCACGTAAATTTCTTACAGTTTGGGTTAAAGACTCACTACATTGGAAGTACTATTTTAATATTTCCCAATTTTATTTAAGTGTATACCTGAGTAAAAAATTAAAAATTAATGTTATTCTATATTTCAACGTCAAAGTAATCGGTAGTTCAAATTAATGACTTAAAATAGACTATCCTGTACATTTTTAAAATATGTACATCAACAACTCAGCAGTTCTCTTTATCTGCCCCAAGTCGCTAATGTACGATTATGGCGTAAATTGTTCATGTTTTGCAGTTTTATACACATTGCTAAACCTAAGTTTCTTGTTTTACGGAACACCCTTATATACACACATATATATGTGAGTACATACGTAGGCATAGCACATAATCAATTGGTTGGTTTGGCTGATGTGTGGAAAATGTCTATCTGTTTTTTCATTCATTTCGGGTAAATATGACACATGTCATTCCACATACACACCAAAGTATCGACAGGTAAAATGCAAAACAACGTAAGAACATTAGTGAATTATATATAGCTTCAGTGCTATTCAATACTTTAATTGAACTCTTAACAATTTGTGGGTAAATAGGAATTTCCCAAACAATAGAATTTACATGAGGTAAAGGTCTGTAGGAGGTTGGAAGTATCATACCATTTATAAGTATAAGTATACCCTCCAGCGAAGATAGTATGGTATACAAAATTTTCATTCTGTTTGCAACATCAAGAAATATTGACCGGAGACCTCATAAAGTATATATATAGGTATGATGATCATAAACTTCTAAGACGATCTAGCCGTCTGTCCGTCCGTGTGTCTATTGAAAACACGCTAGCGATGCTTCAACAGCATCTACTGGCGATGAAAATCGTTGACCACGTATTTTTTCTTAATGTGCGGGAATAAAAAGAAGTCATTGGGTGCCAAGTCAGGGCTGTACGGCGGATGACCCATCAGTTCGACGTTTTGGCCGGTCAAACAGGCGCTGGTTTTGAGCCGATGTATGAGAGCTCACATTGTCGTTTTGGCCGGTCAAAAATGCACTGGTTTGAGCCGATGTGTGAGAGCTCACATTGTCATGGAAGACGAAGACAGAAGACTTCAGGCAAGCAAACCCAGAATTGAGCGTTCTACGTTGCTCAAGCGGAACAGACGTCACATGACCAGTTTTGCCGAAGAAATAAGAGACCATTTGCTTCGACGTACTTCTTCCACGAACAACTTTCGTTGGATTTGGCTCGTCTTCGAAGACCCACACGGTCGATTTCTGTTTTGTTTCGGGCTCATACGCATAGATCCATGATTCGTCACCTGTAAACGTCTTTTAAAGCACCGCGATCGAATTTTTTTAAAATTTCTTTGCACTAATCTTCACGAGCCTTTTTTGAGCGATTGTCAAATTTTGCGGCATCCAACGAAAACAAACCATTTTTACGACCAGGTGTTCATGCAATATCGAATGTATGCTAGTGGAAGAAATGCCCAGGGATGTCTCTATCTCACGGTATGTCACATGACGTTCTTGCATTATCAGTTCACGCACGGCATTAAGGTTCTCTGGCACAACGGCCGTTTTTGGACGACCTTCGTCTTTGAGCTAGCGTCGGCCACGATTGAATTCATTAAACCAGTTTTTCACAGTGCTTTAGGATGGTGCTTCATCGCCATACAAAGATTTAAGTTCATCGATGCACTCTTGTCGTTATAATCCACGTCGAAAGTTGTTAAAAATGATCGCACGAAAATGTTCACGAGTTAATTGCATTTTTTGGCCAAATTGATTTCTTCAAGTCACTGTAAACCGCACAAATGATGGTCGCACGCCCAATCGTTCTGAGTATGTTAATGCTCAAAAATGTCAAACTTTTCAATGGAAATGTCTGATGGCGCCAGGCTTGATCGTCATCAAATTCTAAGATGATCTGGCCGTCCATCCGTCTATTAAAAGTAAGTAAGTAGTCAAATGAATCAACCTAGGATCCTGAAAACTTGTATGATGATGGTCATGGCCATAAGCTGTTTGAGATTGTTAATAGGCGAAATCGGCCTAAGGGGAAAAAAGTTTCCCATTTAGGGACTTAAGGTGCCTCGGTTAAAAGAACACTTTTTTGAGTATTTGCTTAACAAATTATAATTTTCTTGTGGACGGCCCATGGTAAAAATGGCTACTGTTAGTTGGCACCGATTATTAAGTACCCCAAAAAAGTGCATACTAGCTGAACTTTTTGTGGCCCAAAACTCATACAGCATGTTCAAAATGTGCAATTAATATTCAGTATGGACATATGGGTACTCAATTTAAAGAAAATTTAGCTACGAATCCAAATATAGAGCCATCTAGCAGTTTTGGGTGAGATTATAAATGGACGTAGGTCTAAAAAAACGTATTTTTTTGCGCTTTAAAAGGGTATAGACGGTGATGGTTTTGTAAGGTTCAGCCAACGTAACGACATTTTGACTCATTTGAAAGTACAATTTATTATTGCATCTGTTTGAAATTTAGCTGAACATTGTGACATCCACGTCACTGGGTATCTGTTCACCTACGAAAATCTATGTCATTCAATGTTTCTCCAATTTTTCAATGTTTTTTTCCTGTACAGTCATAGCATGTTTGAACAGACTGAGATATGTATACAATAGACTGGGTCACACTTAAAGAAATGAAAACAATTGTTCGCTTAAGAGGAAATATCGGTTATTCGGGGTGGTGCAAAACTGCCATTGCGGTTTAAATGTCTAATAACATTTTAAATTTATTTATATTTTTTATTGTTATTTCAGTATTTTGTGAAGCAAACTTGGGGAATTTGAAATGGAACACTACACAAAAGAACAGCGGTCAGCAATTGTTGAGTTTTATTTTTAAAAATCAAGATTCAATTGTAGCGAACACATTATTTCGCGCAGGAGCGATTTCAATTGGCCCCTACGTTCGACGGATTTAACAGCGCCAGACTGTTTTCTTTGGGGTTATTTGAAAGAAAGGGTATATGAAAATAAGCCAGCGACCTTACCACATCTAAAACAAAACATTCGCCATAAAATTCAAGCCACCGGAAGTTTACGAAAAAAAAATATAAAAATTCAAATCAAGTGTGGAATCTTTATTGGTAATTTGAAAGGACATTTTATGACATTTATTTTTTGAATATAATTTCCTTCAAATGTTGGCCGCAACTACGCTTCAGGGTTTCCATTCTGAGGTTCCAATGACTCGTTCGAGCATTTCGACCGGTATGACACTTTAATGACACGTGTAATGATGGCTTTACGTAACCCCAAAGAAAATGTTTTAAGGTGTAATATCACTCGATCTAGGCGGCCAACTCACCTGTCCAAAACGTGAAAATAGTTGCTTTTCGAAATGACCTCTCAATAGATCCATTGTTTTAGCAGCTGTATGGCAAGTGGCACCGTTCTGTTGAAACCAAGTGTCGTCAAGATTACGGGCTTCAATTACAGGTAGCATAAAGATCGATATCATGGCGCGATAGCGAGCACCATTCACGGTTACGTTCCGGCCATCATTTTTGAAAAAATATGCACCGATGATTCCACCATCCCAAAAACCGCACCAAGCCGTGGTTTTCTCTGGGTATACTGGCACCTCTTGAACCTCTTCTTGTTGCTCTGCAGTCCAAATGCGGCAATTTTGTTCATTGACTTTGCCGTTGAGCCAGAAATGGACCTCATCACTGAACACAATTTTTGTCGAAAAACGTTGCTTACCAAACGTCAATTTCCCTAATACTCTTGCACAAATTGAAGACGTTGTTGCGGTGTAAGTCTTACATGATAAAATGACAAAAAATACTGAAAAGAAACAAAAATAAAGTTTAACAAAACACAAGCGTAATCGGTAAAAATAAACCCTATTGAAAAAAAATACCTCTAGATTGATCACCCGTTACTATATAACAAAAAATAATAATTATAAAAAAACACCCTGTATAATGCTGCTAACTAAAATATTTTGAATTGTAGCTAAAACTATTACTGATCTTTTTTTTCTTCTTCGAACACGATCAAGTAGCTCCAAGGATGATTTTGGAATAACCGCCCAAAGAAAGGGTGGTCCAACCAAACCACACAATGTTTATTGTAAGTCAGACCTTAAAGTCAAGTTCTTTGCTCAACTTAATTTGACATTTTTTTGTTTCAGTGTTTGACAAGTTCAACAATTGAGCCGCGCATTAAGATTGTTGAAGCTTTTTACGAAAATTGGTTTGGTTTCAAATCAAAATGCATTTCGAGCACATCGTGATTTTTTGGTCAGGACAATTGACCAAATGTGTCCACAATCGGGAGAACTGTGCGTAAATTTCAGCAAACTGGATCTGTAGGAAATGTGAAAACAACTGTACATGCTTGCCCTTTGAACACGATCAAGTAGCTCCAAAGATGATTTTGGAGCACCAGCTCATATAGAGGGTGATCCAACCAAAATGCACGATGTTTATTGTAAGTCACACCTTAACGTCAAGTTTTTTGCCCAACACAGTTTGTTTCAGCGTTTGACAAGTTCAACCATGGAGAGGTATACAATTGAGCAGCGCATTAAGATTTTTGAAGCCTTTTACGAAAATGGGCTTTAAAACCAAAATGCATTTCGTGCACGTCGTAATGCCAGCATAAGCGACCAAATGTGTCCACAATCGTAAGAATTGTGCGTAAATTTCAGCAAATTGGGTCTGTAGGAAATGTGAAAACAACTGTACATTAGGGCTACAACCAAATTTTTGGCATAGCACCACGTGATGCGCAAATTTTTTTTATTAATGAAAATGGTTATCTCCGGCCAATTGGTAAAAAAAATGATACGCACCAAATGCATTTTCTAAAACCCTCCAGGATTTTTTTTAAATAAATTATTTTTATTTTTTTTTATACGAGTATGAATACATTTTTATGTACCTTTGTAATAATGAACAAGTTAGTTATAATTATAAAAACAATTTATATATTATTCAACGAGATAAACTTTAGATTTAAAGTTCTTACAGATTTGCATAAAGGATAAATATCCTGAACTACCTTAATAGCACGTTCGGCACAACTATTACTTCTTTGCTGGTTTACTATAGATGAATCTTCTTTTTTCCAATGTCGTATAAAGCATTTGTGAGCTTTTTTGAATCTACATACTGATTCGTTCAGAGATTTGAAATTATCTTCGCAAAATCGGTGATCTGAGAACCAAATATCGGGCTTTGAGCTTGCTTGCTTTGTTTATTTAGTTTTTTCTCAAACAGTGATGTGAAAAAAGTTATGAACTTGAAACTTGATCGGGGTTGGTGCGTATACTTTTTTGACATTTGCAAAAATACAATACCATTTTTCTTCATATTTTTCCAAGGCCTATCTAACTATAGTATGCCATTTTTGATATTTGCAAAAAATTGCACAAAGTTGTAGCCCAGTTCGATCTGCGGACATTGATGTTGTTCGCGATAGTGTGGCAGAAGAGCCGCCAACCTCGACTCGTGAATGGTGTTCGCTATCGCGAGATAATAACGTATTTCTTGTGGCAAGATATTGTGGATATATACCTGGACGATATGTGGTTCCAACAGGATGGTGCCACCTGAGACAGCGCCAACGAAAGAGTGGCTCTTTTAAGCGAAAATTCAATGGCCGTTTGATGGCGATGTTAATTGGCCGCCACGATCGTGTGATTTGACACCGTTGGACTTCTTTCCTGGGTATGTTTTAAAGTAACAGTGTACGTCTATAAGCCAAGAACTATTCAATAGGTAAATGATGAGATAATTCTGCACATTAATGACATTGAACCTCCTTTTTGTCTCAGTGTCATTGAAACTATGCCCCATAGAAAAGAGGTATGCCACCGAAGCCGTGGCGAGCAGCATTTGGGCGATATTTTGTTTCACACACAATCTTCATTGATCCTTCAATAGGGTGAGTAATTTAACATTTTAAATTTGAATCGACTGTAAAAAAATTACGGATAGTTTTTTAAAATTTCTGGTTTTATTGGAAAGGGTGAACTTTCTCATTTAACAATGGAACACCTGATGCGTTTTCGCTTCGCCTAACGGCCGGAAAATTGTTTGGCAGTAGATACAAAATTTCACCGATTAATCGTGTTTTCAGATGAATCTCATTTTCATCTCGGTGGCTATGGCAATAAGCAAAATTGCCCATATGGGGGTTCACAGAACCCACACGTGACTATTGAGAAGTCAATGCATCTACAATGAGTTTTGTGTCGCTTTTCGGCTCCCGGCATCATTGGGCCATTTTTTCCAAATTGAGCAAGGATCCGCCGTTACCGTCAAAGGTGAGCGTTACCTCGCTAGGCTCAACAAAATTTCATTTCCAAAAGTTCAAGAGAATGACTAAGCAGGGTTACATGTCACGCAGCCAACGCAACCATTGATATTTTACGCACTGTTTTTAAAAAACGAATAATAAGCCGAAATTGTGATGTCAATTGGCCACCTCGAAGCTTTAATTTGAGCCCTTTGGATTATTTTTTGTGGGGAGCTATCAGGTGATCCATCAAGAGGAAGTTTTTTTAAAATAAAAAAATACAAATTTCCATATAAAGTGTGAAATCTTTATTGTTTATTCGAAAGGACATTTAATGCCGTTTATTTTTTGAATATAATTTTCTGCAAATGCTGGACGCAACTACACTTAACGGTGTCCATTTTGAGGGTCCAATTTTGGATGACTAGTTCGAGCATTTTGATCGGTATGGCGTTAATAACACTAGTAAAGTTCGCTTCCAAAACCTGAAACGTAGCTGGTTTGTCAGCATAGACTTTGGAATTTATTTAGCCCCAAAGAATAATGCTAAAGGTGTGATATGACAAGATCTAGGCGGCCAAATCACCGGTCTAAAACGAGACCTCACTTGCCATGCAACGAGACCAGCTGCATGGCAAGTGTCACCGTTCTATTGAAACCAAATGTCGTCAAGCTTACGGGCTTTAATTTCTGGTAGCGAAAAAAAGATATTATGGCGCGCTAGCTAGCCTTATACACGGTTACGTTCCGGATCATTTTGTAAAAAATATGGACCGATGATTCCATTAGCCCAAAAACCGCTTCACGCCATGGTTTTCTCTGGTTATAATGGCACCTCTTAAACCTTTTTTAATTGCTCTTCGGGCAAATTTGTTTTATTGAAGTTGCCGTTGAGCCAGAAATGGACCTCATCATTGAACGAAACTTTGGCCGAACAGCGGATCTTCTTCGAGCTTTTAAAGAGCCCAAACACTGAAACGGCGACTCGCAGGAACGTCGTTAGGCTTCAATTCCTGCAAATGGCAAACAATACTGAAAAGAAACAAATAAAGGTTAACACAACTCACGCATAATCTGTAAAACACTTTTGAAAAAAAAACACCTCTTGATTGATCACCCGTTGTTAGGAACAAATGTTACGCAAAGCATCCAAAGACAAATGATGATTTTTTGCGTTGAAACATGAATTTGTAGATAAAGTGATTCGACCCAAAACAATAGAAAATGTACTGAAAAATTAGGTGTATCTCATGAGATACTGCCGAGACAGTTGTGGTACTCATATAAATGATATTGCGTTCCTTTATTAAATGACAAAGTTCAACATTTCCAATAAAACCAGAAATTTTAAAAAAATTTAGTAGTTATTCGTTACAGCCAATTTAAGTTTAAAATGTTATATCGCCCACCCTGTATCATATTAAAAGATATTAAGATGATTCTCTGGAAACATTTTGTTTTATTTACAATTAACATCGTTAACAGCAACTATCTACAAGCGGAATTATTTCACAAAGGGGCCCAACAACTGCCCGTATTGTCAAAATCAAAATAGAGATTTATTTTCAAAATTAAGCTGAGCTTGGTGTTGTACGCATGGAACTAAGTTGCCCCTTATACGGCTCTTATGGTCAAAACAAGCAACTATTACTAGATATAGGCATATGGACGCACAAATTTGAATTTATAAACACCCGAATTCATATAAAGATCATGTGGTACAGAGTGGCTGATGAAAGCAGCTACAAAAAAAAATTAACAACTTTTCTCCTATTTAATGAATCTGGTTAATTTTTTTATTATTATTTTTGCAGACTAATTTTTAGATTTAACAAAAATGTATAACTGGCACACTGGAACGAGAATTCGGATTGTCCGCCAGCATCACGCACTGGAGTCCTTAGCAGATGGACCATACGGAGACTTGTTAACAATTTTGTCGAGCATGGGACAGTCAACAGAAGACCTTACCATCGAAACACAATCGCTGCTGCCATACAAAACAATCCAATAGTTTCGACTTATCAGCTCAAACTTGTATAAGCAGACAGTCTTTGCAGTCAATTATGCACAAAGATTTAGACTTATTCCCATATAAAATTCAAATGGCCAACAAACTGAACGCGGCAGACTTCCGATACGCTTGGAATTTAGCCAGAAGATGCTTCAAATGGTGGAAGAGGATGGAAACATGTTGAACTGTCTTTTCATGTATGACGAGGCCCATTTCCATTTAACGGAAACATAAACAAACAAAATTGTCGATCCCACGACAGCCGGTTCTATGCACTGGATTGACCCGAAGCAGCAATTCTTCGGCCAAGGGCTGTCACCCCGGCACAATGTATGTCGCTACAACAACAAAATTGTGGACTATGGAGTGCTTCCAACCCCCACATGCGCCATGAGACGGAATTGCATCCACTTTGTGTCACAGTGTGGTGTGCAGTTTCATCACGCTGCATTGTCGGGACCTGCTTCTTCGAAGAAAACGGTCACACCGTTACGGTTACTGGAGACCGTTACTTGAGCATGTTGAGAGAGTTTTCCTATTCAGAATTACGCCGAATATGGATTTATTTCCGCTCTGTGTGGTTTCAGCAAGATGGTGCAACTCCTCACATAGCCCGCCCTGTTATGACAGAATTGCTACGAAAATTTCCCAATAAACTGATATCCAGAAACTCCACTCCGTTGGCCCCCAGGTCGCCTGACCTTACTGCACCTGAAACTTTCTTGTGCGGTTATTGCAAACAGGAAGTCTACAAAACAAAACCAACAAATTTAAACATTAAATATTATTAAAAATTATTAAAAAAATAAACTTAAAGCAATCCATTCGAGAAACAATTGCGGCTATTCATGTCTCAACATTCCAAGCAGTAATGAACAACTTTTTGCTAAGATGCCGCATATGCAACAACGAGCAGGGGAGGCATTTAAATTCCATTATTTTTAAAACTAATTAAGCTATATTCAATAAAATTGAATGAGCTTTAACATAAATAAAAGAAAAATGAATTCCATACACTGAAAAAATATAGATATTTGAGTTTCTCAACGTAGCAATATTCATCAGCCACCCTGTTTAACACCAATGGATTTCTTTTAATGTAATTTCCGTTTTGAATTTAAAATGGTGGAACTTTTTTCATGACCCATTCTAATATTCATATGTGTACATATCTACAGCATCATAACATATTTAGGCTCAATTGTAGAGTCATAAACGAGGTGATCGGCATGGTTCACTTTTAAACACTGTACCCGAATTAAAAGGGGTTTCATTACAAAGTCAACGGCATTAATGAGTGAAAATCCCTCCGTTGACAAATATCTTTACCTAAAATTTAACCTGGATTTACAGAGTGAAAGTTGTGCACACTCGGTGTCTCACTACGGCGAAACTTCTTATGCGTTTTTCAAAAAACTCTTACAAGTGAGTTGATACACTTAGTTTACCCTCTTCCGGTATAGGTTTAAAGGCTACGTTAAATCCCTTACACCAACACAGCCGTAATTGAAGCAAATGCAAATTTCCACCGAAGATGGATCACAGCCTTTGAGTGTGTGTGTGGGCTTGGTGTGCTTCGGTGTGTCTGTTTGAACGGAAGTTTTTAATAACGATGCTGTTGTACGAAACCAATCAGAATTTCCGCATCAGGTTGTCGATAACACTTTGATAGGGTGTAACACTTTCGTAAAAAGCCATGATGATGCTGGTGGTGGTGGTGATACCTGCGGTGGAATAAGACGACGACGTTTCGATTTTGATGATTTAGATAAAGCAGTTGCCCCATTGTTTCGGCAAAAAACAAACATACAAGACGAGGGTAAATTATGATCTGCCGCAATGCATGAATCTGTTTTAAAGTTAAGTCATTAGGGAAGATAAATATCTGGAAATGCTCTTGAGTAGGTACACAAAAAGGGTTTGGTAGAATTGTTTGCAAAAAGAGTCAAAATGTTTGCTTAAGATTGTGTTTGAAGGTTTGGGACAGGTTAACTGAATAATAATCTTGGATGACTTAATTCAAAAGTTTACCCATGCATACGGAGAACTAAGGGCTGTTCCGTACGTACAGGGTGGGCGGTATAAAATTTTAAAAAAAAATTACTAATAATTTTTACATAGAAGGGCTGAACTTTGTCATTTAATAACACAGTACAACATTTTTCAGGCGACTGATTCGGGACTCAATTCTGATAAATGTTTATGAGCAATCATAAAAATCAAATAACCTTTTGTTTATTACTTTTTTTTTTTAAATTCTGAAAATCATAAAAAAGTCATCAACGTTTTTTCCAAAGAATTTTTGTACATATCTCGAGCAAATTTTTAAAATTTATACCTTCACTTAATTGTGCATAAAAGCGAAACTCGTAAATCGATTTTCATTATCTATGTCTCATTTTGTTCATAGGCTATGTGACTTTACTTGAAAGTAATATGACTTGACACTTTTGACCGTTTTGTATTTTTTATGAATTAAAAAAAAAACTTTAATTTTTTAGGCAAAAAATATTTTTTTTCTTCATACATTTATTTAAAACTGCGAAACTGTTTCTTATGTAGCGCAACGTTGTATGAACAGATTAAAGGGCTTGTATTTTTTTTCAGCTTATTCGAACTAGTGGTTCTCAAGTTATGACAAACAAAAGAGCCTAAAACGTGACAAATTCCGCTATACGATACTTACTAACTTTTAATTTATTTTAATAATTAAATTATTATTTGATGTACCTTGACCAAACGAATGATGCAGAAGTTCTTCTTTTTGGGGCTACTTTCACAGACAATTATCAGTATTGAGTCCCGAAATCATGTGTTGTACTGTGTAATGAAACACAACATCATTCATACAGGATGACTGGTGAATATTGCTACATTAGGAAACTTAAATAATGCATTTTATTAGTGTATTGAATTCATTTTTCTTTTATTCATGTTAAAGCTCATTCAATTTTTATTAAATATAGCTTAATTAGTTTAAAAATAATGGAATTTCAATGCAAAGGATAGGGACCCTACTCGTTGGTGCATGTGCGGTTTCTTACCAAAAAATTGTTCATTACTGCTTGGAGAGTTGAGACAGGAATAGCCGCAATTGTTTCTCGAATGGATTGCTTAAGTTCATTCAAATTTGTTGGTTTTGCTTTGTAGACTTCCTGCTTGCAATAACCCCAAAAGAAAAAGTCAGGTGCAGTAAGGTCAGGCGACCTGCGGTGTCAACGGAATGTGGTGTTTCTGCATATCAGCTTATTGGGAAATTTTCGTTGCAATTTTGTCATAACAGGCCGGGCTATGTGAGGAGTTGCTACATCTTGCTGAAACAAATTCTCATTCGGCGTAATTCTGGATAGAAAAACTCTCTCAATATGCTCAAGTAACGATCTCCAGGAAACGGAACGGAAGTAGGACTCAAAAAAGCAGCGTAATGAAACGGGACACCAGACTGTGACACAAAGTGAATGCAATTCCGTCTCATGGATTTCCTGTGGGTTGCAAGCACTCCATATTCGACAGTTATGTTGTTGTTGTTGTTATTGTTGTAACAACAATATATTTATTTTGAGGTCTTGTTCGTCTATGGGGGATCTGCTTCGATATCCAGGTGAAGGAAACGCGCCGTTTGAACTGGATGCGTCCACAGAGACCTGGGGGTCAGCTGAGTGGGCTTGGCCGGACAATTGAAGAGGTGCAGTACATCATGTGGTCCCTGATGGCAGGCGGGACAGATGTCCGGAACGTTAGCATCAATTCGTGCCCAGTAAGAATTGAGGCGGCTGCACCATCCGGATCTCAGCTGCGCCAGAACCACGCGCGTCTGCCGAGGTAGTACCTTCTCCTCAGGTGAAATCTCCGGGGGATGTTCCCCTAGCACTGCATTCACACGGTAGCTGGATACTGCTGCTGCGACATCATCGGCGTGAATGTTGTTCAAACCTGCCTGATAGTTTCGATGATCTAAAGGTTCTCTCTTATACCGCTGGACCTCTCTCTCTAGATCATGAAGATCGTTCCTGATCTGCCTGGGTGGAGGCATCCTGTTCAAGAGATGGTGGTTAGGATGACTGCTGCGAAAACACCCTAGCAGGTATTGCTTAGACAACAGGAAATTGTGTCTGCGCACGGTAAGGACCTTCGTCTCCTCATGTAGATGGTCCTCAGAGGACATAAGAAGACACCCTGTTGATGTTCTAAGGGCGGCATTCTGGCATGTCTGAATTTTCTTCCACTGCGTCGTACTCACGTTCGCCGACCATACAGGTGCTGCGTAGTTTGCTACAGACCGACCTATCGCTTTGTAAGAGGTCAACAAGGTTTCTTTGTCGGCTCCCCAAGTACTGCCGGCAAGTGACTTGAGGACCTTGTTCCTACTTTTGAGTTTATCGCAGATAGCTGTAGCATGTGCAGAGGATCTAAAAAGGCTGTCCAATGTGACCCAAAGGATTTTGGGGTAGTTGGTGGTCGGGATGTTGACGTCATCGACTTTCACATTGAGTGACAACCGCACCTCTGCGGTCCAAGCAGTAAACAGTGTGGCTGATGATTTGGAGGCGGATATTTTCATATTCCTCGCAGTGAAGAAACGTGCTAAGTCAGTGAGGTAATAGTTGATTTTTTCGCAAATGTCATCCACTTTAGGTCCTGACGCCAGAATTGTGCAATCGTCAGCATACGACACAATTTCAACGCCGTCTGGTGGTGCAGGAATTTTAGAGAGGTAGAGGTTAAACAGAGCCGGGGATAAAACTCCACCCTGGGGAACTCCTTGTTTAACTCTACGGGGCTTCGACTTTCTGTCTCTAAATTCTACATATGACTGGCGCCCACACATATAGTTTACGACCCAACGTTTCAAACTGGGCGGAAGGGACGTTTCTTCAATGTCCTCGAACAGAGTGGCATGATTGACCGTGTCGAAGGCTTTTGTGAGGTCAAGAGCCACGAGGACCGTCCTGTCGTTAGGCTTGTTCTGGTTAAGGCCGCGACTTATACGTGTGGTGATGGCGTGTAAAGCAGTTGTTGTGCTGTGCTGCTTGCGGAATCCATGCTGATGATCAGCACTAAGAAAGTGTTCGATCAGGCTGGGGAGGAGCAGTGCTTCAAGCGTCTTTGCTACTGGAGAAAGCAAGGAGATCGGCCTGTACGAATCTCCTTTACTTGCGTCTTTGCCTGGCTTCAGTAGCGGGACCACTCTGCCCATTTTCCAGGCATCGGGAACTTCGTGAGTGGCTAGCGACAGATTGAGCACTTTGGTCATGTACTCTACTCCCGGGGTATCCAAGTGCTTTAACATCAGCATTGAGATTCCGTCCGGACCCAGCGCCTTTGATGACTTTGCGCTGCGGATGACATGGGCAACTTCGCCAACGGTAAATTGTGGTGGTGCCTCTTCGACTCGGAGAGCGCGGATACGACGCAATACTCTCCTTTTCGCCTTATCACTCTCTGGGTGCTCAATAAAAAGCCGGTTAAAATAACACGCGCACCGCTTCGGATCTGTCACTGTTCTATCACCGAACGTGACAGCTGTCCGATCATCCTTCCTTACAGGGTTAGAGAGTGATTTGACCGTTGTCCACAACTTACCAATTCCGGAACTCAAGTTGCACTGCTTTAAGTGGTCTAGCCATTTGTTCCGCTTATATTCGTTGACCAACCTACTGATCTCGGAGTTGAGATCCCTAATTCTAGGGTCAGTAGGGTTGGAGCGACGAATGTCATCACGCTCGTCTGCGAGTCCCGCTGCCTCTGCTGGGAAGTTTGGTCGTACTTCGGGTATTCGACCAGCAGGGATATGGCGAGCGGCTGCTGCGTTGATGATGGCCCGGAACTTTTTCTCGGCTACCCGAACGTCCGACGGAATAGCTAGATTATTAAAGCTGCGGTTGGTGGCTTCTCTGAAGGCCTCCCAATCAGCCTTTTTTTGATTGAGAAACGTACGGCGTTCAGAGGTTATGAAATCGGGTGGTCTATTAATGGAGAGAATTATGGGAAGGTGGTCCGATCCTAGTGAGATGACGGGTTGCCAGGTGACGTCGTTGATCAGGCCAGGCGATGCCAAAGTGATGTCTGGCGAGCTATGGCAATCGCCCATAATCCGCGTGGGGGCGTCCTCATTCACTGTGCAGAACGTAGAGCTATCAATTTGCTCTGCCAAAGCTATGCCCCTCTGGTCGTTGTCTAGGAGAGAATGCCACAGTTCGTGGTGAGCATTAAAGTCTCCTAGGACCAAGCGGTTATTGCCTTGTAGCAAATTGCTAATGTCTGGCAGATAACGCGGGGCACAGCTACCAACCGGCGGGATGTATACGTTGTACAGCTCTATTTCGGCAGTTCCAGACTTGACTGCTACCCCCATACATTCCATGTATGGGTCTCTAGAGTCAAGCTCAGGCGAAATAGGTCTGTACTGCACAGAATGGTGTAACAGGAAAGCAAGTCCCCCACCTCCACTTCTGGTGCGGCAAACCGTACCGGGGTGACAGCTCTTGGCCGAAGAATTGCTGCTTTGGGTCGATCCGGTGCGTAGAACCGGCTGTCGTGGATTTGTTTATGTTGCCGTTTAAATCGAAATGGGCTTCGTCAGACATGAAAAGATAGCTCTACATTTTTTCCTCCTCTTTCACAATTTGAAGCATCTTCTGGCAAAACTCCAAGCGAATCAGGAAGTCTGCTGCGTTCAGTTTGATGGCCATTTGAATTTAATATGGGAATAAGTCCAAATCTTTGTGCATAATTGACTGCAATGACTGTCTGCTTATACAAATTTGAGCTGATTAGCTCCTAGTCGAAATTCTTGGATTATTTTGTATGGCAGCAGCTACGGCAGCGATTGTTTCCTCCGTACGAACTGAAGGGTTTCGATGAAAAGGTCTTTTGTTGACTGTCCTATGCTCGGCAAAATTGTCTCATTATGGTCCGTCTACTCGGAGGATTGCCGCCAAACTTGCGCCTATACTGTCGTTGAACGGAAACTATGGACTCCAGTGCTTGATAGTGGCGGACAATCCCAATTTTTGTTTCAGTGTCCCAGTTTTACATTTTTGGTAAATCTAAAAATAAATCTGTAAAATAGAAAAAATCAGATTTATTAAATAGAAAAAAGTTATTACATATTTTTTGTTAGCGGCTTTTATCAGTCACCCTGTATGACTAACACAACCGGCTCGGCAGTACCTCATCCGATCAACCCAATTTTTCTGTACATTTTTGATTGTTTCAGGTCGAATTTTTTCAATGGCAACTTCGATTTCATGTTTCAACGCTTCAATTGTCGCTGGATGCTTTGCGTACGAATTATCCTTAATGGCTCCTCACAGAAAATAATCCGAAGGGCTTTAATCACAGCTCTGAGGCGGCCAATTGGCATCACAATTTCGTCTAATTATTCGATTTTCATAAAACCGGCGTAAAATATCGATAGTTGCGTTAGCTGTGTAACATGTGGCCCCGCCTTGTTGAAACCAAATGTCGTCCATGTCATTCTTTTGGATTTTTGGAAACAAAAATTAGTTGAGTATGGCGCGTTAAGGCTCACAGTTGACGTTAACGGCGGCTCCTTGCTCATTTTCGAAGAAAAATGGTCCAATGATGGCGCCAGCTCAAAATCCACACCAAACAGTGGCTCGGTGTGAATGCATTGGTTTTTCAATAGTCAAGTGTGGGTTCTCTTCTGAACCCCGTATGCGGAAATTTAGCTAATTGACATAGCTGACACTGAGATGAAATGGTTCTTCATCTGAAAACATGATTTTTCGTTAAAAATTCTTCATCTCCTGCCAAACAATCTTCAGCCCATTGGGCGAAGCGAAAGTCCAACGGATGCTGTTAAATGACAAAGTTCAACCTATTTACTACTTTTTTTGTACAGCCGACTTAAATTTGAAATGGCCAACCGTTT
Organism: Hydrotaea diabolus; assembly: GCA_963513945.1. Taxonomy (NCBI): domain Eukaryota; kingdom Metazoa; phylum Arthropoda; class Insecta; order Diptera; family Muscidae; genus Hydrotaea; species Hydrotaea diabolus. The sequence continues at coordinate 162,601,106 of OY740717.1, forward strand.
ATAAAGTGTGTCCAACCATAATGCACAATGCTAACTGTAAGTCACACCCTAAAGTCTAGTTTTTTTTGCCCAAATTAAATTAACATTTCTTTGTTTCAGTGTTTGACAAATCCAACCATGGCGAGGTAAACAATCAGCGCGTTAAGATTGTTGAAGCCTTTTACAAGAATGAGCGTTCAAATCTATATGCATTTCCTGACCTTCGTGATTTTTTGGTCGGCATATTCTACTAAAGGTGTCCACAGTGGATCCGTTAACAAGCAAAATTGCCGCATTGAGGCATATGAGAATCCACGTGTGATTGTGAAAAGGCCGATGCATCCACAAAGAGTGACTGTTTGTTGCGGTTTATGGGCTGGGGGCTTTATTGGGCAGTATTTCTTCCAAAATGATATCGGCCACGCAGTAACCATGAATGGTGTTTGCTTTGGCGAGATGATAAAGAACTTCTTGTGGCTAGAAATTGAGGATATGGGCCTGAACGATATCTGGTTCCAACAGGATGATGCCACTTGCTACACAGCCATCGAAACAATGGATCTTTTGCAAGAAAATTTCAATGGCCCTGTTATCTCACGTCGTGGCGATGTTAATTGCCCGCCACGATCATGTGATTTTACACCGTTGGGGATATTTAAAAGAAAAAGTGTACTTCAATAAGCCAAGAACAATTCCAGAGCAAAGAATGAGATAATTGAGCACATTAGCGACATTGTCATAGATCCTTTAATCATAATAAAAACTATTGAGATAATTCTCTGAAACCTTTTGGTTTTATTCACATCGTGCGTTTTAGTAGAACCCCCTTTAGAATCTCAAAAAATTTCTGCTCACAAAACTTCCTCAACGTGCCATTAAGAGACAATGTGAAGCTTCTTTAAATACGTGAGTTGTGCAGAATTTAATTCTTAAACTCAATGTCCAGGACGCCAGCTTCGAAGATCTTATGTATTTTACTTAGGGACATAAATGCTGTTACACACGTTTTATGCTGTAAAATAAAAAGTACTGAATGGATCAAATATTTTTTAATATATTTATTGATGTATATTGTATGCAAAAATAATCTACTTATTCGAAATGTCCGCTTTTTGCCTTTACAAACGCCTTAAGTCGCACTGGCCAATCGTCAATAGCTGCACGAACCTCGTCCATTGGCCACAGCTCGAACCAAAGCAGTCTTAAGGGATCCAATGTTGGGGTATCTTTTGTGACAAAACTTGTCCTATAAAACCGACCACAGCTCGAACCAAAGCAGTCTTAACAGATCCAATGTTGGGGTATCTTTTGTTACAAACCTTGTCGTTTAAAACCGTCCACAATTTGTAATCCAATGGGTTCAAATCTGGACTGCCCGAGGTCCATTCTTCAGAGGAAATGGACGCTAGCAAATTGTTTCGAAGCCAGGCCTGGGACGTTTTAGCCTTATGGGCCGGCGCAGAATCCTGCTGGAAAGTCCATGGCTGGTTTTGGAACAGGGAATTGTTAAGAGGCTTCACAACAGCTTCCAAAACGGTTTCTTGGTAAACTTTGTCCGATGTTTTGACTCCTTGTTCGCAGAAATGCAGGTCAGTGACCCCATCGTAAGAGACACCCCACCAAACCATGACTGAAGCTGGGTGATGACCCTTTTCCACCCTTGGGATCAGTTCAGATGCTTCCTTAGATGACCGCGCATACACTATCATTTTGCTTGTTAAATTTTTCCTGAACGGTAAAAATTTTTTCATCGGTGAACAAAATTTTTCTGTGCAAATTATAAGCGTGCTTCACCAAAAGACGTTTGCATTTTTTAATCCAATTTTATTGAAAGCTGCAGTCAATAAATGTCCGGTACGTCGTTTGAAAGACCCAAGTCCCAAGTTTTTTTTTATTATTCGACTCATGGACTTTTGAGTGATATTCATCTCAAGGGCCATGATTTTTTGTTTTCGGAGCGGATTTCTGTGAATTCTTGATTTAAGGGCTTTGATGATCTGCGGTGTTCGAACAGAGCGTGGGCGGCCCGACCGGTGGCGGTCTATTCCATCTCAAGTCTCCTCAGACAGTTGTAAGTATCGGTAGACAAACATGGGGCTAATCGCCAGTAAACGAAGCGTTTTGAAAATATCGTTTTTTTTCATTTCACACTTGAAAAGCGCTATTACAGCGATACGGTTCTCATTATCTGACCACTCCATGAGGAAAGTTGAAACAATTTTAAAACCCCGTTACAGACTAACGCTATTGAGGTTAGCTTTCAAAACCGATATGACATTAAAGGGGTATGTTCAGTTCTACTATTGAAATGGGTGTGTTCAATGTTGTAACAGTATTTATGTCCCTTACTAAGTATATGTGACAGCGCATAGAGAAAGGGACCTAAGGGTAAAAAAAATCAACATCTGAGCATCAAATGAGACCGATCCCATGCCCAGATCCTAGAGATATGCGCGTTTTATAAAAGTGATGGTACACCAAAGATACACGTATTTAAATCTTTAAAATGGCTCTCCTGAACAAAACTGGTTTTTACCCTTAAGTCCCTTTCTATTTTGCGCGTCAAATATAAAGAACATTTTTTATGGGAAAGAGATTACTTCTCTTACTCGCAAAGTTGTATGCATTTGCGAGTAGAAAATCGGCCGCTAAATAATTGTTCCAACCCGAAGTTGAACTTTGGTTTGCACGAATACAAGAAGCACACCCTATCTATCATACCCAGGCTTAAGAATATAATAAAAATAGCTATAGGCTATGACTCACTCCGTGAGCTTTCATACGGAAAATCTCTAAAAAAAACTATTTCAGAAGTAAGTTATGAAAAAAAATGTTGCTACAGTTTTCTTGCCAAACTTTTCCTTAAATAAACATTTCCCTGCCATGTTCAAATAAGCAAACAAATATTTATCGAAACCGTAAGCAGCTTCCCTCTCAAATATCCCACTGGAAAATTGTGATTTTATAGAGCAGTGTAATTTAATATCACAGCATGAAGATTATTTCATTTATCGGTGTACTTCATGGCGCCAGCTTTACTAAAAACCGAAACGTGCTCATTGGAATTGTTCGTGTACGTTTTAAGCCAATAGCTCTTGAACATCAAAGGATATCGCAGCCTACGCACTCCCCGCTGATACTAACAACTTGGCTGAATAGAAATTGAAACCATAGCGAACAAACACTAACAATTAATTACGACTACAACATATTCAGCTACACCCACTAATAACTTGGAGTCCCTGTAAGTGTGTCAGTTGTCGTCGTCTTTGTCTCCATTACAGGCAAAGGCGGAGGGTGCAGCGAATGGGGTTGGTACAATGCAAAGCACGACAATCTTTAATTCGACATTTGGTGGTATCGTTGGAGGACGAGGCTAAGTAATGAAATAATTATCAACCGAAGAGGAGACACAGTGAGTCTCTGAGTCGAATCGGGTCTAAACGCACAAACTTACAATAACATCTGCTGGGGCATACTGACACTCATGTGTGTGTGTGAACACTCACACAAACACTTATGGGACTTTACACATCCCAACAAACCAGTCCCTAAGCGTAATATAACTAAATTGGAGAATACACTTACTACTAACAAATTTCTACAACTTTTCTTAAACATACATCATTTGAACCCATAGATTTCGTAACAAAGAAAAATAAACACAAAGTCGTCAACTATACGCTGCTTGCTTCACACAAGAAACAAAAAAACCCAAAGTCGCTGCGACGTATATGATGTGCCGTTATTTGTACACGTGTATTTTGTTTTCTTTGTTAAAGTTCTCAGTTGTTTTGTTCATGTTGAATTGTAAAGTTGGAGTAACAAAAAAGTGAATATTAAAGAGAAGTAAAAAGTGAATAAATTAAAGAGAAGTAAAAAAGTGAAGAAATAAAGTTTGTAAAAGTAAAATAAAATATATAGAACTATAAAAAAATGTCTTACAAAGCTGACATTTCCAAGCCTGTTTAAAGCTTATATTTCTAAGCTTGTTCAAAGCTTACATTTGTAAGCTTGTTCAAAGCTTACATTTCTAAGCTTATTGTATATTATAGACTAGCAAGCTTATAACAGGGTTCAATTTTGTTTATTATATAATTGTTACCAAGCGTATTACTATAGTTTTCACTAACGTTTTCTAAGCTTAAGGCTTATGATAGTAAGTTTGTTACAAGTTATTTCTAAATGGTTTTGGTTTGTTGGGATGTATACCGCTTACACACACAGCCAGACACATGGTCTTTCCCAACAAACCAAAACCATTTAGAAATAACTTGTAACAAACTTACTATCATAAGCCTTAAGCTTAGAAAACGTTAGTGAAAACTATAGTAATACGCTTGGTAACAATTATATAATAAACAAAATTGAACCCTGTTATAAGCTTGCTAGTCTATAATATACAATAAGCTTAGAAATGTAAGCTTTGAACAAGCTTACAAATGTAAGCTTTGAACAAGCTTAGAAATATAAGCTTTAAACAGGCTTGGAAATGTCAGCTTTGTAAGACATTTTTTTATAGTTCTATATATTTTATTTTACTTTTACAAACTTTATTTCTTCACTTTTTTACTTCTCTTTAATTTATTCACTTTTTACTTCTCTTTAATATTCACTTTTTTGTTACTCCAACTTTACAATTCAACATGAACAAAACAACTGAGAACTTTAACAAAGAAAACAAAATACACGTGTACAAATAACGGCACATCATATACGTCGCAGCGACTTTGGGTTTTTTTGTTTCTTGTGTGAAGCAAGCAGCGTATAGTTGACGACTTTGTGTTTATTTTTCTTTGTTACGAAATCTATGGGTTCAAATGATGTATGTTTAAGAAAAGTTGTAGAAATTTGTTAGTAGTAAGTGTATTCTCCAATTTAGTTATATTACGCTTAGGGACTGGTTTGTTGGGTTTGAAATGGCATTGATTATCAGACATCCTTTTGTTTAATGCCCACTCCCCAGACTGCGTGCATACATTGGCGCGGCGCGTGTGTCTTGTTTGTTTTCAAATGAAAATGTGACAGATCGTTACGGTTTTGCGATTTGCTTTTATGCGATTTTATCATTTAATAGGATACGAAGGATATGTTACGAGCCCCAGCATAGAAGCCTGTTTTGCCATGACAAATATGAGAAACTTGTTTTTTAGGTAATTCGTCCTCTTATTCTGTGAAGCGACTTAAGAGAAGAAAAATGTTTTTGCCGAATTGTTTGTTTTGGGCTTGATAAATTGATCCTATTGTCGAGACTATCAAGATATAAGCCAGAATATACGACAAAAAATGGAGTTTTGTGATCAGAGAATCTCTTATATAGGGTGCAGAGAATCTCTTATATAGGGTGATACATCTAGAGGTATTTTTCAAAACAATAAAAATTTAAAAATTTAAATCAAGTGTGGAATCTTTATTGGTAATTTGAAAGAACATTTTATGGCATTTATTTTTTGAAAATAATTACTTTCAAATGTTGGCAACTGTATTATGGAAATGCGCGTTGGGTGAGAAACGGGAAGATCCGCTGTTTTCGACCAAAATTTTGTTTAGTGATGAGGCCCATTTCTGACTCAACGGCACAGTCAATAAACAAAATTGCCTCATTTGTAATGAAGAGCAACAAGAAATGGTTCAAGAGATGCCATCATACCCAGATAAAACCATGAGTTGGTGCGGTTTATAAGCTGGTGGAATCATCGGTGCATATTTTTTCAAAAATGATGATGGCCGGAACGTAACCGTGAATGGTGCTCGCTATCGCGTCATGATATCGTTATTTATGCTACCTGAAATTGAAGCCCGTAATCTTGAAGACACTTGATTTCAACAGGACAGTGCTACTTGCCTTACAGCGGGATAATCCCCATGGATCAAACAATGGATCTATTTAGAGGTCATTTCGAAAAGCAGCTAATTTCACGTTTAGGACAGGTGAGTTGGCCGCCTAGATCGAGTGATATCACACCTTTAGACGTTTTTATTTGGGGTTACGTTAAGTCCAAAGTCTATTCTGACAGACCAGCTACGATTCAGGTTTTGGAAGGATGGATCACCCTATATAATAGTTCTCACCGAACGCTCATTTCCATAACACTGTTGCCAACATTTGAAGGAAATTACATTCAAAAAACTAGATGCCTTTCAAAAAAATCTAAGGTACGAGGGCGACCGCAAAAGGAACTGGCCTAACATAAAAAGAACAGTTTTTTTGGAATTATTATTATTGATTTTTGAACATAATCTCCTTCTAACTCAATACACTTCGTCAAACGTTTTTCAAGTTTTTTAATTCCATCCGAAAAATAAGATTTTTCAAGACCTTCAAAATATGCCTCAGTTTCAGCAATAACCTCGCTATTGGACGAACATTTTTTGCCACCGAGAATTTTTTTTAAATTTGGAAACAAGAAATATTCAGAAGGAGCTAAATCTGGACTATATCGTGGATGCGGAGCAATTTCAAATCGTAATTCGGCCAGTTTTTGTTGAGTTAAAAATGCAGTGTGTGAAGGAGCATTATCTTGATGAAAAAGAACTTTTTTTCTAAATGCGGTCGTTTTATCTTGATTTCTTCACTCAACCGATCCAATAATGCACAATAATATTCACTATTTATAGTTTTTCCTTTCCCATGATAATCAATAAATATTATACCCCTTGCATCCCAAAATACCGTGGCCATTACTTTTCCTGCTGACTTAACAGTTTTCGCCTTCTTGGGACCACTTTTACCAGCTTCTATCGAATGTTTTGACTGTTCTTTGCATTCTGGGATGTAGTGATGGATCCATGTTTCATCAACAGTTATGAATCGGCGCAAGAACTCTATTGGATTACGCCGATAAATCGCTAAAAGCTCCTCGGAATTGGTCCAACGGACGATTTTTTGGGGCAAAGTCAACAAACGCGGCACCTTTTTCGCGGATAGCATTTTCATGTGGAGTTCATCATGTAAAATACTCCAAACTTGTTTTTCGTGTATTTTAACAATATCAGCAAGTTCTCTGAGCTTTATTCGTCTATCTTTAGTCACTTCATTAAATATTTTCTAATGTTTTCAATAGTAGTAGCAGTTTTCGGTCTTCCTGAGAGTTGTTCATCTTCCGTACTTGAACGAACCATTTTAAATGTTGAACCCAGGATTTCACGATGGAGTATGATGGAGCATTATCACCATGAACAGAATCCAATTCATCTTTGATTAATTGTGGCGTATAACCTTTCATATAAAAGTGTTTAATTACCGCACGAAACACTTTATTTTCCATTTTTTAAAAATTATAAAACTTGTTTACTTCAATCACCTGTAACAAAGAAAATAATCATTAAATATTTCGGAATTTTGACAGATGGCTTATAAAAGATTGATTTTAAAAAACAAAACAAAAAGTTGCTAGTAAAACAGAAAATGTGCCAGGCCAGTTAGTTTTGCGGTCGCCCTTGTATTTCGTAAAACTAGAAAATTTTAATTCAAATATTTGCATTATCATTTTTAAAGAGATTTCGTTATTAAGTTTTTTCTAAACAGACAGGCCCAATTAATATCATTATGAGGGCACAAATTGAAATGGAGCAATCAAACTTATTTTATTTTAGGCTTAATCAATTATATCCAGGCCCTTGGGCCTTATTTAAAAATATTTAATATTATTGACAATAAGAAACAAGGTGCAATCAAAAAAAAAATTCGGTAAATGGGTCGGAAATACGGGATTAAAACTAATTGTTCGATATTCTAAAGTATAATTTTTCGATGGTACTAGGGCATATCAATACTTCCGCGACTTTTCGAATAAAACACAGTTTGATTATTCTTTTGTTTGTTTTGTTGGGCTAATTGTGGTCAGTTTTGCTTGATGTAAATAAAACTAATCTATTTCATCTTTGTTTCTCGACGTTTCGCCGGCTTTTTTCCAGCATCTTCAGGAGAAAATTATTTATTGCAATTCCTATTGACACAAATTGAAAAAAAAAAATTCCACAAATTAATAATAGTTCTTATGTTCTAGTATTGCATTACAACTTACGATTAATTTAACATCTTATAATTATTTATACTATTTAAAAAAACTGGACTTCACAACACAATTTATTAATAATACAAATGATCACAGAGTAAAATATCACAGTTGGAACTTAATACTAGTATTAAAAAGAACTTTTCTCGTCAAAGTATTGCAGCGGAGTATTGTAGCTTTGTATTGTCTTTGTCTTCTTTTGTGTTTATTGAGTTCTGAATTCTTTGCTGTATTCTCAGACTCTCTAAAGTGTATCTCTTGTTCTCTTTATTTTCTCTGTCGAGTATTTTAACACATTGAAAGTTGGCTTCGTGTCCACTCTCTTTTATATGCGAGTGCTGTGGATTCCTTTCCCTTTCGTATGTCATTTTCATGTTCTGCAAGTCTAACTCCAAGCATTCTTTTTGTTGTACCTACGTTGAAATTTTCTTTCTCATTTTCTTTGCAAGTAATTTCGTATACAACATTGCTTACTCTAAGCTTGTCAATTGTCTTCTTTCCTTTTGAGAATAGTTTGTATGGACACAAAAAAAATATGTATTTCAACATTATCTCCTTCAAGTCCAACGTTTCTCCAATTTTTGTATCCCTTCCAAAAAAAAGGATTTTCAAGGTCCGTAAAAAAGACATTTGCGTGATCAACAATTTCATCGTTGGAGCTGAATCTCTTTCCACCGAGCCAGTTCTTTAGGTTTGGAAATAGTCACTGGGAGCTAAATCCAGAGAATATGGCAAATGAGGGACCAACCCAATTCATGCAATTTTGCCATTGCGACTGCACACGTGTGCACCCGTGCATTATCTCTATGAAAAAGAACTTTGGCCACATGAGGTCGTTCTTTTTTTAAACCCTCGTTAAATCGGTCCAAAAAGTTGGCATAATATTCGGCGTTTATTGTTTTTCTCTTTTGAAGGTTATCGCTGGGTATTATCCAGCGTGCATCCCAAAAAACTGTTGTCATCACTTTATTGGCGGGCAAAGTCACCTTGGCCTTCTTCGGAGCCAGTTCACACCCATTGTTTAGACAGCTGCTTGGTATCCGTAGTGTTATTATGGATACATGTTTCATTGACAGTTACAAAACGCCGCAAAAACTCATTCGAATTGCGGTTAAATACGATTACGTTTATGGTCAATTGAGAGCAAACGCGGCACCAATCTTGTAGACTGCCATCTTAAACCCAACTGATTATGTAAAATCAAAACCACACTGCTATATGAAATGTGTATGGGTGCAACAATCTCACGCATTTTTACTCTTCGATCGGCCAACACCATAACGTGGATTTTTTTGACATTTTCGGGTGTATTGACCTCAATTGACTTTCGTTGCGACCACAACGAAAGTCAATAAACCACTTTTTTACCATTGAAATCGATGGTGCAGGGTCCCCATTTCATATAACTACAAGGGAAGTTGGAATTAATGATATGTCCTCGTATATTAAACATCAGTACCAAATAGAAATGTTTAAAATATAGAGACCAGGTTAGCGAATACAATGGTGAAGGGTGTTTTTTTCAGACGTGTGGTTTTGAAGAGAAATAAAACGCATACTATTTTTTTTTTGTTTTTTAAAAGCAATCTTTTATAAACCATCTATCAAAATTTCCGAAATATTTAATGATAATTTTCTTTGTTACAGGTGATTGAAGTAAACAAGTTTTATAATTTTTGAAAAATGGAAAATAAAGAGTTTCGTGCGGTAATTAAACACTTTTATATGAAAGGTTATACGCCACAATTAATCAAAGATGAATTGGATTCTGTTCATGGTGATAATGCACCATCATACTCCACCGTGAAATTCTGGGTTCAACAATTTAAAATGGGTCGTTCAAGTACGGATGATGAACAACGCTCTGGAAGACCGAAAACTGCTGCTACTATTGAAAACATTAAAAAAATATTCGTCTAAAGATAGACGAATAAAGCTCAGAGAACTTGCTGATATTGTTAAAATACACGAAAAACAAGTTTGGAGTATTTTACATGATGAACTCCACATGAAAATACTATCCGCGAAAAAGGTGCCGCTTTTGTTGACTTTGTCCCAAAAAATCGTCCGTTGGACCAATTCCGAGGAGCTTTTAGCAATTTATCAGCGTAATCCAATAGAGTTCTTGCGCTGATTCATAACTGTTGATAAAACATGGATCCATCACTTCATCCCAGAATGCAAAGAACAGTCAAAACAATGGATAGAAGCTGGTAAAAGTGGTCCCAAGAAGGCGAAAACTGTTAAGTCAGCAGGAAAAGTAATGGGCCACAGTATTTTGGGATGCAAGGGGTATAATATTTATTGATTATCTTGAGAAAGGAAAAACTATAAATAGTGAATATTATTGGGCATTATTGGATCGGTTGAGTGGAGAAATCATGAAAAAATGACCGCATTTAGAAAAAAAAAAGTTCTTTTTCATCAAGATAATGCTCCTTCACACACTGCATTTTTTAACTCAACAAAAACTGGCCGAATTACGATTTGAAATTGCTCCGCATCCACCATATAGTCCAGATTTAGCTCCTTCTGATTATTTTTTGTTTCCAAATTTAAAAAAAAATTCTTGGTGGCAAAAAATGTTCGTCCAATAGCGAGGTTATTGCTGAAACTGAGGCATATTTTGAAGGTCTTAAAAATCTTATTTTTCGGATGGAATTAAAAAACTTGAAAAACGTTTGATGAAGTGTATTGAGTTGGAAGGAGATTATGTTGAAAAATAAATAATAATAATTCCAAAAAAACGGTTCTTTTTATGTTAGGCCAGTTACTTTTGCGGTCGCCTTCGTAATTTAATGCTATAGCCAAAAATTTAGGTTTATTATAAAGATAAGGGTTTGCCATTATATTTTAAAAATGATTTCGGGCAAGTGGCCGTCGATGCTGGCTCGAATAAATTCCAGCTGAGAGGCCCTTTTTGCAGCATTAGCAGCTGTATGTCAGCAATAACGCGCCGAATATTCTCTTCCAAGGCGTCAATCGTGTCGGGCTAATCTGCGTAGACAAGCAACTTCACATAACGCCACAAAAAATAGTCCAGCGGTTTTAAATCGCAAGATTTTGGAGGTCACAGGTCCTCGGCTTGATTATTTCGTTGGCTGTATGGTAAGTGCTACCGTCCTGTTAAAACCAAATGACGTCAAGATTACGGGCTTCAATTTCAGGTAGCAAAAAGTCTGATATCATAGCGCGGTAGCTAGCACCATTCAGGATTACATTCCGGCCATTATCATTTTTGAAAAAATATGGACCGATGATTCCAACAGCCCATAAACCGCACCAAACCGTGGTTTTCTCTGGGTATAATGGCACCTCTTGAACCTATTATTGTTGCTCTTTAGCCCGAATGCGGCAATTTTGTTTATTGACGTTGCCGTTGAGCCAGAAATGGACCTCATCACTTTGTTTAGAGTTTCTCACCGAACGCTCACTTTTATAATTCAGTTTCCAAAATTTGAAGGAAATTATATTCAAAAAATAAATGGCACAAAATGTCCTTTCGAATGAAAATAATCATTCCACGCTTGATTTCAATTTTTGTACTTTTTTATTTAAAAAAATCTATCCTATATCAAATTAAATCCGATATCTAATAAATTTGCTCTAGGTTATTGCATTTATACTGAATCAGACCAACACGACGATCACTTTTTTTCCCTGGAGCAGTTTCTTGCCTACGTTGAATATTCGTCAGTATAGCATTTTTTTTTATTAAAGAATCATACCACAAGTTTACCATTTTATGTGCTAAAACAAAACGAAAAGAACCTGCTGCTTGACTTTTGAAATAATTCGCCCCATTGAAGTATCATCTTGTATTATATCAATTGATATTATCCAATCCTGCTCCATTTCCCTCATTTCAGATATCACATTTAAAAGAAAATGTATTTAAGTAGGAAAAAAAATACCAGAAAATAAAACTATATTTGCTAAGGTTCAATTTGCAAATATCAGAAAAATACTTTACGAGTGCACTCAGCAGCAGCAATCCCACACTCTCCTCCCCGCCCCGCCCACTGAACAAATAGACATAACCCACTTTACGAGTGTAGCTATGAAATGGTACACAACTGTGGTTCATCGTCAAAGCAACGAACGATGACGTTCAGTAATTTACCTCCCCCCAACCTATTATTCCCGTTCCCTGGAATCTCAAGTAAATGTTTCCTGTGCAACCTAAGCCACAGAAAAAACGAGGAATCAACCCGGAACTTAGGTTGCGGTTAATAAAAACAACAACAACACCAACGACAAGAAGATATTCCAGCAACATTCACGTATTGGTGGAGTACAAGCTGGGTACGAGGGGTGTGTGTGTGTGTATGTAAATGTTGGCACACATATATTTCCAACGAATATCAAGAGAAACTTCTTGGCAAACTATATTTAATTTCCGTTTTAGTAAGTGAAACAATTTGAAGGAGTACGGCGACGTCGTCGGCGATGGTAATGCCAATATCTGACGTCGACAACCACTGCTCGAATACAACAGTCGCTTTTATGGCAGTGCTATCATTATTTTATGGCGTAATTTAAATTTTATAGATTTCCTTAGACAGGAAGTGAAATAGAGGCAAAAGCGATTTCAAAGATAGATGCGACGACTGTACCCGTACCCCAACCCCCTTAAAAAAAAAGAGTCCAATCCACCCTGGGTTCCACCGCCCACCCATGCCACTAGACACTTTGTGATATGATAATCGTCTTAGAATGCGGCATAACCATTCCGGCCCCCTCCATCGCTACCTTCTCCCCTACCATGTTCAGGCATTTTGTAATTCCATCGTCCTAGTGACTGTTCTGTGGCGGCATAGCACACTTTGGTAAATTTTATTCATGAACCCTGGAAATTTTTGCTAGCTCCCTATGAAAAGTTGTCTGTTTTCTGTTCTTCGTTTTCTTCTAGCCACTTTGTTTCAGTTCGTTTTGTTGTTGTTGCTGCTGCTTGCTGGTTCGATTGCCAATTTTTGTTAAATGGCATGTCAGGGGCAAAGTCAAAGACAACCATCAATGAATGACACTTAACCGAACAAAAAAAATAAATAAAAAATAGGAATACGAAAGAATACCTTCGTCTGTTTAGATAAACACACGGACCACTGCTTATACCCAAACAGATTGGACTGTATTGTAACAATATGTAGGTATGCACCCTACATCAGGTCATCGAAATATAAATTTGAAGTTAAACCTTTAAAATATTCATATTACTAATAAGTAGAGATCGGAATTATATGCAGCAAAATATCGCGTACATATGGACTATAAAATTGAAAAATAGGCATCAAAAAATATAAAAATATGCATTATAGAATAAAACTGTTGGCATAAAAACGAAAAATATGCACTTACGTATAAAAAACTAGTAAAAAGCTTAGGCGGGCTTGGCCGACTACTTACTTATATATACTTGGGCCTGCTCTACCAGATTGATTAAACAGAAAAAAAGTTATTAACTTTTTTTTGGTAGCGACTTTCATCAGTCACCCTGTTTCTGGCTATATTATAACCTGTTTCTGGCTATACTATAGCCAGTTTCTGGCTATATTATAGCCAGAAACAGGGTGGCTGATGAAAGTCACTACCAAAAAAAATTCAGTAACTTTTTGCTATTTATTGAATCTGGTTAATTTATTTGCAGTTTGATTTTTAGATTTAACAAAAAATGGAAAACTGGGACACTGAAACTAGAATTTGCATTGTCCGCCGCTATCACGCACTGGAGTCAGTCAGCCCGATTCTGAATAACAATTCCCCGGGAATTTTTTCCCTATTCCCAGTTCCCCTATTCTAAATAAAATCTCACTTTTCCCTCTTCCCTTATTCTAAACGAACTTCGAAAAAGGGAATCTCTTTTCCGGGAAAAAAGTAGGTATTACGAATGTCAATTATAGGGAGAATTTGATGAAAATTTTTGGGAATAATTCCGCCAAAAAAAATGCAAGGGAGTTGCGCCAAAAATGTAAGTATTTAAAATTTTTCATGAAAAATTAAAAAAATAACACATTTATTTTTTCAGGTCAAAAACAACAAACAAAAAGCAGTGAGACATTCTGCTAACCTCAATGCAATTGCATGCAGACATTGCTCGAGGTTGGTTAAAGGGGAGTAAAGAGGAGATAAACCGGGTATGGCGCAATTTGGAGGCGGAATTAAATGCAGCCGGGCCACCATTAAAAAGTGTTGCCGAGTGGAAGAAGGTATGTACAACAAAATTTGATTTGTACAATGCACAAATGACGAAAATGCGAAACCTTTTTCAGGTATGGGCAGATCAAAAGAAATATGTACGGCACAAGGCGGCACAAAACCTAAAATACTCCAGAGGAACTGTTGGAGGCCCCAATATGGAGCAGACGTTTTCTGCAAACAAAGAGGCCATATATGATATAATTGACATGAAGGAGTCAGTGGAAGGTGTGCCCAACACGTTTGGGTAAGGCTCTTCAACTTCCACAAAACAAAAACAGAACACAGATAGCCTTCCACCTGCATTTCTGAAGTTACTAGAACCAAACGATGAGGAGGCTGAAAGTATTGCGGTGCAGAGTGACACAGCACAAGACACGCCCCAAAAGCCACCGGCGAAAAAATTAAAATAAGTGTCCAACATTTGACTGCACAGGTCTCCGCTCGCGATGTTCTATCAGCTATCCAAAAAAATATGCTGGAAGCAATGATGGAGCAGCATCAAATTACAAAAAAGTGTATCGCTCTATTGACCGCCTTTACGATGGCAATAAGGAAGAGCTTAAAGAGCAAAAAAGGCACAATTTGGCATATTTTTCTCCTGCTGCTGCACTTCAGCGTTTTCTGCAATTGTTGCAAATTGTTAGCCAAACAAAACAGCTGAGGCAAACAGCTGACTTCGAATAATCGAAATTCTCTCTCCCTTATTTCCATTCTCCCCGTTTGTTTAGAATAGGAGGATTTTATTCCCGGGAAAAATAAATTCCCCGGAAATTATCTCCCGGGGAGTATTCAGAATTGGGCTGCGTAGTTTCGGTTCAAAGAGAGCATAGGCGCACGTTTGGGGACAATCCTCCGAGCAGATGGACCATAATGAATGAGACTTGTTAACAATTTTGTCGAGCATGGGGCAGTCAACAACAGACCTTGGCCGTGTTCTATTGACAGCTTGCTTAGGTGATCGCTAACGCAATAACTTCGCAGCATTGTACAAGAATAGAGAAATGATTTTGTTTACAGAAAATTATAGACAATTTGCGTTTTACCCCGTTTGTTTTATATAATTAACATTTTTGGGAAGAATGTTATTCAAGAATAACCTTAAGCGAGCTCAGTTATTACTCGCTTATAGTATTTCTTGAATAACTATTTCCCTACCGATTACAAATTTTCAAATCAAACAGTTTATGATTCAAAAAGCCAAGAAGTTGTTGTATATAAAGAAATTTAACAAATTGTTCATAAAGTTTTGAAGATATCGCCCCAGCGACCAGTTACTCCTTTAGTAAGCGAGTACCAATAGAACACTCCTCTTACCATCGAAACCCTTCATTTTGGACGGAGGATACAATCGCTGCAGTAGCTGCTGCCATACAAAACAATCCACGAGTTTCGACAAGAAGCTTATCTGCTCAAATGGGTAAGCAGACAGTCATTGCAGTCAATTATGCACAACAAATTTAAACTTATTCCCATATAAAATTCAAATGGCCAACAAACTGAAGTGTTTCCAATCCTCAGGTACTCCATAAGACGGAATAGCATCCACTTCGTGTCACAGTTTGGTGTGCAGTTTCATCACGCTGCATTGTCGGGCCCTACTTCTTCGAAGAAAACGGTCACACCGTTAAGGTTACTGCAGATTGTTACTTAAGCATGTTCAGAGAGAGTTTTTCTATCCAGAGTTACGCCGAATGAGAATTTCTTTCAACCTGTGTGGTTTCAGCAAAATGGTGCAACTCCTCAAATAGCCCGGCCTGTTATGATAGAATTGCGACGAAAATTATCCAAAACATTTCGTTGGCCCCCCAGGTCGCCTGACCTTACTGCACCTTTCCATTATTCCAAATTCCATTATTTTTACAACTATTAAGCTATATTTAATAAAATTGAATGAAGTTTAACATAAATAAAAGAAACATGAATTCCATACACTGAAAGTTATTTAAGTTTCTCAATGTAGCAATATTAATCAGGCACCCTGTTGTTTTGTTTACAGTGCGTTAAAAAATTCATCTCAGTCAAAAAATGGAATTATCCCGTAAACATTTTCGTGCGATGATTTTTTACGATTTTCGGCGTGGGTTTCGAGAAAGGAGTGTTTAAATCAACTTGTTTCGACTTTTGACGATGAAGCAGCACCATCAAAAACCACTGTTAATCGCTGGTACCAAGAGTTCAGTCTCGGACGCCGTTCGCTCCAGGATGAATTTCGTAAAGGACGTCCAGCTTCGCTCACTTTGCCAGAAACCATCGATGCTGTGCGTGAACTAATTAAGCAAGACCGACATGTGACATACCGTGAGATTGAGGCATCCTTGGTCATTACTATGATAAGCATCAATAAGATATTGCATGGTCATTTGGCCGTAAAAAAAATTGTTTTCGTTGGATCCCACATAATTTAACGAATGCTCAAAAAATGCTCGTAGGGATTGGTGCAAAGAGATATTGAAAAACTATAACTGCGGTGTCACAGGTGACGAATCATGGATCTATGCATATGAACCCGAAACAAAACAGTAATCGACCATATGTGTCTTTCAAGACGAGCCAAATCCAACAAAAGTTGTTCATGGAAGTACATCGAAGCAAATGATTGCGTTTTTTCGGTATAACGGGCTACAGTGCCTTTAGTGGAACGTAGGACGGTCAATTCTGAGTGGTATACAACCATCTGTTTGCCAACAGTGTTCGAAGAAATGAGGAAAGATAATAAGAGAAGACGGATCATTTTGAATCACGACAATGCGAGCTCTCACACATAAGCTAAAACGATGAGCGATTTGACCACTCAAGATGCGTGGTCAACGTTTTCATCGCCCTAAGCAGCTGTTGATGCGTTCAAAAATTCTTTTGGCGGTGTCTTAATCGGAGTGGAAAAAGTGCTACGAAAATTTCTTTGTGCGCAAGTGTATTGATCTTAAAGAAGAATATTTTGAAAAACAATAAAACCATTTCCAATGATAATTTATTGTGTTTTTATTGCCGAACCCGAAATATATATAGCAACCCTCGTACGCATTGTTCGGATGACAATTAAAAATACAGTAGACTCTCACAAATTAGAACCATTTTGTGTTTCGGGTGGTTCTAATTTGCAAAAAGTTCTAGTTTCTGGACGTTTTGTTACTTTTTTTTTTTGCAAAAATAAGGCGAATACACTATTTTTATACAATTTTGGGAATTATATTATGAAAAACGAAAACTTAAATACATTTCAGTCAAATTATATCACATAAATGTTTCAAACTAAAGTAATAAAATCAAATAAAAGCAATTTTTTATGGTAAAGGGAAATATTATTATCCAACTGCTGGAATGCGGTGACAGTGTATCTTATCATAGGTAGTGTTTCTTCGTTCAGAAATTAGAAATTTTGGTTCTAATTTCCGAATAGTCAATGCATCAAAATGCAGGTTCTAATTTCTGAGAGTTGTACTTTGCTAGTGTCTAGTCTAGTGTCTAGTGAAGTTAAAAAAAGAGTCGAAATGTTGAAAAAATCGACTTTTAGATTTTTAAAAACAACTGACTTTAACTTTTTTATGCCAAAAAGTCGATTAATCGAATAGTTGAAAATTGACTTATCGAACCCTAATGTATGCATTACTTACTGTAAACGTATTCAACCGTCATCACTTTGGATCATGAACTTCACCGTATTTTGTGAATTTTTCATTCAGGGACCTTTCTTGCAAATCAAGGACACTGGCACATTAAGTAGCCTGCACTTTCACTCTCACAGGTTGAAATACGGACAAGCTCTGGTTTTTAAATCTGTGCATGCATATCTGAAAACGAGAAACTAACAAATCTAGTAATTGGTGGCCCCGCTTTGGTTCCAAGCCGTACTATTTGAAATATAGGGTGATCCATCTAGAGGTATTTTTCCAGAACAAAAAAATTTTAAAAATTCAAATCAACGGTGGAATCTTTATTGGTAATTTGAAAGAAGATTTTATGGCATTTATATTTTGAAAATAATTTCCTTCAAATCTTGGCAACTGTATTATGGAAATGAGCGTTCGGTAAGAAACGGGAAGATCCGCTAAAATTTTGTTCAGTGATGAGGCCCATTTCTGGCTCAACGGCAAAGTCAATAAACAAAATTGCCGCATTTGGGCTGAAGAGCAACAAGAAGAGGTTCAAGAGGTGCCATTATACCCAGAGAAAACCACGGTTTGGTGCGGTTTATAAGCTGGCGGAATCATCGGTGCACATTATTTTAAAAATGATGATGGCCGGAACGTAACCGTGAATGGTGCTCGCTATCGCGATCTTTATGCTACCTGAAGTTGAATCCCGTAATCTTGACGACACTTGGTTTCAACAGGACGGTGCTACTTGCCATACTTCTGCTCAAACAATAAATCTATAAAGAGGTCATTTTGAAAAGCAGCTAATTTCACGTTTTGGAGAGCTGAGTTGGCCGTCTAGATCGATTAATATTACACCATTTATCTTTGGTGTTACGTACAGTCCAAAGTCTATGCTGACAAACCAGCTACGATTCAGGTTTTGGAAGCCAACATTACGCGTGTCATTAAAGCCATACCGGTCGATATACTCGAACGAGTCTTTCAAAATTGGACCCTCAGAATGGAAACCCTGAGGCGTAGTTGCGGCCAACATTTGAAGGAAATTATAATATAAAATAAATGCCATAAAATGTCCTTTCAAATTACCAATTAAGATTACACACTTGATTTGAATTTTTACATTTTTTTTTGTTCTGGAAAAAATACCTCTAGATGGATCACCCTATATAATAGTAGGTCCATCTTCCTCTTCAAGCTGTACTACCTGATACTGATACAAGGCTTATCTTTATAATCGATTCTAACACGTTTACAAAAATCGCTTAACTCTCTTTCTCATCTGTGACGCGCAAAATAGAAAGGGACCTAAGGTTAAAAACCAGTTTTGTTCAGGAGAGCCATTTTAAAGATTAGGTCCCTTTCTATTTGCGCTTAGAAACGTCGACTTCACTTTCATAAAACGCGCATATCTCTGGGAGGGAACACTTTTGGGGCATGGGATCGGTCTCATTCGATGCCCAGATGTTGTCCACATCAAAAAAAGAAAATTGATTTTTTTACCCTTAGGTCCCTTTTTCTATGCGCTGTCACATCTTTATAAACCTAAAGTTTCTTCTCTCACAAACTCGTGTAAAGTGCCCTGTGGTCGGTTAACTCCAACACTTCCTTTTGTTTGTTTTTAGAGTTTCGTAAAGTTTATGGCGTTTGATGCCCGCAGCTATAAATACAACTTGTATACGAATCGATGACTTTTGACAACAGCAAAAAGAAATACGAACATACGTACGTAGAGCGATAGACTAGCAGAAGGAAGGAGGTGGAGAGAAAGACTACAACGCCAGCGATAAATGCAATAACAAATAAAAAATTGTTTAAAACACGGGGCATAACAGCCAAACAGCCAAAGGAGCCAATAACAATAAGAAGAAATGAAAAAAAAACAACAACACAAATACACTCCCGCACCCACAGCCACATATTTTCTACATTTACTAATACTAACACAACAAGATGCTAAGATACTGGCGATAGTACAAGTGCCAAATATTCAAAAAATAGAAGAAAAAAAAGAGAAACGGAAACGCTTGGTTGATTGCTTACCGGATGTTGATGGCGCGGCATTGGTGCTTTGCCAAGGGAAGATGACGGTGTATTTTTGGCGTTGTTTTTTTTCGGCGACGTGGGCAGAGTTCATTGGAATTCTTAAATTCTATTGATACCACCTCCATGAAAACGTTTTAAAGAACAAAAAATACTTTAAACAACAAAGAAAATGTCCTGCTGCTGCAGGAGAATTTATTGGCGCTGAGGTGATTTAAATTTATTTGAACACACTCAAAGCGAAACTTTCTACGTTTCAATGATTTTTTTTGTTTCATTTTAATTTTTGTTTCTATTTTTTATTCTCTCTCGTCATTTTGTCCTCGTCGTCGTCGTTGTTGGCATTTTACAAATTAAATTGGCTTTTCTGTTTGGCACTTCTCCGCCCCCCACCGAACTTCGTGGACATGCACATAAACTATAAAAGAGCGAAAGATGATATCAGAAAAAACAAAGGAACCCTCCTCGCCCCCTCTGAATATAAAATATGTAGAGCCGAATTTGTTGGCATATTGACAGGATTATAAAGTATTGCAAACTGCTCCCAAAATGAAATTGTTTATGACGTCTTTTGTTATCAAATATAAAAATAACATTTTTATTAGAGCCCAACGAAATTTCAATAAATACTCGTTCTTAAAAAGAAAGCTAAAAATTCATCTTATCTAGAATGCGTTTCAATAAAAGGAAATAGCCGCCTAAGCCTCATAATATCTTTAAGGTTTTCCATGGTGTTTGCTATGCAGTTGTTTTATACTGGGTGGTCTATCAAGCGGTTTCTTTTTAGATTTTATATATTGTTGATGGACGAACAAAAAAAAAACGTATTGTTGAAGTGAGTGTCCCTGGCCGAAGAGTGTTTGTTTTGGGTCAATACGGCACATAGAACCGGCAGTCGCGTGATTGTTATTTTGTTGACTATGAACGCTGTTGTCTGCTAAAAATCTTGGGACTTCATTCAATATCATAACTTCATGGAATGAAATATATAACAGTCGCCACATGACCAGTTTTGCCCAAGAAACAGGTGACTATTTGCTTCGAAGTGCTTCTTCTACGAACAGCTTTCGTTGGATTTGGCTAGTCTTCGAAGACCCACACGCATAGATCCATGATTCGTCACCTGTGACGATCTTATAAACGTCTTCTGAAGCACCGCGATCGTATTTTTTCAAAATTTCTTTGCACCAATCGACACACATTGTAAAATTGTGCGGGATCCAACGAGAACAAACCTTTTTTACGGCCAGGTTTTCATGCAATATCGAATGTATGCAGGTGGAAGAAATGCCCAAGGATGCCTCTATCTCACATATGTATGTCACATGACGATCTTGCATTATCAGTTCACGCACGGCATTAATGTTCTCTGGCATAACGGCCGTTTTTGGACGATCTTCGTCTTTGAGCGAGCGTCGGCCACGATTGAATTCATTAAACAAGTTTTTCACAGTGCTATAGGATGGTGCTTCATCGCCATACAAAGATTTAAGTTCATCGATTCACTCTTGTCGTAATAATCCACGTGGAAAGTTGGAAAAAATGATCGCAATAAAATGTTCACGAGTTAATTCCATTATTTTGGCAAATGGATTTTTTCAAGTCACTGTAAGCAATCCAAATGATGGTCGTACGTCAAAACGTTCTGAGTACGTTTATGCTAAAAAATGTCAAACTTTCCAATGGAAATGTCAGATGGCGCCAGGCAACACTTCGTGGCCTGTAGCAACTGTAGCAACTATAGCAACCTTCTTATGCAGTAGTTTTGTCGAACATGCCCGTCTTTAGCTAATAATTATAATTAATTTTTAAAAAAGAAACTTGTATTTAGATCACCCTATATGCAATGCCTTATCGTTTGCCTTTCGCTTATGTTTTTATCGTAATTTTTAAAAGAAAAACAATAATTTTTATTTTGCAACACAAAACAAATCAAATACGGCACAGTTTTATGGTCATTCTGGCACTTTGACTCTGGCGAGTACCTCGTACAGGATACTCGTTGAAGTTACCCGCGTACGCCTTCATTGCTTTCCCCCGCGTGTTGTTATTGCCGCTTTCTTAATTGTTGAAATTTGTGCCCCCCCAAAAGCCGTTCGCCAGCCATGCAACAAATGTCGTAAAGTGTTTTCGCGCCATTTAAGTTAATTTATTTTTGTTAATTTTCGCCAACATAAACAATAGCGAACGAACAATGTTTGTTTATGAACGCAATCACGAAATGGTTGTAAACAATTACGGCACGAGGGTGGCGGTGGCGTGGGAGGTGAGGCGTTTTGGCAACAATGAACAATGAAGGGGGCGCATTTTGTGCCACAGCATAACACCCTACCCTAGAGCCAGGATAAGTATGAATTAAGGCAAACAGGAGAGCGAGAGGGAGATATGTTAGCCAAAAGCTGTTCATTGGAGGAACTGCTTTAATCTCGATGTCATTGTTAAGTCAAATGAAACAAGACTCTGGCGTCGATTTGTAAACGAGTCAGGTGGACCACACATAAATCGCATATAATAAGACCCCAAGGATATTTGATACATTCATAGCCTAAGTAGAGTGAAATGTGCCACAAAGTGATTGGATGTGATAAGCATCTGCAAAATAAGAGATTATATCCACAGGCTAGGAGAAATTGGAAAATGAACATGACTCCATAAAAGATCAGCTAAGTTGCGATAATATGATATTTGATTGTCGATTTCTTTTATTCGCAGGAAAAGCTGCGAAAAAAATGAAATGAAAAAAATCTACAAACATACTTATACGAGGGCGACCGCAAAAGTAACTGGCCTAACATAATAAGAACCGTTTTTTTTTGGAATTATTATTATTAATTTTTCAACATAATCTCCTTCCAACTCAATACACTTCATCAAACGTTTTTCAAGTTTTTTAATTCCATCCGAAAAATAAGATATTTCAAGACCTTCAAAATATGCCTCAGTTTCAGCAATAACCTCGCTATTGGACGAATATTTTTTGCCACCAAGAATTTTTTTTTAAATTTGGAAACAAGAAATAATCAGAGAGCTAAATCTGGACTATATGGTGGATGCGGAGCAATTTCAAATCGTAATTCGGGCAGTTTTTGTTGAGTTAAAAATGCAGTGTGTGAAGGAGCATTATCCTGATGAAAAAGAACTTTTTTTTCTAAATGCGGTCGTTTTATCTTGATTTCTTCACTCAACCGATCCAATAATGCCCAATAATATTCACTATTTATAGTTTTTCCTTTCTCAAGATAATCAATAAATATTATACCCCTTGCATCCCAAAATACTGTGGCCATTACTTTTCCTGCTGACTTAACAGTTTTCGCCTTCTTGGGACCACTTTTATCAGCTTCTATCCATTGTTTTGACTGTTCTTTGCATTCTGGGATGTAGTGATGGATCCATGTTTCATCAACAGTTATGAATCGACGCAAGAACTCTATTGGATTACGCTGATAAATCGCTAAAAAGCTCCTCGGAATTGGTCCAACGTACGATTTTTAGGGGCAAAGTCAATAAACGCGGCACCCTACTTGCGGATAGCTTTTTCATGTGGAGTTCATCATGTAAAATACTCCAAACTTGTTTTTGTGCATTTTAACAATATCAGCAAGTTCTCTGAGCTTTATTCGTCTATCTTTAGTCGCTTCATTAAATATTTTTCTAATGTTTTCAATAGTAGTAGCAGTTTTCGGTCTTCCAGAGCGTTGTTCATCTTCCGTACTTGAACGACCCATTTTAAATTGTTGAACCCAGGATTTCACGGTGGAGTATGATGGTGCATTATCACCATGAACAGAATCCAATTCATCTTTGATTAGTTGTGGCGTATAACCTTTCATATAAAAGTGTTTAATTACCGCACGAAACTCTTTATTTTCCATTTTTCAAAAATTATAAAACTTGTTTACTTCAATCACCTGTAACAAAGAAAATAATCATTAAATATTTCGGAAATTTTGACAGATTGTAAAAGATCGCTTTTAAAAATAAAAACAAAAAAGTTGCTAGTAAAACAGAAAATGTGCCAGGACAGTTAGTTTTGCGGTCGCCCTCGTATATATACTTATATACGGCAAATCCAAGAAATAATTTGAAATATCCGCCACAATTATTTTGTAGCAAAGAGATATACAGAGTGATTCATTTTCAATGCAGATTTTTGTAAGCTTTTAATTGCGATATGTTAATGTCGTTTTATACCCTCCATAATAGGATAGAGGGTATATTTACTATTTCCTTCCGTTTACAACACCTGGTTGGAGATCCCATAAATATTTGTATGCTGAATCGTTGTAAATTTCTAAGATGATAAAGCTGCTATATATATTTCTGGCCTAATAATGAAAATGCGAATATTTATCATCAAAATGGTTTTATTGTTTTTCAAAGCCACTTTTTCCACTTCGATTGAGGCACCTTCAAAACATGGTTTTTGAACGCTTCAACAGCGACGAAAATCGCTGACCACTCATTTTTTTCTTAATGTGCAGGAATAAAAATAAGTCATTGGATGCCAAGTCAAAGCTGTACGGCGGATGACCCATCAATTCTACGTTTTGGCCGGTCAAAAAGGCGATGGTTTAAGCCAATGTGTGAGAGCTCGCATTGTCATGGTGCACAATGATTCGTCTTCCCTTGTTCGTTTCTCGAATTTCTCCGAAGACTTCAGGCAAACAAATTGTGGTGTACCACTCAGAATTGACCGTCCTACGTTGCTCAAGCGAAACAGTCGCCACATGAGCAGCTTTGCCCAAGAAACAGGCGACCATTTGCTTCGAATGGCTTCCTTCACGAACAACTTTCGTTTGATTTGGCTCGTCTTCGAAGACCCACACCACGTCGATTGCTGCTTCGTTTCGGGCTCATACGCATAGATCCATGATTCGTCACCTGTGACGATCTTATAAACGTCTTTTGAAGCACCGCGATCGTATTTTTTCAAAATTTCTTTGCACCAATCGACACGAGCCTTTTTTGAGCGATTGTCAAATTGTGCGGGATCCAACGAGAACAAACCTTTTTTACGGCCAGGTGTTCATGCAATATCGAATGTATGCTGGTGGAAGAAATACCGAAGGATGTCTCTATCTCACGGTATGTCACATGATGATCTTGTATTATCACTTCACGCACGGCATCAATGTTCTTTGGACAACGGCCGTTTTTGGACGACGATTAAATTCATTAAAACAGTTTTTTACTGTGCTGTAGGATAATGCTTTATCGCCATAGAAAGATTTGAGTTCATCGATGCACTCTTGTCGTGATAGTCCACGTCGAAAGTTTGAAAAATGATCGCACGAAAATGTTCACGAGTTAATTGCATTTTTTTGCCAAATTGATTTTTTCAAGTCACTGTAAACAACACAAATGATGGTCGTACGTCAAAACGTTCTGAGTACGTTTATGCTAAAAAATGTGAAACTTTCCCATGGAAATGTCAGATGGCGCCAGGCAACACTTAGTGTTGCCTAGGCCAGAATTATATAGCAGCCCTCGTATCTCCGGATGATGCGACCAAAATTGCGAATACGGCAAAAAGCTCCTCGCTCGGTATTGATAATTCTACTTAATGTAGCTCAAGTAGGGAGCGTATCAGGAACCATACAGACCTACAAAGGAGTAGTAATCTATACCTAACATAAACCCCAATCAGAGAGCCCTACACAGATAGGCCCCTTTATATTAAACAACCCGTGTATCCCCTTTTACATCGACTGGAATTGGTATCTATACCTATAAACTTTGTATCGAAAAATATATCTGACATCCGAACCACAATGCGGTATTCCAAGCAGAGACTTAGGCCATCACGGAATGTTGCCGATGGCTCAACTCAAAACACAAATACAACAATTTCAAGATATTTACAGACAACCATGAAGCGATCAAGGGATTCTCCTCAAGAGCGCATGTGGAGTGTAATGAAGAAATAACAACTATAAAACGAAGTGACACCCTAGGAACCATATGGGGCCCCTGGACATTCTAACACTAACGGCTACGAAAAAAGTTAAGAATTTGGATTTAAGGGTCACCGCATTAGACATGGGCAACGCCTTTCCTTTTCAGGCAATATGAGCTGAAATTAAATCTTGGGAGCTGGTCGCTTACAAAACGCTATGAAACGACACAGTGGGTGACAAAATCTCTAAAAACTTTGGGGAGACCCTGATGGAAAAAAGATCAAAAAAAAGTTATTAAGTCAAATTTCTTCCACATTGGGAGAGTGGGATCAAACATGTGCGAGACATGCGAGCTGGACATCGAAACGATTGTGCACTTTCTCTGCCACTGCCCACACGCAAAAAAAAGTATGGTTGGGGTAACAATATTCGAAGAGCATTATACTATTGTTGGTCATATGGTTGTGGCACAAGAATATTATGATCATCACAACAATAGTATGGTTCACACACAACGATACTATGATCCCCATAACAATATTATGGTCCTCACAACAATAGAATTATTCACACACAACCATACTATGATTCCCACAACCATATTTTTATTCACATTCAACCATACTATGATACCCACAACCATATTATGATCCTCATAACCATTGTATGACTTACACACAATCATACTATGGTCCCCAAATTTTTTTCTAAAGATTGGGTTAAGTTGTTATTTAACAATAGAGAATTTTATTAAGTTATGTAATAATAGGAGTGATTTATTAAACAGTAAAAAAAATATTTATTTAAAATTATTCAGTTATACTAATTCGAAGTTTGTTTTGAAAAAAATTAATTACTTTTAATATTATTGCGTAAGATTCGTAAAAATAACATTGTCAAATTAAAAAAAAAACACAATTTTGCCGGTATGATTGCCGTAATCATGTTATTGTTAACATAAAACCCATCAAAACAATACTTTTGTTCCACCAACCATATTTATATTGTTGCTACAGCCATATTTTTATTTTTAAATTTGGCAACAATACTATTGTTACATTTCAACAATATTAATATTGCCGCAATAATACTATTGTCAAAATGAAATTCAACAAAACAATACTATTGGTGCGGCGACCGTACTTTTAATGCAGATAACATACTATTGTTGTCGTGACCATATAGTAACCATATCTTTTCTCTGCGTGCAGTGTGACAAGCCTAGAGCACTGGAGGGGGTGTGTTGGAGAAGGCTCAAAAGTTTCGTAGACGATATAGAACGGTTTTAGTGACAGAAAATTGACAAACTCCCAAACAAAGGCGCTGAAGAATCTGTTAACTGGCTGTGGGGTATACCCTTAGGTTATGGGTCCTTCTTGTTGGACCCCTCTATTTCATACCAACCAACTTGTCTTGAAGATTGTTGTCATTCTCGTAAAGCTGTCGGAAATTATGAGGTGGAAAACCGCGTCCACACAGTAGTCCAGTATCAATTTCCAGTGGCCCAAATGGTATTACTTTTAATCTAGTTTAATCAATTTTGCAAAAACGTTTGTATCTATGGACTTACAACCTGTGAGCTGTTATTCGATTTGATACATTTACTAGGGTTTTTTGGCAAATAAACTCCGATTGGGATACAATTTTAGATCTTTAAATTTTAACGTTTTGCACTTAATGTACCCCCTGAAGCAATGTCGGGCGGCCACAAATTGCCCCCAAGAAATGAGATACCCTTTCACCTTTCTAAGTTGGTGATGTATTTTTTAAAGCCTTTTGAAGGAAAAACAGTTATGTTAGTCCAAAGCAAAATAGATTGGTACAGAAATACAGGCTGGCTGATACATTAAGAAACTCAAATAACTTTTTTTCAGTGTACGGAATTAATTTTTTTCATGTTAAAGCTCAATCAATATAATTAAATATAGTCTAATGCGGCATCTTACCTAAGAGTTGTTCATTATAGCTTGGAGAGTTAAGTTGAGCCGCAATTGTTGTTATAATTCATTCAAATTTGTTGGTTTTACTTTGAAGACTTCCTGTTTGCAATTAGCTCGCAAGAAAATGTCAGGTGCAGTAAGGTCAGGCGATCTGTGGGGCCAACGGAATGTGAAGTTTCTAGATATCAGCTTATTGGGAAATTTTCGTCACAATTCTGTCATAACAGGCCGGGCTATGTGAGGAGTTGCACCATCTTGCTGAAACCACAAATAGTTGAAAGAAATTCTCAATCGCCGTAATTCAGGATAGAAAATTCCGTCTCATGTGTATCTGGAAGCACTCCATATTCGACAATTTTGTTTTTTTTTTATGTTGCAGTTTAAATCGAAATGGACCTTGTCAGACAGAAAAAGGCAGTTCGATATGATTCCGTCTTCTTCCACCAGTTAAAGCATCTTCTGGAAAATTTCTAAGCGAATCGGGAAGTCTGCTGCGTTAAGTTTGTTGGCCATTTGAGTTTAATATGGGAATAAGTCCAAATCCTTGTGCATAGTTGACTGCAATGACTGTCATTTGACCAGATAAGCTTTTTGACAAAACTCTTGGATTGTTTTGTATGACAGCAGCGATTGTTTCCTCCGTCCGAACTTAAGGGTTTCGATGGTTAGGTCTTCTGTTGACTGTCCCATGCTCGGCAAAATTGTTAACAAGTCACATTATGGTCCATCTACTCGGAGGATTGCCGCCAAACGTGCGCCTATACTTCCTTTGAACCGAAACTACAAACTCCTGTGTGTGATAGCGGCGGACAATCCAAATTCTTTTTTCGGTGTTCGAGTTATCCATTTTTGTTAAATCTATAAATCAATCTGCAAAAAAAAATAAACAGATTCATTAAATGAAAAAAAGTTATTCAATTTTTTTTGGTAGCGGCTTTCATCAGCCACCCTGTACATTTAGTACAGAATAAAGATTTTAAACCAAACTTTCTAACAAAAAAACCTTGTGTAAAATGTATGAGTCAAAGTTCGACAAAGTAGAAAAATTAAATTACACTTTTTTATTTTTAAAATTTTAATGAAGTGAAAATCTCTAATAAGAAAAAAAATTGCATAAAAATAGTAAAAACGAAAAAAAACTTTAAAACCAAAAAAGGTAAAGTAGTCAACATTGCGATGATTTCTAAAATATACCTGATTATTGGATGGCTTAAAATAATACTTGAGTCCTTATCTACAACCGTCCATCGTACAGATCTCAAAAAATGTGGCTAGATGATCTGATGTTAAAGACTTTTGGCCGATGGAAATTGATTTTGCACCACTGTGCGTCTCTGAAATATGTTCACAGCTTCTCATCCGGACTTAAACCTGGGTCGACTTGTAGGATAGTCGTGCACTAACAATCCAACCACGCTGGCCAGGTCATTAAGAAAAAATACAAATTTTGTCGTACATAGCTCACTGATTCAAAGAAGGTCCACCCCTTTCTATTCATTTGCGACCCTCCTTTTCCAGTACATTCAATTACAGCTACTAAATATGACGACATCTATTAAAATGATGACAAAATCAATTAAAAATACCCTAACCAACTTAGACGTCGATACAGAAAGGAAACCGCACATATGATGCAGTGATACCACACCACGAGCTTCTAATTGCATTCCCCCCCGAGAGATGTACTCTCGTTGACATCTCTTTGGAATAAATCAAATGTTACAATTGATATTTAATGTTCCCCGTCAGGGAGGGGGGCTACTCTATTGCCACATAATAGTTGCTCAGGAAAAGCTAGTGGCTGCAGAAGTTATGCCTGTCCCCATGCCATAGCACTAGACTCAAAGATGAAAGCTGACCAGTTAATTAAACATGTACTTTATTACTTGACCCCGTTCGAGACATTCCACTCGTTCCTCTAGTCGAAGCCCAGGCGTGCACATGCCAGGCGAAAAATGAAAATCATGAAATCCTCACATACTTTCCCGGCTACCTACACTCCAAACGAGCCAAGTGGAAAATCTGAAGCAAAAGGAAGGCGACGACGACGAAGGCAAAAAGGCCAGCAACAACTTCCATTTGAAAGATAGTGACAGTAGTGGCATAATGCCAAGAAAATGTTTGTCGCAAGTACTCTTACACACACACACACTCTCACACACACTCTGGTAAAGAAGCACTTTTTTAGTTTTTCCTTTTTATGGTGAGTATTTTCCCAAATAGAAGGATGAGAATGACGGAAAATCGTATTTGCCTTCATGTGAATGGCGACTGTTTAGTTGACACTAAAACGTTGTCGGTAACGACGATGAGGTAGGCGGCACAGGGCGGTCGCTGGACGACAACATAGGCGGAAGGGGGGGGTGGGCAATATCAAAATGCGACAAACATGAAAAAAGTCACGTAGAAATTTAATGAGGTCATATACGTGTTTCCCCACTCAACACGTTTAGTAGTTTTTAGTGTAACTTTAATGCATTCTCGTCGTCGTCGTCAGCGTCATACTCGTAGTTGTGTAACAAAACAGCAATCACACACACACACACATACATTCTTCCAAAAAAACAACGCACTCCAACACCCTCACATGCACACCCAAAATGCTTGTCAAACTTTCCAACACATTCATATGAGACACGGAAGGTGGACCCTCTGACAAGTGGGTTGAAAAACTTATTCCAATTCAAAATAATTACAATATAATAATTTTAGAACGAAGTAACCAAAAAGGTCCGAAATTATGATTCCCTACACCCCTTGCAGACTCTGTACTAAATTTGAGAATGATTGTACTTAATATGGGAATTATATGGCAAGGCACAGAGGTTGGTCAAAAATATTTTGAAATTATGACTCTAATTTCTGCTGTCTCTGTCGTAGATTCACGACATTTCACACCGATAAAGTAAAGGTAAATTCGAGATAAACAGCAACCTTGGGTGTAAAAAAATGATCGCTTAAACCACATAAATTATACTATTTGGATGATGAAGGACTTATAGGAAAGCGCTAGTCCCTATCTGCTTAGATATGTATTAGTATCAATATAATCTCCTGAAACTTCAATACACTTAGTCCAACGCTTATCTAGCAATTCTATCCCTTGATTAAAATAGTTTTCCTCAAGGTCTTCAAAATAGAGTGGTTTACAACTGTAATTGCATCTTCATTTGAGGTAAAACGCTTGCCAGCAAGGATTTTTTTTAGATTTGGGAACAGGTAAAAGTCACTGGGAGCTAAATCAGGCGAATAAGGTGGGTGGTCAATCAACTCGTACTTTAATTCGTTGATTTTAGCCATTGTAAAAAGACTCTTGTGCGCTGG
Organism: Hydrotaea diabolus; assembly: GCA_963513945.1. NCBI lineage: Eukaryota > Metazoa > Arthropoda > Insecta > Diptera > Muscidae > Hydrotaea > Hydrotaea diabolus. The sequence goes on from OY740717.1 coordinate 162,632,101, forward strand.
TGCGTTGTCTTGATGAACAATTATTTTTTTGATGTTTTTCTCGAATTTGTACATTTAATTGATCTAAAAGGTTGCAATAGTACTCTGAATTTATTGTTTTACCCTTTTGCAGATAGTCAATCAATAAAATACCTTTGAAGTCCCAAAAAACCGTCGCCATAGCCTTACCAGCCGATTGAATTGTTTTTGCCTTCTTTGGGGCACTTCCTCCAGCTTCAGTCCATTGTTTGGATTGTTCTTTTGTCTCTGGGTTATAGTGGTGGATCCATGTCTCATCAACAGTTATGAAACGACGCTTAAAATCCATTTTATTTCGCTGAAAACGATCCAAACAAGCTTGAGAAATGTTCATTCTTATGCGTTTTTGGTCGACTGTTAACAAGTCCGGCACCCATCTTGCAGAAAGCTTTTTCATCTGTAGTTCTTCATGCAAAATTAAATGGACTCGGTCATTTGAGATGCCCATGATATTAGCTATTTCACGCACTTTTATTCGTCGATCATTTAATACCATATCATGCACTTTGGCTACAATTACTGTTGTTGTTGCTGTTTTTGGACGTCCACTACGTGGTTCATCTTCAATGCTTGTACGACCACGTTTAAATTCAGCAACCCAATTTTTTACTGTTGCATATGAAGGAGCACTTTCACCTTGTCTCGATAAACCTTTTTTATGTAAATATTTAATGACACCACATATTTCTAATTTTTCCATTTTAAAAAAATCGCGGATGCGTCTTTTGTGAACACCTGTTTCTATATGAAGGAGTTGCCAGATCGAAACAAAATTTAACATGTGTTCATAGCAGTGATGGAAGTTTCCAAAACACTGTTTATACCGCGCTTTTTGTGCTAGACTAAGAAGTTTCCGAACCGCCCGTATGTGTGAAATATGACATCAGATAAATGACCACCATTTTGCTTGATACTTGCATTGGCTCCTTTTAGCGCTAAGCTGCTGCACAACTGCCAAGCTGCTGCACAGCTTCCACGTTCTCTTCAGTACAAATATTTCGATGACCACCTCTTCCTGGACGGTCGGCAACTGAACCCAGTTCTTCAAAACGGCGAACTAAGCTTGTAATCATGGAAGATGTGGGCGCTGATCTTACGTTAAAAAAACGGCGATAATTTCGCTGCGTCAGAACAATTGATCGTTGAGAAGAATAATAAAAATCGATAATTTTAATGCGTTGTTATGGACTGTACGTATTCATTTTAAATTTCCAAGAGTTCAGTTATAATCTGCAAAAAGAAAAAAATAAATTAATAATAATAAAAAAATAAAAAATAAAGTGTGAAGAAAACTTGAAAAGTAAGGTTTACAACAGTAGTTCTCATTCGTTTGTGGAGAGCCTGGCCTTATAGAGTTCGGTTTTACTGTCAACAATTGCAGCAAGGCTTTCTGAAGAGGGTTGTCACGGACCCGAAATCATGATAAAAGTAGTGTGCAGCCACGAAAATCAATGTCACTTTGCCATTTTGTTAAAAACTTGTCTTCTATTTAATTACAGAAGTAAGAGGTCTTGAGCCGGTTTAATCCCTGTTCAATGTGTAAAAGCAACAGACCGAAATAAAACAAACGAGCTAAACAAACATAAATTATGTTAAAAAATAAAAAAAGTTATTTGTGTTTCACATCAGCTGGTCTTATTTGGGCCACCCTTTATAAGTACATCTAACAATTAACTTAATAATCTCACTCGATTTATAACAAAATTCTTCATTTTTAATTTGGAGCACAAAAATACGAGGATTGCTATATATATTTCTGGCCTAGACAACACTAAGTGTTGTCTGGCGCCATCATATCATTTTTTAGCGTAAACGTACTCAGAACGTTTTGACGTACGACCATCATTTGTGTTGTTTACAGTGACTTGAAAAAATCATTTTGAACAAAAAATCAAATTAACTCGTGAACATTTTCGTTCGATCATTTTTCACAACTTTCGACGTGGATTATCACAAGAGTGCATCGATGAACTTAAATCATTGTATGGCGATGAAGCACTATCATATAGCACCGTGCGTGAGCTGATAGTGCAAGACCGTCATGTGACATACATATGTGAGATAGAGGCATCCTTGGGCATTTCTTCCACCAGCATACCTTCGTTAGTGCATGAATACCTGGCCGTAAAAAAGGTTTGTTCTCGTTGGATGCCGCACAATTTGACAATCGCTCAAAAAAAGGCTCGTGTCGATTGGTGCAAAGAAATTTTGAAAAAATTCAATCGCGGGCATTTATAAGATCGCCACAGGTGACGAATCATGGATCTATGCGTATGAGCCCGAAAGAAAACAGCAATCGACCGTGTTGGTCTTCGAAGACGAGCCAAATCCAACGAAAGTTGTTCGTGGAGAAGCACTTTGAAGCAAATGGTCGCCTGTTTCTTCGACAAAACTGGTCATGTGGCGGACGACTGTTCCGTTTGAGCAACGTAGGACGGTCAATTCTGAGTGGTATACCACAGTTTGATTGCCTGAAGTCTTCGGAGAAATTCGAAAAACGAACAATAGAAGACGAATCATTGTGCACCATGACAATGCGAGCTCTCACACACCGGCTCAAACCAGCGCCTTTTTGACCGGCCAAAACTTCGAATTGATGGGTCATCCGCCGTACATCCCTGACGTGGCACCCAATGACTTCTTTATATTCGCGCACATCAAGAAAAAAAATGCGTGGTCAACGATTTTCGTTGCCAGAAGATGCTGTTGAAGCGTTCAAAAACCATATTTTGGGGGTGTCTCAATCGGAGTGGAAAAAGTGTTTCGACAATTAGTTTTAGCGCATGCAAAAGTGTATAAACAATGCTGGAGAATACTTTTAAAACAATAAAACCATTTTTGATGGAAAATATTCGCATTTTCATTATAAGGCCAGAAATATATATAGCAGCCCTCGTACTCAATTTTTCAATCAAATGTTTTTTTCGTCTCCATAAAATTATTAATAACAAAGAGCCTGAGTATCTTTTCAATCGCCTAAAATTCGCTTGATCCTACCGGGGAAAGAAACTTATCAATGCGAGAACTAAGGGTATAACTTCAGAACGATAATTTTGTGTGTGTCAGAAACAATTTCCGTAAAAACTTCAAGTCATACGCAACGTAAAAAATTTTAAAAAGCAGCTACTTAATTTCTATAAGTAAATAAATTGAGATATTAACCACAACTTAAAGATGAGTTCGTTGGCGATTTTTGAGATTTTTTTAAGTAACTATGATGAACAGTTTTCTAGTTATTCCAATTTATGTGTAAAGCTCTAGTCAACACAAAACCAACAATTTTGTTCCCTTTTGTAATTAAAGTCATCAAAGCCATACCGGTCGAATTGCTCAAACGAATGATCCATAATTAGACCCTCAGAATGGAAACCCTGAGGCGAAGTCGCGGCCAACTTTTGAAGGAACTTATATTCAAAACAAGTAAAAAATTTTAAGTTTGGCTGTGCCGAACTTTGGATACCCTCCACCAGATTCACAAAAAACCAAATTTGGTGCGAAAGAGTGTTCTATATAGAAATCTTTATGTGCAAAATTTCATCTCGATAGGTCAAGTTTGTAGTGAGTTATTGTCATATTAACTTAGACCGTTTGTGTGGGAGATACCAGTAGGGCCTTTCCGATCTTAGCCAAATTTAGCGCAAAAGTCTGCTCTATATATTAATATTTATTCCGAAAATTTCGTCTCGATAGGTCAAGTGTGTGGTGAGTTATTGTCATATTATTTTTCAAGGCACATGAGACCGTTAGTGTGGGAGGTACCAGTAGGACTTTTCCGATCTCAACCGAATTCAGCGTAGAAGTGTGTTGTATATAAAAATCTTGATGTGTTAAATTTGATTTCGATAGGTCAAGTTTGTGGTGAGTTATAGTCATATTATTTCTCAAGGCCCATAAGGCCGTTTGTATGGGAGGTTCAAGAAATGGTGGCCCAATCTAAACCATTTTTACATAGATGATTGCACCTACATAGAAATTATTATTTGCAACCCATTTTTAATACACATGTTTGTGCCAAATTTCAGCTCCCTAGCTGGTTTCATGCAGGCTCTATCTTGTTTTCAACAGACGGACAACATGGCTAGATCGTCTTAGACTTTTACGAGGATCAAGAATATATATACTTTGTTGGGTCTCCGATGATTATTTCAAGGTGTTACAGACAGAATGACAAAACTAATATACCCTCCATTGTATGGTGGAGGGTATAAAAATAAATGCCTTAAAATGTCCTTTTAAATTACCAATAAAGATTCCACACTTGATTTGAATTTTTATACCTCTAGATGGATCACCCTATATATAATATATACTTTTCCGATCAATATTTCGTAGTGTTACATACGGAATGACAAAATTTACCATAACATCCACCCTTCGCGAAGCATATAGATATATAAAAGTTGCTAAAATCTTGAATAGGAAAAAATCGAAATAAAAGTCATTTATTTGACTTTTTACCGCTAGAAAGTCGATAAGTTGGAAGTCGACTTTAAATATATTTGTTGTTTTAAAAAAAGTCGAAAGTCGATGTTCGACACTAGTCATGGGTAGTCAGGTGCCTCAGAACAATTGTGATTAGGCTAACAGGTGATAGATTTCGCTAATTGCGAAAAGAGGTTTGCCTTGGTGTGGACTTCTATCGCATCTGAGAGTTGAGGAGCAATGACAAGAAGAGGTGTTAAATAACTGCTTGGAATTTTAAGCCACAGTATTAGTTCAAATACTGGTAGATTGCAAAGACAATTGTTCGAAATTTTGTATTTCAAGACCTGCAATACAGCCCTCGTTCCCCAATATACATGCATACCCGCAACATCTACATTAGCGACAACCCGCAACACTTTCGCCAGCAACAAGAGTAATACAACTTTACTACGCCTCACACCTACACACGCACACACACACATCCACGCCCTCTGTCGTAAAAACCATGCACTCGTAACAGCGGAAATTTGTCCACTAGAGTGAAATTATTTCCACTTTTCACGACAATTTTTGTGGTTCAGTTTTTCGTTTCTCTTATTTTGACATAATACAAAATGCTTGAATGGCGGAGAGACGGAAAGACGGCAGGGTGCGGTCAATGAACGCCGACGAAGATGAGAGTAGGGCGTATACTGTGTGGATAAGTGGACGAAATAAAAGAAAGGAAAACAAAATTAAAACGCTGTTTCCACTAACTTTTTTTTTGTTCTGTTTTGCTGTTTAGTGTAATTTATTATTAAACTGCTGCAACGCAGACTCGCCGGCATCAACTCACGCACGCACGGACACCTTTTGTTACACCTGTGGTACACTGTGGTGACACCTACTCACACACATGCTCAGAGGCACGGTCATAGTCGTGCACCAAGGGCCACCAACACCATCACAGCTAACCACACTAAAGTAAGCGGAATGCAGAAAGGAAGAATGCATTATGCTGTAAACAATTTTACGAGTGGATTTTCACTGTACGTGTATGTGCCTTGTGTGTGTGTGCGTGGTCATATTCATACACACTCACACTTATCGTGTATTCGATCGTTAACATGTATGAAGTGTGCATAATTTTATGCCGGCGAGTGGTGTTAGAAAAGTTTTCAGCAATCTTTAGGACTATTGTGACCGAAATAATTGCGAGGATGTGGGTGGGTGAAAGACATATACGAGATTTCTCAGTCAAGACGTCGCACGGTGATTCCGAATTTAATTTTGCTGGCCAAAAGTAAAATTTTTTCCATCACCAATTTCTAAACTGTTAATGCCATTGAACAGCAAACATATTAAAACTAAGGCAGCCAAAAAAATTTGTTAAACATATTTGTAATTGTGGGCATCGGGAAAAACGTCAGTCGGAAAGTCTGTCAATATGACAGGAATTGTTTCAGTAAGACGCCTGTGTCCTTACTCTTCGACTTAATAATTCGCATATGCAAAATCTTGGTTTTGTATCTATAGATCATTAAATGAATAGAGACATTGGCGGTAGCACACATAAATAGTACCGATGAGCCGTCCCATACCAACGGCGAACCGTGCATCTACCGGACGGTGATGTGTTTGCATTTACTTTAGCTGACTTACTTTTCCTTTTCCATATGGCAAACAAATGTGGAGTAAGTTACTCTTTCAAAAATAATAAAAATACAAACACCCAACAAATTATTTATTTGTATACTTCATGGCCAAACTTATTCCCTTTCTGATGAGGTCGTCACGGATCCGAAATCGCGATAAAAGCAGTGTGCAGCCACGAAAATCAATGTAACTTCTACGAGTATTTATTGTCTTCTATTAAAATGTAGATACAAGGAGCCGTTTAATTCATGTTCAATTAATTTTAAAGGTTTTTTTTTTTAAAAAAAAAAATCGTTTCTATGCACGTTTAGAGTCAAGGTCACGATCCACTTAATTTTCATACCTATATTACCTGCTGAACCACTTCATTAAGTCTAGGAAGACAAGAGGTACATAATAACCTTATTTTGTTGGTAAATAAAATTTGGTCTGTTTTGGTTTCTGCTTTCTAAGCTATTCTCCCTCCCGGCGCATTTCGATAAAGATTTAAGTGAAGGTGCGAGGGTTGCTATATATATACTTCTGGCCTAGCGACACTAAGTGCTGCCTGGCGCCATCTGATATTTCCATTGAAAAGTTTGACAGTTTTTAGCATAAACGTACTAAGAACGTTTTGACGTACGAATATCATTTGTGTTGTTTACAGTGACTTAAAAAAATCAATTCGGCAAAAAATGGATTAAACTCGTGAACATTTTCGTGCGATATTTTTTCACAACTTTCGACGTGGATTATCACGACAAGAGTGCATCGATGAACTTAAATCTTTGTATGACGATGAAGCACCATCCAATAGCACTGTGGAAAACTGGTTAAATGAATTCAATCATGGCCGACGCTCGCTCAAAGACGAAGGTCGTGTAAAAACGGTCGTTGTGGCAGAGAACATTGATGCCGTGCGAGAACTGATAGTGCAAGATCGTCATGTGACATACCGTGAAATAGAGGCATCCTTGGGCATTTCTTCCACCAGCATACATTCGATATTGCATGAACACCTGGCCGTAAAAAAGGTTTGTTCTCGTTGGATCCCACACAATTTGACAATCGCTCAAAAAAGGCTCGTGTCGATTTTAAAAAAATACGATCGCGGTGCTTCAAAAGACGTTTATAAGATCGTCACAGGTGACGAATCATTGATCTATGCGAATGAGCCCGAAACAAAACTGCAATCGACCGTGTGGGTCTTCGAAGACGAGCCAAATCTAACGAAGCACTTCGAAGCAAATTGACACCTGTTTCTTTGGCAAAACTGCTCCTGTGGCGACTGCTCCGCTTGAGCAAAGTAGGACGGTCAATTCTAAGTGGTACACCACAATTTGTGTGCCTGAAGTCTTTGGAGAAATTCGAAAAACGAACAAGAGAATATGAATTATTGTGAACCACGACAATGCAAGCTCTCACACATCGGCTCAAACCAGCGCTTTTTGAACGGCCAGAACGTTGAGTTAATGGGTCATCCGCCGTACAGCCCTGACTTGGCACCCAATGACTTCTTTTTAATCCCGCACATTAAGAAAAAAATGCGTGGTCAACGATTTTCGTCGCCAGAAGATGCTGTTGAGGCGTTCAAAAATCATGTTTGGGAGGTGTCTCAATTGGAGTGGAAAAAGTGCTTCGACAATTGGTTTGAGCGCATACAAAAGTGTATAAATCGTGGTGGAAAATACTTTGAAAAACAATAAAACCATTTTTGATGATAAGTCGCATTTTCATTATTAGGCCAAAAATATATATTGCAGCCCTCGTACCATAAATTTAGGGGTTCTTTACAGGACAACGCTGCCGGTTTATGCAACAACCACTTTGCATGGAGCTCTGTCTGGATTTTATTTATCACTTACTTCCTGGAAATGGATAACGACTTACGGCACCTCTACCTCTCGTGATCTCCTTGCTAACTACTCGATGGCCCATGTTCGAGCGGGAAATGACATTTATATTTCCTGAGCCAAAGTTATACTTAGATTTTTTCCTGATTAGTTCAGAGCCGATGGTATTTGTATGTTATATAAAGCTGCTCCCAAGTCCAGGCAGGCTGCTGAAGGTCAGACCAACTGTAAGCAGAGAAAAGATATGGTTACTATGTGGTCACGGCAATATTAATATGTTCTCCACATTAAAAGTAAGTTTCGTCGCAACCATAACATTGTTTTTTTAATTTTATTTTGACAATAGTATGACTGCGACAATATTAATATTGTTGAAATGTAATAATTTAATTATTGAAAAAATTAGAAATAAAAATATGGTTGTAGCAGCCATATGAATATTGTTGTAGCAACCATATGAATATGGTTGTGCGATAAAAGTATGGTTTTTGGGATTTATGTTAACAATAATGATTACGAAAATCATAATGTATAAAAGCGACTACTCGTATGAACTGAACACAAATGATTTTATAGACCAACAATACATACAAACACACACACACACACACACAGTGCATGGTACAGGGTGGACCATTTAACATTTTCAATTTAAATCGGCTATAAAAATAAAGTACTGATAAATTTTTCAAGTGTCTGGTTTTATTTGAAAGGTTTAACTTTGTCATTTAACAATGGAACACAATCTCATTCGAATGAATGAGACTGGCTCGGCAGTACCTCAACCGATCAACCCAATTGTTAAGTACATTTTCGATTGTTTCGGGTCGAATCTCCTTTATGGCATCATCGATTTCATGTTTCAACGCTTCATTTGACTCTCGATGCTTTCCGTAACATTTAATCTTAACAGAAAATAATGCAAATGACTTAATTCACAGCTCCGAGGCGGCCAATTGACATCACAGTATCGGCTGATTAGTTGATTTTCAAAAACAGTGCATAAAATATCGATGGTTGCGTTGGCTTTGTAACATGTGGCCCCTTCTTGTTGAAACCAAATGTCGTCCATGTCATTCTCTTGGATTTTTGGAAACAAAAATTCCTGGAGCATGGCGAGGTAACGACCATAGACGGTAACGGTGGCATCCTGCTCATCCAAAATCCACAACAAATAGTGGCTTGGTGTGAATGCATTGGTTTCGTGTGGGTTTACTGAAACCCATATGCCCGCCAAGTTAAAAATGAGCTTCATCTGAACACACGATTTTTTGGTAAAATCTTTCATCTCCTGCCAAACAATCTTCAGCCCATTACGAAAACGGATGGTGTTCCATTATTAAATGACAAGGTTCAACTTTTCCAATAAAAGCGTTGAAACAAGAAATCAAAGTTGTCATTGAAGAGATTCAACCCTACTAAAAAATTGGGTTGATCGGATCAGACTGCCGAGCCAGTTGTAGTAGTCATATGAATGATATTGTGTTCCATTAATAAATGACAAAGTACAAACTTTCCAACAAAACTAGAAGTTATTATAATTAGTACTTTTTTTTACAGCTGATTCAAATTTAAAGTTTTAAATGGCCCACCCTGTATTTTCGATTGCCTTTCTAAAAAACATAAAATGTTGAATAGTAACCTGGCCTCGAATCTGACTATAAACAAATTGTAAAATAGTTTTAAATAATTAACTAATTAAAATCCCTATTGTGAAATAACAACATAGCCCAATCCTAATAAATAATTTTGGAATCATAGTATGGTTAAGGGGGAGCATATTGTGGCTGTAGGAATCATAACATGATTGAGTATGACTCATACTATGGCTGTGAGGATAATACTATGGTTATATGTGAAACATGTTTTGGTTGTAAGGATCATACTATTGTTTTGAGGATCATAGTTTAGTTGAGTGTGAAATATAATATGGGATCATAGTATGGTTGTGTTTGAATCATACCACTGTTGTGTGTATTATAGTATTGTTGTGCCACAACCACATACCCAACAATAGAATGATGCTCTTCGAATATTGTCACCCAAACCATACTTTATATGCATGTGTTTTTTTTCAGAAAATTATTGTAATTACATGGGCAGTATGAATATGCTAGAAGTCCTAGTAAGTGCAGAACGATGTCCTTGTTTATGGTAGCTTTCAATCTATCCATCGATCGATCTTTACGCCTATAATCTCTGAAAGCAATTTTAGTGGCATTTCTGTAATAGTGGCTTCAGCTTCTAAATTATCCTTTGGGTCAAAGCTCTGCTTGGGCTAATGTAAAACTCTTAAGCTTTTAGGCGGGCTACGGCTCTCCTTCTTTTAAGAAAAATGAACTCGAAAATCAGTAGACAAAGTCTATCGTTCACAATGGATGGAGATTCTGATTTATGTTTCACACGAATGGAACTGTTCGACTTTTACCACGACAACATATTATGATCTCGTCTGGTCGTCTTTTATAATTGCATTAAAAAATCGTTCGGACCCATTTTTTTGCCATAACGGTTTTACTTTTTGATTTTTCTTTTATTATCCTTCTCCTGTCATCATCCTAACAAAAAAGCTAACAACACACAAATGCATTTTATTACAGGATTCTTAGTGTTTGTTCTTGGCTGTATTTTCTATTTTGTGTTTTTTTTCATATTTTAATTGACTTTAAAAACAAACAGTCGTTAAATATTAAAATTTTAAAATTTGTTTTTACTTTATTATGCTTATGCCAAACATTCATATACATACAAACATACATGCATACAAAGTTATGAATGAATATTGGTGTATAAGTACACATACAGCTTAAGGCTAAGTCTGGCTGTATCATCATAAAAGTACGATAACCAGCAGCTCAGGCAAGGCCGGCTGGAAAGCTGTCTTGTGGAGCCTCAATGAAATTTCTAAGATTATACAGGATGGGCCAAAAGTTAATATTTTTTTTGTTTATTAATTTCTTTTTATTTTTTTTTCTTAGATTATATATTATACAAAATGGACATTTTTTGTACACTAAGTATGAAAGTATGCAAAATAATGTCGCTTAAATGACCCCCGTTTTTAGCTTCACAAAGATGGGCTCGTTTTAGAGCATTTTCCATAACATCTTTCTAAATTTGCTCTGCAATAATGTTGGCCTTGAGTTGATGGATTGTCTCGAGCTTGTTCACATATAAAGTACATGCTCCTTCGAATAACCCCAAAGAAAATAGTGGGGTGCTGACAAATCTGGCGATCGCGCTGGCCAAATAATTTCCAAATAATTTCTAGAAATTATTCGCTCTTTAAAAATTAAACTTAAAAGTGCCCACACCATACTGATGGGGTGCAACTGGCGTTAATGAATGACTCTTGGATTTTCAGAACCCCAGGACCTACAGTACTGCTTATTAACAAAGCCATTCAAATGAAAATGAGCTTCATCACTCATGCGTTTGCGTTTTAATAATTGATCGCTGATTTAAATAAGAAAATTGTATTATTCTCGTACTTTGTTCAGTTGTGAATCTCCCCATTATTTATTCTCTAAGTGTTATTTATATAAAAAAAATAAAAAAGGCAATTAAACGAAAAAGTTATTAAATTGTTAAACCCCACGCTAACTTCTGGCCCACCCTGTACAACAAAGATGTCAACTCTTATTTACTACTGCCTGCTGGGGAGTTATTTTTGGAAATGCTTCAGATTAGAGAGCCATTTTAGGGACCTTTGAAGAACTGCTTCAGATTAGAGAGGCAAGCTAATAGCTTCACATTTAGAGCGTCCAAAATACCAGGATTTGAAGAAAACTGACATTTCGGTTTTTTTTTAAAAATTGTGTTACGAGGGCTGCTATTTATATTTTGGGTCCACAATAATTTATCATTGGAAATGGTTTTATTGTTTTTCTAAATATTCTCCTTTAAGATCAATACACTTTTGCATGCGCACAAACCAATTTTCGAAGCACTTTTTCCACTCTGATTGAGACACCATGATTTTTGAACACTTCAGCAGTTGCTTCGGGCGATGAAAAACGTTGACCATTTTTTTCTTGATGCTAGGGAATAAGAAGATGTCATTGGGCGCCATTGGGTGGATGGCCCATCAATTCGACATCTTGAGTGGTCAAATAGCTCATTGTTTCAGCTGATGTGTGAGAGCTCGCATTGTCTTGATGCAAAATGATATTTCTTCTCTTATTATCTTTCCTCATTTCCTCGAACACTGTTGGTAAACAGATGGTTGTATACCACTCAGAATTGACCGTCTTATGTTCCACTAAAAGCACTGTGGCAACCGGTTATACCGAAATAAACGCAATCATATGCTTCGATGTTCTTCTTGCACGAACTACTATTGTTGGATTTGGCTCGACTTGAAAGGCCCATACGGTCGATTGCTGTTTTGTTTTAGGTTCATATGCATAGATCCATGATTCGTCACCTGTGACGAATGTTATACACTGCCTTTGAGCTACCGAAGTTATACTTTTTCAACATCTCTTTGCACCAATCTATACGAGCCTTTTTTTGCACATTCGTCAAAATATGTGGGATCCAAGAAGAACAAATATTTTTCACGGCCAAGTGAACATGCAATATCATATTGATGATTGTCATACTAATGCCCAAGGATGCCTCAATCTCACAGTATGTCACATGTCGGTCTTTCTTAATCAGTTCACACACAGCATCGATGGTTTCCGGCAAAGTGACCGAAGTTGGGCGTCCTTCGCGAAATTCATCCTGGAGCGAACGGCGTGCGAGACTAAACTCTTGCCAGTTGTTTTTGAAGGTGCTTTATCGCCAAAAGTCGAAACAAGTCGATTTGAACACTCTTGTCTCGATAACCCACGCCGAAAATCGTAAAAAATTATCGCACGAAAATGTTCACGGGATAATTCCATTTTTTGAGCATTCGTCAAATCATGTGGAATCCAACGAGAACAAATTTTTACACGGCCAAATGAACATGCAATATCTTATTGATGCTTGTCATACTAATGCCCAAGGATGACACAATATCACGGTATGTCACATGTCGGTCTTGCTTAATCAGTTGACGCACAGCATCGATGGTTTCTCGCAAAGTGACCGAAATTGGACGTCCTTCGCGTAATACATCCGGCGTCCGAGACTGACCTCTTGGTACCAGCGATTAACAGAGGCTTTTGATGGTGCTTTATCGCCAAAAGTCGAAATAAGTTGATTTGAACACTCTAGTCTCGATAACCCACGCCGAAAATCGTTAAAAATCATCGCACGAAAATGTTCACGGGATAATTCCATTTTATGATTAAGATAAATTTTTCAACACACTGTAAACAAAACAATTCGCCCTCAAATGACAAAAAGTTCTGAGTGAAGTTATGCTAAAAAATGTCAAAGTTTCCAATGGAAATTCCAGTTTGCATCTGGGAACACTAGTATTCTTATGACCCGAAATATAAATAGCAACTCTAGTATTTTAAGCAAATGCTTAAAAAAAGTGTACTTTCCCAGAGGCACTACCGTGCTTTCAACAGACACGTGGATCGATAGACATGACTAGAGCGTTTAAGAATTTGTCGACGATCAGTAACATACCGATTTGGTGATTTAACATTTTCAATTTTAATCGACTGTAAAAAAAAGTACTGATAACTTTTTCAAATATCTGGTTTTATTGGAAAGGTTGAACTTTGTCATTTAATAATGGAACACAAATCTTCAGCATTACTACCACATCTGGTTCTGCAGTACATCATCCAATCAACCCACTTACACTTAGCAAACCAAACGATCAGAATAGAGTTCTGTACGACAATCGGCAAAATGTTCCGATTTCGGATCAGAATTCTTACTGAGTTCGTAACGAAAAACATATGAGAGGGTTGACACGAATTCTGAACTACTTCTCTGAAAAACAAATCCTCAGACCAATGATCAAACAGAATTCGTATCGATTTCGGTAAGAATTCTCGATAGAGTTCAGATATTGTTCAGAGTTGTCTGATATCAGACATTGCCAGCAAATTTAGTATACTGGCCAGTTTGCCAGTGCCTTTATTCGTTTGTTTCGGGTCGAATCTCTTCAATGGCAACTTTGAATTCATATTTCAATGCTTCAATTGTCTCTGTATGCTTTGGGCAACATTTATCCTTAATGGCTTCTTACAGAAAATAATCCAAAGGTCTCAAATCACAGCTCCGAGGCGGCCAATTGACATCTCATTTTCGGCTGATTATTCGATTTTCCAAAGGCAGTGCGTAAAATATCGATGGTTGCGTTGGCTGTGTGACATGTGGCCCCGTCTTCTTGGAACCAAATGTCGTCCTTGTTATTCTCCTGAATTTTTGAAAACAAAAATTCATTGAGCATGGCGCGGTAACGGCGGCTCCCTGCCCATTTTCCAAAAAATGGCCCAATGGTGCCGCCAGCGCAAAACAGGGACTCGCAAAACCCGCGACTGCCGGTTCTATGTACCGGATTGACCCGAAACTATTCGGCCAGGGGCAGTCACCTCAACAATATATTTTTTTTTTGGTTGTTACAACAACAACAGTGACTCGTTTCGGATGTATTGACTTCTCAATAGTCTCGTTTGGGTTTTCTGAACCCGATATGCGGCAATTTTGCTTATTGACATAGCCACCAAGATGAAAATGAGCTTCATCTGAATACGTGATTTTTAGGTAAAATTCTTTATCATCTGCCAAACAATTTTCAGCCCATTAGGCGAAGCCAAAACGTATCAAATACTTATAGTGTTCCATCCATAAATGACAAAGTTTAAACCTTTCAAAAAAGATATTTGAAGAAAAATATTAGTACTATTTTTTACAGTGGAGTCAAATTTTATGTTTAAAATACCCCATCCTACATATATAAAGGGAGATCCACAAAAATATGGAGTATTCTCAGAGAAGCATTCGGGCTACGTTTGCGGTGATCAGAGATTTTTATGATAATAAAATGCCTTTCGTAATACAAATTAAAGTAGTTTAAAAGAATAGTTTTGTACTAAAATCTAAGGCCTTCGAAATAGAAGATTTCTAGAAAGGCCTTTCCATTTTGCCCTCTGGCTACTTACCTTTGTATGGGGGTGTGTATGAAATGTTGCATCAGCTCCGTGTGTTATGCGGTTTACGATGTTTTTGTCTGCAGTCTGTGGCTGTATTAAGCTAGAGAGCAAGTGTGTGTGTGCCTGAGCTTCCGGTTCCGTGTCTGCCTTTCTGTGTCATCGCTTTATTGGCATGTGGGTGTGTTTGTCTATACCGCTGTGATGGTTGTATGTGTGTCATTTTAATAAAACTTTTATGATGAAACTTCCGGACTTTACCTTGCACTGGAAGCGCTTCAAGAGGATGCCGGCGACCAGCTGAAATGTCCTGCCGCAAGAATACGTCCAGGGTGGTGTAGTGCGATTTAAGCAACCTCTGCTAGTATTTACTCTACTTTCGCCATTCATGCTTTTCAAGTCCATTAATTTTATTATCTGCTGCTTCGGTCGATCCTAGTTGAGGTAAGTAGAAGTGCCTGTCAAACGGTGACTTCAATTTAATTTGGCCACGTAAATTTTGCAGCTGCATGCCTGGAAAAATATGAAATAAGGTTTACATCACTTAGTGTCATAATAATAATGTAGATTTTTGTATTCTTAAGTGGAACTGGGATATTGTGTTTACAAATATGAAGGATTTATTTTGCCTTAAAGCTATAAGTGGGATATTGTGACGATGTTTTGTATCAATATTGACGCTCTAAGTTGTTTTAAAAGTTTTTTTTTTGGAAATTACTAGAGAAATTAATCGGTGGTTGTTGGACTCTAAAGTCCAGGTTTTTGAAGAGTCACTAAAAGCTAAGCAATTAAAAAAGGGTTTTTATTCGATAAATCGTTCCTTTAAAATACCTAATGCATACTAATAGGGTTGCTATTTATATTTCGGGCCCGACAATACTAGTGTTCCTAGATGCAAACTGGAACTTCCATTGGAAAATTTGACATTTTTGGTATAACTTTACTCAAAACGTTTTGTCATTTGAGGGCGAATTGCTTTGTTTACAATGTGTTGAAAAATTTATCTCAGCCAAAAAATGGCATTATCCCGTGCACATTTTCGTGCGATGATTTTTTACGATTTTCGGCGTGGGATATTGAGACAAGAGTGTTTAAATCAACTTGCTTCGACTTTTGGCGATGAAGCACCATCAAAAACCACTGTTAATCGCTGGTAGCAAGAGTTCAGTCTCGGACGCCGTTCGCTCCAGGATGAATTTCGTGAAGGAAGTGCAACTTCGGTCACTTTGCCAGAAACCATCGATGCTGTGCGTGAACTGATTATGCAAGACCGACATGTTACATACCGTGAGTTTGAGGCATCCTTGGGCATTAGTATGACAAGTATCAATAAGATATTGCATGTTCATTTGGCCGTGAAAACAATTTGTTTTTGTTGGATCCGTTTTTTTACGGTATAAGCGGCCATGTTGCCACAGTGCCTTTAGTGAAACGTAGGACGGTCAATTCTGAGTGGTATACATCCACCTATTTGCCAACAGTGTTCGAAGAAATGAGGAATAATAATAAAAGAAGACGGATCCTTTTGCATCACGACATTGCTAGCTCTCACACATCAGCTGAAACGATGAGCTATTTGACCACTCAAGATGTCGAATTGATGGGCCATCCACCGTACAGCTTTGATTTGGCACCCAATGACTTCTTCTTATTCCCTATCAAGAAAAAATGCGTGGTCAACGTTTTTCATCGCCCGAAGCAGCTGTTGAAGCGTTTAAAAATCTTGTTTTGGAGGTGTCTCAATCGGAGTGGAAAAATTTCTTTGAAAATTGGTTTGTGCGCATGCAAAAGTGTATTGGTCTTAAAGAAGAATATTTTGAAGAACAATAAAACCATTTCAAATGATAAATTATTGTGTTTTTATTGGCGGACCCGAAATATAAATAGCAACTCTCGTACAAAGTATGGCCAGAAGATACCACTGTAGATTTAACTAACAATTACATAAAGAAAATGTCAGTATGAAATCTATTAAAAACTTTTTTTGAAAATGACTACTTAAAAATATTTAATTTTGGCATTAGTGGTTGTGTAAAATTCGAAGGGACAATTATTTAGGAAAATTGGTTTACAAAATTGGTACCCCCAGTCAGTAGTTGTCCCTAGTTTTTTTAGCAATGGAACGCATAATCGATCTTGCCGACTTTAGACTTTTCTTAGTCGTCCCGATTAACTTAATTTAGGTGCGAGATCGACGTGTACGGTCGCGTCCGCGTCCACGATTTATCGAACATTTTTAATGGTGTTTCCATTGTGTTTTGAGTCCACGTTTGCGTTCAAACAGCTGTTTGTGTTTATTTCTTTTTTTTGCGGTGCGAAAATTTTTAATATTTTTGTGTTGTGACATTATCATGGAGTTAAATGATATTATTTTGCTAACCGCAGTGGAAAATGAGGATCAAATGGTATTGCGCCTAATGGAAATGTGCAGTAGCAGCAGCGCTTTGTGTTTATGCTGATAAACAGCTGTTTTACTAGGGATGTGCAATTTGCGGTGTTGCCATTAATAGGTATGGATGGGTTTCGATTGCAAAAATAGTCGAATTTATAGTAAACGCGACTCATCGAAAAACGCGTCCAATATGAACGCGACTTTTTCCCATACCTAACTGCCTATGTCTTTTGTATAGGCTTTAGCGCGCGTTCATTGATTTTTGGACGCGACCGTAGTGGAAACAGCCTTTTAGTTAACATGGAACTGTGTTCCCACGGCAATCAGATGTGCAGTCCAGAACGACACAAGATCAACCCGACCAAGAGTTGTTAATTCAGCGACAGCTGTATCAACCGAAAGTGTTTCCCCTGATGAGCGAAATATGGCTGCTACTTTGCTTTCCATACTACTTATCCGAGCAGCTATTGAACAAATTCCAGGTCTTAACACTTCGTTTTGTTCAGTATGTTACAGACGTATTGGGTCAAACTCTACCTCAGTCTGATGTAAAGTTTGCTTCAAATGGTGTCACACTGCCAATGATCATAAAGTTTCACAGCAAGCTTTAGCCAGCAGCCTCTAACATCGTGAACGCCTTCTCCTACAGCACATACAATTACTATCCAGTCCCAGCAAGCGGATCACGGAATCTAATTGATGAAATAAGTTTGCCAAAATGTGATCGGGAGAAACATAACATCCGTTTAGCGCAATGGCCGTAATAAAGGTGCCTCAGCAAGCGGCTCACTGAATCTAATTGACGAAATCAGTTTGCCAAAATATGATCCGGGGAAACTTAACATTCCTTCTGTGCGAAGGCTGCAATAATTGTGCTACATAAGGAGATGTACTTATATGCGTTCTAACAGAAACTTGAGTCCACGCTTACTGTTCGCGTGTTGCAGTAACATTATAGCAGCAACAACTACTTGTTCTATAGACCGGTATGACCCTAAAAGCAATTCTTCGGCCACCCCATGACACAGTTGCCGCAAAAACAACAACAACGAGTAGTAATCCAACAAGCAATCCATGTATGACTACGACTAGCAATCCGACTCGTTTTCCATCCAGTACTACTCCTAGTAGTATCCAAACTTGTAATCCCGCTAGTAATCCTAATAGTCCTCCTGTTCCAAACCTGAATGATCATCTCCAACCAGAGCAACAGCATGAGGGATTAGGCCACTGGGTTATTTCATACGTTTGTCCCCGCACAGCCACTATCTGCAACACACACAGAGAAAAGATATGGTTACTATATGGTCACGGCAACAATAATATGTTCTCTGCAATAAAATCATATTCGCCGCAACCATACGATTGTTTTTTTAAATTTCAATATGACAATAGTATGATTGCAGCATTATTACTAATATTGTTGAAATGTAACAAGTGTATTATTGCTAAATTTAAAAACGAAAATGTGGTTGTAGCGGCTTTATAAATATGTTTGGTGCGACAAAATTATTGATTTTTCGGCGCTATGTAAACAATAATACGATTACGGCAATCATACCGTATGGTTGTGACTATTAACAAATAATAACAGTTTTTTATAGACCAACGATGTATACAAACTCACACGATACAGTAGTTGCCTAATCTACAAGTAATAAACAACAGCAACAGCATATTGCTAGCGATGCAAACCTATGCAAAATCAGAAGGCTGTTCTACTACCGGCTGGCTCTCATTTATTTAGAATCTGCCTGCACGTACACGCAGAAAAAAAGTATGGTTGTGATGACAATATTCGAAGAGGATAAAGCTATTGTTGGGTATATGGTAGTGCTACAATAATATTATGGTCCTCACAACAATAGTATGATTCAAATACAACCGTACTATGATCCTCACAACAATAGTATGATTTACACATAACCATACTATGATCCCTACAATCATAGTATGGTTCACACTCAACCATACTATGATCTCCACAACCATAGTATGATCATCACAACCATAGTACGTTTCATATACAACCATAGTATGGTCCGCACAACCATAGTATGATTCACACGCAACCATGTTATGATCCCAACAACCATAGTATGATCACACACAATTAAACTATGATCCCCAATATTATTTAATAGAATTTGTTTGAGTTTTCGACAATAGATTTGATCCCCAATAATATTTATTAAAATTGGTTTAAGTTGTCAACAATAGATTTGAATTATGAAAATTATTCAAAAATACATTAAACTCCAAATATTAGGAGTGATTTATTCCACAGTAGAAAAAATAAGTTTAAATAAACGTAAGCGTTTTTATTAAAAATATTTCAGATAAACAAAGCCAAAGCAGCTTGTTTAAAAATTTTAATTTCCATATATAATGTACCTTTATTGCATTACTCGTAGATCCGTACCAATAACATTTGTTCTAAAAATCATATTTATATGAAGAAATATTACAATCATACAGTATGATTGCCGTAATCATATCATTGTTAACATAAAACGCAAAAAACACAATACTTTTGTCGAACAAACCATATTTATATTGTTGCTTTAACCATATTTTCATTTTTGAATTTGGCAATAATACTATTGTTACATTTCAACAATATTAATAAATTCAGTTAACAATGCTATGGTTGCGACGAACATACTTTTATTGCAGACATTGATCATGGTTTAATCACATTCGTTGCTTGGGGTCTGAGGATGGCGAAGTAGCGTTCACTGATACTGCAGTCACTCCTGTTTGTAACTTAAAGTCTGTTGACTGTTTTGGTTCCAGTGGCCCAGAAAACGTCCAGCATGTTCAAAATGGACATATGGAAACCTAAATAAAAGAAAATTATAATACGAATACAAAACAAGAGTAATTCTGAAGTTTGGCTGAGATGAGAGACGGACGCATTGGCCAAAAGGGCTCAAAAATTTGATTTTTTTGAACGTCAGTAGCGGTGAAGGGTAGAGGAAACTTAATGACGTTTTAACTTCCTGCAAAAAAGTTCGATTTAAATGTCGTTCTTGATTCGAATCCATGACGCTCTAGAGGGTGCACTTAGGTCGTTTTTTGTTTTGTTTTTTGTGTTCGGTTATTAAGCGATTTCTAGTGTAGTGGCCGCCAAGGCGATACATTTAAAACGTTGACAAAAAAAAACTTTAGAAATTTCTGTGTATACTTACAGACCTAAATAACTCAATCCATCATAAACTGGTTAATATGAAATAAGTAATTTAAGAAATAGCATAAGCACGTAATAATCGAAATAGCATTCGAAATGTCATTCTTAAATAACTTTTCACCCAAAAACTTCAAATTATTAAAACCAACTGTTTATGACGCAAATTGTAAGTAGTTTTCTGTAATAACGCCATTTTTATTTATGTACAATGCTGCGAAGTTATCGCATTTGCGACCTGTTACATGCTTCATAACCGAGCAGAAAAATAACACGCCTATTATATAGGGTGATCCATCCAGAGGTATATTTTCAGAACAATAAAAAATATAAAAATTCAAATCAAGTGTGGAATCGTTATTGGTAATTTGAAAGGAAATTTTTTGGCATTTATTTTTTGAATATAATTTCCTTTAAATGTTGGCCGCAACTACGCCTCAGGGTTTTGATTCTGAGGGTCCAATTTTGGATGACTAGTTCGAGCATTTCGACCGGTATGGCTTTAACGACACGTGTAATGTTGGCTTCCAAAACCTGAATCGTAGCTGGTTTGTCAGCATAGACTTTGAAGTTTACGTAACTCCAAAGAAAAATGTCTAAAGGTGTGATATCACACGATCTAGGCGGCCAACTCACCTGTCCAAAACGTGAAATTAGCTGCTTTTCGAAATGACCTCTTCAAGAAATACCATAAGTAATAATAACTCATTTAGATCCATTGTTTGAGCAGCTGTATGGCAAGTGGCACCATCCTGTTGAAACCAAGTGTCGTCAAGATTACGGGCTTCAATTTCAGGTAGCATAAAGATCAATATCATGGCTCGATAGCGAGCACCATTCACGGTTACGTTCCGGCCAACATCATTTTTGAAAAAA
Source organism: Hydrotaea diabolus (assembly GCA_963513945.1). Lineage (NCBI taxonomy): Eukaryota > Metazoa > Arthropoda > Insecta > Diptera > Muscidae > Hydrotaea > Hydrotaea diabolus. The sequence goes on from OY740717.1 coordinate 162,653,509, forward strand.
TATGCACCGACGATTCCACCAGCTTATAAACCGCACTAAACCGTGATTTCTCTGGGTATAAACCTCTTGAACCTCTTCTTGTTGCTCTTCAGCCCAAATGTGGCAATTTTGTTTATTGACTTTGCCGTTGAGCCAGAAATGGGCCTTATCACTGAACAACATTTTGGTCGAAAACAGCATATCTTCCCGTTTCTCACCGAACGCTCATTTCTATTATACAGTTGCCAACATTCAAAGGCAATTATTTTCAAAAAATAAATGCCATAAAATGTCCTTTCATATTACCAATAAAGATTCCACACTTGATTTGAATTTATATATTTATTTTTGTTCTGAAAAAATACCTCTACCCTCCTAAACTCGGCATTAACTGATATTCTGGTTTTATCCTTTTGACTAAGAATGGAAAGTATTTGATTAACCATATTTTTAGACTCTGAGAATGCAATGAAATCAAGAAAATAAATGAAAGGAGTTTTTTTTGGGTTTTAAACACTTTAGGATCTTTCACTAGGCACTTTTGAAGTGTTTTCAAAAGTTTGGCCAAAACAAGTCAAAATGAGACGTTTTCCCATACAAATTCAAGTGATGAAAACGTCTCACTTTGACTTGTTTTTGTACGAAAGAGGAACGAAAACGTTTCGCACAGGCGATGCCACCTTAAATAAAGTGTGTCATCTCCAAAATAATCGTTTTTTTTATCGTTGGTTTGTCATCTCAAGGCAGACATTTTTAATCAATCGTCAAACATATTTGGTGAAATAGATATTTTATAAAGTAAAAGTAAAAATAAGCGTGCTTAAAGAAAAAAAACATAATTTAATTTATCCATTTGTTTAAGAAAAATATGTATTTCAGTATTTTAATAGTCACCACGTTGTCCTTTGTTTGTAAACGAACTGTCAAACGAAAACCAAAACGAGAATGAAAACGACCAAAAATTGTGTGAAAATTGGTTGAGACGTTTTGAAAAGTGAAAATGCAGTATTAAAGTATTACAATAATGATCCATGTTTTATATAGTCCTCCATCTTGAACCAACAAATCTTAAGAGATAGGCTTATTCTTTAAAACTTATCTTAACAGACTGGGAGTTTATAACAAACAACTGAGCTGTGTTGGCGGGCCTTAGTACCCTCATAGCCCTCATCAATTACTAACACGATGGGGCTTAGCTACTCATTTATTCACTTGACATCTTATATAGCAACCCAGTCACATTTCTTTAAACCTAACAATATATATCAATTTTAATGCCCGTTTTTGACACCCTGCTTGAGTCTTTCTACAATCTCTCCCCCATTGCACCCTTCAAATAAAAAAAAAACCAACGTAATTGTCTTCTCTTGTCGAGCCTTATTAGCAGAGCATTTACAGCAGGGATATCCAACAACTTATTTACTAATGCTTCCCGTTTGAAGTTAAGTGGAAACGTAACTTTACCTGTGATTTCTCCACCATGCTCTGCTGGCAATCCAAGCCATTTTGCCAGCTACCAGAACCCACATGCAAAATATTTAAATTCCAAACCATGAGTTATATCTTTAATTTAATTTTAAAAAAGTTTGCCAGTCCTAATGTGGGGGAAATTCACAGTAAAACTCAATTACCTTTAACCTTAACTAACCTATCCCATCCTATGCTACCCCTATTTTGTAACACCCCCTCCCTCCCATGATAGCTGATGTCGTTCTCCCAAGACAGACGCCAGCTTCCCTTCGAAAAAAAACGTACAAAAAAGGAAAGTGTATGTGTGTGTGCGGACGCTTACATACTTTCAGTCAATTTTCCAAGGAAAATTACATACATACACACTTACTATTTCCCCTGGGACACATTGAAATTTATTTAAAAAAATAAACTGCTCCCGCCTCCCCATCACGTTGGCGTGCCCACAGACGGAAATATTAACTTTTGCCATAGAGGAGACATTATCTGTGGAATAGGAAAAAATTAAATATTTCCCCAAAACACACAAAGAGAAAAACACAAAGAAAATTGTGGTTACTTTCCATTGAAACGTATTTAGGTCTTAATGGCATCCAATGCCAGACTCTCGGTGGTGCTGTCGCTCTGTGTGCGTGTACGCAATTTGCTTAACTGTATGATGCGGCTATATGGGCTCTTTTACTGCAGTGGCGATATTTTCCAAATGAAAATGAAGGCGAAAAGTGAATGAAGAAAAGCGCGAGAATGGAGTGGAACACAAGGAGCCAAAAAAAAGAAAAACACCAAAATCATGCTGTTAAAACACATTATTTGGTGGTAACATTTTTTCTGATTAACCCAATTTATGCTCATTTGCAGCATGAGCTGGCAGTAAAGCTGTAACCAAAATAATAATACTAATACCGTCAACAGAGGGAGGCATGTTTCGCAGGGGGAATGGCATGCGTTAGGTTTGAGTGTAAGTGTGTTTTAAGCAAATCCCAATTTTGTTTTTAGCCTGGAGCATTTTTAAGTATATTAAGAAAATATACTTAAAAATATTTGTACCACTCAGAAAATAGCATTCATACGAGTAGTAATTTGTGAAAATTTGGTAGAATTTTAAATTGATTTTGAAGAGAAGGCCTGATATGGTCTCATGTCACAAACCACAGTCGATATTTTGCGAGCCAAGTTCTGTTATCGTGTTATCAGTCATTTAGGTGGTACCAATTGACTACCTTTCGCACAGAGAGCAGATTTGTTGCCACAGCCGATTTTTTTTCCAACCAAATGTTGGTGGAATCCATCGTAGTATCCATGTACTCCATCGCTACAGCCAAATGTTAATTGTGTATACGGCAATTTTCAGTAGTATCCATGTATTCAGTCGCTAAAGCCGAATATAGACTGTGTACACGGGCATTTTTAGTAAAAGGAAATGAAAAGACAAAGTATCGGTAACTTAAATAATTATTGGTTATTGGAACTGAAATTGTACACGTATTGCACATAGAGAACAGTTTCGTTGCGACGACCGATTTTTTTGCCAACCGAATAATTGAGGTTACACGCACCTTGAGAAGTCCATCAGTACATCTGAATGTTAGTTGGTGCTCTGTAACTTTCAGTGGTTGGAACTGTAGTAACGGTCAGGGTTACCGTTGAAAACTTTCAAAAAGTCGCACAAAAAAGGGGAATATTTCTAAAAAAAAGTGGCACAAAAAGGGTAACCTTTTAGCAGCTTTACTCTTTTTTGAGGTATTTAGTGCGTCCCAACTAACAGTACCCATTGTCTATTCACAAACATTTCTGATTTGTTTAGCAAAAACGAGTACTTTTTATCGAGGTCAAAACTTTTTCTCTCTGGATCGACTTTGCTCATTTACAATCCCAAACAGCTTGTGATCATAAGCCTGCATCATGCAAAATTTCGGAATACTAGGTAGATACGTTTGAACGATATCATGCATGCAACAGACACGCGGATGGACATGGCTAGATCGTGTTAGAGTTTTACGACAATCAAGATTGTAATTACTTTATAGGGACTCCGATCAATTTTTCGTGGTGCTGCAAACGGAATGACAAATTTAATATTCTCCTTCGTGAAGGATATTCAAACTTTAAACATCAAAAGTCGGACATGGCAGACTATATAGTACCCTGCTCTGCTGGATGTGCAGATGAACCACTTGAAACTAGGCTTTTGGGCTCCTTGAAGTTATAAAGCGGGTTCTTTATATAACCAGATTTTAAATGTTATTTCATAGGGATTCGTTGGGTTTGCGGTAAACTTTAAAGTTTTTTGTACCCATATGTCCTTGCTTTAATGGGCCGTATTTTCGGCCACCTCAAATCATCGTTGCTTACTTGATACATTTTACAAATGTTCCGATTTGTTGGTATTTTTACCCTAAAAGGCTATTCTGTGCCAAATTTCCTAAAGATTGGATGAAATAAGTGCGTGTCAGAGCTGTGCGGCTGGACTGTTGTCTTCGCAGCCTATGTGCAATACACATATAAATGCTCTGACACACTACTACGAGTACCCATAATGCCTAGCGTTAGCGCCAGGTTATAACCAAATAAATTATAGTACTTTCTCCCCGGAGCAACACTTAACCCCAGAAATAAAGAAATAAAAATATGCGTATCTTTTAAAAGCAATACGAGGGCGGTTCGGAAAGTTCTTAGCCTATCAATGAAAGAGAATAGTTAGTTTTTCAAAAATATTTTTATTTTTCAATATAATCTCCTGAACCTTCAATACACTTAGTCCAACGCTTATCTAGCAATTCTATCCCTTGATTAAAATAGTTTTCCTCAAGGTCTTCAAAATAGTGGTTTACAACTGTAATTGCATCTTCATTTGAGGATTTTTTTTAGATTTGGGAACAGGTAAAAGTCACTGGGAGCTAAATCAGGAGAATGAGGTGGGTGGTCAAGCAACTCGTACTTTAATTCGTTGATTTTAGCCATTGTTAAAACACTCTTGTGCGCTGGTTCGTTGTCTTGATGAAAAATTATTTTTTTGTGTTGTAAGCCAGGACGTTTTTCTCGAATTTGTACATTTCATTGATCTAAAACGTTGCAATAGTACTCTGAATTTATTGTTTTACCCTTTTACAGATAGTCAATCAATAAAATACCTTTGAAGTCCCAAAAAACCGTTGCCATAACCTTACCAGCCGATTGAATTGTTTTTGCCTTCTTTGGGACACTTCATCCAGCCTCAATCCATTGTTTGGATTGTTCTTTTGTCTCTGGAGTATAGTGGTGGATCCATGTCTCATCAATAGTTATGAAACGACGCTTAAAATCCATTTTATTTCGTTGAAAACGATCCAAACAAGCTTGAGAAATGTTCATTTTTATGCGTTTTGGTCGACTGTTAACAAGTCCGGCACCTATCTTGCAGAAAGCTTTTTCATCTGTAGTTCTTCATGCAAAACTAAATGGACTCGATCATTTGCGATGCCCATGATATAAGCTATTTCACGCACTTTTATTCGTCGAACATTTAATACCATATCATGCACTTTGGCTACAATTTCTGTTGTTGTTGCTGTTTTTGGACGTCCACTACGTGGTTCATCTTCAATGCTTGTATGACCACGTTTAAATTCAGCAACCCAATTTTTTACTGTTGCATATGAAGGAGCACTTTCACCTAACACATTCACCATAACATATGAATTTCTTGTCCCGATAAACCTTTTTTATGTAAATATTTAATGACACCACGCATTTCTAATTTTTCCATTGTAAAAAAATCGCGGATGCGTCTTTTGTGAACACCTGTTTCTATATGAAGGAGTTGCCAGATCTAAACAAAATTTAACATGTGTTCATAGCAGAGATGAAAGTTTCCAAAACACTTAACTTTTTTCTGTTTATACCGCGCTTTTTGTGCTAGGTTAAGAAGTTTCCGAACCGCCCTCGTACACACATTTCGAGTTGTTGAAAGTAGCAAAATTTTCAAAAAGTGTCAAAAAGGGTATTTATGTAAAAGGGGCAGTAAAAGTAGCATGACTTTCAAAAAGGGTCAAATTGTTCATGACGAGGAAAAGGTGTGAACTAACTAAAGTATGCTAACTGGAAAAAAAAACTTGGTTAAGCGATTGGCTTAAAGTCAGCAATAATCGAATTATTTTATTTTTTAAAAAATACCATTAAGCACAGCCGTTTTTTGTTCTCATGAAGATTTAGTTATCGCCACTAATAATTGGTTACAGCAACAAAATGTTTGAAAAACCACCAGTTGTGGCAACTAAATGCCTTTTTAGCATTTTATTCACATGATCTATAAGTTGAAAGTACAGTACGATGATCATATTTTTATCTTGTAGTATTTCGAGCCGAATTCCCATTACGTTTAGAAACATTTGGTGATTGCTACCAAAATTCCTTTTTTGCAACCGAAATATTGTAGTTACAACCGATTTCCAACTAATTTTGTTATCTGTATGCGACTGTTATTATAGATTGTTAGTTTAAGGTTCTCTTTGAATTTGGTTGTCATTACCACCACAATTTGTTAACTGGCACAACAGATGGTTAAGTTATAAGCAGTAGATACATCTGGATAATTTATAAGTTTTAATACAATTTGTATCAATCTTTTGGACAAAATTCAAAAATATATTTCTTATACGTATTTTCGAAAATTTTAAATCTAATTTAAAATATTTAAAGTATTGAATATCTATTAGATTTTTCTTATTGGATTTATTTAATGTGTTTTCGTCTTAAACTATGATTTTGCCATTATTAGAACCGACAAATTGTTATAGGAATTATTACATTTATTCTGATGTTGAGATAACCAATAATATATTAAACTGTGAACTAACTGAAGTTAGGTTACTACAAAAAAAATTTAGCTGTTGTCACCACCTATTATTGGTATCAAAGTAATATGTATTTCATTGTTGGTTGGTTGCCATAACCGTTGATTTTGGCAATCAACAGTTTTACTGAATTCGGTTGGTCTTACCGATTGAAAGGTTATGAGTAACGAAATGTTATCGTAGCCACTATCTTATGGTATGTGCAACTACGATACTCGTATATAACCGCCAATACCATGGAAAGCTGATAATCGCATAAAAAAGTGTGTTTATCCAACCGAAATTTTGTAGCTCCGCACGATTTCCAACTAGTTTTTTCGCTGTGTGTGGAGTTGCAATTTGATGGCGTTATACTTTATGTTGAATAACTGGGAATGACCTTTTTTATGGTGGCACTCCATTAACGATTCAACCAAATAACGAGCAAGTCTCGGGATAGGACCAGAAATCATCATCAAGGTTTTGGAAAATTTGTTTGACTTAATGCGTTACTGCGAGACCAGCCACATGATTTTAAATGTGTACCATCAGTAATGGAAAAATTAGCTACTAGTATTTTGAATAAAGCAAACATATACAAAAAAAAATATTTCTTCTTTACGTATATCGTTGTTTTTTTAAACTAGAAATTGAAATACAGATCTTCAAGATTACTAAAAATGTTTTGTGTTAAAGCTAAACAGGTAAGGAAGCAATGTGACTATGAGGTTTAAAATATAGATCTATATTTGAATATCCTATTGGATTATAACCCTTTCAAAACAACCCGTTATGCTCAGATATCTTTTCAAATTTTTCATATTAGTGTTCTGTACGTATATCAAAGGTCCGACAAGGGGTATGAGCCCAAATACTTAATCCTTTTTATATACATAGTAGGGACATAAATACTGTTACAACATTGTACACACCCATTTCAATAGTAGAACTGAACATACCCCGTTAATGTCATATGGGTTTTAAAAGCTAACTTCAATAGCGTTAGTCTGTAAGGGGATTTTAAAATTGTTTCAACTTTCATCATGGAGTGGTCAGATAATGAGAACCGTATCGCTGTAATAGCGCTTTTCAAGTGTGAAATGAAAAAAGCGATATTTTCAAAACGCTCCGGCCACTAGGGATTAGCCGCATGTTCGTCTACCGATGCATAAAACTGTTTGAGAAGACTGGAGATGTAAAAGACCGCCACCGGTCGGGCCGGCCACGCTCTGTTCGAACACCGCATGTCATCAAAGACGTTAAATCAAGAATTCACAGAAATCCGCTCCGAAAAAAGAAAATCGTGGCCCGTGAGATGAATATCACGCAAAAGTCCATGAGTCGAATCATTAAAAAAGACTTGGGACTTAGGGCTTTCAAACGACGTACCGGACATTTATTGACTGCAGCTTTAAAAAAAATAAGGACTGAAAAATGCAAACGTCTTTTGGTGAAGCACGCTGATAACTTGCACAGAAAAATTTTGTTCACCGATTAAACAATTTTTATCCTTCAGGAAAAATTTAACAAGCAAAATGATAGAGTGTATGCGCGGTCATCTAAGGAAGCATCTGAACTGATCGCAAGGGTGAAAAAGTGTCATCATCCAGCTTCAGTCATGTTTTGGTGGGGTGTCTCTAACGATGGGGTTACTGACCAGCATTTCTGCGAACAAGACTCAAAATATCGGCCAAAGTTTACCAAGAAACCGTTTTGGAAGCTGTTGTGAAGCCTCTTAACAATTTCCTGTTCCAAAACCAGCCATGGACTTTCCAGCAGGATTCTGCGCCGGCCCATAAGACTAAAACGTCCCAGGCCTGGTTTCGAAACAATTTGCCAGCGTTCATTTCCTCTGAGGAATGGCCTTAGACAGTCCAGATTTTAACCCTTTGGATAACAAATTGTGGACGGTTTAAGAGGACAAGGTTTGTCACAAAAGATACCCCAACATTGGATCTCTTAAGACTGCTTTGGTTCGAGCTGTGGCCAGTTATCCAATGGACGAGGTTCGTGCAGCTATTGACGATTGGCCAGTGCGACTTAAGGCGTGTGTAAAGGCAAAAGGCGGACATTTCGAATAAGACGGTTTTTTTTGGATACAATATACATCAATAAATATATTAAAAAATATTTGGTCCAAAAAAATTCAGTGCTTTTTTTTTACAGCATAAAACGCGTGTAACATTATTTATGTCCCTACTAAGATTAGAGCTGGCCACGATTATGTGAGGTGTACGACGCTGTAATCCACCTCCTTGGTAAACAAAGTTGATGACTTCTTTAGCTTCTATTTTGTTTGTTTGGATTACTGTTTATCTAGCAATAAACTTTGATGACGACCAAATCATGGAGTAGGGTAACCTACTGTAAGGATTTCGTGTGATTTAGATCATAATTAGGCCAACATTGTCTGGCGAGGCCAGCATTGTCTGTTGATCTGGAATGCTCCGCTCCTGGTACATCTTTTAATTCGCCTGCCCGAGAGCTTTAAACCCGAGAGTTAACTTGCATGTATAAGTATATTGAGAAGCATAGACTATGGTTATATATAGGTACTTCAGACTAAAAGTCGACTTTTCGACTATTAAAAAAAATCAAGTCGACTTTTAAAAATGAAAAGTCGATTAATGTCGACTTTCTTCTTGCTAGGAAAACGAATGTGCAATATTTTGGAATTAAAAAGATGTTTTTTGTACAGGGTTGCTATTTATATTTCGGGTCCGGCATTAAAAACACAATAATTAATCATTGGAAATGGTTTTATTGTTTTCCAAAATACTCTCCTTTAAGATTAATACACTTTTGCTATTTTCGAAGCACTTTTTCCAATCCGATTGAGACACCTCCAAAACATGATTTTTGACCGCTTCAACAGCTGCTTCGGACGATGGAAAACGTTGACTACACTTTTTTTCTTGATACTAGGGAATAAGAAGAATCATTGGGTGCCAACACTGGGAATTGACCGTCCTACGTTTAAGTAAAGGCACTGTGGCAACATGGCCGGTGTTCTGAGTGAAGTTGTGCTTAAAAATGTCAACTATTCGCCCTCAAATGACCAAACGTTCTGAGTGAAGTTGTGCTAAAATATGTCAAAGTTTCCAATGTAAGTTCCAGTTTGCATCTGGGAACACTAGTACTATCAGGACCCGAAATATTAACAGCAACCCTCGTAATATCTTATGTTTAAAAAAGAAGTGATTAAAATACTATAAAACATCCGATAATTCGTGTACGAGGGCGGTTCGGAAACTTCTTATCCTAGCACAAAAAGCGCGGTATAAACAGAAAAAAGTTGTGTTTTGGAAACTTCCATCTCTGGTAAGAACACATGTTTGTTTCGATCTGGCAACTCCTTTATATAGAAACAGGTGTTCACAAAAGACGCATCCGCGATTTTTTACAATGGAAAAATTAGAAATGCGTGGTGTCATTAAATATTTACATAAAAAAGGTTTATCGGGACAAGAAATTCATAATGATATGGTGAATGTGTTAGGTGAAAGTGCTCCTTCATATGCAACAGTAAAAAATTGGGTTGCTGAATTTAAACGTGGTCGTACAAGCATTGAAGATGAACCACCTAGTGGACGTCCAAAAACAGCAACAACAACAGAAATTGTAGCCAAAGTGCATGATATGGTATTAAATGATCGAGGAATAAAAGTGCGTGAAATAGCTAATATCATGGGCATCTCAAATGATCGAGTCCATTTTATTTTTCAAGAAGAACTACAGATGAAAAAGCTTTCTGCAAGAAGGGTGCCGCACTTGTTAACAGTCGACCAAAAACGCATAAAAATTAACATTTCTCAAGCTTGTTTGGATCGTTTTCAGCGAAATAAAATGGATTTTAAGCGTCGTTTCATAACTGTTGATGAGACATGGATCCACCACTATACTCCAGAGACAAAAGAACAATCCAAACAATGGACTGAAGCTGGAGGAAGTGCCCCAAAGAAGGCAAAAACAATTCAATCGGCTGGTAAGGTTATGGCAACGGTTTTTTGGGACTTCAAAGGTATTTTATTGATTGACTATCTGCAAAAGGGTAAAACAATAAATTCAGAGTACTATTGCAACCTTTTAGATCAATTAAATGTACAAATTCGAGAAAAACGTCCTGGCTTACAACACAAAAAAATAATTTTTCATCAAGACAACGCACCAGCGCACAAGAGTGTTCTAACAATGGCTAAAATCAACGAATGAAAGTACGAGTTTACCTCTAATGAAGATGCAATTACAGTTGTAAACCACTATTTTGAAGACCTTGAGGAAAACTATTTTAATCAAGGGATAGAATTGCTAGATAAGCGTTGGACTAAGTGTATTGAAGTTTCAGGACATTATATTGAAAAATAAAAATATTTTTGAAAAACTAACTATTCTCTTTCATTGATAGGCTAAGAACTTTCCGAACCGCCCTCGTAGTTTGTAAATTATTCATATTGAAGTTTTAAGAAACTTTTATTTTTTAAGTATTCGATTGATATACTCGTATATTGAAACGAATAACCGCATCAATTGATTAAAAAAAGATAATCAAAATTAAATTTTTTGTGACAAACTTGGGCAACAATAAGAACTCCATAAATAATCTCTCTCACGGAACAAAAGTGGCAACGATTGACAAAGTTCTTTTAGCAACTTTTGCAATAAATAGGTCCTCGCTTTCCATTATTTTCCATATAAGTATTGAATTAGTGTTTGTTTTACGAGAAGCAGGCGGTGCCTTCACCTAGTCCTTTAATTGTATTGGAAACACCATTTCCATCGTTACGGCTTTTTCGCGCCTAGTGCGTACACTCTTGTCAAGCAACCCCCATATGCAATCCTCTTCGTTGGTGTTGGAACCCACAATCTCTTCGGTCACATCAACATCCGGTAAATGTGTTTTAATAGTTATTCGAGAATTTCTGACATCGATTTTTATCAGTTCGCCTAAAAATAAAAATAAACTTGTTATACTGCTGCATATAATTTCAGTGTTTGTATACGTACCGACCTGATTTATTGCTCTGGATGAATTGCTCTGGATAGAACATTTTTGAAGGCAAACGTTTTAAAGCTCGACATACAATAAAATAAAACTTTTATGTATTTCTCAAACGGTGAAAATAAATTAAAGCGCATAATAAATTTAAGCAATACGCACTTTGTTTCGATGACAATTACAAATATTTGAACTTAAAATAAAGAAGTCGAAAACTAGAAACGAAAAAGCCGACTTTTAGAGTTTTTAAAAACCCGAAAGTCGACTTCGGCTTTTTTATACCCAAAAGTCGATTAATCGATTAGTTGAAAATGGACTTATACAACCCTACTTTCAAAAATTGTTCCCCTCTAGTAATTAGAGGAGTTTTATCGCAGTAAGTTCCCTGATTAGAAAGCAATTCACCGCCTAATCTTCAGTGGTAAGTTAAGGAATAAACTTACATATGTTCATGAGAATGTGTGAATGTTTGGTGTGTAGTATTTAAATATTTGACAAAATATCTTTTAGTTTATTTAAAAACTTTTGTTGGCCTCAATTAAAATCTGTTCTTCCCGTAGTTTTAAAACGTACGTCTACCGGGGCCATACCTACAAAGTGTGTGCATGCCTTACAGGCAACACTACACAACACTACAAACTTCGTAATTTCATTTCACTTCCTCCACGCTTTACGAGTACATTAAAAGTTTTCACACTTTCGCCGTTTTCACTAGATTCTTTCCTTTGCCGTTCTTTGTTGTTTTCGCCGCTTTGGCTCTGCTCGTTCAGCTTTGAGTGAAGCCACCTTTTCTTCCTGTCTGACATAATGAAGAACAGCGCATAAATTAAGTTATTTAAAAGAGGAAGAAAAAATTAAATTCTTTATTATGCGTCAATGGGAATTTATGAACGGTTTCCGAGCGGAAGCGAAGACAGGAATACGAGATTAATGAATGAATAAATAATCAAATATTGATTATTCCTCGGCAACGGTGTGGTCGGGGAGAGACATGGAAATAATATCAATGCCGCGACATATCCACGTGTTCACCTCAGGTGGTTAAATCCGACCTCATAGACCCTAATGGCGTGGTTTCCTGTAAGCGTTTCCTTTAAACTTCTAAAAAAACGCTCAAAAATACAATGCAAACATTTGGGTTGAGTGCTGTGCCGCCCGCCCCCACCAACACCGTCGACATTACTCAAATGGAAAATTTCTTATAAATATAGAATTTTGTGTTTACTTTAATGTAAGTAGAGAGTAGAGGTACAAATATATTAGTATGTGTACTCTCGAATTTCCGTGCCGGAGCAAGACCTGCACAGTCTTCTGAAAACTGCAATTTTGTGGATTAGAAAATAAATTGAAAGTTTTAGTTTTTCATTTAATGGAAGCCTAGCGTCTTGGATGGGATTCCAGATGTTGGCACATCTAGTTTTATTTACACACACATAGAACATATTCGTTGCAACAACCGAATTTGTTCGTCATGATGATTAAGGTTACATGCGCTAGTACAACCGAATGTTAGTTGGTGCTCTGTAACTTTCAGTAATTTAAACTGTAGTATCAGTGCAACATACCATATCTCTGAATCTTCAGCACAGAATTTTTGGATCTAAAAATCCACATCTCACATTTGTTCAACGAAAAAAATTAAAATTTTAGTCAGACGCGAAAATCTGTTTGCTTACATAGCTGAAGTACTTAAAGTACGTTCATGACCAGATCTGTTAATATTGACGATTTATCGTTATTCTGACGATTTTATATGAGGGCTTATCAATTACGAGGGGCAACCGCAAAACTAACTGGCCTGGCACATTTTCTGTTTTACTAGCAACTTTTTTTTGTTTTTTAAAAGCAATCTTTTATAAGCCATCTGTCAAAATTTCCGAAACATTTAATGATTATCTTCTTTGTTACAGGTGATTGAAGTAAACAAGTTTTATAATTTTTTAAAAATGCAAAATAAAGAGTTTCGTGCTGTAATTAAACACTTTTATATGAAAGGTTATACGCCACAATTAATCAAAGATGAATTGGATTCTGTTCATGGTGATAATGCACCATCAAACTCCACCGTGAAATCCTGGGTTCAACAATTTAAAATGGGTCGTTCAAGTACGGAAGATGAACAACGCTCTGGAAGACCGAAAACTGCTACTACTATTGAAAACATTAGAAAAATATTTAATGAAGTGACTAAAGATAGACGAACAAAGCTCAGAGAACTTGCTAATATTGTTAAAATACACGAAAAACAAGTTTGGAGTATTTTTCATGATGAACTCCACATGAAAAAGCTATCCGCGAAAAAGGTGCCGCGTTTGTTGACATTGCCCAAAAAATCGTCCGTTGGACCAATTCCGAGGAGCTTTTAGCGATTTATCAGCGTAATCCAATAGAGTTCTTGCGCCGATTCATAACTGTTGATGAAACATGGATCCTCACTACATCCCAGAATGCAAAGAACAGTCAAAACAATGGATAGAAGCTGGTAAAAGTGGTCCCAAGAAGGCGAAAACTGTTAAGTCAGCAAGAAAAGTAATGGCCACAGTATTTTGGGATGCAAGGGGTATAATATTTATTGATTATCTTGAGAAAGGAAAATCTATAAATAGTGAATATTATTGGGCATTATTGGATCGGTTGAGTGAAGAAATCAAGATAAAACGACCGCATTTAGAAAAAAGAAGTTCTTTTTCATCAAGATAATGCCCCTTCACACACTGCATTTTTAACTCAACAAAAACTAGCCGAATTACGATTTGAAATTGCTCCGCATCCACCATATAGTCCAGATTTAGCTCCTTCGGATTATTTCTTGTTTCCAAATTTAAAAAAATTTCTCGGTGGCAAAAAATGCTCGTCCAATAGCAAGGTTATTGATGAAACTGAGGCATATTTTGAAGGTCTTGAAAAATCTTATTTTTCGGATGGAATTAAAAAACTTGAAAAACGTTTGATGAAGTGTATTGAGTTGGAAGGAGATTATGTTGAAAAATAAATAATAATAATTCCAAAAAAACGGTTCTTTTTATGTTAGGCCAGTTACTTTTGCGGTTGCCCTCGTATTTCGTGACTTTTCCAAATTTCCTCGTAGTTATATGGAATGCAGCACTGCTCCCATCAAGAACCATCTGTTAGTAGACTACTGTTAAGTTTTGAGAGAGTGCCGTCATTTAGTTTGTTTTTAACAGCTGTTCAAAACATACAACCTTGTGGAGTGAGTGAAAAAATCGTCAATCTAACCAAGGAAAGCTTGATAAATACTATAGGGGCTCTGCACCGTCGATTTCAATGGTAAAAAAGTGGTTTGCTGACTTTCGTTGTGGTCGCACAAATACAAATGACAATTAAGGTCAATAAACATAAAAACATCAAAAAACACGATATGGTGTTGGCCTATCAAAAAGTAAAAGTGCGTGAGATTGGTGATGCCATTCGCATTTCATATAGCAGTGTGGTTTCGATTTTACATGATCAGTTGGGTTTAAGAAAGCTGCCTGCAAGATTGGTGCCGCGTTTGCTCTCAATTGATCATAAACATATCGTGTGGCAACTTTAAAAAAACGACAACACATGGCCAAGAAAAAAGTTATTTTTTATCAAGATAATGCACGGGTGCACACGTGTGCCGTCTCAATGTCAAAATTGCCCAATTAATGGGTTACGAATTAGTACCTAATTCGCCATATTCTCTGAATTTAGCCCCCAGTGACTATCTCCTATTTCCAAATCTAAAGAAATGTCTCGGTAGAAAGAGATTCAGCTCCAACGATGAAATTGATTTGATTGATTTTTGATTATTGACATTGCAAAACACTGTGATTTATTCGAAGAGTCGGGGAATTATTGATGTGCCCTCGTAGTGGAATTCTTTTTAAATTAGATTTTATATAAGTATAGAAATTAAAAAATTAAAAAAAGACATGTAAATTTGTCTCCATGTTTTGAATCAATTAAAGCGAAAACAATAAAGCTTAGATGGACATTTATAGCCAAATTCAGGTAAGGAAGAAAAATAAAAATTAATGATACATTTTTTGTTGTTATATAAGTATTTTAAGCACTGTAATTGCAACAATCTCATTTACTAAATTTTATTTACAAAATAAAGGAAAGGGACCAGTCAAACAAAACGACTGTTAATACTGATGAAAAACGAAATCAGATTGGCCTGTGTAAAGCCTTACATTATGTTAACGTAAAAATTAAAATCGCGATTATTATTCTAATGAAGCCATAGCCGTTCTTGCATGAGACGAGTTTACAATGATTTATATTTTCAAAAATGAATGATTATTTTTTAAAAAAAGACGATTTTCTGTAGTTATTGGTTGGCAGCTTTGATCTTTACAGAACAAATGGTGAAGATAATGGATGTTTTTTTTTACTGGAAAAAACAATTTGGTTTATCAATTAGCTTAATGTCAGTAATAATTGAATTATTTTTAAAAAATATATTATTAAACAACACTTTTTTGGTTATGATGAAGTTTTAGTTCTCATCATTAATAATTGGATTCACCAACAAAATATTTGCAAAACTATATTTGGACACAACCACCAGTGGTTGCAACTAAATACCTTTTTCGCGCTTCATTGATATGAACGATCAATAAGTTGTAAGTTGAAAATATTTAAAAATTGAACTTCTAAAAATATGGAAACAAATCGTCTTCCAAATGAACCGAGTGACAAATGCGTTGTTTTAGTGGTCTTAAAATATTCTTCGATATAAGTCCTATCAAATGGGGCACATCGGTTGGATGGTTTTATAGCAGCGATAGGCAACCTATATGATTGTATTTTATAATTGCATATGTTATATGTATTGTAGCTCCCCCCATGAATCGGCGTTGCCAGTAAAATTTTGTCACAAATACCCAATTTAAAATTTTAAATCTCCAATCGCAAACTTTATTACATTTTTGAGTTTTATTTATATAGAAAAATTTCAAAGAGTTTACGATGCCCGCAACACTGTAATGCTTTCGGTACCAAAATTTATTTTGTATTCCACATATGAGTTATGGAACATACTTACAATAATGTTTCATAACCAACAGTACATGCCGTAGACGTGGCTACACATCTCGGTGTAGTCATGTCTTCATGAATGCGTATTTAGAGTTTTGTTTTGCAACAACCAAATAAAAAAAAAACTACTGAGTATGCATTAGTGTGGCCCATTTGTATACCAAAGAAATTTAATTGTTGAAACCAATATAATTTAAAAAATTGTATTAAACTGGCATTCATCGACATGACTTGGTTGAATTTTGTATGGCCCTGTGAAACAACGCGGGATATCATCAATAGTTTAAAGGTTGCTGTTCTACGGTTATTGCTTTACTGGCAGACGAAGGCAATAAAAGGTCTCTCATATGTATTGATTGTTTCATAAATATGCGCGATACTTCTTGAAATCACACGTAGTCCAGATCCAAGTCAATAATTTACGTTCGGCCGAGCAAAATATTTTATCTTTTCATATAGGCGTAGCAGAGCTCACTTTTCC
Organism: Hydrotaea diabolus; assembly: GCA_963513945.1. Lineage (NCBI taxonomy): Eukaryota > Metazoa > Arthropoda > Insecta > Diptera > Muscidae > Hydrotaea > Hydrotaea diabolus. Next base: position 162,670,274 of record OY740717.1, read on the forward strand.
ACCAGGGCGCGTGTCTTTCCATGCCAAAAGTCACACCTAGTAAGATTCACTATATGTGACAGCGCATAGAGAAAGGAACCTAAGGGTAAAAAAAATCAATTTTCATTTTTTTTTTTTGATGTGGACAACATCTGAGCATCGAATGAGACCGATCCCATGCCTGAAAAGTGTTCCCTCCCAGAGATATGCGCGTTTTATGAAAGTGAAGTCGACGATTCTAAGCGCAAATAGAAAGGGACCTAATCTTTAAAATGGCTATCCTGAACAAAACTTCTCATCAAATTTTCACTTTTTTTTGATGTGGACAACATCTGAGCATCGAATGAGACCAATCCCATGCCCCAAAAGTGTTCCCTTCCAGAGATATGCGCGTTTTATGAAAGTGAAGTCGACGATTCTAAGCGCAAATAGAAAGGGACCTAATCTTTAAAATGGCTCTACTGAACAAAACTTTTCATCAACTTTTCACTTTTTTTTTTGATGTGGACAACATCCCATGCCATGAAAGTGAAGTCGACGATTCTAAGCGCAAATAGAAAGGGACATAATCTTTAAAATGGCTCTCCTGAACAAAACTGGTTTTTAACCTTAGGTCCCTTTCTATTTTGCGCGTCACATATGCAAATGGGTCGTAGTATACAGAATATTCTATTTTTCCAAATTCGTTATTTTTTGTCGAATAGGAAATGGTTGGACTGATTGTTCAGGTTTCATCCTAGGACGATAAAGAAACCGTCCGTTTTGCTGAAATATCGCTATTATTTGATAAATGGAGTCCTTGGACCGGCTTGTCCTTTTCAAAGTTTCTACTCGGACAGTAAATTCTAATTGATCGCGAACTTTTGTGTTCAGTCTAAAATGAGGTTCCAAGCAAAGACAGCAAGATATATGATTTGTGGAAAACATTCGCGCGTGAATTTTACACAAATAATTTATTTTACTTGGTCGGTATTGTCCCCGAATATAGCTGGGCATTTTGGTGTCTTGAAGTGCCTTTTGTGGTTCCAACCATTACAAAAATGTAGTTCCTTTTTTAGTTACAATCTTATTTTGGCCCACGTATATTTTTTCTGTTCTGATGTCGTGTTGGTTTAATCGATATTTTTTTAATTGAATCCGATTTTTTTTTTAATTATTCAAAATTACGATTTCGAAATAGACCATTAACAACAAAAACATCTAAGCGTAAGGCAAACAGCTACAAAAAAACTTGATCGCTGGAACAAATAGACCGGTGCAAAAAGAAGGAATCAGAAAAGCGTGATAAGCAGTGTTGCATTTGCGAACAAATTTTCACACCAAAAATTTCCAAAAAAAAAAAACACCAAAACGACTTGCAGCCGACCAATATTGTAAAACAAATTAAGATGCAATTCAATATTCTAGTAAAAATAATTGTTGATTAAGCAAATTTATATTTAAGAATTTAATTAAAAATAATATATGCATTTCATAAGACAAATTTGAAAGAAATAAAATAAATTAAATTCGAGCAGGCCGAAGGAGGTACTTTTCAAAACATGATTATTCCACTTTTTGTGTTTTTGCACAAATTGAGAAAATAGTTTCTTGGGTATGCCCCTATATATTTAACCCGAAATTTTCATTATTAAAGGCGTAAAGATTAGTCATTGTTTTGTGTAGGATTTAAAAAGTTGGCACTTCTATACTTGGAATAAATGCTTGATTTAAAATGGAATAATCTTGTTTTGATGCGGCTGGTTGGAATAATCATGTTTTGATTCAAACCACTGTGGATTAATCTTGTTTTGCTGAAACTAATTAGGTATCAGATATATTAAGTTGAAATAAAACAACATTAGGTTCATTTTAATCTAAAGAAATTAAATTTTTTTTTTTATTTTTTCTTCTGGATTAATCATATTTTGTTCCAAAAATGTATATTTGAAATGGATAATGTCATTCTGAAGTGGAATATTCTACTTTTGATGAAATCATGCATTTTTCAATTATTTTCCTGGTGTAATTATTGACATTTTAAAACATTTTATTTTCGCAGAGTATTCAATTCAATGCTACCAAACAAAAAAAATAAAAAAAAAATTTTTTCAAAAGTGGAATAATCATGTTTTGAAAAGTACCTCCTCATATATCTTCCCGCTGATAAAATGGGAAAATAATATTTGTGGCCCCTATGATAGCCCAGTGTTCCATGAGACCGACACAAGCCTCAGTAAGCTCTTAAAAAATTCATAATTGGATTCGAAATGAAATTTCTTTTAATTTGAATATGCATATCTACATCGACATTTGCAATAGGTTGCTTGCTTTTACTAAAGGGTGGTCCAAACATATTGCACTATGTCAGTTGTGAGTCACGTCTTAACGTCAGGATTTTTTTTTAATTTGACATTTCATTGCTTCAATGTTTGACAAATTAAATCTTGGAGATCTACACAATAGAGCAAAGCGTTATAATTAATGAAGCCAATAAATCAAAATGCATTTCGTGATTTCTTTGTTTATCGTAATTGACCAAATGTTGCGGAAGAATTGTGCGCAAATTCTAACAAACCGGCTATGTAGAAAATGTGAAAGCACCTGTGCATGCGCGCCCAGTTGATGTTGTTCGCGATAGTTTGGCGGAAGAGTCGTCAACCTCGACTCGTAGTCGTACCCAACAATTGATCATCTCACGAATATCACTGATGCTAATTTGGAATAAAGATTTGAGTTTACACACTTACAAGGCTCAATGGACTCAAGAGCTGAACCCTCCTGACCATTACAAGCGTTGTCAATACGCCGAAGGGTTGGTTGAACGACAGAAGTGAATGGTCGCTATCAAACAGAATTGCCGCATTTGGCCAAATGAGAATCCAAGAGTGATTTTAACAATCACAGCCGATGCATCCACAAAGATTAGCCATGTTCTTTTCAGGTTACTAAACAAGCTTTTGTATGGAAGTTACTCGGTTAACAAGCGAGTTACCTGTTACTCGGTAACAAAACGAGTTAGAGTTACCTGACTTATTTTTTTAACAAGAAAAATATTTTGACACACCCGGCTTGAAAAAAAATAAAAAAAACATATGTTTTTTGTTATTGATACAGAAAGAAAATGAAAAGAATAAAAGAAAAATAGAAAAAGCAGGATAATATCATTTCTATAAATTACAATGATGGGAAAACGGTAAGTGAAAATGTTTAATTTTTAAGATTTAGAGAAATTTCGAGTTAGCAAAATAATTTCAAGAGTGACTAAACAAAAATTGTGGGCCAGGAACCAGACGTTGATGCTGTTGGCTTGCTTCCAAGCTAGAAAGGACAAACTTGATTTTCCCCGGCGAAAAATAAATGCCTACCAACATGATTTATCAATAAAATGTTAACAAAACAAGAAACTATACGAAATAACAAAACAAACTTTTGTTGAGCTTATGCTGCCATCTGATTTAAAATGTTGTTGAATGTCGCCAGCATACCATATTGCTAACTAAATAGGTGACTAAGCTAGTTACCTGAAAAGAACACGGCTATTTATCGACTGTTTGGTGCTGTTTATGGAATGGTGGCATCATCGGGCCGTACTCCGAAATCTTTTTGCTTTGTTTTCAATCAACATAGTGCGATTTAGTTGGACCACCCTTTTATATCAGTATAAGATTGTGCTGAAGCAGCATTAAAAGTTGGACGTTCATAGGCAAAGCCGTGAGTACCTTAATTGGAGATTTTCTGGGGCTACGGCAAGTTCTTAGTATACTCTAGAGCTCGGGTCTACATTAAAGATGCAATTGCTGCAATATCACAGCTTATAATGGACCAAGTCATAAAAAATGTTAACAACCGCTAGACAACCGCTTGCGGAGCTAAACGAAGTCATTTAAACGATGTAATAATCCTACCAATTGACATAATACAGGGTGCATATAAAGCAAGAAATTATTTATATGTCACTGCCCAGCTTTCGCAGACATTAGATACCGATTCTTAGGAGATACCTTTTTGTCAGATTTGACCCAGATTAGGGACACATTAAGGCTGATGGCAGAGGCAGAGTGCGCGCTCTAAGCAGAGCCGAGCGGAGCCTAGCCGAACTTATTTTATGCTTATGTGAAATTTGGGGATGGCAAAGTAAACGCTGAAATCGGCGCTGAATCTGCATCTGCACTGTTTTTGCTGTCTGTTTTGTGTTTTTTATATTTTTTTATTTATGGATGGTTGATATTTTAAGTCAAAATATGGGTTAATCAATAACGTGATTAATAAATTAATCTAATAATGGACATTTCCGATTAATCTGAACTATAAATAATCAGATAATTTTAAATATGTTTGATCTAATTTAAATAATTTTGTTCAATATTCGAAAAATTTGTCAAACAAAACAGAAAGAATTATTTCAACACCATCAAAATGTCCAGAATCGTTTACAACCCAGCAAACCAAACCCTCAGAATTCGGTCAGAATTCTGTACGACAATCGGCAAAATGTTCCGATTTCGGATCAGAATTCTTAGCGAGTTTGTAACGAAAAGCATATGAGAGGGTTGACACGAATTCTGAACTACTTCTCTGAGGGAATTCTGATGTTTTTGCAGACATTTCGAACCGAATTCTGAACTGTAGTCTTGGGAAATTCGAAAGAAAATTTCGATTTGTCGTATCAAATTCTGAACTAATTCTGAACGACTTCGGTCAGAATTCTGGCATTAAGTCTTATTAAATTCTGATGTTTTTACCGACATTACGGACCGAATTCTGAACGAATTCTGAGCTTATGTCATGGTAAATTCTGCATGTAAACAATCCAAAGTAGAAAATATTTTTGTTCTACAAAAAAAAGTTGTAAAACATTCTCAAAAAGCTTTCGGAAAGACTTTTAGTTACAAGCAGGGGTGGTCTGCAGTTTCGCAAGCAATAATTGTGCTGTAACTATGTTTAGTGGCTATACACTTAAGGGCAACCAGTTTTGCATTAAACGAGAACTGCCGGCAGCAGAGTTTTCTCCGAACACAATAAAAATCCCTCGCACAGCTAAGCTAACCAAACGTTCAGAATTTGAATTTGAAATATAAAAATACCTCAGACAAACAGTTAAGAATTCGTTCAGAACTAGTTCCGACAAGTCTGAACACAAGAACAACAACTGTAAAATATGAAGCAAATAAAAAATAATTTTAAACGAATAGACTACCTCAGATAAATAGTTCAGAATTCGTTGCGAGTTCGAAAAGAGAAGTCTGAACAAAAAATTAATAAAAATCCCACAGACAAGTCTAACTGAATACGGGCCGAAATCGTTCAGATATTTCTTAACATAATAAATAAAAATCCTCAGACAAATCGAACAGAAATTGTAACGACTTCGATAAGAATTCTCGATAGAGTTCAAATATTGTTCAGAATTGTCTGATATCAGACATTGTCGGCAAATTTGGTTTACTGGGAAATTACAAACAACTCATATGTTTACACATACAATCATATATCAGCACCAATCAGCACAAAAAAACGCTTCAAAACAGTTTTGTTCCATTCAATCAGCTTTCAGCTCGGCGCGCACTCTGCCATCCCGACGCCGATTTCTACTAATTTGTATGTACACAGTTTTAAGAATTTCAATCAGCTTTCAGCTCCGCTCGGCTCCGGTTTGAGCGCGCACTCTGCCATCAGCCTAATGGACAAAAGGACAGTTTCTAAAAAAAATTCCACTAACCGCCATAAATAATCAGAGCGCACAACAGGACCATAACTAGCTCATTTGTCTCCTCTTTCTAAGACCAAACCTCAACCAAATTGTTCCTATTATTTTGTCCCCGAAAGAACAAGACTTTTACGCAGAGCGGAATTTTTAGGAATTCTTCAAAAACCTCCTGGAAGCTATAAGTATATCTTGATAGTAAATCGGACGCATTTTATATCACGTTCACATGCTCTGAATATCTTGGCCACCCTAGTACATACATATGTACTTTTTGAAACTATAACAAAATATAATGTGCAACTTTTAGCAATGCCGGCAGCTGTTGCACCTGTAAGCTAAGCAGCCCGAATCAGCAACAACGACTGCTGCTACTACATTAGCATCAACACAACAACAGCAAATTCTAAAAGAATATATTTTATATTTTCTTTTTGCCAACTGAAGTACGAGCAGTAGAGGGTACAGAGGGCAAATAAACTATCCCGATGCATACTACCGCTTGCTGACGTACAAACTTGCTCGTATTTTATATCAGGTAACTTGCACACACACATGCTGCAAACTACTTCAAGGATATAATAACAAGCTGAGAATGAGTTTCAAGTTGACGATGATGGAAACAAAATATGAGGGGTACCTGTACGTTTGTTTTGTACCTGCCATCCTGACTACTTTATGGAGATATGCTCTTTGTTTTCAATGGGTGAGTACCCACCTCAAGCATAGTGGGTAATATGAGTTGGAGTTTAGGTATGCTGTCTGCTCCACCGTCCAGTATATACAGGGTGGGCCAGAAGAGTTACCATGGGGTTTAAAAATTTGATAACATTTTCGTTTTTTTTTATGTTTTTTAGTTTAATAATGAAGAGATTTACAAAGAACCAGAATAATAGAATTTTATTACTTAAACCAGCGATCAATTATTTTAACGCAAAGTGATGAGTTGTGAAGCTCATTTTCGTTTGAATGGCTTTCTTAATAAGCAGAAAAGTAGGTTCTGTGGTTCTGATAATCCTATAGCCATTCATCAACGCCAATTGCAACCCATTATGTGTACAGTATGGTGTGGAATCACATCTGCATATATCATTGGGCCTTATTTCTTCGAGAATGCAGCTGAAAGTGCTGTAATCGTAAATGGAGAGCGGAATCGATAGAAATTTTTTTACGTCCTGCTCTTGAAAACAGACCTGAGATGCGGTTTCAGCAGGACGGAGCCACTGCCCACACTGCCCGAGACACGATGTCATTTTTAAGTCAAACTTTTGGAGAGCGAAATTATTTGCCCAGCGCGATCGCCAGATTTGTGAGCACTACATAGTCATTAAATTTCTGGTTTTATTGGAAAGGTAGAACGTTGTCCTTTAAAAATGGGACAACATCCGATGTGTTTTCGCTTCGCCCAATGGGCTGAAGATGGTTTGGTAGGAGATGAAAAATTTTACCAATAAAATCCTGTTCAAAATCCTGCTCATTTTCATCTCGGTGGCTATGTTAATAAGCAAAATTGCCGCATATAGAGTATCTGCATATAGGGGATCTGCTTCGATATTCAGTTTGATAAAACGCGCCATTTAAACTGGATGCGTCCACAGAGAACTGGGAGTCAGCAGTGTGGGCTTGGCAGGACAATTGAAGAAGTGCAGCACGCCATGTCGTCGCTGATGACAGGCAGAACAGATTTTCGGAACGTTAGCATCAATTCTTGCCCAATACGAATTGAGACGGCTGCACCATCCTGATCTCAGCTGAGCCAGAATCGGGCGCCACTGCCGAGATAGTACTTTCTTATCAGGTGAAATATCCGGGGGATGTTCCCCTAGTACTGCATTTACATTGTAGCTGGATACTGCTCCTTCTCATCAGGTGAAATCTCCGGGGGATGTGCCATTAGTACTACATTCACACTGTAGCTGGATACTGCTGCTGAGACTTTATCAGTGTGAATGTTGTTCAGACCAGTCTGAAAGGTTTTCTCTTGTACGAGGGTTACGTAGTGTTGCCTGGCGCCATCTGACATTTCCATTGGAAAGTTTGACATTTTTTAGCATAAACGTACTCATAAAGTTTTGACGTACGACCTCCATTTGTGTTGTTTACAGTGACTTGAAAAAAATCAATTTGGCAAAAAAAATGGAATTAACTCGCGAACATTTTCGTGCTATAATTTTTCACAACTTTCGACGTGGATTATAACGATGAAGCACCATCCTTTAGCACTGTGAAAAACTGGTTTAATGAATTCAGTCGGCCACAATTCTCCCTCAAAGACGAAGGTCGTCCAAAAACGGTCGTTGTGCCAGAGAACATTGATGCCGTGCGTGAACTGATAATGTAAGATCGTCATGTGACATGCCGTGAGATAGAGGCATCATTGGGCATTTCTTCCACCAGCATAAATTCGATATTGCATGAACACCTGGCGGTAAAAAAAAGTTTGATCTCGTTGGATCCCGCACAATTTGACAATCGCTCAAAAAAAAAGGCTCGTGTCGATTGCTGCAATGAAATTTTGAAAAATACGATCGCGGTGCTTCAAAAGACATTTATAAGATCGTCACAGGTGACGAATCATGGATCTATGCGTATGAGCCCGAAACGAAACAGCAATTGACCGTGTAGGGCTTTGAAGACGAGCCAAATCCAACGAAAGTTGTTCGTGGAAGAAGCACTTCAAAGCAAATGGTCGCCTGTTTCTTCGGCAAAACTGATCATGTGGCGACTGTTCCGCTTGAGCAACGTAGGAGGTCAATTCTGAGTGGAACACCACAATTTGTTTGCCTGAAGTCTTTGGAGAAATTCGAAAAACGAACAAGAGCAGACGAATTATTGTGCTCCATGACAATGCGAGCTCTCACACATCGGGTCATACCAGCGCCTTTTTTTACCGGCCAAAACGTCGAATTGATGGGTCATCCGCCGTACAGCCATGACTTGGCACCCAATGACTTATTTGTATTCCCACACATCAAGAAAAAATGCGTGGTCAACGATTTTCGTCGTCAGAAGTTGCTGTTGAAGCGTTCAAAAAACATGTTTTGGAGGTGTCTCAATCAGAGTGGAAAAAGTGCTTCGACAATTGGTTTGAGCGCATGCAAAAGAAATCATGTTAGAGAATACTTTGAAACACAATAAAACCATTTTGTTAAAAACTTGTCTTCTATTTAAATATAGAAGCAAGAGTTCTTGAGCCGGTTTAATCCCTGTTCAAAATATTCGCATTTTCATTATTGGGCCAGAAATATATACAGCAGCCCTCGTACCGCTAGACCTCCCCTCTAGATCACGAAGATAGTACCTGATCTTCCTGGGCGAAGGCATCCTGTCCAAGAGATGGTGGTTATGATGACTACAGCGAAAACAAGAGTTCCCCAGGGTGGAGTGATATTCCCGGCTCTGTTTAACCTCTACCTCTCTAAACTTCCTGCACCACTAGGCGGCGTTGAAATTGTGTCGAACGCTGATGATTGCACAATTCTGGCATCAGGACCTAAAGTGGATGACATATGCAAGAAAATAAACTATTACCTCACTGACTTAGTACGCTTTTTCACTGCGAGGAATATGAAAATATTCGCCTGCAAATCATCAGCCACACTGTTTACTGCTTGGACCTTAGAGGTGCGGTTGTCACTCAATGTGAAAGTCGATGACGTCAACATCCCGACTACCAACTACCCATTACATCTTTTGAGTCACATTGGACAGCCTTTTCCGATCCTCTGCCCATGCTACAGCTATTTGCGATAAGCTCAAAAGTAGGAACAAGGTCAAGTTGCCTGCAGTCCTTGGGGATCCGACAAGGAAACCTTGTTGACCTCTTACAGCTGAAATTGTAATGTCACTTGGCCGCCTCGGAGCTGCGATTTAAGCCCTTTGGATTTTTTTCTGTGGGGAGCCATTAAGGATAAATGTTACGCAAATCATCCAGAGACCATTGAAGCGTTGAAAAATGAAATCGAAGTTGCCATTGATAAGATTCAACCTGACACAATCGGAAATATACTGAAAAATTGGGTTGATCGGATGAGGTACTGCCGAATCAGTTGTGGTAGTCATATAAATGATATTGTGATCCATTACTAAATCACAATGTTCAACCTTTCTAATAAAAGCAGAAATTTTCAGTAATTTTTTACAACCAATTAAAATTTAAAACGTTTAAAGGCCCACCCTGTATATAGCCCCTACAGTAAGATCCTTTCCGTTTTGAAGATCGCCCGCAATTCTATCAATATTTAGCATATTTAATTTAAGTGTAGTGCGTTATGGGAGATTAATAATCAAGCTTGGTAAAAAATGAACATGTCCAATCTATGTCTTCATAAAGTCCCTAAGCGGCTTGAGGTCCTACCACTCCACAAGCTACTTTTTATTACGAATCTAGAAAAGGGACTTTACTGGTTTATAGTTTCCTAAAGCCGCCATGCAAAGATCCTTCGCGATTTAAGCCATCTTCTTAGCTAGTTAAACGTTACATCCTATTTTTCTTGCATTTAGTATAGTTCGTTATGAGCATCACATGAGTCTATATGTTCATATAGCCGCCATTTAAGAAATCCTTAAACATTTGAGACCCCGCCGATATTTGTTAAAGTTGAATGGTATAATAAAATTGCTTAAATGCATCGTTCTTGAAGGACACTATAAGAAAAAATACATTTAAATTGTTGACCAACAATCTCAGATGATTACATAAAAGGTATCCTGCGAGTGGTCTTAACCTTCCAAAACTGTCCCATCTAAAATGATCCCTTATAGCTCTGTATATATACTCGTAACATATATAACATATTCGTATATATATCTAAAAGTATGTTTACAACAATTTTGTATGAAGAGTAAAGTGTACGGCAAGTGCTGCTGGGGTTTTTGTTTAACCTGCTGATGTGTGTTCACATATTTGGCGTGGCTCTTTAGCCATGGGGTGAATGGCTACCGAAGGAGTTGGAGTTTGCAAAATAGCATTTTTATTTTATTTTATATTTTACAATGTTGTAAGGCACATATAATATGCGGCAGTGCATTACATAAATAATAATCGTTGGCTGCTGAATGCGCGCGTTAATGCAATTCGTACTCGTTAAATAGTGGTGCCGGCATCTACTGTGAACATTTGCATTAATCTTTTCAGCATAATATGCTGAATAGACTTTCAACAGTTACTATTAACACGTAGTGGAATCGTTAAAGAATTGTAAATCTGCTGTTTGGTATGTGGTTCAGAATCGTTAGAAATAAAGAAAGAGTACGAGTATGTCTTGTGAATTGAGATCAAAATAACCATTTTCAAACACGAAATATTTTATCAAACCAGGTCCGGAACATACCCTGAGAAAGGTACGGAAGTGCCTACGAAGTTTATATTTATTACTTGGATTTTTTTGTACTTATGTGCAAATAATCGAAAACCGCAAACATTTCAAAAAATTTAAATTGCCTAAAAAATATAATTTTTATAAAAAATAAATTACCGATTTACGCCAGTGTTTTGCACATAACTTCAACAGTTGTGGCAATCCCAATTATCTAATTTCTGTTTTGTGAAACTTATGTGAATATTTGGTAAATATGTACATATGTACTTATATAAGTACATGCACGGCACAACAGTTGGCATAGCCAAAAAAAAAATCCTTTCACAACAACAGAGGTGGTCAGAGTGAGTTGTATATGTGACAGCGCATAGAGAAAGGGCCTAAGTGTAAAAAAATCAATATTAACTTTTTTTTGATGTGGACAACATCTAAGCATCGAATGAGACCGATCCCATGCCCCAAAAGTGTTCCCTCCCAGTGATATGCGCGTTTTATGAAAGAAATGGTACACCAAAGATACACGTATTTTAATCTTTAAAATGGCTCTCCTGAAAAAAACTGGTTTTTACCCTTAGGTCCCTTTCTATTCGTTTGTAGTTGTGTGAAGAAAAATTGAAAAGTAAGATTTACAACAGTAGTTCTCATTCGTTTGGTGAGTGCCTGGCCTTAAAGAGTTCGGTTTTTCTTTCAACAATTGCTGCAAATCTTTCTGAAGAGGGTTGTGCAGCCACGAAAATCAATGCCACTTTGCCATTTTGTTAAAACTTGTCTTCTTTTTTAATATAGATGCAAGAGGTTTTAAGCCATTAAATACATGTTCAATTTGGTAAAATTTAAAAAAAAAATTATATTATTAAATTTATGCTGCCGGCAGTTTCTTATTGACTTGAAATCTGCCTAAAAAAACACATTTGTTGCTGGGGCATGAGAAGCTGAAGTAGCATTCACCGAAACTGTAGTCAGCCCTGCTAGCAACTAAGTCGTTTTCTTTGCCTTTTGAAAATTATTTTTGGTTTCGTTTTTCAAAAAGAAACTTGGTCTCAAATCTAACTAACTAATTAAAATTTGACTACATACATAGAAAACAACGGGTTTTCCAAAAGGGACATAACAATTTTGTATCTTTATCAGAGTCAAAACGTTAGTCGAAGTCATCATTTTCATCATGGTAAAGTTCAGTGGTCACAAAGTCAAAGTCGGTGGTCACAACTTAAAGAGCGCTAACTTTAATTTTTTATTATCTTCAGCGATAAAGCTCATTTCAGGCCCAGTAGTTTTGTCAATAAACAAAATATTCGCTATTGGACAGCAACAAACCCACATGTGCTTCAAGAGACACAATTGCATCCGCAAAAAATTAATGTGTGGTGTGGTTTTCATGTCGGGGTGTGTTTAGCCCGTATTTTTCGTCGATATCGGCAATGGAGAGCGCTATCGTTCCATGTTAGAGAATTATTTTTGGCCAGAATTGAATGAGCTTGATATCGCCGATATGTGGTTTCAACGAGACGGTGCCACTAGCCACGCAGCACGCGTTACAATCGATTTACTGAGAGGCGATTACAATGAACGTGTTATCTCGAGAATGGATCCGGTCGAATGACTACTTCGTTCATGAGATTTAATGCCACTGGATTTCTTTTTATGGGGCCTGATAAAGTTATTGGTCTATGCCAAAAAGGCAACAACTTTAGTCGAGCTCAGAGACAACATCCAACGCGACATTGCCAACTTTCCGGTCGAAATGTGTGCAAGAGTGGTAGGAAATTGGGTCCAAAGAATAGATCGCTTTGCATGGGCTCTTGGTGGTCATATGGCCGAAATTGAATTTCATTCTTAAAATGCAACATTTGCACTACACCTGGAAAATTTGAACTTTATATCTTAAATATTATCGTTAATGGAAAACCCTGTAGATAAATATTTAAAAAAAAATGTTTGTAAATTTAAATTTGACTACATAATATAGACCGTAGTGTCCTCTTTTATAAGACTGAAATTTCATAAAAATCGATCAATTCGTAACAGAACAAATTTTTAGGTAAAGGCTAAAAATGTCATTTAAAAATTTTTAACATTTTTAATAAAAAATATAGCATTTTTAATAAGGTAGACAAACTTTTTAAAAAAAAAATTATATGTTAAAATTTCACTACATAATAAAGACCGTTTTTAAAATTCATAATATGTAAAAATCGATTTAGACTTTACCTACAAACTTGCTGTTTATGTAAAAGAGAACCCTTACATAAACAGCATGTTTGTAGGTAAAGCCTAAATCGATTTTTGCATGCAACAGCAAGTTTGTAGGTAAAGCCTAAATCGATTATTACATATTTTGAATTTTAAAAATTTGATTATTTATTGATTGTTATGCCCCATTCTAAATCGACGTAAAAATCTAAGGTGATTTAGACACAGCCGTGTCTTTAACAAAAAATAAAATTTAAAAAAAAAAATGTTATAAATTTATATTTGACTATGCATGCCTTTTTTCTATCTTAGATTTTAAAAAAAAATGCTAGCAGCGATTTGCATGATTATAAGGAACGACTTATAAAAATGTTGAACAAAAAAATGTTAAATGTAGTATTAAATAATCTGAACCTTTTGTTATCTTGAAATGATGGTTGAGTTGTCCCATATATTCTGAATCGTCGTAAAAATCGATAAAACCATGACTGCCTGTCCGTTCGACTGTATATGAAAGGGCAACTGGTCTTGATAGCCTGAAACGGTTGGTTTTTAAAATATGTAGGTTAGATCGGTTAAAAGTTTAAAATTTCCCAAACACAAGGACTACGTATGAAAAAATTACAAAATTGTTTGGTATTTTTAACGCGTTCGCTAGTAAAATTCTACTAAAAACTCTGATCGTCACGATATTTAAACACTACGTTTTGTTCGATCAGAAAATATTTGCAGGCTAAATAAAGGTATCATTGGACAAGTGAGCATGATACCGCCCATACAAATCTGAACTTAGAAAGACCATAACTCACGAACTAAAAGATATGGCGTGATATTTTCTTCATATGTGACGCGCAAAATAGAAAGGGACCTGAGGTAAAAAACCAGTTTTGTTCAGGAGAGCCATTTTAAAGATTAGGTCCCTTTCTATTTGCGCTTAGAATCGTCGACTTCACTTTCATAAAACGCGCATATCTCTGAGAGGGAACACTTTTGGGGCATGGGATCGGTCTCATTCGATGTTCAGATGTTGTCCACATCAAAAAAACGTGAAAAGTTGATGAAAAGTTTTGTTCAGGAGAGTCATTTTTAAGATTAGGTCCCTTTCTATTTGCGCTTAGAATCGTCGACTTCACTTTCATAAAACGCGCATATCTCTGAGAGGGAACACTTTTGGGGCATGGGATCGGTCTCATTCGATGTTCAGATGTTGTCCACATCAAAAAAAAAGTGAAAAATTGATGAAAAGTTTTGATCAGGAGAGCCATTTTAAAGATTAGGTCCCTTTCTATTTGCGCTTAGAATCGTCGACTTCACTTTCATAAAACGCTCATATCTCTGGGAGGGAACACTTTTGGGGCATGGGATCGGTCTCATTCGATGCTCAGATGTTGTCCACTTAAAAAAAGAAAAAAAATGAAAATTGATTTTTTTTACCCTTAAGTCCCTTTCTCTATGCGCTGTCACATATACACACCTTGTTTAACCAACTCCATTAAAAAACTGAGTGTTAGTATCAAGTATTTTTGAATTTTGTAAGTCAGTTTTAACAAAATCAAAAAAAATCTAGCCCTAACCCTGAAGGAACTCTAAGATTTCCGAATATGGTCTGAGATTTCTACTGGGGAGCCAAACAAAATCTTATTTGCACATTTTGTACAGGCATAAGGAATATTTATAAAAACAAGGGAAACCAATTTACCTCAGCTGTGATGTCTCTTTTGTATGCAGGAAAGTTTTTCCTTCATATTTGGAACCAGCTTCTCTTTATCGTCTCTTTGTAGGCGTGGATGTTAGTTTTCTGATGTTTATGCATGTTCCTGCCAATTGTTGTTGTCCCCAAATGTATTTCAAATAAACACATCACTGCAAGATAAGTTGTTGTAGCGGCAGTGCTGGGGTGACAGTCCATGGCCGAGGAATTGCTCTTCGGGACAATCCGAGTGTTGTGGGATTGAAGATATGTTGTTGTTCTTGCCGTTTATTCGACCATCTTTGTGAGTGTGCTTCCTCTTCCTCGTTTAAGAAAATACCAAATATTCCACGTCTCATAATATGATTTTTGAACAACTATTGTTTGTTCTTTGAGCAAATACCATATACACATATGGCAAATGTTATAAAGCGTATATTTTTCGATATTTAAACCGATTTATCTCATTTTAGTAGAAACAATCGCAAATGCAAATGGTCTCCAATACATTGCGACAAAATTATTCGATGTTTTCCAAATAAATGACAGATCAGTTAAATGAGAGAGAGAAGAATTTTCAAATATGTCAAACCGGAATAATTGATAGTAATATTAATTTATGGTAAGCACAGTTGTGTTTTTGGGGAATATTAACAATTAGGAGCTTTGTTGTTTGGTAGGATAATTAGGTAGTGTTCACAAATTGTTGGCAATTGTGAATGGGAAGTCGACTGCGATTTTATTGACTAAGTAGTTTTTGCATTTGTACAATAAACTTGTATTAACATATTAATTAGATATTTATTAGATTTTTTTGTTAGTAAATCGACGAACTGTGGTTACCCCTCGTTATATTGTACACTAATTCGCCATTGCGTCAATCAGAGACACTATATAGTATATCTATATTATTAATTTTGTTAAAATTCAAAAACGATCTAGCCATGTTTTAACCCACGATGAGTATAGTAAATTCTCAATTATTTTTTCTTTTTTCAATGCAATGCCGTTTGAAATAAGTTAAAAATTATTACATATTCGTGACTAAAGCGAAATCGTATGGCGATTCTTTTCGTAGGATATTCTAACATCATATCTCTAGTTTTGGTGTTTCTTTTTTTACTATGTATAAAGTATAAATGTAATATGGATAAATGTTTTTAACCTGAAATTAATATATTTAAGCAATTAACTAAGTAAAAAACAAACGAAAATTTTAGATTTGTCGTTTAAGAAAGTTTCTAAAATTATTCTGAAAAAGGATGGCATGCATTCATTATTTTTTTGACGACTTGTATTTTAGACGAATTATTCTTAAATATCATAGTAAAACTTTAGTAGGACATCTTAACTCAAAAACTACAAAGTTCATCCTTATATAGTCAACTTCTTTCAAAGAAAAAATGAAAAGTTCCCCCAAATTGAAATTAACTCACAAACATATTTATGAAACATATAAATTCGTGAAACTCCCGTTAGAATCTATTTTTTTTTCGAAAAAAAACTAAATGCACGTGATGTGAGAAACTCTATTGTAAGTTCATAATAAGATAAATAAAAGGACACTTTATTAATCATAAATAAATCACTTTTGCTTTCCACGATAGTCAGTTTCTGCAAATTTCTAAATAAATCCATATGTTATCTCTGATTTCTATTCACACGCCCAAAATCTATTGTAATTTGTCAAAAAGTATAAGTACAATGTATTGACACATTCAGTTAAGGCGAAGGTATAGCGAATATTCATAAAAACATCGAAAACCCACTCACTTATATGTCATCATCTTCAAGGGTTGTCACTAATAAAATACAAATGTCACTAATAAAATACAAGCTAAACACAAAAATCTGTTGACATCGATATTCAGACGGACGACTGTGATTTCTGAATGCGATTATTAGTGTAATAAAATTGTGTTAAAATTTTGTTTATTGAATGTAAACATGATTTGTATTTTAATAGTGACAACCCCTGAAGATGTCTGATGAAGTCCACCGAAAAAATGCGAAAAATAAAAATTAAACCAAAAACACAACATCGAGTTTAAATACATGAACTCAAGCCGAGAAATAATTTGTAATGATAATCAAACCAAAGCTCAACAATTCACTAACAACAAATTTTTTTATGAATATGGCCTATATTTGTATACCCTCCACCGTGTGGATAGTATACTAAATTTGTCATTTCGTTTGCAACGCCGTAAAATATGGAGCGGAGACCCTATAAAGTATATCACGGGTCATCAATTAAGAAGTATTTTTTTTTTAAATTTAATATTTTTTCTTTTCAGTATTGTTTGACTTATACCGTGAAAACCACTGTTTCGTGCGGTTTATGAGCTGGTGAAATTAACGGTTCAGCGATAGCGATTTGTCGTGTGCCGTCTGTCTGAACACTACTTACCTTATTATTGAACAAATGCGATAAAGACATAATTGACAAAATTGCAATCTACCAAGTTATTCTACCAAACAAAAAAGCTCCTAATTGCTAGATAACCCAAGAAAAACAACTGTGCCCACTCTACACGCATTTGGTAATTCTTTATTCCTTTTTTCTCTCTCTCCCATTTTACTGATCTGTCATTTATTTTGGAAGACGTCGAAAATTTTTGTCGCATTGCATTGGAGGCCATTTACATTTGCAATTATTTCTACCAAAAAAATATAAATCGGTTCAAATATCGGATAAATATATCCCATATAACATTTGCCATAAGTGCATACGTTATTTACGGAAAGAACAGACAATAGTTCAAAAATCCTATTGTGAGACTGAATATTTGGAATTTTCTAAAACGAGGAAGAACAAGCACATTTACGAAGATGGTTGGAAAACGGCAAGAACAGCAACATATCGTGCAGCCGATCCCATGACAGCCGGTTGTATGCACCGGTTTGACACGGAGAGCAATTCTTCGGCCAAAGGCTGTCAACATATCTTGCAGCGAGTGTGTTGGATTCCGTGTGGGAATAACAACAATTGGGAGGAGAACGCACAAACATCAGAAAGCTTACATGCACACACACAAAGAGACTAAACTAAAGATTTGCTTTCGAATATGAAGAAAAGACTGGTCACGTTTAGAGCGACAGATAAGGTGAGTGGGTTTGCCTTGTTTTTATGATTGTTCCATATTCGTTTTGCCTGAATAAAAGGTGCAAATGATGTCAATTGACAAATTGCCCCAGATTTTCAGCTTCTCAGTAGAAATAGTCCCGAGTCCCTAGATTAGGCCTGTCCATATAGGAAACTCCTTAAGGATGAAGTTTTAATTAGAGAAAAATGCCCTGGATCCATACAATTTTTCTCATACTGGGTAGGTCATTTTAAACTTAAATCTGAATCGGCTGTAAAAAAGAAGTACTGATAATTTTTTTCAATTTTTTGAGTTTTTGGAAAGATTGAACTTTGTCATTTAATGAAACACCATCCGATGCGTTTTCGCTTTGCCCACTGGGCTGAGGATTGTTTGTCAAGAGATTAATAATTTTACCGAAGAATAGTGTTTTCAGATGAAGCTCATTTTCATCTCGGTGGCTAAGTCAATAAACGAAACTGCCGCATATGGGGTTCAGAAAACCCACACGTTTGACTTTTTTAAACAGCCGATTCAAATTTTAAATCGCCCACCCTATATGCAGATGGTTGGTTCAGAAATACGACACCGAACGACAATCGATCGATAAAATGTTTACCCAATTTTAAAGGCATTAAGCATTATAAAATTAAAAAAATTAAACTTGAATATTTTTAGTGTTAAATGGGTTAGAACTTTAAATTAGGTCCTAAATAAAAGCTTTAAGTACTGGCTACAACTCAACATTTAAAAATAAATACCTCCATATCTCACCTGTTCATATTAAGGGTATTAACTCAAAATTTTTAATTTTTCAGTAGAGGCAAAAAGGTATATTATTAAAAATACTATGCCGTCGTAAAGATATCTTGTTTACTATAATACAACGCTCGATTTCTTTTTTTCCTTAAGTATTTATATTAAAATAACTAATTTTCGAGTTACTACCATTTTCTTGAAAATTCTTATTCGATATTAAGTAAGAAATATCGGCGGTGATTAATAACACAATGATAAAATCTGATATATTATTTTTTTGTTGCTAAAATAATATTTATTCATATGTGACGCGCAAAATAGAAAGAGACCTAAGGTTAAAAACCAGTTTTGTTCAGGGGAGCCATTTTAAAGATTAGGTCCCTTTAGAATCGTCGACTTCACTTTCATAAAACGCGTATCTCTGGGAGGGAACACTTTGGGGCATGGGATCGGTCTCATTCGATGCTCAGATGTTGCCAACATCAAAAAAAAAGTGAAAAGTTGATGAAAATTTTTGTTCAGGAGAGCCATTTTAAAGATAAGGTCCCTTTCCATTTGCGCTTAGAATCGTCGACTTCACTTTCATAAAACGCGCATATCTCTGGAAGGGGAACACTTTTGGGGCATGGGATCGGTCTCATTCGATGCTCAGATGTTGTCCACATCAAAAAAATGAAAATTGATTTTTTTACCCTTAGGTCCCTTTCTCTATGCGCTGTCACATATGTTGATTATAACAAACATAAAACTACGGTGAAATGTATTAAATCTAGTTAACTATCAGGTAATTATAATACGATTCGTATTAATTCTTTGGAACTATGTTTTTTTTTAATTAGGTCTTTTATATCTCGTTTTTTAATATCTGATGTAGGTAACACGACCATATAAGCAGGACGTAAACTGAAATAAATAGAAATGTAAAATGTTTTAAAAACCAAGGATATACTAAAAAATAAAAATTTACTTGGGACTATTCCAATACGTAGTAGGCTTTAAGTTGTTTTTCTACAAACACTTTTATAAAGCCTGGGTTCTTATACGATGTTTTGTAGAGAAAAAAATCTATATTTTCCTTTTCTACACGTGGTACGTTCATACTACGCCAATTAACTTTTCGGTTGGCCTTATTTATAATGAAGTTGTGACCTCATTCTTCTTGTAAGGACTTAATATCGTAAAATGCATCATGTGACAATTCATGAACTCTGTATGGTACTCCGGTCGTTTTAGCGGTTGATATTGAGGTGATATATTGATCTGGAGTACATATCGGTTTAATAAAAAAATAAGATCTAACTCTTGAGCATTGTCTGATGTTTCTGCACGATCTTTAAGATATAAAAGAACACATGTTCATCAATCTCATCAGATCCACGCTTTCCTTCTACTTCGGTCCAAAAAAGCAATTCACATTATTCGCTTTAATGTCAGATATGGTAAAATTGTAGCAGTTTATTTTGTTTTATAATAAAAGCTGGAAGAAAATCCTTTTGGTAATGGAAGAACTGCCTGAAGGTCATATACAGCTCATAGCTTTTATTTTTGTCTAGGTCTTTCTTTTCTTCTTGATGTAATGTGTAAACTTCGTTTAAATCTTTTTTTCCATTATCATCAGAATTTAAGAAAGATTCACAAAGATCACATTGATCTTTTTTCGGTTTAAAATACGATATGTTAAACTCTCCCTTAAATATTCTGTAGAACATAATTTTACTTGCAGGGACTAAATTCTCTGTGATACGGTGTTCTTTATAGTCCATGTATATGTCTCCAATACTTTGCCCACTTTCAACATACTCGCAGGTTGTTCTGGCACGTAAGTAATGGGACTCAACTTTTGGTATATTATTAATAAATTGTCTTACACTGTTCTTAATTTCATGGCCCACTTTCGCATGATAACCATGTCTTCCTCGTGATAACCATGTCTTCCTCGTCGATTTCTACAAATCCTTCTAGCTATAAACTCTCTCTGTCTTTGTAAATCGCCTGTAGACCAATACTTATTAAAAATTTGATTTCTTTGTCTCCAGAATTTTCTCGCTGCATTGAAGACAACACTTTATTCCACAAGGAGGTTGCAAACATTTTTCTTTTATAGTTTTCTTAGAAGCACCTAATGAAACATAAGCACGTCCAGAGTTCCTTAACATTTTCTGTCGTTTTTGTTTTTCATTTTTAGCTTTACATCTGAAACCTTTTGTTTTTCTACAAACTGTTTCTTTTTCTGTGTCCGATGAACTGCCTGCAGTAACTGCTGATGGATCAAAATAGCCTTCAGAAGCATCGCTGAATAGACCTGCACCACTATCATCGCTATCGACATTTGAATAGCACTGTGTACCGCGTTTGTCCTCTACATGAAGAAAACCCGAATAATGTTCTAGGTTTGGACACGTCACGTTAGCAAACAATTGTAACTGAAATATTTTAACTTTCTATTTTTTTAAGAAAGAGTAGACAAAACAATTAGTCGTATTTACAGTGGTTAGAGTTGATCATATATATCCTTTTTTAATAAAAAGTAAAAATTTCAAAATTTTGAGTTAATACCCTTTTGTTGAACAGGTGCGATATGATAGTATTTTTAGTTTTGGCACATTTATCTAAAAAACTCCGACTAAAAAAAAATACGCCACCTCCTCGCAACGCTTTACTGAATCGAAAATATTTATATATCATTTTAGAGGCATTTAAATAACCTTTCGAACGATTATTGCCTAGTGTGAGCTATGTTAAACTGTTTTTCCAAACTTTGGGGTGCCGTAACTTTGAAATATAGTTCGCCGCCACCTATTTTTTCTTCGTGTTTTAAATTATGTGCCCTACACCCTGTTTTTTTGTAATTGTATCTTAACTAGATTTGTTCTGATGTTTGTAGAAATTGACAATCAGAAATGCAAAAAATATTATTTGAGTTAACAATCCAATTTTTAAATAATACAGTTCCAGTTTTTTTTAATAAGGACAAGACCATTTTATATACTAATAAAACACAGTATATTTAAGATATTGAGTTCAAATTTATTCCAGGTGTTGTGCAAATGTTATATTTTGAGAATGAATTCGGATTTCGGTCATGTGACCACCACGAGCCCGTGTACAGCGATCTATTCTTTGGACCCAATTTTAAACCACTCTTGCACACATTTCGACCGAAACGTTGGCAATTTCGCGTTGATTGTTGTCTCTGAGCTCGTCTAAAGTTGTTGGCATAGACCAATGGCTTGATGTTGCACCATAAAAAGAAATCCAATGGCGTTAAACCAAATGAACGAGGTGACCATTCGACCGGACCATTTCTCGAGGTAATAACATGTTCACCGAATTTGTCTTTCAGTGTGGCTAGTGGCACCGTCTTGTTGAAACCACATATCGGCGGTGTTAAGCTCATCCATTTCTGGGCAAAAATTATTATGGCTCGATTGCGCCCTCCATTGAGGATTGTTTTCATCGACGAAAAAATACGGACCAATCACACCTCCGGCATGAAAACCACACCACACCACAGATGAAATTGTGTCACTTCAAGCAAAAGTGGATTTGTTACTGTCCAATAACGCATTTTTTGGTTATTGACAAAACCACTTAGCCAGAAATGAGCTTCATCGCTGAAGATGATTTGTCGATAAAGATCTGGTTTTCGTGATACTTTGCTCAAGTACATCTAGTTCTTGAGTCAGTTTGATCTTATAAGGATGAAGGCCAAGATCTTTTCTCGATTTAAATGGATACACTTACGGCTGCGATACTATCGTCGTTTCAAGCGGTACGGCGCTGGAACGCCCAAAAGTGATAATTTAGATCCAAATTTATCCACTATAGCACGTACAGACTGTCTGGTTATTACGGCCGAACATTGGAGTAAGCGGTATTAAAGTTGCGACCCCCAACTCAGAATTTCGGTATTAATTTAAAATGATTTCTTAACGTTGCTCGTAAGTGTTCTTTACCATGATAAAAATGTTGACTTCGACTAACGTTCATTTAAAGTTTATTAAAAATGTGTTAGGATGCGTTGACATAAAAATACGAAATTGTTATGTCCCTTTTTAAAAAGCCTTTATTTCGGAATTACTTGTGCCCTCTAGGTATACGGTGACCAACCTTACATTATTATAGCTAACACGACACTATATTAGCCTCTTGTGCTCTATTTTTTCTTGAACACTATGATCACAGTATGTACACTTTTTTAACAAATTTCTTGTTATTAGACATCAGATTTTTGCATATTTTTAATGGAGTTGGTTTGAAAAATTCTAAATGTACCAAATTGGCTACATTGAAAAAGGAAACACATCGCACTCGTTCAACAATGTTGTATTAACACAATTTTTTATTTTATCTTTTTGGCAAAAAAAACAATACATAACACTTATGTCTACCTATGGTTAAAAATTCCCATAATTCTTACTACTCTTTCTTAATAAAATTACATGTTGTGACCTTTTTGCTGCTGAAATGGTTTATTTCTGTAAATCAAGCCTTAACAAATACATAATTGTTTTTTCGTATAAAGAGTAATATTTTGAATTAGGTTGTTATTCTAATAATAAAAGTTTATTTTAGCCAGGTAGTATTTTGAGTTGCAACTGTTTAATTGATTCAGGCTAAGTAAATTTTTTGTTTTAATACAAAATATGATTGTTTTCATAAAATAATGCTTAACTTTTTCTTCGAGTTCTTACTGTTTTGGAAATAATTGAGTTTTTTTGTTGTTATTACTGTTTTGATGAAATAGTTTTAATGACACTTTGTAATATTATCACTTTATTGATTTGCATTTCAACAACATAGCATTGCATTTTTGATCAGCTAGAAATTGTATTATTAAGTTTATTAAACATAATAGTGAATACTTGAAATCAAAAGTTGTAATAAGTTCAATAAACTAAATAAGTTGGCCAAATGAAAAGCACTATTCATTATAGCGCAATGCAAGCTCTCCAGATCCGCATCTCTCCAGCAGCTTTATTACGCAATGCAAGCTCTCCAGATCCGAAGCTCTCCAGATCCGCTCAGTAACAATTTGGACAATTATTTTGATCCACGTTCAGTGAATGATAGCAGTTCATCGGAGTTTGATTTACATGAGAAAGTGCTAAGAAAAAGGAAATGCGAAAAAAGAGAACATCATAACAAACGACAAAAACGGCAATAAAAAAGTACAAAACTCAGGGTATTCGTATTCATCGATCTATAATTCTTCAAAGTCGATAAAAGGGAAACGTTTGCGTGAAGCTTGTATAGAAAACTGTCGCCTTCAATGTAGTGAAAAAATAACACAATCATTGCGTTTTGAAATATTTTATAAATATTGGAATATGATTGGCTTGCAGAGACAAAGATAATTTATAGCTAAAAATATGAAACCAATTAAGCCAAAGTACAGATACTCCAGCACTCAAGATTTACGCAGATTGAACAATGCATTTTTCTACGAAATTAATTCGGAACAAGTACGAGGGCGGTTCGGAAACTTCTTAGCCTAGCACAAAAAGCGCGGTATAAACAGAAAAAAGTTAAGTGTTTTGGAAACTTCCATCTCTGCTATGAACACATGTTAAATTTTAGAAACAGGTGTTCACAAAAGACGCATCCGCGATTTTTTTACAATGGAAAAATTAGAAATGCGTGGTGTCATTAAATATTTACATAAAAAAGGTTTATCGGGACAAGAAATTCATAATGATATGGTGAATGTGTTAGGTGAAAGTGCTCCTTCATATGCAACAGTAAAAAATTGGGTTGCTGAATTTAAACGTGGTCGTACAAGCATTGAAGATGAACCACGTAGTGGACGTCCAAAAACAGCAGCAACAACAGAAATTGTAGCCAAAGTGCATGATATGGTATTAAATGATCGACGAATAAAAGTGCGTGAAATAGCTATCAAATAATCGAGTCCATTTAATTTTGCATGAAGAATTACAGATGAAAAAGCTTTCTGCAAGATGGGTGCCGGACTTGTTAACAGTCGACCAAAAACGCAAAAGAATGAACATTTCTCAAGCATGTTTGGATCGTTTTCAGCGAAATAAAATGGATTTTAAGCGTCGTTTCATAACTGTTGATGAGACATGGATCCACCACTATACTCCAGAGACAAAATAACAATCCAAACAATGGACTGAAGCTGGAGGAAGTGCCCCAAAGAAGGCAAAAGCAATTCAATCGGCTGGTAAGGTTATGACAACGGTTTTTTGGGACTTCAAAGGTATTTTATTGATTGACTATCTGCAAAAGGGTAAAACAATAAATTCAGAGTACTATTGCAAGCTTTTAGATCAATTAAATGAACAAATTCGAGAAAATCGTCAAAAAAATAATTTTTCATCAAGACAACGCACCAGCGCACAAGAGTGTTTTAACAATGGCTAAAATCAACGAATTAAAGTACGAGTTGCTTGACCGCCCACCTTATTCTACTGATTTAGCTCCCAGTGACTTTTACCTGTTCTCAAATCTAAAAAAAATCCTTGCTGGCAAGCGTTTTACCTCAAATGAAGATGCAATTACAGTTGTAAACCACTATTTTGAAGACCTTGAGGAAAACTATTTTAATCAAAGGATAGAATTGCTAGATAAGCGTTGGACTAAGTGTATTGAAGTTTCAGAAGATTATATTGAAAAATAAAAATATTTTTGAAAAACTAACTGTTCTCTTTCATTGATAGGCTAAGAACTTTCCGAACCGCCCTCGTAAGAGTGTGAAAGTATTTTTTTAAAGCAAATGATAAAGTCGTAGCAACGGTTATAAAGAAGAAGGACGAAGAAGGTTTTGTAAATATAGACTATCGTGGAAAGCATAGTAACCACTTAACCGTGAACCCTGTAGTTAAAAATAGCATAAGACAATTTATTAACAATATTCCAAGGGTCAACAGTCACTACTTACGTGCTCAAACAATTAGTGAATACTTTGAGAGTGGTAAAAGCCTAACAGACCTATACATGGATTACAATGAGTTTCGAGAATCAGCAAATTTACCAACTGGTAATAAAAGTATGTTTTACAGAATTTAATACTTCACTTTTTAAACCAAAAAAGAATCAATGCGATTCTTGCGAATCATTCTTGAATTCAGATGAGAATGAAAAGAAACACTTAAACGAGGCTTACAACATACACCAAGAAGAAAAGTACTTATGCAGAAAGGAAAAAGATTTTGACAGCTAAAAAGTCTAGAATGCCATATAAAGTTCACGAATTCTCCCATGAAGATTTTTATGATCAAAGGCTTAAGAACTGAGAAGCAGAAAAGGACAACATCGATTCATTGTTTTACAAAACTTCATACAAGGACAAAGACTATTTAAGAGTTTTTGTACAAAAAGATAATTTAAAGTCTACAGATTATTGGAAAAACCTCGAGTAAGTTCTAAACCCATTTTCCAATTCTAATACCAAACTTACATGTTTTTAATTAATTCAGGCTATCTTCTGTTCATTTGGGAAAGCTGTCATGGACCTAGTTAAGCTTTTATGGACCTAGTCAGGAAAAACATAATCCCTAAAAAGTATTACTTTTGATTCGTACAAAAATTTAATAGGGAATTAATTTATTAAAATATATATTTTAAACTTTTTACCAGTTGTTAGCATTTATTTAGCTTCAAAAAACTTTGTTAACTTTAGTCTTTTTTTTCATTTCGTGTTTATCAGTTTTATTAAAAAATGCATTAAATACAGCAAAAAATTTCATGTAAAAAACACAACTCAAAATATTAACTTCTTATGAACAAAAATAATTCAAGAAAATGATAGTAACTAAAAAAATAGCATTGCTAGCTGCAGACAAAAAGCAAATAAATATTGCCGAACTTTTCATTAGGCTTTTTGTTTCTCCTGAAAACTGAAGTTTTTGAGTTAAGACAGTATTGTTGAACGAGTGCGATATGTAAATATGTACAACAATACCTTTAAAAAGCAACATTTTCTTCAGAATTGTTATCAAAATACTTTGTTCTTTTGCTTAGAAATCTATAAAGAAGTATTTATTATCAAAAATATTATTTGACATCACATACTCGTAGATCGCAATGACGTACTTATCCATTTCGTATAGATATTTAGCAAGGTGTTGAATAAAAGAAAATTCAACTTAAACATCACTTGATCGCTAGCTTGGTATTCTGTGTCTCGCATTGTACTTACCCTCCCAACATTTGGAAGTTTCTTTCATCGTCCATCGTCTAATGCGTTACGCTCTAGTCACTTCCAGACGATAGTTGGAAGATAGTTTGAATTTTACAATAACAATTTACATTACAGTCGTCTTTAAATCATCCAGACGTCAATTGGAAGATTGTTTGTTGTTTACAACACCAGCCGAAAATCACATGTGCCGTTATGGACATATTAAACAAAAACAAAATTATGCACTTCTGCAGTCGCTGAGACCGCGAAAACAATTAGAAGAAATGAGAACAATGCAAAAAAGAAGTTTTTAGACATCATCGATATTTTTGGTATTTTGTCTTTTGCTGTAATCGGTCAGTGATAAAGTGTGGTTTTGTTTTGTAATTGTTATTGTTGTAGTTTTTACATATTTGTTATCCCACAATATGAGTGAATTTTCTGTAAAGGCAAAAAAAAAAAAAAAAAAAGCAAAAGAGAGGCAAATAAAATAATAACAAATATATATGGGAGTACAACGAGTGGTAAAAGTGTAATAAAAAAAAAATAATTGATGCAGGTCATATTGAAGAAAGTTGCGAACCCAGTGTTTCTGGTCAAATGTTTTCATGTTATGATGTTTCGTCAAGTGATAGTTCAAGTGACTCTGAAGATTATGTTGATAGAAACAGTCGATTTGAGGAAAAAAAGTTTTGTATCATAAGGCCACTTAAAAGTGACTAAAAGGCACTATGAAGTGACTTCTAAACGGCACTCTGAAGTAACTTCCTAGAAGTTACTAAGAAGTGACTTCTAAAAGGCACTCAGAAGAAACTTCCTAGAAGGCACTAAGAAGTGACTTCCACGAAGGCACTCAGAAGTCACTCCCAAGAAGGCACTAAGAAGTGACTCTTTATAGTTACGCAGAAGTGGCTTCTGGAAGTTAACTCCGGGGGGTACAACTTCTTTATACGGAAGACACTTCCGCGATAAGAAAATGGTATCGCAGACGATGAATTTTAACTTCCTAACGTCACTTCCGCGATAGAAAATGTTGGGAGGGTAGTAGGGACATAAATACTGTTACACACGTTTTATGCTGTAAAAAAAAGGAA
Organism: Hydrotaea diabolus; assembly: GCA_963513945.1. NCBI lineage: Eukaryota > Metazoa > Arthropoda > Insecta > Diptera > Muscidae > Hydrotaea > Hydrotaea diabolus. The sequence goes on from OY740717.1 coordinate 162,698,228, forward strand.
TGAATGTTTTTGGACCAAATATTTTTTAATATATTTATTAATGTATATTGTATCGAAAAATAATCTACTTATTCGAAATGTACGCCTTTTGCCTTTACACACGCCTTAAGTCGCAATGGCCAATCGTCAATAGCTGCACGAACCTCGTCCATCGTCCATGGCCACAGCTCGAACCAAAGCAGTCTTAAGAGATCCAATGTTGGGGTATCTTTTGTGACAGTCCTTGTCCTCTAAAACCATCCACAATTTGTAATCCAATGTATTCAAATCTGCACTGCCTGAGCGCCATTCAGAGGAAATGAACGCTGGCAAATTGTTTCGAAGCTAGGACTGGGACGTTTTAGCCTTATGGGCCGGCGCTGGAAAGTCCATGGCCGGTTTTGGAACAGGAAATTGCTAAGAGGCTTCACAACAGCTTCTAAAAACGGTTTCTTGGTAAACTTTGGCCGATGTTTTGACTCCTTGTTCGCAGAAATCCAGGTCGGTGACCCCATCGTAAGAGACAGCCCACCAAACCATGATTGAAGCTGGGTGATGACCCTTTTCCACCCTTGGGATCCGTTCAGATGCTTCCTTAGATGACCGCGCATGCACTCTATCATTTTGCTTGTTAAGTTTTTCCTGGTGAACAAAATTTCATCGGTGAACAAAATTTTTCTGTGCAAGTTGTCAGCGTTATTCACCAAAAGACGTTTGCATTTTTCAATCCTATTTTTTTTTTAAAGCTGCAGTCAATAAATGTCCGGTACGTCGTTTGAAAGCCCCAAGTCCCAAGTCATTTTTAATGATTCGACTCATTGACGTTTGCGTGATATTCATCTCACGGGATATAATTTTCTGTTTTCGGAGCGGATTTCTGTGAATTCTTGATTTAACAGCTTTGATGACATGCGGCGGAGCGTAATGAAAATATCGTTTTTTTTCACTTCACACTTGAAAAGCGCTATTACAGCGATGCGGTTCACATTATCTGACCACTCCATGATGAAAGTTGAAACAATTTTAAAATCCCGTTACAGAACAACGCTACTGAGGTTAGCTTTCCAAACCCATATGACATTCACGGGGTATGTTCAGTTCTACTATTGAAATGGGTGTGTTCAGTGTTGTAACAGTAAACTAAGTAAATAAAATTAGATATTCCGATTGTTATTGTTTTGTCTTTTTTGACAACTTACTCATCTACTTTAAAGCGATTATGACATGTCAGTTGATTGCCTTTAAGGGAGAATAGATTCTGAACACATTTGCGCAAACTCAGTTTGCATTAAGGTACCAAAACGCGCTTTGTCATTCTAATGGTTCATAACTATTTAAACATCGCCAGAAAAATCTTAGTTAACTTCAAAAATTTAATTTAATTTAACAAGTATAAAAAATATTCCTGATTTGGCGTCACCCTCCCTAAAAAGATTGAGCCCAACACATTTGAATTGAATGAATGTTAGTTAATAATATTTGAACATTTCGATTCATTTTTAATAATGTTTGGTTCCTTTTCAAGGGTAATTTTCTAGATTTAACTGGGAATCAAACTTTACAGCCTTATTATCTAAATTAGATAAATTAAAGTCCAATCTATCTTTATGACATATATGCTCGTCTTTGTTGCTGTACTACTTGCCACTAGTGTACATTTTCCGAGAGTGCCATTCCTAAACATTTTCTATTACTTTAAGGTCCAGTGAATATGGAGGCCACTCGAGCATCTTGGCATTTTGATCCCGAATCAAGGATTTAACCACTTGGGTGGTGTGAGTTGGTGCTTAGATGTATTGAAACGTCCACTGGCAGTCTCTAAAAAGGTTTCGAAAGTGTAGAAAGGCTTGTTGAAGTACGCGACTGCAGCAACTTGCATTCATAGTGGTGGACAAAAATTGCAGTTCTTCGCATACCGTCAGTTCCCACTACTGAAAACAGCGTGTACCCAATCAACATTCGCTTGTAGCGATGGAATATATGGATAGGAAGTGCAACCACCAACATTCGGTTGTGGCAACAAATCTGTGCGTAGGAATGGCGAAGGCCAACGCTCAAATATTGGGTGAATACTTAGATTGTTTTGCAAAGTTATAAAACTAATCAGCCCTTATTTCAAATTTACTATGGATTCAGGATATTTGTGTCATACAAATGTAACTGATTAAACCAATTCTTTATACAGCCACAAATGAAAGGTGGAATTATAACGCCTACCTTATATTTCACGATGAAATCAAAGACTAATAAAACTGCATGTGAATAAAACATCTGTAGCATTCATAACAACAACAAAAAAACTCCATACTTTACAGGCTTCCATTCATAACGACAGTACACTTTGTGTCGATTAAAAAAAATAAAACATTTCTAATGTACAGATGTGTACATAACCTTTTGTATGTCCCACCTAGGACCCCACTCCCCACACTTCTTTGTATGACATCAGAAAAACTTTCCATGATTCCGGATCTTTCTTTTTCAATTTGAACTGAATGGGCAAATGTGTATGGTAAAAGTAGACCGGTGCATAGTTACACCAAAATACAAAAGAAAAATAAAGGGATAGAATGAGAGAGCAGGAAAAAAAGAGACCGTATTGCATTAAGTTTCACTTTGGCATCATTAGTTGTATACCCACTCGTACCTGCATTGTTCCACTTCCTCAATTTCCTTTTTTTCTCGTCAGCGTCTGCTTTCACATCCTCCCTTTATGAGGCGTTCATTTCGCAACAAAACCTGCATTCATTTCATTGAGTTATTCATGCCGTTTTTATGTGAAACGAAAGGAGTCAAAAGGAGCGAGACATGCACGACGAGTACATGAAAAAAAACTTTTGCCCCGTCATAGGCGACGCCAACAAACGAACAAATTAGTAGCTACCGACGTATGTATGTACGTACTTGTGTAGTCTGTAGTTTTGAAACTAATTTAAAATTCAAATGAAAGAAACAGCGATGCAAGTTCAGAGGGAACTAAAAGATACACTTTTCTTTTAACATAGAATCTTCTTTATGTGGTGTAAGGTTTGGGGTTTATTTTTGAGCCCAGAAGAGTTTGAATGAAGCGTTATCTTATATTATAATGAACTTGGGATAGTTTCGTTTTATTTGTGGGCACAACCGAATTTTTTGGTAACCAAATGTTGGTGGTTGCACCTACTATGAATGTATTCCATCGCTACAAAGAAATGTTGATTTCGGTCAAGGCAATTTTCAGTAGTAGTGGCAACTGACGGTATCGGTTGAAAAGACTAAGTATCGGTAAAGGCTATAAATACCCTTTAAATTCGGTTGTCACAACCAAGACCATTTGTTAACTGGATCAACTGGTAGTTATATTTTTGTTTTTGACCGAATAAAAACGTTCCTTTGTTTAATTTTTATATTTTACTTTTTATAAATATGTATTCTGTTGATTGCATTACGAGCAGGTTTTGTTAAAACTTGGTTTTCACTTTCGAATCTAAGAAAGTTTGTATGCACAAGTGGAACGATTTAATGCATCGAATTGTTAAAGTGGGTCAACAAAATTTTAATTTTGTTTTTAAAGTGTCAAACAATTTTTAGATAAAGCAGATTCAGTTTTCTTGTTTAAGTGGCGTAAATTGGAATTTAAACCTAAATATTTTCGGTTACTTAGAGTTTATGCGACACAAAATACCTTAAATGAATGCTTGAAGTCTTGGCTGCAGATGAGATACATAATATATACTTTCTATTGGTCTTACTTTGTAGTTTTTTTTATAGTTGGACAAATTTTATTTTTATTCGCCCCTCAGTGTCGGTTTTGGGTTCCATCCTGAACAAACCTTATCCACTAAATTTTATTAAAAACTTTAATTTTTTTTTCAAAGGACGAAAATAGACTTTTTATCTAAAAAAATATTCTAATATTTTAGACGATCCATACTAAAATGATAATAGCAGTTATTTAGTAAAACATTTTGACCCAACAACGACCAGTTTTAAAAACATTTGTACAATTTCATTAAAAAAAAGAAAACGCCCCGAATAAAATTAATTGTACAACATTTTTGTAGAACATAAAAATACTCAAAATTTCGTTAAAGAATATTATTTTAACTTTTCTTCGCTTTATCTAAAATGAGGAAAAGGACATTTCTATCTAAGAAATAGGATGTTAAAATGTTCTACGAAAATAAACCCCATACGATTTAACTTAAGGCATCTGTCCCGAAAATTCGCTAAAACAATTATTTATAACTTTTTAACTTATCTCGTACATACTCTAAGAACAGATTTGTTGCCATCCATGTAATTCTTCGCTACAACCGAATGTTGATGGGGACCACGGAAAATATCAGAAGAGGGATTGACTGAAAAGACAAAGTATCGGTAATTTCTAATTAGGATGGTTATTAGAACTGAATTTGTACTTATATTGGTTGTTGTTACAGATTGTTAGTTTTAAGTTTACTTTGAATTTGGTTTACCACGAATATTTGTTAACTAAACTAACTGATGGTTACATTTTATGGACTCGGCTCATTTAAAAAATCTATATCGCAAAAAAATGCATCCAAGAAATACTTTGAGTAAGCGAGTAATAACCGAGCTCCACTTTACGTCACTTAAACAATAAATCTTAACCTTTCGCCTAAACTCGCGAAAGGTTATTTTTGAATAACTTTCTTTCCAAAAGTTTTAATTATTTAAAACGCAAACTTACTTAACGCAAATTGCCTATAGTTTTTTGTAAACAAAATTATTTTTGTAAACAAAATAATTCTTGTAAACAAAATTATTCTTGTAAATAAAATTATTTTTGTATTATTGTACAGTGGTGTGAAGATATCGTGTTAGCGACCTGCTACGCTAGTTGCCAATAGAACACGGACAATATATTAAAGATTTTCGGCCTAAATTAAATAAAAATGTATTCTTATTTTTAAATTATTTTTTATTATAAAAATTCTAATTTTATTTGGAAGATATCGTTCTTCTATAATATTTAGAATAATGATTCAATACTTTTATTCGATTTTTTTTTGGATTACTTATGGACTTACTTATAGAATTATTACATTTATTCTGATGTTGGCATAAACAATTATATGTTACAACTGTGAACTTTACCACAAAAAACATATCTGTTGTCAATACCAAATATTGGTACCAAAGTAACATGTACGTCATAATTGGTTGGTTGCCATAACCACCGGTTGTGGCAACCATAACTTTTTACTGAATTTGGCTGGTATAACCGATTTATTGGCATTAAGTACTAATAAAGTAGCTACCATCTTATGGTATCTCGAAACATGTAGCCATCAATAGGTTAGAGAGTTGGTTATTGCTACTGATATTGTGTCGCTCTAATCGAATTTTTGTGCTTCGGTCCAATATTTTGCTGATTTTATTCTTTGTGTATAATATATTGCAAATAAAAATTTCATTGGCCCATTAAAAAATAACTGGAACCTATCAGGGCCGTCCTTTTGGGAATTAACTATAATCAGTTTAGTCTTTCATTTCTAGATGAAATCATTCACCCTGATTTTTGATCTAGAAGGCTGACAATTGGTACGAAATTGGTTTCAAAATTTGTGGCGATATGTGGAAACCATGCCATTGAGTATCAATATGCGAGTGTTACTTCAACAGGATAGAACCGCAGAAGTTTTCTCAAAACAACTGCTGAGAATCGGAAATGGACAAATTCCGGTAGACACTTCCAGTGGTTTTATGTCGATTTCACCTACCTTTTGCCAATTTATTTTAATGCAATTTAATATAAAATATTAATGTCAATGACTTAAATCAAATTCCGGGAGATTTGCGCTCATACAGATCGATCGCGTTGAAAACGATTATCCAGTGAAATTTCTAAACTGTTTAGATTTGAAGGCAAAGCCACTTTCACCGAGCCAGCTAGTACTCGTATTTAAAAAAATCGAACTAAACGGTGTTTACTTATAGTTACTACCAACAATTTAACTGTCGTTGCCACCACTTATCAGTACTGAAGTATCATGTTTTTTATAATTGGTTGCGTGTTTTAACCACCAATTTTGCCAACCACTTCTTTAATGAAGTCGGTTCGTATAACCGACTTATTGGCTGTTAGTATAGTAATATTATTGTAGCTACCATCAATGTTATGTCGAATATGATGGTTATCAATACCTTGGAATATTGGTGAGTCCAACAGAAAGTATTTTTTTCTAACCGAATATTTGTAGTTCGCAGCGATTTCCAGCCGATTTTTTCTCAATGTGTGTGTATGCTTTACTTGTTATTATTGCATGTTTGGCATAGGATACGATCCATAAAATATTTAGTTTTATAATAAATCCTGGAATTTTGTATTATTCGGTTCTCTGTGACTTGTTGGCAGGATTTCTAATAAGTTGTTGGCAATCTCAGCCAAAACTTTAAAATTATTCTAACGCGTGTTCCATTTCGAGCTTCTCTACTTTTTTAAAGAAAAAAGCACGGAAAATTCAAATTGATTGGGGAATGTTTGTTATCATTTGAAAGAACATTCTTTGGCATTTATTTTTTGAAGATTATGTCTATCAAATGTTGGCCGCGGCTACGTCTCAGATGGTCCATCCGTTGAGTCCACTTTTTCGATGACTCGTTCGAGCATTTCGACTGGTAACTGGCGAATGACACGCGTGATGTTTTGCTCCAAAGCCTGAATCGAAGCGGGTTTGTCTGCATAAACTTTAGACTTTGCATATCCCACAGGAAAAAGTCTAACGGTGTGATATCACACGATCTTGGTGGCCAACCGACCGGCCCAAAACGTGAAATTATCTGCTCACCGAAGTGTTCTCTCAATCAATCCATTGATTGATGCGATGTGTGAAAAGTGGCGCCGTCTTGTTGAAATCAAATGTCGCCGAGAGCTTTAATTTCAGGCACCAAATAGCACGATAACGGTCGCCATTGACGATTACGTTCTCAACAGCAATATTTTTGAAAAAATATGGACCTGTGATTCCACCGGCCCACAAACCACACAAAACCTTTGTTTTTCTGGATGAAGTGACAGCTCTTGAACCTCTTCTGGTTGCTCTTCGTCCCAAATGCGGCAATTTTATTTGTTTACATACCCATTGAGTCAGAAATGGGCCTCATCGCTGGACAAAATTTGGCTCAAAAACGCACGAAACACATTCCTCACAGAACGTGAATTTTCGTAATAAAGTTGAACGATTTGTAAACGTTGTTCAGGCGTGATGAAATGCCAAACAATACTAAACCAAAATAACATGACAACATGACACGACTCACACGTGATCTGTCAAAAAAAGGCAATTGATAAAAGTATCTCTACTTGTATCACCCATTATATTTCGATTGGTAGCATAATTTTCTTTAATTTATTGACTATTGATCGCCCGTTCTTACCATGCCGGTTCCTTTTTTCAGGTATTAAATGCGTCCCAACTGACAGTAACCAATGTAACCAAGTAACCAAAAAGTTCCTTTTTTTCCGTGGTATCTCTTTAGTCCCTTAACACATTGATTGCCACGTCGTACGTTTCCGTACGACACCTAACCCGTCGTGGGGTGCCATTCGTACGTTTCCGTACGACAGTGATTGCTTTTACTTAGAGCCTGTAGTTCTTTTATATACGACATTGAGTGTAATTTGTTTCGATTTTTAAATAAAGAATCCTTTACTGAATATTTTTGTAAAAGCACGCATGGGTCTAGGATGATTTTTTGAGGTTTTATTAAGTGAAAAATGTATGAAAAGTATTTTTTTAAATTTTCATTAAATTTTTTTATTTTTAATAATTTATTAAGTAATTTAATATTATAAGAGTCTTTTTTGAAAGGATAAAATAAAGTATACATATTATTATTTTAGATGGGCGTTTTTTGGGAAACACTGCAGGTACAAGTGGGTGGTCATGGGGCATTTTGGACAATTAGTACTCTTTTTTTCAAGTGATTCCTTGCTGTTTTTTTGCAGTTGCCTAACACAAGAACGTCAAATTGGTTTATTGTTGGCATCTACCCTTTTAGTTATAATGTGTTTGCCGGGGTTTACTGTTGCGGAGATGTTAGATCCCAAAGGTCATTAGCTACACGTTGACGGAATTTGCGTATGTTGATGTTTTTCTTTGTAGCTTCCTTATAAACAATATGCGCGTTTACTATTGATAGGCCAAGTGATAATTCAATTGCCAATTTCCTATACCACTTTAAACCATTGCGTAGGGTGCTACCATACGAGACCATTTGGTCCGATAAATCTATACCAGCTTTCCCTTTGTTATATTCAATGATAGCTAACGGTTTTGACTTAACTATACTTTTGCGTCTTTTTGCTGTACTAGTTGATGGCATATTTGGATCATCTTCTTGGTTTGAATCGGATATCATCACTGGAGCATGCTTTGTTGAAAGCATTCTGACATCTAGCTTATCCTTCTATTTTAGTACTACCACCAATTCACCTTTTTTAAGCGCAGAATTCATCATTTCTTTTGGCAAATATTTCATGTTTGCGCGAAGAGTGCCGACAACGTGGGTTTTATTATTTAGCATTGAGCGAGCGAGTTCGTAGCTGGTATAAAAGTTGTCAACGTATAATGTACGACCTTCTCCTTTTAATTCAGTAATTAAATATTCACAAACATTTTTTGCTAAGCCAACTTCTCTTACCCCAGTAGCTGATTTACCAGAATATATTTTCAATTCCTTCAGTAGAGCAAAGTTTAAACAGTTTTATTCCATACGGATGAGCCTTATTGGGAATATATTCACCCCTATCGCGATTACATTTCCCCCGAAAAATTTTCCCTTTTCACCACATTGGTATTGTTCGAAAAATTCCCCTTATCGTGAATGAACATTTTCGTGGAAATTTTTTCGCATTTCACTCAATTTTGTTCACTTGTATTTTATCAGCGAACAGAACAGACGCACAATGTAAGTGTTTATAGTTTTACAATAAATAACAAATTTGGTAATAAGAAAACTATTTTTTAGGTCACGATCAGTCACAAAAAAACGAAGTGAAATTATTTTGAACAGAATGCAAGAAAACAGATCCATTGCTTGCGGGTTTGTGAAGATGTCCAAGGAAACCGTTGCAGCGTTTTGGAAGTCGATTACAGTTGGGCTAAATAGCGCTGGTCCGCCAATGAAGAACGAGTTTGAATGGAGAAAGGTATGTGTTATATACATGATACTTTAATGTATATTTTAATTAAAATTCTTCTATAATTTTGAAGGTATGGATAGACCCGAAAAGATACATTCGCTAAAAAGTTGCAGCTAATTTGAAACATCAGCGAGGAACGGGATCCGGCCCAAATCAAACCAAAAAGTTGTCAGAGATGGAGGAAATCATTTACGAGCTGGTAGGAATGAAAGAGAGTGTTGAAGGCGTCGAGAATTATCAAATTTTCGGATTGCCTGCTTCCGTTGAGTTTATCGAGAAAGAAAATGAACCCCCTACGGATCACATCGCGGATATCTATCTTGATATTTTAAATGAGTCACCTTCGCATGCACGCCTTCCGTAGAGAAAGATCTCGAGTTACCTACGTACGTGCTCGAAAAATGCCACCGCCTCCAAAACGCAAACCTTTGACAGCTACAAAAATGACAACAGCAGATTTAATGCCTAAGGAATTAAAGACTCAAGAAGATATTTGTTCCAATCTAGGAATAATTAGTGAGTCTTTAAAAAATCACTACGGCGAAATGGATAAAGCAATGAAAAGAGTTTACCGAGCACTGGAAAAAAATAATAAATTGTCAAAAAAAAATAATAAAAAAGTCAAAAAAAAAATGAAAGAGTTGCAAAGACATCATGCGGTCTTTGAAAATTTACGCAAACAGCAAGAGGAAAGTAAATTGAAAAAAAATCGGAAACTGATCGAAATCGAAGAGATGAAGCTGCAGTTAATGCAGAAAAGGAGCAATTAATATTTAATATTTTTTAGTATATTTTCACTTTTGTTTTTATTTAATCTAGCTTTTAAAATATGATTGAACTAAATTTATCTTTTTTCTTCACAATACCAAACAGCTGCTTCTAAATGAAAACCCCAAAAGTATTTGGCTAAGGCCGGAGAAACTGTCAGACTTCACAGCTATTTCGGAACCAGCAATGCCCCTTATCAACAAAGTTCGAATTCTCCTGCGATCCTACCAATACAGAACAAAAAGTTATATGCAGATCGTTCATCAAATTTTTCTAAATGTTATGTAAATAACCTTTTAATCTGATTCGGCAGGATCGCAGGATGCTAGGAAAACTGTTGATGAGGCCTTAGCGGGTTCTGAAACAACTGTCTAGTCTGCCAGTTTCTCCGGACTTAAAAAAATATTCAACATCTACAAAAAGTGGTTTCTATTCATAAACAGCTGTTGGGGTTGAAATGAAATACGAAAAATTCAGTTCAATCATCATAACTACATATTTTTTAGTTTTAAGAATTGAATTTTGTGGTTTGAATTCTTGTGATTTCTTTTAATACGATCTCTATTAGTTTTTATTTGATTCTAAATCAATTTTATTAAGTTAAGAAATATATATATATATCTATTGAATTCATTTATAATGAGTTTGCTATGCAAGTACGAATGCGCTGGGCCACAGAGAGGTACCTGCTATCTTCGTTGGAATGACTGTCATACAAGCTAATGGGATCAGGTTTATATAATTCCTCTTCATTCTCAACCAGATGATTACATTTATATGTTATGCATATATTATGCAGTACCACGCATGCGTTTATTATTTTAACGGCCTTCTGCGGTTTATAGTGAAGTTGCCTGGCACCAAGTAGACACCTCCATCTATTTTTAAGAACCCCATTGGTTCTTTCTACGATATTTCGACACTCGCTGTGGACATCATTGAATTTCTGTTCACTAGAACCGGGAGTAGGACTTCTAAACGGTGTCAACAACCAGGGCTCTAATGCATATCCACAATCTCCTAATAATACATTGATATTATATTTATGAATTACTAATTAACTTAGGCTCTCACCCAATAACCAGGTTCTGTTTCTATTTTGCAAATATGACTGCTACATAGAACTTCTGTAAGAACTCGTATTCCATACATAAAAATCGTGCCAAGCTCCAGGGTGGGTGGCATCAACATATCGTATCTTCATTTCACTATCGCAATCTTCAGAAGAAATGTTTCGTTATATTTAAAAAAAAGTGTTACAATAACGGTTGTACGCTTACAAGTGTCACATTTAAGCTATAATTTCCCTTGCGGTTGTAGTACAAATGTTTGTTGTCTTTCGGTGCAATGATATTTACATGAGTACCATCAATGCACCCAACAACACCAGGTATCCCAAATTTAGCGTTGAAGTCCATTGCAGTTTTTTGTCCTTCTTCATCCGATGGATACGTTATCCACTTTCCGCAAATTTTCGACTCAAATATATAAATAAAATAACTTCGGTCAGTACCTCACTGAATGTTGATTGTGCCATTCCAACTTTAGAATCTCTTCCAACTCTTTTTTGGTATCCTCCCTTAGCAAAGAACCGTAGACAAGCAGTTAGTTTTATAATCGGGGGAATTGCGAACGACTTTTTTGGAGTCTGCAGGCAGACGCTCAGCTCATTTAACAGGTAATTAAACACGGTTTGGTTTACCTTGTAATGTTGCAGATATCTAAAAGAAAGCAATGAATTTTTTTCAGGTAAGTGTACTTACAATTGGTTAGGCAACTCCAAAGAATTAGGCAACTCCAAAAAATGAGCAATGAATTTTTTTCAGGTAAGTGTACTTACAATTGGTTAGGCAACTCCAAAGAATTAGATGCATCCCTTAAACTTTTCCGAATAGTCCGTTGCTGATTATTTTCTTCCTCCTCCATTAAAAGAAAAAATCCCACTCTAAACATGTTTGATTGAAACTTTAAAGGAAACAGCCAGTAGATTTTTGATACCTTCTTCTTCCCTAAGTCACTTTCTCACAATCACTTTTAAATGGTAGTTTCATAAATAAATCACTTCGAATTTCGAAAGGGAAAAATTCCGCCAGAAATTCCCGATACCAAATTTCCCTTCGAGGGAAATGAAAATTGCGAAGGAACAATAATTCCCCTTATATTCATGATAGGAGTGATTGTCGGAAACCAGGTACATAAACTTTGTGGTACCGCATCTGGAGCATATCTAACAATGGTTGGATTTTTCCAAGTCGATCACCTAGAATAATGCTACTTTTATCTGCAAAGTGCATGAAGCTCAGTAGAAACTGAAAACGATTTTGGGACATTGTTTTTCCAGGAATGGTAAAGTTATATAAGTGATTTTTTGACTAATAATCTGAAAGAGATCCAACTTTCACCCAACCCATCCATAAAAGAAGTCCAAAATTTTTTTTTTAATTTCAAGGTTTGTTGTCGGTACCCATTGTTTTTTTCTCAAAGATCTAGTTACGGCGTTTTGGCTCAAAATCACTTGTGCGTATTAATTGGTTTCTTTGACAATTAAATCATTGATATCATTGTCTACAAATAGCAAATATGTATCCAAACAGGAAATGTCTGATGAAATATTTTGCTGGATACCAGATTTTCCAGTAAATGTAAAGGTCTTTTGACGTGATGAAAATTCAGTCCAATTGACTTCGGTATTCAACATTTCCGCGCCTACTGTTAAACTGTCTTCTTCAGCTTAGACAGCTTCGTCAGCTTCGTCTTCCGTATTGATACCATCTTCAAACAACATGTCATCGATTCCCACAGGATCTATGTCAGACTCAGAGTCAGAATCCGAAACCTCCGGTATCCAATCACAATCATTATCATTAGAAAAATCTTCATCACTCTCCGTCAAGACTTCCAATATTTCCTTATCTCTTAACGATCGTTTCGACATTGTAGGTATTTGCTTTTTATTCGATTATATTTTTATTTTAATAAAAAGAAAAGAAAAAAGAAAGCAAACAAAAATAAAAAACAATAAAAAAAGCGTCGTACGTTTTTGTACCACAGCGACTTTTACAAAAGCATACCCGTCGCGCAGTGTCACGTCGTACAGAAATGTACGACACAAAAAAGCCTATATAAATAAAAAGTAAGGGTCACAATAGACTAGGGATATCTCAGAAATCGATTATTTTTATCACTAATACGCTCATTTAACAAAAAAAAAATGTTTGGCCTCCGGGGGAGGTTTTCGTCAAAACCTCTTGGCACTCAATGTGACAATTCCAAACAGCTTATGACCATGAGCCATCATCTTGAAAATTGTTGACTCCTCGATTAATTTGTTTGACCATTAGTTATCATGCATGTAGTTAGATAGACGGACATGCCTAGGTCTTCTTGGAAGTTTAAGGCGGTCAATAATATATACTCACACAGAGCACAGATTTGTTGCCTCAACCGAATTGTTTTGCCAACCAAATCATTAAAATTGCATAAACTATAAACTTTCCATAAGTGCCACTGAATGTTGTTTGGTGTATTGCAGTTGTCAGTAGATGCAACTAAATGTGTCGGTAGAAGTGACAAAGTATCGAAAAGTCCCCCAATTCTGGTCTTGGACAATCGCTATAATTTCATCAACTTTTCACAGTTTTACCAGTTTTCTTATTCTTCAATCGTTCCTCTCACCTTACATAGTTTAGTTTCAAAACTTTAGTTAATTTGGGACTCCTACATTTGCCGTACCTGACCTAACGAATTTAGTGGAGTGCTTTTAATACAAATCAATCACGAATTCCCCAAAAGGGACATGCGGATCTAAATCTTAGACATCATGGACGTGTTACATTTATAAATTTGTAACACCACGTGCCACTGGATTTCATGTACGGTGTCCGACAGCAAGCGGCCAAAGAAGTGTAAGGAAGTTTTGCGTTGCTCACCCTGAGTTCTATTTCATCTTCGCATAAATTTCTTACGAAGTTTCTGAAACTTTTGTTCGAAATTTACCTGACATTTCTGGAAAACGTTTAGGTGTTGGTGATTTTATGCATGGACGTGTGTGTCTGTGTATCGGTGTTGGGGCATGTGCTGTTGTTTTTTGGTCATTTGACTTTTTGGCTCAGAATCAACAAGGAAGCCAAGAAAATAATGAAAACAAGCGTCTTTGTGAATGAACATGGAATACTAAAGAATAATTAATTTAAACAATGATTCAGACGCAAAGAAAATTTGTCTGGAATCCTATGTACTACTCGTACTACCGCTACTACTTCCACCCGTGGGAGCACGACATTTAACAAATGTTCCTGATATGCCGCATTAAAGGAAACCTTAACAAAAACTTCTTTAAAGCGTGGGAGGGCTGAGGAAATTTGGCAATACACTGGTAGTTCTTTTGGAAATTATTAACAAATTTGTTCTTTACGAAACCACAAGCGATGAGAGGAACACATTACTGGCACCGTGAAACTTCCCTATTATACAGGGTGTCCGCCGGGAAGGTATACTACTTTGTTTGTTTATAATTTTTCATAAAATGAAAGAGAATGGATCTTATATTGATAAATGTTTTATTTAATGTCGGCAATTATGTATGGAATACAATATCAGATAAAAGTCCGCCTCTGCTAGCCTTACAAATGCGAGCCCTTTTGAGCACATTTTTCATTACATTCAGCACGGCGTCGAATTAAGGTTGATGGATTGTTTTGAACACTTTCTTAAACAGCAGTAAAGTTTTCAGTCGATCTTGTAGTACGCTATGGTCCATGCTTGGGCCTATCAGCTACAGACCCTCATTCTTCGAAATCAATCACTACGAGTACGTTAAATAGTGCGTTTTGTTGGCACGTTTTTCTCCCAAAAATGTCACGTGACTTTCTCATTGTCACATTAATCGATGATTGATTTTGATAAAATGTTTAACGATTTATCGAATATTTTTCCATAATAAATTTTCCAAGTCTACTTTACGACTGCCAAATATGAACTGTCAAGACTATTATTTAACAAAATGGCGGCAAAATCCCACGACAGCCGGTTCTATGGACCGGATTGACCCGAAAAGCAATTCTTCGGCCAAGGGCTGTCACCCAGGCACACAGTTGGGGACACCCTTTACCTTTACTGTTGATCAAGCTAGATCACCAGTTCTATGGCTTTTTATCATCCCCAATAACGGACGCGGTCAGACCGCGTACCAACATTACTGCTTCCTGTTTGTGTCCCACACATTTTGACTAGTAGCACCATGAGACTCAGTAGATGAGTAGTACAGGGTGGCTGATGAAAAACGCTACCAAAAAAATTTTAATAACTTTTTTTCTATTTAATAATTCTGGTTATTTTTTTATTTTGCAGATTGATTCGGTTCAAAGAGAGTGTAGGCGCACGTTTGGCGGCAACCCTCCGAGTAGATGGACCATAATGACACTTTTTAACAGTTTTTCCGCTGCTGTAGCTGCTGCCATACAAAACAATCCAAGAGTTTCGACAGAAGCTTATCTGCTCAAATGGGCATAAGCAGACAGTCATTGCGGTCAATTATGCGCAAAGATTAAGAACTATTCCCATATTAAATTCAAATGGCCAACAAACTGAACACAGCAGGCTTCCCGATTCGCTTGGAACTTTGCCAGATGATGCTTCAAATGGTGGAAGAGGACAGAAACCCATTTCCATTTAACGAAAACATAAACAAACAAAATTGTCGATCCCACGACAGCCGGTTTTATGCACCGGATTGAACCTAAGCAGCAGGCCAAGGGCTGTTACCCCGCCACAATGTATGTCGCTACAACAACAACAAAATTGTCGACTATGGAGTGCTTTCAACCCACAGATACTCCAGATACTACGGAATTGCATCCACTTTGTGTCACAGTGTGGTGTGCAGTTTCAACACCCTTCATTGCCGGGCCGTACTTCTTCGAAGAAAACGTTGCGATTACTGAAGATCTTTACTTGAGCATGTTCAGAGAGAGTTTTTCTATCCAGAATTACGCCGAATGATAATTTCTTTCAACTCTGTGTGGTTTCAGCAAGATGGTGCAAATTCTCACATAGCCCGGCCTGTTATGACAGAATTGCGACGAATATTTCCCAATAAGCTGATATCCTGAAACTCCACGTTCCGTTGGCCCCCTAGGTCGCCTGACCTTACTGCACCGGAATTTTTCTTGTGGGGTTTTGCACACAGGAAGTCTACAAAGCAAAACCAACAAATTTGAATGAACTAAAGCAATCCATTCGAGAAACTATTGCGGCTATTCCTGTCTCGCACATGTTTCAACGAGCAGGAAGGGATGGAAGCCTTTAAATTCCTTTTTTTAAACTAATTAAGCTATACTTATCTATATATATAAAATTGGATGTATGTGACTATGTATGTTTATATGTTTGTATGTATGTGGCTTATAGCCTCCTAAACCGCTCATCCGATTTTAATGAAACTTTCAGGGAAAATTCAGCATACCACAGCGGGGGATCCTGTGAAGTTTCGTTGGAACAATTGGTCTGTGGGCAGAGTGGGCGTGGCAAAAGTGTTTTCTAAAGCTAGAATGCTATAAGTTGGTACATATATGCTACTGCTGATGTGGGAGACTAATTTAATGTTGGATTTTAAATTTTCGGTTTGTGGGCGGAGAGGGCGTGGCAAAGCTGTTTTTGAGCAAGAAGGCTCACAATTGGTTTTTATATACTACTGCTGTCGGAGAAGACTAATTTAATATCGGATTTTAGATTTTGGCTTTGTGGGCGGAGGGGACGTCGCAATACTGTCTCTTAGATTTAGAAGGCTGACGGGGAAGGTGAATTTACAGTACAACACCTCGCAGTACACTTGGAAAATGGTCAGCGAGTTTATTTTACCGCACAAAATGCACTAAATAGAGCAGAGCAACCAGCAAACACAACACTCACCGCATTTTTCCAATTGTGTGCATCCGATGATTTCGCTAAAACCTTGCTATATCACGAAGTCCCCAAATACTATACTTGGAACACAGCGGAAAAGAAGTTTGTCAGAAGAAAACGTGGTGCAATTATTCCAGAGCTTGGTAATATACGATCGTTGGAAGCCTTGGGACGGGTATATACTGTACATCCAACTAACGCTGAATGTTATTTTATGCGATTGCTTCTGCATACTATTAAAGGAGCTACATCATTCGTTGCTTTAAAAACCGTACATGGGGTAGTATGCGAAACGTATAGAGAAGCATGTTTCAAAATGGGCCTACTTCAAAATGATCAACATTGGAACACAACACTTACTGAGGCATCGCTGACGTTCCATCCAAAGCAAATACGTTGTTTGTTTGCTATCATTTTAACAACATGCACACCATCAAATCCAAGACAATTGTGGCAAATGCATCGAGAAAGCCTCAGTGAAGATATTCTTAGGCAAGCACGGGCAACCGATCCAAATAAGGAGTATTCGGACCAAATTTTTAATACAGCTTTAGTTATGATTGAGGACTTATGTATATCAATCAACAACAAAGTCCTTCCTCAACTTGGTATGCCGCCATCTATACGAGATAGAAATGATGACAGAGATCTGGTACGAGAACACCAATTCGACGTAAACCAAAAACAAAACTTTGTAGACACTCAATAAAGACTCTTAGTTCCTGATCAAAGCAATGCTTATGACAAAGACATGCAACGTGTAGCCAATGGAAATGCTGGAATTTTTTTCTAGATGCTCCAGGAGGCACTGGCAAAACATTTCTCATTAATTTAATATTGGCGTCAGTTCGAATGAAGAATGAGATGGCACTGGCAGTGGCATCATCAGGAATCGCATCAACGTTACTGGATGGTGGACGTACAGCACATTCAGCGCTTAAGCTTCCATTGAATGTGAACCACACGGAAACACCAACATGTAACATTAGCAAAAAATCCGGTATGGCCACAGTCCTTAAGATGTGTAAAATCATCATTTGGGACGAATGCACCATGGCCCATAAAAAATCGCTTGAAGCACTTGACCGGACTCTGCGCGATTTTCGAGGGAAACAACTACCGATGGGAGGTGCTCTAATACTTCTTGCTGGTGATTTTCGACAAACTTTGCCCGTTATACCTCGATCAACACCTGCCGATGAGCTAAACGCATGCTTGAAAGCATCATATTTATGGAAGCGAATTGAGAAAATTACACTATCAACAAACATGCGTGTCCATTTAATGCAAGATGTGTCTGCCCAAACCTTTTCAAAACAACTTTTAGAGATCGGAAATGGCAAAATTCCAACTGATCCCACAACATATGAGATTTCATTTTCGCCCAACTTTTGCCAAATGCTACCAAATATTCAAGCCCTTTTAGAAAATGTATTCCCAAATTTAATCAACAACTACAAAAATTCAGATTGGCTCTGCGAACGTGCAATTTTAGCACCTAAAAATGATGATGTCAAGAAGTTAAATGAACAAATTCAATTGAAATTGCCCGGAGAATCGAAAAAATATCATTCAATCGACACAATGATGGATCAGGAAGAAGCTGTAAATTACCCAACAGAATTTCTTAATTCACTAGAGCCACCAGGAATGCCACCACATATATTGACATTGAAAGTTGGGTCACCGGTGATGCTTATTCGAAACTTGAACGCCCCAAAGCTATGCAACGGAACCAGGATGATCATTAAAAATTTGACACCAAATTTGATCGAGGCAACAATAATCAGCGGCAAATTCAAAGCGGAAGATGTGCTGATCCCACGCATACCGATGATTACGAATGATTTACCATTCGAGTTTAAGCGGATTCAGTTCCCTTTGATTCTTGGCTTCGCGATGACCATAAATAAAGCACAAGGGCAATCCCTCACTGTTGCTGGTTTGAATTTGCAACATTCATGTTTTTCCCACGGCCAATTGTATGTTGCTTGCTCAAGAGTTGGTACACCAAAAAATTTGTACATTTATACACCCAACGGTACGACCAAAAATATTGTGTATCCATTAGCATTACAATAAATTACACGAATTTATTTTCACATTTGATATACATATGTGTTACTTTCTTTGGCGTAGCAACGCACGCCGGGCTCCGCTAGTATTTAATAAAATTGAATAAACTTTAAGATGAAGAAAAGAAAAATGAATTCCGTAAACTGAAAAAGTTATTTGAGCTTCTTAATGTAGCAATATTCATCAGTCACCCTGTAGTACTTTTTTCTGATAGGAAGACTATTGTGTATCTATGAGATATCAGATGTCTTATTTTTTTTAACGATTTCTAATATGCTGCCGTTAATAATATCAGATTTTTAGTTAAAAATTTATAGCCGTTCAAACTTGACCGTTTTAAGGTAATTTAGTCCGATTTCATGTGGATTATCACGAAAACTAGGTAACGAATCATCTTTTTTCGTTGTTTCTATTGATTAATGTATTTATTAAATGTATGTATAATTATAACAAAATGTAATGTTTGCTTTGTGTGCAATTGTTTAAAGAAACTTGAAAAGTGATTTTTACAACAGAAGTTCTCAAACGTTTGGTGGAAACCTGATCTTAAAGAGTTCAGTTTTCCTTATGACAATTGCTGAGAAGATTTCTGGGGAAGGTCGTCACGGATCCGAAGTAGCGATAGAAGCTGCAGCCGCAAAAATCAATGTCACTGCCATTTTGAAAAAAACTTGTCTTCTATTAAAATGTAAATGCAAGAGGTCTCGAGCCGGTAAATCCCTGTTGAAATATGGATTTGTTTTAAGGATTTAATGGTCGGACTTATGGCCCCTAGGGGCCTAAAAATATGGACCCCATAAACTTACAGTACAGTAGAGTCTTTATATATTACTTTTTATACCCTTCACCATACAATGGAGGGTATATTAGTTTTGTCATTCTGTCTGTAACACCTTGAAATAATCATCGGAGATCCAACAAAGTATATATATTCTTGATCCTCGTAAAAGACGTTCTAGCCACGTTGTCCGGCTGTCCGCCTGTTGAAAACAAGATAGAGCCTGCATGAAAACAGCTAGGGAGCTGAAATTTGGCACAAACATGTGTAGCATGGTTGGTATTGAAATGGGCTATATAGCTCTACGGGAAGTTGGTGTTGGAGACCCTCAACCGACACTACCTCATAAAAATTAGTTTTGTTATTTGGAAATATCCGACCAGTTTCTTGAGCAAAATCACTGCAATTTTGCAAATAATAATCTCTATATAGGCGCAATCATCAATGTAAAAATGGTTTAGATTGGGCCACCATTGTTTGTACCTCCCATACAAACGGCCTTATGGGTCTTTAGAAATATTATGACTATAACTTACCACAAACTTGACCTATCGAAATGAAATTTTACACATCATGATTTCTATATACAACACACTTCTACGCTGAATTCGGTTGAGATCGGAAAAGTCCTACTTGTACCTACCACACTAACGGTCTCATGGGCCTTGAAAAATAATATGACAATAACTCACCACACACTTGACCTATCGAAATGAAATTTTACACATCAAGATTTCTATATACAACACACTTCTACGCTGAATTCTGTTGATATCGGAAAAGTCCTACTGGTACCTCCCACACAAACGGTCTCATGGGCTTTGAGAAATAATATGACGAAAACTCACCACAAACTTGACCTATCGAAATGAAATTTTGCACATAACGATTTCTATATAGAACACACTTCCGCACCAAATTTGGTTTTATTTGCGAATCTGGTGGAGGGTATCCAAAGTTCGGCACAGCCAAACTTAACATTTTTTACTTGTTTTAAATAAAATTCGAATACCATGCCCAAGGAAAACCTATTAGAGCGCTGGTCGTTGCATTGTGGGACGCCATGGATGCTGACAAATTCTTGCCCTTCTGTGGGGTTGGGTTTCCCTCGTTTCAAACATGCGACCCCTTAAAAAAATTCTTTTACAAATACATGCTCAAAAATTGCTACAGTCGAATCATGAGAACAAGAAAAGAAAAAAGAAATGAACAGCGACTGTAATTTCCAAACTTAACTGTGTGGAACATATTACATTTTATTTTTGTTTCGTTTTATGAAAATCAAATAAACTCAAAAGATGAAAAACGAAAAAGAAATGTTAAACAACTTTTCATTTCTTATTTCAAGTTTGAACAGAGACAAAGAGGGAAAAAGTTTTCAAAAAATATAAAAAAAATTATTGTAATACTCTGAGTAAAGGAAAGTACCGTGTGTAAGCAAGGAACAACATGTATAAGTTCAAAAAATAAAGGTGGGCGAAATAAATGCGAATGTTAAAGTATACACTGACGTACGGTATTTGGAAATAAATGTAGCATTTAATGTGACCGATTAGGATTCAATTTGAGAAAGTCCAGCTTAAAGGTAAGGATGCCCACGGTAGACGGCCACTGTAAAACTTAAATGTTTGTGTTTTGTTTCAGGCAACGAATGATGGTAAAATTCAATTGTTCTAATTGGCCTACTCACTTAGTAATGAATTATGATATACTTCACCTTACGAGATAAAAGTTAAGCGAATAAGAAAACACTTGATTCCCTAAAATGGCATGTTATACTTTATACAGGGTGTTTTTTTTTAGAAGTGTGGTTTTCAAGAAGAAAAAAAACGCATATAATTTAATGCTACGGCCAAGAATTTAGCTTTAATAAAGATAAGGGTTTGCCATTACTAGGGTTGCTATACATATTTCTGGCCTAGGCGACAATAAGTGTTGCCTGGCGCCATCTGATATTTTTTAGCATAATCGTACTCAGAACGTTTACACGTGCGACCATCATTTGTGTTGTTTACAGTAACTTGAAAAAATCAATTTAGCAAAAAAATGGAATTAACTCGTAAACATTTTCGTGCGATAATTTTTCACAACTTTCGACATGGATTATCACAAGAGTGTATCAATGAACTAAAATTGTATGGCGATGAAGCACCATCCTATAGCACAGTGAAAAACTGGTTTAATGAATTCAATCGTGGCCGACGCTCGCTCAAAGACGAAGGTCGTCCAAAAACGGCCGTTGTGCCAAAGAACATTGATGCCGTGCGTGAACAGATAATGCAAGATCGTCATGTGACATACCGTGAGATAGAAGCATCCTTGAGCATTTCTTCCACCAGCATACATTCGATATTGCATGAACACCTGGCCGTAAAAAAGGTTTGTTCTCCTTGGATCCCGCACAATTTGACAATCGCTCCAAAAAAGGCTCGTGTCGATGGGTGCAAAGAAATTTTGAAAAACTATGATCGCGGTGCTTCAAAAGACGTTTATAAGTATAAGACCGTCACTGGTGACGAATAATGGATCTATGCAATCGACAGACGCACACTGTCGAAGACGAGCCAAATCCAACGAAAGTTGTTCGTGGATGAAGCACTTCGAAGCAAATGGTCGCCTGTTTCTTCGGCAAAACTGGTCATGTGGCGACTGTTCTGCTTGAGCAACGTAGGACGGTCAATTCTGAGTGGCACACCACAATTTGTTTACCAGAAGTCTTCGGAGAAATTCGAAAAACGAACAAGAGAAGACGAACCATTGTGCACCATGACAATGCGAGCTCTCTCACATCGGCTCAAACCAGCGCCTTTTTGACCGGCCAAAACGTCGAATAAATGGGTCATCCGCCGTACAGCCCTGACTTGGCACCCAAAGACTTTTTTTTATTCCCGAACATCAAGAAAAAATGCGTGCTCGTCGCCACGAAGATTCTGTTGAAGCGTTCAAAAACCATATTTTGGAGGTGTCTCAATGAGAGTGGAAAACGTGCTTCGACAATTGGTTTTAGCGCATGCAAAATTGTATAAATCATGCTGGAGAATACTTGGAAAAACAGTAAAATCATTTTTGATGATAAATATTCGCATTTTCGTTATTACGCTAGAAATATATAAAGCAGACCTCGTATTCGATATACACACCTTTTTTCCCGGGGATTTTTTTTTCCCTTTTTCGAAGTTCGTTTAGAATAAGGGAAAAGAGAAAAAAATCCCGGGGAAACAGAAAATATGGAAAAAAAAACTTTCGGGGGTATATACTAAATAGTCATTCAAAATCGGGGTCGTAATTTTTTTTCTCCAAATTTATTTCTTTATTCCCTTAAAATCAAAAACACGGTACATACACGCAGAAAAAAGTATGGTTGGGGTGACAATATTCGAAGAGGATCATACTATTTTTGGGTATATGGTTGTGGCACAACAGTATTATGATCCTTATATAATACTTATATATTACTTATATGATCCTTATATAATATTATCCGTACAACCATAGTATGATTCAATCAACCATACTATGATCCCAAAAATTATTTACTAGGATTGGGTGTTGTTATTCAAAAATAGAGATTTTTATCAATCAAGTTATTTTATATTGCATTACAATAAGTTCATAGCCAGATTTGAGGCCATGTTTTTATTGAACATTTCATACAAGAATTAAAAATATATATTGCAACGGCAATCGAAAATACTTTTAGATGCCAGCAGGGGTGAATGCTACTTCACCATCCGTAGACCGCAAGTAACGAATGTGATTGAACCATGATCAATGGCTATATACTTTAGTGCAGGCAGATTTTAAATAAACTAGAACCAGTCGGTATTAGAGTATTTCACCGAACATAGAAAACACAATAAAAATCCCTCGAACTACCTTCCGATTGTCGTTGTTTTTTTTAATGGACAACAACCATTCACTGTATCGTGTGTATATGTTTTTTTGTATATCAGAAAAACGTACGCACGCACATACATATATGTTCTATTAAACCTGTTTTGTTATGTTCATAGTCGCAACCATACTGTATGATTGCCGTAATCATAATATTGTTAACGTAAATTTTAAACAACAATACTTTTGTTGTACCAACCATGTTTATATGGTTCCTACAACCATATTTTTATTTCTAATTTCTATAATTTCAATAGTGGAACTGAACATACCCCGTTAATGTCATATGGGTTTGGAAAGCTAACCTCAATAGCGTTAGTCTGTAACGGGATTTTAAAATTGTTTCAACTTTCATCATGGAGTGGTCAGATAATGAGAACCGCATCGCTGTAATAACTCTTTTCAACTGTGAACTGAAAAAGCGATATTTTCAAAACGCTCCGGCCACTAGGGATTAGCTGCATGTTCGTCTACCAATGCATACAACTGTTTAAGGAGACTGGAGATGTAAAAGACCCCCACAGGTCAGGCCGCCCATGCTCTGTTTGAACGCCGCATGTCATCAAAGCCGTCAATTCAAGAATTCATAGAAATCCGCTCCGAAAACAGAAAATCATGGCCCGTGAGATGAATA
This sequence comes from Hydrotaea diabolus, assembly GCA_963513945.1. NCBI lineage: Eukaryota > Metazoa > Arthropoda > Insecta > Diptera > Muscidae > Hydrotaea > Hydrotaea diabolus. The sequence continues at coordinate 162,722,411 of OY740717.1, forward strand.
TCACGCAAAAGTCCATGAGTCGAAGCATTAAAAAATACTTGGGACTTGCGGCTTTCAAACGACGTACCGGACATTTATTGACTGCAGCTTTAAAAAAAATAGGATTGAAAAATGCAAACGTCTTTTGGTGAAGCACGCTGATAACTTGCACAGAAAAATTTTGTTCAACGACGAAAAAATTTTTAACGTTCAGGAAAAATTTAACGAGCAAAATGATACACGCAGAGAAAAAACATGGTTACTACATGGTCACGACAATAATAATATGTTCTCCGCAATAAAAGTATGTTCGTCGCAACCATAGCATTGTTAACTGAATTTATTTTTGACAATAGTATAATTGCTGCAATATTAATATTGTTGAAATGTAACAATAGTATTATTGCCAAATTTAAAAATGATAATATGGTTATAGCAACAATATTAATATGGTTGGTGCGACAAAAGTATTGTGTTTGGCGTTTTATGTTAACAATAATATGATTACGGCAATCATACTGTATGATTGTAATTTTTCTTCATTTAAATATGCTTTTAAGAACAAATGTTGTTGGTACGGATCTTATGCAATAATAGTACTTTTTTTTAACAAAAAACGAAATTCAAATTTTTTAAACAAGCTGCTTTGGCTTTATTTAACTGAAATATTTTTAATAAAAACGCTTACGTTTATTTCAACTTTTTTTTTTTCTACTGTGAAATAAATCACTTGTATTATTTTGAATTTAATGTGTTTTTGAATAATTTTCATAATTTAAATCTATTGTTGACAACTTAAACCAATTCTAATAAATAATATTGGGGATCAAATATATTGTCGACAACTTAAACAAATTCTAATAAATTATAGTGGGGATCATAGTATAATTGTGTGTGATCATACTCTGGTTGTAGGGATCATAACATGGTTGCGTGTGAATCATACTATGGTTCTGAGGATCATACTATGGTTGTATATGAAACATACTATGGTTGTGAGGATCATACTATGGTTGTGGAGATCATAGTATGGTTGAGTGTGAATCATACTATGGTTGTGGGGATCATAGTATGGTTATGTGTGAATCATACTATTGTTGTGACGATCATAGTATGGTTGTATTTGAGTCATACTATTGTTGTGGGGATCATAATATTGTTGTACCACAACCATATACCCAACAATAGTATTATCCTCTTCGAATGTTGTCACCAAAACCATACTTTTTTTCTGCGTGTAGAGTGTATGCGCGGTCATCTAAGGAAGCATCTGAACTGATCCCAAGGTGGAAAAGGGTCATCACCCAGTTTCAGTCATGGTTGGTGGGGTGTCTCTTACGATGGGGTCTCTGACCTGCATTTCAGCGGTGTCAAACAAGGTGTCAAAACATCGGACAAAGTTTACAAAGAACCCCCTTTGGAAGCTGTTGTCAAGCCTCTTAACAATTCCCTGTTCCAAAACCAGCCATGGACTTTCCAGCAGGATTCTGCGCCGGCCCATAAGGATAAAACTTCCCAGGCCTGGCATCGAAACAATTTTCAGCGTTCATTTCCCCTGAAGAATGGCCCTCTGGCAGACCAGATTTGAACACATAGTTTGTCACAAAAGATACCCCAACATTGGATCTCTTAAGACTGCTTTCGTTCGAGCTGTGGCAAATTTTCCAATGGACAAGGTTCGTGCAGCTATTGACAATTGGCCAGTGCGACTTAAGGCGTGTGTAAAGCAAAAGGCGGACATTTCGAATAAGTAGATTCTTTTTGGAGACAATATACATCAATAAATATATTAAAAAAATTTGATCCAAAAACATTCAGTACTTTTTATTTTACAGCATAAAACGTGTGTAACAGTATTTAGGTCCCTACTAAGTAGATGAGGTTGACAATTGGGAAGGATTGCCTACATATGCAGTAGACGTATTTACGTATTAGTTTCATTTCCCTAAATTTCTCACCCAAAAAGGTACATATGTGATCGGGCATAACTTCATACTGCGACACAATCCAATGCCACCTCAAATGAAAAATTTCCGCACCCCTTGTAAATTCATATTAACACTGTACTAACCACTTATCCAATATTTTGTGTATATTTACAAATAAATATACACAAAATATTGGATTCGTGCAAAGCAGACAAGAACAACAAATGTTCTACACATTTTAATAACCGCATCATAAATTTTGCGCAAATGTCCATTATCGAAATATCAATTGTGGCCAACGGAAACCGATCAAATAAATCACATACGCAAACACTCGTACGAAATATTATTGCCAACAATAAATCATTACAGTTATTGACAAACAATTGTTAAAGGGCAAAGTGTAAAGTTACGTCAGTTAATATTCAGTTGGTGAAATGATATACAGGGTGGCTGATGAATATTGGTTCATTAAGAAGCTTAAATAATTTTTTTTCAGTGTATGGAATTAATTTTTCTTTTTTTCATGTTAAAGCTCATTCAATTCTATTAAGTATAGCTTAATTATTTTTAAAAATAATAGCATTTAAGAACCACCCCCAGCGGGTTGATGAATTTGCGGCATCGTAACCAAGCTACATGATCGTGCGAATTATCAACGCTGGACTATTTCTTGTGGGGTTATGTGAAGTCGCTTGTTTATACAGAAAAGCATGACACGATTGGAAGAGAATGTTCGGCGCGTTATTGCTGACATACGGCGCCAAATGCTGCCCGCGGCAACCGCTTGCACGAAATGGCCAACTCTTATTTTTACACGCAGAAAAAAAGTATGGTTGTGATGACAATATTCGAAGAGGATAATACTATTGTTGGGTATATGGTTGTGCTACGACAATATTATGGTCCTCACAACAATAGTAGATATGATTCAAATACAACCATACTATGATCCTCAAAACAATAGTATGATTCACACATAACCATACTATGATCCCAACAACCATAGTATGATTCACTCAACCCTACTATGATCTCCACAACCATAGTATGATCCTCACAACCATAGTATGTTTCATTTACAACCATAGTATGGTCCTCACAACCATAGTATGATTCACACGCAACCATGTTATGATCCCTACAACCATAGTATGATCACACACAATTATACTATGATTCCCAACATAATTTATTAGAATTGGTTTAAGTTGTCAACAATAGATTTGAATTACAAAAATTATTCAAAAATACATAAAATTCAAAACAATAAGAGTGATTTAAAATAAATGAAAAAATAAGTTTAAATAAACGTAAACGTTTCAGATAAACAAAGCCAAAGCAGCTTGTTTAAAAAATTTTAATTTCGATAAAAAAAATTCTATTATTGCATTAGATCCGTACCAATAACATTTGTTCTAAAAATCATATTTAAATGAAGAAAAATTACAATCATACAGTATGATTGCCGTAATCATATCATTGTTAACATAAAACGCAAAACACAATACTTTTGTCGCACTAACCATATTTATATTGTTGCTATAACCATATTTTCATTTTTAAATTTGGCAATAATACTATTGTTACATTTCAACAATATTAATATTGCGCAATTATACTATTGTCAAAAATAAATTCAGTTAACAATGCTATGGTTGCGACGAACATACTTTTGTTGCGGAGAACATATTATTATTGCCGTGACCATGTAGTAACCATGTTTTTTCTCTGCGTGTATAGAGGGTGATCCAAAAATTGAAATCAAGTATGGAATCTTTATTGTTCATTCGAAAGGAAATTTCATGCAATTTTTTTTAAATTAAATTTCCTTCAAATGTTGACAGCAACTACACCTCAGGGTGTCCATTCTAAGGGTCCAATTTTAGATGAGTCGTTCAAGCATTTCCACCGGTATGACGTTAATGACACGCATAATGTTGGCTTCCAAAACCTAAATCGTAGCTGGTTTGTCAGCATAGAATTTGGACTTTACTTAGCCCCAAAACAAAAATCTTTAGGTGTGATATCACACGATCTAGGAGGCCAGCCCGCCGGTCCACAACGTAAAATTAGCTGCTCTTCAAAATTACCTCTCAATAGTTCCATTGTTTTAGCAGCTGTAGGGTAAGTGCTACCGTCCTGTTGAAACCAAATGTCGTCAAAATACGGGCTTCAATTTCAGTCAGCAAAAAGTCTGATGGCATGGCGCGATAGCGAGCACCATTCACGGTTACGATCCGGCCATCATCATTTTTGAAAAAATATGGAGCGATGATTCCACCAGCCCATAAACCGCACCAAACCGTGATTTTCTCTGGGTATAATGTTAGCTCTGGAACCTCTTCTAGTTGCTTTTCAGCCCAAATGCGATAATTTGTTTATTGACGTTGCCGTTGAGCCAGAATGGGCCTCATCACTGAACAAAATTTTGGTCGAAAACAGTAGATCTTCTTATTCTCATTTCCAAAATACAGTTGCGCAATTTGGAGATGTTGTTGCGGTGTAAGTCTTTTCATGATGAAATGGCAAACAATATACTAAGTAGGGACATAAATACTGTTACAACTTTGAAACCGTTTGGAAGCTGGTGTGAAACCTCTTAACAATTCCCTGTTCCAAAACCAGCTATTGACTTTCCAGCAGGATTCTGCGCATAAGGCTAAAACGTCCCAGACCTGGCTTCGAAACAATTTGCCAGCGTTTGTTTCCTCTGAAGAATGGCCCACAGGCAGTCCAGATTTAAACCCATTGGATTACAAATTGTGGACGGTTTTAGAGGAAAGGTTTGTCACAAAAGATACCCCAACATTGGATCTCTTAAGACTGCTTTGGTTCGAGCTGTGGCCAATTTTCTAATGGACGAGGTTCGTGCAGCTATTGACGATTGGCCAGTGCGACTTAAGGCGCGTGTAAAAGCAAAAGGCGGACATTTCGAATAAGTAGATTCTTTTTGGATACAATATACATCAATAAATATATAAAAAAAATATTTGGTCCAAAAACATTCAGTACTTTTTATTTTACAGCATAAAACGTGTGTAACAGTATTTATGTCCCTACTAAAAATAAAAAAAAAAATAGTTAAACACAGCTCACGCGTAATCTGTGAAAAAAAAACCCTAAATTGATCACTTAATAGTAAAGCTAAATTCTTGGCCATGACATTAAAAGCGTATTTTTCTTCTTGAAAACCACACGTCTGAAAAAACACCCTTTATTTAAATAAGTTTTATTTCTAATAGTAAAAAACTTCGTAAAACTCAAGTCTAGGATTATTGGAGGTGTCATCAGATGGCGCCTATAAAATTGTACCCTATTTTTAATGATTTCTGCAATTTCCATCTGTTGAGAGTTTTGAACCCTCATTATCATACCACTTCTGTGTGTCCATGCAGCTGTGATTCAGCTATTGAATATTCAAATAGTTCTAAAGCAGTCCAAATACCGAAGTCATTTAATATCCCGTTAACCATATTTGTTATTGGTCATTGCCAAATACTCGAACGGCGGTCTTTCAGACCGCCCTAGAGTTTGTGTGTGTGTATGTGTACATGCATATGTTGTAGGCAAACAACATGAAATTAACATTTGTGGCTAATGTCAGCCACGACCGCCAGTGTATGTGTACACAACCACATTAACACTCTCGCCCACACCGTGGCATCCACAGTTGAACGCCCAGTGTTGCCAGGACCACTGAAACACTTGGACGCTTGCAAGTGTACAAGTGTGAGTGCGTGCGTGCTAACATTATCGAATTTCGGTATACATTTTGGCTTTCCACACGATTCGTCCTACGGCTGACTAACTGATTTCGACAAACCGACACATTCGTAATGGCCTTGTTTACTTGCATCCGTTCGGCTGTTCAATTGTGTGCATTAAGTTGATGGTATTTTCAAAAAAAAAACATGGAAACGATGGTTCGATTGACAAATAATTTGAGGAAATAATCGTTATGTGTTGTTCGCCAACATTTGATTTGAATTACCTCTTGCGATTGTACAAGTGCAGATACACTTATATTGCTAAAATTTTGTCCTTTTGCGGCAACGTATACAATTGTAAAATGCATCTGAACACTTTCTGTTTAATTCTTCTCTTCATACGCACAGTGGTTAAAATGCGATATCATCTCAACCATAAAAGATATAGCATAAGGACGATAAATGTCTCCTTCAAAACGATTTATTTGACAATATAATAAAAGTTGACTTTTTCTCGGGATACTTCTTTTCTTTTTTCGCAGCCTATATTTTCTGTAGACTATATTTACTCTAGAGATTGGATTGGAATGAAAACATGCTTATGTATATGATTTTACTCGTACAATAGTTCGACTTGTGAATACGTCATACACGATACGACTGATACTTTCGACTTTAGATAAAGTGATATTTCGTCAGTCAAAATATCAGTGGTCCGGTCCAATAAGGAAGATCTAAATTGACCCATATTTTGGATATTTTTATGCAACTATGACGGAACTTCAAATTTTTCCATTTTTACTATTCGTATCTGTTTGAACAAAATGAAAAATATCGTCCTACAAATGTCAAACGGACCCGAAAAATTACACGACATGCTGAAATTAGAGTGTCAAAAAACGGGGTTTTCAGGAAACCAGCAATTCGGGGTTTTCAAACCTTTTATTTGAAAAAACAACTGTCGGGTTTTTTAGGAGGAAAATCCCGGCATTAACCGACATTCCGGTTTTAACCTTTAGCTAAGAAAAATAGCCGAACCAGAACTGATATAAATGACCAAATAAAAATGGGTCAAATTTTCGGGCATAGAGTTCGTCACCAAAATCTTGCCAAACAGCAACATTAATTAAATTTATAGTTTGATGGGAAAATTTTATATATGTATCGGGTGATACATCTAGAGGTATTTTTTCAGACCAAAAAAACATTTGAAGAAAATTATATTAAAAAAATAAATGCCTTAAAATGTCCATTCAAATTACCACACTTGATTTGAGTGCCGCGTTTGTAACGCCAAGTCGCAATACGCGGCATTAGGTGTACGAGACCTATGCGCTGTATAATCTTAATGTATGATTTATATTTCAAAAAGTCGGATCCATCTTGATACTGACAGCTCACAATCCATTGCAACATTTTCTCAGCATACGGCAACAGATCTTCGCGCTTGCCATGTTTTAAAATGGAGGCAACCGCAGCCAATTGACCAAATTTAATTTGATCGGTATCGGCTATGACCCAATCCAAAAAACGATCTAAGTATATGTCTTTAATATCTGCCCTTACAAAGTATTTGGCAGCCAGATAGGCCGACATACTGCTGCACGTATCATTGGATGAAGTATACAATTTGCACAAATCGAAAATTCGTTCCATTTTCGTTTTACTCTCCACATTACTTAATGGTGTAGGCGTCCAAACGTGACATATGAAAAGGGTTCAATACTAAAATAGACATCCATTGTAGAAGCATATGACGCGTTTCCCAATGTTTGAACTCTTTAGGGTTTTGTTTCTCCAAGAGTGCCAGTGCAAACTCCAAATCGCTTAGTTCGTGAGGTAAAAACTTTACCAAGACCTTGTATGTTCTCACTTTACAGATAAAGTACAAGTGTTTAACGGCTGCGTGCATTGTATTCTGTGGCAAGCTTACATTACGTATTTTCTCCAACAATTTCTGGAGCAACAACTTCAAATGTGGATCCAACAAAAAAATAGCTAAAATTCAAATCAAGTGTGGAATCCTAGTTGGTAATTTGAATGGACATTTTATGGCATTTTATTTTTTTATATAATTTTCTTCAAATGTTGGCCGCCTCAGGGTTTCTATTCTGAGGGTCCAATTTTGAATGACTCGTTCGAGCATATCGACCGGTATGGCTTTAATGACACGAGTAATGTTGGCTTCCAAAACCTTAATCGTAGCTGGTTTGTCAACATAGACTCGTAACCGCAAAGAAAAATGTCTATAAGTGTGATATCACTCGATCTAGGCGGCCAACTCACCTGTCCAAAACGTGAAATTAGCTGCTTTTCGAAATCACATCTCAATAGATCCATTGTTTGAGCAGCTGCATAGCAAGTGGCATCGTCCTGTTGCAACCAAGCGTCGTCGAGATTACGGGCTTCAATTTCAAGTAGCATAAAGATCGATATCATGGCGCGATAGCGAGCACCATTTACGGTTACGTTACGTCCATCATCTTTTTGGGAAAATATGGACCGATGATTTTACTAGGACATAAACTGTACCAAACCGTGGTTTTCTCTGTTTTTTTTATCTTCAGCCCAAATGTGGCAATTTTGTTTATTGACGTTGCTGTTGAGCCAGAAATAGGCCTCATCATTGAACAAAATTTTGGCCGAAGCCAGTTTCTTACCGATCGCTCAATTCCATTATACAGTTGCAAATTAGGAGACGTTGTTGCGGTGTAAGTCTTTCCATGATGAAATGTAAACAGTACTGAAAACAAATTAAAAAAAGTTTAATACAACTCACGCGTAATCTGTAAAAAAAACCCTATTGAAAAAATCCCTCTAGATGGATTATCCTATAGTTTCGATGCATATGTTCAGTCGAATTTTTGTTTTTAGCAGTTAAGGTCACATATAACAACAGCTATCCGAAACTGTACAGTTGTTCCCTTAATGGTACATTGAGGAAATTATCAAAGTAAGTAACATTTTAGACTTTTTAGATGTAAAATTGACGATACAAAATTCTAATTATCTTACTCAAAACATTTTGTTATTGTCGCTATAGCGTTTTTTTTTAAAGTGGCGTGACACCGCCCACGTTTTCTCCAGTAGTATAAATACAGAATATGTGACGCGTAAAAACCAGTTTTGTTCAGGAGAGCCAACATCTGAGCATCGAATGAGACCGATCCCATGCCCCAAAAGTGTTCCCTCCCAGAGATATGCGCGTTTTATGAAAGTGATGGTACACCAAAGATACACGTATTTAAATCTTTAAAATGGCTCTCCTAAACAAAACTAGTTTTTACCCTTAGGTCCCTTTCTATTTTGCGCGTCACATATATGAAGCATGCATTGATTTTGCATATGCGAAGTATTATTGTCGAAGAGAGAGACACAAGCGACTCAATGAAATAATTCCTACCATATTGACAGACTGTCTGTTTCTTTTTATAGTACAACGATTTAGTTGTCACTACAATGAAGGTGGGCTTTCCTTTTGTTAGATTCTACGAGCTTTTTGGCCGAAAGGAATACCGTAATCATGCCTCAGCCATCGTATTCACCAGCTTGGCCCGTACGTCTTTTTTCTGTTCTCAAAACGAAAAACCCTTGATCCATGAAAGGGCGTAGTTTTGCGAGGATTAGGGAGATAAAAACCAAATCGCGGAGAGTGCTTAAGACCATGCCAAAAAGTGCATATCAGGACTGCTTAGAAGATTAGAAAAAAGCGTTGGCACAAGATTATTATATCTGAGTAGGAATACTTTGAGAAAAATTAAGTTTCACCTTTTCTATCAAACAAACCTCGTCTATTTGTAACAATAGTTATAAATCAATCTCACGACAGACGGTTCTATGGACCGGTTTGACCGCAAGAGCAATTCTTCGGCCAAGGGCTGTCACCCCGTCACACAGTTGTAGCTACCACAACAACATAGTTATTAATACCTGCTCATTTCCACTATACTTTTATCGTTTCGAAACACTGTGCATTGTTATCTGTTCGCCTCAATGCGATGTGTTCCTGATGATGCATAATAGTCGACAGCACACGAAATGACAATTATTATTTTTATATACCAAGTATGGGGCCAGGCCACATTATGGCTTGTACTGATGGTGGCGTATACGTTATGGTGAACTCGGTGCTGCCAACGCTCATACGCCCAGGAGTCCAATCAGCAGAATTGCTCGGTAATGAGACAATTTGTAATCATTTTCTAAATTGACTGCAGCATGTAATTGCTGTAATAACTGAAGCAGCACATAAAAGTGCTTCATTTGATTTAGGTCGATGGTCAGTGGAAAATCATTATTTGTAGCGGCTATTGAAATGTGTGCATGATACGTTATCGCAATAAATACTTTTGAAATTGACAAAGTATTTATTGCGACGATCTTATTATGGCTGTTATGTACAATTCTAAGGATTTGAAAGTAGGAAGCAGGGGGGATTATGTTTAAAGATATTCTGTCATTAAAATACTTTATCAAAAGATATCTTACTTTATTGAAGTTATTTCTTTTCTACCATAAACCGTAGCATGGAGTGTGTTGAAATGTCTAAATCCGTTTGCAACATTTTAAAATATTGATCTAGCACCTTATTTTTGGCGCTAATCATTTTTTCAAAGGTTTGGGACCAGGAACTAGTTTGAAAACGAAGACAAAATAACGTTATATGTGACGCGCAAAATAGAAAGGGACCTAAGGTTAAAAACCAGTTTTGTTCAGGAGAGCCATTTTAAAGATTAGGTCCCTTTCTATTTGCGCTTAGAATCGTCGACTTCACTTTCATAAAACGCGCATATCTCTGGGAGGGAACTTTTTTGGGGCATGGGATCGGTCTCACTCGATGCTCAGATGTTGTCAACATCCAAAAAAAGAAAAAAAAATGAAAATTGATTTTTTACCCTTAGGTCCCTTTCTCTATGCGCTGTCACATATAAGGTCAAATGTTCATACAAAATAGTTGAGTGAACTTTATATAAGGTTGTTTTTATCAAGCGAGAGGCAGAAAATTGTGCGACATAAACAAAAATTTAAAGATCATTTGGCTCTGTTGTATCGAAGTTTTATACGAAGTTCAGAATTAAGTTACACGAAGTTGCAACGATTGCGACTGTCTTATCCTTCCACTGTTTTTCTTTTCTTCCTCTGCTCTGAACGTTTGTAATTGTGAGAAAGATCATAAGACAATTTATCGCGCTCTTTTAAAAAACCACCACCAAATGCTGTTCAATTTTCATAGCCAATGATATTGCGCTATAAAGATTGTTCGAAGACTATACGCAATTTGACTCAGTTGATCATTTGATTTGTAAAGGTAATCGTTGCCAAAGACTGCTGAAGAAAAACCTTGGCGGGTTTAGAAACATCTGTACAGTCTGCCTGGCAACCGTAGCCAATACATTTTACAAATTATTTAGTTGATTCTGAAAAAGAAACAACAAAACAAGGTCTCGAATCAGAATAAAAACTGTTCAAGTCATAAAACTAAAAAAAGACCGAATAAATGTAAACAAAGTTAGTAGGTTAATTTAATATTAAAAATTGTATTAGTAACTATATTTCTGATTAAAAGAGGTAACCAATACTTAGTTAACTTAAGAATAAAAATGATTTCTATAACAATCTTCATAGTTAATAATATTAACAATTTCATTGCTAAATTGAATATGTATTGTTTCAATAAATTAACTATAAAATTTTAATATTAACAATTTTCATGGATAAAAAGAATGCATTGTTAAAACATCAATAATTATTTTAATAAAACCAATTTCAATGGCTAAAAAAACTCAACAATGCATTGTATTATATTATACAATAATTATTTTAAAATAAACAATTTTCGTGGTTAAAAAATTCAACCATAGAATAGTTAAATTAAATATTTTTATTGTTAAATACCAGTCAACAACAAAATGTTCAAATTAACCTTATATAACGTAGACTCCAAATCATATTTATTTATGGCTAAGTTAACCTTATATAAGGTTATTTTTTTCTCAGTGTAGATCATGACAATATAAATATGTGACGCGCAAAACAGAAAGGGAAGGTTAAAAACCAGTTTTGTTCAGGAGAGTCATTTTAAAGATTAGGTCCCTTTCCATTTGCGCTTAGAATCGTCAACTTCACTTTCATAAAACGCGCATATCTCTGGGAGGGAACTCTTTTGGGGCATGGGATCGGTCTCATTCGATGCTCAGATGTTGTCCACATCAAAAAAGGAAAAAAAATGAAAATTGATTTTTTACCCTTAGGTCCCTTTCTCTATGCGCTGTCAAATATTTATTTGATCGTTGTAAAATCCTAAGACAAACTAGCATTGTCCGTCTGTTTGTGTCTAACAGACCTGAACGAAATTCTCGTCATAGGTTAGGTTGAAGGAGTAGCTAGCTAGGAAGAAATGACGAGTTCACTCGGAGGCCTTAATGGCTTATTGTGGAACCCTAATGAAAGGGTGAGCACGAGAGAGAGGGGGGGAGTGAAGAGTTATAGGAAGAAGAAATTGTGTTTATTTATAACGGAGATAAGTGGCAGTTATCCTGTTTTAATTTGATATCTGTTATGGTTTATTAACTGGTTCGAGTAGTTCCAAAACTTAAAGTAGTACAAACTTAAAGGGTGATTTCTGAGGTACACCCGCTATTTCTGCTAGGTCATCAAATTATTTATTGCCTAGAAACGTAGGTCTTTATTGGTCTAGACCCGCGCATCTTCTTCTGCGTCAGCTTCTACAAAAGTCTTTGCATGGGATGCCTGTACGCGCTGCCATAGTCCTGATTAAGCAGTGCCCCTTGAGGATTTCTATGAGGGTTGACATCTATTGTTCCATCTCCATCTGTGATGTGGATCTCAATCCTTCAGTTATGCCTACCCTAGCCAGTCTCTGGATCTTGGTGATGTTTTTAGAGGTTTGTCATCCTTTTCACTACAGTCCACCTTACCATAGCTCCATATGTGTCTGATCGTTTTTACTTAACGCACTGATGAAAACTATGGCCTACGTACGGCCACCCTAATTAATTTGTATCGCAAGTAATGGTATGGGCAGCTTTGAACACCGATGGACCCTGTCCAATCGTTTTTATATATTTATTTAATATATTTATTGATGTATGTTGCATCCAAAAAGATACTACTTTTTCGAAATGTCCGCCTTTTGCCTTTACACACGCCTTAAATCGCACTGGCCAACCGTCAATAGCTGCACGAACCTCGTCCATTGGAAAATTTGCCACAGCCGAACCAAACCAGTCTTAAGAGATCCAATGTTGGGATATCTTTTGTGACAAACCTTGTCTTAAAACCATCTACAATTTGTAATCCAATGGGTTTAAATCTGGAATGCCTAAGGGCCATTCTTCAGAGGAAATGAACGCTGGCAAATTGTTTCGAAGCCAGGCCTGGGACGTTTTAGCCTTATGGGCCAGTGCAGAATCCTGCTGGAAAGTCCATGGCTGGTTTTGGAACAGGGAATTGTTAAGAGGCTTCACAACAGCTTCCAAAACGGTTTCTTGGTAAACTTTGGCCGATGTTTTGACTTCTTGTTCGCAGAAATGCAGGTTAGTGACCCCGTCGTAAGAGACGCCCCACCAAACCATGACTGAAGCTGGGTGATGACCCTTTTCGACCCTTGGGATCAGTTCAGATGCTTCCTTAGATGTCCGCGCATACACTCTATCATTTTGCTTGTTAAATTTTTCTTGAACGGTAAAAATCTTTTCATCGTTGAACAAAATTTTTCTGTGCAAATTATCAGCGTGCTTCACCAAAAGACGTTTGCCTTTTTCAATCCTATTTTTTTAAAAGCTGCAGTCAATCAATTTCCGGTACATCGTTTGAAAGCCCCAAGTTTTTTCTAATGATTCGACTCATGGACTTTTGCGTGATATTCATCTCACGGGCCATGATTTTCTGTTTTCGGAGCGGATTTCTGTGAATTCTTGATTTAACGGCTTTGATGACATGCGGTGTTCGAACAGAGCGTGGGCGGCCCGACCGGTGGCGGTCTTTTACATCTCCAGTCTCCTCAAACAGTTTTAGTGGCCGGAGCGTTTTGAAAATATCGTTTTTTTTCATTTAACACTTGAAGAGCGCTATTACAGCGATACGGTTCTCATTATCTGACCACTCCATGATGAAAGTTGAAACAATTTTAAAATCCCGTTACAGACTAACGCTATTGAGGTTAGCTTTCAAAACCCATATGACATTAACGGGGTATGTTCAGTTCTACTATTGAAATGGGTGTGTTCAGTGTTGTAACAGTAGTTATGCCCCTACTAAATATATATAAAATAACACAAATTCAGTTAAATGAAATTCAGTATCAAATAATGTATCGACATTCCAGTGGTAGAAAATATTTCCAATAAGAAATGTCACGCAAAATTATTAAATCGAAATTTTTGAATATCATACGAATGGTTTTTGAACGTTTAACTTTCATTTTATGGTCCCCATACACATTCTAACAATGTGCTAAAATAATATTTCAATAGCACATCTGTCAATTCTCAAAGACATGACATGTGTCATCATTCAGTTACTGAATAAATTTATTGCAATATTCAAATCTGCATAAAATTTAAATTTTTACACAATTCTGGACGAATGAATTTTGCATTTTGGCAACAACAAACATGTGTGCTACGACAAGTTACGACTGCTGCATTTAAATTGCTCTTATACTATATTTTAGGAATTCAAATTCAAATTTGAATATAAATATAAATTAATTTTCATTGATATTAAAAAAAAATATCAATGAACAAAAACTATAAATAACAAAATATTTCGAATGTTGTTTCGTTTTTAAATAACATACAATTTATATTCTCAACAAAATTATTTCAAATGTTTCAACAGGAAGATGAAGAGGAAAAAAAACGACAGAAAAAATATTGAAACAATACCAGTCCAACAGGGAAGGAGAGGTGTTGCCAAAGTTTCGAGTTATTTGAATAATTTAGTTGAAAATTTTTGGTTTTAAAAGGTCTGACAGAGAGATGAATTGTATGCCGGTTCTATTTACACGAAACAGACACTCTTCGGCCAGGGACATTCACCTCATGTGTTTTTTGTTTGTCCATTTTTCGTCGTGCGAGCAGCACCTCCGGAATGCCTGCCCCGAGCCGGGATCGAACTTAACCCTAAACTTGGGATCTGCTCGGTTTGTCAGAACCGTATACACCCTCGTGCTATGTCTGTAAGATGTAATCGGAGTGGCTGCACTTCTGGAATTATTCAGGTCTGAACCACAGTCTTTGCTACCTCGTGCTTTATCAACGAAGTTTGCAGTGGGTCTCTGGATTTGGTGTCATCATCGACATTAACAATTTCGTCGTCATCTAACTATAAGACTTCCCGCAGTCTCCCTCGCAACAGCATCTTACACCACAGATTGCTGTTACACCTTGACAGTGCATCCATTTTTATCAATAAAATCAGTGAGGTGATAGCATTTATGAGTCGGAGAAACACCGTGGTTGCTGCGATCCAGGAAACTAAGCTGAATGCCACCTGCACAGCTGTGACGGAT
The DNA here is from genome assembly GCA_963513945.1 of Hydrotaea diabolus. NCBI lineage: Eukaryota > Metazoa > Arthropoda > Insecta > Diptera > Muscidae > Hydrotaea > Hydrotaea diabolus. The sequence continues at coordinate 162,737,563 of OY740717.1, forward strand.
ACAACGTGCACCAAAAGTGGAGGTGGGGCACTTGATATTCTGTTACACCATTCTGAGCTTGACTCTAGGGACCCATACATGAAATGTATGGGGGTAACAGTCAAGTCTGGAACTGCCGAGATATAGCTGTGTAACGTATATATCCCCCCGGTTTGTAGCTGTGCCCCGCGTTATTTGTTAGCAATCTGCTACAAGGCAATAAACACTTGGTCCTAGGAGACTTTAATGCTCACCACGAACTGTGACATTCCCTCCTAGACAAAGACCAGGGGCATAGCACTGGCATAGCTCTACGTTCTGCACAGTGAATGAGGACTATGGGCGACTGCCATAGCTCGCCAGACATAACTATTGCATCGCCTGGCCTGATCAGCGACGTCACCTGGCGACCCGCCATCTTGATAGGATCCGACCATCTTTTCATAGTCTGTTCTCTCCATTAACAGACACATCCCACTTCAGAATCGCTGAACGCCATACATACGAGTATTTCAATCAAAAGAAGGCTAATTGGGATGCCTTCAAAGAATCCACCAACCGCAGCCTTCGTAATCTACCCATTCCCTCGGATGTTCTAGTAGCCGAAAAGAAGTTCCGGGCTATCATCAACACAGCAGCAACCCGCCGTATTCCTGCTGCTCGAATACCCGAGATACGACCAAAAATCCCAGCAGCGCACGCAGAGAAAAGATATGGTTACTATATGGTCACGACAACAATAGTATTTTCTCTGCAATAAAAGTATGGTCGTCGCAACCATTGTATTGTTTTTTGAATTTTATTTTGACAATAGTATGATTGCGGCAATATTAATATTGTTGAAATGTAACTATAGTATTGTTGCCAAATTTAAAAATGAAAATATGGTTGTAGCAACAATATAATTATGGTTGATGGGACAAAAGTATTGTTTTCATGGGTTTTATGTTAACAATAATATGATTACGGAAATTATACCGACAAAATGGTATTTTTTTGTTTATTTTGACAATGTTATTTTTACAAATCTTACGCAATAATAGTACTTTTTATATGTAAATTAATTTTTTTCAAAACATAATTAATAAAAATCGCTATTGTTGAATAACAATTTAACCCAATCTTTACAATTTTGTTTGGGGATCATAGTATAGTTGTGTGTAAGTGATAATATGGTTGTGAGGATCATACTATAGTTGTACGTTAAACATACTATGGTTATGAGGATTATAATATGGTTGTGGGGATCATAGTATGGTTGAGTGTGAATAATAATATTGTTGTGGGGATCATAGTATGGTTGTGTGTGAATAATTATATTGTTGTGAGGACCATAATATTGTTATGGGGATCATAGTATGGTTGTATGTGAACCATACTATTGTTGTGATGATCATAATGACTATATAATCAACAATAGTATGATGATCTTCGAATATTGTTACCACAACCATATTTTTTTCCTGCGTGCGGCAATTGTATGCCGGTGTGACCCGGTCCATAGAACCGACATTCATTTATTTTCTTTTCTGTAATGCTTTCCATTTCATCATGGAAAGACGTACACCGCAACAACGGCTCCAAGTTGTTCAACTATATTATGGAAATAAGCGTTCGGTGAGAATCGATTTTCGACCAAAATTTCGTTCAGTGATGAGACCCATTTCTGCAATAACGGCAACGTCAATAAACAAAATTGCCAATTGGCAATCCCACCACAGCCGGTTCTATAGACCGGATTGACCCGAAGAGTAATTCTGCGGTCAAGAGCTGTCGACCCTGCACACAGTTGCCGCTACATTTGGGCTGAAGAGCAACCAGAAGAGGTTCAAGAGGCGCCACTATACCCAGACAAAACCACGGTTTGGTGCGGTTTATGGGCTGGTGGAATCATCGTTCCATATAGTTTCAAAAATGATGATGGCCGGAACGAAACTGTGAATGGTGCTCGCTATTGCGCCATTATATCGGAATTTTTGCTACCTGTAAATCAAACCCGTAATCTTGACGACATTTGGTTTCAACAGGACGGCGCCACTTACCATATAGCTGCTCATCTGCATCTATTGAGAGATCATTTCGAAAAGCAGCTAATTTCACATTTTAGACCGGTGAGTTGGCTGCCTAGATCGTGTGATATTACACCTTTAGACTTTTTTCTTTGGGGCTACATAAACTCCAAAGTCTATGCTGACAAACCAGCTACGATTCAGGTTTAGATGATTCGTAATGCTCGAACGAATCATCTAAAGTTGGACCCACAAAATGCACACTCTGAGGCGTAGTTGCGGCCAACATTTGAAGGAAATTATATTAAAAATTTAAATGGCATAAAATGTTCTTTCAAATGTACGAAAAATACTCCAGCCTATGTTTGAATTTTTGTATTTTTTCTTAAGGGTGGTTTAATTTTAAGGGCCGATGTTGATTTTGAATAAAACACAATCACCCCTATTCTGCACTACAATTACGTTTCCGCATTACGTTACGCATCGATCGAAAAATTGGATTCCAACATAAAACGTAATCGAAAGAATAAGAAGATAAGTGGGTGTGGGATCGAAACAGAAAACCAAACAATTTTGTAAACATTGTGTGAAAAAGTTAAATGTTGTATATAGTGATTAATAAAACAAAATAGAATTAAAATATTTAATGTTAACAAAATAAAGACAAACGTAGTGAAGGAAAAAAAGGCAGAACACCTTGATTACATAAACAAAGCAAATACGTATACGTACTAAAAATAAAAACAGAACGTAAGTGAGAGGTCATTGTGGCCAAACTTCTGTTGTGTGAAGAGTCCTGTTGTGCCGAAGGTGATATTTTAACTTATTTTACATCATTGCAGCACAAACATAAAACTTAGTACGAGAGCGACCGCAAAAGTCACTGGCCTAACATAAAAAGAACCGTTTTTTTGGAATTATTATTATTTATTTTTCAACATAATCTCCTTCCAACTCAATACTCTTCATCAAACGTTTTTCAAGTTTTTTAATTCCATCCGAAAAATAAGATTTTTCAAGACCTTCAAAATATGCCTCAGTTTCAGCAATAACCTCGCTATTGGACGAAAATTTTTTGCCACCGAGAATTTTTTTTAAATTTGGAAACAAGAAATAATCAAGAGCTAAATCTGGACTATATGGTGGATGCGGAGCAATTTCAAATCGTAATTCGGCCAGTTTTTGTTGAGTTAAAAATGCAGTTTGTGAAGGAGCATTATCTTGATGAAAAATAACTTTTTTTCTAAATGCGGTCGTTTTATCTTGATTTCTTAACTGAACCGATCCAATAATGCACAATAATATTCACTATTTATAGTTTTTCCTTTCTCAAGATAATCAATAAATATTATACCCCTTGCATCACAAAATACTGTGGCCATTACTTTTCCTGCTGACTAAACAGTTTTCGCCTTCTTGAGACACTTTTACCAGCTTCTATCCATTGTTTTGACTGTTCTTTGCATTCTGGGATGTAGTGATGTATCCATGTTTCATCAACAGTTATGAACCGGCGCAAGAACTCTATTAGATTACGCTGATAAATCGCTAAAAGCTCCTCGGAGTTGTTCCAACGGACGATTCTTTGGGGCAAAGTCAACAAACGCGGCACATATCTTGCGGATAGTTTTCTCATGTGGAGTTCATCATGTAAAATACTCCAAACTTGTTTTTCGTGTATTTTTAACAATATCAGCAAGTTATCTGAGCTTTATTCGTCTATCTTTAGTCACTTCATTAAATATTCTTCTAATGTTTTCAATAGTAGTAGCAGTTTTCGGTCTTCCAGAGCGTTGTTCATCTTCCGTACTTGAACGACCCATTTTAAATTGTTGAACCCAGGATTTCACGGTGGAGTATGATGGTGCATTATCACCATGAACAGAATCCAATTCATCTTTGATTAATTGTGGCGTATAACCTGTCATATAAAAGTGTTTAATTACCGCACGAAACTCTTTATTTTCCATTTTTCAAAAATTATAAAACTTGTTTATTTCAATCACCTGTAACAAAGTAAATAATCATTAAATATTTCGGAAATTTTGACAGACGGCTTATAAGATTCCTTTTAAAATACAAAAAAAAAAGTTGCTAGTAAAACAGAAAATGTACCAGGCCAGTTAGTTTTGCGGTCGCCCTCGTAGTAATGGAAATGATAACAGCGGCGGTTTTGTTGGAAGAGGAGAACAACGTGCTCCAGAATTCAGACGCAAGGCTTGAAAAGCGGAACCTAGGATACAATTGCAATCCGTTTGAGATGACCGATCAAAGGTAAGAAATTTATTTTAAAACTATTGATATATAAAATAACTAATTTACTTTCACAGATTCAAAAAAAAAAATACTGCCTAAACAAAGATGCCTTTAAGTATGTGCCAGAAACTTTTGCTCAAGAGCACAGGTGGCCCCATTGAGTTGATCTTCAAACTCACTTCTTGCTAAAATTCCTCAACTTCTTCCTTCTGCCTCTGGTGGTAGCCCCGCAATGTCACTTTTTGTGGTCATAAAATCTGCCAGCTTCTCATATTGCTCTGGTGTTGTTGTTTTCGATCTGTAATAAATGAAATATACTCGTAACTCACAAAATAATACAAAATATTAATCTCTACTCCATTTTATACTTACATTTTTATTATTTTTAATTTTTTATTACGCCACAAATGTCTCAACGTAGAAAAACGTTGCTACGATTGTAGTGCAGAATACCTACAGTCGTAAAAATTACGCAAACATAATGGAACGCGCAAAACCAAATATACCAAAACGGAGAAAATCCTATCGTGACTGTAGTGCAGAATAGAGGTGAATATAGGAAATAATTGTAATTTCCTTTTATTATGACAATATTGGTTTGGTTCACTTATGTATGGAACAAAATATCGCCCAAATGGCCGCCGCGACCTCGATGGTCCAAATTGTCGATGACGCTGAGGCATAATTGTGGTTCTATGCCGTAAATGTGCCGATTTATCTCATTCTTTAACTCTTGAATTGTTGCTGGCTTATCGGCGTACACCTTTTCTTTTAAACAACCCTGAAGAAAGAAGTCCAATGGTGGCAAATCACATGATCCTGGCGGCCAATTAACGTCGTCACGACGTGATACAGCCATTGATTTTGTCGCGCAAAGGAGCCATTGTTTCGTTAGCTGTGTGGCGAGTGGCACCACATATCGTCCACATCCATATCTTCCAATTCGGGCCATCAAAAGTTCGTTATCATCTCACAATAGCGAACACAATTCACAGTAACTGCCTGAGCTGCCTCATTTTCGAAAAAAATACGGTCCGATCACTATTGGATTATCATTCGCCCAAATGCGGCAATTCTGCTTATTGACGAATCAACTGAGGTGGAAATGTGCCTCATCAATGAAGATGATTTTCTTCGAAAAATTATCATCCACTGTTGCCATTTCTGGCCACCGTTCTGAATAACTTTAACGTGTTGCTCGCTTGTGTATCTTTCCTTGGTTCAAATTGAGTTAGTCTGAAGTTGAGAAATATCAAATGAAATGCAGAAAAAAACATGACGTTTAGGTGTGGTTCACATTCAAAATCGACCTTTAAAATTTTACCACCCTTTATTTTGTAATTGTATCGTGATTGCAGTGCCGGATATTTCACCAGAGAAGAAGGCGCAGACACTCGTGGTTTTGGCCCAGCTGAGATCTGGAAAGTGCAACCGTCTCAATTCGTATTGGGCTTAAGTTTCGGACGTTTGCCCCGGCTACCATCAGGGACCACATTTTTTGAATTATTGAATCTGCTCCAAAGGAGCCTAACAATAAGTATACGAATCTTAAGTATAATTCAATAATGAATCATAGTATGGATTTCTTGTTATGTGAATCTCTGCTAATGGCAGGAATTTAAATTAATTTGGTCAAAATAGTATATAACTGATAAGGATCACATGCCTGAGTCTTTTAAACCTGGTTTGGCTTAAACCTCGTGATAAAGGGCCAGAGGACCCTTACAGTCATTTACAGAGTGTTCGCGATATTATGTAGAGTGAAGAACTCTAGTTATGTATGTATAAAGGATAACTCTAGAGTAGCAGGGTGGACGACGTAATTTAGGTTATGTTGGTTTTTCGTGTTGACTGTTTTAAGGATCACGTATGAGAGCATTTAAGCCACGTGACGTAGAATAAAGGATTCTACACAGTCTTTTTTGAGTGTTCGTTCGCGATTGATAGTGACTGTTTTAAAGATCACGTATAAGAGCATTTAAGCCACGTGCCGTAGAATAAATGATTCTACACAGTCTTTCGGGCGCGTGTGTTCGCGATTACTGTTACTGATAAAGCACAAGTGCAGATTAGAAAACACGGCGTTCGTTTCTCCGAAGTCTTAAAGAGCTTGGACTGCACAATAATTGTCTAGCAAGTATGTTATCATGACGTTGGAGCTTCTCTTTGTGCTTTATATTGATCTTTTGAATTGCCTCTTTGACGAGAGGTATTTTCAAGTCTCGGTGGATGTTTTCATTCCTCATATACCAAGGGGAACCTGTAATAAGCCGCAATGTCTTCGATTGGACTCTTTGGATTTTGTCGAGATTGCTCGAGCTTGCTTTGCCCCATAGCTGGGCACCGTATAACCAGATAGGTTTGATTGCACTGTTGTATAGCAGGACCTTATATTCAAGGCTTAGTTTTGAGTTCGCGTTTAGGAGCCGGTGAAGTTGATGGACCTTAAGTTTTAGTTGAGTTTTCTTGGCTTCGATATGACTTCTCCAGATGAGTCGGCGATTCAGGTGGACTCCAAGGTATGAAACATGATCAGATTGAGAAAAAGGGATATTGTTTAGTTTCAATGTCGGACAAGTGATAAAATTCAGTGTGAAAGTTACCTGTGTGCATTTAGCCTCATTGACTTTTATTCTCCAGTCAGAGAGCCAAGATTCTACTCGCCTGGGATGTACACCTAAATTCATAGATGCAATATCCTGCTTTTAATGTGCGGCCATTATAGCGGTATCGTCGGCAAACGTGGATGTTAGCACGTTTGGGCTGGTAGGGATATCTGCGGTAAACATAAGGTAAAGGATAGGCCCCATGACGCTTCCCTGGGAAACACCTGCTAGTATTTCGCGGTCATCGGTGACGTGTTGTGCACATTTGACTCTGAATCTGCGGTTCGATGCGTATTTGCCGGTAAGTATTTGCACATGACTTGACATTGTTCGGCCAAGCCCACTTAGCTGATCCGCAGGTCTCTTTGGAAGCATACAGTTTAAATGGCGCGTTTACTTCGCCTGCATATATTGTTGTTACAACAGCAAGATTGCTGTCGTAATTGTCGTGGCGGAACTTCATATATTTATATTCTCGTATTTAAATCTAGCACTTTTGTCTTTGCCTTTCAATCTCTCATTTAAGTTAATTTAACATAAAAGATACTTCCGAAGTATTTTCAAAGACAAAAGTTTACCAATATCAAAATGGGGTTCATTGCTCTTTGGAGAAAATCCCAAAACTTTACAAAATATAAAGTCCCCACGTATAAAAACATACACATAGTATGTTTATGTACTTCTATATACAATATACTATGTATGCATGTGCATGTGTATTTAGCTCTGTATTTTTACTCACTCAATTGTTGTTTTTTTCTTTGTTGCTATAAAATATGAACACAATAAAAATGTGCATTAATGTTTGTCCGTTCATCTATGAATTCAGTCATGTATAGACGACCGAAAAATACAAATGAAATATTTTTATATCCTTTGATATCGCACTGCTGGCCCCGACATGCAGCAGCAGTGTGCAGTAATAAACGGAAAATGTTGTTGGGGTGTTCTGGCATTATTTTATTAATCACATAAACATACGAGTACGTTTACAAAAATGAATAAATATTCAAAACAAACTCAATGAAATTGTGGCAATATTTCAAGAAAGTTGATTTCGTATGTTTTTCAACAATATCTTTCATAAAAAAAATTAAAACAAATTTAGTAATTCTACACTTTGAACTTTGGTCTGCATAAGGAAATGATGTTGTTGAGGCAATGAATCGGACATAAACCGCAAGTTCCTGTCACTGGGTTTTTGTTGGAATAAAACAAAACAACACAAAAATGCAAGCCTCGATGCCAACAATGAAGGTGTTACCAACGCAAGAATAGTGAGATGATCCTAAAGTGGCCTCAGTCTAAAATTTTTGTTAAAACCTCAAAAAATTAACCCAACAACAGTTTGTCGAAAGAGCAAACATTCTCAATCTTTATGGAACACAATTTCATGTGGCGGTCTTTTGCAATTACCCATCCTGTCAAACCAATTCTTCATGATTTTGGTTACAGTTTCTGTTCTATTCCATGAATGGCTAGATCGATATTCATCTTTTTGTCCCGAATTATTAATTGGTTCAAAATGAGTAGCGATAAACCTGCGAGTGGTTGTTTGCCTTCAATTGTTGAGCCATTTGGACTAGTGTCCAAAATTGAAACCAAGAACCGACATTCCGGTTTGTATGTACCGGGTGTCCGTCGAGAAGGTATACTACATTGTTAGTTTATAATTTTTGATTAAACACTTAGTAGGGACATAAATACATAAATAAATATTGACTCCACAAGCAAGGTTTGATAAGAGAGAGTCGAGATACACTTTATAAGAAGCCTTGGAAACATCTTGATCGACTCCAAAACTCCGAGGATTACTTAGTAGGGACATAAATACTGTTACAAAACCCATTTCAATAGTAGAATTGAACATACCCCGTTAATGTCATATGGGTTTTGAAAGCTAACCTCAATAGCGTTAGTCTGTAAAGGGATTTTAAAATTGTTTCAACTTTCATAATGGAGTGGTAAAATAATGAGAACCGTAACGCTTTAATAGCGCTTTTCAAGTGTAAAATGAAAAAAGCGATATTTTCAAAACGCTCCGGCCACTAGGGATTAGCCGCATGTTCGTCTACCGATGCATAAAACTGTTTGAGGAGACTGCAGATGTAAAAGACCGCCACCGGTCGTTAAATCAAGAATTCACAGAAATCCGCTCCGAAAACAGAAAATCATGGCCCGTGAGATGTATATCACGCAAATGTCCATGAGTCGAATCATTAAAAAATACTTGGGACTTGGGGCTTTCAAACGACGAACCGGACATTTATTAACTGCAGCTTTAAAAAAAAAGTAGGATTGAAAAATGCAAACGTCTTTTGATGAGCACGCTGATAACTTGCACAGAAAAATTTTGTTCGCCGATGAAAAAAATTTTACAGTTCAGGAAAAATTTAACAAGCAAAATGATAAAGTGCATACGTGGTCATCTAAGGAAGCATCTGAACTGATCCCACTGGTGGAAAAGGGTCATCATCCAGCTTCAGTCATGGTTTGGTGGGGTTTCTCTTACGATGGGGTCACTGACCTGCATTTCTGCGAACAAGGAGTCAAAACATCGACCAAAGTTTACCAAGAAACCGTTTTGGAAGCTGTTGTCAAGCATCTTAAGAATTCCCTGTTCCAAAACCAGCCATGGACTTTCCAGCAGGATTCTGCGCCGGCCAATAAGGCTAAAACGTTCCAGGTCTGGCTTCGAAAAAATTTGCCAGCGTTTATTTCCTCTGAAGAATGGCCCTCAGGCAGTTTAGATTTGAACCCATTGGATTACAAATTGTGGACGGTTTTAGAGGACAGGGTTTGTCACAAAAGATACCCCAATATGGATCTCTTAAGACTACTTTGGTTCGAGCTGTGGCCAATTTTCCAAGGGACGAGGTTCGTGCAGATATTGACGATTGGCCAGTGCGACTTGAGGCGTGTGTAAAGGTAAAAGGCGGACATTTCGCATAAGTAGATTTTTTTGAATACAATATACAACAATAAATATATTAAGAAATATTTGGTCCAAAATAATTCAGTAAATATTATTTTACAGCATAAAACGTGTGTAACAGTATTTATGTCCCTACTAAGTACAGTGGATCGCCCATGAAATACATAGAAAAGTGAAAAAGTGTTATTCTTTCCGCTCCCCGCTCAATTTCTAGTATAGGTATATTGGGCGTCAAAAATAATATCCGTGCAAAATTTTTTTCAATCGGTTGAAAACCTGCCAGTCCGTCACGTTTTTAAATAAAATTACTCATTTACATTTGAAAAAATGTAGACTTCAATTTTAAGTTTGACCTCTGAAAACACCATGAGGGTCATAGCTAGGCCAAAAATTGTGTAGGAGAAAAATATTTGCTGTATATTTGCAACACAAATGCTCACCAAAGCTTGCAACTAGTTTTACACCATTTTTAGGGCTAAAAGTCGTGACGGACGGGGTGGTTTCCATCTAATTGAAAAAATTTTTGCACGGATTTTTTTTTTGAGAGGGGAGCGGAAAAAATAACACTTTTTGTTTTATGGGCGCTCTAATGTACAGAGGTTCCGTCGGGAAGGTATACTACTATGTTTATAATTTTTGATTAAATAAATGAGAATGGATCTTATATTAATAAATGTTTTTTTTTGAATGTCTGCAATTATATGTGGAATATAATATCAGATGAATGTCCGCCTCAGTTAGTCTCACAAATGCGAGCACATTTTTCATTACATTCTTACACATTTCACGCGGTATTTCATTAATTTTATCACGAATATTTTGTTTGAGTTGCTCAAGCGTTTCTGGTTTGTTTGCATAAACCTTTCTTTTCTGATATCCCCACAAAAAGAAGTCCGGAGCAGTCAAATCAGGCGACCGTGGAGGCCATTCAACATCACCATTTCTTAAAAAAACTTGTGGAAAGAGGTCTCGCAGTAATTCCATTGTATGCGATGCGGCACCGTCTTGTTGATACCACATGTCAATCAAGCCCAAAGCATGCAGTTTTGTCGTTTAAAAGTTTTCAATCATATCACGAAATTGACAGTTGCCGTTACGCCGTTTTCATTTTCATAGAACTAAGGTCCAATGATATCTCCTGACCAAATTGCACACCAAACTCACTTTTAATGGATGCAAAGGTGACTGATAAATAATTTGAGGGTTTTCCATTGTCCCATTGTCACATATCCATTCAAATGAAAATGTGCCTCGTCACTCATTATGATTTTTTAATGAAAATCAGGATTGTCATGGGCGAGCTGTAACATCCTATTGGCATATGCTTAAATGGTCTTGTTGAAGAAGCTCTTGTGTCCATTAAATCTTAAATGGAACCAAATGCAAATCCTTGCGCAAAATTGTGGCCAAAGTTGTTCTTTGAAGACCAAGCTTCAGAGCACGGCGTCGAATTGAGGTTGATGGATTGTTTTGAACACTTTCTTGAGCAGCAGTCAGCCGATCTTGGAGGTTGGCACTCTGTTTCTCCCAAAAATTGGACGTAACTTTCTCATCGTTACAGTAATCGATGATTGATTTTGATAAAATGTTTAAACGATTAAAACACGTTGGTTTATCGAATATTTGTCCATAATAAATTTGCCAAGTCTCAACTTCATGGCTGCCAAATATGAACTGCTTGGCATTGAAAATAGCTTACACTTTTTGGTTTCTGTAAGTAAAAATTTTCCAGGGTGGAATATGTAACTTTCAAAAATATTAAGCATAGACCCACCTTTAAGTGTACCCATCAACTTAGAATCACCAGCTGATTCAATTAAACAATATCTGCTTGTTCGTCCCCCCATCCGTCTGATGTTTGTCTACATCTTGCAATCTGGCAGGCGTGTTTTGTAAAAATGACCGAGGCTCTTGACTTTAAATTTGGACATTTAAATTGTTTCTGTTAAGTGGAAAAGATAACTTCCGTCAAGTGGCTGCCGCCAGTGTTGATACACATTTGTGCCCACGTATCCAGGATTGCGATTATCTGGAGCTTGTTGGTAAAAAACCCGTCTGGAATGGTTAAATCGGGTATTTTTGCAGCCCATGCCAAATCGACAATAGGGGAGATTCCATGTAAGTTTTCTAATGTTTATGCATTCAATGAATGTTTTTCTCCCAATTGTTGTCGCACACACTTACTCCAAGTAAACACTCATTGCAAGATAGGTTGTTGTTGTAGCGGCAACTATGTGCCGGGGTGACAGCCCTTGGTCGAAGAATTGCTGCTTTGGGTCAATCCGGTCCATTGAACCGGCTATTGTGGGATGTTACTGTTGCCGTTGTTCCGTACATCTTTGTGAATGTGCTTTCCCTTCATCTTTTAAGAAAATGCCAAATATTGCAAGCCTCATATGACTTGTGAACAAATACTGTTTGTTCTTTACACAACTTCCGTATACCCTAGTGACATACGTTATATTGGGTATATTCATCAGATATTTGAACCGATTTATCACATTTTTGTAGAAACAATTTCAAATGTAAATGGCCTCTACCGCAATGCGACTGAATTGTTTGATGTCTTACAAATAAACGACAGATCAGTTAAATAAGAGAGAGAGAGAGAAAAAAAAGAGAAGTAAAGAATTAACAAATATAAAATACATATGTCAAACCGTGCAAAAATCCAAAATGAGTAAATTTTCTTTAGAGTAGGAACTGTTGTGTTTTTGTGGTTTATTAGCAATTAGGAGCTTTTTTGTTTGGTAGGATAAATTGGTAGATTTTGCAAATTTTAGGCATTTGCGAATAGTAAGTCGACTACAATTTTATTAACTATGCAGTTTCTGCACTTGTATAAAATAAAGGGTGATTTAATTTGGGCCGATGTTGAATGTGAACCACACCTAAACGTCAAGTTTTTTCTGCATTTCATTTGATCTTTCTCAATTTCAGACTTACTCAATTTGACCCATGACCCACGATACACAAGCGAGCAACGCGTTAAAGTTATTTAGGCTTGGATGATCAATTTAAGACGAAAATCATCTTCAGTGATGAGGCACCTTTTCACCTCAGTGGACTCGTCAATCAGCAGAATTGCCGCATTTGGGCGAATGATAATCTAAGAGTGATTGTCGAAAAAACAATGCACCCAAGAAGTCACTCTTTGTTTGGTGCGGTTTATAGGCTGGCGGCTTCATCGGGCCGTATTTCCCCCAAAATGAGGACGGTCAGGCTGTTACTGTAAATGGTGTTCGCTATCGTGAGATGATAACGAACTTTTTATGGCCCGAATTGGGAGAAACAGATGTGGGCGATATGTGGTTTCAACAGGACGGTGCCACTTGACACAAAGCTAACGAAACAATGGCTCTTTTGCGCGATAAATTCAATGGCCGTGTTATCTCAGGTCGATTTGACACCGTTGGACTTCTTTCTTTGGGGTTATTTGAAAGAAAAGGTGTACGTCGATAAGCCAGCAACAATTCAAGTGCTAAAGGATGAGATAAATCGGCACATTAACGGCATAGAACCTTAATTATGCCTTAGCCTCATCGAAAATTTGGACCATCAATGGAGGTGTGCCGCCGAGGTCGCGGCGGCCATTTGGCCGATATTTTGTTCCATACATAATTGAACCATACCAATATTATCATAATAAAAAGAAATGATAATATCCTAAATAATTTGTGTTTTATTCAAAATCAACATTGCCCTTAAAATGTAACCACCCTTTATAAGTTACTATTAACTCGATGATGGCTTATAGCCTGTACAACACTTTTATGAGAGTGGGTGGTTCCCTTGAGAAATGAATGACTTGGATGAGTATAGTAAATTCCTAAAATGTCCTGGTAAGACTCACTTATTTTTTTTTTGCACCGAGAAATTTTTCTTTTTGCAATGCAATGCCGTTTGAAATAAGTTAAAAAATAATACATATCCTTCCATTTTAACGAATTTTTGTGATGGGATTTTTAAGCTATATCGTATGGCAATTCTTTTCGTAAAATATTTTTCCATCCTATCACTAGTTTTAGCTTGCCCTATATTTCGAGAAAAGTGAGAATTTTATATGAAAATAATATAATTTAGCAATTTACTAAGTAAAAAACTAACTGAAGTTATAGATTTGTCGTTGTAGAAACAATTAAATTTTTTACAATATTCCGAAAAATTTTTTTTTGAAAAAGGACGGCAAGATTTCATTTTTAGACTACTTTTATATTCCTTATTCTGAAATGATAATAGTAAAACTTAAGCGGGACATTTTAACCAAAAATCTGCAATGTTCACTAAGGCTGGTCGATGCCAGGGTTAAACAAAAAGTGTACGAGACACCCCTTGTTTTGAAGCCTATAGAGAGAGTATTTCAGAAATGGAAAACATATTTTCGGCGAAAATTAAATACCATCAAAATGGATTTATTATATAAGTAAAATTCCTTCGTTTAAAGCCGGTTTGTAATGTTTGATTTAACGTTTATATTGTCTCGTCTATATTTCTTTATTTAATCAATTTTGACGCAAGTTCAATTTCTACTAGTTACCTCGGGTACCCAATTGGATTTTATTATGTGGGAACCAGCAGTTGAAAAAAATATCGTCATGTTAAACCTTTCATTGTGAATATAAATAAATACTTTCAAAGCAAAAGTTTTAAGGATTTTTAATACCTTTAATTCTGTGCCATAATGTGTTCCAAATATGGTAGTTGAAAATCGGTAGCTACTCCAAAATTAACTCGGAGTCAAAATTGACTAATGAAAGAAAAATATCGTTTGACGAGACAAAATTAATGATAAACCAAACTTTACGATCCGACTTCAACAAAGGAACTTTACAATAAAATTCATTTAGGCGGTATTAATTTTCGGGAATTTTTTATATTCTTGAAATAATCTTTCTATGGACCTCAAAAGTAGGGGGTGACTCGTACAATTTTTTTGACCAGCCTTAATGTTTACCCTTATTTACTCAACTTCTTTACATGAATGATATAAAGGACACGCCCAGATTAGAAATATCAAATTTTCGTCGTAGGTGACCCCTAATTAAAATTAACTGGCCAACATTTTTGTGGAACATATAAAGCCGTAAAGTTCACGTAAATTTGTTTCAGTTCATTCGAAAAAACTACTATGTATATATGAACTTGATGTGAGAAACCCTATTGTAAGTTCATAATTAGATTAATTTATTGAAAAAACTGACATTTACTATGACAATTTTTTTTTTAATTTTGCCGTAGTCAGATTCTAGAAAAATTGAAACATAAAAGTCAAAATACTGAATGTAGTCTAAGCTTTCCGGATACTATCCAAGATATATTGGTATACCATTTTATTAAACATCTGCAAAAACTACACAGTTGATAAAATCGCAGCTTACTTACCATTCACAATTGCCTTTAATTTGCGAAATCCACCCAATTATCCCTCGCAACAAAAGAACTCCCAATCCCTAATAAAACCAAAAAACACAACTGTGCATACTCAAAAGAAAATTAACTTTCATTTGTCCCAGTTTGTCATATATGTGATTATTTGTACCTCTTTCTCTTTCCCTCTCTCATTTTACTTAACTGTCATTTATTTGGAGACATCGAACAATTCAGTAGCATTGCGGTGGAGGCAATTTATATTTGTAATTATTTCTACACAAATGGGATAATTCGGTTCAAATATCTCATAAAGATACCCCATATTACATTTGCCAAGAGTGTATAAGGAAGTTGTGCGAAGAACAAACAATAGTTTTTTAAAAAACACATTGCAAACTCAAAATCTTACAAGAGGAAGAGGAAGCACATTCAGGAAGACGTTCGAAACAGCGGCAAGAACAATAAAAATCTCACCACAGTCGGTTCCGTGGACCGGATTGACCCGAAGAGCAATTCTTCGGCCAAGGGCTGTCACCCCGGCACACAGTTGCCGTTTCAACAACAACATACGTCACAAAGCGTGCTTAGTTGGAGTATATGTAAGTCAACAACAACCAAGGTTTATGTATAGAAGGTTACGCCATCCCAGCCCCCTTCCCTTTTGTGTTTTTGACGTTTGTCACCAATGACGTCACGCAAACTTTGTTCCTATTGGCTAAAAATTTCGAGCTAACAGCTGATAATATTTGTGTATTCATAACAGTGGGACAATTGACTATTTTTGCCATCAATTTATTTGTTTTATTTTATTTATTTGTTTATTTTCCAAAAATTTGGCCACTGCACACTTCATTTTTACTATTTTGTTTTTTTCTCCTATTTTTGTCACACTTCTATGGATTAAAAACACAAACTAAATGTTTCTAATCAAACAATAAAAATGTTACTTATACACATATTTTTTACTGTTGGTTTTCATACATTTGCCCACTGCACACTTAATGTTTACGTTTCGATTTGTTGTTTTATTTCTTCACAAATCTGACAAAGTGATTTCAGCTGTAGGGTTGCCAACTCACTGCAATATGTACATTTTTCACATGAAATCTTAGCATTGTTAACTAAAAGTAGGCAGACATAGAGCTGGCAACCCACTTCTTTTTGATGTTTGTCACCAACTACGTCACCTAACGGCAATTTTTGCTGATGGCGTAACCTTGTATTTATAAACCTTGACAACAACTGTGAGGAGAATATTCATGGAAAGCATAAACATCAGAAAACTTACATCCGCACCTACATAGCGATAAAGAGAATCTCTTGTTTCGGATATGAAGGAAAGACTGGCCGGCATATAAAGAGAAATCTACAGACTGATAAGGTAAGCGTGTTTCCCTTGGTTTTATGAATATTCCACATTTTTTTGTCTAAAAAAATGTGACAATGATGAAATATTTTGACACATTGGAGTAGGTTGGTTTAGCTTCTCAGTAAAAATCTTACTATATTCTAAAGTCTTACACAATATTTTGGGTTTTGTCAAACAATTTGTTTAAATTTTTGGGCTCAAATCTACTTTTAGTACAATTCTCGGAACGACACCAAATTTCTACCATCCATACAACTTTGTATTTATATTTTCTGAGTTACGAGCTCCCAAAGTTTGGCAATAAATACCATTGTTGTTGTAGTCTTTTCAATTTTTATTGGTTTAGCGCAATAAAGAATATCATTGATTATCGCTTAAGAATATCTTTAAAAAATCGTATCGCTATTTTCCAATAAAAGGCCGAAGACAAAAACAATATTTTTTTAAAAAATCGCGCTACCCGGTTGTAGACAGTAAAACTACACCAGTAATTTTTTTGGAAAGAACCCACTGTGCCCAATTAATAACTTAAAATGAAAACTTGTTTTAAAAAATCAAAGGCATTGGTTTACCTAAAATTATATTTGACAGCGCATAGAGAAAGGGACCTAAGGGCAAAACAAATCAATTTTCACTTTTTTTTTGATGTGGACAACATCTGAGCATCGAAGGAGACCGATCCCATGCCCCAAAAGTGTTCCCTCCCAGAGATATGCGCGTTTTATGAATGTGATGGTACACCAAAGATACACATATTTAAATCTTTAAAATGGCTCTCTTGAACAAAACAGGGTTTCCCTTAGGTCCCTTTCTATTTTGCGCGTCACATATAAAGATTTTTACCCATAATCCGGTGAGAGTGTTTTAAAACACTAGATTAGGTCTGTCTATAGCGAAAAGTCTTTAAATCCGACTGAAAGCCGGCGACCAATAGGAAGTTTTATTTACAAAAAAATGTACTGGATCCATACGTCTATTCTAATACAGGGTATCTGCCGGGAAGGTATACTACTTCGTTTTGCCTCCATTTTGGTAAACATTAGTCTTGACAGTTCATATTTGGCAGTCGTGAATTAGAGACGTGGCAAATTTATTATGGACAAATATTCGATAAACCAACGTGTTTTAATCGTTAAAACATTTTATCAAAATCACTCATCGACTACTGTGACGATAAGAAAGTTACGTGAAATTTTTGGGAGAAACAACGTGCCAACATAACGCACTATTTATCGTGTAGTGAACGATTTCGAAGAAAGGGGGTCTGTAGCTGATAGGCCCAAGCATGGACCACAACATACTGCAAGATCGGCTGACAACATTACTGCTGCTCACGAAAGTGTTCAAAACATTCCATCAACCTCAATTCGATGCCGTGCTCAGGAACTTGGTCTTCAAAGAACAACTTTGGCCACAATTGTGCACAAGGATTTGCATTTGTTTCCATTTAAGATTCAGTTGATACAAAAGCTTCTTCCACAAGACCCTTTACGCCGCCGTACATTTGCCAATAGGGTGTTACAGTTCGCCCATGACAACCCCGATTTTCATGAAAAACTCATAATGAGTGACGGGCACATTTTCATTTGAATAAACAGAATAGTCGGTTCTGGGCAATGAAAAATCCTTAGATTATTTATCAGTCACCTTTGCATCCATTAAAAGTGACAGTCTGGGGTGCAATTTGGTCAGGAGGAATCATTGGACCTTACTTGTATGAAAATGAAATCGACGTAGCGGTAACTGTCAATGGGGAGCGATATCGTGATATGATTAAAAACTTGTTAATGCCTGAACTGCATGCTTTGGGCTTGATTAACATGTGGTACGGGTATCAACAAGACGGTGCCACATCGCATACATCCAGGATTACAATGGAATTACTGCGATACTTCTTTCCACAACGAGTTATTTCAAGAAATGGTGATGTTGATTGGCCTCCAAGGTCGCCTGAATTGACTGCTCCGCATAAGTTCTTTTTGTTGGGGAAATCTGAAAAGCAAGGTTTGCTTATGCAATCAAACCAGAAACGCTTGAACAACTCAAATAAAATATTTGTGATGAAATAAGTGAAATACGATTACCGCGTTAAATGTGTGAGAATGTAATGAAAAATGTGCTCAAATAGGGCTCGCATTTGTGAGGCTAACAGAGGCGGACATTTATCTGATATTGTATTCCATACATAATTGCCGTTATTAAATAAAACATTTATCAATGTACGATCCATTATTTTTCTTTTAATCAAAAATTATAAACAAACAAAGTAGTATTCGAGGGCTGCTATATATATTTCTGGCCTTATAATGATAATGCGAATATTCATTATCAAAAATGGTTTTATTGTTTTTCAAAGTATTCTCCAGCATGATTTATATACTTTTGCATGTGCTCAAACCAATTGCCCAAGCACCTTCCTCCACCCCGATTGAGACACCTCCAAAACATGGTTTTTGAACGTTTAAACAGCATCTTCTGGCGACGAAAATCGTTGACCACGCATTTTTTTCTTGATGTGCGGGAATAAAAGAAGTCATTGGGTGGCAAGTCAGGGCTGTACGGCGGATGACCCATCAATTCGACGTTTTGGCAGGTCAAAAAAGCGCTGGTTTGAGCCAATGTGTGGGAGCTCGCATTGTCATGGTGCACAATGATTCGTCTTCTCTTGTTCGTATGTGAAACTCGCCGAAGATTTCAGGCAAACAAATTGTGGTGTACCACTCAGAATTGACCGTCCTACGTTGCTCAAGCGGAACAGTCGCCACATGACCAGTTTTAGCCGAAGAAACAGGCGACCATTCGCTTCGAAGTGCTTTTTCCACGAACAACTTTCGTTGGATTTGGCTCGTCTTCGAAGAACCACACGGTCGAATGCTGTTTTGTTTCGGGCACATACGCATAGATCCATGATTCGCCACCTGTGACGATTTTATATAAACGTCTTTTGAAGTACCGCGATCGTATTTTTTCAAAATTTCTTTGCACCAATCGACACTACCCTTTTTTTTAACCGAGCCTTCATCGATGCTCTCTTGTCGTCATAATGAAATTGTCGAAAGTTGTGAAAAATGATTGCACGAAAATGTTCACGAGTTCCATTTTTTTGCCAAATTGATTTTTTCAAGTCACTGTAAACAACACAAGCGCTGGTCGTACGTCAAAACGTTCTGATTACCTTTATTCTAAAATATGTTAAAATGTCAGATGGCGCAAGACAACACTAAGTGTAGCCAAGGCCATATATATATATATATATATATATATAGCAACCCTCGTACTCCAGGTGACTTTTTAAAGAAATCAATGCTTTGGAATCGCACTTCTAAGAAGTATGATGAAGTGAGTTGTCCAAACATCGTTAAGGAATATATCGGAGTCGATTTGATGGAAAGTTTGATTGGCCGTTACAAAATTCCGATGAAGACGGGTAAATGGCCTTCTCGTCTATTTCGCCATATACTTGACTTAGCAATGGTAAATGCTTACGTTTTATACCACCGCATAAATGGCGAAAAACATCACCGAATTGAATTGCCAAAGTTCAGTGAAGAAGTAGCAAAAAGTCTTTAGCTGATGTCAGAAAAAATTAGGTTGGCCGACCATCTAATAATGCCCAACCCTCTGCAGAAGCATCACAGAGTTCTAAGATGTTGTAGCTGTCTATTGTTAGATATGATGATCTTCAATAATGGTCATCTTTTCAGGATAAAAGTAAGAAACGACAATGTCGCAACAAGCCCTGTAAATCTGAGACTCAAGTATATTGTGAAAAATGCCAAATTCCGTTGTGTATGTCCGTCAAAAAATCTTGCTTCAAAGAATTCCATGCTTTATAAAAATCAGTACTTCATGATATTTCTGTATATGTGAAAGCGCATAGAGAAAGGGACCTAAGGGTAAAAAAAATCAATTTTCATTTTTTTTTCTTTTGTTTCATGTGGACAACATCTGAGCATCGAATGAGACCGATCCCATGCCCCAAAAGTGTTCCCTCGCAGAGATATGCGCCTTTTATGAAAGTGAAGTCGACGATTATAAGCGCAAATAGAAAGAGACCTAATCTTTAAAATGACTCCTGAACAAAACTTTCTATTTTGCGCGTCACATATATACAATTACATATTAAATTCTCTGTTAAAATTTGTTTGATTTTCTTACTTTAACCTTTTCTTAATAAATAAAATCAAATATAGCACTTTTTTCATTATCATAAATTCATAAATTTTATTTCAAGATTTCTGCATGAGACCGCCCAGAGACAGGGTAAACATTTTTGGGGTTAAAAGGCCAAGCCGACTCTTGAAATTTTTTTTTAATGGATTCGTATTTTATGCCCAATTTTAGTTTTAAACGGAATTTTAATGTTACAAATCTTTTCTATGCATTAGAAGGTTAAATTATTTACGAGGGCGACCGCAAAACTAACTGGCCTGGCACAATTTCTGTTTTACTAGCAACTTTTTTGTTTAGTTTTTTAAAACCAATCTTTTATAAGCCATCTGTCAAAATTTCCGAAACATTTAATGATTATTTTCTTTGTTACAGGTGATTCAACTAAACAAGTTTTATAATTTTTTAAAAATGGAAAATAAAGAGTTTCGTGCGGTAATTAAACACTTTTATATGAAAGGCTATACGCCACAATTAATTAAAGATGAATTGGATTCTGTTCATGGTGATAATGCACCATCATACTCCACCGTGAAATCCTGGGTTCAACAATTCAAAATGGTTCGTTCAAGTACGGAAGATGAACAACGCTCTGGAAGACCGAAATCTGCTACTACTATTGAAAACATTAGAAAAATATTTAATGAAGTGACTAAAGATAGACGAATAAAGCTCAGAGAACTTGCTTATATTGTTAAAATACACGAAAAATAAGTATTTTACATGATGAACTCCACATGAAAAAGCTATCCGCAAGATATGTGCCGCGTTTGTTGACTTTGCCCCAAAAAATCGTCCGTTGGACCAATTCCGAGGAGCTTTTAGCGACTTATCAGCGTAATTCAATAGAGTTCTTGCGTCGATTCATAACTGTTGATGAAACATGGATCCATCACTACATCCCAGAATGCAAAGAACAGTCAAAACAATGGATAGAAGCTGGTAAAAGTGGTCCCAAGAAGGCGAAAACTGTTAAGTCTGCAGGAAAAGAAATGGCCACAGTATTTTGGGATGCAAGGGGTATAATATTTATTGATTATCTTGAGAAAGGAAAAACTATAAATAGTGAATATTATTGTGCATTATTGGATCGGTTGAGTGAAGAAATCAAGTTAAAACGACCGCTTTTAGAAAGAAAAAGTTAATTTTCATCAAGATAATACTCCTTTACACTGCATTTTTAACTCAACAAAAACTGGCCGAATTACGATTTGAAATTGCTCCGCATCCACCATATAGTCCAGATTTAGCTCCTTCTGATTATTTCTTGTTTCCAAATTTAAAAAAAAATTCTCGGTGGCAAAAAATGTTCGTCGAATAGCGAGGTTATTGCTGAAACTGAGGCATATTTTGAAGGTCTTATTTTTCGGATGGAATTAAAAAACTTGAAAAACGTTTAATGAAGTGTATTGAGTTGGAAGGAGATTATGTTGAAAAATAAATAATAATAATTCCAAAAAATGGTTCTTTTTATGTTAGGCCAGTTACTTTTGCGGTCGCCCTCGAATGTTTATGTAAATTTTTGTTTATTTGATGTAAAAAATATTGAAATATTGAAAAATTATTCCTTGAGGGCATATAATTTTATTTGTCAAATATCCGCTGATTTCTTGTTGAAGCCTAAAAACTATTTGGTGTTCAAATATTTAGCTCCTCATAGGATTGAGGATATATATTTATATAGTCATTCCATTTTCAACACCTCATTTGCAACAATTCGAAGATTCTTAATAAACGAATAAGTTCATAAATTGTTTAACCCCACTTTGTATAAGTACTTATATATTCTGAGAATCGATACACTACGCCCACATGTTATTATTCTCAATAATGGGAATGATTTTAGCTTCAACGAAATTAACTAAGACTTCTAAGAACGAAAGTATAAATTACTTGCGCGCAGTGACAAAAAAGAAAACTAAACAGACATTTTTTATGTAATTTTAGGACACCCTAACGAAAGGCCATTTAACCTCTATGGCCACATTAACATGGTCGCAAAATATTCGTCTGTGTTTGGTAGGAAACAATTTCACTATTCTTGAAGTGGTTTCTAATTTACGCTTGATAATTGTTAACAACGCTTTAATGGGTGATTTTTTCCATTAGCGTTTATGTCATTATTTTTCACTTTACGAACATACATAATTACTCGTATACAGGCTCACATCTATACAGCCCCTCGGACACTTGCTATCATTCTTATATGCGTATGTGTTACAGTGTAAACGGTCTCCAGCGTAAGGATAACCATGTTTCATTGGACCTATTACCGTGCAATAAAATATCAGCAGAAACATTAATCAGAGATCCACAATACATACATATTCCGGGACGATGGCAAGCTGAAGGAG
The DNA here is from genome assembly GCA_963513945.1 of Hydrotaea diabolus. Lineage (NCBI taxonomy): Eukaryota > Metazoa > Arthropoda > Insecta > Diptera > Muscidae > Hydrotaea > Hydrotaea diabolus. Next base: position 162,760,611 of record OY740717.1, read on the forward strand.
GGGAAACACAATGCATGAAATGTCCTCGTATTTATGTACGAATAAGTGTAGATGTGTTTGTGTGTGTGAATATGAGTACAGATGTTGTATTTATTTAGTATTTGCCAGGAGGCTTTATTTCTGCCCGGTTAACGCACACACACGCCCACACGTAAAGCCCAGTTGTATGAATGGGTTTATGCTCGACCACTCACAAATATGAACGAGAGGTCTAGCAAAGTGGCTAATATTTGCCAGAACTTGATCTCTTAGGTAAACATATAAGTCCTAAGCACAGTGGGACGAATACCTCAGCCATTCAGTGCAGAGGTTGTGTCTTTTGTTAAGAGCGAAAGTAATGGGTGGTCCAACCATAATGCACGATGTTAATTGTGTTAAATGTTAATTAATTTAACATTTCTTTGTTTCAGTGTTTGACAAATTTAACCATGGAGAGGTACACAATTGAGCAGCGCGTTAAAATTATTGAAGCCTTGTAGGAAAATAAGCGCTCAAATCAAAATGTTCGTGTATTTCGTGCACTTCATGATTTTTTTGATCAGCATAATCAACCAAAAGTGTCCAGAATCGGGGAAATTGTGAGCAAATTTAGGCAAACTGGGTTTGTAGGAAATTTGAAAAGAACTGTGCATGCTCGCCCAGTTCGTTCTGCGGAAAACATTGATGTTGTTTGCGTTAGTGTGGCGGAAGAGCCGACAACCTTCACAATTGGGCATCTCACGAAGATCACTGATGCGAATGTTGAATAAAGATTTGAATTTACACGCTTATGCGGTTCAATGGACTTAAGAGGTGAAGCCTTCTGACCATTTTAAGCGTCATCAGTACACCGAATGGTTGGCTGAATAGGCAGAAATGAATGGTGACTTTATAAAGAAAATCATTTTCAGCGACGGACACACTTTCACATCAGTGGATTCGTTACCAAGCAGAATTGCCGCAGTTGGGCAAATGAGAATCCACGAGTGGTTGTTGAAAAGCCGATGCACCCACAAAGAGTAACTGTGGTGCGGTTAATGGGCTGGCGGCGTCATGGGACCGTACTTCTTCGAAAATGAGATGGGCTAAGCAGTTACCGTGAATAATGTTCGCGAGATGACAATGGACTTCTTGTGCCCATAAATAGAGAATATGGACCTGAACAATATGTGGTTTTAACGGAATGGTGTCACTTGCCACACAGCCAACGAAGCAATCAGGGCTGTCATAGAAACCATGTCGGTTCTGCTAATTTTCGTTTTTGCAAACCAATGTTGCTTTCATTTAGAGTCATGGAACCAAGTTGGTTTTGTCCATTTCGAATGTAAAAAAACCAATGTTCGAATCAGCTGTTGCTGATAAAACCGATATCATTGGTTTTCGTGACACCAAAGCATTTTTTCTTATCGTTTTCAAAACCAATAATGACAACATTGGTTTCTATAACAGTCCTGAATTTTGCGCCAAAAATTCAATGGCCGTGTTTTCTCACGTCGTAGCCAGTAGAGTTGTCCATTTTAAGCTGCTTTGATGGCCAAAACGAGATGCGATATGGATGCGGATGATCGAATTACTTCAATCGTTGAGTCACTTTGTTAAAGAATAATGCGAGGTCTTTGTACAAAATTAGCATCAGCCTGGTTTTTGAAACTTTGTGTTGTTGAGATTAAGTTCCAGGTCAAGGGGCACTCTCTTGGCTATGGAAACCACAGTATCGTCAGTGAGCACCGTACGGCAACGGGTACTGTGAGTGTTATTCGCTGACATGTAGTTCTAAAACTCATTTTGCGCAAACTAGAGCACTGCAAGCGAGGTGGAAGCGAAATTACTGCACTTTTTGGGCCGCATTGACTTTGAAAACAAGTTGGCTTTACCTTTCAACATTGTTAAAGCATAAAGTGTTTTTTTTCGTTCTGACTTTCTGTCAAGATCATGACAGGACAAGTGCTGTCACTTTCACAATATAGCATATGAAGCAAAAATAAACCCCTGGATTGACCACCCGGTAGTTATATTACGAGTATATGTTTAAAAAAATAATCCTGTTCTCTCTTTAAATACTCTAAACCAGTAACATCCAGGCACACATCCAGAGTCTATATGGCCCAAGGTGATTTATGTTTGACATTTTTACTGAAAACTCTTAGAACTCATACTAGTACAAAAACTTTTTCACCATTTTACAATTTATCGTCTTCATACGAGTATTATTGTTGTTTTTTGAAATTATCCAATCACGACAAGTCTTAAGGTAAACGAGTATTACTCTGTCATAAGGCAATCACGCAAGTTACTCCAGACTAACTTTGAAAACTTTTTTGTGGCCCCCCTTGTTCAATATGAATAAGGGCTGCTTTCGCACTGTTGGGCTTCATAAATAATTGACAAGAGTTTCTCGCCCACTCCCTCGTTCTGGCTGCCTCAATAATTCGGAAGTGCTGTAGTGTAGACGAAAGTGTTTCCTCCACTGTGGGGCTAAAGTTTTGAAGGTACGATTTGACTGTGTATGTGTCTGTGCACGTATAGATGTGTGCGTATATGGTGGGCAAGTGTTATTGGAACGTAGTGGGTGCCGGCCATTGTCGGCCTAGTCGCAGTTGCGGCACGTGTTGATGAGTGGTCACGTTGAAACACGCAATATTGGTGGCACATGTGTTGGCGTGAATCAGAGTTTAGTCAAATCAAAGTTAATCACTATAAAGCAAGACTCACGGCATTCATTACGAATATTTACGGTTTTCGTTGAAATTCTGGTGAAAATCTGCCCAATTAGGGATTATTTTTCTTATGTTTTTATGGTGAAATCGAATTCGCACTGTTTTTCAATGAAAATGTTTATTAGGTAGAATAAGGATTTCGCTAAGGTTATATCGGCAATCTTTGAATTCCACATATGCTTGCTAAAAGTGCTAAAAACCGGATATATAAACCCATGCCGGTTTATTCAGGACACAAAACTAGCATTTGTATGAAATTTACTCGGTTAGCGAGCAAGTTGTCCTCAAGTCGCTAACGAAACGGATAAGAGTTGCCACACTTATTTTTTCTACAAAAACTAAAACATGACACACCCTGCTTTAAAAAAACATATGTTTTTTGTTATGTATGGTCAAAAATATATACATAGAAAAAGGTGTCTTCAAAAAACTCAAATTGGGTTCTTCTGCAAGAGGTGGGGATAAGTTTAACTATAGGGTGATCCATCTTGAGGTATTTTTTTCAATAGCCTTTTTTCACAGTTTTCGCGTGAGTTGTGTTCAACTCTATTTTTTTCTTTTCAGTATTGTTTGCCATTTCATCATGGAAAGACTTTCACCGAAACAACGTCTCAAAATTGTGCAACTGTAGTATGGAAATGAGCGTTCGGTGAGAAACGGTTTTCGACCACATTTTTGTTCAGTGATGAGGCCCATTTCTGGCTTAACGGCAAAGTCAATTTACAAAATTGCCGCATTTCGGCTGAAGAGCAAGAAGAAGAGATTCAAGAGGTGCCATTATACCCAGAGAAAACCACAGTTTGGTGCGGTTATAAGCTGGTGAAATCATCGGTGCATATTTTTTCAAAAATGATGACGGCCGGAACGTAACGTGCTCGCTATCGCCCGTAATCTTGACGACACTTGGTTTCAACAGGACGGTTCCACTTGCCATACAGCTGCTCAAACAAGGGACCTATTGAGAGGTAATTTCGAAGAGCAGCTAATTTCACGTTTTGGATAGGTGAGTTGGCCGCCTAGATCGCGTGATATCACACCTTTAGATATTTTTCTTTGGGGTTACGTAAAGTCCAAAGTCTGTGCTGACAAACCAGATACGATTCAGGTTTTGGAAGCCAACATTACGCGTGTCATTAAAGACATACTGGTCGAAATGCTTGAACGAGCCATTCAAAATTGCACCCTCAGAATGGAAACCCAGAGGCGTACTTGCGGCCAACATTTGAAGAAAATTATATTCAAAAAATAAATGCCATAAAATGTCCTTTCAAATTACCAATACAGATTCCACACTCGATTTGAATTTTTATATTTTTTTGCTCTGATCCTCGAGATGGATCACCCTATATAACTGCAGTAGCTCCAAGGCAGTGTATAACATTGTCACAGGTGACGAATCATGGATATATATATATGAACCCGAAACAAAACAACAATCGACCGTAAAGGTCTTTCAAGATGAGGCCAGAAATATATATAGCAGCCCTCGTACTTAGTGTAAAAAATTTAAATTTTGTATACGAGTATTATCTGATATAATCTTATATGTATATATCCCCTATCCTATTCATACGATCTAATCCAAAATCAATTCATAGCCACGACCCTTCTGAAACTTCCCACACAAATGGCGCTAGTTTAGTGCAGATTACAATTTTCATAGCTTGTCCACGTACGAAAATAGTAGATGGCACGATTGAAGAAGGACAATTTTTATTTCCCTTTCTTCCCTTCTTTTTAATTAAAAATACGTAGTGGTATTTGTAAGTCGGATGAAACGACTGAATTTTGTGTTTTTTAAAATTGAAAGAAATTTCTTTACTAATCCAGATATGGGTTAATACGAGTACTTATACTTTGTCTGGAATTCAGGCTCAAACACTCACCGGTGGGGTTCCACTAATTGATGACGGCTTCCGACGATAATGCATTTTATAAAGTGCGGTCCAACTGAAACGCACGGTGTAATTTGTAAATAAAATCAAAAGTTTTCAGAGTATTATCTTAATATTTTTCATAACTATAGAAGGATGTATGACAAACTAACGAAATGTTCGTCACGGCTTCGGTGGCATACCTCAATCCGATGGTTCATATTTTCAATGACTCTGAGACATAATTTAATGTCGAAAAACCAGCCCTAGAAAACTTATAATGAAAATAGAAATTGCAATTTCATCGATCAAATTGAGGTAGAAGTATTTAGTTTAAAAATTGTTTGCAAAATAACATCGAAATTTAATTTTTGGGAAGGCAATTTTTCGCTGTCAACGCTCAGAAACATAATAAAGGGTGGCCGAACTAAAACGCACGATTGTAAACGAAACAAAAAGTTTTTAGAGAATTACCTTGATATATATTTTTTTAATAGAAGTATCTATGACCAGAAACAAAACAAAATATCGGGCAACTGCTCACCACGGCTACGGTGGCATACCTCTTTTCGATGGTCCATATTTTCAATGACTCTGAGACAAAATGGAGGTTCAATGTGCCGAATTCTCTCATCTTTAGCTCTTCAATAGGTCTTTGATTATTGACGTACACCTTTTCTTTTAAATATCCCCAAAGAAAGAAGTCCAACGGTGTCAAATCTCAGGATTGTTGCGGCCTGTTATAATCTTCACGACGTTAGATAACACGGCCATTGAAATTCTCGCGCAGAAGAGCCACTGTTTCGTTGAGTGTGTGGCAAGTGGCACCATATATCGTACAGATCCATATCCTCGATTTCTGGCCACAATAAGTCCTTGTCATCTCGCAAAAGCGAACACCATTCACGGTAACTACTTGGCCAGCCTCATTTTCGGAATTGCACGTCCTAGTGACAAAACGATTATTGAACGAACTGGGCGAGCATGCACAGGTGTTTTCACATTTCCTACAGAGCTGGTAAGCTGAAATTTACGCACAATTCTCCCGATTGTGGACGCATTTGGTCGATTATGCTGACCAAAAAATCACGAAGTGCGCGAAATGCATTTTAATTTGAACGCCCATTTTCGTGAAAGTCTTCAAAAATCTTAACGGGCTGCTCAAATCCATGGTGGAATTTGTCAAACGCCTAAACAAAAATGGCATAGTTGTTTCGTTGTTGTTATGTTGGGTAAAAAACTTGACATTAAGGTATCACCCACAAATTCAATTGTGCATTATGGTTGGACCACCAATCATACAATTTTTATTATATGTAGCCAAGAATTCATTAGAAATATTTTGTGTCACATTAACCCTTTATCAGCCAAACATTTAAATTTAAAATTCCACTTTCCTTCAATTATATAGGGTGATCCATCTATAAGTATGTTTTCAGAAAAAAAAAAATATAAAAATTTAAATCAAGTGTGGAATCTTTATTGTTAATTTGAAAGGACATTTTATGGCATTTTTTTTTGAATATAATTTCCTTCAAATGTTGGCCGCAACTACGACTCAGGGTTTCCATTCTGCTTAAACGAGTCATCCAATTTTGGATGACTCGTTTGAGCATTTCGACCGGTATTGCTTTAATGACACGTGTAATGTTGGCTTCCAAAACCCGAATCGTAGCTGGTTTGTCAACATAGACTTTGGACTTTACGTAACCCCAAAGAAAAATGTCTAAAGGTGTGATATTACTCGATCTAGGCGGTCAACTCACCTGCCCAAAACGTGAAATTAGCTGCTTTTTGAAATGACCTTTCAATAGCTTCATTGTTTGAGCAGCTGTATGGCAAGTGACACCGTCCTGTTGAAACCAAGTGTCGTCAAGATTACGGGCTTCAATTACAGATAGCATAAAGACTGATATCAAGGCGCGATAGCGTGCACCGTTCACGGTTACGTTCCGGCCATCATCATTTGTGAAAAAATGCGAACCGATGATTCCACCAGCTTATAAACCGCACCAAACCGTATTTTCTCTGGGTATAATGGCAGCTCTTGAACCTCTCCTTGTTGTTCTTCAGCCCAAATGTGGCAATTATGTTAATTGACTTTGCCGTTGAGCCTGAAATGGGCCTCATTACTGAACAAAAAACATCGGATCTTATCACTGATCACTCATTTCCATAATACAGTTGCCAACAATTGAAGGTAATTATTTTCAAAAAATAAATGCCATAAAATGTCCTTTCAAATTACCAATAAAAATTCCACACTTGATTTGAATTTTTATATTTTTTGTTTTGTTCGGAAAAAATAGCTCTAGATGGAACACCCTATATTTTCACAGCTATGATATTGTGGTACGTCGATTTGAATATCCATCAAGAATGGTAACAATTGTTGATTGTAACGCAAAGTCTTTCCGTCCAACAGAATGTTTCTAGTCCCAGCCGATGGTTAAGTGACTTTTTCTGTGTGTATAAGAAACCCTGATAAAAATGAACCATTTCGGTCCATGTTTGCAAACAGCACACATGTCTTTAGCCCCACACAAAATTCCTTTCCGAGTTGAGGTTCTGCCGCTCTATAAGTCGCAAATTAAACCCGATTGTGCTCAAATTTAATTATGGTTATGATATTTCCATTTTAAAGAATCTTCTGGATATCAGAGTGGTGCGGGGTATGTCATAATTTTACTTTTAAGTTTTAATAAAATTGATTTTAAACAGTAAACATATGTTTTTGATATTGGTACCTTCGGGGATCGAAAAACCAAATTTTCAAAGAGCGAAAGGTACAAAATGAAAGAAAAACTATCTTGCATCCCCGTTTAATACTCCGGGATCGAAAAGTACATTTTCAAAGAGCGAATAGTACAAAATAAAAAAAAAAACATTTAACATCCCTGCTTCATACTGCTGAGCTTGTTCAGTTTATATTTTGTACAGCAATTCGACTTATTGTGCTCAAAAACATCATAGGGAATTATGTGACTCATTGTGCCAAGGTGACCTATCTTTTCTTTGTTTTAAAAAATCCCCTTTGAGAACTCCATGGAAACGTTAAACAACTGAGTACACTTAAACTGTAAACCGAAGCTCAGTAGTTAAACCAACTTGTACGGCTGTCCTTTTGAATCAAATTATTTGTGCGTAGATATCTACAGACTGATAAAACCGGAACCGCCCTCACATTACACAATGAAGTTTGTACACATACATACACACATATGTCCTTCAGTGCATGCCTGGCATATTATTCTGTCATAAAGCCCACCGCAATTGGCCATCTCTGAACTGTGCATCAATCGTCCGGCTGCTAGATGACATGGCTTAAGTAAAAGGTTTTACAAAAACATTAAAAGGCTTTACATCTAAATGCTTTTCGCTTATTTTACTCCAACATTCTGCCCCCCACCCGCACTGTGATTCTCTGGGATTATTTTCAATTTCCGAGATTACCACTGGTAATTCTTAATCTTTTGTAGAATTTTCATTAAAGTTGTCATTAAGTACACTCCGGACGCCGACAATCGCCCCAGGCTAGGGCCACTGGCTGCAAATAATAAATGATTTCAGGCCGTAGCTTTATTTAATTAAATGCTTGCATAGAATGGCTTTCTTTTCCCTCATTTGGCCCATTAAACTCATAAACTATTGCTAGTTTTTTTTTGGTTCGTTTTTGTTCATCTGCCGAGGACAAAATATTAAATATGTGAAGTTTCTTTGGGGAGTCATTAATATTTTGTGGAATTTAATTAACAATAGCTCATGACGAAGTTTTCAATTTGGTAGGTGGTAAGTGTTCCACTGGGCACAGTGTTGGGAAAACTTATGTTTAATGCTCGCTGTGTAATGCGATAACGAGTTAAAAATAGCTTGTTGTGGTAGAGGTGGTAAATGAACATATGTGACGCGCAAAATAGAAAGGGACCTAAGGGTAAAAACCAGCTTTGTTCAGGAGAACCATTTTAAAGATTTAAATACGTGTATCTTTCAAAAAACGCGCATATCTCTGGGAGGGAACACTTTTGGGGCATGGGATGGGTCTCATTCGATGCTCAGATGTTGTCCACATCAAACAAAAAAGTGAAAATTGATTTTTTTACTCTTAGGTCCCTTTCTCTATGCGCTGTCACATATTGAGATTTGCTTTTAATGTTTTTGCATACATATGTTAATGCAACAACGTGAACAATCAGAGGGAAAATTTTAGCATTAAAAAAGAAACAGCTGACTTTTTTGTGGAAAAATAGATTTATAATTAAACTTTTAGAAAAACTTAGTTGGAAATCGGTTGGGACTACTAAAATTGCATTGCAAAAAAAGAATTTCGGTTGCAATCACCAAATGTTTAAATTCGTAATGGATACTAGGGTTGCTAACTATGTTTCTGGCCTAGGCAACTCTAAGCGTTGCCTGGCGCCATCTGACATTTCCATTGAAAAGTTTGACTTTTTTTGCATAAACGTACTCAGAACGTTTTGACGTACGACCATCATTTGTGTTGTTTACAGTGACTTGAAAAAAAAATCAATTTGGCAATATAATGGAATTAACTCGTGAACATTTTCGTGCAATCATTTTTCACAACTTTCGACGTGGATTATCACGACAAGAGTGCATCGATGAACTTAAATCCTTGTATGGTGATGAAGCATCATCCTATAGCACTGTGAAAAAGTGTTTTAATGAATTTAATCGTGGCCGACGCTCTCTCATAGACGAAGGTCCTCCGAAAACGGCCGTTGTGCCAGAGAACATTGATGCCGTGCGTGAACTAAAAATGCAAGATCGTCATGTTACATATCGTGAGATAGAGGTATCCTTGGACATTTTTCCACCAGCATATGGGCAAATCTACGGTATAGTACGATTCCATGTCACTCAGGCTTCTAACCACTTTAAGAGCAATATATAATATTTCTGAAAGTGTCATAATTTTCAAAACGACGAGTTTAACCTCGCCAACATCCTAAAGTTTTAAAATTATGCTGTTAATGTAGTCTACTGAGCTTAGGTCTACCCTAATTTACCCTAATTTTGCTTGTAACTTTCGAAAGTTGTTCAACTCTTTTGGCTATAACTTTTTCAGCATAAAAGAAAATCATTCTAATCTTTTTGTGGATGATAGTAATTATGTTGCAAAATCTTCTATATGTTGAAAAAAGCATGTGCCATCACTGAGGAATAAATGGTAGCTCTTCAAAATCTGTCACTCTGTTTTTGCATAAAACGAAAATTAATAAAATTTTCTTTTTTGCGTTTTCAGCGTGAACGTAATTGCAAATTTTTTAATATTGGATTATAAACGACAAAGATACTAACAAAAGGCGACCAAACAATTTAGTGTGCCTTCAGCAACAAAGAAATTATGACAGTACAAACATCATCAGGTCGATGCGTGCAGATCATGAAATTTCATATTTTTTGAAGAGCACATCCGCAGTTTGAAAAATAACTAGTGGCAACCCTGTGTGATCGGTAAATATGAGTACTACTAATAATGTGTGTAAGTGCTAAATAGATCGAATTATTATTTTGGTACCGAGAGCCATTTTAGGTTAAATTTTGTTGATTTTCATAGGGTTTTCAAGTTTTACTTGCAATAGAACCAAAAGGGACAATCCGATCATTTTAGCACTTTCACAAAACAATAGTGCCTATAAACTCTATGATATAAGCCAAATTTCAACCTTTAATTCTTTAAACTGCGGATGTGCCAATCAATTAAAAAAATAATTTTTAGCGTCCTGTTGAGTAAAAAGTACCGTAAAGGTAAAAACGTCATCCGATCTATTTAGCACTTTCACATAATAATTGCATTGATCATACGGAGAATTTAAGATATATTGGATGCTATAATTCTTAAAACTGCGGGTGTGCCTTCCATTTTGAATTTGCCTTTCAGCGAATTTTGGAGAAAAAACTGTTGTAGATAATTCAATGTTTTACCGATCCATTTTGCACTTTCACATAATAATTGTCATGTTAATATCTACCATTCAAAATATATTTGACCCAATAATTGTTTAAACCGCTGATGTGCCACTCAATTTTGTTCTGTATTTTTTGATAATTTATAGAACAAACTTTAACATTTTCTAATATTTATTTTCATCGCACATTCCTTAAGAAATCAGCTGTTTGTTTATTTTTCATCATTTGTTTCAACATTTGACATTTGTTCAAACGTTTGATGACAAGCAATTGTAAGGAAAGGAAAGAATTTGGAAGTGGAAGGTGTGCACAAAACAATGGGTAGGTAAACCTGTTTTTTATGTTCGTTTAATTTATTTTAAAATAAAATATAAAATAAACAGAAAAACTATTACTCAAACGAGAAAAACAACGAAGAAATCGTGAAAAAATTGCCGATGTGCGAGCCAAAGAGCTACTTCGTAAAGACAAATACAACAAGGAAAAGCGTGCTGAAAAAATAAAACAGGTGGAATTTTACATTCTAAAAATTCTGGGATTTTTCGCTTATAACTTCTTCAGCACTTGAAAAAAATGATGCACGCGAGCACATTATTTATATTTAATGTATTTTTAACAAGTTGTCGCTAAAATAAAACGTGTGCCTCTAATTTGAAATTTTTAATTTTTCAAAATTGAAATCGGACTATTTTGTAGATTTTCCCATATATTCGATATTGCATGATCACCTGGCCGTAAAAAAGGTTTGTTCTCGTTGGATCCCGCACAATTTGACAATCGTTCAAAAAAAGGCTCGTGTTGATTGGTGCAAAGAAATTTTGAAAAAATAAGATCGCGGTGCTTTAAAAGACTATAAGATTGTCACAGGTGACGAATCATGGGTCTATGCGTATGAGCCCGAAACAAAACAGCAATCGACCATGTGGGTCTTCGAAGACGAGCCAAATCTAACGAAAGTTGTTCGTGGATGAAGTACTTCGAAGCAAATGGTAGCCTGTTTCTTCGGCAAAACTGGTCATGTGGCGACTGTTCCGCTTGAGCAACTTAGGACGGTCAACTCCACAACACTAACACCACAATTTGTTTGCCTGAAGTCTTTGGAGAAATTCGAAAAATAAACAAGAGAAGACGAATCATTGTGCACCATGACAATGCGAGCTCTTCCACATCGGCTAAACCCGCGCTTTTTTGACCGGCCAAAACGTCGAATTTGTTGGTCACCCGCCGGACAGCCCTGACTTGGCACCCAATGACATTATTATATTCCCGCACATCAAAAAACTAATGCGTGGCCAACGATTTTCGTCGCCCGAAGATGCTGTTGAAGCGTTCAAAAACCATGTTTTGGAGGTGTCTCAATCGAAGTGGAAAGAGTGCTACAACAATTGGTTTGAGCGCATGCAAAAGTGTATAAATCATGCTGGAGAATATGTTGAAAAACAATAAAACCATTTCATGTTTCAACGCTTCAATTGACTCTGAATGCTTTGCGTAACATTTATCCTTCAAACCACAGAAAATAATCCAAAGGGCTCATATCACTGCTCCGAGGCGGCCAATAGACATCACAATTTTGTCTGATTGTTCGATTTTAAAAAACAGTGCGTAAAATATCGATAGTTGCGTTGGCTATGTTATATGTGGTCCGACTGATTGAAATTTCGGGTCCTGACAATACTAGTGTTCCCAGATGCAAACTGCAACTTGGAAACATTGGAAACTTTGACATTTCTTAGCATAACTTCACTCAGAACGTTTTGTCATTTGAAGGCGAATTGTTTTGTTTACAGTGTGTTGAAAAATTCATCTCAGTCATAAAATAGATTTATCCCGTGAACATTTTCGCGCGATGATTTTGTACGATTTTCGGCGTGGGTTATCGAAACAAGATTGTTTAAATCAACTTATTTCGACTTTTGTCGACGAAGCACCATCAAAAACCACTGTTAATCGCTGGTACCAAGAGATCAGTCTCGGACGCCGTTAGCTCCGGATGAATTTCGTGAAGGACGTCCAACTTCGGCCATTTTGCCAGAAACCATCGATGCTGTGCGTGAACTGATTAAGCAAGCCCGACACGTGACATACAGTGAGATTAAGGCATCCTTGGGCATTAGTATGACAAGCATCAATACGAAATTGCATGTTCATTTGGCCGTGAACAAAATTTGTTCTCGTTGGGTCACACATAATTTGACGAATGCTCAAAAAAGGCTCGTATGGATTGGTGCAAAGAGATATTTAAAAAGTATAACTGTGGTAGCTTAAAGGCAGTGTATAACATTATCACAGGTGACGAATCGTGTATCTATGCAAAACAGCAATCGACCATGGGTCTATTAAGAAGAGCCAAATCCAACAAAAGTTGTTCGTGGAAGAAGTACATCGAAACAAATACTTGCGTTTTTTTCGGTATAACCGGCCATGTTGCCACAGTGCCTTTAGTGGAACGTAGGACTGTCAATTCTGAGTGGTACGAGGGCGGTTCGGAAAGTTCTTAGCCTATCAGTGAAAGAGAATAGTTAGTTTTTCAAAAATATTTTTATTTTTCAATATAATCTCCTGAAACTTCAATACACTTAGTCCAACGCTTATCTAGCAATTCTATCCCTTGATTAAAATAGTTTTCCTCAAGGTCTTCAAAATAGTGGTTTACAACTGTAATTGCATCTTCATTTGAGGTAAAACGCTTGCCAGCAAGGAATTTTTTTAGATTTGGGAACAGGTAAAAGTCACTGGGAGCTAAATCAGGAGAATAAGGTGGGTGGTCAAGCAACTCGTCCTTTAATTCGTTGATTTTAGCCATTGTTAAAACACTCTTGTGACCAGCGCACAAGACAGCGTTGTCTTGATGAAAAATTATTTTGTTTGTGTTGTAAGCCAGGACGTTTTTCTCGAATTTGTACATTTAATTGATCTAAAAGGTTGCAATAGTACTCTGAATTTATTGTTTTACCCTTTTGCAGATAGTCAATCAATAAAATATCTTTGAAGTCCCAAAAAACCGTTGCCATAACCTTACCAGCCGATTGAATTGTTTTTGCCTTCTTTGGGGCACTTCCTCCAGCTTCAGTCCATTGTTTGGATTGTTCTTTTGTCTCTGGAGTATAGTGGTGCATCCATGTCTCATCAACAGTTATGAAACGACGCTTAAAATCAATCCAAAATATAAATAGCAACCCTCGTGAAGGAATGACAAAGTTCAACCAATTTTTTTTAAAAATTATCAGTACTTTTTTTTACAGCCGATTCAAATTTTAAGTTTTTTCTGGCGAGTATCGTAGCTTTCATAAAAATATTGATTGAGCGACCTTAAGCAAACCAGCTTAATAAGTGTCTACGCATGACAGCCACTACGAACTTACCTAATGAAATGATATTAAGCTTTACGATTTCTCTGTCTGACCGTCTCAGAAAATTGAATTTGTATGGTTTCCGAATACTGTCCTTTACACACGCAACTGCATTCTAATTACCTTAACGAAATTTTCACTTAACTTTAAGTTATTCGGCGATAACTTACACCGCGTTCACTTACTCACTTTCTCAGGCGGGACAGCAGGAGCTATTCTTAGCTGTTGTTAAGTTCATACCGGCGCCCAGTATTTGCATTATTCAACGTGTGTGATAGTAGCGGGCGGCGATTTTATCTGTGTGAGAAATTGTGAGTGCGCGAGTGTGTGTTAATTTGAATGTATTTATTTAATTGGGGTTATAAATTCCCCTTAATGGTGTGGAAAATTGTTACCGACATATTGTGTGCCTTATTAACGATTTCAACTTGTATTTCTTTCAGTGTTTTTTTGTATTTTATTAAGTTATATTCCGAGTATTCGAATATCACTTGGCCCTTGCGTTTTTAATAAAATGATTTATAAATTTACGCACTTTTGTGTGTGCGAGTGTGTGTGTGTTTATTCATGATGGTGTGAGTAGGCCAATGATGCTGGCAATGGTAATGTTGCTGCTGCTACAACTGATGCGGCGGCTGCTGCTGCTATGTAATAATGTGTTAATTTATGGTTGTATGTTGTTGGGCGTATCACATTTCCATGCATAAATTTACAATAAACACTCAATTTGTTTTCATAATATTCGCCTCCCCTCTCCTCTTTTTATCTGTTCAAAGAATCATATAAATTATCTTTAAAAATAACACAACACTCGAGTCGAACAGTCGTATAAAAATGACATACGATCCACAGACATACGGACATCGGATATGTACGGGTTTGTCTGCATGTCGTCCTGCTGTTATAGGAAGTGAAATTAAATACTTGTACAAATAAGATAACGACAGCTTTTAACAAATTGGATACTCGCACTGTCGAGATAGAGACAGACTGAAAAAGTGCGCAATGAAATTGTGGATGTGAAATTATATTTTTGTGTCAGATGAATTTAATTGTGGCTGCTCGGAAAAGTAATACTCGTATGCAGTGCGATACGAGGGCGACAGCAAAACAAACTGGCCTGGCACATTTTCTGTTTTACTAGCAACTTTTTTTTTTGTTCTTTGTAAGCCATCTGTCAAAATTTCCGAAATATTTAATGATTATTTTCTTTGTTACAGGTGATTGAAGTAAACAAGTTTTATAATTTTTGAAAAATGGAAAATAAAGAGTTTCATGCGGTAATTAAACACTTTAATATGAAAGGTTATACGCCACAATTAATCAAAGATGAATTGGATTCTGTCCATGGTGATAATGCACCATCATACTCCACCGTGAAATCCTGGGTTCAACAATTCAAAATGGGTCGTTCAAGTACGGAAGATGAACAACGCTCTGGAAGACCGAAAACTGCTACTACTATTGAAAATATTAGAAAAATATTTAATGAAGTGACTAAAGATAGACGAATAAAGCTCAGAGAACTTGCTGATATTGTTAAAATACACGAAAAACGCTGCCGCGTTTGTTGACTTTGCCCCAAAAAATCGTCCGTTGGACCAATTCCGAGGAGCTTTTGGCGATTTATCAGCGTAATCCAATAGAGTTATTGCGCCGATTCATAACTGTTGATGAAACATGGATCCATCACTACATCCCAGAATGCAAAGAACAGTCAAAACAATGGATAGAAGCTGGTAAAAGTGGTTCCAAGAAGGCGAAAACTGTTAAGTCAGCAGGAAAAGTAATGGCCACAGTATTTTGGGATGCAAGGGGTATAATATTTATTGATTATCTTGAGAAAGGAAAAACTATAAATAGTGAATATTATTGTGCATTATTGGATCGGTTGAGTGAAGAAATCAAGATAAAACGACCGCATTTAGAAAAAAAAAATTCTTTTTCATCAAGATAATGCTCCTTCACACACTGCATTTTTAACTCAACAAAAACTGGCCGAATTACGATTTGAAATTGCTCCGGATCCACCATATAGTCCAGATTTAGCTCCTTCTGATTATTTCTTGTTTCCAAATTTAAACAAATTTCTCGGTGGCAAAAACATTTTCGTTCAATAGCGAGGTTATTGCTGAAACTGAGGCATATTTTGAAGGTCTTGAAAAATCTTATTTTTCGGATGGAATTAAAAAACTTGAAAAACGTTTGATGAAGTGTATTGAGTTGGAAGGAGATTGTGTTGAAAAATAAATAATAATAATCCGAAAAAAACTGTTCTTTTTATGTTAGGCCAGTTACTTTTGCGGTCGCCCTCGTACATCTACACGTTTGACTTGTCGAGGCCATGCCCATCCTTCAACTCCGATTAAAACAAGCGGTCAATTCATCAGCTAAAAGTCATTAAGTTTAATTGACATTGATACCATAGAGCGGCGTTGTGGCAGTGTTGCCATTTATGGTTGATTGTTCATTGTCACAATTGAGTTTTTAAAATTGTCAACGTTAAAACCAGCATAGACAGTCCGTAAGAAAGTAAACGGTTGAAAGGTGGACAGAATGACCTCGAATTAATTTGGGTGTGCTGTCTGACAGACACACTTCACCTAAATGACTGGTTTATTATTTTTTTTACCTCTAATATAGGATACTACAAGGCTATGCAATTGAATTGTTAACAACTTCACATTAGCAATACTGGCAAAGCGATAACGCCAGCTATGTCAAATTCACACTAATGGAAGCCGTTTATATTGTAAACAAACAAGCATTTTTCAATCGTTATACAGTGTGTCCGTCGGGAAGGTATACTACTTTGTTTGTTTAGAATGGATCGAGAATGGATGATACATTCATACATGTTTTATTTAATGTCGGCAATTATGTATGGAATACTATATCAGATAAATGTCCGCCCGCCTCTGTTAGCCTCACAAATGCTAGCCCTTTTCAGCACATTTTTCATTACATTCTCACACATTTAACGCGGTATTTCATTAATTTCATTACGAATATTTTGTTTGATTTGCTCAAACGTGTCTGGTTTGTTTGCATAAACCTTGCTTTTCAGATATCCCCACAAATAGAAGTCCGTAGCAGTCAAATCAGGCGACAGTGAAGGCCAATCAACATCACCATTTCCTGAAATAACTTGTTGTGAAAAGAGGTCTCGCAGTAATTCCATTGTAATCCTAGCTGTATGCGATGTGGCACCGTCTTGTTGATACCCGTACCACATGTTAATCAAGCCCAAAGCATGCAGTTCTGGCGTTAAAAAGTTTTCAATCATATCACGATATCGCTCCCCATTGACAGTTACCGTTACGCCGTTTTCATTTTCATACAAGTTAGGTCCAATGATTTCATGATAACCACCATCTCTTGGACAGGATGCCTCCGCCCAGGCAGATCAGGTACGATCTTCATGATCTAGAGAGAGAGAGAGAGAGAGAGAGAGAGAGAGAGAGAGGTCCAGCGGTATAAGAGAGAACCTTTAGATCACCGAAACTATCAGGCAGGTCTGAACAACATTCAAGCCGATGAAGTCGCAGCAGCAGTATCCAGCTACCGTGTGAATGTAGTGCTAGGGAAGCATGCCCCGGAGATTTCACCTGAGGTGAAGATACTACCTCGGTAGACGCGCGTGGTTTTGGCGCAGCTGAGATCTGGATGGTGCAGCCGCCTCAATTCTTACTGGGCACGAATTGATACTAACGTTCCGGACATCTGTCCCGCCTGCCATCAGGGACCACATGACGTGCCTCTTCAATTGTCCGGCCAAGCCAACTCAGCTGACTCTGTAGACGCATCCAGTTCAAATGGCGCGTTTCATCCACCTGGATATCGAAGCAGATCCCCATAGACGAACAAGACTTCAAAATAAATATATTGTTCTTACAACAACAACGACTGCCAAATACGAACTATCAAGACTAATGTTTACCAAAATGGCGCCAAAGGAAAGTAGTTGTTGTTGTTGTAGCGGCACATAGTGTCGGGCCGAAGAATTCCTGCCTCGGGTCGATCCGGTGCATAGAACCGGCTGTCGTGGGATCAAAAGAAAAGTATACAGAGGGAAAGTAGTATACCTTCCCGGCGGACACTCTGTTCAAATAATCACATTCGATTTGTAAAAAAACTGATTCAAATCTGGAGTAAAAATATTAAGCTACTCACAAGTTGTAAACAATCGTTAGAATTTCAGATTGGAAAATAATTCCATTTTTCAAATATTATTATAAGAAATATTTTAACTATCCAAAATAAACAACAAACGGATAAAATGAAATGATGATTGCATTTGTCAAACTCTAAGGGTTGCATCACCCTTTCTTAATTATTTGGACCCTATTGCGTCTTTCAAATGCCCCTTCCGATTAAGGGCCCTGTTGATCACTGTGCCTGCTTTTCGATCTTTATTCAACTCTGGTGGTTCGCTCCCAAATTGCAGCCTTGTCGCTCTATATCAAATTCGGTACAGAGACGATGCGTTTTCTTTATGCCAGAATGAAGTGGGTTAAAAATATTTAGACCCATCCAACCGTTGACATTTTTCTTTTTTTCGTTAAATGTCAATTATGCTACCAACATCTTGGTAGCATTCGGCTAACCTTTCTAATTATTTCCTTGCCGAATTGTCCTTACAATCGCAAAGCCACTCGTATAAGATTACGTTTTGCGTAAGGTACATAACTGGCCCTAATACACATTTAATTAAATATTCATTACCTTAAAAGTGAAGTCACAGTTGGTAATTGTCAGTTTTAAAATGCCAAATTCTCAAGTCATTTGTTAAAATGTTTAGTCAACCTGCTGCTAATGTGAATGAAGCCAACGGGGTGGATCATTAAATATATAAACATAAGTGATTTTCTATACAATGACAGCCACGTGCGCCAGAGTGGAATCCCTGACATTAATTGACTTTTGAAGCCGCTTCGAAGGATAAATACTTCCTTCAGCCGTGACAGGCGAAATTCGTCAATTTCCGTAGTAACGAAGTAATTAACTATTAATATCTGCACTGAAGTCCTCGAACCTTTTCAATTACGATACTTCTGCCAACTGGTGGTGCTCTTCGGCGTTGCCACTTCTAAAACATTCAAATTACTTTCTTATTGCGAAAAAGAAACTATTAAAATTAATTATTGCTGATATCTTTCAAGAAAAAAATAAATGTAAAATAAAAAAAAACTTTTCAAACTTCTGGCGCAAATCGATTTCAAGGGAAGCCGGAAAACGAAGGATAAGCAGCCAACAACAGGCAACATCGACAGAGACAGACTAAAAAGAATACGCAAAGTTTGATAAGGATTTAATTTACTGTATGTACTGGTACTACTCTGCTCCGCTGCTCTCTGTGCAGAATAAGTACAACAGCCATCCCAGCTATGCCACACTTTGTAAGAAAGAAAGTTCAGTTCTTTTGCTCAAGTCGAGACTTCAAATTGAATCAAATGAAATTGTTCACTAAAGTGATGATGGCGATGATGATTACAACGACAATGACGCTGTTGACTGACGCGTGAGGGGGGACTGTCGATGACGCTAACTATGTCAGTTGGCTGTAAGAGTAACAAGTGGCTGGAGAGGGTAGGGGTACGACTGGAATTTCTGATGTCTAAAATCAGTTTTCGCCAAAATGTTCTATGAACGTGGAAGTTAGCTTTCTTTTCTTTAGCGTTTTATCATTGAAAAATATTTACCGAGTTGTGTTTTCTTTGCATATTTCGCAGATATTTTTCCACATTTCGAATTCAAATGAAATTACGTTGTTTATGGAAAAATCAAAAAAAACAACTCAAGACGTTGTTTTTCGTTTACATTTCGGCCAAGCTGTTTTAGGCAAGTATATATGCAGATTTAGTAAACTTGTATTGGTACCTATAAAAATACAAAACTTTAAACATAGACAACGACCACTATTGGTTATTATTTTGCTGTCATAGCCATTGCTATAGGATAATAAAGGATGGGCCATTTAAAATTTTAAATTTTTATCGGCTGTTAAGAAAAAAGTACTGATATTTTTTTTCCAATTTCTGGTTTTATATGAAAGATTGTGGCATTCTAGGATTCATTCTTCAACATGCGTTCGCTAAGTTAGTTTACGATCTGCTTGACACGCCATTACTACACGTACGAGGGTTGCTATATGTGACGCGCAAAATAGAAAAAGACCTAAGGGTAAAAACCAGTTTTGTTCAGGAGAGCCATTTTAAAGATTTAAATACGTGTATCTTTGGTGTACCATCACTTTCATAAAACGAGCATGTCTCTGGAAGGGGACCCTTTTGGGGCATGGGATCGGTCTCATTCGATGCTCAGATGTTTTCCACATCAAAAAAAGTGAAACTTGATTTTATTACCCTTAGGTCCCTTTCTCCATGCGCTGTCACATATGTGACGCCCAAAATAGAAAGGGACTTAAGGTTAAAAACCAGTTTTGTTCAGGAGGGCCATTTTAAAGATTAGGTCCCTTTCTATTCGCGCTTATAATCGTCGACTCCACTTTCATAAAAGGCGCATATCTCTGGGAGGGAACACTTTTGGGGCATGGGATCGGTCTCATTCGATGCTCAGATGTTGTCCACATCAAAAAAAAATGAAAATTGATTTTTTTTACCCTTAGGTCCCTTTCTCTATGCGCTGTCACATATATATTTCTGGCCTAGGCAACACTAAGTGTTGCCTGGCGCCATCTGACATTTCCATTGGAAAGTTCGACATTTTTTAGCATAAACGTACTCAGAACGTTTTGACGTACGACCATCATTGGTTTGTTAACAGTGACTTGAAAAAATCAATTTGGCAAAAAGAATGGCATTAACTCGTGACCATTTTCGTGCCATCATTTTTCACAACTTTCGACTTGGATTATCACGACAAGAGTGCATCGATGAACTTAAATCTTTAAATGGCGATGAAGCACCATCCTATAGTACTGTGAAAAACTGGTTTAATGAATTCAATCGTGGCCGACGCTCGCTCAAAGACTAGGGTCGTCCAAAAACGGCCGTTGTGGCAGAGAACATTGATGCCGTGCGTGAACTGAATATGCAAGATCGTCATGTGTCATACCGTGAGATGAAGGCATTCTTGGCCATTTCTTTCACCAGCATACATTCGATATTGCATGAACACCTGGCCGTAAAAAAGGTTAGTTCTCGTTGGATCCCGCAAAATCACTCAAAAAAAAAGCCTCGTGTCGTTTGGTGCAAAAAAAATTGAAAAAATACGATCGCGGTGCTTCGAAAGACGTTTATAAGATCTTCACAGGTGACGAATCATGGATCTATAAGTATGAGCCCGAAACAAAACAGCAATCGACCGTGACAAACGAGACAAATCCAACGAAAGTTCGTGGAAGAATCAGTTCGAAGCAAATGGTCGCCTGTTTCTTCGGCAAAACTGGTCATGTGGCGACTGTTCCGTTTGAGCAACTTAGGACGCTCAATTCTGAGTGGTAAACCACAATTTGTTTGCCTAAAGTCTTCGGAGAAATATGAAAAACGAACAAGAGAAGACGAATCATTGTGCACCATGACAATGCGAGCTCTCACACATCGGCTTAATGGGTCATCCGCCGTTCAGCCCTGACTTGGCACCCAATGACTTATTTTTATTGCCAAACATCAAGAAAAAAATGCGTGGTCAACGATTTTCGTCCCCAGAAGGTGCTGTTGAAGCGTTCTGCTTCGGCAATTGGTTTGAGCGCATGCAAAAGTGTATAAATCATGCTGGGGAATACTTTGAAAAACAATAAAACCATTTTTGATGATAAATATTCGAATTTTATTATTAGCCAAAAATATATAAAGCAGTACGCTGTCAGTTTGGGTAAGATCCGCTGTTTTCGACCAAAATGTTGTTCAGTGCTGGGGCCCATTTCTGGCTCAACGGCAGAGTCAATAAACAAAATTGCCGCATTTGGGCTGAAGAGCAACAAGAAGAGGTTCATGAGGTGTCATTATACCCAGAGAAAACCACGGTTTTTTGGTGCGGCTTATAAGCTGGTGGAATCATCAGTGCATATTTTTTCAAAAATGATGATGGCCAGAACGTAACCGTGAATGGTGCCCGCTATCGCGCCGTGATATCGATCTTTATGCTACCTGAAATTGAAGCCCGTAATCTTGACATCACTTGGTTTCAACAGGACGGTGCCACTTGCCATACAGCTGCTCAAACAATGGATCTATTGAGAGGTCGTTTCGAAAAGCAGCTAAATTCACGTTTTGGACAGGTGAGTTGGCCGCCTAGATCGAGTGATATCACACCTTTAGACATTTTTCTTTGGGGTTACGTAAAGTCCAAAGTCTATGCTGACAAACCAGCTACGATTCTGGTTTTGGAAGCCAACATCACGCGTGTCATTAAAGCCATACCGGTCGAAATGCTCGAACGAGTCATCAAAAATTGGACCCTCAGAATGAACAGCCTGAGACGTAGAAAATTATAATCAAAAAATAAATGCCATTAAATGTCCTTTCAAATTACCAATAAAGATTCCACACTTGATTTGAATTTTTATATTTTTTTGTTCTGAAAAATACCTTTAGATGGATCACCCTATAGTTTATTCAAAAGGACGTTTCGTGCCATTTATTTTATGGAATATAACTTCCTTCAAATGTGTCCCGCAATTACACCTTAGGGTGTTCGTTTTGAGGGTCCAATTTTGGATGAGTTGGAGCATTTCGCCCGGTATGGCGTGAATGACACACATCAATGTTTTCACGGTGTAAGTCTTTCCATGATGAAATGGCAAAACATACTGAAAAGAAAAAAAAATAAAGTTAAACACAACTCACGCCTAATCTGAGAAAAAAAACCCTTTTGAAAAAAATACCTCTAGATTAATTACCCGTTATTATTGTTTGTTAATAAACAAGATGTGATAACAAAAAATGTTTGGTTATACTTATACAGCTCCAATAAGTAAATTCTGATTTCACACAATAAAAATAGGCTCCACTGTAAAGGTGACATGACTCCTCCTTGCGTAGATCCCCTCATAACTTATTTCCTTTTAACTAGGGAGGAGTTTATGATTCTGCCCCTTAGCATGTTGCCCGTGCATAGGATTATGCCTGGTTGTACCCCAATGCGGTTAAGAGCTACAAGAATCGAGGTTATATCCACATTGTTGAGGGAGCCCTCGAGGTCCAGAAAGGCGGTGCAGAGAGTCTTTCACTTACCTGCCTTTGGGATAGGATGTTGTGCCTCACTGAAAATGTTAATTGTAAAAAGTTCTCTAACGTGAAGTTTTCAGAGTATTTCCAGTATAATTTCCGATAAAAAAAATTGTTGTTACTGCGCTTGCTTTCGTATCCCCCAAACTTGGGTGTAGGTTATACAGCAAAATATTTTTTGTTTGTTTTTAAAATATTTGACTTGACACCATTTCTAAAAATGTGTGGTCTAACCTTTTCATTATTTAGAAAAACAATCCACACCACAAACAGATTTAATGGGTGATTACTTTTGGGTCACAGTTGGGCGGCGATGGAGGCACTACCACCCAAACGTCAACGTTGTAATCCTTCAACGATGTATTTGAAATATACTGTGCGGTATTTACTAAAGGTTGATTGAGGAAAAAGGAATTAGATAGAAAAAATCTCTATATTTAGTGGTCAGTAATCTTTTGTGAATAAAGGCGCAATTAAATTCCGAAATGATTTGAGTGGATTAGGGAATATATGCTTAATGTCGAGTGAGGAAACAACACATGGTAGGCGATTTGAACTTAGTTCATGAAATTGTCGAAGCAGGATTGTAGGAACCTTTTTTTCCTTCCCAAAATTCAATTGGCCTTAGCGATTTGTGGAATTTTTAAAATCTTCTGATTTTTATTGTTTTAATTTCGAGTTTATTCATTGCTACAGTAAAACCTACGATTTGTTGTAATCACATCTTGATAATAAACGAACATTAATACGAGGCTTCTCCAATAACATCACCCCATTCATAAAGGGTGGTCCAACCGTAATGTTTGATGGTAACTGTAAGTCACACCTTAACGTTAAGATTTTGTCCAACTTAGTCTAACATTTTTTTCTTTCAGTGTTTGACAAATTCAACCATGGTACACAATTGAGCAGCGCGTTAAAAATGCCTTTTATGAAAATGGCTGTTCAAATCAAATTGTATTTCATGCAAACCGTGATTTTTTGGTCAAAAAAATCGATTAAATGTGTCCACGATCGGGAGAGTTGTGCGCGAATTTCAGCAAACCGGGTCTGTCGGAAATGTGAAAATACCTTGCATGGCATGCTTGCCCAGTTCCATCTGCGGAAAACATTAATTTGCGATAGTGTGGCAGAAGAGCCGTCAGTCAACCTCTACTCGTCGTCGTGCCCGACAATTGAACATCTCACGAACATCACTGATGAGAATTTTGAATAAAAATTTGAATTTACAGGCTTACAAGGTTCAATTGACTAAAGAGCTAAAGCCTACTGACCATTTCAAGAGTCATCAATACTCCAAATGGTTGAACAGACAGAAGTGAATGGTGATTTTTTAAGAAAATCATCTTCAGCGACGTGGCACACTTTCACCTCAGTGGATTCATTAACCAGCAGAATTGCCTCATTCGGGCAAATGAGAATCCACAAACGAATGTTGAAAAGCAGACGGGCTGGCGGCGTCATCGGGCCGCACTTACTTCAAAATAAGGTCGGCCAAGCAGTTAACGTGAATGGTGTTCACGATCGCGATATGATATCGAAGTTCTTTTGGACAGAAATGGAGTATATGGACCTGGAAGATTTGTGCAACAATCGGTTCATATATTTACCCAGCAAACCAAACCCTCAGAATTCTGTACGACAATCGGCAAAATGTTCCGTTTTCTTACCGAGTTCGTAACGAAAAACATATGAGAGGGTTGACAAAAATTCTGAACTTCATCTCTGAAAAATAAAATTCTCAGACAAATCGAACAGAATTCGTAACGATTTCGGTAAGAATTCTCGATAGAGTTCAGATATTGTTCATAATTGTCTGATATCAGACATTGGGGGCAAATTTGGTTTACTGGGTATATACATATAATGGATGTTTTTTAAGACGTGAGGTTTTTAATTTAGCCACACACATTCGGAGTTAGTATTTTTGACAGCTGCCACTTGATTTATGCTCAGTTTGGTTTGCCATTTCATAATGAATAGACTTACTTCGGAACAACGTTTGCAAATCATGGTGAATGGGCCCAAAACGAGATGGTCACCGATCCTGATTTTTACAAAAAAATTTTGTTCAGCGATGAAGCTAACTTGTGGTTCATTGGATATGTAATAAACCAAAATTGCCGCATTTGGAGTAAGGAAAATCCACATGCCATTGTTGAGACACCGTTACATCTTGAAAAAATATCTGTTTGGTGTGCTCTGTGGGCAGAGGGAATCATTGGTCCTTATTTCTTCAAAAACGAAGCCGGCCATAATGTTACAGTCAATGGGGAACGCTATAGGGCCATGATTAATGACTTTTACGTGCCTGAATTGAAGGATGTTGATGTGGACGACCTTTGGTTCCAACAAGACGGTGCTACATGCCATACAGTCAATGAAACAACCAATTTGTTGAACGAAACTTTTGGTGAGCGCATTATCTCGCGCCGTGGGCCTGTGTCATGGCCTCCAAGATTGTGCGATTTAGTGCTACCTGACTATTTTTTGTTTGGTGAAGTCATGTAAAGTCCATTGTCTACGCTGATAAGCCTGACACGATTGACGCCCCTAAGCACAGAATATTCGGCGCGTTTTTGCTGACATACGGCCCCAAATGCTGCAAAAAGTGGTCGAAAATTGGGCCTGGAATTTATTCGAGCCAGCCGCGACATAATGGCAAACCCTTATCTTTACAATAAAGCTAAATTCTTGGCCATAACATTAAATTATATGCGTTTTATTTCTTCTTGAAAACCAGAAGTCTGAAAAAAACACCCTTTTATTAAAAAAAATGGTGGATACTGGCCAATCGAACAACGCTCGTGTTTGAGGATTCCAATCAAAGTTGGTTAGGTGGGATGTTCGTAATTCCTGCTAAACTTTAATCAACAGATCTAGAAGAAGGACCCGTAGAGAAACCGTCAACATCTAAGCATGGGATAACTTAAAAGGAATTCAAAGCTCAAGGCGAGAGGGCTAAGCAAATGAAAGTAGCGCATTTATTGGAGAGCTGGTCGCCAGAATAATTAACCTTATCTGTCGAAAGCATCAGCAACGAAAACAATTACATATTCCCTGTTAAAAACCTACCTATATACATTACAAGAACTAAGAAGCTTTAGCATTGTATATTGATGGTGCAGACATTAAGATATCATACGAGTACCAACTTTGACTGCAAAAATGGAGTGCTTTCCAAAAGATGGCATTAAAATTCTGTGGCATGGTGCAGACTTCCAAAGATGGTCTGGAATCCCGATAAGGATTTCAGGAATATACGTGAGAATCACACACGAAAAATGTCGCGAGAAAAAACTATGTGTGATTTATTTCACTATCTACTTTGTATTCGGATCCTCTTATACGAGGTCAAATCAATTATTCCGTGACTTTTCGAATAAAACAAAGTTTTTTTTTCAACATAATCTCCCTTCAGCTCAATACACTAAGTCCAACGTTTCTGCAATTTTTGTATCCCCTGCAAAAAAGAACTTTTAATGCGGGTCTGACGCGTTAATGCTCGCGCCGCAAGTCGATTCAGAAAGTGAATCGAATTCTGATTAAAGTATTCAAACTTAATTTTGTTGATAGTTTTATTAAACATGAGCTCAGTTTGCACCTAATGTTAGCATTAAACATAATTCATTTCTAACTAAAACATAACGTTATATATGATAGAATTATATTGTTTTAACCTACAACTATCCCACGCCCATTTGGTAGTTTCTGACCTTTTTAGGTGTGTCCCTTTATTTAAAAAAAAAACTTTTATCGTGCAAAGTTTCATCTCGCTACGACTTCTCAAAAGAAAGTTTTTTCCCGCTAAATTGGTGACTTGGACCACTGAGCGTCGTGACGATGCTAATTGGCTGCCATGATCATGTGATTTTACACCGTTGGACTTGGAATTTCTTTGGGAATATTTAAAAGAAAAGGTGTACGTCAATAATCCAAGACCTATTGAAGAGCTAAAGATGAGATAATTCGGCACAATGAACCTCCATTTTGTCTCATAATCATTGGAAATATGGACCATCGAATAGAGGTATGCCACCGTAGCCGTGGTGAGCATTTGCCCGATATTTTGCTTCACACATAACTGGCCATAGACACTTCTATTAAAAAAATATATATCAAGGTAATTCTCTAAAGACTTTTTGTTTTGTTTACAATCGTGCGTTTTAGTTCGGCCACCCTTTATTATGTTTCTGAGCGTTGACAGCGAAAAATTGCCTTCCCAAAAATTAAATTTCGATGTTATTTTGCAAACAATTTTTAAACTAAATACTTCTACCTCAATTTGATCGATGAAATTGCAATTTCAATTTTCATTAAAAGTTTTCTAGGTCTGGTTTGTGACTAAAAATATGAAACGTTAGGCTTTTATTGAATACTTCTTTCTACATCCAAACTATGTTCGTTTGCTATCTCAATTCGATTTCCATTACATTCAAATGACAAACTCTTATTTCAATATTCAAATTGCGAATTGATGTAGAAACGTTCCCTTTTTTCACAACATCCAATAAAATTATAACGAACTTTTTTTGTTCCCAAAATATTTCTTACCCACATAAGTTCAACAACTTCTGTGCCAAGATTGCCTGTGATTTCAATTTGTCACATAACGTCCGAAAATGTTATTGCATTCTGCAATAAAAAAAACAAACATTCACCTTTCCATGAAAGTCCATTTCAATTTGTTGGCCTTTAGTCTATTGGAAAACATACGACTTTGTGATGAATTTCGTAAGCAAACATTTTTATACTACAAATACGATATGGACCGTATTTTTTTTGCTGCTGTCCCAATGTTTGCTGAGACAATTCCTCAAATTTGAGTTTGTCATAATTTACACATTGCAATGTTTTTTTATTGCCACTACAACATTGGGCACACTCGTACTTCAAAAACTTGTATCTGCATGGCATTCCATCGTGTTTGCCATCAGCATATTGATGCCAGAGGCGTACTGCTGCAAGAAGGAAAAAATCGATAAAGGTAAACTTTTCAGAGACTCAAATGTTTTAGACAGATAAAACACGATATTTATAAAGGGTGCTTCAACTAAACTCACGATGTTAATTGTAATTAAAACAAGCAAAATATGTTAAGTTTGGATGTGCCGAACTTTGGATACCCTCCACCAGATTCCCAAATTAAACCAAATTAGGTGCGGAAATGTGTTCTATATAGAAATCTTTATGTGCAAAATTACATTTCGATAGGTCAAGCTTGTGGTGAGTTATCGGTACCAGAAGGACTTTTCCGATCTCAACAGGATTTGGCGCAGAGGTGTGTTCTATATAAAAATCTTTATGTAGAAAATTTCATCTCGATAGGTAAAGTTTGTAGTGAGTTATTGTCATATTATTTTTCAAGGCCCATGAGACCGTTTGTGTGGGAGGTACCAGTAGGGCCTTTCCGATCTTAGCCAAATTTATCGCAAAAGTCTGTTCTATATATTAATCTTAATGCCGAAAATTTCGTCTTGATAGGTTAAGTGAGTGGTGAGTTATTGTCATATTATTTTTCAAGGCCCTTGAGACCGTTAGTGTGGCAGGTACCAGTAGGACTTTTTCGATCGCAACCAAATTCAGCGTAGAAGTGTGTTGTATATAGAAATCTTGATGTGTAAAATTTCATTTCGATAGGTCAAGTTTGTTGTGAGTTATAATCATATTATTTCTCAAGGTCCATAAGGCCGTTTGTATGGGAGGTACAAGAAAAAATGGCCCAATCTAAGCCATTTTTACATAGATGATTGCGCCTATATAAAGATTATTATTTCCAAAATTTCAGTGAGTTTGCTCAAGAAACTGGACGGATATTTCCAAATAAAAAAATAATTTTTATTAGCTAGAGTCGGTTGAGGGTCTCCAACACCAACTTCCCGTAGAGCTATATAGCCCATTTTCAATACCAACCATGCAAGGTTAACTACACATGTTTGTGCCAAATTTCAGCTCCCTAGCTGTTTTCATGCAGGCTCTATCTTGTTTTCAACAGACGGACAGCCGGACAACATGGCTAGATCGTCTTAGAATTTGACTAGAATCAATAATATATATACTTTGTTGGGTCTCCAATGATTATTTCAAGGTGTTACAGACAGAATGACAAAACTAATATACCCTCCATTGTATGGTGGAGGGTATAACAAAAAGACTTATCCTTATATTTTCTTTTAATGGTCGATTATTTGTAAAACAAAATATCGGCCAAATACTCGCCACGTGATCGGTGGCTCACCTTTTTCCGATGGTCGATATTTTCAATGACTGAGACAAAATGCAGGTTCAATGTCGTTTATGTGCCGAATTATCCCAGCCTTTAGCTATAGCATTACACCTTTTCTTTTAAATATCTCCAAAGACGTTAGAGTTTCTCGCGCAAAAGAGCCATTGTTTCGTTGGCTATACGGCAAGTGCCAACTTCCTGTCGGAACCACATATAGTCCTGGTCCATATTCTCAATTTGTGGTCACAAGAATTCATAGCAAACACAATTTACGGTAACTGCTTGGCCGGCCTCATTTTCGAAAAAGTATGGCCCGGTAAACCACACCAAACTGCTGCCACTCTTTGTGGATGTATCGGCTTTTCAACAATCACGTGTGAATTCTTATTTGCCCAAATGCCGGAATTCAGCTTGTTAACAAATCCACTGAGGTGAAAGTATACCTAGGGCTGAAGATGATTTTCTTTGTAATGTCTCCATTCACTTCTGTTTGTTCAACGAATTAATCGGCGCATTGTCGATGCTTGAAATGGTCAGTAGGCTTCAGCTCTTGAGTCTTGTGAGCGTGTAAACTCAAATCTTCATTCAAAATTCCCATCAGTGATGTTCGTAAGATGTTCTACTGTTGGGCACGACATGGAGTCGAGGTTGACGGCTCTTCTGCCACACTAACCCTAACATCATCACACAAACAAAAAGATGTCAAATTAAATTGATTATGTACAAAACTTGACGTACATTATGGTTCGACCACCCTCTACTATGTCCAATTTAAAATGTGGTCCGTAGTGTGGCCCGACCTAAAATCTTAGGGGAAGGTGCTTATATATATGGATCTTCTAGAGCGGCAGAGAGGATTTTGTAAGGGGGTTAATATAGAACAGCGCATAGAGAAAAGGGCCCTAAGGGTAAAAAAAAATCAATTTTTCTTTTTTTTTTCTTTTTTTGATGTGGACAACATCTGAGCATCGAATGAGGACGATCCCATTCCCCAAAAGTGTTCCCTCCCAGAGATATGCGCGTTTTATGAAAGTGAAGTCGACGATTCTAAGCGCAAATAGAAAGGGACCTAATCTTTAAAATGGCTCTCCTGAACAAAACTGGTTTTTAACCTTAGGTCCCTTTCTATCTTGCGCGTCACATATAGTCCCGCCTAACCAGGATAGGCTATCGGCCACGCAAAATGCTACATTTAGGCAACCTTAGACTTATAGTGTAGCTTTTAAAGCTTCAGGGCCAATAAGGCAATTTGATGGGGCCCTATTGTCCCTGAGTTTTAAAATAATACGAGTTCAAATAACCAAGAGGAAAGGGGAAAAATTCAAATTAACAAGAATTAAATTAAATTTCGATTTTTATTCACATTTATTTAGAAAATTTTGTAAAAAAGTCAGTAACTTTCTTAAGAAAGTTTTAAAATTTTCGATAATGCCTTGGTCTGATGGATGCAATCTTGATATCGTGCTGGGTCGAAAAAATCATTTTTTACGCGACCCAATGTTGTTGAATTTTTCCTTTTTCATGTCATTGTTAACCGTGGTCAGTCATTTAAAAAACATTTCTGTCGTCTTCCATGAATTTTTGTTTGACCGATATGATGTTGGCAGATTTAGCTAAAATAAGGGGGTTCAACTTTTAGGATCCATGTATGTTACATGCTATAGAAGGATGTTTAGTCTGTCTTAGCTCAGTTTCCTTCCATGGCACTTTTCGTCTTTGAATGTTAGGGTGCGTCCGGTTAAGTCTGTGTTGAAAATGTTCCTTGAGCCTTATAGCCATTCAAATGGTAATTTAGCTTGTCTATCCATTCGGAGCAAATGAAATTATCCACATTGGCGCTCTTTTCGCAGTTCTTTTTAAGTGTGATGCCGTGTCGGTTTTGAAATATTTGACAGCCAGTCCTCATTTGCGGCAAATGCTTTAATACCAAAAGACTGTGCAAAAGACTTAGCTTTTTCCTTCAGCATGAAACCGCCAAGGGGAACAATTTGTGCTCTACACTGACTAATCCACTTAAGTGAGTTTTTTTCAAGACGGGGAAATTCACCCTGACGTAACCTTTTCCTACTCGGACTTAAGGCACTCCCCGTGATTCGATCGTTGTTCTTCAAAATCATTGACAATGTCGACGTTAAAATGCCGAACTTTTTGGCAACTTCTTTTTTTAATTTAATTATGACATTTTTTGTCACTTACGGAAATACATTTGTTCGTTTTTGAACTTACGAGGGCGACCGCAAAAGTAACTGGCCTAACATAAAAGTAACCGTTTTTTTGGAACTATTATTATTTATTTTTCAACATAATCAACTCAATACACTTTATCAAACGTTTTTCAAGTTTTTTAATTCCATCCGAAAAATAAGATTTTTCAAGGCCTTTAAAATATGCCTCAGTTTTTCAGAGAATTTTTTTTTAAATTTGGAAACAAGAAATAATCAGAAGTAGCTAATTCTGGACTATATGGTGGATGCGGAGCAATTCCAAATCGTAATTCGGCCAGTTTTTGTTGAGTTAAAAATGCAGTGTGTGAAGGAGCATTATCTTGATGAAAAGGAACTTTTTTTTTCTAATACGGTCGTTTTATCTTGATTTCTTCACTCAACCGATCCAATAATGCACAATAATATGCACTATTTATAGTTTTTCCTTTCTCAAGATAATCAATAAATATTATACCCCTTGCATCCCAAAATACTGTGGCCATTACTTTTCCTGCTGACTTAACAGTTTTCGCCTTCTTGGGACCACTTTTACCAGCTTCTATCCATTGTTTTGACTGTTCTTTGCATTCTGGGATGTAGTGATGGATCCATGTTTCATCAACAGTTTTGAATCGGCGCAAGAACTCTATTGGATTACGCTGATAAATCGCTAAAAGCTCCTCGGAATTGGTCCAACGGACGATTTTTTGGGGCACAGTCAACAAACGCGGCACATATCTTGCGGATAGCTTTTTCATGTGGAGTTCATCATGTAAATTACTCCAAACTTGTTTTTCGTGTATTTTAACAATATCAGCAAGTTCTCTGAGCTTTATTCGTCTATCTTTAGTCACTTCATTAAATATTTTTCTAATGTTTTCAATAGTAGTAGCAGTTTTCGGTCTTCCAGAGCGTTGTTCATAATCCGTACTTGATCGACCCATTTTGAATTGTTGAACCCATGATTTCACGGTGGAGTATGATGGTGCATTATAACCATGAACAGAATCCAATTCATCTTTGATTAATTGTTGCGTATAACCTTTCATATAAAAGTGTTTAATTACCGCACGAAACTCTTTATTTTCCATTTTTCAAAAATTATAAAACTTGTTAACTTCAATCACCTGTAACAAAGAAAATAATCATTAAATATTTCGGATATTTTGACAGATGGCGTATAAAAGATTGTTTTTAAAAAACAAAAACAAAAAGTTGCTAGTAAAAGAGAAAATGTGCCAGAATTAAAATTACTGATTTTAACAATTGAAAGCTTACTCAAGACTGCGAGCCCTTTCAAATCTCATTGAATATCACTCGTGTAGTATACGTTGAACTCACCGACTTCAAATTACAGACTATGAATTATCGACATCAAATTATAGGGACTAGTAAGGCACGACTCTAACTTATAGAATTTAGGCAAGTAAGAAACCAATCGTACAAGGGTTGCTATATATATTTCTGGCCTAGGCAACACTAAGTGTTGCCTGGCGCCATCTGACATTTCCATTGAAAAGTTTTGAATTTTTTTAGCATAAACGTACGCAAAACGTTTTGGCGCACGACCATCTATTGTGTTGTTTGCAGTGACTTGGAAAAATCAATTTGGCAAAAAAATGGAATTAACCCGTGAACATTTTCGTGAGATCATTTTTTACAACTTTCGGCGTGGCATCGATCGACAAAAGTTCATCGATGAACTTACATCTTTGTATGGCGTTGGAACACCACCCTATATCACTGTGAAAAACTGGTTTAATGAGTTCAGTCGTGACCGACTCTCGCTCCAAGATGAAGGTCGTCCAAGAACGGCCGTTGTGCTTGAAAACATTGATGCCGTGCGTGAACTGATAATGCAAGATCATCATTTGACATACCATGGGACAGAGGCATCCTTGGGCATTTCTTTCACCAGCAACCTGGCCGTAAAAAAGGTTTGTTCTCGTTGGATACCGCACAATTTGACAATCGTTCAAAAAAGGCTCGTGTTGATTGGGGCAAAGAAATTTTGAAAAAAATAAGATCGCGGTGCTTTAAAAGACGTTTATAAGGTCGTCACAGGTGACGAATAATGGGTCTATGCGTATGAGCCCGACACAAAACAGCAATCGACCGTATGGGTCTTCGAAGACGAGCCAAATCCAACAAAAGTTGTTCGTGGAAGAAGCACTTCGAAGCAGATGGTCTCTAGTTTCTTCGGCAAAACTGGTCATGTGGCGACTGTTCCGCTTGAGCAACGTAGGAGATCAATTCTGAGTGTTACACCACAATTTGTTTGCCTGAAGTCTTTGGAGAAAAAACGAACAAGAGAAGACGAACTATTGGGCACCATGACAATGCGAGCTCTCACACATCGGCTCAAACCAGCGCCTTTTTGACCGGCCAAATCGTCGAATTGATGGCTCTATGAAATAAAACCCCAAGAAATAATACTGAAAATGAAATAAAGCCCCAAATTTTTTTGACAGAAAGCAACAACAACGATATTTGGGGCGTTGGTTGTTTCATCTTTTTTAGGGCTTTATTTCATTTTGGTAATTAGGGCCTTATTTCATAATAAAATAAAGTCCTAAATTCTAAAATGAAGTAAAGCCATAAATATCATTTTTGGGGTGTTATTTCGTTTTCTTAAATAGTGAGATTCTGCAAAACACAAGCTGAATAACAGTTATGCATCGCTAACACTATGCGCTATGTAGAGATTCAAAATTCGCGCGAATTTTGAATTTCTACCCCTCTTGCACTTCGACAAATTTAAGTGCAAATTTTTTTTCCAAACCATCAGTTTACATTTACCTAAAACTGAAATTCGAATTATTTTTCTGGTGTTGGAAGAAAATCTTTAATATTGTCGAAGTGTAAAAGGTGTAGATATTAAAAAATCGCGCGAATTTTTAATTTCTATACCTTTTACACTTCGACAAAATTTAAGATTTTCTTCTTAAAACACAAATTTACACTTTCTTAAAATTGAAATTTCAATTTTATTCAGTTTAATGAAAAGTGTAAATTGATTGTTAAAACAAATTATTTTTGTAGGTTTTATTTTTGCCAAGCTATAAGGCGAAATATGTTTAGCCGAAAGTTATTGCTTGACTATATCAAAGCTTCTAAGGCAGCATCTGTGGCTTATCATAAAATAATGGCACTTTCTCTGTTACCGTCAGGTTCAATTGGATGTAAAAAAAATATATCTGTTTTTAAGCAGAAAACTAGAACTTCGTCTGCTGTAGAGGCGTATAATGGCGTAAAACAGAAACTTTTTTAAATTCGTTAAGATTATTCGAGAGGAAGAATTTCTTAAAAGCAGACATTTTTCAATGTTAGTTGAAAGCGGAGGACCACTGGCCAAAAAGAGAAAACGAAATGACATTCAAAAAAGTTCGAGAATTGAAGAAGCATATATTCTGTTAGAAAAGGGGAAAACATTTGCCTCCGCATTTCTTTCTCAAATGACATTTGGCATATGTGTTGATATGGTTCTATATGTGAATATATTCGATGATGAAGAAGAATCTTCTGATAACGAATGGGAGAAACAAGTTAACGTTGAAGACTCTAATGAGCGTGACTGTATTTTTTGCACAGACAGAATAGCTAGTATTGTTCTACTGCCTTGTAAACATCTCAAAGTTTGCGAAGAATGCAATTTAAAATTACAGGCATATGCGATTTCCAAGGGATTAGAGCATTATAAATGTCCATATTGCCGACAAATTGTTGAAGATACAAAGCAGGTGTTTGTTTAATATTTGATTCATTTTTCAATAAAGAAACTATAAAACTATATGTGACGCGCAATATAGAAAGGGACCTAAGGTTAAAAACCAGTTTTGTTCAGGAGAGCCATTATAAATATTAGGTCCCTTTCTATTTGCGCTTAGAATCGTCGACTTCACTTTCATAAAACGCGCATATCTCTGGGAGGGAACACTTTTGGGG
Organism: Hydrotaea diabolus; assembly: GCA_963513945.1. Classification (NCBI taxonomy): domain Eukaryota; kingdom Metazoa; phylum Arthropoda; class Insecta; order Diptera; family Muscidae; genus Hydrotaea; species Hydrotaea diabolus. The sequence goes on from OY740717.1 coordinate 162,796,031, forward strand.
CATGGGATCGGTCTCATTCGATGCTCAGATGTGGTCCACATCAAAAAAAGAAAAAATATGAAAATTGATTTTTTTACCCTTAGGTCCCTTTCTCTATGCGCTGTCACATATTTATTTTCAAAAAATAGGGCCTTTAAAAAAATTAAATGGGGTGTTGTTTCCTTTTAGGTTTGGGCTCTCTTTTCATCCTTTTAGGGTTTTATTTCATTGTAGGAATTGGAGCTTAGTTTCATACCGAAATAAGGCCCAATTTTTTAGCTTTATTTCATTTTCAGTTTGGGGCTTATTTCTTGGAGCTTTTTTTCAAAGAGCCGAATTGATGGGTCATCCGCCATACAGCCCTGACTTGGCACCCATGACTTCTTTTTATTCCCGCACATCAAGAAAAAAATGCGTGGTCAACGATTTTCGTTGCCAGAAGATGCTGTTGGAGCGTTCAAAAACCATGTTTTGGAGGTGTCACAATCGGAATTAAAAAAGTGCTTCGACACACGCAAAAGTCTATTAATCATGCTGGAGAATACTTTGAAAACAATAAAACCATTTTTGATTCGCATTTTCATTACTAGGCCAGAAATATATAGCAGTCCTCCTATTATATCTAAAATGATTTTGCAACTCCAGTTTTTTTTGTCAATAACTCCAAAAAAATTAATTTATACAAATATTTTTAAACGCCAAAATCGAAAGTAAAAGCTTCAGTTGAAAATTTCAAAAATCGCTGTTAAAGAATTCCGCCTTCTGAACCGTCATGCCCACTAGTTCATTTTCAAGTTTCTTCCACTGGTTAACTCATGAAAGTTGTGACAGTTGTGGTATGAGGCACACACACTAACGTACTAGACTCCGGCAGACCTGGACTTTGAACACCACCACACAACACATTGTCAATTTTCGTAGTTGCTGCAAGCCGTATTCCGCTTGCTTGGTTCATTCTCCAAAAAAAACCCTATTTGCCAAAGTTTTCAAGTCACTCAAATATTGCATACATTCTGGCCTACAAACAAAATCCGCCCCCCACATATGTACAGACGATACAAACGTGCAGATAGACCGAACTCCACTCCACACTCGCTGCTTATGGATATTTGGTCTGTGTTTTCGCAATAAACCTGCAAATGTTTTGTAGAAAACTTTATTACCATGTCATGCATAAATCATTGACACATTTGTATTCTGCTCCCGACTCATCCGTAGACATTTTCTGGATTCAGGACAAAAACAAGCGCGCACACCCGTACTTATCGTTGCAGCACAACGTGAAATCCCACAAACATCTTTTCCATCCATCATACATCGCTCCAGACAACCATTTTGAAAGGCTATGAATGACTGAATGGATGGATGAAGGTACATACATATGAATGAATTACAGTATGTTCGGCGTGTAAGTATGCCTGGAATGGGATGACTTTGATCCATCATACGACCAATTGGTTGCTTGATATTCAACGAAATACTCTGATACGACAGCAGATCCTTTTTTTAGGGGGGGAATCGAAAGTAAAAGAAACAAGAGAATGAGTTTCTACGTGTGCACCGGTTTTGTTTTGCAACATGTGGGCGATTTCTGAAATGTTTAACCAAAAAAGATGATTTCTTTTGCAAAAAGTTTGCCTAAGTCTATTCTGATTTTCCTGTGCCAGAGGATGACTACGAATATTTGGGTTGCATTTAAATCTGGAAGGCAAACTGTTTGGTATCACCTGAGAAAAATCAGTTTTCCATTAATTTTGACGTTGAAGACATGTGATTATACAGTTTGACGACAGTAAGTACCACATAGCGAAATCCTTTAGATTTATTCTGGCAGAAGCTTCTACATATATATCTACCAAGGATTGGGTTCCATTATAGCATTGTCAGTATTGGGGAAAATGATTTTAGTGACGTGATTCCCCTAAAATAAGTGAATTTAAATAACGGGTGAACAATCGAGAACACAGAATAGGCGTGAGTTGAGTTAAAATTAATTTTTTTTCCGGTATTGTTTTCCATTTCTTCATGGAAAGACTTACACCGAAACAACGACTCCAAATGGTGCAACTGTGTTATGGATATGAGCGTTCGGTAAGAAACGGGTTTCGACCAAAATTTTGTTCAGTAATGAGGTCCATTTCTGGCTCAACGGCAACGTTAATACGTAAAGTGGTCGCATTTGGGCTGAAGAGCAACCAGAAGAGGTTCAAGAGGTTTGGTGCGGTTTATGGACTATTGGAATCATCGGTCCATAATTTTTCAAAAATTATAATAGCCGGAACGTATCCGGAATTTTTGCTACCTGAAATTGAAGCCCGTAATAGTGATGACATTTAGTTTCAACAGGTCTGTGCCACTTGCCATGTAGCTGATCAAACAATCGATCTTTTGAGAGGTCATTTCGAAGAGCAGCTAATTTCACGTTTTGGACCGGTGAGTTGGCCGCCTAGATCGTGTGATATCACACCTTTAGACATTTTTCTTTGGGGCTACGTGAAGTCTACGTAAAATAGTCTATGATGACAAACCAGCTACGATTCAGGTTTTGGAAGCCAATATTACGCCTGTCATTAACGCCATGCCGGTCGAAATGCTCGAACGAGTCATCTAAAATTGGATCCTCAGAATGGACATCCTTAGGCGTAGTTGCGGCCAGTATTTAAAGGATATTATATACAAAAAATAAATGGCATAAAATCTTGATCACCCATAAATAAGATAGATCACCCGATACGACATTAGTCGTATAGGGGGAACTAAAGGAAGAAAAGAAACATATTGGCCTAACATCCATAGGACATGATTTTGCAGCCCATACGGTGGATGACTAATGAACTCAATCTTAGCAAAGACGTAACATTAAGGGCATAGCTAAATATTATTTTGTTTCAGTTTATACGAGGACTGCTATATATATTTCTGGCCTAAAAATGAAAACGGGAATATTCATCATCAAAAATGGTTTTATTGTTTTTCAAAGTATTCTCCAGCATGATTTATACACTTTTGCATGCACTCAAACCTATTGTCGAAGCACTTTTTTCACTCCGATTGAGACACCTCCAAAACATGATTTTGAACGGCTGCTTCGGGCGATGGAAAACGTTGACCACGCATTTTTTTCTTGATTAGCGAGAATAAAAAGAAGTCATTGGCTGCCAAGTCAGCGCTGTACGATGGATGGCCCATCAATTCGTCGTTTTGGCCGGTCAAAAAGGCGTTGGTTTGAGCCGATGTGTGAGAGCTCGCATTGTCATGGAGCACAATGATTCGTCTTCTCTTGTTCGTTTTTCGAATTTCTCCGAAGACTTCAGGCAAACAAATTATGGTGTACCACTCAGAATTGACCGTCCTACGTTGCTCGAGCGGAACAGTTGCCACATGACCAGTTTTGCCGAAAAAACAGGCGATCATTCGAAGTGCTTCTTCCACGAAAAACTTTCGTTAGATTTGGCTCGTCTTCGAAGACCCATACGGTCGATTGCTGTTTTGTTTCGGGCTTATAGGCATAGATCCATGATTCCTCACCTGATACGATCTTATAAACGTCTTTAGAAGCACCGAGATCGTATTTTTTCAAAATTTCTTTGCACCGATCGCCAAGAGCCTTTTTTGAACGATTGTCAAATTGTGCGGGATCCAACGAGAACAAACCTTTTTTACGGCCAAGTGTTCATGCAATATCAAATGTATGCTAGTGGAAGAAATGCCTCTATCTCACGGTATGTCACATGACGATCTTGCATTATCAGTTCACGCACGGCATCAATGTTCTCTGACACAACGGCCATTTTTGGTCGGCCACGATTGAAGTTATCAAACCAGTTTTTCACAGTGCTATAGGATGGTGCTTCGTCGCCATACAAAGATTTAAGTTCATCGTTGCACTCTTGTCGTGACGTGGATAATGTCGAAAGTTGTGAAAAATGCTCGCAAGAAAATGTTAATTCCATTTTTTTTCCAAATAGATTTTTTCAAGTCACTGTAAACATCCCAAATGATGGTCGTACGTCAAAACGTTCTGAGTACGTTTATGCTAAAAAAAATGTCAAACTTTCCAATGTAAATGGCAGATGGCGCCAGGCAACACTTAGTGCTGCCTAGGCCAGAAATGTATATAGCAACCCTCTATAGGGGGAACTAAAGGTAAACTAGCAAATAGGCCGGATTTATGTCCCTAGAAACATTGGGACCTGTTTTTGCAGCCCATACAGTCGATGACCCATGGCCTCAAACTTAGCAAGGACGTAACATTAAGGCCATAGCTAAATTCATGGCGAAATCTTATTTTACTTTAGTTTCATATGTATATTGTTGAATTTGGGCCATTTTCACCCCTACTTATACAGACAGGGTGACTCATGAAAGCTGCCACCAAAAAAAATGTAATAACTTTTTTTCTATTTAATGAATCTGGTTATTTTTTTCATTTTGCAGATTGATTTTTAGATTTAACTGGAACTTTGACAACTTGGACACTGAAACAAGAATTTGGATTGTCCGCCACTATAACGCACTGAAATCCGTAGTTTCGGTTCAAAGTGAGTAAAGGCGCACGTTTGGCGGCAATCCTCCGAGCAGATGGACCATAATGAGACTTGTTAACAATTCTGCCGAGCATGAGTCAACAGAAGACTTTACCATCGAAACCCTACAGTTCGGACGGAGGAAACAATTGCTGCTGTAGCTGCTGCCATACAAAACAATCCAAAAGTTTCGCTAAGAAGCTTATCTGCTCAAATGGCTATAAGCAGACAGTCATTGCAGTCAATTATGCACAAAGATTTGGACTTTTTCCCATATACAATTCAAATAGCCAACAAACTGAACGCGGCAGACATTCCGATTTGCTTGGAATTTTGCCAGAACATGCTTCAAATGGTGGAAGACGGAACGGAAACATGTTGAACTGTCTTTTCATGTCTGACGAGGCTCATTTCGATGTAAACTGCAACATAAGCAAACAAAATTGTCGAATATGGAGTGCTTCACAACCCACAGATACACCATGACACGGATTTGCATCCACTTCGTGTCACAGTGTTCAGTTTCATCACGCTGGATTGTCGGGCCCTACTTCTTTGAAAAAAACGGTCACTCGGCTACGGTTACTGGAGACCGTTACTGGAGCATGTTGAGAGAGTTTTTCTATCCAGAATTACGCCGAATGAGAATTTCTTTCATCTTTGTGTGGTTTCAGCAAGATGGTGCAACTCCTCACATAGCCCGGCCTTTTATGACAAAATTGCGACGAAAATTTCCCAATAAGCTGATATCCAGAAACTCCTCATTCTGTTGGCCTTCCAGGTCGGCTGACTTTTTCTCGGGGGTTATTGCAGACAGGAAGTCTACAAAGCAAATCAACAAATTTAAATGAACTAAAGCAATGCATTCGAGAAACTATTGCGGCAATTTCTGTCTTAAATCTCCAAGCAGTAAGGAAAAACTTTTTGGTAAGAATTAAATTGTATTTATAAGATTTAAATAAGATATTTAAACTACATTATTTTTAAAACTAGTTAAGCTATATTTAATAAAATTGAATGAAAAATGAAAAATTATTTCCATACACTAAGAAAGAAAGTTATTTGAGATTCTTAATGTAGCAATATCCATCAGCCACCCTGTATATCGAATTTCATTATCAGTTGGTTAAGGGTTAAGTGTTCTTTCCTATTGTAGTACGCGCTGCACAGGAAGCTACAGCTGAATTTCGTTAAAATTATTCACCGTTCCATGTCCTCCTACTCTGAAATCCATTTTTAATATTGAATTTCAAATTAAACAATTTGAGTTATGATAGATTTGTTTTCACTTCGAAATATTTGTATAACCATAGGGTGATCCATCTAGAGGTATTTTTTCAGAACAAAAAAAATATAAAAATTCAAATCAAGTGTGGAATCTTTATTTGTAATTTGAAAGAAAATTTTATGGCATTTATTTTTTGAATATAATTTTCTTCAAATGTTGGTCGCAACTACGCCTCAGAGTTTCCATTCTGAGGGTCCAATTTTGGATGACTCGTTCGAGCATTTCGACCGGTATGGCTTCAATGACATGCGTAATGTTGGCTTCCAAAACCTGAATCGTAGCTGGTTTGTTAGCATAGACTTTGGACTTTACGTAACCCGAAAGAAAAATGTCTAAAGGTGTGATATCACTCGATTTAGGCGGCCAACTCACCTGTCCAAAACGTGAATTTAGCTGCTTTTCGAAATGACCTCTCAATAGATCCATTGTTTGAGCAGCTGTATGGCAAGTGGCACCGTCCTGTTGAAACCAAGTGTCGTCAAGATTACGGGCTTCAATTTCAGGTAGCATAAAGATCGATATCATGGCGCGATAGCGAGCACCATTCACGGTTACGTTCCGGCCAATATCATATATGTGACAGCGCATAGAGAAAGGGACCTAAGGGTAAAAAAATCAATTTTCACTTTTTTATGTGGACAACATCTGAGCATCGAATGAGACCTATCTCATGCCCCAAAATTGTTCCTTCCCAGAGATATGCGCGTTTTATGAAAGTGATGGTACACCAAAGATACACGTATTTAAATCTTTAAAATGGCTGAACAAAACTGGTTTTTACCCTTGGGTACCTTTCTATTTTGCGCGTCACATATGTAAAATATGTACCGATGATTCCACCAGCTTATAAACCGCACCAAACCGTGGTTTTCTCTGGGTATAGTGGCACCTCTTGAACCTCTTCTTGTTGCTCTTCAGCCCCAAAGCGGCAATTTTGTTTATTGACTTTGCCTTTGAGCCAGAAATGGGCTTCATCACTGAACAAAATTTTTTGGTCGCAAACAGCGGATCTTACCGTTTCTCATCGAACATTCATTTCCCTAATACAGTTGCCAACATTTGAAGGTAATTATTTTCAAAAAATAAAAGCCATAAAATTTCCTTTCAAATTACCAATTAAGATTTCACACTTGATTAGAATTTTTATATTACTTTTTTTTGTTCTGAAAAAATACCTCTAGATGGATCACCCATTATTATTAGCTTATGTATTGTAGACCGACTTAAGGTCCTGTCATATTTATATGTCAAACAAATTGCACCAAAAATATAAAATATAATCTAAATGATTTTTTTCTTTTTAATTTTTTCAGCGACAATTTTATCAATCCCTAAAATTCGATTCTTTCTTGAGGTAAGCAAAAAATGTGATTTAAAATCTGAATCGGCAGAACAAAATCAAAAACTGATCATTTTTTCCAATCTCTGGTTTTATTGGAAAGTTTGTACTTTGTCCTTTTATAATGGAATACAATATCATTCATGACTACCACAACTGGCTCGGTAGTACCTCATCGGATCATCCCAATTTGTCAAAACATTTTCGATTGTTTCGGGTCGTTACAATTCAATGACAACTTTGATTTCATGTTTCGACGCTTCAACTGTCTCTGCATGCTTTGCGTAACATTTATCCCTCAGTTATCCTATCCTAATGGCTCTCTACAGAAAATAGTCCAAAGGGCCCAAATCCGAAGCGGCCAATTGACTTCACAATTTCGGCTGATTATTCGATTTTCCAAAACAGTGCGTAAAATATCGATGGTTGCGTTGGCTGTGCGACATGTGTCGTCCACCAAATGTCGTCTATGCCATTCTCTTGAATTTTTGGAAACAAAAATTCGTTGAGCTGATTGATGGATCCGTAACGCTAACTGTTGACGGTTCTTTGCGCATTATCGAAAAAATTTGCCCAATGATGACATCAATGATCCACACCAAACAGTGTCCCACGACAGCCGGTTCTATGTACAGGATTGACCCGAAACAGCAAACTTCGGCCAAGGGTTACAACAACAACAACCAAACAGTGATTCGTTGTGGATGCATTGGCTTCTCAATAGTCACGCGTGGGTTCTCTGAACCCAATATGCGGCAATTTTGCTTATTGACATAGCCACCAAGATGAAAATGAGCTTCATCTGAACACGTGATTTTTCGGTAAAACAATCTTCAGCCCATTATTAAATGATAAAGTTCAAACTTTCCAAAAAAAAAAACCCAGAAGTTTAAAAAAAAAAATCAGTACCTTTTTACAGCCGATTCAAAATTAAAATGGCCCACCCTATATTATGTAAATTATTTAAAAATTATATTTATATATTACAAATATTTCAATTTTCTTCATCATCTTCCAGATACTTTGAACTGGACAAATCCATGTGAAACTGCTCATATAATTTATTTTCATTGATTTCTCCGCATCGGCTCATGTTGTTGTTAACAACAGCCTAGCAAACTTTTGCTACAAAAGATGGATTATATGCCATTTTATTACTTAAAGTTCAAACAATTTTCGGGAAAAGAGAAAACGAGAGCAAGGCAATTCGGCTATCCTTTGGCCAAGTCTACCATGGGCCAACGTTAATTTGTCTTTGCTGGCAATACGAATAGGCTACAAATGGTCAAATTTGGCTTTTTGCAAAAAGGTAAAATTACAATTCATTAGTTTGGCCTTTTTGTTGTTGTTCGTTCATATTGTTGTTGTACATCTTGTTAGCAAATTTTTTTTTGTTAGTGTATTCGTTACGACTGGTAATTTAAGTTTTTCGGAACTTGAGTTAATTAAAGGTTAATGTCTTGTGAATTCCCAATGAGCATTTCAAGTTTACCTACTCGCTTTCGAAAGATTCAGTCATTTTTCCCCGGAAAGGCTTAATGTGTGCGCCTAATAAGGTCAAATGAATTCGCTGCAAAAAGGTATTTCATGTTCAATGCTGAGCATGTTCCGCTTGATTTGCTATGTAGGATAGGCTATGTAATGTTGTTTGTCGGAAGATTTTAAAGCACCGACAATTGGAAATAACTAAATTGTTTCGAAATTGGCCGTACTCGGTGTGCGTTCAATCAGAACATGAAATTTATATTCAATTGCTTGCCTTAATTATCTTGAAGTCCTTTACTATCCTTGCTCACTTGAAGAAAATGTAAATAAATATTTTAAATATCCAAACGGAAAGTAGGCAAACGCATACTTTTGAATAAATTAATATTGAATTGATTTGAAAGAATGTCTAAGTGATTACGCCATAATATGGTAGACATTGGTAGTGGGTTGTTAGCAGGATTCTTTCTTGGCAGTCATACTTCTAAAATATAAATTCTATAAAAGCTATGCTACTTTGGTAGCGTAAAAATATAAGGATTTCCAGCTTGTGGGGTTTCTTTGTTGGGAGGTGTGACCATATAAGTAGTTAGATTACTTAGGGTCAAGGACCCTGCCTCACCAGGTTTTGGCTTTTGCTTACCTAGACTACCTTGAGTTTATATCTTGTTTACAAAATCACTCAAAGTCATTGCATGGTATGGCAACTACGCTAGAGTTGTTGTATTGAGGAGTAGTTGTATTAAGTATTGAAGACGCCAGTGACTTTGATTGATAACCGAGAGTTGAGACTAAAGGACCTGATCAGAAATAAATGAATAAACCCATTTAATAGCAAACGATTTCAAATATGATACCCTTAATAATATCAGATATTAAGTTAAGAGGATATAACCGTTCAAATTTGACCGATTGCCGGGGTTTTAAAAGAACACACTATTTTTGATGTATTTATTTAATGTATACTTAGTAGGGACATAAATACTGTTACACACGTTTTATGCTGTTAAATAAAAAGTACTGAATGTTTTTGGACCAAATATTTTTTAATATATTTATTGATGTACATTGTAGCCAAAAAGAATCTACTTATTCGAAATGTCCGCCTTTTTCCTTTACACACGCCTTTAGTCTCACTGGTCAATCGTCAATAGCTGCTCGAACCTCGTCCATAGGAAAATTGGACACAGCTCGAACCAAAGCAGTCTTAAGAGATCCAATGTTGGGATATCTTTTGTGACAAACCTTGTCCTCTAAAACCATCCACAATTTGTAATTCAATGGGTTAAAATCTGGACTGCCTGAGGGCCATTCTTCAGAGGAAATGAACGCTGGCAAATTGTTTCGAAGCCAGGCCTGGGACGTTTTCGCCTTATGGGCCGGCGCAGAATCCTGCTGGAAAGTCCATGGCTGGTTTTGGAACAGGGAATTGTTAAGAGGTTTCACAACAGCTTCCAAAATAAAAAATTTCATCGGTGAACAAAACTTTTCTGTGCAAGTTATCAGCGTGCTTTACCAACAGACGTTTGCATTTTTCCACTTTTATTTTTTTTTAAAGCTGCAGTCAATAAATGTCCGGTACGTCGTTTGAAAGCCCCAAGTCCCAAGTCTTTTTTAATGATTCGACTCATGGACTTTTGCGTGATATTCATCTCACGGGCCATGATTTTCTGTTTTCGGAGCGGATTTCTGTGAATTCTTGATTTAACGGCTTTGATGACATGCGGTGTTCGAACAGAGCGTGGACGGCCCGACCGGTGGTGGTCTTTTACATCTCCAGTCTCCTCAAACAGTTTTATGCATCGGTACACGAACATGCGGCTAATCCCTAGTGGCCGGAGCGTTTTAAAAAAATATCGCTTTTTTCATTTCACACTTGAAAAGCGCTATTACAGCTATACTGTTCTCATTATCTGACCACTCCATGATAAAAGTTCAAACAATTTTAAAATCACTTTACAGACTAACGCTATTGAGGTAAGCTTTCAAAACCCATATGGCATTAACGGGGTATGTTCAGTTCCACTATTGAAATGGGTGTGTTCAATGTTGTAACAGTATTTATGTCCCTACTAAGTATTTATGAAATACTCTGTATTTCATATTTGTTAAAAAAATTTTGTTAAAATTCTATCTTAGATACATTTTTAAATAATGTATGTATACTGACATACCTTTTGTTTAGTTTTTCAATAAACTTGCGTATTCAGCACACTTACTTTAAAAGGTATATGTGACGCGCAAAATAGAAAGGGACCTAAGGTTAAAAACCAGTTTTGTTCAGGAGAGCCATTTTAAAGATTAGGTCCCTTTCTATTTGCGCTTAGAATCGTCGACTTCACTTTCATAAAACGCGCATATCTCTGGGAGGGAACACTTTTGGGGCATGGAAACGGTCTCATTCGATGCTCAGATGTTGTCCACATCAAAAAAAAAAATGGAAATTGATTTTTTTTACCCTTAGGTCCCTTTTTCTATGCGCTGTCACATATGGATACTCAAACACAACTAAATTTTCTACAAACCTCACTGTGATCCTATTTTTAAGATTTGGATAAGCATAAGCTTCAGACCACGTACCCCTGAAATATCCCATGTCCCATAAACTATTGTCAGTATGACGAGGAAGGTACTGATGTTGTTATAAAAAAAGATAAACAATGGAGGTGCAACGACCATTTCAAGTACGAGGGCGGTTCGGAAAGTTCTTAGCCTATCAATGAAAGAGAATAGTTAGTTTTTCAAAAATATTTTTATTTTTCAATATAATCTCCTGAAACTTCAATACACTTAGTCCAACGCTTATCTGTAATTGCATCTTCATTTGAAGTAAAACGCTTGCCAGCAAGGAATTTTTTTAGATTTGGGAACAGGTAATAGTAGCCTGGAGCTAAATCAGGAGAATAAGGTGGGTGGTCAAGCAACTCGTACTTTAATTCGTTGATTTTAGCCATTGTTAGAACACTCTTGTGCGCTGGTGCGTTGTCTTGATGAAAAATTATTTTTTTTGTGTTGTAAGCCAGGACGTTTTTCTCGAATTTGTACATTTAATTGATCTAAAAGGTTGCAATAGTACTCTGAATTTATTGCTTTACCCTTTTGCAGATAGTCAATCAATAAAATACCTTTGAAGTCCCAAAAAATCGTTGCCATAACCTTACCAGCCGATTGAATTGTTTTTGCCTTCTTTGGGGCACTTCCTCCAGCTTCAGTCCATTGTTTGGATTGTTCTTTTGTCTCTGGAGCATAGTGGTGGATCCATGTCTCATCAACAGTTATGAAACGACGCTTAAAATCCATTTTATTTCGCTGAAAACGATCCAAACAAGCTTGAGAAATGTTCATTCTTATGCGTTTTTGGTCGACTGTTAACAAGTCCGGCATCCATCTTGCAGAAAGCTTTTTCATCTGTAGTTCTTCATGCAAAATTAAATGGACTCGATCATTTGAGATGCCCATGATATTAGCTATTTCACGCACTTTTATTCGTCGATCATTTAATACCATATTATGCACTTTGGCTACAATTTCTGTTGTTGCTGCTGTTTTTGGACGTCCACTACGTGGTTCATCTTCAATGATTGTACGACCACGTTTAAATTCAGCAACCCAATTTTTTACTGTTGCATATGAAGGAGCACTTTCACCTAACACATTCACCATATCATTATGAATTTCTTGTCCCGATAAACCTTTTTTATGTAAATATTTAATGACACCATGCATTTCTAATTTTTCCATTGAAAAAAAATCGCGGATGAGTCTTTTGTGAACACCTGTTTCTATATGAAGGAGTTGCCAGATCGAAACAAAATTTAACATGTGCTCATAGCAGAGATGGAAGTTTCCAAAACACTTAATTTTTTTCTGTTTATACCGCGCTTTTTGTGCTAGGTTAAGAAGTTTCTGAACCACCCTCGTATAGCGAGGTGTCACAACGAAATTTTCTTTCAAGTAGTCACATAGTTTCACGATTTTTAATTGCGTCGGTGAACTTAACAAGTTTTCCATTGTTGAAGCAAAATTGTCTTGAAAATGCTTTACTCCGCAATAAATGTTTCCATTTTGTCTCACATCGTACATACAACTATTTTAATTCCACTTTACAAATGGAATGAAATTATCAAATATAATAAAAATCATAGATGGAGGACATACAAATCCTTCTTGTTTAGTGCTACAACACGTATTTTAATGATTATCACTTCAAACGTGCAGCCATCATACACCCTGGATTTAGTTTTTTCACAACACTTGCCAACTGATTTGAAAAATATCTTCTCTTTCGATTTCGTTTTTCATTTTAAATTTAGTTTTACGAGTGCCAATTTCCATGAGAAAGCTTTTTGTGAAAGTTTGCTTTCACCACAATCTCAAAATCAATTTTAAATAAAGTCATTAAATTTCACTTTTCTTATATTTTTTACTTGCTGCAGAGAAAGTTTATCTGCAGATGCAACAGCTGCGTATGATTTGTACTAATATTGAGTCCTTAAATTTAAAAGTAAGCGGCTGTACTGCAACCGGCCATGGTGTATGGTGAAGGTGGTATAAATATTTAACTGCTGTAAAAGCGGGTACTATCTAAATTAAATTTTTAAGACCTCCAAGGTCATCTGTAAAAGACCTACTGGGCCAACTGCGAAAGACCTGAGAGGCCAGCTATTTATTCTCAGATTCAAAATGCATTATTTGACAGTATCTAAAGGGCGGCCAAACTAAAACGCACGATGTAAATTGTAAATAAAACAAAAAGTTATCTTTATATTTTTTTATAATGATAAAAGTATCTATGACAGTTATACAGGGTGGGCCAAAATTTACCATGTGGTTAAAAACTTTAATAACTTTGTCGTTTATTAATTTTTTTCTTCTCATATTATATAATATAAGTACAAAGTGCCCATTTTTTTTACACTTTATACTCGTATTAGTGATGACGTAAATAAGAGAAACTGATGAAAAGCAAAGAAGTGAAAATTACTTAATTTCTAAAGAAGATAGAATAATGAGTGCTGAACAACCGCTTATCCAAGAATACGGAACACAATGGAAGCATTTGATGCAAAGGTAAGAAAAAACAATTCTAATGTTCTAAATTGGACTAACTACATATTTTTGTTCCTTTTAGATATAATCAAGATCGACAGAAGGAGCTGCAACATCGTTTTCGCCTAGAACTAACAGACCGTCATGTCGCCTATGCCCCGTTCTGAATATGGACGGCAGTGGAAATCAAAGGCCTTTTGCTATTCCTGTAACAATCCAGTTTGTGCAGAGCATTCAACTGCTGCTCCGACTTCGGCTAAATTTCGGAAACTCACAGCCCTGGCAGTGGTACCCAAAAACTTTTTTTCAGTTTAGGCCCGACTAACGCGAGATAAATCAACTAAGTCTTCACATCAGTCGTGGATAAGAAATACCACAAATATCTGAGCAACCACCGAACACATTAACCGATTTGGGTTTTTTGCCTATGTAGCTTTATCACTAGAGGGAGCTAGGCTAAATGCTGCCTTCACGGCTGAAGGCAGAACTGTAAAACTATCGATGTTGTTGTTGTTGTAGCGGCAACTGTGTGCCGGGGTGACAGCCCTTGGCCGAAGATTTGCTGCTTCGGGTCAAACCGGTCCATAGAACCGGCTGTCGTGGTAAAACTATCGATAGTTTTTTTTGGCGCCAATATCAATTGTTTTTAACGACTATCGATAGTATCGGTACAAATGCCATCACCTGCTTTTATGTTGGGACTCTGCGCATTCTGGCAAGTAAAATATAAAAAATACTAAATCTAAATTATTGACTAATTCTTATTTCTAAATAGGTAAATCTAAAGTTAAGTTGACGGTTCTACAAGTAATGCCAACGAGATGATAACACTAAAAACCTACGCCACAAGATATTTAGGCATTTCAGCAACTTCGACGGAATCTCAAAGAAGGTTCAGCGAAGCTGGCTCTACTTGTATAATTTCTGAAAGAAGAACTTGCCTGAAATACAAAAATGTTGGTATGCTTCTCTTCCTGGATTACCCAATAATTTTAAAGCTAAACAATAGACTTTAAGAGATGCCTTGAGATTCAAGACTGATAGCAAAAACACAATAAGTAAGTCATTTACTTACAAAAAGCATCAATTTAGTCTATACGAGGGTTACTATTTATATTTCGGCTCATGACAATGCTAGTGTTTCCAGATGCAAACTGGAACGTCCATTGGAAACTTTCATATTTTTTAGCATAACTTCACTCAGAGCGTTTGGTCATTTGAGGACGAATGGTTTTGTTTAAAGAGTATTGAAAAATTCATCTCAGTCAAAAAATCGAATTATCCCGTGAACATTTTCGTGCGATGGTTGTCGGCGTGGGTTATCGAGACAAGAGTGTTTAAATCAACTTGTTTCGACTTATGGCTATGAAGCACCATCAAAAACCACTGTTAATCGCTAGTACCAAGAGTTCAGTCTCGGACGCCATTCGCTCCAGGATAAATTTCGTGAAGGACGTCCAACTTCGGTCACATTGCCAGAAACCATCGATGCTGTGCGTGAACTGATTAAGCAAAACCGACATGTGACATACCGTGAGATTGAGACATCCTTGGCCATTAGTATAACAAGCATCAATAACATATTGCATGTTTATTTGGCCGTAAAAAAGGTTTTGTTCTCGTTTGATCCCGCACAATTTGACAATCGCTCAAAAAAAGACTCGTGTCGGTTGGTGCAAAGAAATTTTGAAAAAATTCGATCGCGGCGCATCAAAAGTCGATTATGAGATCGTCACAGGTGACGAATCATGGATCTATACGTATGAGCCAGAAACAAAACAGCAATCGACCGCGTCGGTCTTCGAAGACGAGCCAAATCCAACTAAAGTTGTTCGTAGAAGAAGCACTTTGAAGTAAATGGTCGCCTGGTTTCTTCGGCAAAACTGGTCATGTGGCGAATGGTCCGCTTGAGCAACGTAGGACAGTCAATTCTGAGTGGTACACCACAATTTGTTTGCCTGAAGTCTTCGGAGAAATTCGAAAAACGAACCAGAGAAGACGAATCATCGTGTACCATGACAATGCGAGCTCTCACACATCAGCTCAAACCAGCGCTTTTTGACCGGCCAAAACGTTGAATTGATGGGTCATCCGCCGTACTGCCCTAACTTGGCACCCAATGATTTCTTTTTATTTATACACATAAAGAAAAAAATGCGTGGTCAACGATTTTCGTCGATGCTGTTGAAAAACCATGGTTTGGAGGTGTCTCAATCGGAGTGGAATAAGTGCTTCGACAATTGGTTTGAGCGCATGCAAAAGTGTATAAATCATGCTGGAGAATACTTTGAAAAACAATAAAACCATTTTGATGATAATAAATATTCGCATTTTCATTATTAGGCCAGAAATATATAAAGGAGTAAAGTTAAATGCTGCCTTCACGGCTGAAGGATGTCAAACAGTAATCATATACAGTGAAGGCTCGCAAAAATTCGGTGAGCATGGCGCGATAACGCTCACCGTTGATGGTAACGGTGGCTCTTTGCTTATTTTCGAAAAAGGCAAAAATTCACACCGTACAGGTACTCGTTGTGGATGCATTGGCTTCTCAATAGCCACTTGTGGGTTCCCTGAAGCACATATGCGGCAATTTTGCTTGTTGACATAATCACTGAGATATATAAATAAATGGGCTTCATCTAAAAGCACGATAATTTGTTAAAATTCTTCACCACGAAGCAGCCATTCTTCGACCAAGGGCTGTCACCCAAGTACGATGTGTCACTACAACAACAACACCTTCTGCCAAAATTCTTTAGCCCCTTCGGCGAATCGAAAACGCATCAGATAATGTTCCATTATAAAATGACAATCCTTTCCAATAAAACCAGAAATTTGATAAAACTATCAGTATTTTTTACAGCCGATTAAAATTTAAAATTTTAAATGGTCCATCCATATAGCAAGTTAAAAAATATTGTTTTCTATAGCCTGTTAACCGAACTTTTTGATAAATCGAATCGGGGTCTGCAATATATTCTAACTATATTCTCATTAGCGAGGCTTCACTGTAAATATGAATGCTTCGAACGATCGATCTTCCAACAAGTCAGATAGTCCACCACAAGGTAGGAGCTTGATAATCACTACGTGCGTGGAACCAGAAAATCTCTGGTTCCACGCACCAGTGATAACCTGTAGTTTCCAGGATAACATTCAGTAGCCCGAGGTCTGCAAATCCTAAACTTTAGAATCGGGTTTCGCTACAATTTAAATATATTAAACCCTGGTTGTAGTAAAGCATTAAAGAGGTATTTAGCCATTCCTTATTTGTTCAAAAATACTGTTTTATAAAATTCTTACAAACTGGCATCTGTAATTACCAGTTAGCTCTAATCCGACTATTGAAAAAAATGAGCCTTCAGATTTGTAAATGTATTTGTGTTGGCTTTGTTTCAGTCTTAAAGATCTGAACCTACAAACATGTGTACAATGTGCAAACTTACAATTAAAAACGATTTTACTCTAGGCTATTTTCAAGTACTTCGCTTAATTAAAATTGGGAATTTGTGCATTACCAGAAGCATATCCACACTTACACACTTTTGCTTTTGCAATCTCACAGATACGTTTGTGCTTGTGTATCTGTGCTTATAGAAACATTGCTGTTGTTCTTTACACTGCAACAAAGTTTCGGTTGTAACAGATCAGGTTTTAGTTCCTAGTGCTACTTCAGATTATGGTGTTAGTTTTGTTGCTCTAGGTTGCCATTCTTACGGATTCGATTTATGTTAAACAATACGTGCTTCTGTACAAATGCCAAGAGTCGTATTTAGTTTTCTGGGCTTCTCATTCAGCACTACACTTTAAAATTCGACACATCGGTTCATCATGATGTAGGTATATGGCATTGAATTGAATAAAAACCATAGAGTATCAGGGTCTTTTACGGGATAAGACCCCTGTATGAGGCTATATGAATATATCAACTAATATGGTCATTTTTACCAGGATTGGATTTAATATTTTGCTACAAGAGCAGCTGGACCTCGAATCGGGTTGATCCTTTGTATGGCGGCTATATAGAAACAGGGACCGATATGGTCGAATTTCAACGGCGACAGTTCTATGATGCTCGTCACACACTAAGCTAGAGCGACAGCGGCTCAAATTCGGAGGAATTGTTTAGCTAGAAATGACGTGAACTATAAGGTCCAACATAGTGAAATTGCTAAATTACTCTATGTTACAAAATTTAGCGAATGACAAAAGTAAGTGAACGATAAGGTCCAATTGCACCATGGTAAATTTTACTATGCCACAAAATGTCGTTCATTATCTGGGGTGTGAATGATTCCTTTGTGAAATCTATGACTAAGGTGAGTATTGTAAATTCCGAACAAAAGGATCCTGGTAGGTCCCAGTTATTTTCGATGGGTCGAGGAAGTTTTAATTTTACAATGCAATACTTACAGAAGGTTGAAAACAGTACATATTTTTTCATTTTAGCGAATTTTCCTGATGAGATGTCTCAAGTTAAATCGTATGTATAGGATGGTCCAACCATGTTGCATGTTAATTGTAAGTCAGACCTAAACGTCAAGTCTCTTGCCAAACTTCATTTGATATTTCTTTCTTTCAGTGTTTGACAAATTCAACCATACGTATACTAAGCAAGGACATAAATACTGTTACAGCATTGAACATAACCATTTCAATAGTAGAACTGAACATACCCCGTTTATGTCATATGAGGTTTGAAAGCTAACCTCAATAGCGTTAGTCTATAACGGGATTTTAAAATTGTTTCAACTTTCATAATGGAGTGGTCAGATAATGAGAACCGTTTCGCTGTAATAGCGCTTTTCAAGTGTGAAATGAAAAAAGCGATATTTTCATAACGCTCCGGCCACTAGGGATGAGCCGCATGTTCGTCTACCGATGCATAAAACTGTTTGAGGAGACTGGAGATGTAAAAGACCGCCACCGGTCGAGCCGCCCACGCTCTGTTCGAACACCGCATGTCATCAAAGCCGTTAAATCAAGAATTCACAGAAATCCGCTCCGAAAACAGAAAATCATGGCCCGTGAGATGAATATCACGCAAAAGTCCATGAGTCGAATCATTAAAAAAGACTTGGTGGGCCTTGGGGCTTTCAGACGACCTACCGGACATTTATTGACTGCATCTTTAAATAAAATAGGATTGAAAAATGCAAACGTCTTTTAGTGAAGCACGCTGATAACTTGCACAGAAAAAAATCATCGGTGATTTTTACCGTTCAGGAAAAATTTAATAAGCAAAATGTAACATAAGTATAAGAAATGGCGAAATAAAATGGGAAAGGAATGTTAACTATTTAGGCGTCATTTTTGACCCTAAACTTACTTATAACGACCATGTCTCGTACATAGTAAATAAATGTAACATACTAATAAGAACTTTATACCCTTTTATAAATAGATCTTGGGCGTTAAACATTGACAATAAAATGTTAATATATAAAGCAATTTTTCAAGCTGTGATATTTTATGTAGCCCCCGTCTGGGGAAAGATGTCCAAATGCTATATAAAAAGGCTTCAAATACTACAAAACAAAGTTTTAAAACTAATTAATAACCTTCCTAGATACTTTTCTAGGGCACGACTTCATCAGATTACTAATATTGATCTTGTGGAAGTCAAATTAATCAAATTAATAGAATGTTTTAATGTCAAATGTTCCTACTCCGAACACAATCATATCTTAGAGCTGGTCTCATAAGATATGAATCTAGTTTTAAGTATTTTATGTATTTTAATCTTAAAAAAAAATGTATAAAGGTTTTTGAAAAATTTCTCCTCCCCTTCAAACATTATATAATACAAAACTCATTCAATAATTAATTTCAATATTTAAGCAGAAAAAGAAAATAACTTAAACTCTTTGAAATGTATCTAGTATAGATTTTGTACAATTTATAAATAATATGAATTAATAAATGAAATGAAAAAATAAGCAAAATGATAGAGTGTATGCGCGGTCATCTAAGGAAGCATCTGAACTGATCCCAAGGGTGGAAAAGGGTCATCACCCAGCTTCAGTCATGGTTTGGTGGGGTGTCTCTTACGATGGGGTCACTGACCTGCATTTCTGCGAACAAGGAGTCAAAACATCGGCCAAAGTTTACCAAGCAACCGTTTTGGAAGCTGTTGTGAAGCCTCTTAACAATTCCCTGTTCCAAAACCAGCCATGGACTTTCCAGCAGGATTATGCGCCGGCCCATTAGGCTAAAACGTCCTAGGCCTGGCTTCGAAACAATTTGCCAGCATTCATTTCCTTTGAAGAATGGCCCTCAGGCAGTCCAGATTTGAACCCATTGGAATACAAATTGTGGACGGCTTGTCACAAAAGATACCCGAACATTGGATCTCTTAAGACTGCTTTGGTTCGAGTTGTGGCCAATTTTCCAATGGACGAGGTTCGTGCAGCTATTGACGATTGGCCAGTGCGACTTAAGGCGTGTGTAAAGGCACAAAGCGGGCATTTCGAATAAGTAGATTCTTTTTGGATACAATATACATCAATCAATATATTAAAAAGTATCTGGTCCAAAAACATTCAGTACTTTTTATTTTACAGCATTAAACGTGTGTAACAGCATTTATGCCCCACTAAGTAGAGGAGCTTTTTACAAAAATGCATTTCGTGATTTTTTGGGTCGGCTTAATGGACCATATGTCTACAACTGTGCGCAAATTTTAGCCAAATGGGTCTGTAGTTAATGTAAAAGCAGCTGTGCATGATCGTCCGGTTCGTTCTAAGGAAAACATTGAAGTTGTTCGCGATAGTGTTGCAGAAGAGACGCCAACCTCGACTCGTGAGTGGTATTCACTATCGCGCTATGATAACGGAATTCATGTGGTCAGAAATGCAAAATATGGACCTGGACGATATGTGGTTCCAACAAAATGGTGCCACTTGCCACACAGCCAGCGGTAAAAATTCATTGGCCGTGTTATCTCGCGTCATGGCGATGTAAATTGGACGCTATGATAAAGTACGATTTAAAATTTGAATCCGCTGTAAAAAGTACTGATAATTTTTTAAAATGTCCGGTTTTATTGGAAAGGTTGAGCTTTGTCAACTAATAATGAAACATAATATCATTCATATGACTACCACAACTGGCTCGGTAGTACCTCATCCGATTAAAATAATTTTTCAGTACATTTTCGATTGTTTCGGGTCGAATCTCTTTAATGGCACCTTCGATTTCATGTTTCTATTCTTCAATTGTGTCTGAAAGCTTTTGCGTAACATTTATCCTTGATACCTTCCCACATAAAATAATCCAAAGAGCTCAAATCACAGCTCCGAGGCGGCCAATCGACATCACAATTTTGGTTGAATATTCGATTTTCAAAAACAATGCGTAAAATATCGATGGTAGTCTTGGCTGTGTGACATGTGGACCGCCTTGTTGAAACCAAATGTCGTCCATGTCATTTTCTTGAATTTTTGGAAACAAAAATTCGATCAGCATGGCTCGGTAACGGCGGCTTCTTGCCCATTTTCGAATACAAATGTCCCAATGATGCCGTCAGCCTAAAATCCACACCAGACAGTGACTCTTTGTGGTTGAACTTACTTATCAACAGGCACGCGTGGGTTCTCTGAACCCTGGTATGCGACAATTTTGCTTATTGACATAGCCACCGAGATGAAAATGAGCTTCATCTGAAAACACGATTTTAGGTAAATTTCTTCATCTCCTGCCAAACAATCTACAGTCTATTAGGCGAAGCGAAAACGCATCGGAGGGTGTTTTATTATTAAATGAAAAAGTCGTTGAACTTTGCAATTACAAATTTTAAAAAATTATCCGTACTTTTTTTACAGCCGATTCAAATTTTAAATGTTAAATTGTCCACCCTGTAATTTGGCACCGTTGGACTTCTTTTTTTAGGGGTATTCAAAAGAAAAAGTATACGTCAATAAGCCAAGAATAATTCTTAAAGTAAACGATGATATAATTCGGCACATTAACTATAAGTACATTAAACCTTTATTATGTCTCAGAGTCATTGAAAATATGGACCATTGGATAGATTTATGCCACGGAAGCTGTGGCGAGCATTTGGCCGATATTTTGTTTTACACATATCATAATTCCATCATAATACAAAATATTGAAAACTTTTAAAAACTTAAAGCTTTTTTTATTTACTATTAACATCGTGTGTTTTAGTTGGACCGCCCTTTAGACTATTTTCGTAGAATATTGTAACATCCAACCATTACGTCTGGCATGGCATTTTTTCGAGAAAACTAAAAAAAGGACTTTAGCGGGAGTACTTTTATGCTCTACAAAAAGATATCGACGAGAAATCGATAA
Source organism: Hydrotaea diabolus (assembly GCA_963513945.1). Classification (NCBI taxonomy): domain Eukaryota; kingdom Metazoa; phylum Arthropoda; class Insecta; order Diptera; family Muscidae; genus Hydrotaea; species Hydrotaea diabolus. The sequence continues at coordinate 162,818,019 of OY740717.1, forward strand.
ATTTAATTTAAGCGTGTCCTTTTAGGCACTTTTATAAAGATATTGCAAAAATGTGGTTAAAAATGTTAGTTATTGGTTTAATCTGTTCATCTTAATACAACTATTATTATTTTTGATTAGGTTATCTCAAATAAAATCAAAATATCTTGCAAATAAAATAGAGATAATATTCTCTTTCAAAAAAAAATAAAATATGTAAAATATTTTATTTTATCTCAAATAAAATCAAAATATCTTGCAAATAAAATAGAGATAATATTCTCTTTCAAAAAAAAATAAAATATGTAAAATAAATTTTATGTTAGTATTAAAGTATACTTATAGTTGACCTTATTTTATTTACTAATAATTTTTTGAATTGCCTGCGGTGAGGTCATGTACAAAATAAAAAGATGGTGGTTTGTAATTAGTTTTGTTTATATTTTTTTTTCATCCAATATTTCAATCGTCATCGACGATCGTCCTTAGGGAATTAAAATGTTATTACAAAAAGAGTGAACTGTACGCTTGAAAATATTTTATGTTTTTAAGGCGACAAATTTTTATTTGTTATTTTTGTTTTTTTTAGTAAATGGCATTATATAGTTATTCAGAGCTGTCATAGAAACCAATGTGATCACTATTGGTTCTGAAAACGATAAGAAAATATGCTTTGGTGTCAGGAAAACCAATGTTATCGGTTTTATTAACAACAGCTGATGCAAACATTGGCTTTATTTACAATCGAAATGGACAAAACCTACTTGGTTTCATGACTCCAAATGAACCAACATTGGTTTGCAAAAACGACAATTAGGAAAACTGGCATGGTTTCTATGACAGCCCTGATTATCAGATTGAAAACCAAAAAAGACACCCGTTTCCACTTCAGACATCTCATCACGAAATGAAATATTAAAATTTTTATACGGTATTGGTTTACAAAATAATACCTTCCTCGGCCTATAATAAACAACTCAAACCTACCAGAACTTTGTCGTTTTTGGAATTTACTATCCACATCTAAGTCATTTATTTCCAAAGGAATCATTTCCAAAAAAGGAAGAGTTGCACAGTGTCATCGGTAGCACTTTTCCAAATTTTATACAGTTAAGGGCAATAGCACATCCGCTTGTTGGAAACGAATATCTGCTGAAACGAATATCCGCTTGTTGGAAACTGAATATCAACAAAAAATTTGCAAAGCTAAATAAAATGACATATGAACGGAACATGGAAGTGTGTACCTTGGGGTGGGGCGAGTGAGCAAGCGATACTGTGCCATCGATTTTTCGTTACAATATTACATAGGAGTGCGTGAGAATAAAACTACGACTGAGAGAATCTTAGTATCAGTCGCTAAAATTTTATATTCGGCTTGGTTGTGGATGTGGCTTCAATAGTCGATGTCGATAGTATGTGCTTGTCGTCGTCGCATCGCTTCTAAAATGGTATTACGGTGAGGTATAGTAACGACATCGAATGTTTAAGAAAAAAGTTGGCAACACTCTTTTTTTGTTTATTGTTTTATAAATGTCAGAAAATTGGTTTTATTTTTAAGTCCGCGCAAAACAAACAAAAGTCTATTTTGAGAAAACGTAAAAATTTGTTAAATTTATGATGAACAACGCGATAAGTGCTCTAAATTTACTTAGTTCAAGCGAGGATGAAGAGGACATTATTAGTAGGTATTAAAAGTGCAGCGACGAGTGTTTAGGCAACAAAGAAACATATTTAAATTGCCTGACTCCAAGTCAGTATTTTAATTAATTTGATTAAAGAAAAACAAAAATTATATCGTTTCTTTAGATTCTTGAACTATTTCAGGCTCAGTAAGAATTGCTTCCGACATGTGCTGCATGAAATTGTGCCAAGATTACATACTGGACGACGGCCATTGGCTCTTACACCTGAAGAAAGGTAGGCCACTGCACTGCGGTTTTAAGCGCAAGGTTCTTACCAGACCAGTGTATGATTGGGTGTGTGGACAGAACCCGCACTAAAATAATTTCTATAAGGATTTAATAAACATTTTATAACAAAAATTATAAAACAAAACTTACTCTTTGCCAGCCATCGGCGTCTCTCACCGGAGGCCCGCTTGCATTTAATTTTGTTGCAGTGGCCTCCCAATCCGATTTGAAATTAGCCCGAACGTAGCCTTTGGAACACCCTTTTGCCAAACGAGGATTTTTTCCAGTTCGGCAACTAAAATTTCAAATTGTTTCGTGCTTGTTATTTTCACTGTTATTTTTTTTTTTTTGTAAACGGGAAGTACCTAATTGCAAAATGTGCAATAAATCAACGTCGCCTCAAAAAAGATATTCTCAAACATCGACTTTACTTCGACTGTTGTATCGACAACGATAATCCCAACCATTTGTCGCTATCGACAAAAAGCGACAACCATAATACGAATGTTGTCGTCTCGCTTCAATTCGCGACGACGGCGACAACCGTAATTGGGCCGATTGTATTGTATGTGGCTATGTTTAACGAGGGCGACCGCAAAACTAACTGGCCTGGCACATTTTCTGTTTTACTAGCAACTTTTTTTTGTTTTTTTTAAAGCAATCTTTTATAAGCCATCTGTCAAAATTTCCGAAATATTTAATGATTATTTTCTTTGTTACAGAAGTAGATTGAAGTAAACAAGTTTTATAATTTTTGAAAAATGGAAAATAAAGAGTTTCGTGCGGTAATTAAACACTTTTTTATGAAAGATTATACGCCACAATTAAACAAAGATGAATTGGATTCTGTTCATGGTGATAATGCACCATCATACTCCACCGTGAAATCCTGGGTTCAACAATTTAAAATGGGTCGTTCAAGTACGGAAGATAAACAACGCTCTGGAAGACCGAAAACTGCTACTACCATTGAAAACATTAGAAAAATATTTAATGAAGTGACTAAAGATAGACGAATAAAGCTCAGAGAACTTGCTGATATTGTTAAAATACACGAAAAACAAGTTTGGAGTATTTTACATGATGAACTCCACATGAAAAAGCTATCCGCAAGAACGCTGCCGCATTTGTTGACTTTGCCCCAAAAAATCGTCCGTTGGAACAATTCCGAGGAGCTTTTAGCGATTTATCAGCGTAATCCAATAGAGTTCTTGCGCCGATTCATAACTGTTGATGAAACATGGATCCATCACTACATCCCAGAATGCAAAGAACAGTCAAAAGTGGTCCCAAGAAGGCGAAAACTGTTAAGTCAGCAGGAAAAGTAATGGCCACAGTATTTTGGGATGCAAGGGGCATAATATATATTGATTTTCTTGAGAAAGGAAAAACTATAAATAGTGAATATTATTGTGCATTATTGGATCGGTTGAGTAAAGAAATCAAGTTAAAACGACCGCTTTTAGAAAGAAAAAGTTCATTTTCATCAAGATAATGCTCCTTCACAAAGTGCATTTTTAACTAAAAAAAAGCTGGCCGAACTACGATTTGAAATTGCTCCGCATCCACCATATAGTCCAGAATTAGCTCCTTCTGATTATTTCTTGTTTCCAAATTTAAAAAAAATTCTCGGTAGCAAAAATTTGCGTCCAATAGCGAGGTTATTGCTGAAACTGAGTCATATATTGAAGGTCTTGAAAAATCTTATTTTTCGGATGGAATTGAAAAACTTGAAAAACGTTTGATGAAGAGTATTGAGTTGGAAGGAGATTATGTTGAAAAATAAATAATAATAATTCCAAAAAAAACGGTTCTTTTTATGTTAGGCCAGTTACTTTTGCGGTCGCCTCGTATTTGTATATATTGTATGCCTCCTTGGAAAGGTAAATATTAAAAATTTGCTAAAATTGAAATTTGGGCTCCTCAAAAATGATTATTTTTAAATGTTGTAGTGGAACTTTTTTCCTCATGCCAACAGCTATCGAAAAATCTATGGCACAATATCCACATATTTTATTCCTAACAAATCGGCCCACCCTAATGTACGTGTGTGTGTGTGCTTTTTCTAAAAAGTGGTGCCAAAAAGTTCAACTTTCGTTTAGTTTCGATTTTCTCTGCAATTTCTTTTTTTTTTCTTGTTTATCTTTTAGCTCGGTGTATTTTATGGTTTCTTCTCATTTGTGTTCGAGTTCTTTTCTTGGCAATTGCAACGGAGTCTATAAATTCTAAAACAATACACGACGACTGAACTGAGTTGAGTTTGAAGAAAAACTGGTTAAGCAGAGAATGCAATAAAGAACTCCCCATTCCAGTCGGCCATCCATGCTGCCAGTATGCACCCATTTCGCCAGAATCCTTTAATAGCTGTTGTCTATGAGAAGAGTTTTTGGATTTTGTAGCCGTTTCAGCATTCCTTCAGCACAATTGTAAATGGCAATGGAATGGAATTTGGCAAACATCTGATTTCAGTCAGTTTCGACTTCTTTGTTCGTGCTGAACTGAATTCGATGACGGATGCCATAAGGAAGCAAGTGCCTAAGGCAACGACATGGAATGAATACTACGACGTACATGCATGGAGATTAGGTAAGTTGATTCGTGTGTACATTTCATTTTAATCAGGTTAACTGCTACATATGCGGATGGAAAAGCGAGTCCTATTGTATGGGAATTCAAACAAAACACACATCGACCATAAATGGAACATTTGTGAATCGATAGTAAAATCAAACCAATCCTTTCGCAGTTTATGTAATAGGCGTGTTCTATAGTCTAAACTTGAATCGGTTGTAAAAAAAGACTAATAATGTTTTTTCAAATTTCTGGTTTTATTGGAAAGGTTGAATGTTCCCATTTACTAATGAAAATCCGGTGCGTTTTCGCTTTGCCCACCATCTCGGTGGCTCTGTAAATAAGCAAAATTACAGCTTATGTGGTTCAGAAAACCAACACGTAACTATTGAAAAGCCAATGCATCCACAACGAGTCACTGTTTGGTGTATATTTTGGGCTGACTGCATCATTGGGCAATTTTTCTTCGAAAATGAGCAAGGAGCCGCCACTACCGTCAACGGCGAACGTTACCGCGCCATGCTCAACGAATCGTTGTTTCCAAAACTTCAAGAGAATGACTTAGACAACATTCGGTTTCAACAAGACGGGGCCACATGTCACACAGCCAACGCAGCTATCGATATTTTACGCACTGTTTTGGAAAATTCAATAATCAGACGAAACTGTGAAAGTAAAAAAAGAATACGTTTAAATAGTTAACAGAAACGATGAGATTAAAGCGAAGTGGGTGGTTTTAAGAAACGTAAACTAAATTGCCGAAGTGTTCTGTTGCTGGACGCCTCAGTGCTGTGATTTATTTCTGCATTCAAAGACAATTGAAGCGTTGAAACATGAAATCGAAGTTGACATTTCAAGTATTCGACCTGAAACAATCCAAAATGAACTAAAAAATTGGTTTGATTGGAAGAGGTACTGCCGAGCCAATTGTGACAGTCATATGAATAATATTGCGTTCGATTATTAAATAACAAAATTCAAACTTTCCAATAAAACCAGAAATTTAAAAAAAATATAAGTAAAAGGTGGTTATATTTTAAGGGCCGATGTTTTGAATTAAACACAAATTTTTTAGGAAATTATTGTCATTTCTTTTTATTATGATAATATTGATATGGTTTAATTATGTGTGATAAAAAATATCGACAAAATTGCCGCCGCGACCTCGGCGGCATTCCTCCATCTGATGGTCTAAATTTTCGATGACGCTAAGGCATAATTGAGGTTCTGTGCCGTTAATGTGCCGAATTATCTCATCATTTAGGTTTTGAATTGTTGGTGGCTTATCGACGTACACCTTTTCTTTCAAATAACCCCAAAGAAAAAAGTCCCATGGTGTCAAATCACATGATCTTGGCGATCAATTAACATCGCCACGACGTGAGATATCACGGCCATTGAATTTGTCGCGCAAAAGAGCCATTGTTTCGTAAGCTGTGTGGCAAGTGGCGCCGTCCTGTTGAAACCACACATCGTCCACATCTATATCTTCCAATTTGGGCCATAAAAAGTTCGTTATCATCTCACGATAGCGAATGCCATTCACAGCAACTGCCTGACGGCCTCATTTTGGAAAAAATACGGCCCGATGATGCTGCCAGCCCATAAACCGGAAAAAACAGTCACTCTTTGTGGGTGCATTGTTTTTTCGACAATCACTCTTGGACTATCATACCCCCAAACGAGCCAGTTCTGCCTTTTGACGAATCTACTGAGCTGAAAATGTGCCTCATCACTGAAGATGATTTTGTTCGAAAATTGGTTTTTCATTTTCATAATAAGCCTGAATAACTTTAACGCGTTGCTCGCTTGTGTATCTTTCCTTGGTTCAAATTGAGTTAGACTGAAATTGAGAAATATCAAATGAAATGCAGAAAAAAACTTGACGTTTAGGTGTGGTTCACATTTAACATCGGCTCTTAAAATCTAACCACCCTTTACTTTTTTTACAGCAAATTTAAAATGTTAAATCGCCCGCCCTGTACTATTGAATCTGAGACGATCTAGGCATGTCCGTCCGTCCACGTGTCTGTTGAAAACCTAATAGCGGCCAAATGAACTTGAAATTTTGATGGCCTATGGTCATAAGCTGTTTGGGATTTTATATGGGCGAAATCGGCCCAAAGGGTTCGAAGTTTCCCTTTTAGGATCTAAAGGGTCCTGGGTAAAAAGTTTACTTGTTTTGCTTAAACACTTTTGCTTGACAAATCATTATTTTTTTGTCGACAGACAATAATTTGAACGGGTACTGTTAGTTTGGTCGCACTACTTCAAAGAGGCCATAGTTGCTGGACTTTTTGGTTCATTTGGCCAAAAATCGTCCCGTATATTTAAAAGAAGCTATCAATAGTCAATATGGAGAAACGGGTACTCAAATAAAATTTTGCTCTACAATATTTCCGTTGCAGAAGAAGTATTTCGTTTAAAAACACCAAATGTTTATAATTGAAATGAATATTTGGTTCGACATACCACAAGATGATTGAAATAACTATCGTATTGTACACACAACTAATTGATCGGTGCTGTGAATAAAACGCGGAAAAGTAACTTGCTACAATTGGTAGTTGTGACAACCAATAATTTTAAAAAAAAAAATTAATGTTGCAACCAATTCTCAGTGATGATAACTAAAACTTCATCCTAACCAAAACAGGTCTTTTGCTTTAATTAGGCGTTATAATATAAAATAGTTGGATTATTTCTGACCTTAAGCCAATCGATTAATTCCAAGTTTTTTTAGTAATAAACTTCAATAATCCTTTTCATATCGCCCTCCCTTTGTTTTGGAGTACTTTCAGTGTGTTAACAGTTTTTTGTCTCTTTGTATATAATGGGTGATCCGATTTTTTGCCAACCGAATGATTGAGGTTATATACACCTCGAGTAACCAAATGTAAATTGGTGCTCTGTAATTTTAAGTTATTGAACATGTAGTAACGGTGAAACATACCAAATATCCGAACATTTAGAAAAGAATATTTGGATCTAAAATTCCACATGCCATTAAAAGTTAAGGTTAGAGGCAAAATACTTTTTGCCTCTAACCTTGAAGTTCTTGAAGTGATGACTAAGAAAAAGTGAAAAAGATGATAGATTATATTTACTTAGTAATAATCAATTTTTTTTTATTTTTAAAAAATAATGGGTGATCCTTCTAGAGGTATTTTTTCAGAACAAAAAAAAAATTTAAAAGTTCAAATCAAGTGTGGAAATCTTTATTGGCAATTTGAGAGGACATTTTATGGCATTTACTTTTTGAATATAATTTTCTTCAAATGTTGGCCTTAACTACGCCTTAGGGTTTCCATTATGAGGATCCAATTTTGGATGACTCGTTCGAGCATTTCGACCGGTATGGCTTTAATGACACGCGTAATGTGGGCTTCCAAAACCTTAATCGTAGCTGGTTTGTCAGCATAGACTTTGGACTTTACGTTACGCCAAAGAAAAATGTCTAAAGGTGTGATATCACTCGATCTAGGCGGCCAACTCACCTGTCCATAACGCTACTTTTCGAAATGACCTCTCAATAGATCCATTGTTTGAGCAGCTGTATGACAAGTGGCACCGTCCTGTTGAAACCAAGTGTCGTCAAGATTACGGGCTTCAATTTCAGGTAGCATTAAGATCGATATCATGGTGCGATAGCGAGTACCATTCACGTTTACGTTTTGTCCATCATCATTTTTGAAAAAATATGCACCGATGATTTACCAGCTTATAAACCGCACTATTACGTGGTTTTCTCTCGGTATAATGGCACCTCTTGAACCTCTGGTGCTTTTCAGCCCAAATGCAGCAATTTTGTTTATTGATTTTGCTGTTGAGCCAGAAATGGGCCTCATCACTGAACAAAATTTTGGTAGAAAACAGCGGATCTTCCCGTTTCTCACCGAACGATCATTTCCATAATACAGTTGCCAACATTTCAAGGTAATTATTTTCAAAAAATAAATGCAAAATGCCCTTTTAAATTACTAATAAAGATTCCACACTTGATTTGAATTTTTATATTTTTTTTTGTTCTGAAAATGGATCACCCCATACTTCGTTTCCACTTACGGGAAAATATAGAGCACCAACTTACATTCGGTGGAACTCATGGAATACTCGAGGTGCACATAACCTTAATCAGTCGGTTAGCAAAAAATCTGTGGTGAACGAATCTGTTCTCTGTGTGTAGGGAAAGTGTAGAGTATAAATAAAGTTCGCCCTACCTGAACTTTTCGCCCTGCCTGAACTTGTTTTCATCCTGTTTAATATAAAATTAGATTTTCAGATGCACAGTAGCTTTGGCCATGAATTATCTAATCATTACTTTTGAATTTCGACCAAGAATCTATTGATGTTAACTCTACTGGAAATGCAGCCAATTAGCGTTTTTGCACATTCAGAAGTGAAGAGTGTAATATAGTCGACCATGCCCGAATTAAGGTATTCAACTAGTAGTTAATTTTTGAACAAAAACCTAACCTTTATTCGCATCAAGTGATTTTATTGCTTTCTTATCGTCTACAAATAGGTCAATTACTTTTTTTCTGATTAAGGTAATACTTTTCTTTCATAGGCAAAATGCAAAAAACCGGAGTGTTGGTTAAAGCTGGTTTAATATTTTTACAAAAACCCGACAGTTGGTTTTATTAAAACACGGGTTTGAACGAAAAACCAAAAATGCAGTCTTTCTGCAAAACCCCTGTGTGCTTTCTAAACAAGTGGAGAAAAAAAAATCGGTCGGGCCGAAACTGGATGGATTACGGACCAGTATGGACATTTTGTCAAGAGGGCGTGGCACCGGAATCTTTTCTGTTAGGCTGGGTTTCTTGCAATATCAATCAAAGCAAATCTAATCGTCATATCTCTAATTCATCATGAGATATGATCTTTCTATGCTCGGTGCCATATCCCCTTATCGAATTTTAACATAAAACAGCCCTATTTGCTAGTCATTCATTTTATTCTGTCGAAATTTTATAACTTTCGACCCATTACTTTGAGCACACAGTTTTACTTTATGAATTTGAACTGCCAAGCCGACTATTCTATCATATTTAAAATGCTCTTCCAAAATACGAGTATCAGACCGCACAAGAGAAAATGCATTTATTTCTTTTTTACAAATTCCCGCCACTTATTTCCCAAAATTTAACCGAGTTGCAAATCATTTATTTTTGTGGCTTTTTGTTTTGCGGTTGGAAGTCACATCATTTGAATATTGCGTACTTTGTAGCGCATCTATTGCAACATTTTAGATTGGGGGAATTGCAGTTGATATTTTGTGTTTGTGAATTTTAAATTATTCAAATCGATTGTGTTCGTAAAACTACAACAGAACAGTGGTCAAAAAAAACAACATTTGTTACTAAAAGTTAAAGAAATGGAAGTATAGGGTAGGGTGATCAATCTTCAGGTATTTTTTACAGATAACGCGTGAGTTGTGTTAAACTTTATTTTTATTTTTCTTTTCAGTATTGTTTGCCATTTCACCTCGGAAAACATAGTTAAGTGCGGTTTATAAGCTGGTGGAATCATCGGTCCATATTTTTTCAAAAATGATGATGGCCGGAACATAACTGTGAATGGTAGTCGGTATCACGCCATGATATCCGACTTTTTGCTACCTAAAATTGAAGCCCGTACTATTGACGACATTTGCTTTCAACAGGACGGTGCCACTTGCCATACAGCAGCTTAAACATAGGATCTATTGAGGTGTTATTTCGAAGTGATTTGGCCGCCTAGATCGTGTGATATCACACCTTTATACCTGGTAGGGGCATAAATGCTGTTACACACGTTTAATGCTGTAAAATAAAAAGTACTGAATGTTTTTGGACCAAATATTTTTTAATATATTGATTGATGTATGTTGTATCCAAAAATAATCTACTTATTCGAAATGTCCGCCTTTTGCCTTTACACTTGCCTTAAGTCGCACTGGCCAATCGTCAATAGCTGTACGAACCTCGTCCATTGGAAAATTGGCCACAGCTCGAACCAAAGCAGTCTTAAGAGATCCAATGTTGGGGTATCTTTTGTGACAAACCTTTCCTCTAAAACCATCCACAATTTGTAAGCCAATGGGTTCAAATCTGGACTGCCTGAGGGCCATTCTTTAGAGGAAATGAACGCTAGCAAATTGTTTCGAAGCCAGGCCTAGGACGTTTTCGCCTTATGGGCCGGCGCAGAAGCCTGCTGTCCATGGCTGGTTTTGGAACGGGGAGTTGTTAAGAGGCTTCACAACAGCTTCCAAAACGGTTTCTTGGTAAACTTTGGCCGATGTTGTAACTCCTTGTTCGCAGAAATGCAGGTCAGTGACCCCATCGTAAGAGACACCCCACCAAACCATGACTGAAGTGATGACCCTATTCCATCCTTGGGATCAGTTCAGATGCTGCCTTAGATGACCACTCTATCATTTTTCTTGTTAAATTTTTCCTGAACGATAAATTTTTTTTCATTGGTGAACAAAATTTTTCTGTGCAAGTTATCAGCGTGCTTCACCAAAAGACGTTTGCATTTTTCAATCCTACTTTTTTTAAAGCTGCAGTCAATAATGTCCGGTACGTCGTTTGAAAGTCCCAAGTCTTTTTTATGATTCGACTCATGGACTTTTGCGTGATATTCATCTCACGGGCCATGATTTTCTGTTTTCGGAGCGGATTTCTGCAAATTCTTGATTTAACGGCTTTGATGACATGCGGTGTTCGAACAGAGCGTGGGCGGCCCGTCCGGTGGCGGTCTTTACATCTCCAGTCTGCTCAAACAGTTTAATGCATCGGTAGACGAACATGCGGCTAATCCCTAGTGGCCGGAGCGTTTTGAAAATATCGTTTTTTTCATTTCACACTTGAAAAGCGCTATTACAGCGATACCACTCCATGATGAAAGTTGAAACAATTTTAAAATCCCGTTACAGACTAACGCTATTGAGGTTAGCTTTCAAAACCCATATGACATTAACGTGGTATGTTCAGTTCTACTATTGAAATGGGTTTGTTCAATGTTGTAACAGTGTTTATGACCCTACTAGGTTCTTCTTTCACACTCAACCATGCTTTGACCTCAGCAACCATTGTTTAATCCTACTTAACTTAAAATTATTTATTAGGATTAGGTTATGTTGTTTTTCAACAATAGAGATTTGTCAAGGGTGGTCCAACCATAGTGCACAATGTTAATTGTGAATCACGCCTCAAAGTCAATTTTTTTACTAAACTTTGGCATTTAATTGTTTCGGTGTTTGACAAATTCTACCATGGAGAAGTACACAACTGAGCGGCGCGTTAAGATTAATACAGTCTTTTACGAAAATGGACGTTCAAATCAAAATGAATTTCGTGCACTTCGTGATTTTTTTGGGTATGGACCTGGACGATATGTAGTACCAACAGGATATTGCCACTCAGCTATCGAACCAATGGTTCTTTTGCGCGAGAAATTCAATGGCGGTGTTATCTGATGTGATTTGGCAGTTGGATTTCATTCTTTGGGGATTTTTCAAAGAAAAAGCGTACGTCAATAAACCAAGAACAATTCAAGAGCTAAATAATAAGATTAACGACATTGAACCTACCTTATGATGTCTCAGTCATTGAAAATATGGACCATCGAATAGAGGTATAACACCAAAGCCCTGGCGAGTTTTTGGGCGATATTTAGTTTCATATATAATTGTGAAATATCCTTCTTTCATAATAAAAAATATAAAGATAATTCTCTGAAAACTTTTTCTCTCATTTGTAATTGACATTGTGCGTTTTACTTGGAACATTCTTCATATAACACGGACTACTAAATAATAAAATGAATCATTTGATTGTAAAAAAAATGTTTTATGTGCTTCTCTCAAACTAGCTATAAGTGACCTTATTTTTGTCCTAAAAATATATTTGCTCCAAAATATGTAAACGGTTTTTTGGATTAATTAAAAATGGGTCGGCGCCGCTATGTGCCCAAATTTATTAAAAAAAAAGCAAGCCGCCAATAATTAAGTACTGGCTTCAAACTCTGGACACTGGTTTTCATATTTGTCAACTCGTTTGATCTGTATATATCTCTCTCATTTAACTGATGTCATATGTGACAGCGCATAGAGAAAGGGACCTAAGGGTAAAAAAATCAATTTTCATTTTTTTTCCTTTTTTGATGTGGACAACATCTGAGCATCGAATGAGACCGATCCCATGCCCCAAAAGTGTTCCCTCCCAGAGATATGCTCGTTTTTGAAAGTGAAGTCGACGATTCTAAGCGCAAATAGAAAGGGACATAATCATTAAAATGGCTCTCCTGAACAAAACTGGTTTTTAACCTTAGGTCCCTTTCTATTTTGCTCGTCACATATAGTTGTTACTGCTCGGTCGACGTACCATTCACAATTGCCTACAATTAGCGAAATCTACCAAATTCTCTACCAAGCAAAAAAAGTCACAATTTCAAATAAACCCTAAAAGCAACTGTGCCCACTCAAAAGAGAATTAACATATAACTTTCGCGATTTGTCATATTTGTTAATTGTTTATTCCTCTTTCTAACTCTCTCTCTCATTTAACTGATCTGTCATTTGTTTGGAAGACAACAAACAGTTTAGTCTCATTGCATTGGAGGCCGTTTATTTTTGCAATTATTTCTAAAAAATTGAAAAAGCGGTCTAAATATCGGATAAATATACCGCATGTAATATTTGCTACAACGGTTTGTGGAAGTTGTGCAAAGAACAGACAATAGTAGTTCAAAAATCATATGAGACGTGGAATAATTGGCATTAACTTAATCGAGGAAGAGGAAGCACATTCACGAAAATGTTCGAAAAAAAACGGCAAGAACAGCAACATACCCAATAAACATTATAAACTTACTATAAATTGATTATAAACTTACATTAGTAAACGTAAGCTTGGAAATTCTTTATGGTAATCATTGTAACATGTTGATTTCCAATTATCGGATAAACAAAAAGGGTCCCTTATTCTACAATTGTATCCATGCTTGGAAAACAATTGGAAATCAATTTGAAAAAACAATATTTAATAAATCATGTGGAATGTTTGTTGTAAATGTGTATATTTGTTTGTTTCAAAATTGGATGTAAATACGATTGTAAATACGGATGTGGCGACGATTGTAATTCAAGCAGGCCAGTATACTTACGAAAGTATTGTAAATGTCTATTTTAGTACATCTTTTACAAATCTATTACAATAAATTTGTGAATTTTAATTTTCGTAAACTAGTTTGGAAATAGTGTTTGGAAAACAATTGTTTATAAACTAGTTTACGTCAATGTTTATTGGGTACATACGTGCAGTGAGAGTATGTTTAGTTACATGTATGTGAGAGTATGTTTACCCTGCAAATAATATTGGACTACATGATCCATTTCAGGTGCTATGGAGTAGTTACAACACTGCCCTATGTAATGCTGTCATGGACCATGTTAGAGACAAACAATATTTTTTAGTTGAATGAAGTAACGGCAATGTTCAGGTTTTTTTGGTTGCAAGTGAAGTTGTTGTTTTTTTGTTGTGGCTTCGTTGACACGAATTATTTCAGTTTGTTTTTGATTGCATAGTGCGCGGATGTTATTTGAAAAAGAAAGAAAAACGTGGTAAATAAAAGAGAGAATTAAAAATCTCTCATTGCCAAAAATATGAATTTAATGCTAAGTTTTCTTTAAGTGTTTTTTTGAATTGAATTTGTTTTTTTGCCATTACAGTTATGTTTAATTAATTAATTAAAATTTTTTATATTAAATATAAATTACTAATTATGTTGTATTATTATTACATTTTGTTTTTTCCCTGTGTGTGCATGTTGTTAAAACTGTTATGTTAACGTAGCATTTCATGTTAAAAATATCCTCACACAGAGAAAAGCACAAAACTAACAGACCATCAGGGGTACAATGGAGTAATTTCCAAACTAGTCCTCTGGGGTATTCCATGGATTAGTTACATGAGTTAGTTTTAAGAATAACCCTCTGAGGTGTACCATAGAGTAATGACTTGGAGTAGTTTTGAGACTACTCTTATGTAATGCAAAGAGGGTTATGTGGTCCAGCCCTAGGACATCGTAATGTTAAATGGGTTAGGTTTTTCCATGCATTTGGGTTACTTTTGGACTAGTCCTCGTCCATTATGAACTACAATTTACACCCGTGTATGGAGTAGTCGTATTATTTGCAGGGTAGGAGTACATGTAAGAAAACAATACATATATTGAATATTCTACTCCCTATAGGGAGTAGAATATTCATTGAATGTATAAACACCAGAAAACTTACATACTCACCCGCAAAGAGATTGTAACGAGATGCTTCCTTGATGAATATGGAGAAAAGTTTGACCGGCATATGGGGCGACATCATCATCAGACATATAAGGTGAGTGGGTTTTTAATGTTTTTACGAATATTTGTTGTTCTTTTCGCCTAAACAATAGACAATTTTAATTGGTACTCGTTTATTAAATGAAAATTTGTAATATTTATAAAAGAATGTACGAGTATTCAAAAAAATACTAAGAGCTAGTAATAACCGAAAATAATACCAAATAAATTTCTTCCCAAACATGTTAATTATTAAAAACAAATGGCTTTTAACGAAAATTGTTTATATTTTCTGAAAACAGAAGTATTTTTAAACTCTCAGAGTAGATTTTGGGCTACTGAATAGAAATCTTTAATAACATTCGGAAAGCTTAGTCTACATTCAGTATTATGACACGATTTATTAAGATTTTTATAGAAACTGTCTATCGCAGAATGCAACACAAAATTGTTGGTATTAAGTGGCAGTTTTTTTAATGACAATCTAATTATTAACTTACAATCCGGTTTCTCACAACACGTTAAAAAGATTTTTACGGGAGTTTTTCGAATTTATATGTTCCGAAAAATGTTAACCTGTTAATTTCAGTAGGGGTCACGGAAGACAAAAAATTTGTATCTTTAATTTAAGCGTATTCCTTTTATCATTCTTTAAAGAAATCGAGTAAAAAATGTGGTTCTTGGGTATAAATGTCATACTAAAGTTTTACTATTAATGTGGTTCTTGGGTGTAAATGCCCAACTAAAGTTTTACTATTAACTTTTTAGTATAAGTCGTCTTGCCGTCAATTTAAAAAAGTTTTTAGAAATTGTATATATAATTTGATTGTTTTTTAAACGACAAATCTATAACTTGCGTTTGTTTTTTTCCTTCACACAGGGAAGAGATTCGTTGCCACAACCGATTTTTTTGCCAACCGAATGAATAAGATTACACACACCTCGATATTTCCGTCAGTTCAATCGAGTGTTAGTTAGTGCTCGATAATGTTCAGTAATTGGAAATGTAGTATCGGAGCAACATTCGATGTATCCGAATCCTCAGAAAAGAAATTTTATATTTAATAATCCACATGCCGCACTTGTTCAACAAAAAAATTGAAAATTTTCGTCAGAATCAAAAAAACAGTTTGGACTTTACGTACTTTCAATAATAGTGGAAGAAATAAAAAAGGAAAATTTTCACCGAAAAAAATTTGATTAAAAAAAATTTGGATTGCCTTAAAGTCAGTAATAATCGAGTTATAATAACGGGTCATCAATCTAGAAGTATTTTTTCAATAGTTTTTTTTAACAGATTACGCGTTAATTGTGTTAAACATTATTTTATTCTTTTCAATACAGTTTGCCATTCCATCATGGAAAGACTTGCGCCGCGAAAATCACGGTTTCGATCATTTCGCCATACCGGTTGAAATGCTCGAACGAGTCATCCTGAGTAGTAGTTGCGGCCAACATTTGAACAAAATTTTGCTGGACGTATTTTACTGGCAACTCGCTTAGGAGTTCGCTAAGGCAATAACTTCACACCATTGTACAAGAATAGAGAAATAATTATGTTTGCAAAAAACTATGGACAATTTGCTTTAAAACCATTTTGTTTTAAATAATATACATTTTTGTCATGAAAGTTATTATTACGCGCTTATAATATTGTTTGAATTACATACTTTTTTCTACAAAAATCAAATTTTTAAATTATACGGGTTATGATGCATTACGCCAATCTGTTTTTCTATAGAAAGAATTTAAAAAAAATGTTCGAAAAGTTTGAAGTTATCGCCTTAGCGACCACTTACTCTTTTAATAAGCAAGTACCACTAGAATACGCCTATTATTTCTGATCGATATGTTGCAAACGAAATGACGAATTTATAATTATCCCCATCTGACAGTGGAGGGTATACAAAATAACCAAGGATAACAACTAATTTACTAACAAAAACGTTAAAAAATTTTACACATCGAGCAGTGTTGCCACTGAAAAAGTTATTTTCCTACCAACTTTTTTCAAAAATCCTACCAAAAATTGTGAAACCATTTAAAAAATTTAACAGGGTGTAACAGAAAATTAGAACCTAGTTTCATGGCAAATGTTTGTAACTACCAAAAATATTAGAGCTTTGAGTATGCCAATCGACACAGAATATCAGCTAATTGGGTTAAAAGATGTCTATCAGGACGTCCTTCTACGGCCCTTTGAGAGATTTTAATCAAACGACCGACTTATATCATATATGACAAAGTACATTTTTTGGACTGTCGCTGTTGAAATTTGACAATATGACAGATATAGCTCCCAAACATTTGTTCAAACGATTCAAGGTCTTTTGCTCTAGATGCCACCAATTACATCCAATCTTAATGAAATTTTAATATATTGTTAACGATCAGATGATAATGAGTTATATCGGTTGTCTGCTATAGAACACCTATACATAAATTCTTATATCGATCAAATGCAAAATTTTAAAGAATAAAAATTTATTTATATTCATTTGGTGATGCTTAGCCTGGGGGCTGAAAAATCGGTAGTACGTCGGACTTATAATCTGTTTATGTTATGATAGCCCTTATTGTGCCTGCGTAAAGGTACCAATAACATATTTAGCAGCCCAATAATTCTCAGCATACCTTCATTACCTTACAAATGTAATTTATGTAAATGCAAATTTATCGCAAAACCTACGAAAATACCACTTAGCCTAACATCCTACAAAACAAGAGAAAACCCTACCAAATTTGGTAAGAAAATCCCAAAGCGGCAACGTTGATATCGAGTTAATCCCATCCCTCTAAGAAAACCGGCACGAAAACGAAACGTTGGCGAAGTCATTTTTTCATACAAGACTACGAAAACGAAACGATTTTGCGATACGTAAATGCACCGTAAACGTTAATTCCGGAATAAGAGAATTAGAAAAAAAAAGTAGTAGTTTGAATGTATTGGTAGTACGCCAAGGCTAAGCTAAAGTAGTACTTTTACGTAACACTAAAGCGGTCCGTTTTCGTAATACCAGAGTGTTGCGTTTACGTAACACTGAAGCGGTACGTTTTTGTATCTGCAAAACGTTCTGTTTCCGTACTGAATTTCTTTCTCTATCGAAATATTATAAGCATTTTTATACTGAAGAATTAATGTTGCATATATTGTGAATGATTATGAATTCTTTGGCTATTACAAAATATAGATATGTAGATATAAATATACTACAGACGTTTTATAAATACCTATTATATTAACACTTACAAAAGCTGATTTTGTTTAACAACAATCAGATCATCACACTTCAAACATCAACTAAAACAATTAAAGTGTTCTGTCAACATGGCTGCCCGAATAAAGGCCCATTTAGTCTCGACGGTTGACGGTAGATTCTGCAACCTGCAGAAGTCTACCGTCGTCAACCGTCAAACTGTAGTTATCTCCCTCTAACACATGCAAAATGCAACCCCCAACTGAAATAGCTGATTGTCTACCGTCAACCGTCGAGACTAAATGGGCCTTAAGAAAAAACAGTTAATGCCGTTACCATTAAGAAAAAACAGTTCGTTTTCGTATCGCAAAAACGGCACGTAAACGGATTGTTTTAGGTACTTTTTGGTATAAATACGTTCGTTTCCATTACGCAAAATCACTTCCATTTCGTACCGTAAAAAACGGCACGTTTACGAAGAGTTTTACGCAGAATTAATTTCGTCGTATTTTTATATGAAAAACTATGCAAGTGTTAGTGATATGGCGGTCCGTATGCAGTTCGTTTTCGCTCCGAAAAATGCGTTACGTTTATTTTTCTTGGAGGGATCTGATTGAACAAGTGCAAAAACTACATAGTTGATAAAACAGCAGCATACTTACCATTCACAATTGCCTACAATATGCAAATTTTACCAAACTATCCTACCAAACGAAAAAGCTCCTAAATGCTAATTTCCCCAAAAATACAACTCTGGCTACTCTAAAGAAAATTTACTATCAATTATCGCAGTTTGTCATATTTTTTAATTCTCTTTCTCTCTCTCGTTTAGTTGATCTGTCATTTATGTGATAGATATTGAACAATTTAGTCGCATTGCATTGGAGGCCATTTACATTTGCAAATATTTCTTCAAACGAATTTGAAATCGGTACAAATATCGGATAAATATAGCCTATATAACATTGGCCACAAGTGCAAATGGAAGTTGTGTAAAAACAGGCAATCGCTGTTCAAAAAACACATTGCAAAACTTACAGCAGCATTTTGCATGTTCTTCAACGAGGAAGAGGAAGCACTTCCGAGTTCTACCAAACATGCAAGGTCATAAAAAACAACAAACATACATATATTGGAGTGAGTGTGTCTAATTGGAGTACGTGTGAGACAAAAACAATGGGAAGGAGAATATATGCGAAAGTGTGAGCGGGCGCAAGTCATGACTTCGTAAACATCAGAAAACCTTCACTACACATACAAAGAGACTACAAAGAGAAGAGTTGAATTAGAATATGGAGGAAAGACTGGACGTCGACAACTTCAGACAAATAAGGTAAGTGGGTTTTTAATGATTTTATGAATATTCCATATTTCGCCTGAATAAAATATGCCACATATCTATCGACAAATTACCTATGATTTAAAGCGCTGAATAGAAAACTTTGACTATATGTGCGCATAGAGAAAGGGACCTAAGAGTAAAAAAAATCAATTTTCACTTTTTTAATGTGGACAACATCTGAGCATCAAATGAGACCGATCCCATGCCCCAAAAGTGTTCCCTCCCAGAGATATACGCGTTTTATGAAAGTGATGGTACACCAAAGATACACGTATTTAAATCTTTAAAATGGCTCTCCTGAACAAAACTGTTTTTTACCCTTAGGTCCCTTTCTATTTTGCGCGTCACATATTTAGACATTGTGGACTAGCAATTTATAAGTATTTGATTTTTGTAGAAATTGTTGTTTACCTAGCAAAGTTTAAATCTCTATTACAGAGTCAAAATAAACAGATCCCTTATTTAACTTCTTTAAAGGGTAACGGTTTGTTAGAGTCAAATGACCTAATAATATTTTATTGGCCTTGACTAAAGACCTTGTTGCTCTGAAACAAATTGGCCAATTTGTACAATATTTAGTTCATATGAATGTGTCAAAAGTAAAAAAATAACTGATATGGGATAGCCAGAAGCTTTTATTTAAGACCTTGTTGACGTTCTTACCCATACAACTCTGAAGATATTTAGTTTAATTTTGGGTATATAATGTAATTTTCGATCTAGGTATGCTTAATAATTTTAATATAGGGCAAACACTTGATTGATCGATTGTCGGTCAGTGGAGTACGACTGCTATGAGCGTATGTACTCGTATTTGTTTTAACCAACCATCTTTATTTAAGAATAGTTTTATGAATCCAGGGCACATTTTTTCTAATTAAAACTTCCTCCTGTCAGGTCCGCCTTTGGCCGGGCTTAACGAATTTTAGGTATGGACGGGCCTAATTTAAGGACTCGGGACTTTAAAGTCTTCTGCTTTTAATCACTGTCACTGAAATGAGTGTAAAAATCTACTTGTAATTTTGAGTATGACAATACTTTGTGATGTCCACAATTGAAGTATCATTTTAATTTTAATAATAAAAGACTTTTTTAGGTGATCAATTCATTTTTATATTTTTATTTTAAATAGGATACTGCTCGGCAGACTTACAATCTTTTACCAAAACTATCAAAGACGTTTTTTAATAACACTCCTGAAGTAAAGATAAAGAACCACAAAACAAATCTAAATGTGTCAAATCGCACGATCCTCTACGAAGAGGAGTAAATTGGAGCTAAAACTGGTAATGATTAAAGTATTAATAGAGCTGTAATTATTGTAAATAATGCGAATGTCGAACTTTTCTTTCAAAAAATGCATTATTTCTCTTGCTGTGTGACAAGTGGCCCTATCTTGTTGAAACCACATATTCTCTACGTCTAAATCATCAATTTTCCGCCACAAAATGCTTCGGATCACCTCCCTGTAGCGATTTTCAATGACCGTCATCGAATTTCCATTTTCGTTTTCAAAAAAGTATGGTCCGATTTTTCCTCCGGACCACAAACCACACCAAAACGTAACTTTGCTTGTTGAAGTAGCCATTAAGCTGGATATGAGCTTCGTCGGTGAAGATTGTAATGTGAAAAAATTCTCATTCTTATTGTATTTCGATGGCCCGAGAAACGAAATAAAAACACGTTGTTCCTTCGAGTAAAGTTTTATATTGACTAACTGGAATGCATTTAAAATCTAAAAATAAAAATTTAGAAAAGAATTAGAAGCAGAAAAAAATGGCGGCAAAATTAAAATGATGCCTCAACTTTGGAAATAATATTTTTTATTATTGTTTATATAAAATAATTTTTCACTTTTAGTTAATAATTTGGCACAGTGGGGTCTTTTATACTGTATTCAATCGCCACGCACGACTTTTTGATTTTTGTTTCTTTTCTTTTCTTCTACCTCGTAATGGATAAAAACGATACGTCGTTGAAAAGGTTTTCTAAGAGCTTTCCTATGATGCCCGTAATAAGATAGGAGTTTAGAAACCCACAGCAACAACAATATTTTTTGTCAATCTCGGAAAATATGGGTCGCCGCCAATAAGATATTTAGTATTTGACGTTCAAATACAAAGTTTTAATCAATGTTAGAGCTGTATCTTAAATAGATTTAATTTTTTTTAAATTGCAATCGCCAGGATTTATGAGGATTGGCGCAAATTTCATAACATTTTTAAAAAATCGGCAACACGATCAATTAATAAAATTAAATTTTTAAAAAATATACTAAGTAATGACATAAATACTCTTACACACGTTTTATGCTGTAAAATAAAAAAGTACTGAATGTTTTTGGACCAAATATTTTTTAATATATTTATTGATTTATATTGTATCCAAAAAGAATCTACTTATTCGAAATTACCGCTTTTGCCTTTACACACGCCTTAAGTCGCACTGGCCAATCGTCAATAGCTGCACGAACCTCGTACATTGGAAAATTGGCCTCAGCTCGAACCAAAGCAGTCTTAAGAGATCCAATGTTGGGGTATCTTTGGTGACAAACCGTGTTCTCTAAAACCGTCCACAGTTCGCAATTCAATGGGTTCAAATCTGGACTGCCTGTGGGCCATTCTTCAGAGGAAATGAACGCTGGCAAATTGTATCGAAGCCAGGCCTGGGACGTTTTAGCCTTATGGGCCGGCGCAAAATCCTGCTGGAAAGTCCATGGCTGGTTTTGGAACAGGGAATTGTTAAGAGGCTTCACAACAGCTTCCAAAACGGTTGCTTGGTAAACTTTGGTCGATGTTTTGACTCCTTGTTCGCAGATGTGCAGGTCAGTGACCCCATCGTAAGAGACACCCCATTAAACCATGACTGAAGCTGGGTGATGATCCTTTTCTACCCTTGGGATCAGTTCAGATGCTTCCTTAGATGACCACGCATACACTCTATCATTTTGCTTTATATCATTATCATTTTTCCTGAACGGTAAAAATTTTTTCATCGTTGAACAAAATTTTTCTGTGCAAGTTATCAGCGTGCTTCACCAAAAGACGTTTGCATTTTTCAATCCTATTTTTTTGTAAAAGCTGCAGTCAATAAATGCCCCGTACGTCGTTTGAAAGCCCCAAGTCCCAAGTCTTTTTTAATGATTCCACTCATGGACTTTTGCGTGATATTCATCTCACGGGCCCTGATTTTCTGTTTTCGGAGCGGTCTTCTGTGAATTCTTGATTTAAGGGCTTTGTTGACATGGGGTGTTCAAACAGAGCGTGGGCGGCCCGACCGGTGGTGGTCTTTTACATCACCAGTCTCCTCAAACAGTTTTATGCATCGGTAGACGAACATGCGGCTAATCCCTAGTGGCCGTAGCGTTTTTAAAAGATCGCTTTTTTCATTTCACACTTGAAAAGCTCTATTACAGCGATAAGGTTCTCATTATCTTACCACTCCACGATGAAAGTTGAAACAATTTTAAAATCCCTTTACAGACTAAAGCTATTGAGGTAAGCTTTCAAAACCCATATGGCATTAACGGGGTATGTTCAGTTCTACTATTGAAATGGGTGTGTTCAATGATTTATCAGTATTTATGTCCCTAAAAAAACGGCCCTACTTAGTATAAAATTTATTTAACCACTATCAACTCCGAACGTTAAGATTTTTTATATTAGGTTTTCGTCGGACAGGTATTATTATTCGCGAACACACGCGTCCGAAAGACTGTGTAGAATTCTTTTTTCTACGTCACGTGGCTTAAACGCTCTTATACGTGATCTTTAAAACAGTCAATATCAATCGCGGACGAACACTCAAAAAAGACTGTGTAGAATCCTTTATTCTACGTCACGTGGCTTAGATGCTCTCAACAGTCAACGCGAAAAACCTACAAAACCCAAATTACGTCGTCCACTCTGCTATTCTAGAGTTATCCGTTATACTTACATAACTAGAGTTCTTCACTCTACATAATATCGCGAACACTCTGTAAATGACTGTAAGGGTCCTCTGGCCCTTTATCACGAGGTTTAAGCCAAACTAGGTTTAAAATTCTCAGACATGTGATCCATACCAGTTATATACTATTTTGACCAAATTAATTAAAATTCCTGCCAATAAGCAGAGATCCACATTACAAGAAATTCATACTAGGATTCATTATTGAATTATACTTAAGATTCGTATACTTATTGTTAGGCTCCTTTGGAGCATATTCAATAATTCAAATAAAGCTTACATAAAAAAAGTATTATTTGCAGGGTACCTTACACTGTAATCGTACAAGGGGCGTGGTACAAAAAATGATGTTATTTTGATTACTGGCCTACGTCCATCACAAATTCGCACTAATAAAAATAAAGTGTCCAGCTTAAAATTTGAACGGAGAATCATATTGTCAATAAGTGTCTACTATGGACTATACAAACAGAAAAAAACAAGTAAAAATAAAATGTAAATTATATTATTGCATTAGATCCGTAACAACAACACTGTTCTAAAAAGCATATTTAAATGAAGAAAAATAACAATTATACAGTGTGCTTGTCGTAATCATGTTATTGTTAACATAAAATCGAAAAAAACAATACTTTTGTTGCACCAACCATATTAATATTGTTGCTACAACCAAATTTTCATTTTTAAATTTGGCAAAAACACTATTGTTAAATTTCAATTTCAATATTAATATTGCGGCAATCATACTATGGTCAAAATTAAATTCAGAAAACAATTCTATGGCTAATTGGTCAGCTTTTTTATGAATTAGAAAAAACTATTTTTTTTATATTTTCCCATTATTAGAAAATCCAATAGTATAATAGGCTGTTTCCACTACGGTCGCGTCCACGTCGCGTTCAAAAATCAATGAACGCGCGTTACAGCCTATACAAAAAACATAGGCAGTTAGGTATGGGAAAAAGTCGCGTTCATATTGGACGCGTTTATCGATAAGTCGCGTTTACTATAAATTCGATTATTTTTGCAGTCGAAACCCACCCATACCTATCAATGGCAATATCGCAAATTGCACATCCCTATGAAAACAGCTGTTAATCATTATAAATATAAACATCCAAAATGCAAAAAACAGGAGATAAGTTAATATTTTTGCTTTTGTTTAAATAATATTAATTTTTTCAATTATTTTAGATTTCAAAACGACGGAATGGACAGCAGTATCAACACTATATCTGTTGGACCTCTGGGAGGAAAATATTGATGGCCTGAGGGGTGCTCGCAAAAACACCCACATACACAAAGAGATGGGGGAGAAGCTGGGAGTAACTGGCACGGAAGTGAAAAATAAACCATTTGGTCCTCATTTTCCACTGCGGTTAGCAAAATAATATCATTTAACTCCATGATAATGTCACAACACAAAAATATTAAAATTTTTCGCACCCCTAAAAAAACAAATAAACACAAACAGCAGTTTGAACGCAAACGTGGACGCAAAACACAATGGAAACACCATTAAAAATTATCGATAAATCGTGGACTCGGACGCGACCGTAGTGGAAACAGCCTATAACACTTCAATCGTCACGAATTCTTTTTACCTATACCTCGTCTCTTTAACCGGTAGTATTAGTTTTATCTACTGAATGTTGCCGTGTTTCTAATCAACATTCGGTTGTAGCGATGTAATATAAGGATTGAGCGTGCAACCACCAACATTGGCAACAAATTCGGTTGCGGCAACAAATCTGTGCTCTGCGTGTATGCAATATGATTACCGACCCGGGACTTGATCAGTTAATTTACGATCGCCTCGGAATGAGGATGTACGTGTCTTCACTCAAGTAAGCCATTTAACATTGTTCAGTGGCTGTTTTTCTTCCTCGTATTTGTCGGCAACTTGACTAACAGGAGATAAATATGTATGCTATGTAAAAGCTCCTCAGTAAAACATAAACCATTCGGAACAGGCTTTAAACAGAATCTGCTGATCACTGCGTTTTTCAATTGTTCTTTAAGGAAAGTAAGTCACACCAATCTCCAACGTTTCCAAAGTCGAAAGCAGTTCTACTTTAACTATTATTATTATCAAGTTAAAAGCATTTTATCGCTCCACTGTAAGCTATCAGCACTATCGTCAACGACATCAGGACAACACCAAAACATTGCTGTACTGTGGCACTACTTGAGTGGCAAGCGATACGAGTATGCCAAACAATAAACCGCTTTTGTCTGGGGTACATTTGTTTTCTGACTGATTTCCATGTTATTGTCTTGTTTTTAACTTTTTTTAACCACACTTATCTCGTTGTCCGTCAGTCAAAGAGTCTTGGCGCTTGTCCGTCCGCCCATGTGGTTGCTGGTTGGTGTCGATGTTTCAGTTCACGTGAAATCCTGTCAATTCTTCGCTTGCAACAAAGTTGCTGTCGTTGGGTCGTTGGTGTTTTTATCTACAAATTGCCTTTTACTCAGTCTGTGTTCATTCGACGATCTTTGACGTGGTGCTGTTGCTGCTGTCGCTGCCTCTGTTGCTGCTGAATGCCACACCGTAGCAACACCAGGAGCTGGCAACAAAAAAACACCACACACACAGACACACCAGCAAGTGCTATTGTTGTAAATTCGTTACGTTTTTGTATGCATAATTTATGGCCTCCGTCTCTGGCTGGGTTCGTTCTCCTCCCGCTGTATTCAGCGCCGTCGTGTTGATGTTGACACAGACGTTTCCTCCGTCGACGTCCTTGGTATTTGACTTTGAAATTTAAATCCCCCAAGATTCCATTGAATGGCAAACTATGGCTGATGATGGCAGCCACATGGAACATGAATGGCTGAATGAATTGATAGCAGATGTACACGTTACTGTGGCAAATGAAATGGAAACTTGGGGTTCATTTTTAAGAGGCTGGCAGAGAGTACATGTTCCTTTCTTCCCTCTTTTGAATACGAGTATTATTCTAAATTATTCACTTATGTTTGATGTTTTTTTTCCACTTTATCCCCTTTTTTTGCGTATCCTTTAAGGTGTTGAAAGGAATTTTAGAACACAGGGTTTTGGCCACAGCATATGTTGTCTCTTTGCGTGTTCATAAGAAAATGCTATTGCAAACATTTGGCAAATGTAAATTGGCGGGCGAGCGAAATTTTGTACAGGTTGATTGAATACAATTCGTGACGGAAAACGTCGTTAAGTTCAGCCGGTTGAACCTGTGGTTCCCTCGATTGGGGAATAATCCCCAAAGTGCCCTTGGCTGTATAAAACAAAAAAAAGTGAAAGGTTGTTTTACATGCAGTATTTGATCCGGTATATGACCCGATACGAGTATATGGACAATTCGTCTAAATGGTCTGTACGAACAATTTATAGGAACACATACAGTTTTTTTTTTTTGAAAAATAAGTAAGGAGAGACTGAGAATATTTGTATGAATTATTTCGGCAGTGTAAATGCCATAGATTTTATGAGAAGAGTTTTTATCTATGGCCATGAAAAATATACTCCCGAAAACGTTGTAGCCACACGCAGCCGGGCTTAGTACACACATTAATAGAATCAGTTGGAGTTCGGCCCGAATTACAAAAATGTAGTTGGACTAACATTCTTTCTTTTGCAATCAGCAACATTATATGGTATTGATGGTTACATGGTTCGACCATAAGATGGTAGATACATTAATTTCAAGCTCAAGCTTTTGAGAATCGGTTTACAAATAAAGCAGTTAGGGCTCCTTTTATTTAAAAAAAAACGAAAATAAAGATTTATGTGAATATCTCCTCATTTAGAGCGATTTTTTGGGCAAAAAAATTATAGTAGTTTCTTGCACCTCGAGTATTCCATCAGTACAACCGAATGTTAGTTGGTGTATTGAAATTTTTAGTATTGGAACTGTAGTATCGGTGCAACATACCAAGTATCCGAATCTTTAGAAGAGAATTTTTGGTTCTAAAAATCCACATACCACAATTTTTTAAAGAAAAAAATTGAAATTTTGGTTATTTTCTAAATCTATTGGATTAATATCAGTAACAATCGAATTATTCTGTTTTGGGGTTTTTTTGTTGTTATGGTGAAATTTTAGTTATCATCACTAATAATTTGTAACAACAACAAAATGTTTGCAAAACCGTTGGTTGCCACAAATTACCTTTTTCTCGTTTCATTGGTATGCCCGATTAATAAGTTGTGAGTACAGTCTGATGATCATATTAATCATCATGTAGTATTTCGAACCAAATATCCATTACGATTATTAACATGTGGTGATTGAAACCGAAATTCCTCTTTTGCTACCGTTTTATTGTAGTTCCAACCAATTTCCAACTTATTTTTGCTCTGTGTGTATTCAAATTACACTACTCAACAAAATGAAAAAAATTTCATGTACTCCGGATGCGTTAATTTTTCTGTGTAGATAACCTTGACATGAGCTCGAAAAACGCAATAAAATTTTTTTTTTCGTTTGGTTTTTGTTTTATTTTTTTTTTTTTAAATTTTAAAAATATTTTTTTGGTTAATTTGTTTCGTCCGGCATAACTCGGGAACCACTAGCCCGATTTAATTGAATTAAATTTTAAAAAATTTAAAATTACAATTCCCTTAATCTGTTCATATATTGTTTTCCTATACAAGCAACAGTTTCCAAGTTAAAAATGAATATATAAAGGAAAAAACTTATTTTTTGCCTAAAGATTTAAATTTTTTTTTTTTAAAAAATCCATAAAAAATCCAAAATGAAAAAAAATGTCAAATTTTATTACTTTTACTTTTACCTATGAGCAAAATGAGACAAAGATCATGAAAATCGATGCACGCGTTTCGCTTTTATTCGCAATTGAGTAAAGGTATGAATTTCAAAAATTTGCTCGACATATGCACAACTTTGTCTATGGTGAGGTTTTTTCTTTTTTATTACAAAAAAAATTAAAATTTGTTGGGTGACAAAAATATATGACAAAAATATATGATTTGAAATTCATACCTTTACTCAATTGCGAATAAAAGCGAAACGCGTGCATCGATTTTCATGATCTTTGTCTCATTTTGCTCATAGGTTATGTGACTTTACGTAAAAGTAATAAGATTTGACATTTTTTTCATTTTGGATTCTTTATGGATTTTAAAAAAAAAAAAAATTTAAATCTTTAGGCAAAAAATAAGTTTTTTCCTTTATATATTCATTTTTAACTTGGAAACTGTTGCTTGTATAGGAAAACAATATATGAACAGATTAAGGGAATTGTAATTTTAAATTTTTTAAAATTTAATTCAATTAAATCGGGCTAGTGGTTCCCGAGATATGCAGGACGAAACAAATTAACCAAAAAAAAATTTTTAAAATTTAAAAAAAAAAAAATAAAACAAAAACCAAACGAAAAAAAAATTTTTTATTGCGTTTTTTGAGCTCATGACAAGGTTGTTTACACAGGAAAAATTATCGCATCCCGAGTACATTTTGACTGTTGACTGGTGTTATTATTTATTTTACTGATCTAAAATTGTTTTTTTTGGCACCTACAAAAATATGGTCGATATGGTAAAATAGAATTTAAATCACATATTCTTGGCTAACACTTTAAGCCCTCATTTCAGGTCTTTTGTGTCACACTTTGATGAACAAAATCAATCAACTTGTGCATTCAAACTTAATTAGATTCAAAAGTGAACCAACGTAACTTGAATTACGAGGGTTGCTGAGAATTGCAAGGGTTGCTTTTTATATTTCGGGTCCTAACAATGCTAGTATTCCCAGGTGCAAACTGGAACTTCCATTGGAAACTTTCACATTTTATAGCATAACTTCACTCAGAACGTTTTGTCATTTGAGGGCGAATTGTTTTGTTTACAGTATCTTGAAAAATTCATCTCAGTCAAAAAAAAAGGAAATATCCCGTGAACATTTTCGTGCGAAGATTTTTCACGATTTTCGGCGTGGGTTATCGAGACAAAGTGAACTTGTTTTGACTTTTGGCGATGAAGCACCATCAAGAAAGACTGTTAATCGCTGGTACCAAGAGTTCAGTCTCGGACGCCGTTCACTCCAGGATAAATTTCGTAAAGGGTGTCCAACTTCGGTCACTTAGCCAGAAACCATCGATGCTGTGCATGAACTGATTAAGCAAGACCGACATGGGTATTTATGACAAGCATCAATAAGATATTGCATGTTCATTTGGCCGTGCACAAAATTTTTCTCGTTGGATCCCACAAAATTTGACGAATGCTCAAAAAAAGGGTCGTATGGTTGGTGCAAAGAGATGTTGAAAAAGTAGAACTTCGGTAGCTCAAAGGCAGTGTATAACATTGCCACAGGTGACGAATCATGGATCTATGCATATGAATCCGAAACATAACAGCAATCGACCGTATGGGTCTTTCAAGACGAGCCAAATCCAACAAAAGTTGTCCGTGGAAGAAGCATTTCGAAGCAAATGGTCGCCTGTTTTTTCGGCAAAACTGGTCACGTGGCGAGTGTTTTGCTTAAGCAACGTAGGAGGTCAATTCTGAGTGGTACACCACAATTTGTTTTTCTGAAGTTTTTGGAGAAATTCGAAAAACGAACAAGAGAAGACGATTTATTGTGCACCATGACAATGTGAGCTCTTATATATCGGCTCAAACCAGCGCCTTTTTGACCGGCCAAAACGTCGATTTGATGGGTCATCCGCCGTACAGCCCTGACTTGGCACCCAATGACTTCTTTTTGCGTGGTCAACGATTTACGATTTGCAGAAGATGCTGTTGAAGCGTTCAAAAACCATGTTTTTGAGGTGTCTCAATCGAAGAGGAAAAAGTGCTTCGAAAATTGGTTTGAAGGCATGCAAAAGTGTATAAATCATGCTGGAGCATACTTTGAAAAACAATAAAACAATTAAATCAGCCAAATCTATATTGACTGTTTCGAGCCTGCTGTTATTGACAGTGTTGCAGTGCACTTCAGCTCTTGGCGAAGAGGAGTTTTACGATTACGAACGCCTTCTATTGGTAATTTGAAAGGACATTTTATGACATTTATTTTTTGAATATACTTAGTTGGGACATAAATACTGTTACAACATTGAACACACCAATTTCAATAGTACACACAGAGAAAAGTTATGGTTGCTATATGGTCACGGCAACACTAGAATGTTATTTGCAATAAAAGTATGGTCGTCGCAACCATAGTATTATTTATTGAATTTCAGTTTGACAATAGTAAGATTCCGGCGATATTAATATTGTTGAAATGTAACAATAGTATTGTTGCCAAATTTAAAAATAAAAATATGGTTGTAGCTACAATATACATATGGTTGGTGCGACAAAACTATTGTTTTTTCTGGGTTTTATTACGATTACGGCAATAATACCGACAAAATCTTAATTTTTCTTAATTTGACAATGTTATTGTTACGAATCTTATGCAACAATAGTATTTTTTATATGAAAATTAAACTTTTTCAAAACAAACTTCTTTGGATTAGTATAACTGAAATATTTTTAACAAATGAATTTTTTCTACTTTTAAATAAATTACTCGTATTGATAAGAGTTTAATGCATTTTTAAATTATTTACTTAATAAAAAACTCTTTTGCTGAATAGCAACTTAATCCAATCCTTAAAAAAATTTTGGGGATCATAGTATGGTTACGTGTGAGTCATACTATGGTTGTAAGGATCATACTATGGTTGTAAGTGAAACATACTATGGTTGTGAGGATTATAATATAGTCATTGGGATCATAGTATGCTTAAGTGTGAATAATAATATGGTTGTGGGGATCATAGTATGGTTGTGTGTGAATTTTACTATTGTTGTGACGATCATAATATTGTTGAGCCACAACCATATACCCAACAGTAGTATGATGCTCTTCGAATATTGTTATCCCAACCATATTTTTTTTCTGCGTGTAGAACTGAACATACACCGTTAATGTCATATGGGTTTTGAAAGCTAACCTCAAAACCCATATGACTAATTGTTTCAACTTTCATCATGGAGTGGTAAGATAATGAGAACCGTATCGCTGTAATAGCGCTTTTCAAGTGTGAAATGAAAAAAAAAGCGATATTTTCAAAACGCTCCGGCCACTAGGGATTAGCCGCATGTTCGTCTACCGATGCATAAAACTGTTTGAGGAGACTGGATATGTAAAAGAGCGCCACCGGTCGGGCCGCCCACGCTCTGTTCGAACACGGCATGTCATCAAAGCCGTTAAATCAAGAATTCACAGAAATCCGCTCCGAAAACAGAACATCATGGCCCGTGAGATGAATATCACGCAAAAGTCCATGAGTCGAATCATTAAAAAGACTTGGGACTTGGGGCTTTCAAACGACGTACGGGACATTTATTAACTGCAGCTTTAAAACAAAATAAAATTGAAAAATGCAAACTTAACGTAAAATCCCAAAAAAAAATGTCTAAAGATGTGATATCACTCGATCTAGGCGTCCAACTCACCTGTCCAAAACGTGAAATTAGCTGCGTTTCGAAATTACCTCTCAGTAGATCCATTGTTCAAGCAGCTGTGTGACAAGTGACATCATCCTGTTGAAACCAAGTGTTGTCAAGATTACGGGCTTCAATTTTAGGTATCAAAAAGTCCGATATCATTGCGCAGTTACGAGCACCGTTCACGGTTCGTTCCTCCCATCCTCATTTTTGGAAGAAAAAAATGGACCGATGCTCATAAACCGTACCAAACCGTGGTTTTCTCTGGGTATAATGGCACCCCTTGAATCTCTTCTTGTTGCTCTTCAGCCCACATGCGGCAATTTATTGACTTTCAGCCGTAATCATAAAAATTTAAAACAGCTTTATAAACGATTGTTAAGCTTCATGTTTGAAAACTGTATTTATAAACGATTATTAGCTTAATAATCGTTTTGTAAACCATTATTAAATGTGTGCATTTTAATATTCTTTCGACACTGTGTTTTAAAGTGACGTTTGTGTTTGTTTACATTTGCACACAAATTTTTTGAATTTTTCGAATACAACGAAGAAAAAAATATTTTTAAAATATACGATTAGAATGGATACGTTAACTTTTTTTTGCGTTTGCAGTCGTCTTTTTTCCATTTTCAAAAAAAAACTTCTTTATGGAAAACACACAAAACAAAAAAAGGGAAAATTGTAAAAAGTTCACTAGTGATGTTAAAACAATCAAAATAAGAAAAATAATATTCGTTATTCGAATACCCTTTTTTTATCAGTAATACATAAATGATCTCAATTTGTCTTTTATTTAAACATGATTTTGTTTTTATTATTTAACAAGTAAGCATATATGTATATATATTTTTGTTTATTAAATCAGTTCATTGTTAAATAAACAATACAAAAAATATATAGATTCGACTACTCACATAATTGATAATCGTATTACTGGATAATTAAGATTGAAATGACAAGTCAAAACGACCGTGTTGCCAGCATTGAAAACGACCGTGTTGCCAACATTGAATCGACAAATTGATTAAAGTTTATATAAGTTCAAGTAGTGTTTATGAATACGTTTTCTTAACAATCGTTTGTTAGGCAAAAAGTGTTTGTTAACTACGAGGGCGGTTCGGAAACTTCTTAGCCTAGCACAAAAAGCGCGGTATAAACAGAAAAAAGTTAAGTGTTTTGGAAACTTCCATCTCTGTTATGAACACATGTTAAATTTTGTTTCGATCAGGCAACTCCTTTATATAGAAACAGGTGTTCACAAAAGACGCATCCGCGATTTTTTTACAATGGAAAAATTAGAAATGCGTGGTGTCATTAAATATTTACATAAAAAAGGTTTATCGGGAAAAGAAATTCATAATGATATGGTGAATGTGTTAGGTGAAAGTGCTCCTTCATATGCAACAGTAAAAAATTGGGTTGCTGAATTTAAACGTGGTCGTACAAGCATTGAAGATGAACCACGTAGTGGACGTCCAAAAACAGCAACAACAGAAATTGTAGCCAAATTGCATGATATGGTATTAAATGATCGACGAATAAAAGTGCGTGAAATAGCTAATATCATGGGTATCTCAAATTATCGAGTCCATTTAATTTTACATGAAGAACTACAGATGAAAAAGCTTTCTGCAACATGGGTGCCGGACTTGTTAACAGTCGACCAAAAACGCATAAGAATGAACATTTCTCAAGCTTGTTTGGATCGTTTTCAGCGAAATAAAATGGATTTTAAGCATCGTTTCATACCTGTTGATGAGACATGGATCCACCACTATACTCCAGAGACAAAAGAAAAATCCAAACAATGGACTGAAGCTGGAGGAAGAGAGAAAGAAGGCAAAAACGATTCAATCGGCTGGTAAGGTTATGGCAACGGTTTTTTGGACTTCAAAGGTATTTTATTGATAGAACATCTGCAAAAGGGTAAAACAATAAAATCCAGAGTACTATTGCAACCTTTTAGATCAATTAAAAGTACAAATTCGAGAAAAACGTCCTGGCTTACAACACAAAAAAATAATTTTTCATCCAGACAACGCACCAGCGCACAAGAGTGTTTTAACAATGGCTAAAATCAACGAATTAAAGTACGAGTTGCTTGACCACCCACCTTATTCTCCTGATTTAGCTCCCAGTGACTTTTACCTGTTCCCAAATCTAAAAAAATTCCTTGCTGGCAAGCGTTTTACCTCAAATGAAGATGCAATTACAGTTGTAAACCACTATTTTGAAGACCTTGAGGAAAACTATTTCAATCAAGGGATAGAATTGCTAGATAAGCGTTGGACTAAGTTTATTGAAGTTTCAGGAGATTATATTGAAAAATAAAAATATTTTTGAAAAACTAACTATTCTCCTTCATTGATAGGCTAAGAACTTTCCGAACCGCCCTCGTAATATGTACTTTAAATCCAATTAAGATTTTTTATGAATACGGCTGTTTGCCTTTGAGCCGGAATCTGAATTATTTTTAAAAAATAAATTCCATAAAATGTCCTTTTTAATTACCAATAAAGATTCCTCACTTGATTTGAGTTTTTATATTTTTTTTGTTCTGAAAAAATACCTCTAAATGGAACACCCTATATTGCAGACTACAAGTTAAATTAAGTGTTTGCTTTGTGGCTTTTACGTATTTTGCATTTCGAAAGGCGGTCATAGACTATTTTGGAAATATCGGACATTATTTATTATTTTTACCTGCCAAACAAATACTAAATGAGATCAACCGTAAAGTGTTAATGTTGACTACTTGGTATATTTGAGACATATTATTTACATTCGCCAGTTGTAGATCGGTTTATTTGATTTATTGAACTGTTCTTGTACTGGATTCCAGGTTTAGGTGAATTATTGTGAAGCTCCCAAGGAGAAATTTCTATGATCTACAAATTACGCTTTACAAAATAAGAAAGAAAATTTGTACACTGTTAGCCCACAGGCTGTACTTTGCAATTAATTCTTCCTTAATTAAAGTTACAATAGATGTATTTAATAAACTAAGGCCATTGGCTTATCGTATAATTTAAAATCTCTTTGCTCTCCGTGTCTTTTAAATGTCAAAGTTAAATACTCTTTCCATCGCCTTGATTACATTTTCAACATTTTGACCTGTCACTCTCTAACAATTCGAATGCTCCGAGGCACAAACTGTGTTAACAAGGCACTTAAATGTCAGCAAAATTGTTCATATATACGGGTGTGTGTGTGTACGTGTGTATATGTTATTTCTGGATATGGCATTCACTCACACACACATACAAACCTACGTATGTCTGTAAAAACACATATCCTTCGTATCGTTTTCGATTTTATAAATGTTTCGGGATATTACAAAGGATATCGATATTTGTAAGTGTATGTGTGCATGTGATGGTCTATACTCGTATGTATGTATATGTGCGTACAAATGTCATTCCTGCCGAATATTTCCGGGCGCTCCGCAATTGGGTCGGAGGGAGGGGGTTTGGAGGTCATGGGGTGATAAAAACAATAATAATACGATATTTCCAATAAATCAAGTGCTTAACAAAACATAATTTCTCATGCCATTGTTTGACTAATCCTCCCCGACCCAAGCAATAAACGGCCGCCCTTCGTTTCAAGTGTCTCGGTTGGTATTTATCATTGTTTCATCATCTGCAGATTTTGGGCGAACGGTAAGATTTAAGACATGGAAATGTGTTTTGCAAATTGGATGGTACAGTGAGGTTGACAGGAATGTGGGAGGGTAAAAGAAAAGTTTTGTGGTCCTTAAAGGTATAAAAAGGAAGTACGCTGAAAATACTATCATCTGGTCATAAAAAAAACCTAAAGTCGTCAACATTGCTTGGAGTCAAATCAACGGTCGACAGTATGGCTTCCGCAGGAACCGATCTACTGGATACCCGATGACGTTTCGAAGCTATAGGCGTTCTGTGTGTGCCAAGGCGCACTCTCATCAAATATAATTGCTTTTGTTGTCAGTACTGATTTCTCTCGATTTTTATGTGACAGCGCATTTTCTTTTTTTGATGTGGACAACATCTGAGCATTGAATGATACCGATCCCATGCCCCAAAAGTGTTCCCTCCCAGAGATATCCGCGACGATTCTAAGCGCAAATAGAAAGGGACCTAATCTTTAAAATGGCTCTCCTGAACACAACTTTTCACTTTTTTCTGATGTGGACAACATCTGAGCATCGACTGAAACCGATCCCATGCCCCAGAAGTGTTCCCTCCCAGAGATATGCGCGTTTTATGAAAGTGAAGTCGACGAGTCTAAGCGCAAATAGAAAGGGACCTAATCTTTAAAATGGCTCTCCTGAACAAAACTGGTTTTTAACCTTAGGTCCCTTTCTATTTTGCGCGTCACATATGGAGTTTTCTCTTTTATTATAGACGACCTCATCCGATGTGTAGGCTAGAAATGCAGGGTACCGCAAGGCTCTGTTCTCTCTTCCACTCTGTTTCAACTTTTCTGAATGACCTCCTGAGTCTGACAACACACCCTATTTTTCGTTTGCCATCGACAGCAGCATCTGTCGCCAATATTCATCCATATCAATTCTACGACAGCCGGCTGGTTCTATGGACCGGATTGACCCGAAGAGCAATTCTTCGGTTAGAGCTGTCACCCTGGCACACAGTTGTTGCTACAACAGCAACAACAACCCATATTCGTTCGACCATAGTATGGGCCTCACAGATACAGAGGCTATGGGGCAAAATGTGACTGGAAAGGTTTCAAAGTAGGGTAAAGGTGTCAAAGCGGGGTTCTACAAATAGGGTCGAGTTAAATGCTGCTTGTTAAGCCATTAGCGGTTAATGCGCTTTTCATCATCGGTGCTATTGATGAATCGAGGTGTCTGACGCTTTTCATGTTTTGGGGATAAAAAATCGCTGAGACGTTCGCTGGAACAAACACAAACGGTTTTTAAAGCGTTGCATACTTCACTCCCCCGGCCGCCTCAACATCTACAGGGTGGCGCACCAATTGTGCTGTAATAAGAAATTCAAATATTTTTTTTTATCAATGTATTTTCTTAATTTTTTTTATTGTATAGAAAATTCAATTCAATTTAATTTTAAATAAGTAATTGTGTTTGCAGATGATAGGTCATGTTTATCCACGCCGATGCCACACACCTGAGCAGAAAATTAGCCATTGCGGCCTGAAAGGTTGCAGTTGGGATCGCTTCAATTATTGTTTTATTGGGCCGCTTTGATTCATTCGAATTTCTTCGTTTCGCTTTGTACACCTCTTGCTTGATGTAACCCAAAAAAAGTCTGTTCTATAGGGTCATCCAGCTAGAGGTATTTTTTTAGAACAAAAAAAATATAAAAATTCAAATCAAGTGTGAAATCTTTATTGGTAATTTGAAAGGACATTTTATGCCATTTATTTTTTGAATATAATTTCCTTCAAATGTTGGCCGCAACTACACCTCAGGGTTTCCATTCTGAGGGTCCAATTTTGGATGACTCGTTCGAGCATTTCGACTGGTTTGGCTTTAATGATACGCATAATGTTGGCTTCCAAAACCTGAATCGTAGCTGGTTTGTCAGCATAGACTTTGGACTTTACGTTACGCCAAAGAAAAATGTCTACAGGTGTGATATCACTCGCTCTAGGCGGCCAACTCACCTGTCCTAAACGTGAAATTAGCAGCTTTTCGAAATGACCTCTCAATAGATCCATTGTTTGAGCAGCTG
This sequence comes from Hydrotaea diabolus, assembly GCA_963513945.1. Taxonomy (NCBI): domain Eukaryota; kingdom Metazoa; phylum Arthropoda; class Insecta; order Diptera; family Muscidae; genus Hydrotaea; species Hydrotaea diabolus. Next base: position 162,855,440 of record OY740717.1, read on the forward strand.
TATGGCAAGTGACAACGTCCTGTTGAAACCAAGTGTCGTCAAGATTACGGGCTTCAATTTCAGATAGCATAAACATCAATATCATTGCGCGTTAGCGAGCACCATTGACGGTTACGTTCCGGCCCTTATCATTTTTGAAAAAATATGCACCGACGATTCCACCAGCTTATAAACCGCCCAAACTGTAGTTTTCTCTGGGTATAATGGCACCTCTTGAACCTCTTTTTGTTTCTCTTCATCCCATGTGCGGCAATTTTGTTTATTGATTTTGCCGTTGAGCCTGAAATGGGTCTCATCACTGAACAAAATTTTGGTCGAAAACAGCGGATCTTCCCGTTTCTCAACGAACGCTCATGTCCATAATACAGTTACCGACATTTAAAGGTAATTATTTTCAAAAAATAAATGCCATAAAATGTCCTTTCCAATTACCAATAAAGATTTCACACTTGACTTGAGTTTTTGAATATTTTTTTTTGTTCTGAAAAAATACCTCTAGATGGATCACCCTATATAACTTCCCAATAATGGTAGAATACCCCTACTGTGTCACAGCTTGGCAGCTCAAGCATGCAAAAAAGAAGGTATCTACACACAGAGAACATTTTGGTGCCACCACCGAATTATTTGCCAACCGAATGTTGATTGGGAAATTTTCAGTGGAGTTAACTGACAGTATAGGTTGAAGAGAACAATTATTGGTAACCCTACCTAATTAGTATGATTATAGACACTGAATTTGTACATGTGTATTGTTTGTTGTTGTAGATTAATGGCTGTAAGTACTGTTTGAATTCGATTGTCATTACCACGAGCATTTGTTAACTGGACCAAATTATGGTTAAAGGACGAAGGAGGACACCAAACTAAGAGGAAGCATGTTAAAATGTTCTACGAACTCCATACTTGAGTATATCCAAGAAATTTTAGCGCCTTTTTTAGTTATTTTACATGGCATAGCGTGCAAAAAAAATGTCCTTGGCCATTAAAAAATAACTCGGACCTACGAAGGACGTCCAGTTACTATAATCAGTCTTTCATTTCTAGAAGACACCATTAAGACCCCGAAAAAGTTCGAACTTTTCTAGCATAGTTAAATATGTTGCACTGTGCGAACTAAACAGGCTTTGGCTCCTTAAAAGAATTTATTTGTTTTCACCACAAAGTAACAAGTACTTCACAATTGGTTGGTTGTCATTACCACCAGTTGTAGCAACCAATAGTTGCACTGTACTCGGTTGGCATTACCGACTTATTGGCTGTAAAAATCGTAATATTATTGTAGCTATTATCTTATGGATGAGTCGAACCATCAATACTATGGAATGTTGGAAATTGCAACAGAAAATATGTTTATCCAATCAAATATTTGTAGTTCGGACCGATTTCCAACTGATTTTCTCTCTGTGTATAGACAGAAACTGTGCTTCTCTTCTTCCATTAATTGCTATAGCTTCGAACACACTGTACACCCATACATCTCGGTCAATTCCCAAAATGTATTGAGTAGCCTTATTATGTGGCCCATTGTGGGTAAAAAGGGCGTACAGTACAAATAAATCTTATTTGATCATCATTGTTGTTATTATGGCAAACACTTTAACCTTTCGGCGTGCCATGCCGAAAACGCAAACATTTCATTTCATTCACTTTCCGTTGCTTTGTGTTCATTTGTTCGTTCCTGCGTCCATTCATTTCTTTCGTTGAGTACGGCCGGAGAAGTTATTTGTATTGTCCGACTTATGACAGCAGCCACAAATAACTCTAAATAGGCTTCCGCTGTAATTGATTTTCTTTTTTCTGCACACATTTTCTGGAGTTTGAAATGCTTCAGCTGCTGATGTCGAGTGTCCGTTTGTAAGAATGTTCGATTTCGATATTATTTAAGCGTCAAGGCATGTCAATCTCTATCTTAAGCCGTTTCTATGGCCTTGTTAACAAAACGTTTACGATAAAGTAGATTAATTACGCGAATTAGCTGAAGATATAATTCATAACGTGCATCGCACGTGTGCAATAAATTTGAGCCAAACTGTGGAGTACGAGGTCTGTTGAATAGAAAAGGTTAAATTTAATTTTTCTCAAAATTTTTTTTATTAATTCATAAATTTCTACCCGGGTATAATAACGCAAACTTTGTACGGCTTAGGCATTTTATAGAAAAGTTGTTACTTAGCTGGAAAACCCCACCGCTAACAAATTCATAGACGTTCTTTACTGCAGTTGAACCTGAATAATCGTTTTTAACTGGCCAAAACTCTGTAAATTTAGATCCGATAGAGATACATAAATACTGTTACACACGTTGTATGCTGTAAAATAAAAAGTACTGAATGTTTTTGGACCAAAATTTTTTTAATATATTTATTGATGTATATTGGATCCAAAAAGAATCTACTTTTTCGAAATGTCCGCCTTTTGCCTTTAAACACGCCTTAAGTCGCACTGGCCAATCGTCAATAGCTGCACGAACCTCGTCCATTGGAAAATTGGCCACAGCTCGAACCAAAGCAGTCTTAAGATATCCAATGTTGGGGTTTCTTTTGTGAAAAACCTTGTCCCCTAAAACCGTCCACAATTTGTAATCCAATGGCTTCAAATCTGGACTGCCTGAGCGCCATTCTTCAGAGGAAATTAACGCTGGCAAATTGTTTCGAAGCCAGGCCAGAGACCTTTTAGCTTTATGGGCCGGCGCAGAATCCTGCTGGAAAGTCCATAGGTGGTTTTGTAACAGGGAATTGTTAAAAGGCTTCACAACAGCTTCCAAAACGGTTTCTTGGTAAACTTTAGCCGACGTTTTGACTTCTTGTTCGCAGAAATGCAGGTCAATGTCACCATCGTAAGAGACACCCCACCAAACCATGACTGAAGCTGGGTGATGACCCTTTTCCACCCTTGGTATCAGTTCAGATGCTTCCTGTTACAACATTGAACACACCCATTTCAAATCTAAAACTGAACATACCCCGTTATTGTCATATGGGTTTTGAAAGCTAACCCCAATAGCGTTAGTCTGTAACGAGATTTTATAATTGTTTCAACTTTCATCATGGAGTGGTCAGATAATAAGAACCGTATCGCAGTAATAGCGCTTTTCAAGTGTGAAAGGAAAAAAAGATATTTTCAAAACGCTCCGGCCACTAGGGATTAGCCGCATGTTCGTCTGCCGATGCATAAAACTGTTTGAGCAGACTGGAGATGTAAAGACCGCCACCGGTCGGGCCGCCCACGCTCTGTTCGAGCACCGCATGTCATCAAAGCCGTTAAATCAAGAATTCATAGAAATCGGCTCCGAAAACAGAAAATCATGGACCATGAGATGAATATCACGCAAAAGTCCATGAGTCGAATCATAAAAGACTTGGGACTTGGGGCTTTCAAACGACGTACCGAAAATTTATTGACTGCAGCTTAAAAATAATAGGATTGAAAAATGCAAACGTCTTTTGGTGAAGCACGCTGATAACTTGCTCAGAAAAAAATTTGTTCACCGATGAAAAACTTTTTACCGTTCAGGAAAAAAATAAAAAGCAAAATGATAGAGTGTATGCGCGGTCATCTAGAAAGCATCTGAACCCAGCTTCAGTCATGGTTTGGTGGGGTGTCTCTTACGATGGGGTCACTGACCTGCATTTCTGCGAACAAGGAGTCAAAACATTGGCCAAAGTTTACCAAGAAACCGTTTTGGAAGCTGTTGTGAAGCCTCTTAACGATTCCCTGTTCCAAAACCAACCATGTACTGTCCAGCAGGATTCTGCGCCGGCCCATAAGGCTAAAACGTCCCAGGCCTGGCTTCGAAACAATTAGCCAGCGTTCATTTCCTTTAAAGAATGGCCCCAAGGCAGTCCAGATTTGAACCTATTGGATTACAAATTATGGACGGTTTTAGGGGACAAGGTTTGTCACAAAAGATACCCCAACATCGGAACTCTTAAGACTGCTTTGGTTCGAGCTGTGGCCAATTTTCCAATGGACGAGGTTCGTGCAGCTATTGACGATTGGCCAGTGCGACATAAGGCGTGTGTAAAGGCAAAAGGCGGACATTTCGAATAAGTAGACTCTTTTTGGATACAATATACATCAATAAAAATATTAAAAAAAAATTTGGTCCAAAAACATTCAGTACTTTTTATTATACAGCATAAAACGTGCGTTACGAGGGCAGTTCGGAAAGTTCTTAGCCTATCAATGAAAGAGAATAGTTAGTTTTTCAAAAATATTTTTATTTTTCAATATAATCTCCTGAAACTTCAATACACTTAGTCCAACGCTTATCGAGCAATTATATCCCTTGATTAAAATAGTTTTCCTCAAGGTCTTCAAAATAGTGGTTTATAACTGTAATTGCATCTTCATTTGAGGTAAAACGCTTGCCAGCAAGAATTTTTTTTAGATTTGGGAACAGGTAAAAGTCACTGGGAGCTAAATCAGGAGAATAAGGTGGGTGGTCAAGCAACTCGTACTTAAATTCGTTGATTTTAGCCATTGTTAAAACACTCTTGTGCGCTGGTGCGTTGTCTTGATGAAAAATTATATTTTTGTGTTGTAAGCCAGGACGTTTTTCTCAAATTTGTACATTTAATTGATCTAAAAGGTTGCAATAGTACTCTGAATTTATTGTTTTACCCTTTTGCAGATAGTCAATCAATAAAATATCTTTGAAGTCCCAACAAACCGTTGCCATAACCTTACCAGCTGATTGCAATGTTTTTGCCTTCTTTGGGGCACTTCCTCCAGCTTCAGTCCATTGTTTGGATTGTTCTTTTGTTTTTGGAGTATAGTGGTGGATCCATGTCTCATCAACAGCTATGAAACGACGCTTAAAATCCATTTTATTTCGCTGAAAACGATCCAAACAAGCTTGAGAAATGTTCATTCTTATGCGTTTTTGGTCGACTGTTAACAAGTCCGGCACCCATCTTGCAGAAAGCTTTTTCATCTGTAGTTCTTCGTGCAAAATTAAATGGACTCGATCATTTGAGATGCCCATGATATTAGCTATTTCACGCACTTTATTCGTCGATATCACCATATCTTGCACTTTGGCTACAATTTCTGTTGTTGTTGCTGTTTTTGGACGTCCACTACGTGGTTCATCTTCAATGCTTGTACGACCACGTTTAAATTCAGCAACCCAATTTTTTACTGTTGCATATAAAGGAGCACTTTCACCTAACACATTCACCATATCATTATGAATTTCTTGTCCCGATAAACCTATTTCATGTAAATATTTAATGACACCACGCATTTCTAATTTTTCCATTGTAAAAAAATCGCGGATGCGTCTTTTGTAAACACCCGTTTCTATATGAAGGAGTTGCCAGATCGAAACAAAGTTTAACATGTGTTCATAGCAGAGATGGAAGTTTCCAAAACACTTAACTTTTTCTGTTTATACTGCGCTTTTTGTGCTAGGCTAAGAAGTTTCGGAACCGCCCTCGTACATTATTTATGTCCCTACTAAGTATAAAATTATTATTTGTTGGAAAATACTCAAAAGAGTTGACTTTTCTCAAAGTAACCTCTAGTCTTTTCAAGGGAAACTGTCACACCTTGGTCCGATTTCGCCCATTTACAACTCCAAAAAGCTTTTGACCATTATCATGTAAAATTTTAAATTTCTAGCTGCTTTCGTGCTTTCAACTGGCACACGGACAGACATGGCTAGTTTCTTTTTACAGTTACAAACAAAAAAATAGGCTCACTTTAAATTTTTTTTAGAATAGAATACGATAATCATTGTATGTTTCCCCCATAGTTCGTCATTTTTCCATGATTTTATAGGTCCAATTGATTCCTTGACTATATTCTAACAAAAAACTATATGACTTAGATCAGGAAATAATGCAGGCCACTATATTCCGTCCACGCTGTCATCCCGAAAATATTTTTTTTTACAAGACCCGAAATATGCTTTGCTTCATTGTCCTTTTGAAATATTTATTAAAAGGCAATTTTTTCATTCTGAATAGGGCAGCATCACTTCGCTCTGAGTGTGAACGAAAATCCAATGTTTTTAGTAGGTTAAACAATTTCACATATTTACAAACAAAATTATAAGTCGCTAATTGACCTTATTGTCGTTCTGAGTTATTAAAAACATTCACATATCTAAAATAAAAATTGTAAATTTTGTCAAAAAGCAGTCAGGAAGACTGTTACACGCAGAGAAAAAACATGGTTACTACATGGTCACGGCAATAATAATATGTTCTCCGCAATAAAAGTATGTTCGTCGCAACCATAGCATTGTTAACTGAATTTATTTTTGACAATAGTATAATTGCTGCAATATTAATATTGTTGAAATGAAACAATAGTATTATTGCCAAATTTAATAATGAAAATATGGTTATAGCAACAATATAAATATGGTTGGACAAAAGTATTGTGGTTTGCGTTTTATGTTAACCATAATATGATTATGGCAATCATACTGTATGATTGTAATTTTTCTTCATTTTAATATGTTTTAAAAAACAAATGTTATTGCTACGGATCTAATGCAATAATAGTACTTTTTTATAGAAATTAAAATTTTTAAACAAGCTGCTTTGGCTTTGTTTAACGGAAATATTTTTAATAAAAACGCTTACGTTTATTTAAACTTATTTTTTTCTACTGTGAAATAAATCACTCCCTATTATTTTGAATTAAATGTATTTTTGAATAATTTTCATAATTCAAATCTATTGTTGACAACTTGACCAAATTGTAGTAAATAATATTAGTGTGATCATACTATGGTTGTAGGGATTATAACATGGTTGCATGTGAATCATATTATGGTTGTGAGGATCATACTATGGTTGTATATGAAACATAATATGGCTGTGAGGATCATACTATGGGTGTATATGAAACATACTATGGTTGTGAGTATCATACTATGGTTGTGGAGATCATAGTATGGTTGAGTGTGAATCATACTATGGTTGTGGGGATCATAGTATGGTTATGTGTGAATCATACTATTGTTGTGAGGATCATAGTATGGCTGTATTTGAATCATACTATTGTTGTGAGGATCATAATATTGTTGTACCACAACCATATACCCAACAATAGTATTATCCTCTTCGAATATTGTCACCACAACCATACTTTTTTTCTGCGTGTAGTTACAAACAGGGGTGACTGCAGTTTCGATAAGCGTCTCTTCACCATCATAAGACCCCAAGCAAAGAATGTGTTGTAACTATGTTTGGCAGCTCTACATTTAAGGACAGACAATTTCTCATTTTAACTGCCGGCAGTAGAGCTTTCGCTTACGTGCTAAAACACATACCCGCAAGATACAGTGCATGCATTTTATGAACTGAAAAAATGTCAGTCGGACTGTCTGTCAATATGGTAGGAGTTGTTGCAGTAGGTCGCTTTTGTTCTCACTCTTCGACTTAATATTTCGCATATGGAAAATCTACGAATGTTTCGTATATATAGATAGTAAAAGGCTGCCGACATGGTCTCAACATGCCGGCAGCACACACATATATGTATAGGGTGATCCATCTAAAGGTATTTTTTCAGAACAAAAAAAATATAAAAATTCGAATTAAGTGTGGAATCTTTATTGGTAACACTCTGCGACAAATGGTAAGGGTCAGTGATCGGTTTGGAATGAAACCACCGGGGAAAGTTATATTGGTAAAAAAAAAGTCATACGTGTTCCAGCGTTTCGCTGGGTCTCATCTAGGAATCGAGATATATCGATTTGAAGTTAGTATCGTATAGGGGAATTTGTCACGTTTTAGGCTCTTTTGTTTGACATAACTCGAGAACCACTCGTCCGATTTAGCTGAAACAAATTTAGAAAAATTAAGAATTACAATTTTTCTAATCTGTTATTAAACCGTTTTCCTACTTAAGCAACAGTTTCGCAATTATAAATAAATGTATTTAAAAAAAAAATAAAAAAAAAAAAAAAAAATTTTTCTTCATGCGCTTATTTTTAACTTGGAAACTATTACTTGTAAAGGAAAATAATATATGAACAGATTAAGGGAATTGTAATTCTTGGTTTTTTAAAATTTATTTCAGCTAAATCGGACGAGTGGTTCTCAAGTTATGCCAAACAAAAGAGCCAAAAACGTGACAAATTCCCCTATACGATACTTACTAACTTCAAATCGATATATCTCGATTCCTAGATGAGACCCAACGAAACGCTGGGACACGTATGACCTTTTTTTGACCGATATAACTTTCCCCGGTGGTTTCATCCCAAACCGATTGTGGCTGTCGCACAGTGTAATTTGAAAGGAGGTTTTATGGCATTTATTTTTTGAATATAATTTCCTTCAAATGTTGGCTCCAATTTTGAATGACTCGTTCGACCGGTATGGCTTTAATGACACGCGTAATGTTGGCTTCCAAAACCTGAATCGTAGCTGGTTAGTCAGCATAGACTTTGGACTTCACGTAACCCGAAAGACAAATGTCTAAAGGTGTGATATCACTCGATCTAGGCAGCCAACTCACCTGTCCAAAACATGAATTTAGCCGTTTTTCGAAATGACCTCTTATTAGATCTATTGTTTGAGCAGCTGTATGGCAAGTGACACCGTCCTGTTAAAACCAAGTGTCGTCCAGATTTCGGGCTTCAATTTCAGGTAGCATAAATATCGATATCATGGCGCGATAGTGAGCACCATTCACGGTTACGTTCCGGCCATCCTTTTTGAAAAAAAAATTGCACCGATGATTCCACCAGCTTATAAACCGCACCAATCCGTGGGTTTCGCTGGGTTTAATGGCACCTCTTGAACCTCTTCTGCTCTTCAGCAATATTGCGGCAATTTTGTTTATTGACGTTGCCGTTGAGCCAGAAATGGGCCTCATCACTGAACAAATTTTTGGTCGAAAACAGTTTCTTCCCGTTTCTCACCGAACGCTCATTTCCATAAAACAGTTGCCAACATTTGAAGGTAATTATTTTCAAAAAAATAAATACCATAAAATGTCCTTTCAAATTACCAATAAAGATTCCACACTTGATTTGAATTTTAATATTTTTTTGTTCTGAAAGTACCTCTAGATGGATCACCCTTTAGTACCGATGAGCCGCCCCACACCAACGGCACTTACTTTTCCTTCCCAATATGGCAAAAACAACAACTCTGATCTAATTAGCTTGGGGAGTAATTCACTCCTTCAAAAATAAAATCTGATAAATAGTTTAGCTAACAAACGAAATTTTTAATTGAGTGCCAATAAAATTCCCATACGATTTTTTTTGGTTTAAATATAAGGGTGACTAACAAAGGAATCGGATACTGTTATTTATACTCTTAAATGTATACTCCAGATTCGGCCTGGGCGCTCTTAACGAATTGTCCACTTGTCAATTTGTATAAACCACAACTTGAATATAAATGTAACAATGAAAAAAACTACTTACCCTACTTCACATTAAACAAATTACAAATTTTATGATTCCCCCGGAAATCGTACACCACTGCCGCCGCCCACCACTTGGGATGCAACTAACGAAGAACCATCAACACACTATTTCATTAATAAACAAAATGCTTGAACTCAATTTATTTTCTCAAATGTTATGGTTGATATTGACCATTGGCTTGTAAAACCATAAACTTTTTGTTGCTGCCAACGCTGACGCTGTGTTCCAACTAAACTTGCTCAGCACCAGTCCGCCTGTAGTGCGGAGGGCCTGAAAGGAGGAGGACGTATTACGAATGCCCAGCGTAGTTGCCCCACCCGCGCACCAAGCCGACCATAACATTTTGTTTGCGGTCATGTTGTAGTTTTCTTCGGCGCTCTGTGTTTTTGCGGGATGCTGTTCCTCGGTTTTGAGTGTGCAACAATTTTTGCCATCATTAATCTTTTGTTGCACAAAAGTCAAACAATACAATGACTTTCAACATTTCCCGAGCGACGGCAGTGCGGGGCCAGCGTGGCGCACTTGGAGGACTTGGACTTGGAAGGCATGAAGAACTCACCCGCAACGAATAAAACTCCAGCACAAATTAATGGCGATCGTTAAAGAATAAAAGCAACAAAAACAAAGTTTATTTGAAGACCGCCCGCCGTACGGAGCGGAAACGGAAGGGCCAAGGGAAAGACGGGTGCACAAACCAACACAAACACACACACAGCAACAAATCTGTTGTGTTAAAGTTCTTCAAAGATTCACTTTTGTTATGGGTTTCCATTGTTATTGCTGATGCTGCTGCTGCGGCCGTAGTTGGCGGTATCTTGAAGATACTTAATTTGTTATGGTAGTTTTTCCAAAAAGTGGATTTGTTTCATAAACAATTAACTTGAACTACATAGGAAAATACTAGAAAACTACTTTTGCATTTTACCACAGTGGCCGAAATTGCATGTTTGTGCTGCTCCCTCTAGCCTTCTTCTTGAGTTAGTTTACTTGGCAGGGTGTTCCACTGTCGGGATGACGAGGATTTGACAAAACCATGTTGTTTGACTTTTTCTCTGTAAGAAAAGCTAGAGATTATTGTCTAAGTTCTGTAATTTAGTATACTCCACCATACAATGGAGGGTATATTAGTTTTGTCATTCTGTCTGTAACACCTTGAAATAATCATCGGAGACCCAACAAAGTATATATATTCTTGATCCTCGTAAAAGTCTAAGACGATCTAGTCATGTTGTCCGGCTGTCCGTCTGTTGAAAATAAGATAGAGCCTGCACGAAAACAGCTAGGGAGCAATTGGCACAAACATGTGTAGTTAACCTAGCATGGTTGATATTGAAAATGGGCTATATAGCTCTACGGGAAGTTGGTGTTGAGACCCTCAACCGACACTATCTCATAAAAATTAGTTTTTTATTTGGAAATATCCGTCCAGTTTCTTGAGCAAAATCACTGAAATTTGCATATAATAATCTCTATATAGACGCAATCATCTATGTAAAACTGGTTTAGATTGGGCCACCATTTCTTGTACCTCCCATACAAACGGCCTTATGGACCTTGAGAAATAATACGACTATAACTCACCACAAACTTGACCTATCGAAATGAAATTTTACACATCAAAATTTCAATATACAACACACCTATACGCTGAATTTGGTTGAGATCGGAATATTCCTACTGGTACCTCCCACACTAACGGTCTCATGGGCTTTGAAAAATAATATGACAATTACTCACTACAAACTTGACCTATCGAGATGACATTTTCTACATAAAGATTTTCTACAAATTCTGTTGAGATCGGAAAAGTCCTACTGGTACCTCCCACACAAACGGTCTCATGGGCTTTGAGAACTAATATGACGATAACTCACCACAAGCTTGACCTATCGAAATGAAATTTGCCACATAAAGATTTCTATATAGAACACATTTCGCACCAAATTTGGTTTTATTTGGGAATCTGGTGGAGGGTATCCAAAGTTCGGCACAGCCAAACTTAACATTTTTTACTTGTTTTTATCCGGAAAATTTACAACTTTTTTAAATTCAACAATGGATGCCATGGGTCTCAAGGTGTATGGGCAATTTTGCACCATCGTTTTGTCCCATTGCATTGGCAGCCACATCCTTCTCGCGTATGCAGACGATATAGACATTATCGGAGCGACGCAGCGAGATTTAGCCGACGATTTTTGAAAATAAAATTAAAGTCAAAAATGGATCTGGTGTTAAATGAGAAAGATTGCGATGGTTTGGACCAATGTTGGTCGAAAGGAAGAAACGCTCTGGACCCAAAGCCGTTGGACGATAGCTGCCACGGAAAGAGCAGACAGGAAAAAACGAGACTACGGATTATACGAACTTCCTTGGTATTCGAAAATGGAAAATAATCGCACAAGATCAATGTGCTTATTTAGGGTGATCCATCTAGAGGTATTTTTTCAAAACAAAAAAAAAATATAAAAATTTAAATCTAGTGTGGAATCTTCATTGGTAATTTGAAGGGACATTTTATGGCATTTATTTTTTGAAACTAATTACCTTCAAATGTTGGCAACTGTATTATGGAAATGAGCGTTCGGTGAGAAACGGGAAGATCCGCTGTTTTCGACTAAAATTTTGTTCAGTGATGAAGCCCATTTCTGGCTCAACCAACGGCAAAGTCAATAAACAAAATTGCAATAAACAAAGTTGCCCATATCATCCGCAGCGCAAAGTCATCAAAGGCGCTGGGTCCGGACGGAATCTCAATGCTGATGTTAAAGCACTTGGATACCCCGGGAGTAGAGTATATGACCAAAGTGCTCAATCTGTCGCTAGCCACTCAAGAAGTTCCCGATGCCTGGAAAATGGGCAGAATGGTCCCGCTACTGAAGCCAGGCAAAGACGCAAGTAAAGGAGATTCATACAGGCCGATCTTCTTGCTTTCTCCAGTAGCAAAGACGTTTGAAGCACTGCTCCTCCCCAGCCAGATCGAACACTTTCCTAGTGCTGATCATCAGCATGGATTTCGCAAGCAGCACAGCACAGCAACTGCTTTACGCGCTATCACCACACGTATAAGTCGCGGCCTTTACCACAACAAGCCTAACGACAGCACGGTCCTCGTGGCTCTTGACCTTACAAAAGCCTTTGACACGGTCAATTTTGTCACTCTGTTCGAGGACATTGAAGAAACGTCCCTTCCGCCCAGTTTGAAACGTTGGGTCTCAAACTATATGTGTGGGCGCCAGTCATATGTAGAATTTAGAGACAGAAAGTCGAGGCCCCGTAGAGTTAAACAAGGAGTTCCACAGTGTGGAGTTTTATCCCCGGCTCTGTTTAACCTCTACCTCTCTAAAATTCCTCCACCACCAGACGGCGTTGAAAAGGTGTCGTACGCTGACGATTGCACAATTCTGGCGTCAGGACCTAAAGTGGATGACATTTGCGAGAAAATCAACTGTTACCTCACTGACTTAGCACGTTTCTTCACTGCGAGGAATATGAAAATATCCGCCTTCAAATCATCAGCCACACTGTTTACTGCTTTGACCGCAGAGGTGCGGTTGTCACTCAATGTGAAAGTCGATGACGTCAACATCCCGACTACCAACTACCCCAAAATCCTTGGGGTCACATTGGACAGCCTTTTTAGATCCTCAGCACATGCTACAGCTATCTGCGATAAACTCAAAAGTAGGAACAAGGTCCTCAAGTCACTTGCCGGCAGTACTTGGGGAGCCGACAAAGAAACCTTGTTGACCTCTTACAAAGCGATAGGTCGGTCTGTAGCAAACTACGCAACACCTGTATGGTCGGCGAACGTGAGTACGAACGCAGTGGAAGAAAATTCAGACTTGCCAGAATGCCGCCCTTATAACATCAACAGGGTGTCTTCTTATGTCTTCTGAGGACCATCTACATGAGGAGACGAAGGCCCTTACCGTGCGCAGACACAATTTCCTGTTGTCTAAGCAATACCTGCTAGGGTGTTTTCGCAGCAGTCATCCTAACCACCATCTCCTGAACAGAATGCCTCCACCCAGGCAGATCAGGTATGATCTTCATGATCTAGAGAGAGAGAGGTCCAGCGGTATAAAAGAGAACCTTTAGATCATCGAAACTATCAGGCAGGTTTGAACAACATTCACGTCGATGATGTCGCAGCAGCAGTATCCAGCTACCGTGTGAATGTAGTGCTAGGGGAACATCCCCCGGAGATTTCACCTGAGGAGAAGGTACTACCTCGGCAGACGTGCGTGGTTCTGGCACAGCTGAGATCTGGATGGTGCAGCCGCCTCAATTTTTACTGGGCACGAATTGATGGTAACGTTCCGGACATCTGTCCCGCCTGTCATCAGGGACCACATGATGTACGGCACCTCTTCAATTGTCCGGCCAAGCCCACTCAGTTGACCCCCAGGTCTCTGTGGACGCATCCAGTTCGAATGGTGCGTTTCATTCACCTGGATATCGAAGCAGATCCCCCATAGACGAACAAGACTTCAAAATAAATATATTGTTGTTACAACAACAACAACAAAATTGCTGCATTTGGGCTGAAGAGCAACAAGAAGACGTTCAAGAGGTGCAATTATACCCAGAGCTGGTGGAATCATCGGAGCATATTTTTTTTAAAAATGATGATGGCCGGAACGTAACCGTGAATGGTGCTCGCTATCGCGCCATGATATCGATCTTTGTGCTGCCTGAAATTGAAGCTCGTAATCTTGACGATACTTGGTTTCAACAGGACGTTGCCACTTGCCTTAAAGCTGCTCAAACAATGGATCTATTGAGAGGTCAATTTGAAAAGCAGCTAATTTTTCCGGTTTGGACAGGTGAGTTGGCCTGTCGAGTGATATCACACATTTAGACATTTTTCTTTGGGGTTACGTAAAGTCCAAAGTCTATGCTGACAAACCAGCTACGATTCAGGTTTTGGAAGCCAACATTACGCGTGTCATTAAAGCCATGCCGATCGAAATGCTCGAACGAGCCATCCAAAATTGGACCCTCAGAAGGGAAACCCTGAGGCGTAGTTGCGGTAAATTTGAAGGAAATAATATTCAAAAAATAAATGCCATAAAATTTCCTTTTAGATTACCAATAAATATTCCACTTGATTTAAATTTTTAAATTTTTTTTTGTTCTTAAAAAATATCTCGAGATGGATGACCCTAATGAACAGACTTTTTTTTGGGTTACATCAAGCAAGAGGTGTACAAAGCGAAACGAAGAAATTCGACTGAATCAAAGCAGCCCAATAAAACATTAATTGAAGCGATCCCATCTGCAACCCTTCAGGCCGCAATGATTAATTTTATGATCAGGCGTGTGGCTGCTGCGTGGATGAGCATGGAGATCATATACGGCCTATCATTGAGATTGAGATTGCAGATTTATTTATTTCCTCATTAACTTTTATAGGTTACATTAGTCTTATTATGCCTATTACGTGCTTCTAGCATACCATAGTATCTATCTAGAATTTGTATCGCTTTTACTTAAATTTAAATGCCCTGAGGCCAGCCCATTTTACATGGCCTATCATCTGCAAACACAATTATTTATATAAAATTAAATTGAATTTGCTATACAATAAAAAAAATTAAGGAAATACATTGATAAAAAAAATATTTGAATTTCTTATTATAGCACAATTGGTGCGCCACCCTGTAGATTTTGAGGCGGTTGGAGGAGTGAAGTATGCAACGCTTTTAAAAGCCCAAGCGCTTAAATGCTTTTCCACACTTCATAAATGTGTTTGTTCCAACGAAAATCACACCGAATTTTCATGCCCGACTGCTCGATTCATTAATAGCACCGACGATGTTAAGCCCATCAATCGACCCTATTTGCAAAACCTCACTTTGAGACTTTTACAAGATCTTGGTTGAGTGTGTCAGTCATATTTTGCCCCATCGCCTGTGCATCTGTGAGGCCCAGTCTATGGTCGAACGAATATGGGTTGTTGTTGCTGTTGTAGCGGCAACTGTGCGCCAGGGTGATAAAACCCTGAGGCGTAGTTGCGGCAAACATTTGAAGGAAATTACATTCAAAATATAAATGCCATAAAATGTACTTTCGAATTACAAATAAAGATTCCACACTTGATTTGAATTTTTATACTTTTTGTGCTGAAAAAATACCTCTAGATGGATCACCCTAGACATCATTCATTTAACAGGTCAGGAGCAACAAGAAGTGGAGCCAGCCTAAGTATGTTAGTATTGACAATATTATTAAAAGGGTATTTCATTAAAGAAAATGTACCCGATCCCTTATTTTTGTCAAATTAAAAGTGTGGCCCAACCATAATGCAAGATATTTATTGTAAGTCACACCTTAATGTCAAGTTTTTTTGCCCAACTTAATTTGACATTTCTTTGTTCAATGAATTCAACCATAACGAGGTACGCGTTAATATTGTTGCAGCCTTTTACGAAAACGACCGTTCAAATGAAAATGTACTTCGTGATTTTTGGTCAGCAGAATCGAGAGCACTGTGCGCAAATTTCAGCCTAACGGATCTGTAGGAAATGCAAGAAACACCTGTTCATGCTCGCCCAGTTCGTTTTGCGGAAAATTGATGTTGTTCGCGATAGTGTGACACAAGAGCCGCCAACCCCGACTCGTAACTGTGCTCGCTATCCCAATTTGATAATGGACTTCTTGTGGCCAAAAATTGAGGATATGGACCTAAAAGCTTGTTTATTTTAATTAATTAAAATGATTGGGTAGAAAGTAATTCAAGAACAACCTTCAGCGAGTTTAAGCGAGCTCCGTTATTACTCGCTTATAATATTTCCTGAATAACGTTTTTCTAAAGAATACAAATTTTCAAATTGATCGACTTATGACGCATAAAGCCAATTAGTTATTGTATTTATACTTTATACAAAGAAATTTCAAAATTTGCTCGAAAAATTTTGAAGTTATCGCCTTAGCGACCATTTACTCTTTTAATAAGCGAGTACCACTAAAACACGCCTATTATATGTTTGGGAATAACTAAATATAAGGGGATATTTATTGTTAAACAAAAATTTGTCCAACCGTAGGGCTTCCAATTTTCTAATTTCAAGAATTCAACTTTTTTGAATTGATAAGTGCAGACATTTCACTTCCGCCAAAATGAAATTATAGTTATTTTACAAGGGCATATCAATAATTCCGTGACTTTTTGAATAAAACATTTATTTTTTGAAGAAAAAAAATCATTTTTCAACATAATCTCCTTTAAGCTCAATACACCGTCCAACGTTTCTCTACGCTTTGTATCCCTTCCAAAAAATTAGATTTTTCGAGATCCATAAATAGGCATTTGTTTGATTATTAATTTCATCGTTGGAGCTGAATCTCTTTCCACCGAGCCGTTTCTTTAGGTTTAGATATAGGAAATAGTCACTGGGGGCTAAACCCGGAAAATATGGAGGGTGTGGTACCAATTCGTAACCCAATTCATGCAATTTTGCCATTGAGACTGCACACGCTTGTACCCGTGCATTATCTTGGCCATATGGGGTCGTTTTCTTTTTAAATCCTCGTTAAATAACTGATAGAGGCATCTTTGCATCCTTCGATATTGCATGGATCCCGCACAATGTGACAATCAATCGTTCAAAAAAAGGGCTCGTGACGATTAGTGCAAACAAATTTTGAAAAAATTCGATGGCGGTGCTTCAAAAGACGTTTATAAGATCGTCACAGGTGACGAATCATGGATCTATGCGTATGAGCCCCCGAAACAAAACAGCAATCGACCGTGTGGGTTTTCGAAGACGAGCCAAATCCAACGAAAGTTGTTCGTGGAATGGCACTTCGAAGCAAATGGTCGCCTGTTTCTTCGGCAAAACTGGTCATGAGGCGAAAGTTGTTCGTGGAAAAGCACTTCGAAGCAAATGGTCGCCTGTTTCTTCGGCAAAACTGGTCATGAGGCGACTGTTCCGCTTGAGCAACGTAGGGCGGTCAATTCTGAGAGGTACACCACAATTTGCTTGCCTGAAGTCTTGGGAGAAATTTCGGAAACGAACAAGAGAAGACGAATCACTGTGCACCATGACAATGCGAGCTCTTACACATCGGCTCAAACCAGCGCCTTTTTGTCCGGCCAAAACGTTGAATCGATGGGTCATCCGCCGTACAGCCCTGACTTGACATCCAGTGACTTCTTTTTATTTCCGCACATCAAGAAAAAAATAAGTTCTCAACGATTTTCGTGCCAGAAGATGCTGTTAAAGCGTTCAAAAACCATGTTTTGGAGGTGTCTCAATCGGAGTGGAAAAAGTGCTTCGACAATTGGTTTGAGCGCAAGCAAAGAGTACAAATCATGCTGGAAAATACTTTAAAAAACAATAAAACCATTTTTGATGGTAAATATTCGCATTTTTATTATTAAGTCAGAAATATAGATAGCCGCCCTTGTATAACACTATTTGAATTGATATCTCCAAATAATTGTTGTGAAGTACGAGGGCGGTTCGGAAACTTCTTAGCCTAGCACAAAAAGCGCGGTATAAACAGAAAAAAGTTAAGTGTTTTGGAAACTTCCATCTCTGCTATGAACACATGTTAAATTATGTTTCGATCTGGCAACTCCTTCATACAGAAACAGTTGTTCACTAAAGACGCATCCTCGATTTTTTTACAATGGAAAAATTAGGAATGCGTTGTGTCATTAAATATTTACATAAAAAAGGTTTATCGGGACAATAAATTCATAATGATATGGTGAATGTGTTAGGTGAAAGTGCTCCTTCATATGCAACAGTAAAAAATTGGGTTGCTGAATTTAAACGTGGTCGTACAAGCATTGAAGATGAACCACGTAGTGGACGTCCAAAAACAGCAACAACAGCAGAAATTGTAGCCAAAGTGCATGATATGGTATTAAATGATCGACGAATAAAAGCGCGTGAAATAGCTAATATCATGGGCATCTCAAATGATCGAGTCCATTTAATTTTGCATGAAGAACTACAGATGAAAAAGCTTTCTGCAAGACGGGTGCCGGATTTAGCTCCCAGTTACTTTTACCTGTTCCCAAATCTAAAAAAATCCTTGCTGGCAAGCGTTTTACCTCAAATGAATATGCAATTACAGTTGTAAACCACTATTTTGAAGTCCTTTAGGAAAACTATTTTAATCAAGGGATAGAATTGCTAGATAAGCGTTGGACTAAGTGTATTGAAGTTTCAGGAGATTATATTGAAAAATAAAAATATTTTTGGAAAACTAACTATTCTCTTTCATTGATAGGCTAAGAACTTTCCGAATCGCCCTCGTAGTTCCTTTTTTAAGGTAGCGATTCAAATTTAAGCCTATCGGTTCTCAAACAACGTAGACTTATGGAGTAACAAGTGAAACTTTCCTTTGTATCAATACTTTTCCCTTGATGCTATCAGCACTCGTCATAATGAGACCCTTAAAAGATAATATTTTCCCCTAAAGCTCAAAATAAATTTCTAATACTCGTCTATCTTCGAGCATATTGTTGAAATGATTTTAAAGTATCCCCAGTAACACATCATAAATTTCCTACATCTCAGCGAAATACCCTCTCTTTCGGAACGTTTTTACAAATACTCGTACGAACCAACAGAGAAAATACTTGAGTTCAAACAAAAAAAAGTTTTTTATCTTTTGTACCAAAATATTCAAGTATTTTCAAGCTGTTTGTTGTGTTTTTGGCGCTGAATAGAAAACGAATGTTTTTCAGTTTCTAAATATTCCGTTTTTTCTTCTTTTTCTCGTTATTCATGATAAGAAGTTAACAAAACACTCCAACTTAAGAGTGGATTTTGTTTTGGGCGGAATTCAATCGTTTAGCATTACTACCTTCAACAATGAACTGACGGACGTTCGTATTATGAAGGCCGTTGTGTTGGAAACGAAACGCATTTGCATGGGAGGACATTTCCTACACTACCTTATGACAGTTTGTAATACTTCTTTTTTTTAATAAAAAAAATATTATGCCTAAACATAAAGCTGGAGAACTTTGAATGTTATTGTGAAAAGATTCGAGTTGTATTATAAAATAGCATTTAATCAAAAAATAAAAGATAATAGAAATATAAAAAATATCAAAAAAGGTTAAACACAGCTAATGTCGAACGGGGGAGACCATGTGATACCCCACATCAATCTGCTGTTCAAAAGGTTTTTCGCCTCTGTCCATAATTTCAACAAGTATAGAGCAGCGCGTTTAGATTGCCTTTTATGAAAATTGACGTTTAAATTAATCGATCAAATGTGTCTTCAATCGGAAGATTTGTGCGCAAATTTCAGCAAACCGGGTCTGTAGGAAATGTGAAAACATCTTTGCATCGCCCAGTTCGTTCTGCCACACTCGCTATAGTGTGACTGTCAAGAGCAGTCAACCTCGACTCGTCGTTGTGCCAACCAATATCACGTACATCACTGATGCAAATTTTGGAATACAAGTTTGAGCTTACAAGCTTACAAGGTTCTATTGACTCAATTGCTGAAGCCTACTGACCATTTCAAGCGTCTCCAATACGCCGAATCATTGGTTGAACAGACAGACGGGAAAGGTGACTTTACAAAGAAAATCATCTTCAGCAATGAGGCACTCTTTCGCCTCAGTAGATTCGTTCAGTAGGAGAATTCCCACATTTGGGCAAATGAGAATTCACGAGGGATTTTTAAAAAGCCGAAGCATCTACAACTATTGACTGTTTGGCGGTTTATGGGGCACCATCGGAACGTACTTCTTCGATACCGTGAATGGTGTTTGCCACCACAAGGTGATAACGAACTTCTTGTGTCCAGAAATGAAAGCTATTTTTAATAGGGACATAAATACTGTTACACACGTTTTATGCTGTGAAATAAACATTACTGAATGTTTTTGGACCAAATATTTTTTAATATATTTATTGATGTATATTTTATCCAAAAAGAATCGTCTTATTCGAAATGTCCGCCTTTTGCTTTTACACACGCCTTAAGTCGCACTGGCCAATCGTCAATAGCTGCACAAACCTCGTCCATTGGAAAATTGGCCACAGCTCGAACCAAAGCAGTCTTAAGAGATACAATGTTGGGGTATCTTTTGCGACAAACCTTGTCCTCTAAAAACGTCTACAATTTGTAATCCAATGGGTTCAAATCTGGATGGCCTGAGGGCCATTCTTCAGAGGAAATGAACTGGCAAATTGTTTCGAAGCCAGGCCTGGGACGTTTTAGCCTTATGGACCGGCGCAGAATCCTGCTGCAAAGTCTATGGCTGGTTTTGGAACAGGGAATTGTTAAGAGGCTTCACAGCAGCTTCAAAAACGATTTCTTGGTAAACTTTGGCCGATTTTTTAAATCCTTGTTCGCAGAAATGCAGGCCAGTGACCCCATCGTAAGAGACACCCCACCAAACCATGACTGAAGCTGGGTGATGACTCTTTTCCACCCTTGGGATGAGTTCAGATGCTTCCTTAGGTGACCGCGCATACACTCTATCATTTTGATTGTTAAATTTTTCCTGAATGGTAAACATTTTTTCATCGGTGAACAAAATTGTTCTGTGCAAGTTATCAGCGTGCTTCACCAAAAACGTTTGCATTTTTCAATCCTATTTTCTTTAAAGCTGCAGTCAATAAATGCCCAGTACTTCGTTTGAAAGCCCCAAGTCTTTATTAAATGAATCGACTCATGGACTTTTGCGTGATATTCATCTCACGGGCCATGATTTTCTGTTTTCGGAGCGGATTTCTGTGAATTCTTGATTTAACGGCTTTAATGACATGCGGTGTTCGAACAGAGCGTGGGCGGCCCGACCGCCGGCGGTCTTTTACATTTCCAGTCTCCTCAAACAGTTTTATGCATCGGTAGACGAACATGCGGCTAATCCATAGTGGCCGGAGCGTTTTGAAAATATCGCTTTATTTCATTTCACACTTGAAAAGCACTAAAACAGCGATACGGTTCTCATTATCTGGCCACTCCATGATGAAAGTTGAAACAATTTTAAAATCCCGTTACAGACTAACGCTATTGAGGTTAGCTTTCAAAACCCATATAACATTAACGGGGTATGTTCAGTTCTACTATTGAAATGGGTGTGTTCAATGTTGTAACAGTATTTATGTCCTACTGGTGCCACTCGCCACACAGCCAACGAAACAATGGCTCTTTTGGCTCGCGTTATGTCACGTCGTTGCGATTTTTATTTGAAAGCCACGATCATGTGATTTGACACCGTTGGACTTCTTTCTTTGGGAAATTTTAAAGAAAGAGTGACGTCAGTAAGCCAAGAACAATTAAAGATCTAAAGGATGAGACGGCACATTAACGACATTGAACCTCCATTATGTCTCAGAGTCATTGAAAAATGGACAATCGAATAGAGGTATGTCTGTGAAGCCGTTGGTGGATTTGGTCGATATTTTGTTTCACACATCGTTGTCATATATCCTTCTATCAAAATAAAAAATATTAAGATTACCTTATTTTCAATTAACATCGTGCGTTTTAGTTGGAGCACCGTGCCATAAATACAGTGCGCGTCATGAGATTAGCGCCCCCCACATACCGAGATACTTGACACAGTCCGTGTGTGGTATTGGTTCACCATTTATCGTCACTGGCGGACAATTGTCTTTTCTATTCGTGAATGATATGTGGCTAGATTTGATGGAGGTTTAAGTCAACTTTTTGGAGAGCGAATAATTTCCAGAAATTCGGAAAATATTTGGCCAGCGCCCAAGATTTGTCAGCACCCAACTATTTTCTTTGGGGTTATTAGAAGGAGTGAGGATATGTGAACAACACGCAGAGAAAAGATATGGTTACTATATGGTCACGGCAACAATAGTATGTTCTCTGCAATAAAAGTATGGTCGTCGCAACCATAGTATTGTTTTTTGAATTTCATTTTGACAATAGTATAATTGTGGCAATATTAATGTTGTTGAAATGTAACAAAAGTATTGTTGCCAAATTTAAAAATAAAAATATGGTTGTAGCAACAATAGAAATATGGTTGGTGGGACAAACGTATTGTTTTCATGGGTTTTATGTTAACAATAACATAACAACGGCAATCATACAGGCAAAACCTTAATTTTTTTTGTTAGTTTGACAATGTTATTTTTACGATTCTTACGCAATAATAGTAATAAAAATTATATTTTTTTAAAATTAGTATAACTAAAATATTTTTAATAAATGATTTTTTTTACTGTTAAATAAATCACTTCTATTGTTACATAACTTACTTAATAAAATTCTTTATTGTTGAATAACTACGAATTCCAGTCTTTACAAACAATTTTGTCGATCATAGTATGGTTGTGCGTAAGTCAGGATCATAATATGGTTGTGAGGACCATAGTATTGTTTAATGTGAATAATAATATGGTTGTGGGGATCATAGTATGGTTGAATGTGAATAATAATATGGTTGTGGGGATCATAGTATGGTTGTGTGTGAATGATTCTATTGTTGTGAGAACCATAATATTGTTATGGGGATCATAGTATGGTTGTGTGTGAACCATACTATTGTTGTGATGATCATAATATTGTTGTGCCACAACCATATAACCAACAATAGTATGGTGCTCTCTGAATATTGTTACCCCAACCATACTTTTTTTCTGCGTGAAGCCCGAGACAATCTTTCAAGTCTAGGCCAACATTGTTGCAGAATTCGAAAGCTACAGCCAAAAATTTTGAAAGATGTTATGGAAAATGCTCCAAAACAATATTAACAGTTTTAAGAATAATTACTTAGTAGGCATATAAATACTGTTACAATATTGAACACACCCATTTCAATAGTAGAACTGAACATACCCCGTTAATGTCATATGGACTTTCAAAGCTAAACTCAATAGCGTTAGTCTGTAACGGGATTTTAAAATTGTTTCAACTTTCATCATGGAGTGGTCAGATAACGAAAACCGTATCGCTGTAATAGCGCTTTTCAAGTGTGAAATAAAAAAAAAATGATATTTTCAAAACTTTGGATTGGGATTAGCCGCCTGTTCGTCTACCGATGCATAAAACTGTTTGAGTAGACTGGAGATGTAAAAGACCGCCACCGGTCGGGCCGCCCACGCTCTGTTCGAACACCGCATGTCATCAAAGCCGTTTAATCAAGAATTCACAGAAAACCGCTCCGAAAACAGAAAATAATGGCCCTTGAGATGAATATCACGCAAAAGTCCATGAGTCGAATCATTAAAAAAGACTTGGGACTTGGGGCTTTCAAACGACGTACCGGACATATAGTGACTGCAGCTTTAAAAGAAATAGGATTGAAAAATGCAAACGTCTTTTGGTGAAGCACGCTGATAACTTGCACAGAAAAATTTTGTTCATCGATGAAAAAATGTTACCGTTCAGGAAAAACTTGACAAGCAAAATGATAGCGTGTATGCGTGGTCATTTAAGGAAGCATCTGAACTGATCCCAATTGTGGAAAAGGGTCATCACGATGGGGTCTCTCTTAGGTCTCTTACGATGGGGTCACCGACCTGCATTTCTGCGAACAAGGAGACAAACCATTGGCCAAAGTTTACTAAAAAACCGTTTTGGAAGCTGTTGTGAAGCCTCATAACAATTCCCTGTTCCAAAACCAGCCATGGACTTTCCAGCAGGATTCTGCGCCGGCCATAAGGCTAAAACGTACCAGGCCTGGCTTCGAAACAATTTGCCAGCGTTCATTTCCTCTGAAGAATGGCCCTCAGGCATTACAAATTGTGGACGGTTCAGAGGACAAGGTTTGTCACAAAAGATACAATGGATCTCTTAAGACTGCTTTTGTTCGAGCTGTCTCAAATTTTCCAATAGACGAGGTTCTCGTGCAGCTATTGACAATTGGCCAGTGCGACTTAAGGCGTGTGTAAAGGCAAAAGGCGGACATTTCGAATAAGTAGATTTTTTTGGATACAATATACATCAATAAAAATATTTAAAAAATATATGGTCCAAAAACATTCAGTACTTTTTATTTTACAGCATAAAACGTGTGTAACAGTATTTATGTCCCTACTAAGTAGTAATGCGTTGTGCCGCTTTTGTTTAATATCACTTCCAAAATTCGCTTGGAAATTTCATTGTAAAGACGTTTAATGTTATGCAAGGAAATGTTGGACCAAGCGTGTTTGATGCCTTTGATTAACTCGGCTTTTGTGTAGTACTGTTTTCCGGACTCGTACACTTTCTAGCTAACCATCTCCAGAGAATGATATTTAGGTCGGGCGAGTAAGGTGGAGATTCAAGGACGCCTACTTTTTGGCTCTGAATCCACGTTTTCACAAATCGGGCAGTGTGTGAGGGAGCATTATTGTGCTGGAAATGCCACTTTAGATTTTTAAGTAAATTTCGAGATCATAATATTGTTGTGCCACAACCATATAACCAGCATTAGTATGTTGCTCTTCGAATATTGTTGCCCCAACCATACTTTTTTTCTGCGTGCACGCAGTGTATTTTAGTATTTTAAAATCTAAAGAATAGTTAATATTCAGAGTTATGTTGAGTCAAGTTATGATTTTCTAAAATAAGCTTAACGAATATTCTGAACCAAATTTTGCAGATGACTTGTTGTATGCTCTTAACCAAATCATTCCCTGCAGCTTTAAACAGCTCAGCCAGTAATCCATTTTCTACTCCACTGGTCACAAAATTAGCTGTCACGAAAATTTTAACCGAACTCGCTGGTAAAAAGCCAAGTCCAATCAGTTCTAAGGAATCTAGATGTAAATAACGAAAGTGTGAAATTTTACTTATAGTTAAATCAACAAATTGTAACTTGTCTAAATCCTCCTCAGGTTTTTTTTTGATACAGAAAAAAGTATTGCGCGCGAACAGTGTTAATTTTTTCCAAGGTACTTTGTCTCTTTTTGACAAAAACATCAGAAAAAACATTTTAATGTTATTTAATTCAAGTCTTACATATTAGCCCGCCGCTCCAACGGCAATAAAACATAGCTGCCCAAGTGAAACTTGGGTCAATATCGAAGCTTATATAAAGCTTCTATTGGTGAGATGGTCCCAACACATCGTATGGTACATAAAATCCCTAACCAAAAATGTGATCTTGCAGAATAGTTTATATACCAAGCAGATTGGTTAAAGTGATGTAGTTTGAGATTAATCTTACCACCACGGAATATCCTCTAATAACACTGTGGAACATTTTTGGGGTTATTGTCTGGGGGGTGAGAAATTCCAAGTCAGGGTGATGGTACTAGGTCAGTATATTAAAACCCTCAAAGGGTTTTGCGTTCGTATGTGCCAGTTTTTTTTATGACCTTTTACATTTTTTCCTTATCTTGATGTTTTTTCGCTTAGTTGTAAAATGTTGGCAAAAACGTAGTTTGACATAACTCGAGAACGACTAGTTCGATTTTGCTGAAATAAATTGAGAAAAATTAATAATTACATTTTCTTTAATCCTATAATATACTGTTTCTCTACCAAATCTACATTTTTGCAGTTAGAAATAAATTTATGAAGAAAATTTTGCCAAAAAAAATTTTTTTTTTATTTTTTTTTAAAACATATAAATCCCAAACGGAAAAACGTGTAGAGTCTTATAACTTTCACGTAAAGTCACATAACCTATAAACAAAATGCGACATAGATCATAGAAATCGATTAACGCGTTCTGCTTTTATTTACAATTAAGTGAAGTTACTGGCACATACGAACGCAAAACCCTTTGAGGGTTTTAATATACTGATCTAGTACCATCACCCTGACTTGGAATTTCTCACCCCCCAGATTGGCTGTTGTACTGTGTAATCAGGGCTGTCATAGAAACCATGTCGGTTTTGCTAATTGTCGTTTTTGCAAACCAATGTTGGTTTCATTTGGTGTCTTGAAGCCAAGTTGGTTTTGTCCATTTCGAATGTAAATAAAACCAATGTTCGAATCAGCTGTTGCTGCTGAAACCAATAACATTGGTTTTCATGACACCAAAACATTTTTTTTATCGTTTTCAAAACCAATAGTGACAACATTGGTTTCTATGACAGGTCAGAATATCCTCTGACCTATAACAGCAAATATCGCGGATCTAAAATCCTTTTTGGATACTAAATCCCTAGTCATATTGTTAAGCGTTTTGTGGTTAACACCCACATTTGACAAGTAACAATCAATGTAGACAAGCGCATATACACGGACACAGACTGAGGCATTTTCTCATAAATAAACATCTTTATATACTTATAGTATTTACTGGAGCAATGTTACATTTTTATGTACATATGTACTCAAAAACTTGCACACGCACTTCCACTTACCAACTGGCCCTCCAGCAACAGAGCAAAGTACATACGCACCAGCTAGCTTTGATTACGACTTTTAGCAAAGTAAATCTCTACTCCCCAATGTCAATGTATTAAGTGTTAAAAAAATCCCCCCCCAAAGGAAAAAACTACAAAGAATAAAAGCCAAGCCAGAAAGACGCAGTGAAAACTTTATACATTTGTAATAACGTACATGGCTTACATAAAATATTACAGTCATTTGGAGTAAAGCGAAACCATTAAAAGGCGAAAGGGGTGAACTTATATCTGTTCAATTTCTTTGGGGAGGAAGCAAAATCGAAACCGAAGAAAAAAAGAAATTGCTTTATAATTTGAAAATAAATTTGCCAAGAAGAGCAATATCGATGGTATCCCTTCGGAATTGGCCCTTGTAAGCAAATGTTGACATAAATATTAGACAATTTATTGGAAAGCTTATATTGGATTTTGGATAGATGTGCAAAAAAACTTACCAGCTGAGCCACATGTGTCCTTTGAAATGGTTTACTTCATTAGATAGTACGAAGGGTCAACGGAGCGTATGCTTAACATACGCACGTTCATCAAGTATACGCGCCCATGACTGCGGTAACAAGCAATTTGTTTTATCTCCAACGTAATAAAGACAAGTAATATACTATTATATTATAAATATATATTTACGATTCCAATGAACTAATTTCGTTTTTTTGTTTTGTTTGTTTTTAGGAGCTTAAACCACTGGAACATTTGTATTGAAATTGCCAAAGGGTAAGTGTTTTCATTATTTGATATTTTTGATGGCCCTAAATTATTCCAGCCGGTACTCATGAGTGTTTTCCAAATGATCTATAGGCTGGGCTTTACCCTTATCGACAATACTTTATTAATATACTTAGTAGGGACATAAATACTGTTACAACATTGAACACACCCATTTCAATAGTAGAACTGAACATGCCCCGTTAATTTGAAAGCTAACCTCAATAGCGTTAGTCTGTAACGGGATTTTAAAATTGTTTCAACTTTTATCATGGAGTGGTCAGATAATGAGAACCGTATCGCTGTAATAGCGCTTTTCAAGTGTGAAATGAAAAAAACGATATTTTCAAAACGCTCCGGCCACTAGGGATTAGCCGCATGTTCGTCAACCGATGCATAAAACTGTTTGAGGAGACCCATACGAACACCGCATGTCATCAAATCCGTTAAATGAAGAATTCAGAGAAATCCGCTCGAAAACAGAAAATCATGGCCCGTGAGATGAATATCACACAAAAGTCCATGAGTCGAATCATTAAAAAAGACTTGGGACTTAGGGCTTTCAAACGACGTAACTAACGGACGTTTATTACCTGTAGCTTTAAAAAAAAATTGGATTGAAAAATGCAATCGTCTTTTGGTGAAGCACGCTGATAACTTGCACAGAAAAATTTTGTTCACCGATGGAAAAAATTTTACCGTTCAGGAAAAAGTTAACAAGCAAAACAATAGAGTGTATGCGCGCTCGTCTAAGGAAGCATCTGAACTGATCCCAAGGGTGGAAAAGGGTCATCACCCAGCTTCAGTCATGGTTTGGTGGGGTGTCTCTTACGATGGGGTCACTGACCTGCATTTCTGCGAACAAGGAGTCAAAACATCGTGCAAAGTTTACCAAGAAACCGTTTTGGAAGCTGTTGTGAAGCCTCCCTGTTCCAAAACCAGTCATGGACTTTCCAGCAGGATTCTGCGCCAGCCCATAAGGCTAAAACGTCCCAGGCCTGGCTTCGAAACAATTTGCCAGCGTTCATTTCCTCTGAAGAATGGCCCTAAGGCAGTCCAGATTTGAACCCTTTGGATAACAAATTGTGGACGCTTTTAGAGGACAAGGTTTGTCACAGAAGATACCCCAACATTGGATCACTTAAGACTGCTTTGGTTCGAGCTGTGACCAATTTTCCTATGGACGGGGTTCGTACAGCTATTGACGATTGGTCAGTGCGACTTAAGGCGTGTGTAAAGGCAAAAGGCGGACATTTCGAATAAGTAGATTCTCTTTGAATACAATGTACATCAATAAATATATTAAAAAATATTTGGTCCAAAAACATTCAGTACTTTTTATTTTACAGCATAAAACGTGTGTAACAGTATTTATGTCCCTTCTAAGTAGAACGAACAATTCAAACGAAAACATAAAATATCTTTGATCTGTTAAAAAATATCGGGTGGGAATTAATATAAGTATATTATACACAGCACCACTCTGCATATAACGGGTGGTCCAACGAAAACTCACGAAGTTTATCGTATAAAAATCATACATTTTTTTTTTAGAAATTTATCCCAATTTTTTATTGTGATAGAAGGATCTATGATAATTATGTGTGAAGGAAAATATCGGCCAAATCCTCGTCATGGCTTCTATCCGATGGATGTTGTGGATGTGGCGATTCACGTGATGCCGTCTGACAGAACCGGCTGTCGCAGAATTGCTATCCGTAGTCCATATTTTTAAGAAAAGTGATACATAATTTAAGTTCAATGTGCTTATTGTGCCGAATTCCTCATCCTTTAGCTCTTGAATTGTTCTTGGCTTATTGACGTGCACTTTTTCTGTTAAATATCCCCAAAGAAAGAAGTCCAAATTACATGATCGTGGCGGACAATTAACATTGCCACGATGTGAGATAACACAGTCATTGAATTCCTCACGAAAGAGTTTCGTTGACTGTGCGGCAAGTGGCACTCTCCTGTTGGAACCTCATATCGCCCAGGCCCATGTCCTCCATTTCTGGCCACAAGAAGTCCGTTATCATATCGCGATAACTGCTTGGCCGACCTCATTCTCAAAGAAGTATTGCAAGATGAGGACGTTAGCGCATAAACCGCACCAAACATTTTCATTTGCCCAATTGCGGCAATTCTGGGGTGAAAGTGTGGAAGCTGATTTTTTTGTAAAGGTATGCTCCGGTGTTTTCACATTTCCTGCAACATTCACTTCTGTCTGTCCATCAAACCATTTGGTGTATTTAGGACGCTTGAAATGGTCAGTAGGCTTCAGCTCTTGAGTCAATTAAACCTTGCAAGCGTTTAAATTAAAATCTTTATTCAAAATTCGCAACAGTGATGTTTGTGGGAGGTATGCCTAGATGTTTTCACATTTCTTGCACACGCAGTTTTCTGAAACAATTCGCCCGATTGTGGAGACATTTGGTCGCTTATGCTGACCAAAAAAATCATGAAGTGTACAAAATGCATTTTGAATTGAAAGACCATTTTCGTAAAAGACTTCAACAATCTTAACGCGCTGCTCAATTGTGTCAAATTAAGTTTGGCACAAATATTTGACGTTAATCTGTGACTCACAATTTACATCGTGCACCACCCTTTATAAACAGACTACTAACGTTATTATTATTAAAGGCATTCATGTACAAGGTTAAATTAACACATCTCCTTTTAAGATCTCATCGATGTCTATTCATGCTGTGATAATTTTCTTTGTTTATTCACAATTTCAGCGTTTTCACATCAATTTCACATCAAATTGATTTCATTTGAGAGTTCAGTGCTCTTCTCTTTTTGATATTAATTTTTATCCAATATTTGCCTTGTTTTTTGCGTTCCTTGTTTTCCTTTTGATCGCTTGTTCAATTTTCTTTAGACAATTTTCATGAAAAAAATTTAATTTTTCATGCGAATGGGAAAATGCGATTATTTGCATTACAGCGAAAAAACACATGAAAACCAAAAAAAAACAACGCTTTCAAGATTAAGGGCGAAAGATTTGTGCTGTACATTGGATCACATGGTCTTAGTGCGCATAATGTAGACGTGTTTCTATCCTTAACTTATTTTGAAAAGTATATGCGGAAATTCTCGCAGATCAGTTAGCTCTTTAAGATCTGAATTCTATACTCACCGACCGGGGCCTATATCTTAAAGCTGGCTCCGCAAAAGCTAATGTATCTATTGCAAAACTTTTACCCAGCTTTTATACTCAAAATGTCGCCAGCACAACCTGATGAGCTGTCGCTTAAAAATATTAGAAGTTCCCACACAGTCTTGAATCTGGGTTTCTTGTGTGAAAGTCGCGCACAAACTATTTCTAATACTGCACGCAGAGAAAAGATATTTAGATATGGAGAACAACATTAATATGTTCTCTACAATAATAGCATGGTCGTTGCAACCATAGTATTGTTTTTTGAATTTCATTTTGACAACAGTATGATTGCGGCAATATTAATATTGTTGAAATGTATCAATAGTATTATTGCCAAATTTAGAAATGAATATATGGTTGTTGCAACCATATAAACATGGTTGGTGCAACAAAAGTATTGTTGTTTAAAAGTTACCTTAACGATAATATGATTAAAGCAATCATACCGTATGGTTACGACTATGAACATAACAAAACAGATTTTTTAGAGCTTGTGTGCGTATGATTTTTTTTGATACACTAAAAAAACACATACACTCGATACAGTGCATGGTTGTTGTCTATTAAAAAAAACAACAACAATCGGTAGGTAGTTCGAGGGATTTTTATTGTGTTTACTTTGTTCGGTGAAATACTCTACTACCGACTGGTTCTCGTTTATTTAAAATCTGCCTGCACTTAAGTATATAGCCATTGATCATGATTTAATCACATTCGTTATTTGGGGTCTACGGATGGTGAAGTAGCATTCACCCCTGCTGGCTACTGAAAGTATTTTCAACTGCCGCTGGAATATATATTTTTGTTTCTTGAATTAAATGTTCATGGCCTCAAATCGGGCTATGAACTAAGTGTAATGGTATATAAAATAACTTGCTTGATAAAAATCTCTATTTTTGCATAACAACATTAACCAATCCTAATAAATAATTGTGGGGATCATAGTATGGTTGAGTGTGAATTATACTATGTTTGTGGTGATCATAGTATGGCTACGTGTGAATTATACTATGGTTGTGAAGATCATACTATGGTTGTATGAGAAACATACTATGGCTGTGAGGATCATAATATGGTTGTGGAGATAATAGTATGGTTGAGTGTGAATCATACTATTGTTGTGAGGACCATAGCATGGCTGAAGGGATAATAGTATGGTTGAGTGTGAATCATAGTATGGTTGTGAGGGATCATAGTATGGTTGCGTGTGAATCGTACTATGGTTGTGAGGATCATACTATGGTTGTATGAAAATATACTATGGTTGTGAGGATCATAATATGGTAGTATGAGAAATATACTTTGATTGTGAGGATCATAATAGGGTTGTAGAGATCATAGTATGGTTGATTGTGAATCATGTTATGGTTTTGGGGATCATAGTTTTGTTGTGCCACAACCATATACCCAACAATAGTATGATCCTCTTCGAATATTGTCACTCCAACCATACTTTTTTTCTGCGTGTGCCTTTGACTACACTACTCATCAGGGTCTTCATTTGCTTCTGTGATCTCAGACTTAAATCTGTATTTTATAGCTTATTGTCAATGTTTCTCCGTTTTTACATTTTTTTAACACAAGAATATTTACATCCTTGTGGGTAAGACCGAGTGCAAAATTGGTACAAATCTTAATCCATATGTATCTGAACATAACGTTACATTACAAATCGTTTAAATAATGTTACATTCAGATTCTTCAAAAAATTCCATCCGACACCGTAGGAACCTAGACCCATGGATCAAGGACTTCAAATAAGAAGAACTGTAAAGTTTATATGGTATTTGGATCTATGACGGACTTTTAATATTTTATAATACCCATATGTCTATAGTTTAAGGGTCCTAATTTTGAGTCCCTAGGTCCTATACAGGCCGGTGCTAGTTCAAAATTACCACAAACTTGAATAAAGTTATATATTTTGATTTTTTAGGAATGTTCGCCGTTTTTGGATATATGGCTATCCGAATATTTGGGAACGGTTTTTGGGCCCCAGAACCATATGTCTCCGAATATTACGGGGCTGTTTTTGGGTGCCAGGACAAATAGACCACGCTCATAGGCCAAGCCCTGCAATTTGTCCGAATTGTAAAATTAATGTTATATTCGGTTTCCTATCAAATACTGTTTTAAATAGCCATATTTTTCGGCACCCTAGGGACTTCAGACCCATATATCAAGGACATAAAATAAGTGGAATTGACAATTAAATGATAGTTGGATTTGTGACGAAATTGTAATGTTTTATAATACTCATATGTTTTGCACAATTTTGGGCGCCTACACGCAGAAAAAATGTATGGTTGGGGTAACAATATTCGAAGAGCATTATACTATTGTTGGTTATATGGTTGTGGCACAACAATATTATGATCATCACAACAATAGTATGGTCCACACACAACCATACTATGATCCCCATAACAATATTATGGTCCTCACAACAATAGAATTATTAACACACAACCATACTATGATCCCTACAACCATATTATTATTCACATTCAACCATACTATGATCCCCACAACCATATTATGGTCCTCATTACCATAGTATGTTTAACGTACAACCATAGTATGATCCTCACAACCATAGTATGAATTACACACAATCATACTATGATCCCCAACACTTTTTGTAAAGATTGGGTAAAGTTTTTATTTAACAATAGAGAATTTTATTAAGTAAGTTATGTAGTAATAGGATTGATTTATTGAAAAGTAAAAAAATTATTTATTAAAAATATTTCAGTTATACTAATTCGTAGTTTGTTTGGAAAAAATTTAATTATTTTTACTATTATTGCGTATGATTCGTAAAAATAACATTGTCAAACTAAAAAAAGTACAATTTTGCCGGTATGAATGCCGTAATCATGTTATTGTTAACATAAAAGCCAGAAAACAATACTTTTGTTCCACCAACCATATTTATTTTGTTGCTACAAAAATATTTTCATTTTTAAATTTGGCAACAATACTATTGTTACATTTCAACAATATTATTGTTTCCGCAATCATACTAATGTCAAATTGAAATTCAAAAAACAATACTATGGTTGCGACTACCATACTTTTATTGCAGAGAACATACTATTGTTGCCGTGACCACATAGGAACCATATCTTTTCTCTGCGTGTAGGTCCCATACGGTATTGTGCGAGTTCCAAATTGGCACAAACTTAAATATAGGTTAATATTTGAATTTTTAGAAAATATCGCGAAAATATTTACCCGGACATTAGGGAGTGGTTATGGGCCCTAAGACCAATACTCGTAAACGATGTCGTCTTTTAATTCGACCAAACTTCCATCATAGTCGCATTTCTTTTCTCGCGCTCTTATATGTTATATTGTACTGTATGTGGCAATGTATATTTGTATGTCACCTTAGAAAGGTAATACTTTAGAGTGTGTCCGCCGGGAAGGTATACTACTTTGTTTTGCCGCCATTTTGGTAAACATAGTCTTGACAGTTCATATTTGGCTGTCGTGAAGTAGAGACGTGGCAAATTTATTATGGAAAAATATTCGATAAATCGTTTAACATTTTATCAAAGTCAATCATCGATTACTGTGACGATGAGAAATTTACGTGACATTTTTGGGAGAAACAACGTGCCAAATGTAAATGTAGTAAATGACTTGCATAGAAAGAGGGTCTATAGCTGATAGGTCCAAGCATGGGCCACAACGTACTGCAAGATCGGCAAAAACATTACTGCTGCTCATGAAAGTGTTCAAAACAATCCATCAACGTACATATGCCAATAGGATATCACAGCTCGCATATGGCAACCCCGATTTTCATGAAAAAATCATAATGAGTGACAAGGCGCATTTTCGTTTGAATGAATACGTATGCCAATAAGCAGAATAGTCAGTTTAGGGCAATGGAAAACCCTCAAATTATTCATCAGTCGCCTTTGCATCCATTAGAAGTCTGGTGTGACAGTCTGGTGTGTGTGCAATTTGGTCAGGAGGAATCATTGGACCTAACTTCTATGAAAATGAAAACGGCGTAACGGTAACTGTCAATGGGGAGCGATATCGTGATATAATTGAAAACTTTTCAACGCCAGAACTGCATGCT
Organism: Hydrotaea diabolus; assembly: GCA_963513945.1. Classification (NCBI taxonomy): domain Eukaryota; kingdom Metazoa; phylum Arthropoda; class Insecta; order Diptera; family Muscidae; genus Hydrotaea; species Hydrotaea diabolus. The sequence continues at coordinate 162,890,116 of OY740717.1, forward strand.
TGGGCTTGATTAACATGTGGTATCAACAACACGGTGCCATATCGCATACAGCAAGGATTACAATGGAATTGCTGCGAGACCTCTTTCCGCAACAAGTCATTTCAAGAAATGGTGATGTTGATAGGCCCCACGGTCGACTGATTTGACTGCTTCGGGCTTATTTTTGTTGTGCTATCTAAAAAGCAAGGCTTATGCAAACAAACCACCCAGCTAGCATTTGGAAGATCATTTTTTGAAAAATCACCTTGCTGGGTCTCCTTCGAGTACTTTTGGTGATCAAAAACTGATTAATCACCTACATGATCAAAAAAGGACTCGATAATGATTCGCGCTAATGGGTAAACAGAGTTCGATTTAAATTATAACAACATATTGTATAGTAGGGTGGAGTGAAAACATGCTTTTTTTTAATTTAAAAAAGTTAACCTCGGAAAGAGATGTAGTCTGGGGTCCTAAAGAGGGGAAAAATAAAGAAAAAAATTTAAAAAAAATTTTAGGGGTCGCGCCAAAATAAACAAATACACATGTTTGAAGGCGTGAATTTTCCTAACCCATAAACCGATTTTAAAGTTTTATGTCAATAAATGTTTGCAATAGCGTAAACAATGAAATAAGGGCATGAAAAAATTTAAAAAAATTTTTCTCATTGTTCAAAAATTTCAAAAAGTAAAATAAGTCAAATCGTCCCTTCTTCAGAAAATTGACTGAACAATGAAATCGCCACCAAAGCTACAAATATTAGTCGATTATCCTCATATTTGCCTCAAATACTTTTGTTTGGGCACTGAACAAGCTCAAACTTTTAAATTTCGAATAAGTTAAGTCGTTAATTTTTAGGATTTTTCTAAAATCAACGCCAAAATAGCGATAATTTCCAAATTTCTAGGGAGTGGCGCGACCCCTAAAAATTTTTTTAAAATTTTTTCTTTATTTTTCCTCTCTTTAGGACCCCAGACTACATCTCTTTCCGATGCTAACTTTTTTTTTTGAATTTCACTCCACCCTATTGTATAGTAATCGCAAATTAATCTTCCAGACGTTTGAAATTGGCCTATTATTTCCGTTATTTATTATCTGGAAGATTGAAAAATGCTTAATCAAAAACAGATCTTCCAGCTTTTAAACTTATTTTAACATATTTTCACTTGCTTTTGTAGTTTTGCGAATAAAGCATATTTGCAACTGAAAATATATCGCAATAGTTCTTGTAAAGATGAGTACTGGACTGTTTAATTTTACTCGGATTCGGATTTCACTCTAAATCGGATTGCGGAACAGGGGGTAAATACGTACGTTCAGAAATACGACTGATAAATGACGCAAAAAATACTCCCAAATGATTAGAAATATGGGTGATTAATGACAATAAAATGACTGATAAATTACTCACAAAAGGCTCGCAAGTGATTCTAACATGACTGAAAGACGAATTCAAAAAGAGTCACAAATGAAGTCAAATGAGACTAACAAATGATCAAAAACCGTTTCTAAAAAGATTTTAAAACTACTCGGAAAGGAGTCGAAAATGACTTCAAACTAATACAGAAAATGACTCATAAATGATTTATTAAGAAGAGTCGCGGGGCAGGCACACTTCTCCCGACAAAAGTATCTTTAATGTTCAGAAAAAGTGCGCATATTCCTACTTTTTAATCGCGCAGAAGAGTCGAAAAAGACTCGAATTTGATTAAAAAATTCAATTGATAGCTGGGTAGAAACCCTTGAGCAACTTAAAAAAATATTCGTGATGAAATATCGCTTGAAATGTGTGAGAATGTAATGAAAGATGTGCACAAAGGGCTCGCATTTGTGAGGCTAACAAAGCATTTTTCTTTAAGAGACTTGACATTTTTTCCTAACAAAAACATCTTCTAATTTTGTAAGAATACTCGCAGTCTAACGGTCTTTCTCGTATTTGGGTAGTCCGTTTAAATGAAACCACTGTGCAATGTCAATATGAAAAGTACTAAAAGCAACGACTTGATCAAATGCAACGATATTACGAACATACGATAGACATGATAACCCCATGGATTTGCCATAATCATTTGGTTTGCTCGGTCCAATGGCTCTTCACTGCCATAAAGGGCAAGCTCAATGTTGGTTCTTCCGCAACTCCGCATCATTCAGCCATGCCATACTTATTCTGCTGCTGTGCTCTTCAGTTTCAGCAACTGCACCGAGAGCAATAATGGCAAGCGATTGTAGCAATAAAAGGACTCGTACATACAAAAAAAGAAACGAATAGGATTTCAGTTTCCAAAATGGTATGATTTCATGTTTTTTTCTCTTCGAAGTAGATGAACGACAACACAATGGAAATATTGAACAGATTTATTTATCCACCCACCCACATTGTTGTTGCTGTGCGTTGATTTGGTTAATGGATGCACAGATGGCAAAGCTGAAGACTCCAAAACAGATGCAAAATGCATTTATCTGGAAATTATAATATTTGAAATTTAATTCCTTATAATCCCCTGCTCATTTCCATTGTAGCAGCGTCGGTAGCTGGCAGCGGTTGGAAATCGAACAAGTGCAGATTAAATACTGGGAATATTCACATGTGTGTGTGTGTGTGTGCGAATATATCCTACATTAGGCAGCTGATGTTTTAATTGAATTGTTTGCATGCAAATGCTTTTTGCTGGTGCCGGAGTAATTGCTGGAGTCGGATTAAGTTCCACACAATGAACTAGAACATCTAGGCTATGGATGCAGAGTAATTGTATGAAAATATTGAAAACAGAAATTGAATATGTTAATTAGGCAATCCGCAAACTTGTGTGAATACAAGTGCAAGTTATTTCGGGTTATGCCAGCAATCTCGTAATATTAGGCGTGTTCTACTGATACGTGCTAGGTTAACGATAACTTCAAAGCTTTTCGAGACATTTTTGAAATTTCTTTGTACTCTCTTCTCATCTGTAATTTGTATAAAAAAAAGCTATTCAAGTATTTACTATCGGGAGATCATTCTGGGGGTATTTTTTCAAAATAAAAAAAATACAAATTTCCATCCAAATGTGGAAACTTTATTGCTCATTCGAAAAAACATTTTATGCCATTAATTTTTGAGTATAATTTCCTTCAAATCTAGGCCGCAACTACGCCTTCGGGTGTCAATTCTGAGGGTCCAATTTTGGATGACTCGTTCGAGCATTTCGACCGGTATGGCTTTAATGGCACGCGTAATGTTGGCTTTCAAAACCTGAACCGTAACTTTTCTTTTCAGCATAGACTTTTTGACTTTACGTAGCCCCAAAAAAATTCTAAAGGTGTGATATCACACATTCTAGGCGGCAACTCACCGGTCCAAAACGTGAAATGAGCTGCTCTTCGAAATGACCTCTATATAGATCCATTGTTTGAGCAGCTGTATGGCAAGTGCCACCATCCTGTTATTACGTCAAGATAATGGGCTTCAATTTCAGGTAGCAAAAAGTCCGATATCATGGCGCGCAACATTCAGGGTTACGTTCCGGCCATCATCATTTTTGAAAAAATATGAACCGATGATTCGACCAGCTCATAGTACGCACAAAACCGTAGCTTTCTCTGGGTATAATGGCACCTCTTGGACCTCTTCTTGTTTCTCTTCATCCCAAGTACGAGGGTTGCTATATATTTCTGCAACACTAAGTGTTGCCTGACCGACGCTCGCTTAAAGACGAAGGTCGTAAGGTCGTCCGTTGTGCCAGAGAACATTGATGTCGTGCGTAAACTCATAATGCCAGATCGTCATGTGACATATCGTGAGATAAAGGCATCCTTGGGCATGGACACCTGGCGGTAAAAAAGCTTTGCTGGATCCCGCACAATTTGGCAATCGGTCAAAAAAAGGCTCGTGTCGATTGGTGCAAAGAAATTTTAAAGAATACGATCGCGGTGCTTCAAAAGACGTTTATAAGATCCTTACAGATGACGAATCAAAGATCTATGCGTATGAGCCCAAAACAAAACAGCAATCGACCGTGTTGGTCTTCGAAGACGAGCCAAATCCAACGAAAGTTGTTTGTGTAAGAAGCACTTCGAAGCAAATGATCGCCTGTTTCTTCGGCAAAACTGGTCATGTGGCGACTGTTTCGCTTGAACAACGTAGGACGGTCAATTCTGAGTGGTACACCACAATTTGTTTGCCTGAAGTCTTCGGAGAAATTCGAAAAACGAACAGGAGAAGACGAATCATTATGCACCATGACAATGCGAGCACTCACACATCGCCTCAAAGCAGCGCCTTTTTGACCGGCCAAAACGTCGGATTGATGGGTCCGCCGTACAGCCCTGATTTGGCACCCAATGACTTCTTTTTATTCCCGCACATCAAGAAAAAAATTCGTGGCGAACGATTTTCGTCGCCAGAAGATGCTGCTGAAGCTTTGAAAAACGCTTATTTCCATAAAACAGTTGCACAATTTGGAGACGTTGTTGCGTTGTAAGTCTTTCCATGATGAAATGGAAAACAATACTGAAAAAGACAGTACCCCTATTGAATAAATACCTCTAGATTGATCTATTTGTTGTTGCGGTTGTAGCAGCAAACCGTACCGGGGTGACAGCCCTTGGCAGAAGAATTGCTGCTTCGGGTCGATCCGGCTGTCGTGGGATCGAGATTAAATTTGATCTATTCTATTATTTGATCTATTCTTTTAGTCCTATTTTCGAAAAACTGGTCCAACTAAAATGTTTTCAATTAAGGCTGTGTCCCTTTTTTTAATAAAATTTTAAAAGTGGTCATTTTTGGGTTAAAATATTCTACTAATTTACTACTGTTATCATTTTGGTATAGATCTTGTGAATAAACAGAATATCTTCAAGTTAGAACGGACCTTCTCTTCCTTCTTTCAAAAAAAAATATGTTTTTAATAAAATTTAAGGAATATGTTGTGTTCAGAAAAACACACAGAGGGCCGATTTGTTAAAATGAATTTTTTTCTACACATTTATTTTTAAATAACACAACAAAATATGACTGATATAAAATTATATAATTATACCCTCCACCATACAAGGAAGGGTATATTAGTTTTGTCATTCTGTCTGTAACACCTTGAAATAATCATCGGAGACCCAACAAAGTATATATATTCTTGATCCTCGTAAAATCTTAAGACGATCTAGCCATGTTGTCCGGCTGTCCGTCTGTTGAAAACAAGATAGAGCCTGCATGAAAACAGCTAGGGATATGAAATTTTGCACAAACATGTGTTGTTAACCTAGCATGGTTGGTATTGAAAATGGGCTATATAGCTCTACGGGAAGTTGGTGTTGGAGACCCTCAACCGACTCTACCTCATAAAAATTAGTTTGAATTAGTTTAATCCGTCCAGTTTCTTGAGCAAACTCACTGAAATTTTGCAAATAATAATCTCTATATAGGCGCAATCATCTATGTAAAAACGGTTTAGATTGGGCCACCATTTCTTGTACCTCCCATACAAACTGCCTTATGGGCCTTGAAAAATAATATGAATATAACTTACCACAAACTTGACCTATCGAAATGAAATTTTACACATCAAGATTTCTATATACAACACACTTCTACGCTGAATTCGGTTGAGATCGAAAAAGTCCTACCGGTACCTCCCACACTAACGGTCTCATGGGCCTTGAAAAATAATATGACAATAACTCACCACACACTTGACCTATCGAGATGAAATTTTCGGCATAAAGATTAATGTATAGAACAGACTTTTGCGCTAAATTTGGCTAAGATCGGAAAGGCCCTACTGGTACCTCCCACACAAACGGTCTCATGGGCCTTGAAAAATAATATGACAATAACTCACTACAAACTTGACCTATCGAGATGAAATTTTCTACATAAAGATTTTCATATGGAACATGAGATCGCAAAAGTCCTACTGGTACCTCCCACACAAACGGTCTCATGGGCTTTGAGAAATAATATGATCGTAACTCACCACAAGCTTGACCTATCGAAATGAAATTTTGCACATAAAGATTTTTATATAGAACACACTTCCGCACCAAATTTGGTTTAATTTGGGAATCTGGTGGAGGGAGGGTATCCAAAGTTCGGCACAGCCAAACTTAACATTTTTTACTTGTTTTTTACCTCAAGACTTCTAGAATCAATTTGAGGTATTTTGTGTCACATAACCCTTAAGTAGCCGTAAATAATTGGGTAGAAAATTCCACTTTACTTCACTTTAATAACTGATCATAATCACCTTTTTCTCAAAATTATTTGACACCATAAAACTAAAATTAAATTTTTTAAACCCATTTTACCAATTTGAAGCATACGAGTAAAATCGTTTCACTTGTGCCAGCTCGTAAAAAGATTCGAAGATTCGAAAGTAAAAACCAGGTTTTAAAGAAACCTGCTCATAATTCAAATAAAAGAAAAAATATGTTCAAATCGCTAAATATAAAATTTAAAAAAAAATGTATTTCGGTCAGATAACCAAATACGTAAAGTTAAACTATCAGTTGGTCCAGAAAACAAATGTCCGTGGTAATGACAACTGACTCTCAGAGTTCTTATAATCAACAATCTATTACAACAATCAATACATGAAAAGTTCAGCTCCAATAGTCATCTTAATTAGTAAGGGTTACCAATACTGTGTCTCTTCAACCGATACTGTCAGTTCCTACTACTGAAAATTGCCGTGTACCCAATCGACTTTCGGGTTTAGCTATAAAATATAGTACGTGCAACCAAACAAAAAGTTCTAATGTGGTAACAAATCTATTCTCTGCCATAACCACCAGTGGTGGCAACCAATAGTTTTATTGAATTCGGTTGGTTTACCGACCTTTTGGCTGTAAGAATTGTAATATTAGTGAAGCTACCACCTTACGAGTATGTTAAGTCGAACCATGTAACCATCAATACCATGGATTGTTGGTGACTGCCACAGAAAGTAGTTTATCCAACAGAATATTTATAGTTCGGATAGATTTCCAACAGGTTTTTTCTCTGTATGTGCGCTATAATTACTTATGTACGTATACATCAGCTAAATAATTTTTAAAATTTTAAGTCCCATAAAACAATTTTGAAACAAAGAAATATTTAAACTCTGTATAAAAACTAATTAATTTTAAGCTACACAGAACAAGTTATTCCCCATTTACTACATATAGGCGAAATTTACTTTAAAATGAAAATGAGTTATTGCCCATCTACTTTTTAAAGCCACTCTATAATGCATAGTGATTGATTCATTTTATTTATTTTGATTTCCTTTAATAACATTTCAATTAAAATGCCATCTGTTCACTGAAACGACAAAAAACGTGTTGTTGTTTACTCAAATCATGCAGAACATTTTGAATTTTTGATTTAATTTACTATTTAATAATTCAAAGGAAATGAAAAGGAAATACAATTGCGATCAGGTCGAATCAACAGGACACTCTACGCTTATGACAAATGCACGAATATGAGAAAAGCTGGTCAAATTGGTTGGCTACGATTATGGGACGTCTTTAGTATTTAAAGTTCCAAGGGGAAGGATATGACAAATGTTTAAAGAAATAGTTACGAGTAATAATCATTTTTCTGTTCACAGTAGAAAAATATACAAGGCCTTCTAATAAAAGTCCTGCTAGAGGGCCTTCATGTCAGATTGAATTTAAATTCGTAACAACCTTTCATTCTGTACGTTTTCAGTTTTTCAAGATCCAAAGAGAAGGTTAAGGCAAATGTTTAAGGAAAAGGTTATTATTAGATTCTTAAGTCCCCAGCGGAAAAGTAGACAAGGCCTTTTTATAAAAGACTTGCTAGAGAGCCTTCATTTGGGATTCAATACAAATTCGTAAGTACCTTTCAGTTCAGTACGTTTTTAGTCTTTTAAGATCCAAAGAGGAGACTGGCAAAGGTTTAAGGAAATAGTTACGAGAACGTTTTCGTAATATTCGATTCTAACGTTCCCAGCGGTAAAATGTACAAGGCCTTCTTCTAAAAGACCTGCTAGAGGTCCTCTTTTCGGATTGACTACAAATTCTTAATACCTTTAAAATTATGCATTCCTGAAGGACTTTTTTGCTCATGAAAAGTTGTTCCAGACATTCTTTTGAAGCTTCTCTACGATAAACTGCTAATTCTCATTGCTATGACTGCATTCTTTGAGATTGCCTTCAGCAAGGAGAGATTTAATAAGCTAGCCTGCGATAACCGGTGACCACCCTACAATGACAAAATTCAAATGACAGCGAAAATTTTGCAAGCCTTACAATTTCTCCTACAAGCAGCTTTCATTTGAATCAGTGCGAAGGTTGCTATTTATATTTCGGATCCGGCAATAAAAACACAATAATTTATCATTGGAAATGGTTTTATTGTTTTTCAAAATATTCTCCTTAAAGACCAATACACTTTTGCATGCGCACAAACCAATTTTCGAAGCACTTTTTCCACTCCGCTTGAGACACCTCCGAAACATGATTTTTGAACGTTTCAACAGCTGCTTTGGGCGATAAAAAAACATGAACCACGCATTTTTTTCTTGATGCTAGGGAATAAGGAGAAGTCATTGGGGGCCAAATCAGGGCTGTACGGTGAATGACCCATCAATTCGACATCTTGAGTGGTCGAATAGCTAATCGTTTCAGCTGATGTGTGAGAGCTCGCATTGTCGTGATGCAAAACGATCCGTCTTCTCTTATTATCTTTCCTCATTTCTTCGACCACTGTTGGCAAATAGATGGTTGTATACCACTCAGAATTGAACGTCCTACTTTCCACTAAGGGCACTGTGGCAACATGGCCGGTTATACCGAAAATAAACGCAATCATTTGCTTCGATGTACTTCTTCCACGAACAACTTTTGTTGGATTTGGCTCGTCTTGAAAGACCCACACGGTCGATTGCTTTTTTGTTTCGGGTTCATATGCATACGAGGTTTGCTATAAATATTTCTGGCCTAGGCAACACTTAGTGTTGCCTGGCGCCATCTGACACTTCTATTGGATAGTTTGACATACGACCATCATTTGTGTTGTTTACATTGACTGAAAAAATCAATTTGGCGAAAAAAATGGAATTAACTCGTGAACATTTTCGTGCGATCATTTTCACAACTTTCGACATGGGATTATCACGACAAGAGTGCATCGATGAACTTAAATCTTTAATGGTGATAAAGCACCATCCTTTAGCACTGTGAAGAACTGGCTTAATGAATTCAATAAATTCAATTCGATAATGCAAGATCGTCATGTGACATACCGTGAGATAGAGGCATCCTTGGGCATTTCTTCCACCAGCATATATTCGATATTGCATGAACCCCTGGCCGTAAAAAGGGTTTGTCCTCGTTGGATCCCGCACAATTTGACAATCGCTCAAAAATAGGCACGTGTCGATTGATCCAAAGAAATTTTTAAAAAAATTTGATCGCGGTGCTTCAAAAGACGTTTATAAAATCGTCACAGGTGACGATTCATGGATCTATGCGTATGAGTCCGAAACAAAACAGCAATCGACCGTGTGGGTCTTCGAAGACGAGCTAAATCCGTCTAAAGTTGTTCGTGGAAGAAGAACTTCGAGGCAAATGGTCGCCTGTTTCTTCGGCAAAACTGGTCATGTGGCTACTGTTCCGCTTGAGCACCGTAGGAGGTCAATTCTGAGTGGTACACCACAGTTTGTTTGCCTGAAGTCTTCGGAGAAATTCAAAAACGAACAAGAGAAGACGAATCATTGTGCACTATGACAATGCAAGCTCTTCCACATCGGCTCAAACCCGCGCTTTTTTGACCGGCCAAAACGTCGAATTTGTTGGTCATCCGCCGTACAGCCCTGACTTGACACCCAATGACTTCTTTTTATTCCCGCACATCAAGAAAAAATTGAGTGGTCAACGATTTTCGTCGCCAGGAGATGCTGTTGAAGCGTTCAAAAACCATGTTTTGGAGGTGTCTCAATCGGAGTGGAAGAAGTTCTTCGACAATTGGTTTGAGTGCAGGCAAAAGTGTTTAAATCAAGCTGGAGAATACTCTAAAAAACAATAAAACCATTTTTGATGATAAATATTCGAATTTTCAATATATATAGTAGCCCTCGTAGATCCATGATTCGTCACCTGTGACAATGTTTTACACGGCCTTTGAGGTACCGCAGCTATACTTTTTCAATATCTCTTTGCACCAATCCATACGAGCCTTTTTTTGAGCATTGGTCAAATTATGTGGGATCCAAGGAGAACAAATTTTTTTCACGGTCAAATGAACATGCAATTTCTTATTGATGCTTGTCATACTAATGCCCATGGATTCCTCAATCTCACGGGTTGTCGTAAGGCGGTCTTGCTGAATCAGTTCACGCACAGCATCATTGGTTTCTGGCAAAGTGACCGAGGTTTGACGGCCTCCACGAAATTCATCCTAGAGCGAACGGCGTTCGAGACTGAACTCTTGGTACCAGCGATTAACAGTGGTTTTTGATGGTGTTTCATGGCCTAAGTCGAAACAAGTTGATTTAAACACTCTTGTCTTAATCCACGCCGAAAATCGTAAAAATCACCGCACGAAAATGTTCACGGGATAATTCCACTTTTTGACTGAGATGAATTTTTCAACGTTCTGAGTGAAGTTATGCTACAAAAAATGTCAAAGTTTCCAATGGAGGTTGCATCTGGAAATACTAGTATTGTCAGGACCCGAAATATAAATAGCCAACCCTCGTAGTAATCGTTTGCTTTAATTTAAACCAAAAAAAATTACAGTGTTTTACCAGAAGCTTCTACTGGCGAAAACTGTTTAGCCTTTTTTTACACCAGACTGATTTTGATTGGCTCAATTGAAATTCATAAAATCAATAACAATTTTCTGAACATCAAAGAATAAATATTTTAAACTTATTTATTAGTGTGTGTTGCAACATTCGATGCTTCTACGAGTGTGTTTGTATTTCAGTCGATTTTTCCCCTTTTTTTTACAATCGTGTATAACAACTTTGTTGCATTTTTTTGTAACCACTCAATCTATAAAACAGTACAGAACTCGATTATATTTGCACGACTGTAGTGTTTGAACTTGTCCCGTATAAAACAGTTTAATTTACAAATTGGCTCTGAATAGTTGAAGGGGTTTTTTCTGGTAGCGAAGGTGGTGGTCAAATATAAATATTTTATTCTGGTATGAAGAGGTTTGTTGTTTTAAGTATTCGGGAAATTTAAAAACATCCGATTTTTTTTTGTAAAAGTATATTTGTTTTTGGCTCAAAGGTTTTTGTTTGGAGGAAGTTTGAAATTCAAAAAAGGTTTAATTGACTAAGATTTTTATGATTAACATGTTTAAAGCAACAAGCGGAATGGTATTCGTAATTCAGATGTTTAATCCCACGACGGCCAGTTCTATACATCGAAGTGAACCGATACAGCAATTCTTCGACCAAGGGCTGTCACCCCGCCGCTATATTTGCCGCTTTAACAACACAATTTATATGTCAATTATAGTAACTCCGATTACAGCTTGTTTCAGCATCCTTTTCCTATTCCGCTCTTCGTGTCGCTTCGTTACCGGCCCCAAAGCGGATAGTTTTTATCTACGAAAAGGCAAGTTGGGCTGAGGTCAACCACTTTTTCTAGCACTGTAATTGGAAACTTTGCTTTCTTGATTACGACATAAATGCTGCGGTTGAAATGCTCTTAAATATATTTTTAATGAAGACATTTATTCCAAATGAAGTTATATCGGCTTCATCAGCCAAACTCACGTAGTTAAGCAGGCATGCAGGGATGCGGTCAGATCCAAAGAGGAGGCATTCGGAAATTCGAGTTTAAACAAAAACTTCAATACTAAAATGCTGCGTAAACAGGCAAGAACTTCTTGCGCCAGAGAGATTAGGCGTAAAAGGTTTCTACACGAGCTATGTCTACGTACAAGCGTTTTTAATTCTCCCAGAGGAAGTAAGAGTTTTTAGCCGTTTGTAAGAAGTGTAAAGGATAGTTCTTCAAATATCCCAACGATCAGGCATTCACTGACTCGGTTGATAAAGCTACACTTTTGGCTGAAATTTTTAAGAAAATTCTTTCTTGCCAGAAAGCAATCAACCACTCCCCGTGATCGAAAGCGTATCTAGTTCCACGCCTTCAATATTTTTTTGAACACGTGGAGCTTAATGGGTTCTTGCGAATCTCGATGTAGATAAATCCCCAGGCCAGAATGGTATTTCGTTATTTGTCCTTCACAAGTCCTCGTCGACGCTAGCCCGTTCATAACGCAACCTTTTAAACCTTGCTTACCGTTCGGTAGTTTTCCTAGCGTGTTGAAATGTTGGGAGTGTCCAGCTGATCCCCAAAAAGGCTGAAGCCAATAATCCTGCGAATTATCGGCCACTTGCGATTTGCTCAGCGCTCTCCAAGGTAATGGAGAGCATAGTCAACTACCATCTTGTGAGGTACTTAAAGTATGACTAACGTAGAAATCGCTCTTCTGGAGAACTGAAGGCGTTCTCGTCGGAGTGTTGTAGTCGATTAATCCACCAGTTTGGTGAGAGTAGGGCCGTTGTTCTGGATATCTGCAAGACGTAAATCTTTGGCCACAGACTGACGGCAGTTTGCGATCCCTAAGACGCGGGGTGGCCACTCCCGAAATTTCAGGTATCGATAAGATAGCATAAATGCAGACACAGTTACGGAAAAATAGCGTCACTTGAAGTTATTTTCCGTAGGAACATATGTGACGCGCAAAATAGAAAGGGAACTAAGGTTAAAAACCAGTTCTGGAGAGCCATTTTAAAGATTAGGTCCCTTTCTATTTGCGCTTAGAATCGTCGACTTCACTTTCATAAAACGCGCTTATCTCTGGGAGGGAACACTTTTGGGGCATGGGATCGGTCTCATTCGATGCTCAGATGTTGCCCACATCAAAAAAAGAAAAAAATGAAATTTGATTTTTTTACCCTTAGGTCCCTTTTTCTCTATGCGCTGTCACATATCGATTTGGTCGCCGGATGTTCTGGAAATGTGTCAGGCTGGCAATACTACTAGATCAGAACTTGAAAGGACAAGAGAAAGGACAAGAGAAAACATTTTCATGTATACTTAGTAGGGACATAAATACTGTTACACACGTTTTATTCTGTAAAATAAAAAGTACTGAATGTTTTTGGACCAAATATTTTTTAATATATTTATTGATGAATAAAGAAAAGAATCTACTTATTCAAAAAGAATCTACTTATTCGAAATGTCCGCCTTTTGCTTTTACACACGCCTTAAGTCGCACTGGCCAATTGTCAATAGCTGCACGAACCTCGTCCATTAGAAAATTGACCTTAGATCGAACCAAAGCAGTCTTAGAGATCCAACGTTGGAGTAACTTTTGTGACAAACCTTGTCCTCTAAAACCGTCCACAATTTGTAAACCAATGGGTTCAAATCTGGACTGCCTGAGGGCCATTCTTCAGAGGAAATGAACGCTGGCAAATTGTTTCGAAGCCAGGCCTGGGACATTTTAGCCTTATGGGACGGCGCAGAATTCTGCTGGAGAGTCCATGGCTGGTTTTGGAACAGGGAATTGTTAAGAGGCTTCACAACAGCTTCCAAAACGGTTTCTCTTGGTAAACTTTGGCCGATGTTTTGACTCCTTGTTCGCAAGAACAAGATACATCATAAGAGACACTCCACCAAACCATGACTGAAGCTGGGTGATGACTCTTTTTCCACTCTTGGGATCAGTTCAGATGCTTCCTTAGATGACCGCGCATACACTCTATCATTTTGCTTGTTAAATTTTTCCTGAACGGTAAACATTTTTTCATCGGCGAACAAAATTTTTCTGTGCAAGTTATCAGCGTGCTTCACCAAAAGACGTTTGCATTTTTCAATCCTATTTTTTTTTAAAGCTGCAGTCAATAAATGTCCGGTACGTTGTTTGAAAGCCCCAAGTCCCAAGTCTTTTTAAATGATTCGACTCATGGACTTTTGCGTGATATTCATCTCACGGGCTATGATTTTCTGTTTTCGGAGCGGATTTCTGTAAATTCTGGATTTAACGGCTTTGATGACATGCCGTGTTCGAACAGAGCGTGGGCGGCCCGATCGGTAGCGGTCTTTTACATCTCCAGTCTCCTCTAACAGTTTTATGCATCGGTAGACGAACATGCGGCTAATCCCTAGTGGCCGGAGCGTTTTGAAAATATCGCTTTTTTTCATTTCACACTTGAAAAGCGCTATTACAGTGATACGGTTCTCCTTATCTGTGATTCCACGATGAAAGTTGAAACAATTAAAAAAGTCCCGTTACAGACTAACGCTATTGATGTTAGCTTTCAAAACTCATATGACATTAACGGGGTATGTTCAGTTCTACTATTGCAATTGGTGTGTTCAATGTTGTAACAGTATTTATGTCCCTAGTTAGTACATTTACCACGACATCAAGCTCGAATTAAAGTGTGAATTCATGGTGAGCAAAATGCTTACACATATCGCTTCTAAAGGGTGTTTTTTATTGAGGTATAGAACTTCGAATTGAAATAAAACACAAAAAAAATCGTTTTAATGTCCATCAATTTGGCTTTATTGGAAGGATAATTTTATGCCATTAATGTTTAAATATGATTTCGGGCATGTGGCCGCCGCGGCTGGCTCGAATAAAGCCAATTCTACAGGTCCAATTTTCAACCACTCTTTCGAGCATATGGGGCCGTATGTTGGCAATAACGCCACGAATGTTGGCTTCCAAGTCCCCTAACGTGTTTCTGGTTTGTTGGCGTAGACGAGCGACTTCACATATCCCCAAAGAAAATAATCCAATGGTGTCAAATCACACGATCTTGGTGGCCAATTGACAGGTCCATTCCGCGAAATTATGTGCTCATCGAATGTTTCCTTCAATAATTCGATTGTGACGTGCGCAGTGTGGCATGTAGCGCCGTCTTGTTGGAACCACAACTCATCCACATTCATGCCATCCAATTCGGGAACAAAATAGTCGGTTATCATGGCTCTATACCGGTCTCCATTAACGGTAACTGACTCTCCAGCATTATTTCGGAAGAAGTATGGCCCAATGACTCCACCAGCCCATAGAGCACACCAACCAGTCAGTTTTTGTGGATGTAATGGCGTCTCAAGGTCTCATGTGGATTCTCTTCACTCCAAATGCGGCAATTTTGCTTGTTGACGTAGCCATTCAACCAAAAATGAGCCTCATCACTGAACAAAATTTTGTGATGAAAATCAGCATCGAGATGAATCTCATTTCGGCCCATTTTGCAAGCGTTGTTTATTTGTCAACCTGTTCATGATGAAATGGCAAACCAAACTAAATATTAATCATTTGACAGCTGACAAAATGGCCGCCAGTTAAAAAAGTGATGCCAACTTAAAGTTCTATACCCCAATAAAAAACACCCTTTATATGCATTCCAGTAGAGAAGCGACTATCCACTATTCGCTTCATGGCTAAATATATTAAACCCAGCTATTGTGTTTAAAACCGAAGTCGGCTTAGTGATTGGCAGTATTGCTTCCGTAGAAATCGCTCTTCTAGAGACTCGAGGGCGTCTTTTATATCGAGCTTTCTTAGAGATTGCACTATTCGAGATGTTCTCATCTAGCGAACATAGAACGTGAGTCTTATCTAGTGAACATAGAACACGAGTTCTCATCTAGCGAACATAGGCTGACTACACGCAGAAAAACAGTATGGTTGTGGTGACAATATTCGAAGAGGATAATACTATTGTTGGGTATATATTGTGGTACAACAATATTATGATCCCCACAACAAGAGTATGATTCAAATACAACCATACTATGATCCTCACAACAATAGTTTGATTCACACATAACCATACAATGATCCCCACAACCATGGTATGATTCACACTCAACCATACTATGATCTCCACAACCATACTATGATCCTCACAACAATAGTATGATTCACACTCAACCATGATATTATCTCCACAACCATATTATGATCCTCACAACCATAGTATGTTTCTCATACAATTATAGTATGATCCTCACAGCCATAGTTTGATTCACACGCAACCATAGTATGATTTAACTTATTTATTAGGATTGGTTATTGTTGTTATTCAAAAATATTGATTTTTATTAAGTATGTTATTTTAAATTGCATTACTTATTAGTTCATAGCCAGATTTGATTCCATGTTTTTATTAAACATTTCATTCAACAAACAAAAATATATATTCCAATGGTCAAAAATACTTTTAGCCACCATCCGTAGACACCAAGTAACGAATGTGATTAAACCATGATCAATGGCTATAAACTTAAGTGCAGGCGGATTTCAAATAAACCAGAACAAGTCGGTATTAGAGTATTTCTCCGAACAAAGTAAACACAATAAAAATCCCTCGAACTACCTTCCGATTGTTGTTGTTTTTTCACTGTATCGTGTGTATGTGTTTTTTTGTATATCAGAAAAACATACGCACACACATGCATGCTCTATAAAACCTTTTTTTGTTATGTTCATATTCGCAACCATACTGTATGATTATCGTAATCAAATTATTTTTAACGTAAATTTTAAACAACAATACTTTTGTTGCACCAACCATGTTTATATGGTTGCTACAACCATATTTTCGTTTCTAAATTTGGCAATAATACTTTTGTTACATTTCAACAAAAGCAATATTGTCGCAATCATACTATTGTCAAAATGAAATTCAAAAAACAATACTATGGCTGCGACGAACTTGCTTTTATTGTAGAGAACATATTATTGTTGCGGTGACCATAGTGTTACCATATCTTTTCTCTGCGTGTACGAGTGTACCACAGGTTTTTATCCTTTCTTCCTCACTTTTTCGTATTTTCATTGACGATCTTTTAGGTCGGACCATAAATCCAATCTTTTGATTTGCTGATGACAGCAATTTTTGTCACTCATATTCATAGGACGAGTCTTAAAAAAATTTAAGAAAATAGGCGAATCAGCGATAAGACACTCAGGCCGGAATTTACTGGACATTTTCAAATGGGGTCGATTGGATAGAGTACATTTTAATGCGCGTAAGACACAGTGTTGCTGGTCAGGAATTTATAATTGATTAATAGTTAAACTTTCCGTTGACCCTATTTTTTGTCCGCATCGCGTGGCTTTTGCTTTGACCACTATTTCGGTCAGGGTTATACTGCAATAGTCCGGTAGCTTGAGCTACAGTTTCAAATGCAGCTGATCCGAGTAGATATCAAAACCAACTTCTCTTAGTGGCTTGAATTATCAGCGTAAATTTGGATAACAACATGATTTAAGCTGTTACAAAACCTGCTTTAAGGACAGGAAAGGACATCTTCCAGCTATTCGCTACAAAAAGAAGCCACACCCAAGGCGATTATTTGTAGTAAAATCTACTCAATATTTTTGTGGATTGCATTTTAGGATTTGCTTAACTTCTGTTGCAACTCCACTAGCTTCATGTTTAGCTAAAATTGAATAGGATTTGATTGAATTAATTTCCATTGTGTCTATTAACTGATGATTCTCGTGTTGTGTTGCACGGGCTATAATACCTTTTTCCGGCCATACGTTGCTGCTGCAATGCAAATAGACGCTAGTAAGGATTCTCGTGCCATAGAAATCCCATCAAAACATGCATCCTTCGGCAATGTTTAAAACTCACAACAATTTGAATGCATATCAACACCAAACGAACGTCAATGTTAGCAATTATCACGAATTTCAATAATAACCGCACATTTGTGCAAAGCCAGAATTTCCGGAATTTTCACAGAAATTCAGGACATTGTATTGGTGGTGCGATAAGTCTCTCTGTTGCTAGCGGTAGTGTTGCGCGACTTCCAAATGCACGGGGGAGGTTGGTGGCATTGCTGTAGATGACATACAATTTAATTGAGACCAGCGATGCTGCAGTTTATTTGTCATTGTACACCAGCAAGAAACTTTAATTTTTTTTTCATTTCATTAACATCAAAACTGAATTGCGGTCTGAACGGACGTGTAAAGTGTGATGTATTTGGTCACATCTGTTTCAAGTGATTGATTTTGGTGAATATACAAAAAATTGGTTTTCTTTAGTGGCATAAAGTTCATGTTTGTTTTTTTGTAGTATTTTGTTTAATATTTAATGACATATTTTAAAGTCCGCATGTAGAAACATTTTTAAAAAAGAAAAACAAACACAAAAATTCAAATCAAACTTTATTTTTTATTTGAAAGGACATTTTTTGTCATTTATTTTTTGAATATAATTTCCTTCAAATATTGGCCGTCTTTCCATAATGAAATGGAAATCAATACTGAAAAGAAAAAAGAAAAAAAAGAAAAATTACCGCAACTCACGCGTAATCTGTGATAAAAACCGTATTAAAAATATCTTCTCTTGATTGATCACTGTAAAATATAACAAAGTGTTTTTTACATTAATGTTCTGTTGAGTAGATTTATTCTGACTCAAGTTTGGTGAAGAGTTGTAATTTCTTCTCCTGGTGAGTAATGATTTTATACTTAGGATTAAAGAAGATTTGTAAGGTCTTCTTCGGTCTAGTAATGGTTTCATACTAATTAAAAATGTGTTCGCTTAGGACTATATATACAAAAATTCTTATCAGGCGAACCACGTTGGTCTTACAATTTCTAAGGCAGAAATCAATGCACGCATAGCAGGCCGTTATCGCCATGTGCGTGCATTTCATCGATCGTTCGTTGCTTTGTACGTTATATTACATTGTGCGAGCATAAATATAATTTTAATGCCGACGGATAATAAAAGACACAATTCGAAGCGTCTTCCCGCTGCACTTGAAAATGTATTTGGAATCCAACATACCCCAACACACAATATAAAACGTGTTCACTTTGAACATCACCCGTTATGTATATTTATATATTTCTGGCCTAATAGCGAAAATGCGAATATTTATGATCAAAAATGGTTTGAGTTTTTAACCATGTGTCTGGTTAAATTTTTCGTGGTAAATGTTTGATAACGAAGGCAAAATAACGTTATATAAGCTCAAACCTACATACAAAATAGTTAAATTAACATTATATAAGGTTGATTTTTTCAAGAGAGAGGCGACATAAACAAAACTTTAAAGATCATTCGGTTCTGTTATATCGAAGTTTTTGATCTGCTTTGTATTATACGAAGTTCGGAATTAAGTTCCAAGAAGTTGCAACGATTGCGACTGTCTTATCCCCCACTCTTTTTCTTTTTTCCTTTGCTCTGGACGTGTGTGTAATTGAGTAAAAGATCATAAGACAATTTATCTCGCTCTTTTAAAAAAACACCACCAAATACAAGATGTACAATCTTCATTGCGCAATGATATTGCGCAACGAAGTTTGCTTTTTGCACAATTTGAAGACTATACGCAAAAGGTTATTCTCATTAATCATAATGGGACGGACTCCCGCATAAGTCGTTTGATTTATAGCCATACTAATGGTTGCCAAATACTGCTGAAGAAAAACTTTGGCGGTTTTAGAAACAACTGTACAGTCTGCCTGGCAACCGTAGCCATTACATTTCACCAATTTTTCAGTTGATTCTAAAAAGAAACAAAACAGGTATCGAACCAGAATAAAAACTGTTTAAGTCATAATACTCGTATTGAAAAAAGATCGAAACAAAAATAATTAGTAGGTTAATTTAATATTAAAAATTGTAACAGTAACTATATTTCTGGTTAAAAGAGGTAACCAATAATTAGTTAGCTTAACAATAAAAATGATTTTTTTAACAATCTTCTTACTTAATAATATTAACAATTTCATTGTTAAATTGAACATGTATTGTTTTAGTAAATTAACTATGAAATTTTAATATTAACAATTTTCATGATTAAAAACAATGCTGTGTTAAAATAACAATTATATTATTAATATTTTAAAAATAACAATTTTAATGGTTAAATAACTCAAATATTCACTGTTAAAACAACAATAATTATTTTAAAATTAAAAATTTCCATGGTTGAAAAATTCAACCATAGAACAGTTAAATTAACTATTAGTGTTATTTTTAAAATAACAGTCAACAACAAAATGTTCAAATTAACCTTATATAACGTAGACTCCAAATCATGTTTATTTATGGTTAAGTTAAACTTATACAAGGTTATTTTTCTTCTCAGTGCATGCGCTCAAATCAATTGTCGAAGCACTTTTTCCACTCCGATTCAGACACCTCCAAAACATGGTTTTTGAACGCTTCAACAGCATCTTCTGGCGACGTGACCACGCATGTTTTTCTTGATGTGCGGGAATAAAAAGAAGTCATTGGGTGCAAATTCAGGGCTGTACGGCGGATGACTCATCAATTCGACGTATTGGACGGTCAAAAAGGCACTGGTTTGAGTCGATGTGTGAGAGCTCGCATTGTCATGGTACACAATGATTCGTCTTCTCTTGTTCGTTTATCGAATTTCTCCGAAGACTTCAGGCAAACAAATTGTGGTGTACCACTCAGAATTGACCGTCTTACGTTTGCCGAAGAATCAAGCAACCATTTGCTTCGAAGTGCTTCTTCCACGAACAATTTTAGTTGGATTTGGCTCGTCTTCGAAGACCCACACGGTTGATTGCTATTTTGTTTCGGGCTTATAAGCATAGATCCTTGATTCGTCACCTATGACGATCTTATAAACGTCTTTTGAAGCAACGCGATCGTATTTTTTCAAAATTTCTTTGCACCAATCGAGACGAGCCTTTTTTTGGGCGATTGTCAAATTGTGCGGGTTCCAACGAGAATAAACCTTTTTTTCGGCCAGGTGTTCATGTAATCTCGAATGTATGCTGGTAGAAGAAATGCCCTCTATCTCACGGTATGTCACATGACGATCTTGCATTATCAGTTCACGCACGGCATTAATGTTCTCTGGCACAACGGCCGTTTATGGACGACCTTCACGACCTTCGTCTTTGAGCGAGCGTCGGCCACGATTGAATTCATTAAAGCAGTCTTTCACTGTGCTATAGGGTGGTGCCTCATCGCCATACAAAGATTTAAGTTCATTGGTGCACTCCACGTCGAAAGTTGTGAAAAAGTTATCGCACGAAAATGTTTACGAGCTAATTACATTTTTTTTGCCAAATTGATTTAGTCACTGTAGACAACTCAAATGATGGTCGTACGTCAAAACTTTCTAAGTGCGTTTATGCTTAAAATTTCAAACTTCCCAATGGAAATGTCAGATGGCGCCAGGCAACACTTAGTGTTGCCTAGGCCAGAACTTTATAGAGCAACCCTGGTATTAGCTCTAGAAGCTACAACTTATGTGCAATCTTAATGAAATTTAGCTAAATTAAGTGTTTTAGGCAGAGGAAGGACGTCATAAAATTGAAGAATATTGGTTTAGATTTAGATGTAGCATTTACTCACATTTTCTCGTCTAATTTGGGGCTTTTTGTCCTCCAAACTTTATGAAATTTGGCACAAGTTAGAACCTTGTGCTTCTTTTTTTGGACTTGGACGGATGCTGTTGAAATTGAAGATACGTTCAACCGATTTTTATCAAAAACAATAAAATTTTCTCACAAACTCGAATATGACATTAGCGCCAAATAAATGTAAGACAGCTTCGTTAGCGTCAAACTCTATTAGTTTGCAATCGGCTTTCTCGTTAATCCTCTTCTTGTAGCAAATAAAAATTCGAGTTTTTGACTTCATTTTATGGATTTCTGTTCCTTCCAAACAACTGATTTTGTTGCTGGACACTTTTCTTTAAGTACTACTTAATTCATTGCCACTTTTTCCTTACCTTCACTTTCAATTTCTGAGGGCATGCAACTCTTTATTTGTCTAAAAAAAATTCTTCCATTTCTGTGCCAACGAGTAAACTAATGTGTTGGTGTTTCTTTTTTGCGATACACACTCGTTGAAAGTTAATTTCTCATGAAAATTCATGAATTATCCCCCATTCATTTCGGTGGTCGCAGCAATACGACTTGAACACAGTGATTTTTTTGCGCTACAAGCAAGAGCTGTGCTAGTATGTGACTCATTGGGCTTGGGCTTAGCCGGGCGGTGTTCCTGTTAGTTCGCTTAATCACTTTATGCCACATTTTGCCCACTTGCACAAACGGCCTCATCAGCAATTCGACCAAGCAAAAGCAACTGCCGCAGCTACAGCCACAGACATCAGCATGACCATTTCCTTGGCCAGCATTATCATCGCATCATTACTATTATTTAAAATTTCGCACCACTACTCACTTAGCTAACCAACCGCTGTGGCTCATCCGGCGTCGGCATAAAATCTAAATGGGTACTATGGGGGGTTGGCAGTTATAGTTATGCCTTTTCTTTGACAGCGACAATATTTTTTAAAAACGCAATTAAGTTTATGAGTCGTAAATCAAAGCATTATAAACGCATTTGGCCCTCAACCTCTAAACACATTCTCTAAATTCCAACAGCAGCCCTCCTTTGAAAACTGTAAAGATATTTTAGTACCACATTCTGTTTTATTTTTAATGTAAAAATTTGTAATTTTTATATTTAGCGATTTTATGCCAGAATCATAACATTTTGAAGTAACTTGATTTTGAATATTTGACGAAATTGTATGAATGATGGAATTTATAATAGTATTTTTGTAAAAATTGAACCAAACCCAAGTATCTTTTAACAAATTAACGAATAAAACTTTGGCATAATTCCATTGTTTATGACATAAAATTTTATGATCATCTGGATAACTCAGCTTGCTTTGAAGTAGCGCAACCTGTCAATTAACATTTTCAAGACCTCGGTCACAGTTTTTTGCCCCATCTCAGAAAAAACTTGCTCAAGGCTTGTTCACAAAGGTATAGTAAGGTAGGTAAGGTGGCTGTCAATTGTTGGACACATTTAGTTTAACAAAGACCCTTGTGATATCACGGTCTAACCTGTCTAACCTATCACGGTCTAACCTGTCTAACGCTGTCTAACCTGTAGGTTAACTTAAGTCAAAATGGTACCCAGGAAAAATTGGCGACGTCACTTCGATAACCAAAGGCACTTTGTGGAAAATGAAGCATAAACAAGTGAGAAAGTTTCAGTTGATCAGACGGTTGATCAGATTTGCATATAAAGTACACCCACTCTTACGAGTGTTGCTATATATATTTATAGCCTATGCAACACTTAGTGTTGTCTGGAGCCAACTGACATTTCCATTGGAAAGTTTGACATTTTTTAGCATAACCGTACTCAGAACGTTTTGACGTACGACCATCGTTTGTGTTTTTTACAGAGACTTGAAAAAATCAATTTGACAAAAAAATGGAATCAACTCGTGAACATTTTCGTGCGATCATTTTTAACAACTTTCGACGTGGATTATCACAACAAGAGCGCATCGATGGAAAGTTTGAAATTTTCTAGCATAAACTTACTCAGAATGTTTTAACGTGCGACCATCATTAGTGTTGTTTACAGAGACTTGAAAAAATCAATTTGGCAAAAAAAAATGGAATTAACTCGTGAACATCATTTTTCACAACTTTCGACGTGGATTATCACGACGCTCAAAGACGAAGGTCGTCCAAAAACGGCCGTTGTGCCAGAGAACATTAATGCCGTGCGTGAACAGCTAATGTAAGATCATCATGTGACATACCGTGAGATAGAGGCATCCTTGGGCATTTCTTCCACCAGCATACATTCGATATTGCATGAACACCTGGCCATAAAAAAGGTTTGTTCTCGTTGGACTCCGCATAATTTGACAATCGCTCAAAAACAGGTTCGTGTCGAGTGGTGCAAAGAAATTTTTGAAAAAATACGATCGAGGTGCTTCAAAAGACGTTTATAAGATCGTCACAGGTGAAGAATCATGGATCTATGCGTATGAGCCCGAAAAAACAGCAATCGACCGTGTGAATCTTCAAAGATGAGCCAAATCCAACGAAATTTGTTCGTGGAAGAAGCACTTAGAAGGAAATGGTAGCATGTTTCTTCGGAAAAACTGGTCATGAGGCGACTGTTCCGCTTGAGCAACGTACGACGGTCAATTCTGAGTGGTAAACCACAGTTTGTTTGCCTGACGTCTTCGGAGCAATTCAAAAAACGAACAAGAGAAGACGAACCATACGAGGGCTGTTCGGAAAGTTCTTAGCCTATCAATGAAAGAGAATAGTTAGTTTTTCAAAAATATTTTTATTTTTCAATATAATCTCCTGAAACTTCAATACACTTAGTCCAACGCTTATCTAGCAATTCTATCCCTTGATTAAAATAGTTTTCCTCACTGTAATTGCATCTTCATTTGAGGTAAAACGCTTGCCAGCAAGGAATTTTTTTAGATTTGGGAACAGGTAAAAGTCACTGGGAGCTAAATCAGGAGAACAAGGTGGGTGGTCAACCAACTTGTACTTTAATTCGGTGATTTTAGCCATTGTTAAAGCACTCTTGTGCGCTGGTGCGTTGTCTTGATGAAAAATTATTTTTTGTGTTGTAAGCCAGGACGTTTTTCTCGAATTTGTACATTTAATTGATCTAAAAGGTTGCAATAGTACTCTGAATTTATTGTTTACCCTTTTGCAGATAGTCAATCAATAAAATATCTTTGAAGTCCCAAAAAACCGTTGCCATAACCTTTCCAGCTGATTGCAATGTTTTTGCCTTCTTTGGGGCACTTCCTCCAGCTTCAGTCCATTGTTTGGATTGTTCTTTTGTCTCTGGAGTATAGTGGTGGATCCATGTCTCATCAACAGTTATGAAACGACGCTTAAAATCCATTTTATTTCGCTGAAAACGATCCAAACAAGCTTGAGAAATGTTCATTCTGATGCGTTTTTGGTCGACTGTTAACAAGTCCGGCACCCATCTTGCAGAAAGCTTTTTCATCTGTAGTTCTTCATGCCAAATTAAATGGACTCGATCATTTGAGATGCCCATGATATTAGCTATTTCACGCAATTTTATTCGTCGATCATTTAATACCATATCATGCACTTTGGCTACAATTTCTGTTGTTATTGCTGTTTTTGGACGTCCACTACGTGGTTCCTCTTCAATGCTTGTACGACCACGTTTAAATTCAGCAACCCAATTTTTTACTGTTGCATATGAAGGAGCACTTTCACCTAACACATTCACCATATCATTATGAATTTCTTGTCCCGATAAACCTTTTTTATGTAAATATTTAATGACACCACGCATTTCTAATTTTTCCATTCTAAAAAAATCGCGAAGGAGTTGCCAGATCGAAAAAAATTTAACATGTGTTCATAGCAGAGATGGGAGTTTCCAAAACACTTAACTTTTTTCTGTTTATACCGCGCTTTTTGTGCTAGTTTCCGAACCGCCCTCGTACATTCGATATTGCATGAACACCTGGCCATAAAAATGGTTTGTTCTCGTTGGATCCCGCATAATTTGACAATCGCTCAAAAAAAGTCTCGTGTCGATTGGTGCAAAGGAATTTTTGAAAAAATACGATCGCGGTGCTTCAAAAGACGTTTATAAGATCGTCACAGGTGACGAATCATGGATCTATGCGTATGAGCCCGAAACAAAACAGCAATCGACCGTGTGGATCTCGAAGATGAGCCAAATCCAACGAAATTTGTTCGTGGAAGAAGCACTTAGAAGCAAATGGTCGCCTGTTTCTTCGGCAAAACTGGCCAAGTGGCGATTGTTCCGCTTGAGCAACTTAAAACGGTCAATTCTGAGTGGTTCACCACAATTTGTTTGCCTGAAATCTTCGGAGAAATTCGAAAAACGAACAAGAGAAGACGAATCATTGTGCACCATGACAATGTGAGCTCTCACAAATCGGCTCAAACCAGCACCTTTTTGACTGGCCAAAACGTCAAATTGATGGGTCATCCGCCGTATTGCCCTGACTTGGCACCCAATGACTTCTTTTTATTCCCGCACATCAAGAAAAAAAGGCGTGGTCAACATGGTTTGGAGGTGTCTAAATCGGAGTGGAAAATGTGCTTCGACAATTGGTTTAAGCGCATGCAAAATTGTATAAATCATGCTGGAGAATACTTTGAAAAACAATAAAACCATTTTTGATGACAAATATTCGCATTTTCATTATTAAACCAGAAATAAATATAGCAGCCCTCGTATACTGTACTTTACCCTCCATCATGGGAGAGGGTAGATTCATTTCGTTATCATTTTGCATCAGCTCGAATTACTTGTTGGTGGCCCCATAAAGTATATACTTTATATTCTAAAGCGTTGTAAAATTCTAAGATGATTAAGCCATTTCCGTCCAACCATCTGTGGAATGCATACCACATTGTCGCACTATTGAAGCTGAAATTTTGCACAAACAATTTCAACGGTTGACATTGCAGATGGGCCAGATCGAACAAGAGCTAAAAAATTTCCCCACACAAGGACTGGCTAAACCTCTAGAAAAAACAAAAATCCTAAACCTTAAAACACAAAATCTCGTAAACTAATAGAGAAATGACTGACGATATTTGGAATATATGAAGTTGGCAACCACTGAAACACCTCATGGACTGAAAGTAGCCGGTGCCACGCCCCATTTAAATATAGCATTTATCACCGATTGTTATAAAATATTAACAGAATGAAATCTATGCTTAACCAATTATTACAAACTTTGTTATGATAAAATTATACAAAGGGGCGTGGCGCTGCCCAGAAAAGCCCTGAACTTAAAAAGATAATATTTCAGGAGCAAATGGAGATATGACTATTGTATGTGGAACATATTAAGTTGGCATGGATTTAATCACCTCTGGTCTAAAAGCGGGCAATGCCACGCCCCTAAAAAATGTCATTTTTTGCCAAAGCTATCGGCCGATCGTAACACAATTTTGACAGAATGAAATTAATAATTAGCAAATTATTTTAGACTTTAATGTATTAAAATTTGACAAAAGCTCGTGGCAACGCCCATACAACCACGAACTTAAAAAGGCTATATCTCGTATACTAATACCGATATGAACGCTAATACGATATGAAGCCAATGCGCCACTACCTCTTAAAAGGGGTGTGACATTGTTTAATGTGATACGTTGATCCAACCTTAATATTAGTTACCGCCCATTTTCACTAACATTGCCTGAAGCGTACTGACCTTAGTAAAATCTGTTTAGGATGGTTTGCATAAGAGGTACTAGAATGGGGCGTGGCAACTGCTTTTATATTATGTGTGTACAAAAATAAAATAAAAATACGACCGATATTAAAATTAAGCAATATTCATGCAAAAAAGTCATGTTGGTTTTAATGTACGCTAAGTGTCATTTGCGTGCGCCACAGTGGTTGGAATGGTGCATCTAGAGGTACCGGAATTGGGCTTGTCAACCGCTTTTTCGTACGCCTGCACAAAACCGTTAATGGACTAGGTGACAACCAACTTACTTACTTAAGTCCCACAACATCCCATTAGAAACGGTTTTGATTCGACCTAGCACTTCTTTTGTTTGCTTGTCTTAATCTAATAAAGGTTTTTTTTGGACCACTGGTTTTCAAGAAGAAGTATTACATTATGTTTTAAAAAATGATTTAGGGCAAGTGGCCGCCGTCGTTGGCTCGAATAAATTTCAGCCGAGAGGGCCAATTTGGGTCCGTATGTTAGAAACGCGCTGAATATTCTCTTCCAAGGCTTCAATCATGTCGGGCTTATCTGCATAGACAAGCGACTTCACATAACCCCATAAAAAATAGTCCAGCGGTCGTAAATCGCACGCCAAAAGCCCTCGACTCGAGAATGCGCCCACCAAAAGTTGCCTTTAATAAATTCATTGTTTCGTTGGTTGTATGGCATGTAGCGCCGTCTTGTTGGAATCAAAGGTCGTCCACATTAACATCCTCAAATTCAGGCACGAAAAATTCATTAATCATGGCTCTTTAGCGTTCCCCATTGACTGTAACATTATGGCAGGCTTAATTTTTTAAGAAATACGGACCAATGATTCCCTCTGCCCATAGAGTACACCAAGCAGCGCTTCATGGTCGTTCGGCTTCAATTGTTGCACGAGTTGGATTTCGTAAGCCCGCAAACCAAAATACTTCCGCACAATTTTCCATAAGGTGGACGGGCACAGCTCCAATTATTGCGCGCGTTGATGGGCTCCTCATTCGGATCTTCGTCAATACTCTGATCCACAGCAGCAATACCGCCTTCAGTGCGCACTGTACGGCGTCTCTGAGGATGCGCATTATCTACTAGAGTAAACGTGGTGCAAAACCGATCCACGCTTGCTAGAATTACCGTCTCTGCTGGGCGATTATGTCGACCGAATATTGGACGCGGTGCCCGATGCGTCGCTTGAACCGAGCCATTATTTTGGTTATAAATTTTAACGATTCGAAATGGCAAAAAGACCAAATCCGAAAAAGTGTGGTCGGATTGAAAATCACACGACTAAAAAAATACCCGTTTTATGATTGCGGTTGCATGCAGAGAGAGGAGTATCTACATGTTCCAGATCTAGTGGAACGTAAAAAGTTTCTCTTCATGGTACCTCATAAACAAATCTAAATGTGTCAGATTATAGATGCAGTATTCTTATGTTCCAGATCTATTGGAACGTCGATAGCCCACACGCAGGAAAAAAATATGGTTGGCGTAACAATATTCGAAGAGCATCATACTAACTATTGTTGGTTACAACAATAGTATGGTTCACACACAACCATACTATGATCCCCATAACAATATTATGGTCCTCACAACAATAGAATTATTCACACACAACCATACTATGATCCCCACCACCATATTATTATTCACACTCAACCATACTATGATCTCCATAACCATATTATGATCCTTACAATCATAGTATGTTTTACATACAACCATTTTACGATTCACACACAACCATGCTATGATCCCCATTTTTTTTTTGTAAAGATTGGGTTAAGTTGTTATTCAACAATAGAGAATTTTATTAAATAAGTTATGTAAAAATATATATAAAACTCGTTATAAAGGGAGGGATTTATTTAACAGTAGAAACAATTCATTTATTAAAAATATTTCAGTTATACTAATCCGTAGTTTGTTTTGAAAAAATTTAATTTATATATAGAAACTACTATTATCGTGTAAGATTCGTAAAAATATCATTGTCAAATTAAAAATAAATTACGATTTTGCCTGTATGATTGCCGTAATCATGTTATTGTTAACATAAAACCCATGAAACAATACTTTTGTTCCACCAACCATATTTATATTGTTGCTACAACCATATTTTCCTTTTTTTTTTAATTTGGAAACAATACTATTGTTACATTTCAACAATATTAATACTGCCGCAATCATACTACTGTCAAAATTAAATTCAAAAAACAATACTAAGGTTGCGACAACCATACTTTTATTGCAGAGAACATACTATTGTTGCCGTGACCATATTGTAACCATATTTTTTCTCTGCGTGCACAAAAAAATCTAACTGCGTCAGATCGCTCTCCAAGTTAGCCAATTGATTTCGTCTATACGGCTAATAACAGGGTTACCAAATTTGGCGCGTCATCCTGCTGAATTCTTAGATCACTTAAATCCATGTCTTCATTTTTTATTAATTAAAAATGGCCTATAATGCCACTGTAGCGCTCGCATTCAACCTAAATCACATTTGATTTCAAAAAAATTCAGAAAAGTATGTCCATGCCACCACTGCAAAACGCGCATGAAACTGTCGTTGTCTGAGGATGCATTGACTTCCAGACGTTCACTGCAGCTGCTCTTAGGCCCAAGCTAAGACGCAATATAGAAACCAAAGATCATAAGCCTTCAACTGGTGTCTCGATTGGACCTTCTTAGCAAATAGAGCGGGGTTATTGTCAAAATTTCGCGTAAGGATGTTGGGTGCGTTGTTGAGTATTGAAGTTCCTGTTCGATGTTTAAAACCAAGAAGATAATACCAAAATATTTAATACCCCTACTACATAGCTCCTCAACGTCAAGCATATCCGATGTAGTGCAACTGTAATCGTAACTGCCACTTCGTGGGGTGTATAGCCCCAAACACTTAATTACAAAGTGGCATTTTTACTGAGTTGACAAAGTTCCATATAGACAGTTTTTTTTGCGGTGCTCTTACAGTGTTTGTGGAAAATTTAGTAGATTTTGCATGTAAAGTACTTCATTTATTTGAATGAGTCCTTTACGCTACTCCTGCTTCAGCACCAAATACATACAACCCACCCACCCACACTATGAGAGGCCATAGTTGATGGTTTATGGTTACATGTGGACCACGTCTGGCTTCGTGTCTCTTGGTTGAACGAAGAATGCTGTTTGTTATTCAAGTTTTAATTGTAAAAGCTGTCTATGTGTGAGAAAGTATGGGTGTGTGCGTGGGCCAGCAAGAGTTGAAGGGTCTTTTTTTTGGGTGTTGATTTTAATGGACCATTAAAATTCTGGAGAGAGAAAAAAGAAACGTTAACCAAACAAATGATAAGATATTATGGCTTAAAATTCAAATTTAATAACCCGACAATAAATCTAGGAGAATTGCTATAATAGTTAGAGTTTTGTATTTAAATGTCCTCGCAGAATTTTAATGAGGATAATAAAAAAAAAAGTTAATAGACTAAAGAAGCAGACCAACAAATCAAAATTGTTAACGACGTATTTTTACAATGACATTGACAAAGAGAATTGTTTTTGCTTTTTTTTTTTGGAAAAAAAGAGAAATCTTTGCGGAAGTCAGGGCCGAATTATTGGGCCCTGGGGCCAAGGAAGAAAGTTACTAATAAGGACCCACACCAAATGACTTCTAAGCACTAAGTCCCCATTTACACTAGACAAGTTTACTTGCCGCAACTCTCAGTTTGTAGAAAAGAGAATGGTATTGATCCCCTTACCTCGATCTCTTATAAACTGGGAGTTGACTAGTGTGGACTTACAAAAGCGGCTTCACGACCTAGTCAATAAGCGATTTATGAGCACTTTTTTATTGGGCATGTTTCCTCTAATTTCAAATAACGATTCTCATATCATCCTCCACTTGGTTTCTCCGCCAACGATATGGTCTACCCTGATTGCGGCTTCCACAGTACACTTAGAGAAAACTGAATATAGGTTAAAAATACAAAGATTCTGTTGCAATTACCAATGTTTTATAATGATAATGGATATTCGGTTGGACAAACCACAAGATGATATTAA
This sequence comes from Hydrotaea diabolus, assembly GCA_963513945.1. Classification (NCBI taxonomy): domain Eukaryota; kingdom Metazoa; phylum Arthropoda; class Insecta; order Diptera; family Muscidae; genus Hydrotaea; species Hydrotaea diabolus. Next base: position 162,921,169 of record OY740717.1, read on the forward strand.
TGATAGCAAAAATTCTGTTGCAATTACCAAAGTTGTATAATCATAAAGGATATTCGGTTGGGCAAACCACAAGATGATATTTATGATAGCATTGTACACACAACCAATTGTTAGGTCATACCAATTAAATTCGGGTAAATGTTTATATGCCACAGCTGGTGCTTGTGGCAACCAATAGCTTTACAGAAATTTGGTTGTTACTACCAATTATAAGCGATGATACCTAACATTGTATCATAACCAAAATTGGGATGGCAATTTTTTTTTTAAACTTCAAGCCAATCTGCTAATCTACATTTTTTCTGTAAAATTTATTCCAATTTTTTTTGGCATTTTCCACGACAACGCCTTCCCTACACACAGAGAAAAAGGTAGTTAAGAAACGGTCCAATCTACAAAATTTCAGGTTAAAGGAAAGGCTTTCAGTTGAAATCACCAAATGTTCGTAACTATGAAGAATATTTGGTTGAATATTGTGAATTTAAAAAAAAAATATTTTAAGACTAAAATATACACACTGAGAACAGATTTGTTGTCGCATCCGAATTTTTAGCCAACCAAATGTTGGTGGTTGCACGTACTTTCCATATATTCTATCGCTGCAACCGAATTTTGATTGTGTACACGGCAATTTTCAGTAAAAGAAACTGATGTTATCAGTTAAGGAGACAAAGTATCGGCAGCCGTGAACTAATAAAGATGGTAATTGGATCTGTATTTGTACATATGTGACGCGCAAAATAGAAAGGGACCTAAGGTTAAAAACCAGTTTTGTTCAGAGAGCCATTTTAAAGATAAGGTCCCTTTGTATTTGCGCTTAGAATCGTCGACTTCACTTTCATAAAACGCGCATATCTCTGGGAGGGAACACTTTTGGGGCATGGGATCGGTCTCATTCGATGCTCAGATTTTTTTACCCTTAGGTCCCTTTCTCGATGCGCCGTCACATATGTATATTAATTTGCAGTTACAGATTCTTTGTTTTTAGTTTTCTTTGAATTAATTTGCTATTGCCACCCTTGATTTACTCGACCATCTGACGATTCATCTGGATAATCCATAAGCTATAATGCAATATGCAATAGATTTTCGGCAAAATTCCAAAAAATATTTCTAATAATCTCCGCCAGAGCTTTATCTTCTACACTCAATATTTTTTTTTTTTTATCAAAATTTGCTTTTAATTGAGTACCAGTATGTCCATATTGGCCATTGATTGTCCTTTTTTGACCAAAATCGTTCCGCATGATTTTGGGCCACATGAGCCAAAATGTCCGGTAACTAAATGCTCTTTCCAGGTATTTAGTGCGTCGCAACTATTACAACACATTCTATCCATTGTTAGTTCAAAAAAAAAATATAATTTCTGAAGTAAATACTCCAAAAAGTCTACTTTTCTGTTCTAGGTATCTTTAGTCCCTTGGCCGATCACACCAATTAGCGTCACCAAGCCCAATTTCAAGATCCTTGGTTGATTCGTTTGACTCCATCGTACACGCAAAGAAAAGATATGGTTACACTATGGTCACCGCAACAATACCATGTTCTCTACAATCGTCGCAACCATAGTATTGTTTTTTTGAATTTCATTTTGACAATAGTATGATTGCGACAATATTGCTATTGTTGAAATGTAACAATAGTATTATTGCCAAATTTAGAAATGAAAATATGGTTGTAGCAACCATATAAACATAGTTGGTCCAACAACAGTATTCTTGTTTAAAATTTACGTTAACAATAATTTGATTACGGCAATCATACAGTATGGTTGCGACTATGAACATAACAAAACAGGTTTTATAGAGCATACATGTATGTGTGTGCGTATGTTTTTTTGATATACAAAAAAACACATACACACGATACAGTGAATGGTTGTTGTCCATTAAAAAACAATAACAATCGGAAGGTAGTTCGAGGGATTTTTATTGTGTTTACTTTGTTCGGTGAAATACTCTAAAATCGACTGGTTCTCGTTTATTTAAAATCTGCCTGCACTTAAGTATATAGCCTTCGATCATGGGGTTTAATCACATTCTTTACTTGGTGTCTACGGATGGTGAAGTATCATTCAACCCTGCTGGCAACTAAAAGTATTTTTGACCGTTGGCATATATATTTTTGTTTCTTGAATGAAATGTATAATAAAAACATGGCTTCAAATCTGGCTATGAACTAATAGTAATGCGATTTGAATAACAATAAAAACCAATCCTAATAAATAATTTTGGGGATCATAGTATGGTTGAGTGTTAATCATTCTATGGTTGTGGGGATCAAAGTATGGTTGCGTGTGAATCATACTATGGTTGTGAGGATCATACTATGGTTGTATGAGAAACATACTATTGTTGTGAGGATCATAGTATGGTTGTGGAGATCATAGTATGGTTGAGTGTGAATCATACTATGTTTGTGGGGATCATAGTATGGCTATGTGTGAATCATACTATTGTTGTGAGGATCTTAATATTGTTGTGTCACAACCATATACCCAACAATAGTATTATCCTCTTCGAATATTGTCACCCCAACCATACTTTTTTTGCTGCGTGTACTTTTAATAGACACGTAGACGGATGGACATGACTGGATCTTAGATCTTAGTATTTTATGACAATTTTTAAAATGTATGCTTTGAAGAGTCTTCTGTCAATATTTCATGGTGTTGCAAACGGAATGATAAATTTACTATACCATCTAATCTTTGGTGTAGGGTATGACAATAGACTTACATGGTCCAACTTTACCATGCTTGGTACACCACAATTTGTTTACCTGAAGTCTTTGAAGAAATTCGAAAAACGAACAAGAGAAGACGAATCATCGTGCACCATGACAATGCGAGCTCTCACACATCGGCTCAAACCAGAGCCTTTTTGTTCGGCCAAAACGTGTGACTTGGCACCCAATGACTTCTTTTTATTCCCGCACATCAAGCAAAAAAATGCATGGTCAACGATTTTCCTCGTCAGAAGATGCTCTTGAAGCGTTCAAAAATCAGGTTTTGAAGGTGTCTCAATTGGAGTGGAAAAAAGTGCTTCGACAATTGGCATGCAAAAGTGTTTAAATCATGCTGGAGAATACTTTGAAAACAATAAAACCATTTCTGATGTTAAATATTCGCATTTTCATTATTAGGACAGAAATATATATAGCAGACCTCGTACAAAATGGATATTTGTTTTACACTAATAATGAAAAATAATGTCACTTAAATGACCCCCCGTTTTCAACTTTGCAATCATGGGTTGGTTTTGGCGCATTTTCCATGACATCTTTCAAAATTAGTTGCTGTAGTGTTCGAATTTCGTCAACAATGTTCGCCCTGACTTAAAGGATTGTCTCGGGCTCCTTCAAATAACCCCAAAGAAAATAGTCGGGTGCTGACAAGTTTCGCGATTGCGCTTGCCAAATAATTTCCGAATTTCTAGAAATTATTCGCTCTCCAAAAATTTGACTTAAAAGTGCCATTGTGTCTCGGGCAGTGTCAGCAGTGGCTCCGTCTTGCTGAAACCACATCTTAGGTGTGTTTTCAAGAGCAGGACGTAAAAAATGTTCTATCATAAAGCGATACCGCTCTCCATTTACGGTTCAGCACTTCCATCTTCATTCTCAAAGAAGTAAGGCCCAATGATAATTGCAGATGTGGTGCCACACCATACTGTACACCTAATGGGTTAGGAGAATACTCGCAGGAGCCTAACGGGGGTTTTCTGGTGTGACCATTCGCGGATAAGGCGTGGCATTGTCGTTGCCTCACACTATCGTCGTTGGATCGTTGTCGCCGTTGGATCGTCTGTCGTCGTTGTTGTTCCTCTATCGTCTTGTATCCCGTGAGGGAGGCAAAGTCCTTTGTTGTTGTTCGTGATGTCCATGCTAGTGCCAGTCCCTGGCCATCGAATCGCCCGTGAGGGCGACTGTTAATTGTTTGTGTATTGTTTGTGTTTTGGTCGATTAGTTTGGTGCGGGTGACCAGTCCCATGTTATATGGAACAGAAACTGGAAGTAGCCTTTTGGTTACGAGGTCTGACCGGAGACTTTAATCTGGCACCACGGGCAGTCAGGAGCCCCCAGAACTTGTTCTGGCCTGACTATATGGTGCGGCCCTTCGGGGAGTATCGTGGTGGCTGTGGTTTGGACCCAAATCGCGGGGAGAACTTCGGTTCGATGTGGAGTTGCATTGCGACCGGGTGCTGTGACCCATATAACAGCAGATGTTTAGATAGTCCTCGACCCCTAACCAAGAGGAAAGCCATGACCCATAACTGTTATGCTTCGAATTGGTACCGGCGGAATCAATCCAATGGGGCGTTGGCCGTCGCATTGTTACGGCCCCAGTGTGATGGCACACCGTGGTTCAGGCCATCGTGGCGAAAATCACGTAAAACTCGGCGACTCTGTACACCTAATGGGCTGCAATTGGCGTTGATGAATGGCTCTTGCATTTTGAGAATCCCATAACCTATAAAGCCATTCAAATAAAAAGGAGCTTCATTACTCATGCGTTAAAATAATTGATCGCAGGTTTAAATAATTAAATTCTATTATTCTGGTTCTTTGTTCAGTTGTGAATTTCTGGTTTATCGTTATATTCCATATAAAATGTCACCGAGATCCAAGTTAAAATACGTCTTCTAATGAGCTTTTTTTTAAACTGCGAAGGACCTTTTATAGGGGCTATATCAAGACATGAGCGGATGCGGCCTATTTTGTTCAGAGATCGTTACCAATCGATCGTTATAAATGGTGTCAAAGTTCATCACTATAGGATGTTATATATGGTTATTAGGCAAGAAGGAACCAAAATCGCAGAATCATTTAAATGAGAGCTATATCTAAATCAAATTATCTTCAGTTACACAAAGAAAAAAAATAGTTCAATTAAATCAAATATTCAAACAATACTTTAATTAGGAGTCCTGTGATAAAAAAATTTCACATATTAACTAAAATATTCATACGTTGTTTATCGAAAATATTTCAGATTTCAAGCTATAAACAAATTCACATATTTACAAGAAAAAAGTTTGCCGTTGATCGAAAATATGTTTGTCATGCGGTGATGAAAAAATTCACATACTTACAAAAAAAGCCTTTGATCGAAAATTATTTCGTATCAGGCGATGTCAAACCATCTATTTAAAAAAAAGTTATTAGCAGTTGATTGCAAATATTTTCGTATCAGGCGCTAAAATAATTCACACATTTACTAAAAAATGTATTATTTTTTAAGCAGTTGGAAAGACTTAATTGCTAGAAGGGGTGACTGTAGTTTCGGTGAGCTCCACTTCCCCGTACTAAGACTCCGGATGTTAAAAGAACACACATCGTGGGAGTAACCATAAAAAAGATCACGCAACTCACATTCCGATGATGCTGAAGAGAACTAATAGATTTTAATACCCTACTGTCGTCTATCATTATCATCGCTCTCCTTTGAACACGTTCAAGTAGCTCCAAGAATGATTTGGGAGCACCTACCCATATATGGGAGTTGTATTCCTTCTTTGGCGTGGTGTAAGTGGTAGAGATATGGAAATGACAAGAGACATTGAGATATTTCTTACACCGCTTTAGAATGTCTATACGCTTGAGTGCTTCCTTCGACACATTGAATACATGCCACGTCCATCAAGCGTCACATTGTATTTTCATACCCGCACATCAAGAGTATCTGATTGTCCAACATCCATACCATCGATAGAAATTGACGATATTGTTGAGATAGAGCGAAACGCTTGTGAGACAACAACCAGCGATGTTTCTTAAGCGTATTAAAATTTACTCTATTCACTCGACCCCATTCGAAAATGGCCAGTAAATCTCGGCTAAGTGTCTCATCCAAAATTCCATTGTTTTCAATTTCTTGAAGACTCGGTCTGCAAATGAGCAAATTGGATTCACGGTCTGACGCCATATATCGTCATTGAAAATTAGAAAAATTGAGCAAAAAAGAACAAAACTCTGCGGTACAACTGCGGTTAACCTATGTTCGTTGGATGAGAACTCATCTATAAAAACTCGTATAGCGCAATCTCTAAGAAAGCTCGATATAAATAGAGCAAAAGTATTACCGACACCAAAATCGATCAACTTTGATATGAGTGCACCGCGTCAGACTCTATTAAGTTCCTTGGAGATATCCATTAAACTGGTGAATAAACCGACTCCAGCGCCCGACAAGAAAGTTATTATTAAGTAAAGTTATCATTCAGTAAGTCGTTGGACTCTAAATACCTCACAAGATGGTGGTTCACCATGGTCTCCATTACCTTGGTGAGAGCAGAGCAAATGATTATCTCCACTCTTTTTTTTGAAAATCGGTTGGACGTTTGCAACCTATAACGCGCTGGGATGAACCCGCTCGGTAAGCAAGGCTGAAATTGTTACATACGAGGGCGGTTCGGAAACTTCTTAGCCTAGCACAAAAAGCGCGGTATAAACAGAAAAAAGTTAAGTGTTTTGGAAACTTCCATCTCTGCTATGAACACATGTTAAATTTTGTTTCGATCTGGCAACTCCTTCATATAGAAACAGGTGTTCGCAAAAGACGCATCCGCGATTTTTTTACAATGGAAAAATTAGAAATGCGTGGTGTCATTAAATATTTACATAAAAAAGGTTTATCGGGACAAGAAATTCATAATGATATGGTGAATGTGTTAGGTGAAAGTGCTCCTTCATATGCAACAATAAAAAATTGGGTTGCTGAATTTAAACGTGGTCGTACAAGCATTGAAGATGAACCACGTAGTGGACGTCCAAAAACAGCAACAACAACAGAAATTGTAGCCAAAGTGCATGATATGGTATTAAATGATCGACGAATAAAAGTGCGTGAAGTAGCTAATATCATGGGCATCTCAAATGATCGAGTCCATTTAATTTTGCATGAAGAACTACAGATGAAAAACCTTTCTGCAAGATGGGTGCCGGACTATTTAACAGTCGACCAAAAACGCATAAGAATGAACATTTCTCAAGTTTGTTTGGATCGTTTTCAGCGAAATAAAATGGATTTTAAGCGTCGTTTCATAACTATTGATGAGACATGGATCCACCACTATAATCCAGAGACAAAAGAACAATCGAAACAATGGACTGAAGCTGGAGGAAGTGCCCCAAAGAAGGCAAAAACAATTCAATCGGCTGGTAAGGTTATGGCAACGGTTTTTTATGACTTCAAAGGTATTTTATTGATTGACTATCTGCAAAAGGGTAAAACAATAAATTCAGAGTACTATTGCAACCTTTTAGATCAATTGTACAAATGTACAAATTCGAGAAAAACGTCCTGGCTTACAACACAAAAAAATAATTTTTTATCAAGACAACGCACCAGCGCACAAGAGTGTTTTAACAATGGCTAAAATCAACGAATTAAAGTACGAGTTGCTTGACCACCCAACTTATTCTCTTGATTTAGTTCTCAGTGACTTTTACCTGTTCCCAAATCTAAAAAAAAATCCTAGCTGGCAAGCGTTTTACCTCAAATGAAGATGCAATTACAGTTGTAAACCACTATTTTGAAGACCTTGAGGAAAACTATTTTAATCAAGGGATAGAATTGCTAGATAAGCGTTGGACTAAGTGTATTGAAGTTTCAGGAGATTATATTGAAAAATAAAAATATTTTTGAAAAACTAACTATTCTCTTTCATTGATAGGCTAAGAACTTTCCGAACCGCCCTCGTAATAGGCGGGATAGCGACGGAAAGCATTTACATAGGACAAGTGCCGAAATACCACCCGGGCCCGGGAACTTCTTTACATAAAGACTAGCAAGGACCCGTATAACTTTATGTGGTCGTAAAAAAATCGGAGGCATGGGACTAGATACGTTTTCGATCACGGGGAGTAGTTAAATGTTTAATTAACCAGAACGTTTGAGCCAAAAGGTTAGCTTTTCAATCGGGTCAGTGAATGCCTGGGGTCGTATTAAACAAGAGTAGGGATATATGAAGAATTGGTAATTGTTTAATAGTGTTTTTTTTTACAGATTTCGCGTGAGTTGTGTTAAACTTTATTTATTATTTTCGGTGTTGTTTGCCATTTCATCATGGAAAGACTTACACTGCGAATACCACGGTTTGGTGCGGTTTACGGGCTGTTGGAATCATCGGTCCATATTTTTTAAAAATGATGATGGCCGTATCGTAACCGTGATGGTGCATGATATTGGACTTTGTGATGAAATTGAAGCCCGTAATTTTGAACACGTTTGGTTTCTACAGGACGGTGTTACTTGCCATACTGCTGCTCAAACAATAGATCTATCTATTGAGAGGTCATTTCGAAAAGCAGCTTATTTCACGTTTTGGACCCCTTAGGGCTACGTAAAGTCCAACTCTATGCTGACAAACCAGCTACGATTCAGGTTTTGGCAGCCAACATTACGCGTATCATTAAAGCCATACCGGTCGAAATGCTCGAACGAGTCATCCAAAATCGGACCCTCAGAATGGACACCCTGAGTCGTAGTTGCGGCCAACATTTAATAGAATTTATATTAAAAAATAAATGACATAAAATGTCCTTTCCTTAAATTGAATTTTTGTATTTTTCTTATTTTGAAGAAAATACCTCTAGATTGATCACTCTTTATAGGGCAAGAGAACAAGACAATGTGGTTTAAAGAGTGTGGTGAGTTAATGGTCAGACCCGCCCAACTTAAGACTTTTCTAACACGCGTCAATGATAAAAGTAATAGGCTGTTTCCACTACGGTCGCGTCCACGTTCGCGTCCAAAAATCAATGAACGCGCGTTAAAGCCTATACAAAAAACATAGGCAGCTAGGTATGGGAAAAACTCGCGTCCATATTGGACGCGTTTTTCGATAAGTTGCGTTTACTATAAATTCGATTATTTTTGCAATCGAAACCCATACCTATTAATGGCAACACCGCAAATTGCTCATCCCTATTAAAACAGCTGTTTATCAGCATAAACATAAAGCGCTGCTGCTACTGCACATTTCCATTAGGCGCAATACCATTTGATCCTTATTTTCCACTGCGGTTAGCAAAATAATATCATGTTGTGACATTATCATGGAGTTAGATAATGTCACAACACAAAAATATTAAACTTTTCGCCCCGAAAAAAAATACAAATAAACACAAACAGCTGTTTGAACGCAAACGTGGACGCAAAACACAATGGAAACACCATTACAAATTTTCGATAAATCGTTGACGCGGACGTGGGCGCGACCGTAGTGGAAACAGCCTATAAAACGATGTAGCCTTTAAATAAAATTGTTTAAAAACTTTATGGTGCTTTTTTGTAAAAAGAGTCCTTGTGATTGATGCAAACCTTCTGCCATTTTTCTCATTTATATTACTGGAATTACAGGGGTGAGTTTATGGTAAAGTCGGACCCGCCCAACTTTAGACTTTTCTAAGACGTGTTAATTAAACAAATAATCCTGCTGTTGACAATAACGATGTAGGTTTTGAAAAAAAAATATTTTGAAATGTTATGGTGCATTTTTTTTAAGAAGAGCCCTTTTGATTAATGCAAACCCTCTGCCATTCTCTCATTTGAATTACAGGATAATTAGCGGCTTTCCACATGGTTTCTCCATTAATGAGGAACAAGCAATATACATTTTTAATCCAGCGAATTTGATTTTGGGCATAGGATTATGTACTCGTATGAGGACAGACAGACGTTGGTTCATTAACGCTTACACACATATAAATTAAATGAGTTAATGACATTTTAACTAACTTGTTAACCGAATTTTTTATAATTCGTGATCCAATTATAATTCATTTCTTTTAGGCGTCCAAGAAAAAAAATTTCCCCTCATCCCAGTTACTTCAGCTCAACCCAATTTGCCAGCACAGAAACATTATTATTCTTCAAGTTATTTTTTTTTTGGAGCTTTTCCTAAAATAAGACATTATTATATCAACACCAACATCCCAATCCAAAGAAGACATTTCGGAGTCGGAGCTTGGGTTGGGGGTCTGTTGCCTCAGTTCCTTTTAGTGATATGCTGGAGTTGCTCTGAGCTGGATTTGATTGTTTCACCAGTTGAGTTCCTTACGAGTTTCTATACATTACCCCCCCTTATATGAGGATGGATGTCTGTATGTGTGTGTAGGTACACTTACATGTTACACAGTGTGTAAATTCACACTCCACCCCCCACCGAGACAGACAGCTTGCCATATTATTGAAAATCTTTTTCCGTTTCCTGTTTGAATTTATTTGAATGTAAAACGCAAAACGTGCTGCGAAACGGCAACAACGCCAACCGACATCGTCTTAGTCACCGAAGACGGACAAGAACGTCTGCTGGAGGAAGAAGCAAAAAAAAGTTGAAGATTTCACACTTCAGTGATTGTTTTTTGAAGAGTAAAATTGTTTATCAAACTTTTGGTTTATGAATCTACTTTGCTTTTTCGGGATCCTTTTCATGTTTTTTTTCTGCCGTTGCTCCAGGAAAATTTTGTTGTTGTTGCTCCAATTTGAGCTTTATTCATATTTCCGTTCATCTTGGCTTGCGAAAGTTTTCTTAACATCGTCAGTGATTGATATGTTGAACACTCACACGCACGGACAAATACACGTCCTTCAACGGATATGAAAGTTCAAGTGAAATGTTGAGTTCGCAGTATTTGGTAAAAGTGAGAAAAAGTCTCTAATTGAATAGAAATATGAGGGATTTCTTTTAAGGATATTCCCGTGAGGAATACAAATTTTTCCATAATCTCCATAAGGTAGGTAAGAGGGTGTATGTTAGGTGATGTGTTTACACCACCTGGTTCTAGTCCCATAGGTAGGATTTGCAAGAAGTCAAGGATTATAGCCACAGTATTGGGAATGAATTCCTCTCCCTAAAAAAACTTGGGGTTTTTAAGAAAAGTATAAAAGTAAATTCCAAAAAATACTTTTGAGTAAAAACGTCGTTAAGTTCGGTCAGGCCTCGACCGGCCGTACGCTACTCACAGAAAAACAATTAGTTTGAAATCAGTTGAAACTACAGGGTGGGGATATTGAAGTGTTACCAATTGAAAGTGTGGTAAACATGTTTTTGGTATTTTTTATTAAAAATTTGTTCTAAAGCGTGGTTAAATTTTAAGGCCCGATGTTGATTTTAAATAAAACACAAAATATTGAGGAAATTATTGTCATTTCTTTTTATTGTGATAATACTGGTATGGTTCAATTATGTATGGAACAAAATATCGGCCAAATGACCGCCGCGGCCTCGGCGGCACACCTCCATCTGATGATCCAAATTTTCGATGACGCTCAGGCATAATTGAGGTTCTATGCCATTAATGTGCCGAATTATCTCATCCTTAAGCTCTTGGGCTTATCGACGTATACTTTTTCTTTCAAATAACCCAAAGAAAGAACTCCAACGGTGTCAAATCACATGATCTCGGCGCGCAATTAACATTGCCCGAAATTTGGTCATCCACTGTGGCCATTTCTTGCCACCATTCTGACCATTGATGACGTTTGGATGGATCTAGAGGCTTTCGTTCTTGAGTCAATTGCATTTAAACGTAAGCGTGTAAATGCAAGTCTTTATGCACAATGTTCATCAACGACGAGCGTGAGGGGTGCCATTGTTGGGCACGACGACGAGTTGAGGTGGACGGCTCTTCAGCCACACTATCGCGAACAGCAGCAATATTTTCTGCAGTACGAGCTGTACGAGGATGCATTGGTGTTTTCACATCTCCTTGCTCAAATTTTTGTACGCACATTTGGACGATTAATTTGACCAAAAAAATCACGAAGTGCACTATATGCATTAAGATTTGAACGCTCATTTTCATAATAAGCCAGAATAACTTTCACGCGTTGCTCGCTCGTGTATCTTTCCATGGTTCAAATTGAGTTTGTCTGAAATTGAGAAATATCAAATAAAATGCAGAAAAAAAACATGACGTTTACGAGTATATGCACTCACATCACATCCTATGTTGGAGAATGTACACATTTTTCTTAGTTATTTTTAAGAAAAAATGCGTTAATATCACTGTCAGGCAGTTTTTCTAGTGTTTCAAAAAAAATGTTGTTTTAGTACTAGGATTCTATTCGCTCTCAACACTTTTATGGAACTGGGGCTATTGATGCTAAATGCTTTTGGATTTCCGCAACCATCTCTAAACTTTTATTGTGGCGAAACATTTATTTTCAATTTCTTCTAAATTGTGTAAAAAAAAGTGAGGTTATGGAAGAGTACAATTTTAAAACACGTAGTATCAATGGTTTAGAACGAAGGGGTAAAACGCAAACTTTTGACGTATTTCTAAGCAACAAACCACAACCCCTAACAAACAGCGGATACATTCTAAAAAGACGTCCGTGCTGCCTTATACGAGTATTATATAAGATTTTCAATCCTCCAATAGATGGAAGGACTCCATGATGGTCCATGGGAACTCTTCCCGACCCACACATGTATTCCAAGGAAATTTTATCTAGAATCGCTTAAAACAAGTTCAGGGCGGTACGACCAATAGTTTTGTTTTTACCAATAGTGAACGAGTGAAAAAGCCCGTTGGGTTCCTTGTACTGAAATTTCAAGACATCATTAATAAATGCACTCTATTTTGGCTGGTTTTTAGTTGTTTTTTTTTTCTTTGAACACAACACAAACTTTTTTTTTTTTTGAATGTACCCTTTTTTTTTCTTACCAGCGCATATTCTTCCCTGTATTTACATATACGCAGATGTACAAGCTAGAAACCAGATTGGCGTAGAAAAGAGAATGAAAGCGGCTCTAGTTTCGTAAACCAAATCATACAAAGTTCAGACAGTGAACATCGAGTGCAAAATTTTATATTCAATTTTATAAAGAAAAATAAAAGTGGTAAAATACAATGGCAGATGCAAATTTAGATATTTTTGAAATTGGGCTGCATCGTAGTACACGCTTCCAGCAAATGATTGACGATCAAAGACAGGCATTCGATGATAGATTTGCAGATTTCATAAGTGCGGAGATAATGAAGCTGATGATGACGACATGACATTTTAACAAAATGTTTATGTTGATGGTTCGAATGACGAAAGTGAACGTATAGACATCATTGAAGATATTAGTGATGACTAAGATGAAGAAACTGATGAACCGCAAACAAGTGGCAATTACTCAATTTCTAAAGAAGATAGAAGAACGAGCGCTGTACAACCGCATATCTAAGGATACGGAACGCAATGGAAGCATTCGATTGAAGGTAAGAAAAAACAATTCAAATGTTCAAAAGCAGAATAAATAAATATTGTTCTTTTTAGATATTGTCAAGATCGACTGAAGAAGGAGCTACAACGTCGTTTGCGTCTAGAACGAACAGATTGTCATATCGCCTATGCCGTTCTGAGTACAAACGGCAGAGGAAAACCAGGGCCTGCAATCCCACGACAGCCGGCTCTATGGATTGGATTGACCCGAAGAGCAATTCTTCGGCCAGGGGCTGTCACCCCGGCACACGCTACAACAAAGGCTTGTTGCATCCCACCACAGCCGGTTCTATGCACCCTATTAACCCGAAGCAGCAATTCTTCGGCCATGGGCTGTCACCCTGCCCCATACAACAACAACAAGGGCCTGTTGCTATTTCCGTAACAATTTAGTCTGTGCAAAGCACACAATATATGTTGGACGACGGAAACACTATACACAACAATCACCCTTAGGGCCCCCGCAGACTGCAGACTTTTTATCGGCCGATAGTTTAGTCGGGTTGGGCTGAAAGTGCGCACACCGAGCCAACTAAACAGTTTGTTTGGTGAACAGGGCGCAGACTATCCAACAGTCGGCCAACTATTCTCGTAATAGTTTGTAACTGATTGTAACCATACTGATTAAGGGCCCCCGCAGACTGCAGACTTTTTATCGGCCGATAGTTTGGTCGGCTTCTTATTCAGTATGGTTACAATCAGTTACAAACTATTTCGAGAATAGTTGACCGACTGTTGGATAGTCTGCGCCCTGTTCACCAAACAAACTGTTTAGTTGGCTCGGTGTGCGCACTTTCAGCCCAACCCGACTAAACTATCGGCCGATAAAAAGTCTGCAGTCTGCGGGGGCCCTAAGAAGCCGACCAAACTATCGGCCGATAAAAAGTCTGCAGTCTGCGGGGGCCCTTATTCTGATTGTCGTCGTCAAGACAAAACAACGACATCTTGCGACGACTGTTGATACTTGGTATTCGCGTAGTCGTTTTTCGATAACTATTGACAACTATTGACACAACTCGGTATTCTCTAAATGATATTGACGTTGTTATTGAATTGATACGACTCTGTTTTTGTCGTCGCAGTTTTTGGTAACGACTAAGAAGTTTGCTGTTAAAATAAAAAAAAAACCAAAAGCAAAAGTAAAAGTGCAAATATGAAAATTACAAATAATGAACAGTTCCAAAAACTTGTTGAAGAGTTGGAGAAAAATCCATCCTTAGCAAAAGGTTTCAAAAGAGGAACAGTGCCAACAAATTTTAACCAGCAATGGGAGAACATTGCAAGTGTTTTGAATGCTTCCGGACCACCGAGTAGAGATGGTGATGGCTGGTGATGGCTGGTCACTAACTTATATCCCTGGTTTTTTGTAGATTAATAAAATTAAATATTTTCGTTAAGGTTTGGAGAGACTTAAAGTTCAAAGTCAAAAGGAAAATGGTTGAAAACAAATCGGAGATGAGAGCAACAGGTGGCGGCGTAAATAAATATATTACACTGAGCCCGTTAGAAGAAGCTGTTGCAAACCTGCTGCAGTTTCAAAAACTTACAACCATAGCATTCAAACTAAAAAATCCTTTGCGATTATAGTACATATGCTGGCGTCTTTGTTCGGAGCCAAAATTTTAATGTGGGTTCCATCCACACAGCCAATCACACCAGGAAATCCATTTTTTTTTCAAAAAAATTCACTTTGGCTTCTGATTTTTCTTCATCGCTCATTTCAAGTTTAATCCAAAGTGGGCAAATAACCTTTTCCAACGCACTTAGAGTTTCCGACAGTATTCTGCAAACAACCGGCTGCGATAGTCCGAGGTTAAAACTGTTACCAACACTTAGCTGATAGGATCCTTGTCCCAAAAATAATAAGGTGGCAGCTAACTTTATTCTGTTGGATACACAATTTGACCTGGCTCCAATTTCCATCTCAAGAGCAATTTCCTCCAACACATAATTAAACGCATTTTTGTTTAAACGAAAGTATTTCTGAAATCTTGAATGAAAGAAAACTTTGTGATTGCCAATGGAAATTAATTAAACCTTAAACTTACTTGTTGTCTGGTAGTTTCATGACATCAGACCTATATCGCAGTGTCGTTCTCTGTAAAATAAGTTTCTTTTTATTTTCTTCATCACTTGAATCAGAGTTTGAATCAGAAACAAAAAACATTTTTCAACAATTGGATGAATAGATACAAAATCTGATGCAAAAATGTTAGGTATGTGATTTTTTTTATTGAAGTTATCGATAAACAGTCAACGTCAAGACAA
Source organism: Hydrotaea diabolus (assembly GCA_963513945.1). Lineage (NCBI taxonomy): Eukaryota > Metazoa > Arthropoda > Insecta > Diptera > Muscidae > Hydrotaea > Hydrotaea diabolus. The sequence goes on from OY740717.1 coordinate 162,936,656, forward strand.
TAATGATACGGAATACCAAAAATGCGTTGATGTGATATTATATTGAAACGAAGTGATATTGATATTAAATTGACGACGACGTTGACGACGACAATCAGAATAAGGGTGAATAGTTTTTATGCTTTTTTTCATGTGAAACTCTTAAAAACTAGTAATATTATTTAACTAAAAAAAACACTTTCTTAAATTCATTATGCAGGGTCATTTAAAATTTTAAATTTGAAACGGCTGTAAAAAAGTACAGATAATTTTTTCAAATTTCTGTTTTTTTTTTTGGAAGGCCCATGTTGAACTTGTCCTTTAATAATGGAACACAATATCATTCATTTGACTACCATAACTGGCTCGGCAGTACCTTAACCAATCAACCCAATTCTTCAGTACATTTTCGATTGCTTTTGGGGTGGAATCTCTTCAATGGCGACATTGATTTCATTTTCAACACTTCAATTGTCTCTGGAATCTTAACGTAACATAAGGGCGACCGCAAAACTAATTGGCCTGGCACATTTTCTGTTTTACTAGCAATTTTTTTTTGTTTTTTAAAAGCAATCTTTTATAAGCCATCTGTCAAAATTTCCGAAATATTTAATGATTATTTTCTTTGTTACAGGTGATTGAAGTAAACAAGTTTTATAATTTTTGAAAAATGGAAAATAAAGAGTTTCGTGCGGTAATTAAACACTTTTATATGAAAGGTTATACGCCACAATTAATCAAAGATGAATTGGATTCTGTTCATGGTGACAATGCACCATCATACTCCACCGTGAAATCCTGGGCTCAACAATTTAAAATGGGTCGTTCAAGTACGGAAGATGAACAACGCTCTGGAAGACCGAAAACTGCTACTACTATTGAAAACATTAGAAAAATATTTAATGAAGTGACTTAAGATAGACGAATAAAGCTCAGAGAACTTGCTGATATTGTTAAAATACACGAACAACAAGTTTGGAGTATTTTACATGATGAACTCCACATGAAAAAGCTATCCGCAAGAGATCCGCGGCGTTTGTTGACTTTGCCCCAAAAAATCGTCCGTTGGACCAATTCCGAGGAGCTTTTAGCGATTTATCAGCGTAGTCCAATAGAGTTCTTGCGCCGATTCATAACTGTTGATGAAACATGGATCCATCACTACATCCCAGAATGCAAAGAACAGTCAGAAAAATGGATAGCTGGTGAAAGTGGTCCCAAGAAGGCGGAAAAGTAATGGCCACAGTATTTTGGGATGCAAGGGGTATAATATTTATTGATTATCTTGAGAAAGGAAAAACTATAAATAGTGAATATTATTGTGCATTATTGGATCGGTTGAGTGAAGAAATCAAGATAAAACGACCGCATTTAGAACAAAAAAAGTTATTTTTCATCAAGATAATGCTCCTTCACACACTGCATTTTTAACTCAACAAAAGCTGGCCGAATTACGATTTGAAATCGCTCCGCATCCACCATATAGTCCAGATTTAGCTCCTTCTGATTATTTCTTGTTTCCAAATTTAAAAAAAATTCTCGGTGGCAAAAAATGTTCGTCCAATAGCGAGGTGATTGCTGAAACTGTGGCATATTTTGAGAGTCTTAAAAAATCTTATTTTTCGGATGGAATTAAAAAACTTGAAAAACGTTTGATGAAGTGTATTGAGTTGGAAGGAGATTATGTTGAAAAATAAATACATAATAATTCCAAAAAAAACGGTTCTTTTTATGTTAGGCCAGTTACATTTGCGTTCGCCCTCGTATATCCGTAATAGCTCCTCACAGAAGATTAATTACAAAGTTCAACCTTTCCAATAAAACTAGAAATTTGAAAAAATAATCAGTACTTTTATTTTACAGCCGATTCAAATTTACTGTACTTATAATAATAAAAAAAACTTAAAAAAAAAAATCATTGTCATACTAATAGGAATAGGTCCCTGCGGACTTTGTACCTCGTACAAAGACAACATATGACTCACTAATCGGAGGTTCAAATAAAAATGTCTTAAAGCATAAGCAGACATTCTAGAATAGAAGAAACAATTTTTTTTCAGTTTAAATAACATTAATTTGGTCTAAATTTTGTTAAATCGGCCATATTTGGAATAATCTAATAAGAAAACTATTGCAGCTATACAAAAACCCATTCCCTTTTAATCACATATCAGAATTCTCTTGCAAAAACATTTAAATTTTTATTAACCGATACAAGCCAAAGTTTGTTACTATCCTTTTTGTTTGAAAAAACCTCTTGAACAATATTGTTTTTCTTTTACAACTTTAACTTCTAACACCAGATCGATGGCCAAAAAGTGCCGAAAGAAAACCCCCGCCCTCAACCCATGTAGTGGGCAAAAATGTTTTCTTGTAAATAAAATACTCGTAATTATTCATATACTTTCCGACATCTCAAGAGAGCGAGAATAAACTTTTCATATAAGTTCTTAATTTCGTGTTCACCCATATTGTGTATTCATTATGATTTCGTGCAACATCCACGCAACGCAAACACGGCCGGTGCGGCTGGTCTGTCTGATGGCGTGTTGCCCTCACGCTTTATTGGCGCGTTTTACGTTTTACTCGTACCCTTAAACTGCTCCGCCTACAAAGGACGTCCAGCACTGATGGAAATTGACTCAGTGGTGATTCTATTCCAGCAAAGGTAGTCAAATTCCATTTAACGCAATCATCAAAATGTTATTTTAATGACGAACCGAAAAAAGCACGGCATTTGCATAAAAATGAATTATTCGTCGGCATCACTCATGCAGACGGGCAGACAGCCAGACACGGACGATAACTTTCAAACAATCGTGGCACTACCCAATCATAACCTATACAGGCGCACGTAAACTGTGCACATGTTTGGGGGTATGGGTGTGTGAGTGTGTGTGCTTGTAGCCTGATGTATTCATTAATCCCTCTCACTACCAACAATTTGCGCATAATTTTCATATTGTATCGTTATTTTGTTACAATCGCCCCAGAAAAAAGAAGAAGAAGAAATGTATGCAGCACATCCATCCAGCTGGATGTTCATGGGGCACTTCCCAATCACTTTGCTGTTGGCCACTGTCTAGTGCCAAAACAGTTATCCCTCGTAAAACAAGTCGCCGGGTTTGATAGAAATTAATTTGAAACTAGAACCAACAAGTCAAAAAGCTTAAGTGAGGTTGGACCGAATGTAAGATACCCTACACCACTCTCTTTTTTTATATAAGCTTTATTTGAATTATTGAATCTGCTCCAAAGGAGCCTAACAATAAGTATACGAATCTTAAGTATAATTCAATAATGAATCCTAGTATGCATTTCTTGTAATGTGGATCTCTGCTTATTGGCAGGCATTTTAATTAATTTGGTCAAAATAGTATATAACTGGTATGGATCACATGTCTGAGAATTTTAAACCTAGTTTGGCTTAAACCTCGTGATAAAGGGCCAGAGGACCCTTACAGTCATTTACAGAGTGTTCGCGATATTATGTAGAGTGAAGAACTCTAGTTATGTATGTAAGGGGTGTTTTTTATTGGGGTATAGAACTTTAAGTTGGCATCACTTTTTTAACTGGCGGCCATTTTGTCAGCTGTCAAGTGATTAATATTTAGTTTGGTTTGCCATTTCATCATGAACAGGTTGACAAAAGAACAACGCTTGCAAATCGTGCAAATTTATTTCGAAAGTAATGGTTCAGTTCGCGAAGTTCACCGCAAGCTCCGTCCATTTTATGGTCGACATAATCGTCCATCAGAGCAATTAATTCGGTTAACCATGGATCGGTTAACATGGACCATTGGATTATTTTCTTTGGGGATATGTGAAGTCGCTCGTCTACGCCAACAAACCAGAAACACGTTAGGGGACTTGGAAGCCAACATTCGTGGCTCGAAAGAGTGGTTGAAAATTGGACCTGTAGAATTGGCTTTATTCGAGCCAGCCGCGGCGGCCACATGCCCGAAATCATATTTAAACATTAATGGCATAAAATTATCCTTCCAATAAAGCCAAATTGATGGACATTAAAACGATTTTCTTGTGTTTTATTTCAATTCGAAGTTCTATACCTCAATAAAAAACACCCTTTATAACGGATAACTCTAGAATAGCAGAGTGGACGACGTAATTTAGGTTATGTAGGTTTTTCGTGTTGACTGTTTTAAGAATCACGTATGAGAGCATTTAAGCCACGTGACGTAGAATAAAGGATTCTGCACAGTCTTTTTTGAGTGTTCGTCCGCGATTGATATTGACTGTTTTAAAGATCACGTATAAGAGCATTTAAGCCACGTGACGTAGAAAAAAAGAATTCTACACAGTCTTTCGGGCGCGTGTGTTCGCGATTACTGTTACGGATGAAGTACAAGTGCAGATTAGAAAACACGGCGTTCGTTTCTCCGAAGTCTTAAAGAGCTTGGACTGCATAATAATTGTCTAGCAAGTATGTTATCATGACGTTCGAGCTTCTCTATGTGCTTTATATTGATTTTTTGAACTGCCTCTCGGTGGATGTTTTCATTCCTCATATACCAAGGGGCAGCGATAATAAGCCGCAATGTCTTCGATTGGACTCTTTGTATTTTGTCGAGATTGCTCGAGCTTGCTTTGCCCCGTAGCTGGGCACCGTATGACCAGATAGGTTTGATTGAACTGTTGTATAGCAGGACCTTATATTCAAGGCTTAGTTTTGAGTTCGCGTTTAGGAGCCAGTGCAGTTGATGCACCTTAAGTTTCAGTTGAGTTTTCTTGGTTTCGATATGACTTGTCCAGGTGAGTCGGCGATCCAGGTGGATTCCAAGGTATGAAACATGATCAGATTGAGAAAAGGGATTTTGTTTAGTTTCAATGTCGGACAAGTGCTAAAATTCAGTGTGAAAGTTACCTGTGTGCATTTAGCCTCATTGACTTTTATTCTCCAGTCAGAGAGCCAAGATTCTACTCGTCTGAGATGTACATCTAGATTCATAGATGCAATATCCTGCTTTTTATGTGTGGCCGTTATAGCGATATCATCGGCAAAAGTGGATGTTAGCACGTTTGGGCTGGTAGGGATATCTGCGGTAAACAGAAGGTAAAGGATAGGCCCCATGACGCTTCCCTGGGGAACACCTGCTAGTATTTCGCGGTTATCGGTGACGTGTTGTCCACATTTGACTCTGAATCTGCGGTTTTCTAAGTAAGACTCAAGAATTCGATGCGTATATGCCGGTAAGTATTATTTACAAGATTCTAAACCTCTGTGTGGTGTAAGAGCCATGTCCATGTTTATATGTGACTTAAGGAGTGGAGGGGACATATTTCGTTGGAAGTGTATGACAGCAAAAACCAATATCGCACATCTTCACTAGGGATAGTTATAGGTCTCACTTAACACTCTATGCTTCTTTTAAGCTAGATCAAATTTGAAATGTTTTCTATATAGCGGAAGGACAACCGATTTAATTTGTACTTCTACAGCGGAAGAACATCCCAGGGTGTGCTTTAAGAAAACTATTTTAATCAGGGTTACTTACAGGTCTCGTGTAACGCACTATGTTAAATTTGAACAAGATCGAATACAATCGATCACTTTTAGAGCTGTAGGGCTGTAGGTGGTCCAACTAAAATGCACGATATTAATTGTAAATCAAACAAAAAGTTTTCACAGAATTATCTTAATATTTTTAATTATTATAGAAAGATCTATGAAAATAATGTGTGAAACAAAAAAAGCTCCCCAAGCCTACGATGGCACATCTCTATCCGATGGTCCATATTATCAAGGACTCTGAGACATAATGGAGGTTCAATGTCGTTAGTGTGCCGAATTATCTCATCATTTACCTCTTGAATTGCTCTTGACTTATTGACGTACACTTTTCCTTGTAAATATCCCCAAAGAAAGAAGTCCAACAGTGTCAAATCACATGATCGTGGCGGCTAATTAACATCGCCAAGACGTTAGATAACACGGCCATTGGATTAATCTCGCAAAAGAGTCATTGTTTCGTTGGCTTTGTGGCAACTGGCACCATCTTGTTGGAACCACTTATCGTCCTGGTCCATATCCTCAATTTATGGCCACAGAAGGCCGTTATCATCTCGTGATTGCGAACGCTATTCAGGTTAACTGCTTGGTCGACCTCATTATCGAACAAGTACGGCCCATGGCAGAACGAACTAGGCGCGCAAGCACTAGTGTTTGCATATTTCCTTCAGGTCCGGTTTGTTGATATTCGCGCACAATTTTGAGATTGTGAACACATTTGGTCGATTATGCTGACCACAAAAAATTCGAGGTGCTCGAAATGCATTTTGATTCGAACAGCTATTGCTGATTTCATAGAGATTTTTTACATGTACTAAGAGAAATAGTTAGTTGGAAATCGGTTGGAACTACAAAATGCCGTTGCAACACAGGAATTTAAGTTGCCATCACCGAATTTTTACAGTAGGAAAGAATATTCGGTTCAACGTGGCATACGATGATTAATTCAATTAACGTACTGTACAAACGACCAATAGATCGGTCGTACTTAAAAAATATTAAGTTTCGCAAATGGCAACCAATAGGTTAGCAGACAATTTATGGTAGCAACCAATTAATGGTGATGATGACATACAATTTATTATCACGGATTTTTTGTTGGCAAAGCTTTTTCGTAGGCTTATTTGAAAAAATGCATATTCATAACTTTAAGCCGATTAGAATGTAAGCCCAAGATGACGATTCAAATAACACCAATCGGTGCTAAAATTTGGAAATTTGGAAAAAATTAGTTATAAATCGGTTGGAACTACAAAAACTCCGTTACTTTTGTTGCAATCGCCAAATACGTATAATCGAAATGGTTATTCGGTTCGGAATACCACAAGATATAAGTAATAAAAATATTCATCATTATGTAAACACAACAAAAAAGGTGTTAATTGCCACAATTGGTGGTTGTGACAAACAATATTTTGGCAAACAGTTTGTTGTTGTAAGCAATTATTGGTGGTGATTACTACAACTTCTTTATAACTGAAGACGTGTTGTTTCTTAGTAATAAAAAATAAAAATAAATTCTATTTTTACCGACTTTAAGTCAATCGATTAGTTCGATTTTTTTTGCCGTAAAAATCGTTTATCATTTTTTCCACTTTTAATCGGCATGGCCCTCCCTCCCTATGTTTTAGAGCAATAATCGTGTGTAAGTAAATAGTATTTTGCCTCTGACAAAAATGTAACATTTTTTCGTCGACCAAGTCCTGCATGTGTTTTTTTTAGATGCAAAAATTCTTTTACAGAGGTTGGTAAACTTCTTTTGTTCAACTCATACTTCTTACATAATTCTCACATCTTATTAACGGTCATTTTATAGAAAAGTTCCAACATGGCTTAGAGATTAATCTCTTACTTGTAAAGTTTACCGGCATTTACGAGGTGGAAAGTCGCCACTTAAAAGTGGTAGGATGTTCTTACTAGGGGTTGGACCTGGTCGTACAGCCATGATAGCCGTGCACACAACCATAACATCACGGTGGTCCACTATCGATAGTACAGTTCCTGTTAATGAAAATTACCGAGCACCAACTAACATTTGGTTGCAATAATGGAGAACTGGAGGTGCATGCAACCTCAATTATCAGGTTGGCAAAAATGCGGTTGTGCAAACAGGCGACACTAAGTGTTGCCTGGCGCCATCTGACATATCCATTGGAAATTTTGACATTTTTTTAAGCATAAACGTACTCAGAACGTTTTGACGTACGACCATCATTTGTGTTGTTTACAGTGACTTGAAAAAATCAATTTGGCAAAAAAATGGAATTAATTCGTGAACATTTTCGTGCGATCATTTTTCACAACTTTCGACGTGGATTATCACGACAAGAGTGCATCGATGAACTTAAATATTTGTATGGCGCCTATAGCACTGTGAAAAACTAGTTTAATGAATTCAATCGTGGCCGAAGCTCGCTCAAAGACGACTGTCGTGAAGGTCGTCCAAAAACGGCCGTTGTGCCAGAGAACATTGATGCCGAGTGTGAACTGATAATGCCAGATCGTCATGTTACATACCGTGAGATAGAGGCATCCTTGGACATTTCTTCCACCAGCATACATTCGATGTTGCATCAACACCTCGCCGTAAAAAGGGTTTGTTCACGTTGGTGTCGGTAACACGTTTGCTCGGTTTATATCGAGCTTTCATAGAGATCGCACTATTACAGTTGTTGCAGATGGGTTCTCATCCCACACATAGGCTGACCGCAGGTGTACCACATGGCTCTGTCCTTTCTCCCTCTTTATTTCTTATTTTCATTGACGATCTATTGGGTGAGACCGTGAATCCAATCTACTCTTTCGCAGATGATAGTAACCTCTGTCATTCATATTCATTCGACCATAGGCCGAGCCTTCAAGATATTGAAGACAAAAGGCGAATTATGGATAAGACACTTGGCCGGGATCTACTGGCCATTTCCGAATGGGGTCGAGTGAATACAGTAGATTTTAATGCACGTAAGACACAGTGCTGCTTGTTGTCTCACAAGCGATTCGCTGACCCAACATTATCGTCAATTTCTCTAGATGGTTCGGATATTGAACAATCAGAAGCTCTCGATGTTCTGGGCATGAAAATACAATGTGACGCTCGTTGGGCGAGACATGTATTCGAAGTGTCGAAAGAAGCACTCAAGTGCATAGGCTTTTTAAAGCGGTGCAAGAAATATTTCACTCCTTCTGATCTTTTCAAAGATGGAATACAACTCCCATATATAGGCAGGTGCTCCAAAATCATCCTTGGAGCTTCTGGACCGTGTTCAAAGGAGAGCGATGGTGCTAATAGGTGACAGTATGGTATCCAACTCTATTGTTTCCCTTGAGCATCGTCGGAATGTGGGTTCTATCGTTACTTTCATGGTGTGTGTTCATCAGACATCCGTCGCCTTATTCCTGACGCGAGGATGTTCGGCAGGGATACGCGACTTTCTAGGAATTCACACCCGTTTGTTATCGATTGGCCAGTTGACCGCACTATACACTACAGATCAAATTCGTTTTTCGCTCGTACAGTCCGTATGTGGAATCGACTTCCGGCAAATGTATTTCCCACTGATTGCGACATCCAGAAGTTCAAGGCAAGCGTCAATAAACATTACTCCCTCTTTCCCCCCTCTGATCCATTAATTTCCACTTGCCAACGCAATGCACCGCATGTATAGGTGGCATCCCCTGAGTGTTGGTTATTTTAAAAAAAAGACGTTTATAAGATCGTCTATGCGTATGAGCCCGAAACAAAACAGCAATCGACCGTGTGGATCTTTGAAGGCGAGCCAAATCCAACGAAAGTTGTTCGTAGAAGAAGCACTTCGAAGCAAATGGTCGCCTGTTGTTTCGGCAAAACTGGTCATATGGCGACTGTTCCGCTTGAGCAACGTAGGACGGTCAATTTTGAGTGGTACACCACAACTTGTTTGCCTGAAGTTCACAGAGAAATTTGAGAAACGGACAAGAGAAGACGAATCATAGTACACCATGACAATGCGAGCTCTCACAAATCGGCTTAAACCAGCGCCTTTTTGATCGGCCAAAACGTCGAATTGATGGATAATCCGCCGTACAGCCCTGACTTGGCACCCAATGACTTATTTTTATTCCCGCCCATCAAGAAAAAATGCGTGGTCAACGATTTTCGTCGCCAGAAGATGCTGTTGAAGCGTTCAAAAACCATGTTTTGGAGGTGTGTCAATCGGAGTGGAAAATTGCTTCGACAATTGGTTTGAGCGCATGCAAAAGTGTATAAATCATGCTGGAGAATACTTTTACAATACGAGGGCGGCTCGGAAAGTACTTAGCCTATCAATGAAAGAGAATAGTTAGTTTTTCAAAAATATTTTTATTTTTCAATATAATCTCCTGAAACTTCAATACACTTAGTCCAACGCTTATCTAGCAATTCTATCCCTTGATTAAAATAGTTTTCCTCAAGGTCTTCAAAATAGTGGTTTACAACTGTAATTGCATCTTCATTTGAGGTAAAACGCTTGCCAGCAAGGACTTTTTTAGATTTGGGAACAGGTAAAAGTCACTGGGAGCTAAATCAGGAGAATAAGGTGGGTGGTCAAGCAACTCGTACTTTAATTCGTTGATTTTAGCCATTGTTAAAACACTCTTGTGCGCTGGTGCGTTGTCTTGAAGAAAAAGTATTTTTTTGTGTTGTAAGCCAGGACGTTTTTCTCGAATTTGTACATTTAATTGATCTAAAAGGTTGCAATAGTACTCTGAATTTATTGTTTTACCCTTTTGCAGATAGTCAATCAATAAAATACCTTTGAAGTCCCAACAAACCGTTGCCATAACCTTACCAGCCGATTGAATTGTTTTTGCCTTCTTTGGGGCACTTCCTCCAGCTTCAGTCCATTGTTTGGATTTTTCTTTTGTCTCTGGAGTATAGTGGTGGATCCATGTCTCATCAACAGTTATGAAACGACGCTTAAAATCAATTTTATTTCGCTGAAAACGATCCAAACAAGCTTGAGAAATGTTCATTCTAATGCGTTTTTGGTCGACTGTTAAATAGTCCGGCACCCATCTTGCAGAAAGCTTTTTCATCTGTAGTTCTTCATGCAAAATTAAATGGACTCGATCATTTGAGATGCCCATGATATTAGCTATATCACGCACTTTTATTCGTCGATCATTTAATACCATATCATGCACTTTGGCTACAATTTCTGTTGTTGTTGCTGTTTTTGGACGTCTACTACGTGGTTCATCTTCAATGCTTGTACGACCACGTTTAAATTCAGCAACTTTCACCTAACACATTCACCATATCATTATGAATTTTTTGTCCCGATAAACCTTTTTTATGTAAATATTTAATGACACAACGCATTTCTAATTTTTCCATTCTAACAAAATCGCGGATGCGTCTTTTGTGAACACCTGTTTCTATATGAAGGAATTGCCAGATCGAAACAAAATTTAACATGTGTTCATAGCAGAGATGGAAGTTTCCAAAACACTTAACTTTTTTCTGTTTATACCGCGCTTTTTGTGCTAGGCTAAGAAGTTTCCGAACCGCCCTCGTACTTTATACTTGAAGGTGTACGGCGAACTTTTACTGTCTAATGGGCATAATGATACTCCCAAAAAATAAAATTTCGGCCCGTTTTCCAATATGACATTAATTTTACGAGTTAGCTATATTTAAGCCAATATCTGGACAAAATGCTGGAAAATATAGGTGCGCAACAATAATGACATTTGTCTCGAACCCGAATATGTGCTTAACTTACAGTTCCTTTAAATTTGATCTTTGGCGTCTGACGGCTGTAGATAAAGTCACTTCAAACAGGAACGTAGTTAACCCAAATATAACGAAACCGCGTCTATAACCTCCATCGAAGCTCCGAATAGCTGAGTGGTATAGGGCATATCAAAGTCGACCTATATATTATAGCCATGCATTTTCTACTTGAACTTTATGCATCGAAGTACTAATTTTTTGGTTTTAATAACAGAGAGTAATTGCTAGTGCTTACTTCTTTGTGTTTTGGTACACCAAAATCATTTCCCGCTTACCGCCTGATTACACTTCAACAAATTGTATTGGAGAAAGGCCGTTTCAGAACTAATTTTAAATAACGTCATTAATTACAAATAAAATCATTAAAAAAATGTATCTAATAGGTGTGTTTTTTTCCAGCTGCCCCTGACAAAGGAAACCACATACTCCTTAACCACAATACAGGAATGAACATTGTTTCTCTCGCATACCAACGTGCTGAAAGGTAAGTACGTTTTATGCTGGCATACCTGTGCCACGTTTTACTGTACAATTTTCGTCACATTTCGGTGTGGCATCATTAAAATGAAATTATATTTAAATTTATTTGGTTTCCTTTTTGAAAACATTTAGTAACTATAGAGCATAGTGGGTCGATCCCTCATTGTCTGTATATTTGAAGAGGTCTTGTATGCGTTGCGGCGAGCGTGTGTGTGTATGTGCATGGAATTTTAGCTCCTAATTAATGTAAATGCCTCTTTGCTACATGACATAAATGTAAGCTTGGGGTCCATTAATGGAATTTTTTAAACTCTCAGACATACTTTTTTTTTTTGATGGGTGCGCATTCATTGTTGCTTCTGTTTTGTTGGTTGGTTCACTGCTGTTGGTTGGTTGTGGCGGCGGCGGTTCTTTGAGTGTCATCATAATGTAATTTTAATAATCACGCATATTTGGTCCGGCACTTTTCGGTACGGTTCAGTTTTTACATATTTTTTTTTCTGTGGTGCAGAATCTCTTTTCATTTTCAATTTGCATACATATAAAATTTTTGTTGTTGCTATTTATTGTAATTTTGAGGCAAAACATTCATTCATTGAACGCCCCTGCCTTCTGTCCCCTTGGGGCTGTTATTATTATTTCGTTTTTTTGTTGTTTCACCAGAAATTTGTTTTCCCTTTTTTTGTGGTTCATATGACTGTTGTTGTGCTCCCGAGGCACTCTCATCGTAAGCGAATTGTGGTTTTTGTCTAAAAAGTTTCCAGCATCGCATTCTCGGTATGCACATATATGAGTAGCAAAAAAAAAAACAAATAGAAACAACATGTCCAATTTAAAGTAATTAAAAGTTTTATTAATTGAATCATTGACAATAGCAACAACTACAATACAATCGCATCGGGAAATAGTCTTATGAAGTGACCCCGAGTTGGCTTGCTATAAACGGACATGGTTAAACAACAGGCCATCGCCAGAAAGTGTTCCTTCAAATCTGAAGGGGGCATATATGAAATGACCGGTGATATTTAATGTTGGAGAAATATTAACGAATAATCTTTTACGCATGCTTTGAAATTATAGTTTACTATGCAGTATTTACCGCTTATATGCACGCCGGTTATTAGCATTTATATGCAGTTTATATATGCAGCCGAAATTGAACAATCTTACTTTTGTATATAAAATACACGCAATATTTTTTAATATATGCATTTCGCTTATATGCATTTCTCGCATTTATGCACCAAAATTAAATAGGATTTTAAGAAATTGCATGTAAAATATTCTCATAGATGCACTGTTTAAATTTTTCATCACCAATAAAACAAATGTACAAAAATTGTTTCATCGCAATTAAACAGCAAACTGTTTCACCCCTATTGAGTCATTTGTACCATTGCATATCAGATGTTCCATCTCTGTTTGAAATCAGCTGTAGTAAGTTGGAATTGTGAATTCATGCTGTGACTTCAATTTGTGAAAGACGAAACAAAACATGTGTAGAAACATCCGAAAAAAATGAATGCTAACAAAAGAGTAAACTTATCAATTAAGCAAAAAGTGTCAATTCTTAATGAAATTAAACATTGCACAAAACAGGAAATTTGCAAAAAGTATGGTTGTTCTATTGACTCCATAAATCGAATTCTAAGAAATGAGACTTCACTCCTCCAAAGCAGCAAAATATGCAGTAACTTCTAAGAATTCTAAGAATTGAGACTTCACACCTCCAAAGCAGCAAAATATGCAGTAACTTGTCTCGAAAAAGAAATCGTGTCGAAAAGTCCAAGAAGGTAGACCAAGCAGTCGCCAAATGGTTTGACCAAATGCGTCTGTCTGGTGCTGTAGTGTCAAGTAACATGATCATGGAAAAGGCTAAGCAATTTGCCATTGCATTTAATGAAATTGAATTTATATTTTAAGTTATTTCTGTGAATTATTATTTTAAGTTATTTTTGTTTCAAATAGTTAGTAACTCAATAAAAATGTTTAAAAACACAAAACAAACCTTTTATATATGCACCAATGATGCAAGTAACCGAGTTTTTCTACATGCACTGCAAATGCATATAACCGAGTTTTGGTGCATGCATTTCCCGCTTATAAGCACTAAAAGTCGAGCAAATCACGAAGTGCATATAAGCGGTAAATACTGTATAAATTTCGTCGTGTTTATCAACAACCAGCTTACATTGAGGATTCCTTCCGCAGGCTGGAATGCCAACTAAAGACGTGACTTCGTTTTATCTTCTTTTTTTGCCCTTCATTAGGATATTAAGATTATTATTATTATCGAACTTAAATTGAATTGCAGATTTACGAGTTCTCCACTTTTAGACGCATTTAGTAGGTTCCGTTTTAAATGATAACCAATCCAATCTTGGATGTTCTTCAACCAGCAAAAGTTTTTTTCTACCTCTTGCGTGTATTTTCCTACTTAAATTTTCCTCATTTTTTCCACCGTGTTTCACGGACTCCGAGTATATGCGACGCGCAAATTAGAAAGGGACCTAAGGTTAAAAATCAGTTTTGTTCAGGAGAGCCATTTGAAAGATTAGGTCCCTTCCTATTTGCGCTTAGAATCGTCGACTCCACTTTCATAAAACGCGCATATCTCTGGGTGGGAACACTTTTGGGGCATGGGATCTGTCTCATTCGATGCTCAGATGTGGTCCACATCAAAAAAAAAATGAAAAGTAGATGAAAAGTTTTGTTCAGGAGAGCCATCTTAAAGATTAGGTCCCTTTCTATTTGCGCTTAGAATAGTCGACTTCACTCTCATAAAACGCGCATATCTCTGGGAGGGAACACTTTTGGGGCATGGGATCGGTCTCATTCGATGCTTAGATGTTGTCCACCTCAAAAAAAGAAAAAAAAATGAAAATTGATTTTTTTACCCTTTGGTGCCTTTCTCTATGCGCTCTCTATATTCCGATATATAGTTTCTGTTTAGTTTTAACTCCGGCGATTTTTAGCATCCTGATTTGGCTCGAGACTGAGGGCCGTACGTTATGTGTTGTAGTTTCCATTTGTATGATTTTCATGGGATATAACTTCAATGGTTTCCCTTTGCCTTCTGAAGGGTACGAGGGCGACCGCAAAAGTAACTGGCCTAACATAAAAATAACCGTTTTTTGGAATTATTATTATTTATTTTTCAACATAATCTTCTTCCAACTCAATACACTTCATCAAACGTTTTTCAAGTTTTTTAATTCCATCCGAAAAATAACCTTCAAAATATGCCTCAGTTTCAGCAATAACCTCGCTATTGGACGATAATTTTTTGCCACCGAGAAATTTTTTTAATTTGGAAACAAGAAATAATCAGAAGGAGCTAAATCTAGACTATATGGTGGATGCGGAGCAATTTCAAATCGTAATTCGGCCAGTTTTTATTGAGTTAAAAATGCAGTGTGTAAAGGAGTATTATCTTGATAAAAATTAACTTTTTTTTCTAAATGCGGTCGTTTTATCTTGATTTCTTCACTCAACCGATCCAATAATGCACAATAATATTCACTATTTATAGTTTTTCCTTTCTCAAGATAATCAATCAATATTATACCCCTTGCATCCCAAAATACTGTGGCCATTACTTTTCCTGCTGACTTAACAGTTTTCGCCTTCTTGGGACCACTTTTACCAGCTTCTATCCATTGTTTTGACTGTTCTTTGCATTCTGGGATGTAGTGACGGATACATGTTTCATCAACAGTTATGAATCGGCGCAAGAACTCTTTGGAATACGCTGATTAATCGCCAAAAGCTCCTCGGAATTGGTCCAATGGACGATTTTTTGGGGCAAAGTCAACAAACGCGGCACATTTTTCGCGGATAGCTTCTTCATGTGGAGTTCATCATGTAAAATACTCCAAACTTGTTTTTCGTGTATTTTAACAATATCAGCAAGTTCTTTGAGCTTTATTCGTCTATCTTTAGTCACTTCATTAAATATTTTTCTAATGTTTTCAATAGTAGTAGCAGTTTTCGGTCTTCCAGAGCGTTGTTCATCTTCCGTACTTGAACGACCCATTTTAAATTTTTGAACCCAGGATTTCACGGTGGATTATGGTGGTGCATTATCACCATGAACAGAATCGGAATTCGGAGATTTTGACAGATGGCTTATAAAAGATTGCTTTTAAAAAACAAAACAAAAAGTTGCAAGTAAAACAGAAAATGTGCCAGGCCAGTTAGTTTTGCGGTCGCCCTCGTAGTCTTCCATCTTCGATTGCAGCAACTTTAAATGTTAATCTCAGTATAATTCTTAAAGGTGCATGTAGATTTTTTACACTGTGTTATACCTTCATCATAGGACATTCTAGGTTAGACTGTGGAACCCTTTTAAAAAGGGGAGCAATAAAGAGACACGGAAGATTGAAGAATTTAAGAGGAGCAACAAAAGAGAAGCTTTATAGGCAGCTGGAGAAGGTGTTTTGGCACCTTGTCCAGTTTGTTAAACTGATTTGGAACCAGCCCGATCTTCCAACTAAGTTTAACCGTGGTTTGAGAGAGTATATCGGTCATCGAGGAATCTACTGCCTATGTATTCTCGAAGACCCGTGCATTCAGCAAACGCTTTAATGCCTCGTCCTCTTCACACACTGAGCCGAAAATACAATAATTTTTTTTAACCACGTATCTGATTAAATTGTTTATGGTAAATGTTTGATAACAAAGACAATAAAGCGTTATATAAGGTCAAATGTGCATACAAAATAGTTGAGTTAACATTATATAAGGTTGGATTTTTCAAGAGAGAGGCATAAAAATGTGCGACATAAACAAAATTTAGACATAATTCGGCTCTGTTGTATCCAAGTTTTTGATCTGCTTTGTGTTATACGAAGTTCATAATTAAGTTACACGAACTTCAACAACTACTACTGTCTTATCCCCCCACTCTTTTTCCTTTCTTCCTCTGCTCTGAACGTTTGTAATTGTGTGAAAGGTCATAAGACAACTTATCTCGCTCTTTTAAAAACCACCACCAAATGCAAAGGCTAGTTGTACAATCTTCATAACGCAATAGATTGATTTTCGCACAGTTCGAAGACTATACGCAAAGGGCAATCCCATTAATCATAAAGGGACTCCCGTATAAGTTATTTGATTTGCAGCTGAAGTAATCGTTGCCAAAGACTGCTGAAGAAAAACCTTATCGGGTTTAGAAACAGCTGTACAGTCTGCCTCTATTATAAAACTCCACCAAATGCAAATGCTAGTTGTACAATCTTCATAGCGCAATAGATTGCTTTTCGCACAGTTCGAAGACTATACGCAAATGGTAATTCTCATTAATCATAATGGGACTCCCGTATAAGTCATTTGATTTGTAGCCAAAGTATGGGTTACTAAAGACTGCTGAAGAAATTAATCATAAAGGGACTCCCGTATAAGTCATTTGATTTGCAGCTGAAGTAATCGTTGCCAAAGACTGCTGAAGAAAAACCTTATCGGGTTTAGAAACAGCTGTACAGTCTGCCTCTATTATAAAACTCCACCAAATGCAAGTGCTAGTTGTACAATCTTCATAGCGCAATAGATTGCTTTTCGCACAGTTCGAAGACTATACGCAAATGGTAATTCTCATTAATCATAATGGGACTCCCGTATAAGTCATTTGATTTGTAGCCAAAGTATGGGTTACTAAAGACTGCTGAAGAAAAACCTTGGCGGGTTTAGAAACAGCTGTACAGTCTGCCTGGCAACCGTAGCCAATACATTTCACAATTTTTTTTTCATTGTTAAATTGATTCTGAAAAAGAAACTACAAAAATCTCTCGAACCAGATTAAAAAACTGTTCAAGTCATAATAATGAAAAAGACCGAATAAATGTAAAAGCAAAAACATAATTAATATGTTAATTTATTATTAAAAATTATACCAGTAACTATATTTCTGGTTAAAAGAGGTAACCAACAATTAGTTAACTTAACAATAAAAATGATTTCTGTAGCGATCTTCATAGTTATTAATATTAACAATTTCATTGATAAATTGAACATGTATTGTTTTAATAAATTAACTATGAAATTTTAATATTAACAATTTTCATAGTTAAAAACAAAACATTGTTAAAACAACAGTAATTATTTTAATAACTGCAAATAAATGTTAATGGTTACGAAATGCATTGTTAAATCAACAATTATTACTTTAAAATTAACAATTTTCATGGTTAAAAAATGCAACGATAGAATAGTTAAATTTACTATTATTGTTAAATATCAGTCACAACAAAATGTTCAAATTACCCTTATATAAGTATAACGTAGACTCTAAATGATGTTTATTGATGGTTAAGTAAACCATATATAAGATTATTTTTCTTCTCAGTGCAGTAGTCTTAACACGGGATATCCAAGCGCACCTCAAAAAGAACTTTTAATAAATGAGCCTTAAGGACTTCTATGAAGGTTGTCATCGGCCGTCCGTTGTCCTATTTCGGTATATTTCCCGCCAGAGTTACCGCGATATTCTGCAGTTATTAATTTGAGTTCCTTCTTGACCACTTCATTTATCATTTCGACGAGCGGAGTGCTTATGTAGGGGTTGTTGGATCGCCCATTCTGGCACATTCGTGGCCAGGTATATCGCTGTGACCCGGACCCCATGTCAGTGTAATAAAGGATGGTCCAACTAAAATGCACTATGTTGATTGTAAATAACACAATACATTTTGTAAAGAATTATCTTAATATTTTTTTTATTTTGATAGAGGGATCTATGACACTTATGTGTAAAACAAAAGATCAGCCAAATGCTTGCCACAGCTTCGGTGGCATACCTCTATCCGTAGTCCATATTTTTAATGACTAAGACATTCAATGTCGTTAATGTGCCGAAACTTTTAGCTCTTGAAGTATTCTTGGCTTTTTGAAGTACACTTTTTTTTTAAATATCCCCCAAAGATAGAAGTCCAACGGTGTCAAATCACATGATCGTGGCGTCCAGTCGACCTCGCCACGACGTGAGATAACACGGCCATTAAATTTCTCGCGCAAAAGAGCCATTGTTTCGTTGGCTGTGTGGCAAGTGGCACTATCCTGTTGGAATTACATATCGCTTAGGTACATCTCCTCAATTTCTGGCCATAAGAAGTAGGTTATCATCTCGCGATAGCGAACACCATTTATGGTAACTGCTTGGCCGATCTCAGTGACTCTTTGTGGTTACATCGGCTTTTTAAAATTACTCGTATACTCTTATTGGCCCAAAATGTGACACATAATAAACACCGTGCATTATAGTTAGATTTGTTAAAATACGGTTTCTACTCTATAGACCCCAGGGATCCGTAGATTCGATCTAGTATATTTCCCATATATACTTATACGAGGACGGTTCGGAAACTTCTTAGCCTAGCACAAAAAGCGCGGTATAAACAGAAAAAAGTTAAGTGTTTTGGAAACTTCCATCTGTGCTATGAACACATGTTAAATTTTGTTTCGATCTGGCAACTCCTTCATTTGAAACAGGTGTTCACAAAGGACGCATCCGCGATTTTTTTACAATGGAAAAATTAGAAATGCGTGTTGTCATTAAATATTTACATAAAAAAGTTTTATCGGGACAAGAAATTCATAATGATATGGTGAATGTGTTAGGTGAAAATGCTCCTTCATATGCAACAGTAAAAAATTGGGTTGCTGAATGTAAACGTGGTCGTACAAGCATTGAAGATGAACCACGTAATGGACGTCCAAAAACAGCAACAACAACACAAATTGTAGCCAAAGTGCATGATATGGTATTAAATGATCGACGAATAAAAGTGCGTGAAATAGCTAATATCATGGGCATCTCAAATGATCGAGTCCATTTAATTTTGCATGAAGAACTACAGATGAAAAAGCTTTCTGCAAGATGGGTGCCGCATTTGTTAACAGTCGACCAAAAACGCTTTCAGCGAAATAAAATGGATTTTAAGCGTCTTTTCATAACTGTTGATGAGACATGGATCCACCACTATACTCCAGAGACAAAAGAACAATCCAAACAATGGACTGAAGCAGGAGGAACCGCCCTCGTACATTATGTATATTACGCAAAATATGTGTGATCTTGCAACCCTTGTAGTGAACCCCAACATACATTCCAACAGCCAGTAGTGTCTATGTGGCTATGAAAATAAAGGGCGGGATTTTATAGTTCAAGTACTGTATCATGAATATTTAAAAGCAGGAATTTGTTGAATTTCATTATACGAGTATGCGCCACAGAGACGACGGAAGACGACTAAAAAATCCAGAACGTGTAGTACCCACTCATACTTCGGTGAATATGGCAAAGTTGAGTTGTGTAATTGGATTGGAATTTTTAATTGGATTTATCACCGTGTTGACAAACTTTTCATTCACATCGTTTTTTGCCTACTGCCGTGTGTTGTTAAATATAATTTGTCATTTAGAAGTTCTTGGCAGGCTAAAAGGGCACTTTGGCGGTATTTACTTTGGATTGCCATAATTTGCTGTCAGCTGAGTTGTATGTGGCTTGTTTAGTTTTTAATATTAGTGCGGCTTTCGAACAAACGGAAACAGAACGAACGGTGGGAGATGGGATATGATAATGATACTTGCTATGAAATCTGTGGGATACTCAATCTTTTGTGCTTGTTAACCACACACAGAGAACAGATTCGTTGCCACAACCAAATTTTTTGACAACCGTTTGATTCAGGTTACATGTACCTCAAGTATTCCATCTGTTATTGGAACTGTATTGTCATTGCAACATACCAAGTATCTGAACCTACAAAAGAGAGTTTATGAATCTAAAAATCCACATGCCACACTTGTTCAACAAATAAAAAAATTAAAACTTAAGTCAGAGTCAAAAAATTGGTTGCTTTCACAATGTGGAAAGATGATGGATGATTTTTCTAGAAAAATTTTTGGATAATCGATTGGGATAAAAATATTCGTATTATTTTATTTAAAAAAAATACCATTAAACAACGTTTTTGGTTTTAATGAAGTTTTAGTTATCATCACTTATAATTAGTTAAAACAACTAAATGTTTGCAAAACTATTAGTTTTTTTTTACTAAATACTTCTTCACATTATTGGTAAGTTTTGAGTACTGTACGATGATCACATTAACCATCTTGTGTTATTTCGAACCGAATGTCCATTACGATTATAAACATTTGGCGGTTATAACCGAAATTCCTCGTTTGGAATCGAATCATTGTAGTCCCAACCGATTTCCAACTAATTTTTGCTCTGTGTGCATCTTTAAGGTATTCATATAACTTTTCTCATTTTGTCCTTACAAGGTTCAGTGTTTATATTGAGAGCCTTGAGATTAAGAGCGGAGTCAATACTGATTTCCCTCTGTTCATATCGAATTTGTTAAAAATAGTTCTGTGTTTTTATATGGTATCTTATCCGACAAGTATGCTTTACATGCAGAAAAACCCCTGGGCACGGTCCTTTTTATTTTCTTATTTGTCTATGACCTTCAAGGTTTGATAATAAACAATATTCCTTCCCGATAAACCACAGTATCTGTCACTGAAATTATATTACACCGTAGACCGGTTCTTTCAGTTGTTGTGACACAAGAAAGTAAAATATGCCTGACACAATCAACTAACTAGGAATTTTTAAGGGCCGCAGAGAAAGGTTTAGTACAAGGGCGACCGCAAAAGTAACAGGACTAACATAAAAAAAACAGTTTTTTGGAATTATTATTATTTTTCAACATAATCTCCTTCCAACTCAATACACTTCATCAAACGCTTTTCAAGTTTTTTAATTCCATCCGAAAAATAAGATTTTTCAAGACCTTCAAAATATTCCTCAGTTTCAGCAATAAACATTTTTTGCCACCGAGATTTTTTTTTTAAATTTGGTAACAAGAAACAGTCAGAAGGAGCTAAATCTGGACTATATGGTGGATGCGGCGGAGCAATTTCAAATCGTAATTCGGCCAGTTTTTGTTGAGTTAAAAATGCAGTGTGTGAGGAGCATTATCTTGATGAAAAAGAACTTTTTTTTTCTAAATGCGGTCGTTTTGTCTTGATTTCTTCACTCCAATAATGCACAATAATATTCACTATTTATAGTTTTTCCTTTCTCAAGATAATCAATAAATATTATACCCTTTGCTTCCCAAAATACTGTGGCCATTACTTTTCCTGCTGACTTAACAGTTTTCGCCTTCTTGGGAACACTTTTACCAGCTTAGGATGTTAAAATTCATCGTCTGCGATACCATTTTCTTATCGCGGAAGTGTCTTCCGTATAAAGAAGATGTACCCCCCGGAAGTAACTTCCAGAAGCCACTTCTGCGTAACTATAAAGAGTCACTTCTTAGTGCCTCCTTGGGAGTGACTTCTGAGTGCCTTCGTGGAAGTCACTTCTTAGTGTCTTCTAGGAAGTTACTTCTGAGTGCCTTTAGAAGTCACTTCTTAGTAACTTCTAGGAAGTTACTTCTGAGTGCCTTTCAGAAGTCACTTTATAGTGCCTTTTAGTCACTTTTAAGTGGCCTTATGATACAAAACTTTTTTCCTCAAATCGATTGTTTCTATCAACATAATCTTCAGAGTCACTTGAACTATCACTTGACGAAATATCATAACATGAAAACATTTGAACGGAAACACTGGGTTCGCAACTTTCTTCAATATGACCTGCATCAATTATTTTTTTTTATTACATTTTTACCACTGGTTGTACTCCCATATATATTTGTTATTATTTTATTTGCCTCTCTTTTGCTTTTTATTTTTTTTTGCCTTTACAGAAAATTCACTCATATTGTGGGATAAAAAATATGTAAAAACTATAACAATTACAATTACAAAACCACACTTTATCACTGACCGATCACAGCAAAAGACAAAATATCAAAAATATCGATGATGCCTAAAAACTTATTTTTTGCATCAAAAACTTATTTTTTTCATTTCTTCTAATTGTTTTCGCGGTCTCTGCGACTGCAGAAGTGAATAATTTTGTTTTTGTTTAATTTGTCCATAACGGCACATGTGATTTTCGGCTGGTGTTGTAAACAACAAACAATCTTCCAATTATATGTAAATTGTTATTGTAAAATTCAAACTATCTTCCAACTATCGTCTGGAAGTGAGTAAAGCGAAACGCATTAGACGATGGACGATGAATGAAACTTCCAAATGTTGGGAGGGTAACCTTCCATATAAAAGTGTTTAATTACCGCACGAAACTCTTTATTTTCCATTTTTCAAAAATTATAAAACTTGTTTACTTCAATCACCTGTAACAAAGAAAATAATCATTAAATATTTCGGAAATTTTGACAGATGGCTTATAAAAGATTGCTTTTGAAAAACAAAACAAAAAAATTGCTAGTAAAACAGAAAATGTGCCAGGCCAGTTAGTTTTGCGGTCGCCCTCGTAACTGTAACTTCGTATTCAGTTCTCTACCAGTTAATGCCCACAATGTACCGCTGACAATCTAATGCGAAAGGTGTTGAATAAATATTATGATTCTCTCTAGATCTTTTAAAAATATCCCATTAAACGTAGATGTCATATGAACACTCAGTTTCCTTATAATTTATTAGTTGCTCACTTCTACTTGTAATTACGGACTTGTACTCAAAATAAATACGCCTCCTTTCCATGACGGCCGTTTCCTTATTAACTTTAAACCCTTAAGATAATCGACTTAATGAACAACAATCCTTTGTGCTCGTCGTGCTGCCGGTGTATTGCCGTAAATCCTTAAGGTTACATTGTTTACGGTCTTGACCGTAATGATAACTATTTTCCACAGCAATCCTTTATGGATTGTGAACTCCTACCTAAGACGTACACACCAGGCGATGGTGGGACTAAATCCCATTTCATGTAAATGCCATGGCAGACAATAGAATGAGACAAAAAGTTTTCTTCAACAATGGCCATAATACTTTAGAACAAAAATCTCTAATAGACCATAACCCAGGCAAAAAGTTTGTCAACACAACATTTCATTCCATTTACACCATAAATTACCCCCACCAACAGCACCACCCCCCTATTCACGCCACTGTTGGCCATCTGGTGCGTACTGTTGAATACTCTCTCTCTCTCTCGGCTTTGTCCAGATTCCCCGTCCTGCGTGCAGAATTTCACCAGCCCATACAACTCGCAGACAATGGAAGACAAGATGGGATATGCGGAGGAACGACAACCAACAAAAACTGAACTAATTGAATACCCAAATTAAAATGTTGTACTTCTTTACAGGCAGGGTTTTTTTCTCTTCATCTTCCTTCGTTTTTTTTTGATTTTTTTTTTTGTGCAGTCCTTAAAGCAGATCCTACGGCCGCAACAAAGTTCGAATTGGGGAAGCACCTCTGTCGTCTGCAGACTAAGTGTGTGTGTGTGTGTGTGAAGGATTTCCCTGACAAAGGGTATGATGGAATTCAGTTTCCTTTTTTTCTTCTAATTTTTGCTTGGGAGACAGACGATATTTGAACTTGTTTAATTGAGTGACAACTTGGAATGAATTCCATTTCCAGCAAAAATTAAAAAGATTTTTCATGATTCAAATGGCATTTGCTCAACCCAAAAGTTGATTTGGTTGAATGGTCGCTCATCTGTCACGGCTGAGATCTGATTGCAATGATAATGAAGATGCGTACATTTTACTGGGATGATTAAGTAATAGATTGAATCGTTATTGTTTTTTTTTAATTTTATACTTAATAATTTCCATTGAAGTTCTGAGTCATGATCTACTGCAATTGTGTAATATTTTAGTCTTAAGCTGCAAGTTTTAGACCACCGCATGCACACTGTGGTAAATCACAAATCTAGCTGGACAAAATTAAAAATAAAAAGTCCGGCAATATTTTTTCTGATCATTTACAGCTTCTGTTAGGTAACTGTAATTCATGTTTTTTGTTTTTGTTGTTAGCTCTGATAAGGAAAGTCAGCTGTTGTCAACAAGTGCACTCAGAGTTCAAAGAGAAGCGTATTTATTGTGTGACTTTGGTTTATGATTAAAGAGGCTAAGATGATTTCACTCTCATTTTTTTGTTTTATTGTAATTAATTCAAGGAAATATATTATAAATTTAATTTAAATATTTCCATCGTAAGTAGTAAAAAAAATTTGTTTTGTGAGAAATTCAGAAAGTGCAAAGATAAGATATATCCTTTTTTCAAGTAGAGTTAAACCTGTTTTTTCGCATAGTTCCGGTGTTGAACTATATTTGGGTTTATCTTTTACGAGGGCGACCGCAAAACTAACTGGCCTGGCACATTTTCTGTTTTACTAGCAACTTTTTTTTTTGTTTTTAAAAGCAATCTTTTATAAGCCATCTGTCAAAATTTCCGAAATATTTAATGATTATTTTCTTTGTTACAGGTGATTGAAGTAAACAAGTTTTATAATTTTTTAAAAATGGAAAATAAAGAGTTTCGTGCGGTAATTAAACACCTTTTTATGAAAGGTTATACGCCACAATTAATCAAAGATGAATTGGATTCTGTTCATGGTGATAATGCACCATCATACTCCACCGTGAAATCCTGGGTTCAACAACTTAAAATGGGTCGTTCAAGTACGGAAGATGAACAACGCTCTGGAGGACCGAAAGCTGCTACTACTATTGAAAACATTAGAAAAATATTTAATGAAGTGACTAAAGATAGACGAATAAAGCTCAGAGAACTTGCTGATATTGTTAAAATACACGAAAAACAAGTTTGGAGTATTTTACATGATGAAGTCCACGTGAAAAAGCTATCCGCGAAAAAGGTGCCGCGTTTGTTGACTTTGCCCCAAAAAATCGTCCGTTGGACCAATTCCGAGGAGCTTTTAGCGACTTATCAGCGTCCCAAGAAGGCGAAAACTGTTAAGTCAGCAGGAAAAGTAATGGCCACAGTATTTTGGGAAGCAAAGGGTATAATATTTATTGATTATCTTGAGAAAGGAAAAACTATAAATAGTGAATATTATTGTGCATTATTGGATCGGTTGAGTGAAGAAATCAAGATAAAACGACCGCATTTAGAAAAAAAAGTTCTTTTTCATCAAGACACGAGGGTGGTTCGGAAAGTTCTTAGCCTATCAATGAAAGAGAATAGTTAGTTTTTCAAAAATATTTTTATTTTTCAATATAATCTCCTGAAACTTCAATACACTTAGTCCTCAAGGTCTTCAAAATAGTGGTTTACAACTGCAAGGATTTTTTTTAGATTTGGGAACAGGTAAAAGCCACTGGGAGCTAAATCAGGAGAATAAGGTGGGTGGTCAAGCAACTCTTACTTTAATTCGTTGATTATACCATTGTTAAAACACTCTTGTGCGCTGGTGCGTTGTCTTGATGAAAAATTATTTTTTTGTGTTGTAAGCCAGGACGTTTTTCTCGAATTTGTACATTTAATTGATCTAAAAGGTTGCAATAGTACTCTGAATTTATTGTTTTACCCTTTTGCAGATAGTCAATCAATAAAATACCTTTGAAGTCCCAAAAAACCGTTGTCATAACCTTACCAGCCGATGGAATTGTTTTTGCCTTCTTTGGGGCACTTCCTCCAGCTTCAGTCCATTGTTTGGATTGTTCTTTTGTCTCTGGAGTATAGTGGTGGATCCATGTCTCATCAACAGTTATGAAACGACGCTTAAAATCCATTTTATTTCGCTGAAAACGATTTAAACAAGCTTGAGAAATGTTCATTCTTATGCGTTTTTGGTCGACTGTTAACAAGTGCGGCATCCATCTTGCAGAAAGCTTTTTCATCTGTAGTTCATCATGCAAAATTAAATGGACTCGATCATTTGAGATGCCCATGATATTAGCTATTTCACGCACTTTTATTCGTCGATCATTTAATACCGTATCATGCACTTTGGCTACGATTTATGTTGTTGTTGCTGTTTTTGGACGTCCACGACATGGTTCATCTTCAATGCTTTACTGCTTATATGAAGGAGCACTTTCACTTCATTCAACTTATCATTATGAATTTCTTGTCCCGATAAACCTTTTTTATGTAAATATTTAATGACACCACGCATTTCTAGTTTTTCCATTGTAAAAAAATCGCGGATGCGTCTTTTGTGAACACCTGTTTCTATATGAAGGAGTTGCCGGATCGAAACAAAATTTAACATGTGTTCATAGCAGAGATGGAAGTTTCCAAAACACAACTTTTTCTGTTTATACCACGCTTTTTGTGCTAGGCTAAGAAGTTTCCGAACCGCCCTCGTAATGCTCCTTCACACACTGCATTTTTAACTCAACAAAAACTGGCCGAATTACGATTTGAAATTGCTCCGCATCCACCATATAGTCCAGATTTAGCTCCTTCTGATTATTTCTTGTTTCCAAATTTAAAAAAAAATCTCGGTGGCTGAAAATTTTCGTCCAATAGCGAGGTTATTGCTGAAACTCAGGCATATTTTGAAGGTCTTGAAAAATCTTATTTTTCGGATGGAATTAAAAAACTTGAAAAACGTTTGATGAAGTGTATTGAGTTGGAAGGAGATTATGTTGAAAAATAAATAATAATAATTCCAAAAAAACGGTTCTTTTTATGTTAGGCCAGTTACTTTTGTGGTCGCCCTCGTAAGTGTTCACTTTAAGGTAAATGAAAAACATCTTGCGAGCTTTTGCGACGGCCATACATATTTTTTCACTTTTCAAGTATGACCTCCAATCTTTTGCGAATGAAAATTTTTGACGAATGGTTAAAAACTCCCAAAATACAGCTTGAAACCAATAATATTTACATTTGCCTTATGATTTGATTTCACGTCTTCTGGTATATCTTGAAGACCATAACTATTATTAATGTTAAAAAGGGGTCTTTATTAACATTAATAATGGTTAGATATGGTCTTCAAGATATACCAGAAGATGTGAAAACAAATCTTAAGGCAAATGTAAATATTATTTGTTTTAAGCTAGCCGAAAAATGGACAAAAAGTGGAAGACATCGTGGCCGTTTTTTAAGATCCAATTCAGTTTGGCTTGATGAACCGTATGTATTGCCTGAAAGTGTACAGCCGAAAAGTTCTGAAAAAGCAGAAAGAAAACCGAAAAACTTTGATGACTGTAGTGAAAAAACGAAAAAAAGAAGATACAATGTCTTTTAGATTCGACTGACCCTCAAGAAATTATGAAAGCTAGTGAGATGGTGTTTCGGAAAATGGGAAAGCGAGATTCAGCCAGACTTGTGAAAGATCAGTCGGTAGCTTCATCCAGTAAAGATACGGAAGTGAAAAAAATGTGTAAGATTTAGCTCTGTGCCTGTGCCTTTCTCCCGATGAAGCCTTATCTTTAATGGTTGATGCTAATTTAGCGAAACATCAATACGATGTTATTCGGCTAAAATTGAATGCATAATGCAAAAATCTTCTTCCCTCCTAATGTTCAAAGAGGTAAGAAAAACTGTTATCCAGCTGAAACAGAAATCACTGAGATGCATGCAAAAAGTTCACTCCAGTCATTAGTGAATCATACCATATTCGTATTAGTTTGGAAACTATAGGTAGGGCTACCCTATTGATGAAGATGCTTTTAAAAGTTTTATTGTTGCCACACCAACTCCGAGAAAAGTGTGGCCACACTTCCACAAAAAACACCCTAAACAATAGTGTAAAACTCCATTTAGTCGATCTTCATTTGCAGGATTTCTCTGATCAGTGTTTTTTAGAAGACAAGAAACAAATCTCCCACAGTTTAAATAATTTTGCTAAAATGCTAAAGATTCAAATGTAGCCGATGATCGTTTCGAACAAGAGAAAGGTTATGCTCCTCTTAGCAGCCACATTATTTAATTTAATGTTAAGACACTTTTTTCCACAGCATCCTTTTCGCACACTTCTAGATTTGAATCTGGTACTACTCACATTTCTACCCGAAAAATAACAACGAAGTCATAACCTCTGCTCGAATACATTAACTCGCCATGAGTAAACATTTGCAAGGGATATATTTATATCGTATCGTATCTGTCTGTAATCACTTAACCGAGTGTCAACATAACCTAAAATGTCATAAATCTTATCTTTACGATTCCATTTCGCGGGGGCAACACAACGCAACGGCTTTGTTTCGTTTACAGAAAAAATAACGACTTTGGCCATTAAAGACAAAGAAGTCATTTTGAATATTATTTTGGAGATTTTTATCTTTAAGTACCTTTTTTCGCAGAGAGCGAAAGAGTCACCGTCGTCTACACGGGGTACGGTGCCGTCGGATGACACCTTTGTAAGCCAAAAGTACGTTTCACTTCACAAGACCCTGTTATTGTTGTAGCTGTAGGAGAGGAAACGGCGTTTGTTGTTGTTGCTGCTGCAACTTTATGTTGGGTGAAAAAATGTAACTTTTTCGCACTTTTGGCAAAACATAAAATATTACCGTGTTACTGTGTATGTGTGTGGGTGTATTAGCGGCATATTGCCTTAAATGTTCTCTCCGCACTCTCTCTCACTCTATGTCTCTGGTGTCGCAACAGCAAAGGGAGCGAGCGACACATAAAGTCAAGTAACAAGTTACTACGACTTAAGCGTGTGCTTATAACAAAAAGCGTCTCTGAAGTACTAACCTTATTCTCGATGTCCTGGCAGCGTGTGTGTTTGTAAGTGTGTGTGTGGAAAGCGCGACTCGTGCTGGTGTTGATGTGAGAGTCTTTGTATGAAACATGATTTAACTCACGCCTTTAGCGTTTGCTACTTATGCCACACAAAGGATGCAGGGAAAAAAGAAGAGCATTGCATTATATAATAATTTTCTGTATAGGTGAGTGTGTTGAATGGGCGTGCGTGTGTATGTGTGCTGACACAGCACCCGTAAGCGCTAACAACAACTGCCAGAGTCATGCATTTGTTGTTAGTCTTAGAGGAGTCGCTGCCAAAGTATGAGTAAAATAATTGTATGTACCCTACAGTACATTGCGGCGAAGGGTTTTACGACTAAGTGCGTATGTTTGCAACACCCCGTTGTCGTTGACTCAGTGTTTATAATACCGAGCAATGTCCGTCCATTGATCTGCTCATCTGTAGTTTTGTTCAAAGTACAGGTCATAAAAATAAATCTATTTCAACGGCACTTTGCACGCTGTTCAGTAAAGGGCTAAGGACAAACCCTACAGAAATTAGTTCATATCGGAACATGTTTTTATATCATGAAAAATATTTCACGATTCCAGAACACGTACATCTAGAATCCACTTACTACGAGGGCTGCTATATTTATTTCTGGCCTAATAATGCAAATGCGAATATTTATTATCAAAAATGGTCTGATTGATTTTCAAAGTATTCTCCAGCATGATTTATACACTTTTGCATGCTCTCAAACCAATTGTTAAAGCACTTTTTCCACTCCTATTGAGACACCTCCAAAAAATGGTTTTGAACGCTTCAACAGCATCTTCTGGCAACGAAAATCGTTTACCACGCATTTTTTTTTATTGATGTGCCGGAATAAAAAGAAGTCAGGGCTGTACGGCGGATGACCCATCAATTCGACGTTTTGGCCGGTCAAAAAGGCGCTGGTTTGAGCCGATGTGTGAGAGCTCACATTGTCATGGTGCACAATGATTCGTCTTCCCCTGTTCGTTTTTCGAATTTCTCCGAAGACTTCAGGCAAACAAATTGTGGTGTACCACTCAGAATTGACCGTCCTACGTTGCTCAAGCGAAACAGTCGCCTTGTGCTTTTTCCACAAACAAATTTCGTTGGATTTGGCTCGTCTTCGGAGACCCACACGCAGAGAAAAGATATGGTTATACTATGGTCAACGCAACAATACTATGTTCTCTACAATAAAAGCATGTTCGTCGCAACCATAGTATTGTTTTTTGAATTTCATTTTGACAAAAGTATGATTGCGAAAATATTGCTATTGTTGAAATGTAACAATAGTATTATTGCCAAATTTAGAAATGAAAACATGGTTGTAGCAACCATATAAACATGGTTGGTGCAACATTAGTATTGTTGTTTAAAATTTACGTTAACAATAATTTGATAACGGCAATCATACAGTATGGTTGCGACTATGAACATAACAAAACAGGTTTTATAGAGCATACATGTATGTGTGTGCGTATGTTTTTTTGATATACAAAAAAAAATACGAGTACACACGATGCAGTGAATGGTTGTTGTCCATTAAAAAAACAATAACAATCGGAAGGTAGTTCGAGGGATTTTTATTGTGTTTTCTTTGTTCGGTGAAAAACTCTAAAATCGACTGGTTCTCGTTTATTTAAAATCTGCCTGCACTTAAGTATATAGCCTTCGATCATGGGGTTTAATCACATTCTTTACTTGGTGTCTACGGATGGTGAAGTAGTATTCACCCCTGCTGGCAACTAAAAGTATTTTTGACCGTTGAAATATATATTTTTGTTTCTTGAATGAAATGTTAAATAAAAACACGGCCTCAAATCTGGCTATGAACTAATAGTAATGCAATTTAAAACAACATGCTTGATAAAAATCTCTATTTTTGAATAACAACAATAACCAATCCTAATAATTAATTTTGGGGATAATAGTATGGTTGAGTGAGAATCATTCTATGGTTGTGGGAATCATAGTATGGTTGCGTGTGAATTATACTATGGTTGTGAGGATCATACTATGGCTGTATGAGAAACATACTATTGTTGTGAGGACCATAGTACGGTTGTGGAGATCATAGTGTGGTTGAGTGTGAATCATACTATGTTTGTGGGTATCATAGTATGGTTATGTGTGAATCATACTATTGTTGGGTATATGGTTGTGACACAACAATATTATGATCCTCTTCGAATATTGTCACCCCAACCATACTTTTTTTCTGCGTGCACACGGTCGATTGCTGTCTTGTTTCGGGCCCATACGCATAGATCCATGATTCGTCACCTATGACGATCTCGTAAACGTCTTTTGAAGCACCGCGATCGTATTTTTTCAAACTTTCTTTGGACCTACCGACACAAGCCTTTTTTTGCGCGATTGTCAAATTGTGCGGAATACAACGAGAACAAACCTTTTTCACGGCAAGTTGTTCATGCAATATCGAATGTATGCTGGTGGAAGAAATGTCCAAGAATGCCTCTATCTCACGGTATGTCACATGACGATCTTACATTAGCAGTTCACGCACGCCATCAATGTTCTCTGGCACAACAGCCGTTTTTGGACGACCTTCGTCTTTGAGCGAGCATCGGCCACTATTGAATTCATTAAACCACTTTTTCACAGTGCTATAGGATGGTGCTTTATCGCCATACAAAGATTAAAGTTCATCGATGCACTCTTGTGATAATCCACGTCGAAAGTTGTGAAAAATGATCGCACGAAAATGTTCACGGGTTAATTCCATTTTTTTTTTGCCAACTTGATTTGTTCAATTCAACAACACAAATGATGATCTTACGCCTAAACGTTTTGAGTACGTTACCGCTTCAAACTTTCTAATGGAAATGTCAAAAAATGTTGAGGTCGTACCTCTATAGAAGTCACAAACTTAACCAGATCTTGTTCATATTTTCTCATAATCCTGCTAGCCACATCTGTCAATGGTTTTTTATGGCCTCAAAAATCTCCCTGTGGATTTGAGGTTCTGGCACTCAACAAGCCACATTTTATAAAGGGTGGTTCAACCACAATACACGATGTTGATTGTGAGTCACACCTTAACGTCAAGTTTTTTGCCCAACTTAATTTGACATTTCTTAGGTTCAGTGTTTGACAAATTCCACCATGAAGAGGTACACAATTGAGCAGCGCGTTAAGATACTTGAATCCCTTTGCGAAAATGGGCGTTCAAATCGAGGTGCATTTCGTGATTTTATTCGGTCGGCGTAATCGACTAAATGTGTCCACAATCGGAATAATTGTGCGCAAATTTCAGCAAACCGGTCTGTAGAAAATGCAAAAAAACCTTTTCGATCTGCGGAAAACATTAATGTTGTTGGCCATAGTGCAACAGAAGAACCGTCAACCTCGTCCCGTGAATAGTTTTCGCTATCGCGACATGATATCTTACTTCTTATGGCCAGGAATATGTGCTTCCAACAGGAAGGTGCAACCTGCCACATAGCCAACGAAACAATTGCTCTTTTGCTCGAGAAATTTATTAACCTTGTTATCTCACTTCGGGGCGATGTAAAGATGTTAATTGGCCGCCACGATCATGTGGCTTCGTTGGACTACTTTCTTGGGAGATATTTTTAAGAATAAGTGACCGTCAATAAGCTAAGAGAAATTTAAGAGCTTAAGGATAAGATAATTAGGCACATTAACGACATAATGTCTTGAACATTTGACAGATATTTTGTCTCAAACTAAATTGTAATTGATCTTTCTATTGTTATAAAATATATTAAGATAGTTCTCTGAATTTTTTTGTTTTATTTACACTTAACATCGTACGTTTTAGTTGGTCCACCCTATTAAGATAGTACCCATATTCCATGCAGTGCATTACGGAAAATTTATAACGTCAGACCTGAAAATACATATTAAATCATAATGGTAATTGTTCTCATACGAATATACTAGGATCTTGCTCAAATTTAGTCTTGCTTTCTTACTTCACATTTTACATTTGATGCTGCTCAAGTTTGGCATAGTTAGTTCCAAAACTTCTATAACTAGTCGTGCTAAGATTGGACTATACAAGTCAATAGGAGTTCGATTGGTACTCGCTTACTAAACGCGTAAATATTCGCTAATGCGAATACTTTAAATCTTTAGAATACATTTTTCATATGTGACGCGCAATATAGAAAGGGACCTAAGGTTAAAAACCAGTTTTGTTCAGGAGAGCCATTTTAAAAATTTAAATACGTGTATCTTTGGTGTACCATCACCACATCAAAAAAAAAGTGAAAATTGATTTTTTTTTACCCATAGGTCCCTTTCTCTATGCGCTGCCACATATTTCTTTGTATACAAAACCCCATTATAAACCGTTTGATTTGAAAATTTTTAATCTGTAGAAAAAAAGGTATTCAACATAGTATGTGACCCGGCCTATGAAAAGGTGGCTTATGACTGAAAAAAAAATTTTCCACTTTTTTTCTGGTTTCGATAGTTTTTGAGACGCTCTTTCACGTGGTGAAAACTAGAAAGTCCTAACTTGCTAAGAAGTGTACTAAGAATGTAGAGAAAGAAGAGCACAAATGAAAGAAAAACAGAATTTTATTGAAAATCCTGAATCAAGATAATAAATGAAATTGAAAAACTTAAAAGCAGGATTGAACGCTGCCACCTTTTCATAGGCCGGGTCACATATACTATACGCGAGGAATAACCGAGTTCGTTGAAACTCGCTAAAGGTTATTCTTAAATAATCTCCCGCCCAAAAATTTTATTATTTTAAACAAACTTGTTTTAACGGAAATTGTCTTCATTTTTTAGTAACGAAAATCATTCTTAAATTCTTGTTCAATGGTGTAAAGTTATCACCTTAGCCACCTTCTAAGCTTGTTGCCATTCCAAACAAGGTCAATTTTATTATATTGGATGCATATAAAGCACTTGTTTCATGTGAGACCCCTGTTGAACATACATAACTCGAACCCCTGTTAAACTTACATAACTCGAACCTCCATTATCCCTCAAACAAAAACGACTTACGGAGACTCCGTGTTGTAGCATTACTTTTCATATTTATAAAAATTTTACAATTATTTGATTTATATTAATTATTTTTTCTATACAGTTCTAGTTACTGTGTAGTTTTTGGCTGACTTTTTTGTGAATAAAAAGTAACAGTAACTCTTTCATTCGTGTAGAGAAACAAACTTATATTCTATAATAATTCCATTAATTTTGGAAACAATATTCTTTTTTTAAATTCTGTGTGTTTCCCGGAATTTTCGACTTTTCTTTGAGTTATAGAGAAATTTATGTTATGGAAGTTCGATTTATTATAAAATAACTTAAGGGAATGTGCCTCCTTTGCGCTACTGTCACGCTACTGCACGTAGAAAAAAAAGTATGGTTGGGGTGACAATATTAGAAGAGAATCATACTATTGTTGGGTAAGTGGTTGTGGCACAACAATATTATTATCCTCACAACAATAGTATGATTCACACATAATCATACTATGATTCCCACCACCATAGTATCATTCACACTCAACCATACTATGATCTCTACAACCATACTATTATCCTCACAACATTAGTATGAGTCACACTCAACCATACTATTATCTCCACAACCATATTATGATCCTCACTACCATAGTATGTTTCTCATACAACCATAGTATGATCCTCACAACCATAGTATGATTCACACTTAACCATACTATGATCTCCAAAATAATTAATTAAGATTGGGTAATGTTCTTATTCAAAAATACAGATTTTTTTCAAGTAATTTTTATTTTAATTTGCATCACCATTAGTTCATAGCCACATTTGAGGCTGTTTCTATTGAACATTTCATTCAAGAAACAAAAATATAAACTCCTACGGCAGTCGAAAATACTTTTAGTTTAGCAGAGTATTTCACCAAACAAAGTAAACACAATAAAAAATCCCTCGAACTACCTTGCGACTGTTGTTGTTTTTTATAATGGACAACAATCATACACACACATGTGTTTTTTTGTATTCCAAAAATAAAACACACACACATAGTCTTTAAAACCTGTTATGCTTTGTTCATAGTCTCAACATACAGTATGATTGTCGTAATCATATTATTGTTAACGGTAATCTTTAACAACAATACTTTTGTCCCACCAACAATATTTACATATTTTCATTTCTAAATTTAGCAAAGGCCATCATACTTTTGGCGGCTTTTTGATTGTGGCACGATAATGTTATAATCCCCACAACCATAATTTCGCTGTACTGAAACCATTAACCCAACAATAGTATGATGCGCTTCGAATATTGCCGCCCCAACCATACTTTTTCTTCGTGTCCTTCCGACGCACCAAGGCTTAAGATCTACAGCGAAATTCAGGTAGAACACACAGATACTGTTTGATAGTGATAACCCCTTACAACTTATTGTTGATCCGGGCCACTTCGATCTTCAGGGTGCTTCATCCATTTTGCTATACCAAAAAGTATCGCATTATCTTACAATTGGCGTCCACTCTAAAGACTCGGTCTTCGTTGTCTGGGCTTTTCGTTGTAGTATTGCGTATTGTTGGACGACTTTTTTGCCTAACCTATCGCAATCATGGCTTTGTGATGTTCCAAACTGTATTCATGTCTACAGCGATATTCAGGTAGAACACACAGATACTGGTTGATAGTGATAACCTACTACAACTTATTGTTGATCCGGGCCACTGCGGTCTTCAGGGTGCTTCCTCCATCTTGCTATACCAAAAAGTCTCGCAATTGGCGTCTACTCTGGAGACTCGGTCTTCGTTGTCTGGCCTTATCGTTGTAGTATTGCGTATTGTTGGACGCCTTTTTTGCCTAACCTCTCGCAATCGTGGCTTTGTGATGTTCCAAACTGTATTCATGTCGCCGCCAACGTAGCTGTGCCTTAAATTTGACAAAGAATGTGACTTTTGAAAATTCCCAATACAACGTACCCATGCTTCGGCGCTATATGGAGCGGCTAATAGTATTGTAAAGTGAAATCTTTGTCTTTCTAGAGATGTCTTCGGTTTTAAACTGTTTATCTAGGCAAAAATATCTCATTTTTGCCGACACTATCCTTTGTTCTTTTTAATTGCTTAAAACATAGTTTGGTTTTTCGGCGGATTCTAGGTATACAAATTCTTCTAATACCACGACGAATTTTTCCTTAAAGGCTTACATGTTTTGCTTCATAATCAGACTTGGTATCAGAGTCGAGTGCTGGGCCGTAATGAGGCTTTAGAACCTTTTTGAAGCAATAAAAGTTCCTAAGCTAATTTTTATTCAGATTTGGCAATCATTTAACCTTTTTTACAAGTAATTTTTAACCTAATTTATTGTTTCTTCATTGCTTCTCTTTGCAGATTATAGCTCAACTACTGCATGAACTTTATGGTTTTAAAATAATCTTGTGTCGTCGGATGAAGTGCATTTTCCTTTAAGAGGCTATTACATAATCATATTACCAGATTGTCGGAAATCCAAGGACAATGCATTAGCATCAATCAAACCCAATCGGATGGACTGTTTGTTATGACGTTATGGCCACAATAGTTATCGGCCCCTAAGAATAAGAATAAGGTGGAAATGCCAGACGCTGTCTGCGGGGCTACTGATTAACCATTTTTTTGAAGTTAACATGCCATGTGATTTGAACAAGATAAAGCTACTTCGCGTACTGCTAGCAAATTATGTGCATGGACTTGCTAGGTAAAGATGAAAAACTATCGATAGTGCTATAGATAGTACTATCTATAGTTTTGTAAGGTACTGTCGATAGTTTTTTCTGATATTCGTGATGTGGTGAAAACGACATCGCTAACAAATCACCGGCGTCGCTACGAATTCTGTTAGTAACCACAAAATAAAATAATTTTAATTAATGCCTTTTTCTTTCTGCAAGTTATGGAAAAATCGAACAGTAAGTATTTTTTTTGCATTTCTTAAAACTTCTGAGACACCTTTATGTTCATCAAAGACATCTTTTTTCTCCAGTAGATACTAGGAAAGAAAATGCTGATGAAAACAGTGACCACCTCAAACGAAGTCATCCCCACTTATAAAAGTATGCCGAATCCATCAAGAACAATTGAAACTTTTTGTAAAAAGACTGAAACCTTCCAATCTGATTCTGAACGTAAGGATATAATTAAAATACTTCTATGACAA
The DNA here is from genome assembly GCA_963513945.1 of Hydrotaea diabolus. Lineage (NCBI taxonomy): Eukaryota > Metazoa > Arthropoda > Insecta > Diptera > Muscidae > Hydrotaea > Hydrotaea diabolus. The sequence continues at coordinate 162,974,128 of OY740717.1, forward strand.
TTAGTGCCACCGAGGTGCCAACACTTAGTATTGCGGATGATAAGGTTTACTGTGAGTTAGTAAAATGTCTGGACTATCGGCATTTTTTTCGATCTGGAACCACTCTACGAAATGTTTCCCTGAGAAACTGTTAAAAATATTGAATATTGAATTTTTGGGTACTATCGATAGTTCTGATACGAGTATCAATAGTATCGTGACAACCACATCACTAACAAATCATCGAAATTTTCAAATTTCTAAAAGTTATAGGAAAATATTTGCAAGAATCGCACAGTAAGTATTATTTAGTATTTCTAAAAATTTCCATTTATGTTCATTAAATATATTTTTTTTTCTCCAGCAAATACCAGGCTAGAACAAGCTGACGAAAACAATGATTCATACTTTATGACCACCTCAAACGAAGTCATCCTACTTATCAAAATATCCCGACACTATCAAGAACAATTGACACTTTTTCTTAAGATACTAATACCTAATTCTGAACGTAAGGATATCATTGAGAGACTTCAAATGACAATTAGTGCCACCGAGGTGCAACCACTTGAATTACGGCTGGTAAGGATTATTGTGAGTTCGTAAAATGCCTGGACCGTCGGTATTTTTTCGATCTGGAACCACTCTGCGAAATGTTTCGGTGAGAAACAATTGAAAATATGGAACGACTATCGACGACTATCGATATTTTTGCATATCTGATATAAATATAGAAACTTCAACATTTGCAACAAGATACTACACGTCAACGACAACACAAGGACTTAAGTGCTATAAATAGTATCTATCGTTTTTTAAGGTGCTATCGATAGTTTTGATATCGATACTATCGTGAAAACCACATCACTCACAAATCACCGGCGACGTTAAAATAATTTTAATTCATGCCTTTTTCATTCTGCAAGTTATGGAAAAATATCTGCAAGAATCGCACAGTAAGTATTATTTAGCATTTTTTAAAATTTCCATTTATGTTAATCATACATATCTTTTTCCTCCAACAAATAACAGAATAGAAAAGGCTGACGAAAACAGTGATTCATACTTCATGATCACCTCAAACGAAGTCAACCCACTTATCAATTGAACTTTTTTTAAAAAGACTGAAACCTCCGAATCTAATTCTGATCGTAAGGATATCATTGAGAGACTTCTATTGACAATTAGTGCCAACGAGGAGCAACCACTCAGTATTGCGAATGGTAAGGTTTACTGTGAGTTTGTAAAATGCCTGGACCGTCGGCTTTTTTTGTTGATATGGAACCACTCTGCGAAATGTTTCGATGAGAAACTATCGAAAATATTGAATAGGACGCCTATCGATAACTTTGCATGTCTGATATAAATATAGAAACTTCAACATTTGCAACAAGATACTATACGCCAACGACAACACAAGGACTTAAGTGCTAAAAATAGTATCTATCGTTTTTTAAGGTAACTTCGATAGTTCTGATATCGATACTATCGTGAGTGACACTTACAAAAATCACTAACAACTTCCATAACTAACATAAAAAAATATCTGCAAAAATCGAACAGTAAGTATTGTTTTGTATTTCTTAACATTTCCATTTATGTTCATCAAATATATCTTTTTCTCCATCAGATAACAGGATAGAAAAAAGCTGACGAAACCAGTGATTCATACTTTATGATCACCTTAAACGAAGTCATTCCCACTTATCAAAATATGCCAAAGCCATGAAGAAGAATTGAAACATTTTGTAAAAAGACTGAAACCTAGGAATCTGGTTCTGAACGTAAGGATATCATTGAGAGACTTCTTAGGACAATTAGTGCCACCGATGTGCAACCACTTAATCCTGTGGATGGTAGGGATTGCTGTGAGTTTGTGAAATGCTTAGACCGTCTGCATGTTTTGCCATCGGTAACCACTCTGCGAAATGTTTCGATGAGAAACTATCGAAAATATTGAATAGGACGCCTATCGATAGTATTGTATATCTGATATAAATATAGAAACTTCAGCATTTGCAACAAGATACTACACGCTTACGACAACACAAGAAGTGAAGTGCTGTAGATAGTTTCTGTAGTTTTTTAGGGTACTATCGATAGTTCTGATACGAGTATCGATAGTATCGTGACAACCACATCACTAATAAGTCACCGGCGACGTTAAAATCATTTTAATCCACGCCTTTTTCATTCTGAAAATTAAGGGAAAATATCTGCAAGAATCGCACAGTAAGTATTATTTAGTATTTCTTAATATTTCCATTTATGTTAATCAAACATATCTTTTCTCTCCAGCAAATACCAGGCTAGAAAAAGCTGACGAAAATAGTGATTTATACTTTATGACCACCTCAAACGAAGTCTTCCTACTTATCGAAATATCCCGAAGCTATCAAGAACAATTGGAACTTTTTCTAAAGACACTAATACCTACGAATCTAATTCTGAACTTCTAATGACAATTAGTGCCACCTTAGTACAAGTGCAACACTTAGTACGAGTATTGTGGATGATAAGGACTACTGAAACTGTGTGAAATGTCCGGACCACCGGTGTGTTTTACCATCTTGATCTCACGATAGCCGGTTGTATGCTTCGGCACTATGTGTGCCGCTACAACAACAACAACCATCTGAATCCACTTCGTAAAATTTGCAATAAAGAATCGATACAACACATCAATCCAATACTACCGTTGTTATCGATAGAAACCCAAAAATATCGAATAGGACTACTATCGATGGATTTTGTAGATCTGCTACAAAAATAGAAACTTCAACATTTAAGACAAGAAAGTACTCCCTTACGACACCGGGAATTTAACCTAAAGCAAGGTTAGTTAATTAAAATTTAGTAAATTTGTATTTGTATAGTTGACCTTTTGTTGTTTATTTTTCAGTTATTGTTAGGCTTGAGGTCATAAGCAAAAAACAGATGTTGGTGTTTTTATAATATATTTAATTTTAAATAACCCAATATTTCGAACTGACTTCGTCGTTAATCATCAGGGGTAATCACTAAAACAAAACCGAGAACATAAAATTACAACAATACACAATTTTCTATCACGAATAACATAATTTTTGTTAATAATTACATTTAAGTGAAAAGGGATCCTTCTTCCAGTCTGCAAAACAAAAACAACAAATTAGTGGACAAGTTATTCAGCATACATTTAATTAGTCAAAATGACAAATACAAATTAACCAATCGGACAGCAACAGCGCCCAGAATCTACGGACTTCCTAAAATCCACTACGACCGATTTGTTCCTCCATAAACTCACCGGCGTATGGACTTAGTAAATGCCTTATAAATATTTTAAAGAACATGACAAGAGATTCGCCATATAATATAAAGGACGCAGGGGACTTCAAATCTAGGATTAATAACACACATATTGACGATGACAAAACTTTGATTTCATTTGACGTGGTATCCTTATTCCCTAGCATACCAGTAAATCTAGCAATTAAGACTATAGAGGAAAAATGGACTAATATAGAGGAATTCACCAGAATCCCAAAAAAATGATATTTCAAATATGAAGATAGAATTTTCGAACAGAAGAAAGGGATGCCAATGGGTTCACCGGCATCGCCGGTTATAGCCGACATATTCATGGAAGAGTTACTGAACGTTTCAATACAAAGAATGACTACAAAGCTTAGACTTATGACTAAATATGTTGACGACCTTTTTCTGATTTTAAAGAAAAGTGAAATTGACAACACTCTTCAAATACTTAATTCATTCAATAGACAAATACAATTCACAATGGAGAAAGAATGTGACCAAAAACTTCCTTATCTTGACTCTATAATTCACCGACAAGGCAATTTGTTAAAATTGGATTGGTATCAAAAACCAACATCTTCCGGACGATTAATAAACTTTCACTCCAAACATCCCCGACGAATTATAATGAATACAGCGACAAACTTTATTAACAGAGTTTTCAACATAAGTGACAAAAGTTTCCATAGTGACAATCAAAGACGGATTAAGAACGTATTAAGGAAAAATGACTTTCCAATTAAAACTATAGAGGACTTAATTAGACGGACGAAAACCAATTGTGACCAAACAGTTAAAGAAAAAAGAGTAATAACTTATAAAGCAATGACGTACATACCTGGTTTCTCCGAAAGGTTCAACAAATCGGACGTTTATAATAATGACGAATTTTTATTAGCGCCCCGAACGTTTAGGACAGTTAACGAATTTAGTAAGACAAAATCGAAGGTGGACAGTGAAGAAAAGTCCAATTTAGTTTATGAGATTAAATGTGATGGTGACAAGTCCAACGTATGCCAAAAGGTATATGTTGGCACTACTGGGACCAAACTAAAGACTAGACTTTCTTCTCACAAATCTGACCTAAAAGCTGTTAATAGGCCAATCGAACAGAAGACTGCCCTTGCGAACCACTGTACTTTGACTGGACACAAGCCAAACTTTAACGACGTAGAAATTTTAGCACGAAAGAGGAATTATAAGAGAAGATACACTTTTGAGATGCTTTACATCAACGACGTTCCTACATCTAAGAGAATGAACTTTAAAACTGACACGGATAGATGTGCACATACATACCGGCCCTATGCTTCTAATAAGTACCGACGGAAAGACATACATTAGTTGAATATTAGAATTACAACAGAACAGAAGTAAAACAATTATTTAAATGTAATTATTAACAAAAAATATGTTATTCGTGATAGAAAATTGTGTATTGTTGTAATTTTATGTTCTCGGTTTTGTTTTAGTGATTACCCCTGATGATGAACGACGAAGTCAGTTCGAAATATTGGGTTATTTAAAATTAAATATATTATAAAAACACCAACATCTGTTTTTTGCTTATGTCCTCAAGCCTAACAATAACTGAAAAATAAATTTAGTAAAATCAAATCTAACTTGTTCTAGTAACGTAAAGTCAATCATTTTGCGAATACTTTCGCACACCCTATTATATATGTTGAAGGAAAAACGTCATAAACTTTATTTTTGTTTGGAGACACACTAACTACAGCCAGTGCTGAAAAGGAAGAACAGAAACTTTACACACATTTTATGCCTTGACTATATAAAATCCGTTACTTTTTTATTACAAGCAACCCGGCAACTGAAGGAGCGAGCAACTTTTTTGTGTCATAGTCATCATCTCCAACGTGACAGCGTTCTTCTCATCAACTTCGTACAAGCTGTTTTGGTGGCAAAAGCCACTTTTTTCGATGAGTGCGCACAGTACAGCGGATAAGTGGATTTTGTTAGAAGAAAAATTATATGGGTATAGTCCTACTCGAAAAGGGTCTTCGAACAAGTTCAGATAAATACTTTCTTAGCATGTTTAAACTGCGATGGTTGCCTTGATTTGTAACTTATCGGCTCAACTGGAGGTTACACAGAGAAAGCAGTATAATTTTTTCGAGCTCTAACACTTTCTTAGCATTTTTAAACCCCGATGGTTGCCTTGATTTGTAACTTATCGGCTTAACTGGAGATTACACAGAGAGCAGTATCGTTTTATCGAGCCCTAACCGCGAAAAAGACGTAAGCGTTAAAAAGAAAATTTGACAGAATATGTTTTTTTTGGGTTTTAGTCTAATCCATCTGTGGAATTACGATACAATTGAATTTTCTATATCTTTGTAAATTTCGGCCCTATATCTTTGTAAATATAAATATTAAATTTTTCTTATTTATTTAAGTTCAATTTTCTATCGAATTTCATTAAAAAGCCGACTGGTGCTTACGTCTTTTTCGCGCTAAGGGCTCGATATATTCCAGTTTTGGTGACGCTTCAACCTTTTCTACCCACTGTGCCTTATCGTAACTTAAATAGTTTTCTATGCACCCTGTTCGTGCGATGCTGATGCTACTCTTTGGCTTGCCAGTTTATTATAGATTTTTATCTAAGTAAAGCTATTATTAGTTTAATATTTCGCGTAAAAGTTCAACAAATTATACCATTAACGAAAAGGCAGTGACAGCAGCCACAAACAACGAGGACAACGTCAGCGATGATGAGAATGAATAAAAATGCTTCAGTGACTATGAATAGGATATTTACGACTCCATATATCATGACTGAAATTAAATGCGAAAATCCTCAAGCTTAAGCTAACAACATGGGATATTTCGCACAACTACGAAAGTATGCACAATAAGACAAGATAGTACATGACTTCTGGCACATAAACTTTTATTATTTGGGATTTAAAATGCGCAACACATCTTAGTGTTTTGACCTTAAATATTTATTAAAACTATAATTTTTTCACACATCAAAAAAAGCAAGGAAATCGCCAACAAACAAGCCATGTTGGGACATCCCATTGAAATTGTCGCTTTAGCTATGCATTGAAGGTATATCCATGATCTGCCAATATGGTCTGTGTCTGTTATATGTGACAGCGCATAGAGAAAGCGACCTAAGGGTAAAAAAAATCAATTTTCACTTTTTTTTGTTTGATGTGGACAACATCTGAGCATCGAATGAGACCGATCCCATGCCCCAAAAGTGTTCCCTCCTAGAGATATGCGCGTTTTATGAAAGTGATGGTACACCAAAGATACACGTATTTAAATCTTTAAAATGGCTCTCCTGAACAAAACTGGTTTTTACCCTTAGGTCCCTTTCTATTTTGCGCGCCACATATAGGGTTTTTTGTACTTGTAGAAGCTTGAAAACTTAAAATAGTAAAAAATCGAAATATTAGCCGTGTTCCTTTCAGGTAACTAGCTTAGTTACCTAGTTAGTTTGCAATATGGTATTCTGGCAACATTTAACAACATTTTGAATTTGATGGCAGCTTAAGCTCAACAAAAGTTGGTTTACAAACAAAAAAAGGCAAAGCAAATTTAGGAAAACGAATTTTGTTATTTCGAATAGTTTCCTATTTTGTTAACATTTTATTGCCAAATCATGTCTTCTAAAACAACCTACCTACAATTCTACTTCGCCGGGACATTCAAATTCGTCCTTTCTGGCTTTGTAGCAAGCCAACAGCATCAACGTCTCTTTTCTGGTCCACAATTTTCGTTTAGTCACTCTTAATATAGCTACCTTAAAATTTCTCTAAATCTTAACAATAAGCATTTTCACTTACTGTTTTTACATCATTGTAATTTATGGAAATGGCTTTGTTGTGCTCTTTCTATTTTCTATTGCTTTTATTCTTTTTATTTTCATTCTGTTTCACTAACAAAAACATATCGCTCCTTAAATACAAAAGCACCACAATTCAAAATAAGTAAATTATACAGGAGCGTCATTTTTAAAAATAATTTTAATTATTTTATGATTTTTGTAAAAACTATGTGTATTACATAGATTTTTTTGGTATCAAAATATGCGTAATTAAATGGCCTATTTTTCAATAAAGCAATGTTAAACATACCTGGAATGGGTTCTCGAAAAAATGCAAATAAGTTAGTTTTGTATATAAACTTTGACTTCGAGAACATTAAAATTTTAAAAACTAAACAACCATAATTAGGAAAATTTGAGTTTTATTTCAATTTTTTTTATTTTATTTTACATTTGTCTCCGTAATGTCGGTGTAGTGCCGCGATTGTAAACCCGCCCTCAATATACTCCCGAGTCGATCGCGCCCTACAGTAATGGCTTTCTATGCGGGGTATTGAATTGATGTGTGCTTTGACACCATCGGTCAGCTCTGAATCTATTATCTTATGGTTGTCATGTTTTCCCCTATTATCTTTAAGGTGCACACCAGTTTCGGACTGCTTCTTGACAAAGGTTCTGATGGTAGTGTCTGAGATTGCAAGGGTATTCATAAAGAATACTTTACATACCCGGGTTTTTTTTATTATTTCGAGTCAGATAAAATGAGTGATTGTAATTTTTGCGACTGCTACCTTCACGAACGTATCTATATTTTGTTTCAATCTTGGTCATGTGATCGTGAATAAACTGTCGTTGGATTTCCAGATCACCGCACTCCCAGAACTTTTCGAAGATATATTTTCTTTCTTCAAACGTAAATTCTGTAGAACATTTAAATTTACATTTACTCAAACATACGGGACCCATTTTTTTGGCATCATAAACCTTCTTAGACTTGGACATAGAAGTGTAGGACATACCTTTGTTTTTCAATAGCTTGCTCTGGTTTCGTTTTCATAAAAGCGGTTCTGCTTTTCTTTTACGACAGCTACTGCGCAATTCAACATCAACACTAGGACACTGTGACCGAGATTGCTGCCCATCTCGAGGGTCATTTATAGGTGGTACCATGTTCAAAATACGAAAACTAAAAATTTCTTTTTAATGTTAAATAAAATCTATTCAGAGATCACTTTCAAATACAAAGATACCACATTTCGAAAAATGTTACTTTAGTTTAAGAAATAAGAAAATAATTCTAATTATTTTTTTGCAAAACTAACTTAATTCAAAATATGGTAGTATTCTAAACAAAAATAAGAGAAAATATCAAATGTATAAATGCAAAACTAACATATTTCGAAATATGGTACTATTGCACATAAAAATTATAAGATACTTACGTGTATGTGATCTGCAACAAAGGTAGTACTTTGGAATGTGGTAGTTTTTCGCAAAAAGTTCGTGTGCTCGTGCCGAATGACTGTTGATAACTGAAAATGTGGTACTTTTGCGCGGAACTCAGTTACAGAAACGGTACAAAACAAAACTAACGGTTTTGGGTTTACGGGTGTTTTCGATCATAAAATGACGGCTGTTTTAGCGAAAAATTAAAGTTTCATTGTTTAAGAAGAATTTAATGCAAAAAAATTATTTTTGATATTTTTTGAAATGTGTGACTTTTGTATTTAAGGAGCGATATGTTTTTGATTTTGTTATACAAACCGAGTGTGTCATAATATTTTTTTTTTTAAAAATAAGTAAGGTAACTCTAACTTGTTTCGTTATCGAGTAACAGCCAACTCGCTTGCTTACCGAGTAACTTCCAAACAAATGCTTGTTTGGTAACCTGAGAAGAACACGGCTATTGTTGAAACGAAGTTTTTATTACTTCGTAGGGACATGAATACTGGTACACACGTTTTATGCTGTAAAATAAAAAGTATTGTATGTTTTTGGACCAAATATTTTTTAATATATTTATTGATGTATATTGTATCCAATAAGAATCTACTTATTCGAAATGTCCGCCTTTTGCCTTTACATATGCCTTAAGTCGCACTGGTCAATCGGCAATAGCTGCACGAACCCCGTCCATTGGAAAATTGGCCACAGCTCGAACCAAAGCAGTTTAAAGAGATCCAATGTTGGGGTATCTTTTGTGACAAACCTTGTCCTCTAAAACCGTCCACAATTGGTTCAAATCTGGACTGCCGGAAGGCCATTCTTGAGAGGAAATGAACGCTGGCACATTGTTTCGAAGCCAGGCCTGGGACGTTTTAGCCTTATGGGCCGGCGCAGAATCCTGCTGGAAAGTCCATGGCTGGTTTTGGAACAGGGAATTGTTAAGAGGCTTCACAACAGCTTCCAAAACGGTTTCTTGGTAAACTTTGGCCGATGTTTTGACTCCTTGTTGGCAAGAACAAGATACATCATAAGAGACACCCCACCAAACCATGACTGAAGCTGGGTGATGACCCTTTTTCCACTCTTGGGATCAGTTCAGATGCTTCCTTAGATGACCGCGCATACACTCTATCATTTTGCCTGTTAAATTTTTCTTGAACGGTAAACATTTTTTCAACGGTGAACAAAATTTTTCTGTGCAATTTATCAGCGTGCTTCAACAAAAGATGTTTGCATTTTTCAATCCTATTTTTTTTAAAGCTGCAGTCAATAAATGTCCGGTACTTCGTTTGAAAGTCCCAAGTCTTTTTTAATGTTTCGACTCATGGACTTTTGCGTAATATTCATCTCACGGGCCATGATTTTCTGTTTTCGGAGCGGATTTCTGTAAATTCTTGATTTAATGGCTTTGGCCGACCGGTGGGGTCTTTTAAATCTCCAGTCTCCTTAAACAGTTTTCTGCATCGGTAGACGAAAATGGGCTAATCCCTAATGGCCGGAGCGTTTTGAAAATATCGTTTTTTTATTTTACACTTGAAATACAGCGATACGGTTCTTATTTTCTGACCACTCCATGATGGAAGTTGAAACAATTTTAAAATCCTGTTACAGACTAGCGCTATTGAGGTTAGCTTTCAAAACCCATATGACATTAACGGAGTATGTTCAGTTCTACTATTGGATAGGGTGTGTTCAATGTTGTAACAGTATTAATGCCCCTACTAAGTACAACGAGCTTCAGCACTAAACAGAATTTTAAAAATGCTTTATGATCAGGTTTATTTTTCAAAGTAAATTTTTACAATTTGGAAGTTGTTTTGTTTTTGGCGTTAAACGATTTATGATGACTTGTCAAACCTTACTGAACAATAATGTCAACACAGTTTGACATTATCGGCAGTTCTCATGCAGTTTAGACGCGTCCTATACAGCATTGGCGATTTAACATTTAAAAAATATGAATCGGCTGTAAAAAAAAGTACTGGTCATTTTTCAAACTTCTGGTTTTATTGGAAAGGTAGGTTGAACTTTGTCATGTGATTATGGAACACAATATCTTTTATATGACTACCACAATTGGCTCGGCAATATCTCATCCGATCAACCCGATTAATATATTTTCGATGGTTTCAATGATTCAATTATTTTTGGATGCTTCATCCATCTAGAGGAATTTTTTCAGAACAAAAAAAAGTATAAAAATTCAAATCAAGTGTGGAATCTTTATGGGTAATTTGAAAGGACATTTTTTGGCATTTATGTTTTGAAAATACTTTAATTACCTTTAAATGTTGGCAACTGTAATGCGTTCGGTAAGAAACGAGACGATCCGCTGTTTTCGATCAACATTTTGTTGAGTGATGAAAAACATTTCTGGCACAACCGCAAAGTCAATAAACAAAACTGCCGCTTTTGGGCTGAAGAAAAACAGGAAGAGGTTCAAGAGGTGCCACTATACCCAGAGAAAACCACGGTTTGGTGCGATTTATAAGCTGGTGGAATCATCGGTGCATATATTTTCTAAAATGATGACGGCCGGAACGTAACCGTGAATGGTGCTCGTTATCCGCCATGATATCGATCTTTATGCTACCTGAAATTGTAGCCCGTATTCTTGACGACACTTGGTTTCAACAGGACGGTGCCACTTGTCATACAACTGCTCAAACAATAGATCTATTGAGAGGTCATTTCGAAAAGCAGCTAATTTCACGTTTTAGATAGGTGGGCTGGCCGCCTAGATCGAGTGATATCACACCTTTGGATATTTTTCTTTGGGGTTACCTAAAGTCCAAAGTCTATGCTGACAAACCAGCTACAGGTTTTGGAAGCCAACATTACGCATGTCATTAAAGCCATACCGATCGAAATGCTCAAATGAGTCATCCAAATTGGATTGAAAAGGAAATTATATTCAAAAAATAAATGCCATAAATGTCCTTTCAAATTACCAATAAAGATTCCACACTTGATTTGAATTTTTATTTTTTTTTGTTCTGAAAAAATACTACTTTATGGATCACCCTGTATTTATCCTTAATGGTTCCCCACAAAAAGTAATCCAAAGGGCTGAAATCACAGCTCCGAGGCGGCATCACAGTATCGGCTTATTATTCGAATTTCAAAAATAGTACGTAAAATATCGATGGTTGAGTTGGATGTGTGACAGGTAGCAGCGTCTTGTTGATACCAAATGTCATCCATGTCATTCTTTTGAGTTTTTGGAAACAAAATTTTATTGAGCATGGCTCGGGAACGTTCACCGGCGGCTCCTTGCTTATTTTCGAAGAAAAATGGTCCATTGATGCCGCCTGTCCAATCCTAAATGGTTCCCCACAAAAAGTAATCCAAATGGCTGAAATCACAGCTCCGAGGCGGCATCACAGTATCGGCTTATTATTCGATTTTCAAAAATAGTAAGTAAAATATCGATGGTTGAGTTGGATGTGTGACAGGTAGCAGCGTCTTGTTGATACCAAATATCATCCATGTCATTCTTTTGAGTTTTTGGAAACAAAATTTTATTGAGCATGGCTCGGGAACGCTCACCGGCGGCTCCTTGTTTATTTTCGAAGAAAAATGGTCCATTAATGCCGCCTGTCCAAAATCCACAGTCCAGTAACTCGTTGTGGATACATTGGCTTCTCAATAGTCTCGTATGGATTCTCTGACTCCCATATGCGGCAATTTTGCTCATTGACATTGCCACTGAGATAAAAATTAGCTTCATCTGAAAACACGATTTTTCGTTAAAATTCGTCATCTCCTGCCAAACAATCTTCAACCCATTGTGCGAAGCGAAAACGTATCGAATAGTCATGAGGTTTCAGTTTTTGGGCCAATTGAACTTTGTAAGCCTTCATACCGAGGTCTTTATGCAAAATTCTTCTCAAAGAAGTGCGATAAATATTGACTTCCTGAGAACGATGACCTAGTTGATGTTGATGGATGCTCATGGCCACTCTCAGCCACAGCAGCAATGTTTTCGATTGAACGCATTGGACGAGAACGTACAAGGGTTGGTTTGTCCAATAACGATCCACGAACACGCTTCACAAATTGACGCACAAACTGGAGGCCGATCTCTTCTCGAAAGTTTTCCACGTAAACTTCTTACAGCTTGCGTTAAAGACTCACTACTTTGATAGAAAGTTTTAAATATTCCCCATTTTTTTTCTAGCGTACATCATCATATATCATCCCATTTTGCAAATGTCAAAAATAAGCCTGAATATAAAATAAAAATGAATGTCTTTCTACCTTTTAAAGTCAAAGTGATCGGTAGTTCAAATTTTAAATGGCACGCCCTTTACATGTTATTTTGGTACCATTAATTGATGGTGACAACAAATATATTCTTACTAGTAACGAAATCCCGTTTAGCTCGGTCTTTCGCGGGGTCTGAATGATTTTTCTAAAAATAAAAAACCTTTCCTGATTATAGGAAATTTCTAAAAGGACGGCCCTTCCTAGGTTTGAGTTATTTTTTATGGGCCAACGAAAATTTTAATTTTGCAACGCTACACCATATGAAATAAGTTAAAAAGTAGTAAATACTTCTTCGTATTATCGAATTTTCGTGTTGAGGTGTCCTTTAACATTTTAACATCCTATCTATACGATTTAAGTGTCATTTTAGTTCTTTTTTCATTGTCCAATTAATTTTAATTTGGGGCGTGTCATTTATGTGTATCAATGTTTTGAAAAATTGGTCGTTTCTAAATTACTCCTATTATCATTTTAGTAAAGATCCTCTAAAATAAACACAGAATATTTGCAAGATCAGCAGACCACTTTGGTCCTTTTTTCAAAAAAGTATTCCATTTTTAAATAAAATTACATGAATAAGTTTTGTTCAGAATGGAAACCAAAATCGACACAGAGGATCTATTCAATACATACAAATTTTTTCCACCCATATACCCAAAGGTATGTATTTCGTGTTACATGTTCCCAAGGATTCATTTAAGGTTTTTTTGTGTGACATTACACTGAAGTAGCCGGAAATATTTGGTTTAAAATGACACTTAAATAACACTGTGAAACAAATTCAGGTTAGCAAAAGTTAGGTCGATTCTGAGAGTGAGGGGTGAAAATATAGGCTAAATTAGAAGACCCGCATCGCGGCGTTTGTTTATGTTAGTTCAAATTTTTTTAAGTCGACCTTCGAACTTTGCAGTCAAATGCCGATTTTCAGCACATTGTTTATATGTTTTTCGACTAATTGATATTATTGCTAGAGACCTGCCAAGTTATTGCTAGAGATCTGTCCAACAATTAAATTTTTATAAAAAAATTGATTTACAAAATTTTGTGGTGCTTATGAATGCTTATGTCTTTTAGTTTTTAAAATTTAATTGAAAATTAAATGACATCAGGTTTGGCTGAGTTTCGAGTCTTATCTGAATCTTTATTTTTGAAATTAGTTCTTTTGTACTAATGCCTAATTCTAGGAACTTCCCTTTTTAATTACTTCTACCTCTTTTTCTGTTTCAATGTTTCTTCAAAACCAACACTGAATAAAATTGATACATACAAAATGCGAAGCAAATTAATATTAAGTAAGTTTTGTATTATGATTGTTTTCTTTTCAAATAAAAATTTATTAAATAAACGGAGAAGCATACGAGTATAGATCAAACAGAAAGCAAAAAAGACTTACAGCCGTATTCATAAAAAAATCTTAATTGGTTAACAAACACTTTTTGCCCAACAAACGTTTGTTAAGAAAACGTATTAATAAACACTACTTTAACTAATATACAATTTAAACAATTTGTCGATTCGATATTTCGGAAATTTTGACAGATGGCTTTTAAAAGATTGCTTTTAAAAAACAAAAAAAAAGTTGCTAGTAAAACAGAAAATGTGCCAGGCCAGTTAGTTTTGCGGTCGCCCTCGTATATATATGCTTACTTGTAAAATAATAAAAACTAAATCATGTTGAAATCAAAGACAAATTGAGATCAATTATGTATTACTGATAAAAAAGGTATTCGAATAACGAATAATATTTTTTTTATTTTGATTTTTTAAAACATCACTAGTGAACTTTTTACAATTTACCCTTTTTTGTGTTGTGTTTTTTCCATAAAGAAGTTTTTGTAAATAAAAATGGAAAAAGACGATTGTAAACGCAAAAAAAAATTTAACGTATAATGGATATATCGTATATTTTAAAAATATTTTTTTCTTCGTTGTATTCGAAAAATTCAAAAAATATGTGTGCAAATGTAGACAAACAAACACAAACGTCACTTTAAAAAATTTTAAAGTAGGGTCGAAAGAATATTAAAATGCACATATTTAATAATGGTTTACAAAACGATTATTAAGTTAATAATCGTTTATGAATACAGTTTTCATACATTAAGCTTAACAATCGTTTGTAAAGCTGTTTTAAATTGTTATGAATACGGCTGTAAGTTTTGTAGAAAATATTTTCAAAATGCATGGAAAAATAAATAATTTTTCCAACATTTTGCTTCATAAGCACCACAAAAATTTTCTAAATCAATTTTTTAACAAAATGTTAATTGTTGGACAGATCTCTAGCAATAATTTGGCTTTTACAGATTGAAAAAATATCAATTAGTCGACGAATTCTAGCCAAAAAACCAAATAAAAACAATTTGCTGAAAATCGGCATTTGACTGCAAACTTCGAAGGTCCATTAAAAAAAATTCGAACTAACATAAACAAACGCCGCGATACGGGTCTTCTAGTATAGCCTTTATTATAACCCCTCACTCTCAGAATCGACTTAACTTTTGCTAACCTGAAATTGTTCCACAGTGTAATTTAACATAAATACCACAAAGAACAGAACCGGATATGTTTTCCATCCGAATGATTGAGGTTGCATGCTGTGTAATTTTCAGTCTTTGGAACTGAAGTATTAAAAGTCCACATGCCGCACTTGTTTAACGAAAAATTTTAAATTTTCGGTAGAGACAAACAACTGTAGGATTACTTTCGCTTTAGGTAATGATGAAATGTTGGTTATAATCACCAATATTCGGTTACAACAGAAAAATGTTGGCAAAACTATTGGTTGCCACAACCATCAATTATGGCAACTTAATACATTTTTTGCAATTCACTGGCATAACCGCTCAATGAGTTGCGTCTACAATACAATGATCATATTTATCATCTTGTGGTATGTCGAACCGAATATACATAAGGAGTAAAAACATTCAGTGATTGCAACCGAAATTCTTTTTTTTGCAACGAAGTTTTAGTAGCTCCAACTGATTTGTGACTATTTTTTTCTCTGTGTGCACTAAAACCAATATTGAATTTTATGATGATGCTTAAAATCATTCCAAACTTTAACTTAAACTTAACCTTTTAATCAAATTTTAAAAAAACCTACTCATAATTCAAATAACAGAATTTTTTTTTCCAAATTATAAAATGTAAAATTTCAATAAAAAAAACTGTTTTATTTCGTTCAGATAACCGAATACATAAAATTTAACAATAAGTTGGTCCAGCTTATACTTAGTAGGGACATAAATACTGTTACAACATTGAACACACCCAGCAGAACTGAACATACCCCGTTAATGTCATATGGGTTTTGAAAGCTAACCTCAATAGCGTTAGTCTGTAACGGGATTTCAAAATTGTTTCAACTTTCATCATGGAGTGGTCAGATAATAAGAACCGTATCGCTGTACTTAGAAAGGACATAAACACTGTTACAACATTGAACACGCCCATTTCAATAGCAGAACTGAACATACCCCGTTAATTTCATATGTGTTTTGAAAGCTTACCTCAATAGCGTTAGTCTGTCACGGGATTTTAAAATTGTTTCAACTTTCATCATTGAGTGGTCAGATAATGAGAACCGTATCGCTGTAATAGCGCTTTTCAGGTGTGAAATGAAAAAAAGCGATATTTTCAAAACGCTCCGGCCACTAGGGATTAGCCGCCTACCGATGCATACAACTGTTTGAGGGGACTGGAGTTGTAAGAAACCGCCACCGGTCGGCCCGTCCACGCTCTGTTCAAACACCGCATGGCATCAAAGCCGTTAAATCAAGAACTCACAAAAACCCGCTCCGAAAACAGAAAATCATGGCACGTGAGATGAATATCACGCAAAAGTCCATGAGTAGAATCATTAAAAAAGACTTGGGACTTGGGGCTTTCAAACGACGTACCGGACATTTATTGACTGCAGCTTAAAAAAAATAGAATTGAAAAATGCAAACGTCTTATGGTGAAGCACGCTGATAATTTGCACAGAAAAATTTTGTTCACCGATGAAACAATTGTTACCGTTCAGGTAAATGTAACAAGCAAAATGATAGAGTGTATGCGTGGCCATCTAAGGAAGCATCTGAAGTGATCCCAAGGGTGGAAATGGGTCATCACCCAGCTTCAGTCATGGTTTGGCGGGTGTCTCTTACGATGGGGTCACTGATCTACATTTCTGCGAACAAGGAGTCAAAACATCGACCAAAGTTTACCAAGAAACCGTTTTGGAAGTTGTTGTGAAGCCTCCTAACAATTCCCTGTTCCAAAACCAGCCATGGACTTTCCAGCACGATTCTGCGCCGGTCCATAAGGCTAATACGTCCCAGGCCTGGCTTCGAAACAATTTGCCAGCGTTCATTCCCTCTGAAAAATGGCCCTCAGCCAGTCGAGATTTGAACCCATTGGATTACAAATTGTGGACGGTTTTAGACGACAAGGTTTGTCACAAAAATACCAACATTGGATTTCTTAAGACTTGGCAACAGTTGGAGCTGTTGCCAATTTTTCAATGGACGAGGTTCGTGCAGCTATTGACGATTGTCCAGTGCGACTTAAGGCGTGTGTAAAGGCAAAATGCGGACATTTCGAATAAGTAGATTCTTTTTGGATACAATACGAGGGCGACCGCAAAACTAACTGGCCCGGCACATTTTCTGTTTTACTAGCAACTTTTTTGTTTGTTTTTTAAAAGCAATCTTTTATAAGTCATCTGTCAAAATTTCCGAAATATTTAATGATTATTTTCTTTGTTACAGGTGATTGAAGTAAACAAGTTTTATAATTTTTGAAAAAGGGAAAATAAAGAGTTTTGTGCGGTTATTAAACACTTTTATATGAAAGGTTATACGCCACAATTAACCAAAGATGAATTGGATTCTGTTCATGGTGATAATGCACCATCATACTCCACCGTGAAATCCTGGGTTCAACAATTTAAAAAGGGTCGTTCACGTACGGAAGATGAACAACGCTCTGGAAGACCGAAAACTGCTATTACTATTAAAAACATTAGAAAAATATTTAATGAAGTGACTAAAGATAGACGAATAAAGCTCTGAGAACTTGCTGATATTGTTGAAATACACGAAAAACAAATTTGGAGTATTTTACATGATGAACTCCACATGAAAAGCTATCCGCAAGATGGGTGCCGCGTTTGTTGACTTTGCCCCAAAAAATCGTCCGTTGGACCAATTCCGAAGAGCTCTTCATAAACATGGATCCATCACTACATCCCAGAATGCAAAAAACAGTCAAAACAATGGATAGAAGCTGGTAAAAGTGGTCCCAAGAAGGCGAAAACTGTTAAGTCAGCAGGAAAAGTAATGGCCACAGTATTTTGGGATGCAAGGGGTATAATATTTATTGATTATCTTGAGAAAGGAAAATCTATAAATAGTGAATATTATTGTGCATTATTGTATCGGTTGAGTGAAGAAATCAAGATAAAACGACCGCATTTAGAACAAAAAAAAGTTCTTTTTTATCAAGATAATGCTCCTTTACATACTGCATTTTTAACTCAACAAAAACTGGCCGAATTACGATTTGAAATTGCTCCGCATCCACCATATAGTCCAGATTTAGTTCCTTCTGATTATTTCTTGTTTCCAAATTTAAAAAAAATTCTCGGTGGCAAAAAATTGTCGTCCAATAGCGAGGTTATTGCTGAAACTGAGGCATATTTTGAAGGTCGTATTTTTCGGATGGAATTAAAAAACTTGAAAAACGTTTGATGAAGTGTATTGAGTTGGAAGGAGATTATGTTGAAAAATAAATACATAATAATAATTCCAAAAAAACGGTTCTTTTTATGTTAGGCCAGTTACTTTTGCGGTCGCCCTCGTATACATCAATAAATATATGTGACAGCGCATACAGAAAGGGGCCTAAGGGTAAAAAAATCAATTTTCACTTTTTTTTTTGTTGTGGACAACATCTGAGCATCGAATGAGACCGATCCCATGCCCCAAAAGTGTTCCCTCCCAGAGATATGCGCGTGTTATGAAAGTGATGGTACACCCAAGATACACGTCTTTAAAATGGCTCTCCTGAACAAAACTGGTTTTTACCCTTAGGTCCCTTTCTAGTTTGCGCGTCACACATTAAAAAATATTTGGTTCAAAAACATTCAGTACTTTTTATTTTACAGCATAAAACGCGTGTAACAGTATTTATGTTCCTACTAAGTAAATGCTCGAAGTTATGTCAACCGAACTCAAAGAGTTCCTATAGCCAATATCCTATAACAACAACCAATACATGTACAAATTCAGTTCCAACAATCACCCTTATAAGTTAGGGTTACGGATACTTTGTCTTTTCAATCGATTCTTTCAGTTTCCACTACTGAAAATTGTCGTGTGCCCATTGAACATTCTGTTGTTGTAATAAAACCAACACACATTCGTCTATACCGCGGCAGCCGGTTCTATGGACCGGATTGACCGAAGAAAAATTCTTCGGCCAGGGGCTGTCACCCCGCCACACTGTTGCCGCGTACACCAAAAACAAACAAACATTCGGTTGGCAAAAAACAAAATCGGTTGTGGCACGAAATCTGTACTCTGTGTGTATGAATACTTTACCAAAAAAAAATCAAATGATCATGAAGCAAAATTTCAGGATTAAATAGTAACGAAGTGATATTGTTTGTTTCCGTAGCACCACAAGAATCGTACTCTTATTTTAAATAAATAACTCCTGATTCCCATGTATATTCACCTCACAAGGCCACAACTTTAAATTTCCGCCTTTTCTTGTCGTCCACTTTAAATGGGTAAAATGTCGAGTCCTTCCTGTTTCCCAAATACTTTTTACCAAAACCTTTACAGTCGGCTGAGAAAAACAAAAAAAAAAAACCAAGATGATTAAAGACCATCAGAGAAACCTTGTGTCATTGTAATTAAGATTTCATTTTCTCGTATTTTCACACTCAACCCTCCCCCCTCCACACACATTAAAGATATCCTGAGAAATGAGAAGTACTCAAATGTTTTCACAGGAAATTAAATTTGCTCGATAATGATAGGGTTCTTTTTTTTTGTTGGCACTTTGTTCTAAAAGAGGATTAGAATTACTTAAATGCTTCTTATGCCAATAAGGGTTGAGAGAAACACCAGCAGCACACTTGAAATCCTTCGGAGAATTTCCCATAAATGTTTTTCCAAATAATTGGTTTGCCAGGATATCAGAAATCACATTAAGAAGTTAAACGACAGTTGGTGTATGAGTGTGTGTAGATGTAAAATAAAAATCAATAACATACAAAACAAATCTAAGGACATTTATGTGGAAGTGTAGCTTCTGGTTATATACTTTTATTTGTCTTCATATAAAGTATGTGAGTATGTATTTTAAAAATGTCCTTGTATTGTGTGTGTGTGTGCGTGGGAGTGTTAAGAATGGGTGATTCCCAAATTTTGAATTGTTTATGGTTGTGTTAATCTCACAATTTCGAATTTTCTCCATCAAATATTTTTATTTCATGCACGTCTCAGTATTAACAGCATAAATAACAATCATTTTACACATGTTCGAGCAGTCAATAAACTCAACGCTCGCACACATAGGCACACCCACATTCATGAATAACCCATACAAAGACAGAGCAACATATTGACAGGTTGCCTAGGGAATCCAATCACCCTGCATCAATGAATGCCTAAGCACTTGTGGTTGTTTTAGGCAATTGTAGATTAGCTTAACCTTGATGTTTATACCCTACAGCATACGCATCATGTCGATGAGAAGCCCCAACGAAATTTTGATAATCCGCAAGATTTTGATAAAAATTAATCTTTAGAGAATTGTAAAAAATCCCTGTTCGGCATTTTTTCTTATTAGTGCAACCTTTGTGATTATCGTTGAATTTGTGGTATAGAAGGAATCATGAATGAACATTTAAAGAAGTCCTCAGAAAAAAAATTTTAAATGTAGAGGCTGAAAAATCAATAACTGTATAGGACCTTCGGCTAAAGAAAGTTTCCCGTTTGTTCCTTAAAGGGTTTTTTTTTTAGAAAAGTAAGATCGTGGATGCTGAAAAAGTCCTTACAATAAATACATTTTGTAAAATATTGTTAAAAGTATATTTAATGTTTGTTTTATAAACGGTGATGCAACTTTAACTCTCGATGTTAATTGTAAATAAAACAAAAAGTTTTCAGAGAATTATCTTAAACTCTTTTTTAATATGATAGAGGGATCTATGACAATTTTGTGTGAAACAAAATATCGACCAGATACTCGACACGGCTTCGGTGGCACACCTCTATCGATGGTCAATATTTTAAATGAGTCTGAGACACACGCAGAGAAAAGATATGGTTATTAAAGTATATGGTCACCGCAACAATAATATGTTCTCTACAATAAAAACATGTTCGTCGCAACCATAGTATTGTTTTTTGAATTCCATGTCGACAACAGTATGATTGCGGAAATATTAATATTGTTGAAATGTATATTTAATGTTTGTTTTATAAAGGGTGATGCAACTGTAACTCACGATGTTAATTGTAAATGAAACAAAAAGTTTTCAGAGAATTATCTTAATATTTTTTTGAACATGATAGAAGGATCTATGACAATTACTTAGTAGGGCCATAAATACTGCTACACACGTTTTAAGCTGTAAAATAAAAACTACTGAATGTTTTTGGACCAAATATTTTTTAGTATATTTATTGATGTATATTGTTTCCAAAAAAGAATCTACTTATTCAAAATGTCCGCATTTTGCCTTAACACACGCCTTAAGTCGCACTGGCCAATCGTCAATAGCTGCACGAACCTCGTCCATTGGAAATTTGGCCACAGTTCGAACTAAAGCAGTCTTAAGAGATCCAATGTTTGGGTATCTTTTGTGACAAACCTTGTCCTCTAAAACCGTGCACAATTTGTAATCCAATGGGTTCAAATCTGGACTGCCTGAGGGCCATTCTTCAGAGGAAATGAACGCTGGCAAATTGTTTCGAAGCCAGGCCTGGGACGTTTTAGCCTAATGAGCCGGCGCAGAATCCTGCTGGAAAGTCCATGGCTGGTTTTGGAACAGGGAATTGTTAAGAGGCTTCACAGCAGCTTCTAAAACGGTGTCTTGGTAAACTTTGGCCGATGTTTTGACTCCTTGTTCGCAGAAATGCAGGTCAGTGACCCCATCGTAAGAAACACCCCACCAAACCATGACTGAAGCTGGGTGATGAGCCTTTTCCACCCTTGGGATCAGTTCAGATGCTTTCTTAGATGGCCGTGCATACATTCTTTCATTTTGCTTGGTAAATTTTTCCTGAACGGTAAAAATTTTTTCATCGGTGAACAAAATTTTTCTGTGCAAGTTATCAGCGTGCTTCACCAAAAGACGTTTACATTTTTCAATCCAAATTGTTTTTTGTAAAGCTGCAGTCAACAAATGTCCGGTACGTATTTTGAAAGCCCCAAGTCCCAAGTCTTTTTTAATAATTCGACTCATAGACTTTTGCGTGCTATTCATCTCACGGGCCATGATTTTGTTTTCGGAGCGGATTTCTGTGAATTCATGATTTAACGGCTTTGATGGCATGCGGTGTTCGAACAGAGCGTAGGCGGCCCGACCGGTGGCGGTCTTTTACATCAGCAGTTTCCTCAAACAGTTTTATGCATCGGTAGACGAACATGCGGCTAATCCCTAGTGGCCGGAGCTTTTTGAAAATATCGCTTGTTTTCATTTCACACTTGAATAGCACTATTACAGCGACTAACGCTATTGAGGTTAGCTTTCAAAGCATATGACATTAACGGGGTATGTTGTAACAGTATTTATGTCCCTACTAAGTATGTGTGAAACAAAATATCGACCACATACTCGCCACGACTTGTGTGGCATGCCTCTATCCGATGGTCTACATTTTCAATGAGTCTGACACATAATAGACATTCAGTGGCGTGCCTAATTATCTCATTCGTAAGCTCTTGCATTGTTCTTGGCTTCTTGACCTTTTCTTTTATTTTATTGAGACTTTTTTCAAAAACAAGGACAGACATATACTAGATCTATGAACAAGAAATTGCTTATGACTATAATGTATTGTCTAAATTACCAATAACGTGCAGCTAACGGCACCAAGCCTTTTCTGTGTGTAGAAATATTTTTAATTTGGTATGTAGCTCTGATAAGTGTGTTCGCCCTTGCTCCCGAGGCTAAAGTGGTCTTAGGAGTGAAATATCCTAGAATTTAGCTTAAAAGTAAACTTACAACTAGCCTAAAATTATGGGGTGAACGGAAGGGGTTGATTGCAAAAAAGGAGAGGAAAGAAGTCCAACAGTATCAATCATTGTTTCGTTCTCCGTGTGGCAAGAGGCACCATAATGTTGAAACCACATATCGCCCAGATCCAAATGCTCAATTTCTGGCAACAAGAAGTCCGTTATCATCTCGCGATAGCGAACCTCATTTTCGAAGAAGAAGATTTCGAAGAAGTACGGCCGGATGACAGAACGAACTCGGCGAGCATGCACTAGTATAATTTTTCTTACAGACCCGGTTTGCTGAAATTTGCTCACAATTCTTCCGATTATATACACATTTGGTCGATTATGCTAAGCAATAAAATCACGAAGTGCACAAAATGCATTTTTTAAAGCCCATTTTCGTAAAAGGCTTCGACGGTCTTAACGGGCTGCTCAATAATTTATCTCTCCATGGTTGATTTATCAGACACTGAAACAAAGAAATGTCAAATTAAGTTGTGCAAAAAACTTGACGTTTAAAAGTGACTCGTAACTGACATCGTGCGTTATGGTTGGACCACTTTTAGTATTATATTTTTATATTAAAATGAAATTATCGATTAACTAGAATGTTGTTTTACCATTCGTCAGATGTTGGTAGGTATATTACATTATTCATTCGGCTTGAAACACCTCGAAATATTGATAGGCGATCTTCGTAAAATTCTAAGCCCTTTCCTTACGTCGTTGTGATACAGGATATTATGACAGTGCAGATGTTTGCAACACATTAAAGAAATGGAAGTATACCCTATGTTAAGCGATGTCTGTCTATCGTCTATCGTTGAACTCAAACTACAGGTCGCAATTATGAACCCATTTCGGTGAAACTTGGTATATTCTTCAAGTTTGACCCAAGATCGAAGTTGGTTCACAAGGGGTAATACTTATTTTGATATCACACAGGGTTTTCCCGATTTCAAGACCTACAGCTCTAAAAGCCACATAAAACATCTGATTTCGACCACATTTCGCACATATGCGGCCCACACACGTTACAACTTTTCGTTCAACTAAGACGAAGAAGCAAGTTGGCCGTTCTCCTCACACGTAACAATTTTTCGACCAACTTCTTATTCAACTTCACTCAAAGAATTAATTTTGAAGCGTCAACATCGTCAACTTAAATTCGAGCATATCCAAGTCCCTTAAAAAACAGAATTCTTCGAAGTACCATAGACTTGAGGCATAAATATCATCTGCACCTGCTGCAGATTTTTGGCTTTGAATATGTTTTTTCAGCTCGCACCGGTAACATGTTCGAAATTTTTCTTTTTACGTCTTCTACATTTGCATCACTTTTAACTTTTTTTTATATACCATTAATAATTTTTCGTACGATTCTTTCTTATATTTTTATTTTTATATTTTTCGCTTTTACAGTTCCACAACTCTGGCATACTTTTTTATACCTCGATAAAATCGCGCATTGGTATATAATCCTCACTCTCACTCATTTTTGTTTGGTTGCTTTCCGCTCACAATTGCTGTTGTTTGATCAACGTCAAAACAAAAATGAGGAAGAAAAGGCAATAATGTTGAACAACATGCCCTCACACGTACCAACCAGGTTGGCCAACTTGAACAGAAATCAAAATATTTTGATTTTGAACCACCCAACGACCAACTAGCCCTTAAAACTTGCTATTCAACTTAGTCAAGTTGAACGAAAAGTTGTAACGTGTGAGGGCCGCATTATAAAGTCTTATAGTCAGCTAAGCCGCCCGACCTTAACTTATTTACTTGATGAGGATAAGGTAAGTTTAGGTAAGGTTGTAAAGATAGCCTATCCAAAGACAAATGTCGAGTTCACTTGATGGCCTTAAAGGCTCATTGGAGCAAAAGAAGGAAGGAAGAAAAAAAGAAGCTATCCAAAGACAAATGTCGAGTTCACTAGACCTTAAAGGCACATTGGAGGCCTTAAAGGCTCATTGGAGCAAAAGAAGGAAGAAAGAAAAAAAGAAGCTAGCTAGAGAAAATATACAAACAGCTTGTCGGATTTGTTTTAATGGTATCTGCTACGGTGATCTGCTGTTTCGAGCAGTTCGAAACCAGCCCACGATCTCAAAAAAGTTTAGGAGTGGTTAAGGGTAGACATTTGTTAGATCGGTCAGGCAGTTGAAGACCCGTGCATGCGGAAAGATATGATCCACTGACTGTTTCTCTTCTACATACGAGCAACTTTTACAGTAGTCTCGCACACAGATCAGATTTGTTGCCACAACCGAATTTTTTGCCAACCGAATGTTGGTGGTTGCACCTACTATCCATGTATTTCATCGCGACAACCGAATGTTGATTGGGCAATTCTCAGACTGGTACTTTTGTTTGCAGAGAAAATGTGTCGGTAATCCTAACAGAATAAGATGATCATTGTAACTGAATTTTGACATATATTAGTTGCTGTTAGATATTGTTGGTTAAAAGTGTTCTTAAAAATCGGTTGCCATTACCACGAACATTTTTTAACTGCACCAACTGATGGTAAAATGTTATGTATTCGGTTATCTGACCGAAATAATATTTGATTGAATGAACTCTTTTGTTCGAAATATAAGCAGTTTTTTGAAGACTTGGTTTTTGTTTTCAAATCTAATAAGTTTGTACGCACAAGTGGAATGATTTTCTGCATAAAATTGGTATGGTCGGTTATAAAACTACGTACCGTGATATGATTGTAGCAATCTCGAACCAGGAAAGTTAGTTTGTCGAGCAGAGAGTATGTGTTGGGTTTTAAGCTTGCTCGTCCTTTTTGGCTCATTTTTCCGCCATCTAGTTACATGTATATCGCTGAAATACTCATATCAGGGTCTTATTTCTTTGGATTCCTTTAAGTAATTCCATACATCTTATTACATATTTTGATCTCACTGTCTTAGAGTTTAGCGCCTTTATGGCTATATGTTGTCCACATATATATCCGGACATTAGAAGTTGCAAATCTTGTCTGCAACTGCATTGGTTCCGAATATCTCCGCCAAAAACATCAATTTGATATTCTCACACACGAGAAAAAAATAAGTTGGGAATTCGTTTGAACTACATTGACTCGGTTGCATAAAGGAAATTCTGTTCAATCACCAAATGTTAAAAATCGTAATGGATATTCGGTTCGAAATACCACAAGATGATAAATATGATCATCGGTCTGTACTCACAACTTATTGATCGATCATCAAAATGAAATGCAAAAATGTTGTTGTTGTCACAACAATATATTTATTTTGAAGTCTTGTTCGTCTATGGGCGATCTGCTTCGATGTCCAGGTGGAGGAAACGCGCCATTTGAACTGGATGAGTCCACAGAGACCTGGGGGTCAGCTGAGTGGGCTTGGCCGGACAATTGAAGAGGTGCAGTACATCATGTGGTCCCTGATGGCAGGCGGGACAGATGTCCGGAACGTTAGCATCAATTCGTGCCCAGTAAGAATTGAGGCGGCTGCACCATCCAGATCTCAGCGGCGAAAAAACCGTGCTAAGTCAGTGAGGTAACAGTTGATTTTCTCGCAAATGTCATCCACTTTAGGTCCTAACGCCAGAATTGTGCAATCGTCAGCGTACGACACAATTTCAGCGCCGGCTGGTGGTGCAGGAAGTTTAGAGAGGTAGAGGTTAAACAGAACCGGGGATATAACTTCACCCTGGGGAACTCCTTGTTTACCTCTACGGGGCTTCGACTTTCTGTCTCTAAATTCTACATATGAACACACCTATAGTTTATGACCCAACGTTTCCAACTGGGCGGAAGGGACGTTTCTTCAATGTCCTCGAACAGAGTGGCATGATTGACCGTGTCGAAGGCTTTTGTAAGGTCAAGAGCCACAAGGACCGTCCTGTCGTTAGGCTTTTTCTGGTTAAGGCCGCGACTTATACGTGTGGTGATAGCGTGTAAAGCAGTTGTTTTGCTGTGCTGCTTGCGGAATCCATGCTGATGATCAGCACTAGGGAAGTGTTCGATCAGGCTGGGGAGGAGCAGTGCTGCAAGCGTCTTTGCTACTGGAGAAAGCAAGGAGATCGGACTGTACGAATCTCCTTTACTTGCGCCTTTGCCTGGCTTCAGTGGCGGAACCACTCTGCCCATTTTCCAGGCATCGGGAACTACGTGAGTGGCTAGCGACAGATTGAGCACTTTGGTCATGTACTCTACTCCCGGAGTATCCAAGTGCTTTAACATCATCATTGAGATTCCGTCCGGACCCAGCGCCTTTGATGACTTTGCGCTGCGGATGACATGGGCAACTTTGCTAACGGTTAATTGTGGTGGTGCCTCTTCGACTCGGAGAGCGCGGATACGACGCAATACTCTCCTTTTCGCCTTATCACTCTCTGGGTGCTCAATAAAAAACCGGTTAAAATAACCCGTTTGGGTCTGTCACTGTTCTATCACCGAACGTGAGAGCTGTCCGATCATCCTTCCTTACAAAGTTAGAGAGCGATTTGACCGTTTTACACAACTTACCGATTCCGGAACTCAAGTTGCATTGCTTTAAGTGGTCTAGCCATTTGTTCCGCTTATATTCATTGACCAACCTACTGATCTCGGAGTTGAGATCCCTAATTCTAGGGTCAGTAGGGTTGGAGCGACGAATGTCATCACACACGTCTGCGAGTCCCATTGCCTCTGCTGGGAAGTTTGGTCGTACTTCGGGTATTAGACCAGCAGGGATATGGTGAGCGGCTGCTGTGAAACGCGAAAGTATTTAGTGATGGTTGAGGCAACCAATAGTTTTGCAAATTTTGTTGTTGTAACCAATTATTAGTGATAATAACTGAAACTTTATCATAACTAAAAAATGATACTTTTTTTTTAAAAATTAAATAAGTCGGTTTTTTTTTAATAAAAATCATCCACCATCTTTTCCACATTTTCTTTGCCATAACCCTTGCTTTGAATTTTTCAATTGCGTAAGCAAACAGTTTTAGCTTCTGACTACAATTTTATTTTTTTGCGTTGATCGAGTGTGGTAGGATCCAAAAATTATTTTCTAAAGGTTCAGATACTTGGTATGTTGCATTGATTTTAATAACTCTAAATTACAGAGTAGCAACTAGCATTCGGTTAAACTGATGGAATACTCGAGTTGCATGTAACCCCATTCAATCGCTTGGCAAAACAAAATTGGGTGGTGGCAACGAATCTGTTCTCTATGTATGGCTTCTGTACTAGTCCCTGATCCCGTACACGAGTCCTTTTACGAAACATCCATGAAGATCGCGATTTTGAAGCGTCTAATGCCCAATATTCTCTCGTTGGAATTTTGTTTTGAAAGATCATCCTCAGTGACAGCTAGTCTGACTTTTCGTCAAGCCTACCCCTCCAATAACGGCTTCGCAGAATGCACGGGTTCGGTGCGATCCTTTCGGCCCATATCCTTATCAAGATGTCTTTGGACTAAATGATTAGTATGGCTTCCAGCCCCGCATTGGTTGTCTTCGATTTACTGAAATCGTGTTAAAACAATCTAAAGGACATTTTTAGTCTTCGTATCCACTTTGTGTATGTTTAAAGGTACTTAATAAATGGACCATCTATGGTTGCGAATATACGTAGTAATACAAAATGTCCTATAGATCCATAGTATTTTCAATGTCCTTGCCGTGGTGTAGTTTATCTTGCGGTCAGTCTTTACCGCCTCTACCGTTTTTTATACTTTTTTTTACTCCGTTTATATGCCCATAAAGATTTAGTCGTACGCACGTGCATACATTCTTCTAAACAATAGTTTCATGCTTTGTTTTCCTCGTCGATTTTATTTATTTTTATGGTTTTGATATAAACGCACATCAGCACATTTGCACTTTAATGGGGGAGACGGTAGGAGGCTGAAGCAATACAAGAGGCAATAAAATCAATATGACTGTTGGTCATTCCCTATGAGAAATTTATATGTTAATATCAGGAATGGCAAGACAGTTAAAAGGGCGGGGGCCCAAAATAAGGCTAAAAAAGAGTAGTAAAAAACAATAACCTTGGCTACGAAAGTATCAAAAGGGCTAAACTATTAAATGGCAAAAAAGCGATTGCAGAGAACAGGAGTGGTAAGAGCAAAAACAAATGGATGATACGACAATAAAAACATTGCTAAGTTCTGACATAAAAATCTTACTTAGTACCATATGTCTTTTTTCTGGTAAGGAGTTCAAACAGGGTTAGGGTTCTGTAACTCTGACAAGAAAATTCTCTTAGTTCCCTAACCGCTTGTCCAAGTAGTTCAAAATTTGTATGTCGAGCCCTAACCGCGAAAAAGTCGTAACCTCCAAAAAGAAAATTTTACATGAGAGGATTTTTTTTGGTTTTTTGTCTAATTCATCTAAAGGATTTCGATACAATAGAATAATTTGCTATATCTTAGTTAATATAAATTTTTAATATTTAATCTTAGAGCATTATACAATTTTCTATCTAATTTCATAAAAAAGCGAGTGCAGCTTACGGCTTTTTTGAGGTTAGAACTAAATATGTGACGCGCAAAATAGAAAGGGACCTAAGGTTAAAAACCAGTTTTGTTCAGGAGAGCCGTTTTAAAGATTAGGACCCTTTCTATTTGCGCTTAGAATCGTCGACTTTACTTTCATAAAACGCGCATATATCTGGGAGGGAACACTTTTGGGGCATGGGATCGGTCTCATTCGATGCTCAGATGTTGTCCACATAAAAAAAAGTGAAAAGTTGATGAAAAGATTTGTTCAGGAGAGCCATTTTAAAGGTTAGGCCCCTTTCTATTTGCGCTTAGAATCGTCCGAATTCTGGGAGGGAACACTTTTAAGGCATGAAATCGGTCTCATTCGATGCTCAGATGTTGTCCACATCAAAAAAAGAAATAAAAAATTGATTTTTTTTACCCTTAGGTCCCTTTCTCTATGCGCTGTCACATATGCTTCTCTTTTTACGGTTTCACAGTAGTCAAAATTTGTCAGAACACGGTATTACTTTAAAAGCAAGCTAACATTTGAAGTCCGGTTGGGCCAAATTTATGTGCATACCCTAACACAGTACAACATTTTTCAGGTGATTGATTCGGGACTCAATTCTGATAATTGTTTGTGAAAGTAGCCCCAAAAAGAAGAACTTCTGCATCATTTGTTTGGTCAAGGTACATCAAATAATAATTTATTAATTAATTTAAAGTAAGTAAGTATCGTATAGGGGAATTTGTCACGTTTTAGTTTCTATTGTTTGTCATAACTCGAGAACCACTAGTCCGACTAAGATGAAACAGATTAAAAAAATTAAAAATTACAATTCCTTTAATCTGTTCATACAATGTTTCGCTGCAAAAGCAACAGTATCGCAGTTATAAATAAATGTATGAAGAAAAAAAATATTTTTGGCCTAAAAAATTAGTTTTTTTTTTTGAATTCATAAAAAATACAGAACGGTTAAAAGTGTCAAGTACTATTTCTTTCACGTAATGTCACATAACCTATGAACAAAATGAGACATAGATCATAAAAATCGATTTACGCGTTTCGCTTTTACGCACAATTAAGTGAAGGTATGAATTTCAAAAATTTGCTCGAGCTATGTACAAAATTCTTTGCAAAAAACGTTGATGACTTTTTTATGATTCTTAGAATTTTAAAAAAAATAAATAATAAATAAAGGTATGCATTTCAAAATTTTGCTCGAGATATGTACAAAATTGTTTGCAAAAAACGTTGATGACTTTTTTATAATTCTCAGAATTAAAAAAAATAATAAATAAACAAAAGGTTTTTTGAGTTTATGATTGCTCATAACGCTAACTCGTGGACGCTGACTTTGTGTTCTGGTTCATTTATGATACCTAATCCGTTCGCAGTCAACTACTAGAAAAAAGGAAAGTTTGGAGATGAAAGCACCGAAGATGAAGATGACACTGAAATTTGTGGACAAACTGAACAAAACATGCCCTTGAATAGTATGTCCATCTCGGATGATGATGCTGACTCAGAACATGAATATGAACAACCTAGGAAAAAATAAGGTCATCAGAACCACAAGCGACAACTTCAACGAGGATGGATAGTGGCAATAATTGAAAATGTTCTAAATTTTGTTTCCATGCATAGATTACATATGAAAATCTCATATTTTTCTATATAATCATATTTTTATATATTTGAAAGAATAGCTGTAATATGAATCGGTATGTTTATTTTCATGCAAAATACAGAATCAATAAAAAAGTCATCGATGTTTTTTCTAAAGAATTTTGTGCATATCTCGAGCAATTTTTTGAAATTCATACCTTCACTTAATTGTGCATAAAAGCGAAACGCGTAAATCGATTTTCATGATCTATGTCTCATTTTGTTCATAGGTTATGTGACTTTACGTGAAAGTAATAGGACTTGACACTTTTTGCCGTTTTGTATTTTTTATGAATTAAAAAAAAACTTTAATTTTTTAGGCAAAAAATATTTTTTTTCTCATACTTTTATTTATAACTGCGAAACTGCTGCTTATGAAGCGAAACATTGTATGAACAGATTAAAGGAATTGTAATTTTTAATTTTTTTTTGTATTTATTTCAGCTTAGTCGGACTAATGGTTCTCGAGTTATGACAAACTAAAGAGCCTAAAACGTGACAAATTCCCCTATACGATACTTACTAACTTCAAATTAATTATTAAATTATTATTTGATGTACCTTGACCAAACGAATGATGCAGAAGTTCTTCTTTTTGGGGCTACTTTTACAAACAATTATCAAAATTGAGTCTCGAAATCATTTGTTGCACTGTGTAATTCTTGGTCCACCTACTCCACATAAGAAATGTTTAAATGACACATCCTTTGGTTGACCAACCATAATGCATAATGTTAATTGTGAGTCTCACCTTAACGTCAAGTTTTTGGACTAACTTAATTTGACTTTTCCTTGTTTCAGGGTTTGGCATATTCAACGATGGAGAGGTATACAATTGTGCAGCGCGTTAAGTTTGTTGAAGCCTTTTACGAAAATGGGCTCTCAATGAATTTCATGCACTTCGTGATTTTTGGTCAGCATAATCGACCAATTGTGTCCACCGGGTCTGTATGAAATGTGAAAATACATGTGCTTGCTAGCCAAGTTCGTTCTGCGGAAAACATTGATATTGTCCACAAGAGTGACAGTTTGTTGCGGCGGTTTATAGGCTGGCGGCGTCATCGGGCCGTACTTATGCGAAAATGAGGTCGGCCAAGCAGTTGTTGTGAACGGTTATCGCAATCGCGA
The DNA here is from genome assembly GCA_963513945.1 of Hydrotaea diabolus. NCBI lineage: Eukaryota > Metazoa > Arthropoda > Insecta > Diptera > Muscidae > Hydrotaea > Hydrotaea diabolus. Next base: position 163,006,388 of record OY740717.1, read on the forward strand.
GATGACAAAGGACTTCTTTTGAGCAGGAATTGAGGAGATGGACCTGGACAATATATGGTTCCAACAGGATTGTGCCACTTACCACACAATTAACATAACAATATCTTGTTTGCGCGAGAAATTTAACTCTTCTGTCGACTGTACTCCGACATGTTAATTAATATAAAATGAGTTAATCATACAGTAATTTAAATGGATTTAGCTAATATGCACATTATACGAGTACTAACTATTTATACTTTACAGGGTCTCAAATCCGTATCTGGAATAGGAAAATAAGTATACAATTCTGGGGAAGGATTAAAATGCATTTTCTCGCTTCTGGACGTCAGCAAAAGAAAATTCTTACGAAAATCCTCATAAGCCGCAGTACAATTGCAATATGACAAACCGTTTATGATTTTCATTAGAAGAGGCTGTAATGATGCAAAATAGAAAAAATCAGTGCATCTGTTATGCCACTATCCATTTTAAAAGGTAAGTCAGCTATTAAGATTTTATGCACTTAGTAGGATTACAATTTACATCGAGCATCCAATGCTATCTTAACCCTTTGAAACTCACTCACGCTACGAATTTTACGTATACTTTTCTACACCGACAAAATTCTGTTCTTACTAATAACGAAACATTCTTCTTACTATGTTCTGCGTAAATTCATTAATACGAGGGCGGTTCGGAAAGTTCTTAGCCTATCAATGAAAGAGAATAGTTAGTTTTTCAAAAATATTTTTATTTTTCAATATTATCTCCTGAAACTACAATACACTTAGTCCAACGCTTATCTAACAATTCTATCCCTTGATTAAAATAGTTTTCCTCAAGGTCTTCAAAATAGCGGTTTACAACTGTAATTGCATCTTCATTTGAGGCAAAACGCTTGCCAGCAAGGAATTTTTTTAGATTTGGGAACAGGTAAAAGTCACTGGGAGCTAAATCAGGAGAATAAGGTGAGTGGTCAAGCAACTCGTACTTTAATTCGTTGAGTTTAGCCATTGTTAAAACACTCTTGTGCGCTGGTGCGTTGTCTTGATGAAAAATTAGTTTTTTGTGTTGTAAGCCAGGACGTTTTTCTCGAATTTGTACATTTAATTGATCTAAAAGGTTGCAATAGTACTCTGAATTTTTTGTTTTACCCTTTTGCAGATAGTCAATCAATAAAATACCTTTGAAGTCCCAAAAAACCGTTGCCAAAACCTTACCAGCCGATTGAGTTGTTTTTGCCTTCTTTGGGGCACTTCCTCCAGCTTCAGTCCATTGTTTGGATTGTTCTTTTGTCTCTGGAGTATAGTGGTGGGTCCATGTCTCATCAACAGTTATGAAACGACGCTTATAATCCATTTTATTTCGCTGAAAACGATCCAAACAAGCTTGAGAAATGTTCATTCTTATGCGTTTTTGGTCGACTGTTAACAAGTCCGGCACCCATCTTGCAGAAAGCTTTTTCATCTGTAGTTCTTCATGCAAAATTAAATGGACTCGATCATTTGAGATGCCCATGATATTACTTATTTCACGCACTTCTATTCGTCGATCATTTAATACCATATCATGCACTTTGGCTACAATTTCTGTTGTTGCTGTTTTTGGACGTCCATTACGTCCAATTTTTTACTGTTGCATATGAAGGAGCACTTTCACCTAACACATTCACCATATCATTATGAATTTCTTGTCCCGATAAACCTTTTTTAAGTAAATATTTAATGACACCACGCATTTCTAATTTTTCCATTGTAAAAAAATCGCGGATGCGTCTTTTGTGAACACCTGTTTCTATATGAAGGAGTTGCCAGATTTAACATGTGTTCATAGCAGAGATGGAAGTTTCCAAAACACTTAACTTTTTTCTGTTTATGCCACGCTTTTTGTGCTAGGCTAAGAAGTTTCCGAACCACCCTCGTATTAGTGACGAAGTTTTTCGTACATTGCGCGTTTTTTGTGAAGAAGTTCATACGTATTTTCGAACCGGCTTCTAAAAACTACAGGGTATCCGTCGGGAAGGTATACTAATTTGTTTGTTTATAATTTTTGATTAAATGAAAGAGAGTGCATCTTATATTGATAAATGTTTTATTTAATGTCGGCAATTATGTATGGAATACAATATCAGATAAATGTCCGCCTCTGTTAGCCTCACAAATGCAAGCCCTTTCAGCACATTTTTCATTACACTCTCACACATTTCACGCGGTATTTCATTAATTTCATCACGAATATTTTGCTTGAGTTGCTCAAGCGTTTCTGGTTAGTTTGCATTAAACTTGCAGATATCCCCATAAAAAAAGTCTGGCGCAGTCAAATTAGGCGACCGTGGAGGCCAATCAATATCACCACTTCTTGAAATAACTTGTTGTGGAAAGAGGTCTTGCAGTAATTCCATTGTAATCCTGGCTGTATGCGATGTGGCATCTTCTTGTTGATACCACATGTTAATCAAGCCCAAAGCATGCAGTTCTGGCGTTAAAAAGTTTTCAATCATATCACAATATCGCTCCCCATTGGCAGTTACCGTTACGCCGTTTTCATTTTCATAGAAGTGAAGTCCAATGATTCCTCCTGACCTAATTGCACACCAGACTGTCACTTTTATTGGATGCAAAGTTGACTGATGAATAATTTGAGGGTTTTCCATTGCCCAGAACCGACTATTCTGTTTACTCACATATCCATTTAAATGAAAATGTGTCTCGTCACTCCTTATGATTTTTTTCATGAAAATCGGGGTTGTCATGGGCGGGCTGTAACATCCTATTGGCATATGTACGGCGGCGTAAATGGTCTTGTAGAAGAAGCTCTTGTGTCAACTGAATCTTAAATGGAAACAAATACAAATCCTTGTGCAAAATTGTGGCCAAAGTTGTTCTTTGAAGGCCAAGCTCCTGGAAGACCGGCGTCAAATTGAGGTTGATGGATTCTTTTGAACACTTTCTTGAGCAGCAGTAATGTTTTAGCCGATCTTGCAGTACGTTGTGGTCCATGCTTGGGCCTATCAGCAACAGACCCTCTATCTTTGAAATCATTCACTACACGATAAATAGTGCGTTTTGTTGGCACTTTGTTTCTCCCGAAAATTTCACTAACTTTCTCATCGTCACAGTAATCGATGATTGATTTTGATAAAATGTTTTAACGATTAAAACACGTTGGTTTATCGAATATTTGTCCATAATAAATTTGCCACGTCTCTACTTCACCATTGCCAAATATGAACTGTCAAGACTAATGTTTACCAAAATGGCGGCAAAACAAAGTAGTATATACCTCATGTTAATCAATTATTCGTAATTTTTTCTTATTTTGAATAAAAAGTCATCGATAAAATATTTTTCGTACTTTCTAAAAACATTTTCATGTTAATTTCGCAATTTTCGTATTAATTTTGTACTTTTTCCTACATCTGTTTTAGGAAAATGTTCTTATTTTGTATGAAATGCCTTTATGAGAAAATTAAGTGTCATTGTAATGAACATTTCCATAAAGAATTCTTAATTTTCACAAATTAGATAGCTTAAATATCGAAACGCTGCCTATAACTACATATGTACAGTCGACTCCGCTTAAGTAAAATGCGAAAATGCAGCCACTTCGTTTCAGTTATCCGTAGTTTTCACTTAAGGGTAGTTCGGATAAGTGGAACCCGTTTCGGTTATACAATCTAATGTCAGTAGAAAAAATGTAAATATTTATAATTTATTTCATAAAAATAAATTATATTTATTAATTAATTCAAAAAATGTAAAAATGTATAAATGTAAGTAAATTCAATTCATTCGTTTAAAAGAGGTACATTAATCAGAATACATATATAATGTAAATTGTCTATGTCGTTTAACGAAAATAATCTCTTAGTTATGTTTGTGACATTATGTTTCAAACTGATTGACACAGTATTTGCTCAGGATCGTGTAATTTTTTGCGAGCTTCAGGATTTTCCATAATTAAAATTATCGATGCACGAATTGAAAGAGCGTAATTGACAGTCGGCTTATTGGAAGGGGGTGCACATTGCTTACCTTCAATGTTCTCATCCTTATTTTCTTTAATATCGGAAGCACTGCTAATCAGTTGAAGAATCTTGTTGTCTGTTTAATGCTTACGAGGGCGGTTCGGAAAGTTGTTAGCCTAGCACAAAAAGCGCGGCATAAACAGAAAAAAGTTAAGTGTTTTGGAAACTACCATCTCTGCTATGAACACATGTTAAATTTTGTTTCGATCTGGCAACTCCTTCAACTCGTACAACGTGGCAATTTTTGGTCCATATCAATAAGAAATTCAAGCATAACCACTTTTTTAATGGGATCGCTTTGTTGCCTAGTAATAAATCCAGCTTTTGTGAAGCAGTTTCAAATGGTTTCTCAAGTCCGACTTCACCATTTTTAAGGCATTCAGTATATCAACGATTACATTATCGGTAAATGCGTAAATATTCTCCTTTAATAATATGATTCAGTCCGTAAGAAGCAACATCGACTGGATTAACATGTAACTACTCTTTTTTATCGCCATCTACAATTTCACACTAGCAATTTTCGAGTATTGATGGAGAAGTCGACGAAGCATTTATGTTTTTTTCAGTTAAACGAAGTACATTTCATATACAAAATTGTCAGTTTAGTTGAAATTGTAATTTCACTTATGCGATATTTTCACTTTAACGGAGTAACTCTTAAGTCGAGTGAATTGTTTGAAATTCGCATAAAAACCAATTCTGTAAAACTTATATTTCAGATAACCGATATTTTTCAGTTCCGTGTATTTCAGTTATTCGGAGTCGACTGTACTTGCATTTGAATAAATAAGTACATGTGCACATACAAATTCGCACACTTTGTGCTTTTGCACTGTGGTGGAAATGGTATTGTGCTTTGTAGATTGATCTATGCAGAGTTTGAAGAATATACATAGAAGAGCAATTCTCGTTAGTTTGAATGAGACTACTGAATAAGTTTTTTGATAACTCTTTCTATTATTTTTCCTCAAGTTTAAGGTCAGCTATAAGAAAAATAATAGAAAGAGTTTTTCTAATAACAGGTCGAATAAACTAACATGAAATTATTTTTTTTAATTTTTTGATTGAAGTACTTGTTCCCAAAGGCTGCTAAAGAAAACACTAGGCGGTATTTGAAAAGCCTTGCAACCATAGCCAATACATTTCACCGATTATATTAACGTTAATTCTAAAAAGAAACCGCAAAGGTCTCGAACCTGAATATAGGTTCGAGACCTTTGATCCATCTAGAGGTATTTTTTCAGAACATAAGAAAATATTGAAATTGAAATCAAGTGTGGAATCTTTATTGGTAATTCGAAAGGAGATTTTATGGCATTTATTTTTTGAATATAATTTCCTTCAAATGTTGGCCGAAACTACGCCTCAGGGTTTCCATTCAGAGGGTCCAATTTTAGATGACTCGTTCGAGCATTTTGACCGGTATGACTTTAATGACAGACGTAATGTTGGCTCCAAAACCTGAATCGTAGCTGGTTTGTCAGTATAGACTGGACTTTACGTAACCCCAAAGAAAAATGTCTAAAGGTGTGATATTACTCGATCTAGGCTGCCAACTCACGTGAAATTAGCTGCTTTTCGAAATGACCACTCAATAGATCCATTGTTTGAGCATGGCAAGTGGCACCGTCCTGTTGAAACCAAGTGTTGTCAAGATTACGGGCTTCAATTTCAGGTAGCATAAGATCGATATCATGGCGCGATAGCGAGCACCATTCACGGCTACGTTCCGGCCATCATCATTTTTGAAAAAATATGCACCGATGATTCCACCAGCTTATAAACCGCACTAGATCGTGGTTTTCTCTGGGTATAATGGCACCTCTTGAACCTTTTCCTGTTGTACTTTAGCCCAAATGCAGCAATTTTGTTTATTGACTTTGCCGTTGAGCCAGAAATGGGCCTCATCACTGAACAAAATTTTGGTCGAAAACAGCGGATCTTCCCGTTTCTCACCGAACGCACATTTCCATAATACAGTTTCCAACATTTGAAGGTAATTATTTTCAACAAATAAATGCCATAATATGTCCTTTTAAATTACCAATAAAGATTCCACACTTGATTTGAATTTTTACATTTTTTTTGTTCTGAAAAAATACCTCTAGATGGATCACCCTATATAAAATAGTTCGTGATTTTCACGAGCATAATGTTATCAGAGTACTTGTTTCCCTTTTTCTCCTTTTTCCTCCTTCTCTTCCTGTCTTTCAATGGTATCACAATGAATGAAAAACTTAATGATAGTCCTATGAATTCGTTCTTTTAAGAAGAAACAACACGAGATTTTTGGTGTTAAACATTTTAGCCAACGTCTCTCTCTCGAGTCAATATTTCGATACTTTAAACAGTTGAAATTAAATAAGATATTCTTGTTTTATTCTACAGGGTGACGCACCAGTTCTGCTACAATAAGAAATTCAAAGACTAATTGACTAATTGTGTTTAAATTGATAGACCTCCATGCTTATCCACGCAGCCTGAAGGATTGAAGTTGGGATCGCTTCAATTAATGTTTAAATGGACTGCTTTAATTCAGTCAAATTCCTTGGTTTCGTTTTGTACTCCTCTTGTTTGACATAACCCCATAAAAAAAGTCTGGTGCAGTCAGGTTCGGTGACCTTGGGGACCAGCTTTAAGTGGAATTTCTGAATGTTAATATGTTTGGGAATTTTCGTTTGGGCTCTGCCATAACCGGTTCGGCTATATGTGCGGAAGTTCCTTATTGCAGAAACCAAATGCTGTTGTATCGGATACGTCTTCGGCGCAGTTCTGGACAATAAGCTCCTTCAACATCTTTAAATAACGCTACCCATTGACAGACATTGTTACACCGCTTTCTTCAAAGATGTATGGTGCCACTATGTTCGTTCTTTGTTTTGCCGAAACTCGTTCTGGGTGCAAATTTCGTCTTATTGAATATTTGTGTATTGGATTCACTTCGTATACGGCAATTCTTCTTCTTTACATGCCCGTTTAGATCAAAATGGGCCTTATCAGACATTAACAAGCAATTTATAAAGTTGTGGTATTTTTTCGGCCATTTACATTTTTTTTTGTTAACTTGCTTATAATTAGGGCATTGTACGAAAACAAGTTCAAGTCATCATAAATTATCCGTTGTAATGACCGTCTGCTAACTGCAATTTGCGACGATTACTTTTGAGTCGAAACCCTTGGATTTGCTTGAATTAACGATGCTACAGATGCGTCCCTATGTTGAACCTTAACATAGGGATCTCGATAGTAGGTCTTTGTGTAATGTTTCCAGATTCGCAAACATATTTTCCAGCCTGGTAATCCATCTACTCGGGGGAGTTCCGACAAACTCCCGCCTAAATTCCCTTTGGAATTGAATGCTGAAACCTGTAGAAGTTAGAAAAAAGCTAACGAAACATTGGGAAAACATGGAACAAATTAGTTTTATTTGATTCATAATGGAAGACTGACCAATCAGCCCAGTCAAAAAACGCCATACGAGGGCGACCGCAAAAGTAACTGGCCTAACATAAAAAGAACCGTTTTTTTTGGAATTATTATTATTTATTTTTCAACATAATCTCCTTCCAACTCAATACACTTCATCAAACGTTTTTCAAGTTTTTTAATTCCATCCGAAAAATAAGATTTTTCAAGACCTTCAAAATATGCCTCAGTTTCAGCAATAACCTCGCTATTGGACGAAAATTTTTTGCCACCGAGAATTTTTTTTAAATTTGGAAACAAGAAATAATCAGAAGGAGCTAAATCTGGACTATATGGTGGATGCGGAGCAATTTCAAATCGTAATTCGACCAGTTTTTGTTGAGTTAAAAATGCAGTGTGTGAAGGAGCATTATCTTGATGAAAAAGAACTTTTTTTTTAAATGCGGTCGTTTTATCTTGATTTCTTCACTCAACCAATCCAATAATGCACAAAAATATTCAATATTTATAGTTTTTCCTTTCTCAAGATAATCAATAAATATTATACCCCTTGCATCCCAAAATACGTTGGCCATTACTTTTCCTGCTGACTTAATAGTTTTCGCCTTCTTGGGACCACTTTTACCAGCTTCTATCCATTGTTTTGACTGTTCTTTGCATTCTGGGATGTAGTGATGGATCCATGTTTCATCAACAGTTATGAATCGGCGCAAGAACTCTATTGGATTACGCTGATAAATCGCTAAAAGCTTCTCGGAATTGGTCCAACGGACCAACAAACGCGGCACATATCTTGCGGATAGCTTTTTCATGTGGAGTTCATCATGTAAAATACTCCAAACTTGTTTTTCGTGTATTTTAACAATATCAGCAAGTTCTCTGAACTTTATTCGTCTATCTTTAGTCACTTCATTAAATATTTTTCTAATGTTTTTCAATTCATCTTTGTTGTTGTAACAACAATATATTTATTTTGAAGTCTTGTTCGTCTATGGGGGATCTGCTTCGATATCCAGGTGAAGGAAACGCGTCATTTGAACTGGATGCGTCCACAGAGACCTGGGGGTCAGCTGAGTGGGCTTGGCCGGACAATTGAAGAGGTGCAGTACATCCTGTGGTCCCTGATGGCAGGCGGGACAGATGTTCGGAACGTTAGCATCAATTCGTGCCCAGTAAGAATTGAGGCGGCTGCACCATCCGGATCTCAGCTGCGCCAGAACCACGCGCGTCTGTCGAGGTAGTACCTTCTCCTCAGGTGAAATCTCTGGGGGATGTTCCCCTAGCACTGCATTCACACGGTAGCTGGATACTGCTGCTGCGACATCATCGGCGTGAATGTTGTTCAAACCTGCCTGATAGTTTCGATGATCTAAAGGTTCTCTCTTATACCGCTGGACATCTCTCTCTAGATCATGAAGATCGTACCTGATCTGCCTGGGTGGAGGCATCCTGTTCAAGAGATGGTGGTTAGGATGACTGCTGCGAAAACACCCTTGCAGGTATTGCTTAGACAACAGGAAATTGTGTCTGCGCACGGTAAGGACCTTCGTCTCCTCATGTAGATGGTCCTCAGAGGACATAAGAAGACACCCTGTTGATGTTCTAAGGGCGGCATTCTGGCATGTCTGAATTTTCTTCCACTGCGTCGTACTCACGTTCGCCGACCATACAGGTGCTGCGTAGTTTGCTACAGACCGACCTATCGCTTTGTAAGAGGTCAACAAGGTTTCTTTGTCATATGTTTATGGCTTTAAGAGCTAATGAACATATGATCGGATGAACATATGTGTAAGAGCTATATCTAAATTTCATCTTTGATTAATTGTGGCGTATAACCTTTCATATAAAAGTGTTTAATTACCGCACGAAACTCTTTATTTTACCATTTTTCAAAAATTATAAAACTTGTTTACTTCAATCACCTGTAACAAAGAAAATAATCATTAAATATTTCGGAAATTTTGACAGATGGCTTATAAAAGATTGCTTTTAAAAAACAAAAACAAAAAAAGTTGCTAGTAAAACAGAAAATGTGCCAGGGCAGTTAGTTTTGCGGTCGCCCTCCTAAACAAATAAAAGAAATACCCATTTGATCAAAGAAGAAGAAGACTAAGCTTAATTCCGTTGCACTACCCAAATACCCTTTTTTGTATCCCAAACATTAATTTTAATAAATTACGTTTTGTTATTTAAATAATTACGTTTTGTTTTTGTAGCACGATTTGTGAGCCACCCTGTATTTTAAAATTAAACTACTATCTTAATACTAAAGTCCTACAACATCGCATTAAGAACTAGGGAAAACTTCTCTCAAATCAATGAGCTGTGCTCGATATAATTCTTATACTCACTGACCAGGACCTACTGTTTAATGCCGGCTCCGAACGGCCAATGCATTTTTATAGAAAAGTTTGTACATGGCTTAGAGAGAAATCTCTTACTCGTAAAGTCACCGGCATTTACGGGGTGTAAACCCGTCTCTGAAAAATTGTTGGATGTTCTTAACCGGTTTTGAATCTGGGTTTGTTGGCCTAGCACGTTTCCATAATACCACGGCGGCCCATAACTACTATCTTATAATTTTTAAACTTGCTGCCATAAATATGATTTGATTTTATTTTATCGTACACAGCGAACATCAAACCAGCCATTCTCGGTTTTCCTACATTTTAAATACTCCACGACGCTCTAGCCAGTCATTCTTTATCTTCCTAAAGTTATCACAGAAATGTTTTCGAATCATTTCTCATCGCCTGGCCATAGCCCTTACACGTCTTACCGTGCCACTGGCAACACATTTGGGTATTATGGCCATTACCACACAGAAAATGTATTTATGACATGGTGTTAACATTATTTCGGTACATATTTCCGACATATTTCTTTTGTAGCCCTTGCCATGCGTGCTTCGTAGCAACCCATAGAAATCCACTTACAGCAAAACTACCAATAAAAATCCCTAAGTATGTTCGAACAAATGTTCGGAATCCATAATTTAAAACAATAAATTCAATGATGCATCGCAACGCCTTTCGACGCCCGCCTGAGAAATTCCTTTGCCACCGCCAACCATTTACTGTGGCCAATGGAGTGAGTGCGTGTCTGGGATATGCCTTGTTGAGATCTGAACTACGTAGAGATCTCCATATCTCCGGGGTGTTCATCACTGTCACAACAATTCCATATCATTTGCTTACAAATATGAAAAATCATCATCATTCAAAGACGACGCTTGTGAATACCTACACACACATACACGCACAAGGTCTATTGGTTCAAAGTGTATTCGTTATCAAGCGTGGATGTGTGTGTGTGTGTGTGTGCGAATAGGATTTTCGCCGAGCATACCAAACCGGAAGGATAACAGAGAATTGGTTCGGCAAAACAAAGGAGCAAACACGAAATTGTCGTATGGGGAATTATGTTTTATTGTATTTTACACACGTTCGAAATTCTAAATAATATTTCCTTGACAATTGCAAACGTGAGCAGCATCAAGTTTTTGCAGTAAATCATTCGAGGCGTTAACCGGGAATATAAGAAACTATAAAGTACCTCGTTGTACGCTGATGACAGATGTTAAGAGTTTGTTGACTCAGCTATCAGGGGGCAAATGTTAGGAAACGATATTTATTGGGAACATTTTTAGAGCACCGCCTTGGTAATACTTGAGAGATTGTAGAACTTGGTAAATGGTATCTGTATATTTGGCGAAGACGTGTCATGGAAGGTTAGCAATAAAACATGGAATGTGGAATATCCAGATCATTAATAACGAGAGTTTTGATAGCATCAATATAATGAAATTGCTAAAATATCTCAAGGGTAATGTTTTGAATACTCGATAATTTGGACATTATTGATTTCTTTACACTCCACCATACGAAGAACGTGTATACTTAAGTTGTCATTCCGTTGGCAACACCTGTAAATATGATCCGAACCCCTTTAATTGATGGTCGTTCTAATTTAAGACAATGTAGCCATGCCTGCCCGTTCGTATGCGGTGTCTGTTTAAAGCACGATATCGGCCAAACGAAACAAGCTAGAACAATTAAGGCCAAACAAAAATGGACTTAAGAAGTATAGACTAAAACTCCAGGTTTCAAAGGCTAACGCTCTATTAGCCAGAGCCACGAATTTGTACATTTTCCTTAGTTAAATAATCACCAAAAAACATAAGCCAACAGCAAGTGTAGCTAAAAAATATATCACATTTCAAAAGCACTAGCTAAAGAAAGCTACTGCTTTTAAACATGACCAGCAATACAAAAAAGCACTGGCCAGCTTTAAAATTTTACAAAATGCATAAGCACTAGAACTGAAGAAAAAAAGCAGCCATTTTTAGAAAGCTGATGCTGCTTTTTTATCTGACTGATTTGGAAGCTCTAGCAATATTTTGCAGCCAAAAAAAATGTTTCGTGATGAGTTCAGAGTTGTTTACCAAAGTTGCACGTTATACTCGTATGAGAAACATTTAAAATCGCATTTTTTATAAGTATTATCGAACATTTAGCAATAATTTTCCTAAACTTAATACTCGTAGGTCTGTATTGTAAGAAATATATAATGATCCATTTAGAGGTATTTTTTACAACAAAAAAATATATATAAAAAATCAAATCAAGTGTACAATTTTTATTGGAAATTATTTGAAAGGACATTTTATGGCATTTATTTTTTGAAAATAATTACCTTCAAATGTTGGCAACTGTATTATGGAAATGAGCGTTCGGTGAGCAACGGGAGGATCCGCTGTTTTCGACCAAAATGTTGTTCAGTGATGGGACCCATTTCTGGCTCAATGGCAAAGTCAATAAACAAAATTGCTGCATTTGGGCTGAAGAGTAACAAGAAGAGGTTCAAGTGTTGCCATTGGTACGGTTTATAAGCTGGTGGAATTTTCAAAAATGATGATGGCCGGAACGTAACCGTGAATGGTGCTCGCTTTCGCGCCATGATATCGATCTTTGAAGGCCGTAATCTTGAAGACATTTGGTTCCAACAGGACGGTGCCACTTGCCATACAGCGGCTCAAACAATGGATCTATTGAGAGATCATTTCGAAAAGCAGCTAATTTCACGTTTTGTACAGGTGAGTTGGCCGCCTAGATCAAGTGATATCACACCTTTACAAATTTTTCTTTGGGGTTACGTAAAGTCCAAAGTCTATGCTGACAAACCAGCTACGATTCAGGTTTTGGAAGCCAATATTACGCGTGTCATTAATGCCATACCGGTCGAAATGCTCGAACGAGTTATCTAAAATTGGACCCTCAGAATGGAAACCCTGAGGCGTAGTTGCGGACAACATTTGAAGGAAATTATATTCAAAAAATAAATGCCATAAAATGTCCTTTCAAATTACCAATAATGATTCCACACTTGATTTGAATTTTTATATTTTTTTTTTGTTCTGAAAATATACCTCTAGAATCATCGGATCTATTGAGAGGTCATTTCGAAAAACAGCTAATTTCACGTTGGCCGCCTAGATCGAGTGATATCACACCTTTAGACATTTTTCTTTGGGGTTACGTAAAGTCTAAAGTCTATGCTGGCAAACCAGCTACGATTCAGGTTTTGGACGCCAACATTACGCGTGTCATTAAAGCCATACCGGTCGAAATGCTCATCCAAAATTGGACCCTCAGAATGGAAACCCTGCGGCGAACATTTGAAGGAAATTATAATCCAAACTTAAATGCCATAAAATGTGCTTACAATTTACCAATAAAGATTCCACACTTAATTTTTATTTGTTCTGAAAAAATACCTTTAGATGGATCACCCTATAGTACCAACTCTATTCTTGAATTAAATAAAATATACATAAAAAACAGATTTTAAAACTAATGCCATATTTGTATATTTTTGAAAAATTTCATTGTTCTTCTCTAACTTAAACGGAACTGATTTTCTCCAATTTCAACAGCGCCCGTCCTTGGCACGAGGAACTTACTTGTGCCAAACTCCATAAAGATTAGTTGTAATGCATGGCTTTAAGAGCTAATGAACATATGATCGGATGAACATATGTGTGGGAGCTATATCTAAATTTCTACCGATTTTCTGTACTTTTAATAGCGTTCTCCTTGGAGCAAAAAATTTACTCGTGCTTAATTTCATCGAGATTGAATGTAAGATTTGGGTTTTAAAGCTAAAAACAGAAAAATCGGATGAACATATATGTGGGAGCTGAACTGATATTCTTCAATTTTAATAAAAGGCTTCCTCGGTCCGAAAAACGAACGAGTGCCAAATTTTATAAAGAGCTAAAGACATACAATAGAATGAACATACATGTGCAGGAGATATATGTAAATCTGAACCAATTTTATCAATAGCGTAATTTCATCAAGTTTGGATGTCAGATGTGGCTTCTAGAGCTAAAGGCGTAATATCGGATGAATAAATATGTGTAGGATTTTTATCTAAATCTGAACAGAGTTTCTTCATTTTTAATAACGTCCTTTCTTAGCCTATAGAACTTTCTCATGCTAAGTTTCATCAAGATTGCATGTAATATGTAGCTTCTAAAGCTAGGCACATAAAATCGGATTAACATTAATGTGGGAGCTATATCTAAATCTGAACCGATTTTCTCCAATTTTAACAATGTCCTTCCTTGATCCAAAAAGCAAATGTGTGATCAATTACATCAAGATTGGATGTAATATGTGAAGTAAATGTATTCGGCCACATCTTTTAATAAAATATTTGCAGCGTTTGTGAGAAAAGGAATTTTGAAGATAAAATGGTATCCCCTCTTATGTCGCTTTAAGACGTTTTTATGTGTTGGCGCTGATGTATCAATAGACATCATCGTAACACTTAGCCACGTATGATTTGCAATCGATCCTTGCTATCCATCCTTAGCTGCAAAAACAACAAACTACTCAGAGTATGCCGTTCTCCTTATGCGACAGGCTTTCATCATTTTTTCCCAGACGATGCTTGCATACATACGGCAATGTATTTTTTAAAGTCTCCTTTTAAAATGTTCGTCACATTTATTTATCACAATCGCACAGAGAAATGACATTTAAAATTTATTCATTCATGACCTGCTTTTTAGCTCACAACTGCAAGCATGAGAATGAACTGATTCAAAGTGTATTTATGCATAACACCAGTGCCATCCTCCATCCTTCCATTCATTCGTCTTCTACACTCACACACATGTATAACTGAATACTAACAAGGATATAAATATGTTGGTGAAATATGTGTTTGTGTGTGTGCGAGTCCTATGAATGGAATGATTCCATTTACAGATGTCATTCACACAAACATTATAGTCGAACAAATACAGATATTATGGATAACAAATCCTTAAATGCATTCGAAAAACATGTGGGTCACGCATTATGCATTTAACTTGAAAGGGATCCATTTGTATTCCGGGCAGCACAATGCAAACCCATAAGGGTGGATGGGGGCAGGCGAATACAAGGACACTCGCTCGTTGATGGCTTCAATGAATTCAATTGAAAAATACCGATTTTAATGGACGCTTCTCAGTATGTGTCATTGCCACTTGGATATGTAAAAGGATTTTGAGCTTGCATTATCTATGCAAAGTGTACACGACATTAGATTGCAAACAAATGGCACAAAGCCTGCTGAGATAGGACAAGTGCCAGTGCTAAATTCCCATGGAGGCAAAAACTACGGTTGAATGCATTAAACGGAATTGTATTCACAGGCAGCACTTTCGGAACGGCACGTTTTTAAAATACTATCAATATTAAAGAACCTTTTCGAATAAAACAAAGTTCACAAATAGGCAGCTAATGAGGAATGCAAAAGGCTGACATTCTGTAGGAAGGTTTTGAAATAAAATCTGCAATGGCAGATTTTGAGATACATTTTCCATAAACCAATTATGGTTTTGTTGGTACCACAACTTGAAAGTGTTTGTTTTACAAAGGCTCAATAATTATGAAAGAATTTTTCCTACAATACGAGGGCTGCTATACTTACGAGGGCTTATAAGTATTTTTTCTGTCCTAATAATGAAAATGCGAATATTTTTCAACAAATATGGTTTTATTGTTTTTCAAAGTATTCTACAGCATGATTTATAACACTTTTGCATGCGCTTAAACCAATTGTCGAAACACTTTCTCCACTCCGACTGAGACACCTCCAAAACATGGTTTTTGAACGCTTCAACAGCATCTTCTGGCGACGAAAATCGTTGACCACGCATTTTTTTTCTTGATTTGCGGGAATAAAAAGAAGTCATTGGGTGCCAAGTCAGGGCTGTACGGCTGATGACCCATCAGTTCTAAGTTTTGGCCGGTTAAAAAGGCGCTGGTTTGAGCCGATGTGTGAGAGCTCGCATTGACATGGTGCACAATGACTCGTCTTCTCTTGTTCAGGCGACCATTTGCTTCGAAGTGCTTCTTCCACGAACAACTTTCGTTGGATTTGGCTCGTCTTCGAAGACCCATACGATCGATTGCTGTTTTGTTTCGGGCTCATACGTATATATCCATGATTCGTCACCTGTGTCGATCTTATAAACGTCTTTTGAAGCACCGCGATCGTATTTTTTCAAAATTTCTTTCCGCCAATCGACACGAGCCTTTTTTTTTAACGATTGTCAAATTGTGCGGGAGTTTTGGCCGGTCAAAAAGGCGCTGGTTTGAGCCGATGTGTGAGAGCTCGCATTGACAAATTTCTCCGTTTTTCGAATTTCTCCGAAGAGTTGAGGAAATCAAATTGTGGTGTACCACTCAGAATTGACCGTTCTACGTTGCTCAAGCGGAACAGTCGTCACATGACCAGGTTTGCCGAAGAAACAGGCGACCTTTTGCTTCGAAGTGCTTCTTCCACGAACAACTTTCGTTGGATTTGGCTCGTCTTCGAAAACCCACACGGTCGATTGTTGTTTTGTTTCTGGCTCATACGCATAGATCCACGATTCGTCACCTGTGACGATCTTATAAACGTCTTTTGAAGCATCGCAATCGTGTTTTTTCAAAATTTCTTTCCGCCAATCGACACGAGCCGTCTTTTGAGCGATTGTCAAATTGTGCGGGATCCAACGAGAAGAAACCTTTTTTACGGCCAGGTGTTCATGCAATATCGAATGTATGCTGGTGGAAGAAGTGGCTAAGGATGCCTCTATATTACGGTATGTCACATGACGATCTTGCATTATCTATTCACGCACGGCATCAATGTTCTCGGGCACAACGGCTGTTTTTGGACGACATTTGTATTTTAAGCGAGCGTCGACCACGATTGAATTGAATAAACTAGTTTTTCACAGTGCTATAGAATGGTGCTTCATGCTTCATCCTAAGGGTAAAAAAATCAATTTTTTTTGATGTGAAAAACATCAGAGCATCGAATGAGACCGATCCCATGCCCCAAAAGTGTTCCCTCCCAGAGATATGCGCGTTTTATGAAAGTGAAGTCGACGATTCTAAGCGCAAATAGAAAGGGACCTAATCTTTAAAATGGCTCTTCTGAACAAAACTGGTTTTTAACCTTATGTCCCTTTCTATTTTGCGCGTCACTTAAAAAGATTTAAGTTCATTGATGCACTCTTATCGTGATAATCTACGTCGACAGTTGTGAAAAATGATCGCACGAAAATGTTCACGAGTTAATTCCATTTCTTTGCTAAATTGATTTATTCAAGTCACTGTAAACAACACTAATGATGGTCGTACGTCAAAACGTTCTGAGTACGTTTATGCTAAAAAATGTCAAACTTTCAAATGGAAATGTCAGATTGAGCCAGGCAACACTTAGTGTTGCCTAGGCCAGAAATATATAGAAACCCTCGTAATTACGTCGATTAATGTTTAGGAGAAAATTATTCATTTTCGATTAAACTTCATGTCATGTTATTAAGTCATGATATATAAAATTCCATTTAAAAAATATGTTTCAGTATTTATTCAAACTTGTCCATCTCCAATCACCGTACTTTGTTTGTGTTGGGAGCACTTAAACTGCAGCACTGAAATGTTATGTTTCTTTTTGTCGGAATAGAATATCATGTTTTTATCGAACATCTTTCATCTCTCCGCTCAGTTTGTGCTGTGCATCGTTTAAAATAAATACTCTGAAAAATCGGATATATCTGCGATGGAGTTCAAAACCAATAAGCATTTCCGCTTAAGGCTATATCCGTTGGAAGATGGCAACACACCGATAAGAGTACAACAAAAATACACAATCGCCGACTCACATACACCTGCAGAAGCTGGAAGTGAACATCACAAACGCACACACACAGACATATCAGCATGTTTTTGAATCAAAGTAAAAGGATTCCAACCTTGCATGTACGAGTTTGTGTACGAGTATATGAGTGGGCCCTAGTATGTGTGTGTGTGCGTGTGTACTTGTGAATGCAATTTTCCTTAAGTTTATTTGATATGTTAAGTTCCTTTGATTTTCCAGGAATGTTCTCACAGGTTTTTTTCTTGTTTTTCGATATGCTTGTGAGTGTGTGTGTTGGCTTGTGTTTGGGGAGTGCACTTGAAGTAGAAAAAGAAAAACCTTGGAAAATGTTATATGTTTACTTGCGGCTCTCTCTCCGCTACACACATACACTGCCTGCCTGCCTTCTTTACCCACTGTATTCGTCTTTCTTTTGCAGTTTTGTCATTTCCCAGCATTATCAAACGTAATGGGTCTACAAGATTTACGGGGTGATATGCTTTGAACGGGAGGAAAACGTTCACACACACACACAGTGGGTAAGAAGAGACCAACCTAGCACAATGTTTTCTAATGTACTTTTGCATTTTCTTCATTTTCGCAGTGCAGAGAAATATCCATTATTTCATGTTTCTATGCATGTCATTCCCGTGTTCTTTTCCTGCGTTTGATTCTGTGCAATTCTCATTTTCTTTTTGTGGTGCACTTCAGTAGTGGTACAAAGTGTTTGGTATTATAAACTGGTGGCTGAGTTAGCAACAGTTTAGAAATGTGAACTGATTTTTAGGCTCACTGCGGATTTGAATTCAAGATGGGCTTGTAAGATTAGGGATTTTTATTTAAGTTATTTCCAGGAAATTGCGGAAATTGCAGTCATTTAAGCTTCGCGAATTTCTGGGAACTTTCTTCTGGGATTTTTGAGCGATTAGGTTTTCACCTTGTAAATTCCGGCGACTTTACGAGTTAGAGATTTATCTCTAAGCCATGTACAAACTTTTCTTTAAAATGCATTAGCCATTTGGAGTCGACATTAAACAGTATGTCCCGCTCAGTGATTAAAAGAATTGAATCGTGCTCAGCAAACTGATTTGATAGACGTTGCCCCTTGTCCCTTAACGGGATGTCCATTGTTTGTCCATTGTCTATTTATGGAGAATTTTTGGTCTTTTCATAAACGAAAACGAAAAAGTGATATTTATTTGAAATGAAAAAAAAATGATTTGGAATCATTTGTTTTCATACGAACAAAAAAAACCGGTTGGAAATCGGTCCGGTTGACAAACATTCTGTTGGAAATCCGGTTGCAATCACGATCATTCCATAGATGGTAACATGGTTGGACATATCATAAGATACAAACTACGATAATATCACGGTACACACAGCCAATCGATCTATTATACCAACCAAATTTAGATAAATTATTGATTGCGACAACAGGTTATGGCAACTTACGAACTAACTTGGTTTAATACGAGGGCTGCTTTATATATTTCTGGCCTAATAATGAAAATGCGAATATTTTTTTGTTTTTCAAAGTATTCTCCAGCATGATTCATACACTTTTCCATGCGCTTAAACCACTTTCTCCACTCCGACTGAGACACCTCCAAACCATGGTTTTTGAACGCTTCAACAGCATCTTCTGGTGTCAAAAATCGTTGACCACGCAATTTTTTCTTAATGTGCGGGAATAAAAAGAAGTCATTGGGTGCCAAGTCAGCGCTGTACGGCGGATGACCCATCAATTCAACATTTTGGCCGGTCAAAATGGCGCTGGTTTGAGTCGATGTGTGAGCGCACGCATTGTATAAGTATGGTACACAATGATTCATCTTCTCTTGTTCGTTTTTCGAATTTCTCCGAAGACTTCTGGCAAACAAATTGCGGTGTACCACTCAGAATTGACCGTCCTACGTTGCTCAAGCGGAACAGTTGCCACATGACCAGTTTTGTCCAAGAAACAGGCGACCATTTGCTTCGAAGTGCTTCTTCCACGAACAACTTTCGTTAGATTTGGCTCATCTTCGAAGACCCACACGGTCGATTGCTGTTTTGTTTCGGGCTCATACGCATAGATCCATGATTCGTTACCTGTGACGATCTTATAAACGTCTTTTGAAGCACCGCGATCGTATTATTTTTAAATTTGTTGCCACCAATCGACACGAGCCGTTTTTTGAACGATTGTCAAATTGTGCGGGATCCAACGATAACAAACCTTTTTTACGGGCAGGTGTTCATGCAATATCGAATGTATGATGGTAGAAGAAGTGGCCATGGATGCCTCTATCTCACGGTATGACGCATGACGATCTTGCATTATCAGTTCACGCACGGCATCAATGTTCTCTGGCACAACGGCCGTTTTTGGACGACCTTCACAACCTTCGTTTTTGAGCGAGCGTCGGCCATGATTGAATTCGCCATACAAAGATTTTAGTTCATCGATGCACTCTTGTCGTGATAATCCACGTGATAATCCAAAAGTTGTGAAAAATGATCGCACGAAAATGTTCACGAGTTAATTCAATTTTTTTTTGCCAAATTGATTTTTTCAAATTACTGTAAACAACAAAAATGTTGGTTGTACGTGAAAACGTTTTGAGTACGTTTATGCTAAAAAAATGTCAAACTTTCCAATGAGAATGTCAGATGGCGACAGGCAACACTTAGTATTGCCTAGGCCAGAAATATATATAGCAACCCTTGCATGTGTGCCAAAAAACTCCAAAAAAATTTTACAAATTCAAATATAATATGCGTTGCGAAATCTGGGTAAATCTAGAGCCCGTCCGAGGGGTCTAACATCTATCTTAAATTAGTTTATCCTAACATCGACAAGTGCAGGGTATAATATAGGCGGTCATTTACTCGTTTCTTTTTGGTTTAACAAAGACTAGTGTCGGTCTCATGGACATGGTGCGTTCAAAAAATCCAGTTATACTTACAGAGGGAAATTATATGTGTACCAGTAGGGAAGGGTTTAAGTGATTCGTTTTGGACGAATTCAATGCCGTTTAACCACTTTTACTTGTTTAACTACGTACATGACTCAAAATGAAACCTGAGGCTAAGCTCGTTCGACTGTTACTTGGTTATTCCATATTTTGTACCTGCCGTAGATGCCTTCAATACAGATTTGTTACCACAACCTAATTTTTTGCCAACCGAATGTTGGTGTTTGTATCCATGTATTCCATCGCTACAACCGAATAGTGCTTGGGTCGACGCAATGTTCACTATATGAAACTGAGATTATCGGTAGCCATTATTAAATAAGATGATAACTGGAACTGGCTTTGTACATGTATTGATTGTTGTTTTATATTGCTGGTTATAAGTACCAACCGAAACAAAAACGTTGTTTTTTTTTAATTTTTTAAATAATTAAAAATAAATCTCTGTATGCACGTAAGAACAGTTTCGTTGCCACAACCGCGTTTTTTTTCTCCAAGAAATCGTTCAGTACATCTGAATTTTAGTTGCTGCACTGTAATTGAAACTAAATTATGGGTGAAATACGAGGGCGGTTCGGAAAGTTCTTAGCATATCAATGAAAGAGAATAGTTAGTTTTTCAAAAATATTTTTATTTTTCAATATAATCTCCTGAAACTTCAATACACTTAGTCCAACGCTTATCTAGCAATTCTATCCCTTGATTAAAATAGTTTTCCTCAAGGTCTTCAAAATAGTGGTTTACAACTGTAATTGCATCTTCATTTGAGGTAAAACGCTTGCCAGCAAGGAATTTTTTTAGATTTGGGAACAGGTAAAAGTCTCTGGGAGCTAAATCAGGAGAATACGGTGGGTGGTCAAGCAACTCGTACTTTAATTCGTTGATTTTAGCCATTGTTAAAATACACTTGTGCGCTGGTGCGTTGTCTTGATGAAAAATTATTTTTTTGTGTTGTAAGCCAGGATTTCCTCGAATTTTCCTCGAATTTGTACATTTAATTGACCTAAAAGGTTGCAATAGTACTCTGAATTAATTGTTTTACCCTTTTGCAGATAGTCAATCAATAAAATACCTTTGAAGTCCCAAAAAACCGTTGCCATAACCTTACCAGCCGATTGAATTGTTTTTGCCTTCTTTGGGGCACTTCCTCCAACTTCAGCCCATTGTTTGGATTGTTCTTTTGTCTCTGGAGTATAGTGGTGGATCCATGTCTCATCAACAGTTTTGAAACGACGCTTAAAATCCATTTTATTTCGCTGAAAACGATCCAAACAAGCTTGAGAAATGTTCATTCTTATGCGTTTCTGGTCGACTGTTAAAAAGTCCGGCACCCTTCTTGCAGAAAGCTTTTTCATCTGTAGTTCTTCATGCAAAATTAAATGGACTTGATCATTTGAGATGCCCATGATAGTAGCTATTTCACGCACTTTTATTCGTCGATCATTTAATACCATATCATGCACTTTGGCTACAATGTCTGTTGTTGTTGCTGTTTTTGGACGTCCACTACGTGGTTCATCTTCAATGCTTGTACGACCACGTTTAAATGCAGCAACCCAATTTTTTACTGTTGCATATGAAGGAGCACTTTCACCTAACACATTCACCATATCATTATGAATTTCTTGTCCCGATAAACCTTTTTTATGTAAATATTTAATGACACCACGCATTTCTAATTTTTCCATTGTAAAAAAATCCCGGATGCGTCTTTTGTGAACACCTGTTTCCATATGAAGGAGTTGCCAGATCGAAACAAAATTTAACATGTGTTCATAGCAGAGATGGAAGTTTCCAAAACACTTAACTTTTTTCTGTTTATACCTCGCTTTTTGTGCAAGGCTAAGAAGTTTCCGAACCACCCTCGTACATGAAGTACCGAACCTCCAGTAAAGAATTTTTGGATCTAAAAATCCATATGCCGCACTTGTAAAACGCAAAAATTCATCAGAGATAAAAAAACTGTTTGCTTAAACAATTTAAGTACTCTAAAACATAGATGAAAATAGAAGATTTTTACTGAAAACCATTGGACTAATCGATTAAAGTTCAGTAACAATCGAGTTATATTTTTCTAATAATGCGTATTCAAACCAACAAATATAATAGAATTAATCAACCCGTTTTGGTTATGATGAAATTAATGCTACCATCACTAATATTTGTGCAATACGATTGCTTGGCACAACCACCAATTGTGGCAACTAAATACCTTTTCCCCGTTTCGGTGGCATGACCGATCAATTAGTTGTGTGTACAATACAATGATTATATTTATCAACCTGTAGTTTATCGAAGCGAATATCCATTACGATTATAAACATTTGGTGATTTAAACCGAAATTCTGCTTTTGAACGGAATTATTGAAGTTCCAACAAATGTTTTCTCTGTGTGTACATTTTTAAAATGAGGCCTAGGAATCTTCTACCATAAACTTTCCAATACATTTCCCTCCCATACCTGGATGCATGCAGTTCAGCAGTTACTCCTATTTGTCTGTATTCATTCAAATATAGGGTATCGCATAAATTACCCATACTAACCAAAACAGAAGCGGAAGCCTTGTTGGCCTCGGCTCTCCCATTGTTTTTGTTCGCTTTAGACGCGAGTGCCAGAGAAAAGGAGTTTTTAAAACCTAAACATAATAAAGTGCTTGTCACAGTGATGATTTAAAAGAGCCCATGATGAATGTTGTGGTGTTGATAACATATCTGTGATAAATTACAAAACGTCCAGGTCTCGTCGCACCCGTCTTTTCCAACGACTGCTCTTGACTCTGCACGTATGATAAAGCGGCCTGCCGCCTGCTCGTGGTGAGCGTGTGTCTGTCGCTGCCTGCGACATAGGAAGGCTACACAGAAACTAGAAAAACCGGAGGCATTTATAAAGGACCATTTTACCTTAACGTTAATGGAAATGTCAGCCTTTATTATGCAGTTCAGTGTTTTTTTATCGCTGTAGCTTTGGAGGGATAGAGGTAGCCAGCAACGAGAGCCGGAGATGGAAACGACAAGACGAAGAAAGAAATGAAAAATATTAAAAAATCCTTGTCCAACATTTTGTCATATTCTACTCGTACGTACCGGCATAATGCCACTGCCACTTGAAATGTTCATGCCCTTTCTTTGGTACTCGAGCGACGAAACTGCAAAATATTTTCCTTTAATTTCTTTAGTTACTCAACGCCGTTGTTTATAAAAGCACGGTAGAGAGGGAGGGAAGCCGTGGGAGGTGTCTCAAAGTTGTGATTGTTTAAGTGTTGTTGTTGTTGTTGTTTTTTTTATATTATTTTTAGAAATTATTTTACTTTGGCAAAATGTTTTGTAATTATTGTTAAGTTCTGGTCTTAGACTCCAGTTACGCTTGTTGTGAATATTAAACATTCAAAAGGTTAAAGTTTTAATCATCCGCTTTTATTATAATTGTTATGAGGCCATTTCATTTGTACCGTTCACACCGGCACTCACTCCGTCCACATTTCGCATCGCAGTCATCTGGTATTGTCGCGTTGTTGTGTTTAATGTAAAATAATCATAAAATGTAATTGTTAGTAATGGTTGACGATTGTTTTGAATGTTTTTATTCGGAATTTGTTGTGATTATTTCGGTGTTGTGTTGTGTGTTTAAAGGTGTTTCAAAATTTATATCGGGCGACACTTAACTCTGAAACGCGAGCACAGTACGTGCGTGCCAAATGGCGTTGATTGACTTTCGTAATTCGTTTTGACTTTAACGGGCATTATAAATGGCATTTACATTTTATTTCATTTTGCGAAGAGGTGTATGTGTATTAGACTGACTCATGATATCTACGAGGGCGACCGCAAAAGTAACTGGCCTAACATAAAAAGAACCGTTTTATTATTATTATTATTTATTTTTCAACATAATCTCCTTCTAACTCAATAGACTTCATAAAACGTTTTTCAAGTTTTTTAATTCCATCTGAAAAATAAGATTTTTCAAGACGAAAATCAATGTCACTTTGCCATTTTGTTAAAAACTTGTATTCTATTTAAATATAGAAGCAAGAGGTCTTGAGCCGGTTTAATCCCTGTTCAATTTTTCAAGACCTTCAAAATATGCCTCAGTTTCAGCAAAAACCTCGCTATTGGATGAAAATTGTTTGCTACCGAGAATTTTTTTTAAATTTGGAAACAAGAAATAATCAGAAGGAGCTAAATCTGGACTATATGGTGGATGCGGAGCAATTTCAAATCGTTATTCGGCCAGTTTTTGTTGAGTTAGAAATGCAGTGTGTGAAGGAGCATTATCTTGATGAAAAAGAACTTTTTTTTTCTAAATTCGGTCGTTTTATGTTGATTTCTTCACTCAACCGATCCAATAATGCACAATAATATTCACTATTTATAATTTTTCCTTTCTCAAATAATCAATAAATATTATACCCCTTGCATCCCAACATACTGTGGGTATAACTTTTCCTGCTGACTTAACAGTTTTCGCCTTCTTGGGACCACTTTTACCAGCTTCTATCCATTGTTTTGACTGTTCTTTGCATTCTGGGATGTAGTGATGGATCCATGTTTCATCAACAGTTATGAATCGGCGCAAGAACTCTATTGGATTACGCTGATAAATCGCTAAAAGCTCCTCGGAATTGGTCCAACGGACGATTTTTCGGGACAAAGTCAACAAACACGGCACCCATCTCGCGGATAGCTTTTTCATGTGGAGTTCATCATGTAAAATACTCCAAACTTGTTTTTCGTGTATTTTAACAATATCAGCAAGTTCTCTGAGCTTTATTCGTCTATCTTTAGTCACTTCATTAAATATTTTTCTAATGTTTTCAATAGTAGTAGCAGTTTTCGGTCTTCCAGAGCGATGTTCATCTTCCGTACTTGAACGACCCATTTTAAATTGTTGAACCCAGGCTTTCACGGTGGAGTATGATGGTGCATTATCACCATGAACAGAATCCAATTCATCTTTGATTAATTGTGGCGTATAACCTTTCATATAAAAGTGTTTAATTACCGCACGAAACTCTTTATTTTCCATTTTTCAAAAATTATAAAACTTGTTTACTTCAATCACCTGTAACAAAGAAATTAATCATTAAATATTTCGGAAATTTTGACAGATGGCTTATAAAAGATTGCTTTTAAAAAACAAAAAAAAAGTTGCTAGTAAAACAGAAAATCTGCCAGGCCAGTTAGTTTTGCGGTATCGTATTCTATGATCATTTCCAAAAAAACTGGGTTGCAAATAACGCCATTTTGGAGAAAAAATTCTCTGCAAAATATCCCATTAAAGCCTTTTCTCACCAGATTCAAAAAACGCATGTAATTTTTTTTTCCTTGCGGAATTTTATAATTGACGAGATCAGGAAATGCCAAGCCAGTTTTTACAAGGCCAAGTCAGTGTTCAAATCAAAACATCTGGCTCAAACTATTAATTGCATAAAAATAAATGTGTTTTCCTCATGTGAAACGCTTTTTTTTAATCAGTAAATGGCTGCTTTATTTTTTTTACTTTTATTTTTTTTGGGCAGTGAAGTGTGAGGAGTAGTGTTATATACTTAAGACTAAAAGTCGATTTTCGACTATTACATAAAAATCAAAAGTCGACTTTTAGTCTTTTTAGTATAAAAAAATCGATCAAAGTCGACTTTTTTCTTTAATATTTTTTTCTGCAATATTTTAGAATAAACAACAAGTTTTCTTTGTATTAAAAACTTGTATACATTGAACAGGGATTAACCGGCTCGAGACCTCTTGCATCTATATTTAAATACGAGACAAGTGTTTAACAAAATGGTAAAGTGACATTGTTTTTCGTGGCTGCACACTGATTTTATAGCGATTTCGAGTCCGTGACGACCTTTATCAGAATGCTTCGCAGCAACTGTGTGAAGGCATCTTGAAAAGTGAGATTTACAACAGTAGTTCTCGTTCGGTTGGTGAGAGCCTGGTCGTAAAGAGTTTGGTTTTCCTTTTAACAATTACTGCGAAGCTTTCTGGTGAAGGTCGTCACGGAGAAACCGCGATAAAAACAGTGTGCAGCCCCGATAATCGATGTCACTTTGCCATTTTGTTGAACACTTGTCTCGTATTTAAATATAGATGCAAGAGGTCTCAAGCCGGTTAATCCCTGTTTAATGTGTAAAAGCAAAAGATCGAAACAAAAATGATTTCTAATGAAGGTCCGAAATCGCGATAAAAGTGCAGCCAGGAAAATCAATCTCACTTTGCCATTTTATTAGAAACTTGTATTCTATTTAAATATAGATACGTTCAATGCTGTATTTAAACTAAATTAATTTTTTTTTAAACATTCATAAAAAATAAGCACGTATAACATATTTTGGCCTATGTCTTAAAAGGTCTGTCCATTGGCATATCAACTTTTATTTGTCATCACAATTAATATGTAGCTTGTAGATCAACAGGAATTTAGTTTTCTGTAGGCTCAATCAAAACAAAGCCATGTGGTCCAAATGTAGCAAGGTTAGTTATTGGTTGACCCTAATTTAGATAACATCTTGTGCATGTTTACTTAGTAGGGACATAATAACTAATACACACATTTTATGCTGTAAAATAAAAAGTACTGAATGTTTTTGGACCAAATATTTTTTAATATATTTATTGATGTCTATTGTATCCAAAAAGAATCTACTTATTCGAAATGTTCGCCTTTTGCCTTTACACACGCCTTAAGTCGCACTGGCCAGTCGTCAATAGCTGCGCGAACCTCGACCATTGCGAACCTAGGCCACAGTTCTAACCAAAGCAGTTTTAAGAGATCCAATGTTGGGGTATCTTTTGTGACAAACCTTGTCCTCTAAAACCGTCCACAACTTGTAATCCAATGGGTTCAAATCTGGACTGCCTGATGGCCATTCTTCAGAGGAAATGAACGCTTGTTTCGAAGCCAGGCCTGGGACGTTTTAGCCTTATGGACCGGCGTAGAATCCTGCTGGATAGCCCATGGCTGGTTTTGGAACAGGGAATTGTTAAGAGGCTTCACAACAGCTACCAAAACGGTTTCTTGGTAAACTTTGGTCGATGTTTTGACTCCTTGTTCGCAGAAATGCTTGTTAGTGACCCCATCGCAAGAGACACCATACCAAACAATGACTGAAGCTGGGTGATGACCCTTTTCCACCCTTGGGATCCGTTCAGATGCTTCCTTAGATGACCGCGCATACACTCTATCATTTTGCTTGTTACATTTTTCCTGAACAGTAAAAATTTTTCATCGATGAGCACAATTTGTCTGTGCAGGTTATCAGCATGCTTCACCAAAAGACGTTTGCATTTCTCAATCCTATTTCTTTTAAAGCTGCAGTCAATAAATGCCCGGTACGTCGATTGAAAGCCCCATGTCCCAAGTCTTTTTAAATGATTCGACTCATGGACTTTTGCGTGATATTCATCTCACGGGCCATGATGTTCAGTTTTCTGAGCGGATTTCTGTGAATTCTTGATTTAACGGCTTTGATGACATGCGGTGTTCGAACAGAGCGTGGGCGGCCCGACCGGTAGCAGTCTTTTACATCTCCAGTCTCCTCAAACAGTTTTATGCATCGGTAGACGAACATGCGGCTAATCCCTAGTGGCCGGAGCGTTTTGAAAATATCGCTTTTTTTCATTTCACACTTGAAAAGCGCTATTACAGCGAACCGGTTCTCATTATCTGACCACTCCATGATGAAAGTTGAAACAATTTTAAAATCCCGTTACAGACTAACGCTATTGAGGTAAGCTTTCAATACCCATATGACATTAACGGGGTATGTTCAGTTCTGCTATTGAAATGGGTGTGTTCAATGTTGTAACAGTATTTATGTCCCTACTAAGTACAGCGATACGGTTCTCATTATTGGACTACTCCAAGATGAAAGTTGAAACAATTTTAAAATCCCGTTACAGACTAACGCTATTGAGGTTAGCTTTCAAAACTCATATGACATTAACGGGGTATATTCAGTAAATTGAAATGGTGTGTTCAATGTTGTAACAGTGTTTATGTCCCTACTAAGTAGTATCATGTTTAAAAATTCCAAAAATTGTGGTGCATCTATTAAAATAAAAAAACACGTTTTTGTGGTACAAATAAATTTGTATGTGCTAATCAATACGAGGCCGGTTCGGAAACTTCTTAGCCTAGCACAAAAAGCGCGGTATAAACAGAAAAAAGTTAAGTGTTTTAAAACTTCCATCTCTGCTATGAACACATGTTAAATTTTCGATCTGGCAACTCCTTCATATAGAAACAGGTGTTCACAAAAGACGCATCCGCGATTTTTTTACAATGGAAAAATTAGAAATGCGTGGTGTCATTAAATATTTACATAAAAAAGGTTTATCGGGACAAGAAATTCATAATGATATGGTGAATGTGTTAGGTGAAAGTGCTCCTTCATATGCAACAGTAAAAAATTGGGTTGCTGAATTTAAACCTGCACTGAATTTAAACCTGCATACAAGCATTGAAGATGAACCACGTAGTGGACGTCCAAAAACAGCAACAACAACAGAAATTGTAGCCAAAGCGCATGATATGGTATTAAATGATCGACGAATAAAAGTGCGTGAAATAGCTAATATCATGGGCATCTCAAATGATCGAGTCCATTTAATTTTGCATGAAGAACTACACATGAAAAAGCTTTCTGCAAGATGGGTGCCGCACTTGTTAACAGTCGACCAAAAACGCATAAGAATGAACATTTCTTAAGCTTGTTTGGATCGTTTTCAGCGAAATAAAATGGATTTTAAGCGTCGTTTCATAACTGTTGATGAGACATGGATCCACCACTATACTCCAAAAACAAAAGAACAATCCAAACAATGGACTGAAGCTGGAGGAAGTGCCCCAAAGAAGGCAAAAACATTGCAATCAGCTGGTAAGGTTATGGCAACGGTTTGTTGGGACTTCAAAGATATTTTATTGATTGACTATCTGCAAAAGGGTAAAACAATAAATTCAGAGTACTATTGCAACCTTTTAGATCAATTAAATGTACAAATTCGAGAAAAACGTCCTGGCTTACAACACAAAAAAATAATTTTTCATCAAGACAACGCACCAGCGCACAAGAGTGTTTTAACAATGGCTAAAATCAACGAATTAAAGTACGAGTTGCTTGACCACCCACCTTATTCTCTTGATTTAGCTCCCAGTGACTTTTACCTGTTCCCAAATCTAAAAAAATTCCTTGCTGGCAAGCGTTTTACCTCAAATGAAGATGAAATTACAGTTGTAAACCACTATATTGAAGACCTTGAGGAAAACTATTTTAATCAAGGGATGGAATTGCTAGAGAAGCGTTGGACTAAGTGTATTGAAGTTTCAGGAGATTATATTGAAAAATAAAAATATTTTTGAAAAACTAACTATTCTCTTTCTTTGATAGGCTAAGAACTTTCCGAACCGCCCTCGTACTTGCCACATTTGAATTTTTTAATGGCATTGCCAGATCGAAATGTTAAGAAAACAATACTCGTATTTAGGCGAGATTTCAGGGGGAAGTCCCACATAACAACACTTTAATTTTAACCAAAAAGGTGTATCAATTATATTCATTTATTTTATATTTTATTTTTAATTTAATTTCTTTTAAATGTTCATAGAAAAAACTGATATACAGGCACGTATTAAATCTTCTGACACAAATGTTTTAAAAGGTTTGTTTATAGAAATATCAATTTAGGTTATCTTAGGCTCAATCAAAACATGAACTGATGAGGCAACTTTACTTTCGTCAATTTGTATGCACCCCTTTTGAACTTGCCTCTTGTGTTTACACAATGCAATTCACTTTCGGCAATTTTTGTTTTTGTTATTGCCTTTTCTGACACTCTGTGATTTATTCGTTCTGATTTTTGTGTGATAAATACTTAAATAATCAAGTTTTTTCGCTTACCTTTTTCTTCCACAAACTGAGAAACGTGTAAATTGCCACTTACTGCAGCATTGCTTGAAAGCAAAGAAACAGAAAAAAATATAGAAGTGTTGATTTCCTTGTCCTTTCTAAAAATTTAATAGAATCAGACCAACAGTCGTTAGTTAAAACTCGACCTTATAAGTCGTTCTGCCCTGCTGCAAAGGAATTTTCTAATGAATGCTAAAATTGAATTATAATATTAAAATAAATAATTAAACAGTTTTAAGTTTTAAATCAAAGCTTTTTTTCTTTGTTGTTGAACTGAGTCAGTGTTAAAACTCTTACAAGTCATTTTTAATATATTTTTAAATTTCAGGCAACATTTCATCGGCACCGTTTGAATTAACAAAAGAAGTAATGGAAAAACTACTCGTCATCACTTGTACTAGCTTTGGTTTTGTAAAGTCTTTTCCTTATCATTAGGTACGATAATGAATATGACACAACTATTTTCGAAAACCTTTTTGTGACAATCAATGTTGATGTTTGGGTACTTAAACTTCCCGGAACAACCAAATGAACCATTACGCGGAATATTTATTTTCGTCTATAGGACCTTTGTGCTCGTTTTATTACTAGTGAAGCCCAAGGATAACAGATTTCCTTGTGGACAATACAAGGAGAATTTAATTTTATGGCGAAATTCTTTCTCACCTTAAATGGATGTTACGAGAAAGCCAGAAACAATGAAACACAGCATTCTCCAACCTATAAAATGTTGTATTCAGATGTACAGTGGGGCAACATTGAAAAATGAGGCAAAAAATAATATTAAGGCAACTGGTTTGTCAGCATATACTTTGGACTTTACGTAACCCCAAAGGAAAATGTCTAAAGGTGTGATATTACTCGATCTAGACGGCCAACTCACCGGTCCAAAACGTGAAATTTGCTGCTTTTCGAAATGACCTCTCAATAGATCCATTGTTTAAGCAGCTGTATGGCAAGTAGTACCGTCATGGTGAAACCAAGTGTCGTCAAGATTACAGGCTTCAATTTCAGGTAGGAAAAAGTCCGATATCAAGGCATGATAGCGAGCGAGGTTACGTGATAGCGAGCGAGGTTCATTTTTGAAAAAATAAGCACCAATGATTCTACCAGCTTATAAACCGCACCAAACCGTGGTGTTTTCTGGGTATGACATCTTGAGCCCAAATGCGGCAATTTTGTTTATTGACTTTGCCATTGAACCAGAAATGGGCCTCAACACTGAACAAAATTTTAGTCGAAAACAGTGGATCTTTCCGTTTCTCACCGAACGCTCATTTCCATAATACAGTTGCCAACATTTGAAGGTAATTACTTTCAAAAAATACAAATGTTCTTTTAAATTACTAATAAAGATTCCACACTTGATTTGAATTTTTATTTTTTTTTTGTTCTGAAAAAATACCTCAAGATGGACCAAGACTTCAGAAATTCATTTGAATTCATTTATTTTGTGTCACTCTACGCTAAAGTGGCCGAAAATATTGAGGTTTAAAATTCCACTTAATGTAACTTTAATAACACTGGTCAACACTAAATTTGTGTCAGAAGAAGATTCGCTGATTTTGCCTCCAATTTGCTAGGTTCGCTCTAGTTTAGGAGATATTAAATTTACATAAACCGCTATTTTCAGATTTGTTTGAGTAAAAGGACCCACAACTGTTTTTTGTGAACTGATTTTCAAAAAATTGAGCGCGGTGTTAAGTGAAGAATTTGGCCTATTCAAAGATACGCAGCGTTTTTATTTCGAATAAGAATTATTAAAGATGTAGGCAAAATTCTACAGATATTTCGGATTTTCGTTACAAAAAATTACTTTCAGATGCTTAAATTTGATAGTGTTGTATAGCGTTCGCGTCCGACAAGCTAATAAACTTTACAATCCTATTAAGTTTGACTGAGATATTCAAGATTTAGTCAGAAATGGGCACAACTTTCCTCTTTGTGCGATGAAATGATCAGTTCTCAAAAAAAACATTTACTCGTAGGGGTCCTTTTATTTAAAAAAAAAACGGAAAACATCGGTTTATAAGAATATTCCCTTAACTGGAGCGAACCTGGCAAATCGGAGGCCAGATTCGTAATCAGCAGCCCTTAATTTAATTTAACGTTTTGCTGCATTTTTTTAAATTTTGTTGCCCAGTGTAAAATTTTTGGACACCTGTAAACCAAAATTGTTTTTTTTATGATCCACTTCCTAATTTCATGCACTGAACTTTATGAACTCTTGTTGAATAATGCATACAAATATTATTTGATTAAAAAGTAAGAGGGTTGCTATTTATTATATCGGGTCCTGGCAATACTAGTGTTCCCAGATGCAAACTGGAACTTCCGTTGGAAACTTTGACATTTTTTTGCATAACTTCACTCAGAACGTTGTCATTTGGGGCGAATTCTTTTGTTTACAGTGTGTTGAAAAATTCATCTCAGTCAAAAAATGGAATTATCCCGTGAACATTTTCGTGCGATGATTTAAATCAACTTGTTTCGACTTTTGGCGATCAAACACCATCAAAAACCACTGTTAATAGCTGGTACCAAGAGTTCAGTCTCGGACGTCGTTCGCTCCAGGATGAATTTCGTGAAGGACTTCCAACTTCTATGCTGTGCGTGAATTGATTAAGCAAGACCGACATGTGACATACCGTGAGATTGAGGCGGCCTTGGGCATTAGTATGAAAAACATCAATAAGATATAGCACATTCATTTGGCCGTGAATAAAATATTGTTCTCGTTGGATTCCACATAATTTGACGAATGCTAAAAAAGGCTCGTATGGATTGGTTTAAAGAGTTGTTGAAAAAGTATAACTAAGTAGTTTAAAGGCAGTGTATAACATTGTCACAGGTGACGAATCATGGATCTATGCATATGAACCCGAAACAAAACAGCAATCGACCGTATGGGTCTTTCAAGACGAGCCAAATCCAACAAAAGTTGTTCGTGGAAGAAGAACATCTCACGAAAAAGTCCATGAGTCGAATCATTAAAAAAAACATAGGACTTGGGGCTTTCAAACGACGTACCGGAAATTTATTGACTGCAGCTTTAAAAAAAATAAATTTGAAAAATGCAAACGTCTTTTGGTGAAACGCGCTGATAACACAGAAAAATTTTGTTCACCGATGAAAAAATTTTACCGTTCAGGAAAAATTTAACAAGCAAAATGATAGAGTGTATGCGCGCTTATCTAAGGAAGCATCTGAACTCAGCCCAAGGGTGGAAAGGGTCATCACCCAGCTTCAGTCATTGTTTGGTGGGGTGTCTCTTACGATGGGGTCACCGACGTGCAATTCTGCGAACAAGGAGTCAAAACATCGGCCAAAGTTTACCAAAAAACTGTTTTGGAAGCTGTTGTGAAGCCTCTTAACAATTCCCTGTTCCAAAACCAGCCATGGACTTTCCAGCAGGATTCTGCGACGGCCCATAAGGCTAAAACGCTCTAGGCCTGGCTTCGAAACAATTTGCCAGCGTTCATTTCCTCTGAAGAATGGCCCTCAGGCAGTCCAGATTTGAACCCATTGGATTACAAATTGAGGACGGTTTCAGAGGACAAGGTTTGTCACAAAAGATACCCCAACATTGTATCTCTTAAGACTGCTTTGGTTCGAGCTGTGGCCAATTTTCCAATGGACGAGGTTCGTGCAGCTATTGACGATTGGTCAGTGCGACTTAAGGCGTGTGTAAGGGCAAAAGGCGGACATTTCGAAAAAGTAGATTCTTTTTGGATACAATATACATCAATAAATATATAAAAAAATATTTGGTCCAAAAACATTCAGTACTTTTTATATTACAGCATAAAACGTGTGTAACAGTATTTATGTCCCTGCTAAGTACTACCATCTGTTTGCCAACAGTGTTTGAAGAAATGAGGAAAGACAATAAGAGAAGACGAATCAATCACACATCAGCTAAAACGATAAACTATTCGACCATTTAAGATGTCGAATTGATGGGTTATCCACCGTAAGCCCTGATTTGGCACCCAATGACATCTTCTTATTCCCTAGCATCGAGAAAAAAATGCGTGGTTAACGTTTTTCATCGCACGGAGAAGCTGTTGAAGCGTTCAAAAATCATTATTTGGAGGTGTCTCATTCGGATGCGTGGTCTACGATTTTCGTCGCCAGAGGATGCTGTTAAAGCGTTCAAACCCATGATTTGGAGGTGTCTCAATCGAATGGAAAAAGTGGTTCGACAATTGATCGTAATTGATTGTATTGATCGTAAAGCAGAAAAACATATCTAATGATATTGCCGGACCCGAAATATAAATAGCAACCCTCGTAAAACCAAAGTTTCAAAAAAGCCTGCTCATTATTTAAATAACAGAATAGATATGTTCAAATCGTTAAACATAAAAATTAAAAATAATAACTTTATTATTTCGGTAAGATAAAATTTAAGCATCAGTTGGTCCATATAACAAATGCTTGTGGTAATGGCAACCAAACTCAAAGAATTCCGTTAATTAATAATCTAAAACAACAACCCATACATGATCAAATTCAGTTCCAATAATCATCCTTATTATTTAGGGCTACTGATACTTTATCATTTTAGCCGATACTGTCTGTTCCCACTACTAAAATTTATCGTGTACTCAATCAACATTAGGTTGTAGCGATGGAATACAAGGATAGTATGGCAACAACCAACATTCGGTTGGGAAAATTTGGTTGTTGTAACTAATCTATTCTCTGTGTGCGCGCAAAATCTGCTTACATGCTTTATAGTTTCTATGTTTGTCCACTGTACGTCATGGAAAACAAAACCCAAATCCTCCCTTTTGTACGGCATGAGCCCTTACCTTTTCACGTCCCAACAGCCATTAAACTTACTGCCGATATGACCAATATTCGATCCATGTGTTTTTTGTTGTTGTTGTTTTTTGTTTGGCTAAAGCTCTATGACTGTCATAATACAACAATTGTTGTTAACACACTAGAAATGGCACAAAAGACTGGCTTAACACGAAATGTACAACAAACAAACAACAGCAGCCTCAATGTAAGTGAAAAGTTTGGAATATTTTCCCCCGTCCTTTGTGGCATTCTGTGTTACCTCTCAATGGGAAGAACAAACTTTCGGCTGGCTTCCTTTATCAATAGGTGCCACGTGTGTGTGTGTGCGAGTTCATGACTGTGTGCGTTTATGCGTGTGTCTGCAGCAAAATAAAAACCAAATGTTGTATAGTGAATCCTGGCAACAATACATTCAAACTCGCACACGCTGGCTGGCAGCCATTCAAAGAAATGTTTTGCCGGCGTGCGTACCTACCAACCAACCAGCGGCACAAAAGCCAGTCCAAAAGTTCGACGTACTCGTGGACGCAGGCAGGCAGGCAGGGAGACACAGGGCTAAGGCGGAAAATGTCAAAGGGAGCAGCCACAGCGGCGTAAGAAGAACACAAGTTGAAGGAAAAAGTGCTGCGTGTTGAATCGTCGTAAACATTTGATTGAAATTGAATTTAAAAATGCCATCAGGTGCTGACATCTTACAAGAAAAGCACTTTTATTGTTAATGTACAAGTTTTTCTCCAATATCGGATGTACAACGACAAACAATATAGGAACACATACACGCACACATACATGAAATTTTCCAAACAAGAAGAACTACGAGAGAAAGCAAAAAAAAACACAGACATACAAAGATGACAATATGATGTTAACAAAGAAGCAACGAGAGCTGTAGGCTTCAGGCTTTGGGTATCAAAAGTGTCTTGCAGTAGGCACGACCACTTTTTTTAAAAAGTAACCATAGACCCAACAATTCTGATGGAATAGTTTACGTGTAAATATGTCGTAGAATTTGGCCAGACTGAATTATACGTTGACTCCACCGGGATTTCGCTTATAAATTGTTAAAAGTTATTAGATTTACTGTCCCTATAGCAGACCAAAATATGCGGCTTAAATTCGGCTTGGTTCCGCCACCGAAAGCAATGGCTTTTCACGTCCCATAACTTCCGCTAAACTGATATTTTACAGGAAAAAAGTGTTTAAATACAGGTTTAGGCGAATGAAGTGTTACCAACTTCACTTTGGCAGTACATACTGGCAAACCGATAATGTCAGCTTTGTTAAATTCATACCAAAGTTAGCTGTTTTTACAGGCTTCCGCAGGCATTTTCATCTTAGTATTATAGAACAAAAGTTATTCGAAATGGAATACAAATGTAACAGTGTGAATGCGTTATAAAGGGTGGTCCAACCATAACGCATGATGTTAATTGTTAGTCACACCTTAACGTCAAGTTTAATGCTCAACTTAATTTGGAATTGCTTTGTTTCAGAGTATGAAAAATTCAAGCATGAAGCTGAACACAATTGAGCAGCGCGTTAAGATTGTTGAAGCCTATTACAAATATGGAAGTTCAAATCAAAATGCATTTCGTACATTTCGTGATTTTTTTGGTCAGCAAAATCGACCAAATGTGCCCACAATCGGGAAAATTTTAGCAAACCGGGTCTGTAGGAAAAGTGAAAATTACCTGTGCATGCTCTGTCAGTTTCTTTCGCGGAAAAATTTGATGTTGTTCCCGAAAGTGTGGCGGAAGAGATGTCAACCTCGATTCGGCGTCTTGTCCAACAATTGAACTTCTCACGAATATCACTGATACGATTTAGGAATAAAGATTTGAATTTATACGCTTACAAGGATCAATTGACTGAAGAGCTAAAGCCCACTGAACATTTCAAAGGTCGTCGATACGCCCAATGGTTGGTTGAACTAACAGAAGTAAGTAGTGACTTAACAAAGAAACTCATCTTCAGCGACGAGGCACACTTTCACCTCAATTGATTCGTTTACTAGCAGAATTGCCGCATTTGGGCAAATGAAAATCCACGAGTAACTTTGAAATGCCGATGCATACAGAGTGACTGTTTGGTGGGGTTTATCGGCTGGCGGCGTCATCTCGCCGTACTTCTTCGAAAATGTGGTCGGCCAATCTGTTACCGCGAATGGTGTTCGCTATCGCAAAATAATAACGGACTTCTTGTGGCCGGAAATTGAGGATATGAACCTGGACATTTAATGGACGTGTTATCTCACGTCGTGACGATTTTAATTGGCCACCACGATCATGTGTTTTGGCACCGTTGACCTTCTTTCTTTGGGGATATTTAAAAGAAAAAGTGTACGTCGGTAAGCCAAAAACAATTGAAGAGCTAAAGTGTGGGATAATTCAGCGCATTAACGACATTTATGTCACTGAGTCATTGAAAATGTGTAGCATTGGATAGAGGTATGTGATCGAGCGATCCGTGGCGATCATATGGCTCATATTTTGCTTCACACATAATTGTCATAGATCCTTCTTTCAATATAAAAAATATAAGGATAATTCTCCGAAAACTTTTTGTATTATTCACAATTAACATCGAGACGCGCAAAATAGAAAGGGACCTAAGGTTAAAAACCAGTTTTGTTCAGGAGAGACATTTTGATTAGGCCCCTTTCTATTTGCGCTTAGAATCATCGACTTCACTTTCATAAAACACGCATATCCCTGGGAGGGAACACTTTTGGGGCATGGGATCGGTCTCATTCGATGCTCAGATGTTGTCCACATCAAAAAAAGAAAAAGAAAATGAAAATTGATTTTTTTTACCCTTAGGGCCCTTTCTCTATGCGCTGTCATATGTGACAGCGCATAGAGAAAGAAACCTAAGTGTAAAAAAAGACAATTTTCACTTTTTTTTTGATGTGGACAACATCTGAGCATCGAATGAGACCGATCCCATGCCCTAAAAGTGTTCCCTCCCAGAGATATGCGCGTTTTATGAAGTGATGGTGCACCAAAGATACACGTATTTAAATAATTTAAAAGGCTCTCCTGAACAAAACTGGTTTTTACCCTTAGGTCCCTTTCTATTTTGCGCGTCACATATGTTGCTAATGGAAGGGGTTTTTTGTGCATGTGCGAAGATATTTCTATTGTGTTAGCTTTGTTCGACTACTGTCCCAATTCTCGTTTAATGCTAATAATAATAGTTATAACACAGTACATATTTTGCTTACACAACACCATTAGGTACAAGCGATTCGTCAATGACGCCACACGACTTTTAAATCCTTTTTTGTGTTTATTATACCGACCTTCCAATATATCAGCTGCCAATTTGTATTAGATTTTTTTTAGATTTTATTTTAATTAATACTACATTTTTGTTAATTATGTAATATATTCCTGCTAAAAGACAAACAATATTTTTAGTTAATACTACAACAGGTACTCAACAAACCTATTCAATAAACGATTTACAACTTTATGCGCTGTTGTGTGCATTCTTAAGTTGACAAATATATTTTCTGTTAGGTATCATTTGGGCTACCCTGTTATCATTATACTTATAAATAGAATTATCTGATACAATTAATTGAAGTCATTCCGTTTGCCCATCTGCTGTTGTAATCAAATGTGAACCAATCTTGATGAATGATTTTGCTCATTTAACAGATAAGGATGCAGGACCAACCTTTTGGAATAAAAAAGAGTTCCTTCTCGATTTTAGATTTTGCAGCTATAGAAGCCACTCAGTAATAACGATTATACCAAAAATGTTTTTCAATACGCAAAAATATATGAAATATATCCAATATAGTTTCTTTTTATTTGTGTTTTTTACAGATCACGCCTGGTGTTAAAGTGTGCCGCCATTCTACTTTTTTATATTGTTTGATGATTTGCCATGGAACAACTTTAATTTTTTATGATTATTGCTCAATGAAGATCGCTGTTTTCAACTCGAATTTTGTTTAGTGACATATTTTTTTAGAAAATTTCTGACTACAATAAGTATATGCCATCATTTTGTCCAGTGAGCTAAACGAAGTTATTCATGAATTGCCCTTCTTCAGCGGTGAGTATTTTCTTAAAATTTTTTTTTAATGAAACAGTCTTTAAAAATTAAATAACAGACATTGTCCTTTTAGGCCGTAGTAGATCTCCCGTGTGTCGTCCAGTGAGTGTTTATTTTAGAATCGATATAACCTTATCATTCTTTATACATTATTTGATTAAAATTTTAATTATACCCTGCATCACACTGTGGATTAAGCTATTATAAGTAAGTTTGGTGGCAAACGTTTGTAACCACCAAACATATTTGAGTATGGCCCGCCTCAAAATCATGACAAATTTATAACAAATCTTAAAAATTAAAGCTTAATAAAGTTAGTATGGACAATTCCACTGTTTCTGAGTAACCATATGTTGATGTTTGAAAGAACCTGTGTTTCGTCACCCTAGCGACATTTAACCTATGGACCAAGAACTCAAAAAAAGTTAAATCGTAGAATTATTGTTATTTTCGAATTTGTCCCATATGCCAGTTTTTTCAATTAATGGTACATCATTCGATTTGTAAGAAAATTTCAATGTTTCTGAATTCCCATGCGCCCCCAACACTAGGAGACGGGTTTTGTGTCCTATGGCGCATAGGTCACTTCCATAGGTCAAGGCCTAAATTATGGCCAAATCCTAAAATTTTATCATATAAAGATTCTTCAAAAAACACCACTGCTTCTGAGCACCATAGGGACATTAGACCCATGGGTCAAGGACTAACAATTAGTCGAATCGTAAAATTAACATTATATAGGGTGATCCAACTAGAGGTATTTTTTCAGAACAAAAAATATATAAAAATTCAAATCAAGTGTGGAATCTTTATTGGTAATTTGAAAGGACATATAATGGCAAATATTTTTTATTTTTTCAAATGTTGGCCGCAACTAAGCCTCAGGGTTTCCATTGGTGTCCAGAATGGAATGGTAGAATGGAATTCGGATGACTCGTTTGAGCATTTCGACCGGTATGGCTTTAATGACACGCGTAATGTTGGCTTTTAAAACCTATATCGTAGCTGGTTTGTCAGCATAGACTTTGGACTTTACGTGACCCCAAAGAAAAATGTCTAAAGGTGTGAAATTAGTCGATCTAGGCTGCCAACTTACCTGTCCAAAACGTGAAATTAGCTGCTTTTCAAAATGACCTCTCAATAGATCCTTTATTTGAGCAGCTGTATGGCAAGTGGTACCGTCCTGTTGAAACCAAGTGTCGTCAGGATTACGATCTTCAGTTACAGGTAGCATAAAGATCGAAATCATGGCGCGATATCATCATTTTTGAAAAATATGCACCGATGATTTCACCATACATTATATACCGCACCAAACCGTAGTTTTCTCCGGGTATAATGGCACCTCTTGTTGCTCTTCAGCCCAATTGCGGCAATTTTGTTTATTGACTTTGCCGTTGAGCCAGAAATGGACTTCTTCACCGAACAAAATTTTGGTCGAAAACAGCGGATCTTCCCGTTTCTCACCGAACGCTCATTTCCATAATACAGTTGCCAACATTTCAAAGTAATTATTTTCAAAAAATAAATGCCATAAAATGTCTTCAAATTACCAATAAAGATTCCACACTTGATTTTAATTTTTATATATTTTTTGTTCTGAAAAAATACCTCTAGATGGATCACCCTTATATATTAAAGTATGGGTAAATTGAGTGGCTTACCGGATAAATGAATCCAAAAAGCCCACAAATATCTTTCAGTTAGCCTTTCTACACTTACAGTAATGCCGAGCATAATACAATCGGCCAAGCCCGACATTTGCTTGTTTACTAGTTTTAAAAACATATTTTTTCTTTAATTTCAATCGTCCATTTCACTCTACCCTGCGGCCAGCAGTGTACTTCCCCTCTGTTTTTGTTTTATTAGACGGATTGTTTAAATAAAAAAATAAGAAACTTTAAATAAAGGATGATTTCTTTGTCGGACACAACAAAAAAAAGGTTTCAATTTGATGAAATTGTCAATTTTCTTCTTTACAAATTTTCTCGCAAATGAAATTGAAAAAAAGTTGCAATTTTATCTTGAATAGCATTCATTGCGAAACCTTTTTTTACCCCCCAGCCGTTTACAGCAACTGTGATTACGGTGAGGGTTTTTCAGCAGCGTCTAGATTGTATCGATAAAGTGAACTTATGAATATCCATTAACATTTTTATCCCATGCTCGCATATGGGCATTGCATAAATAAATTGTGACAGATGAATTCAAAATGTAAATTGGGTTCAATGGTAGTCAGTGACGCCTGTTTCCCAAGGAATTAACCCCAAAGAGAAGGCTGATTTATACATTTGTTTGGGGATTAAACGGCAAACAGTCAGATACGAGTACGTTGGCAATTTGCAATATTCGAGTAGGGATTATAAAAAATTCCATATACATATGTATATTTAATCGAAATGTATGCATGTGGTCCAAGCATAATTGTTGAATTGCATAGATTATGTATGATTCGTGATGTTGCTGTTCTGCAATTATACAGATTCAGAGTTCCAATGAAAGCCAACTAAAGGTACTTTGGTTGCATCAAACAGTCAACAATTGAATTTCTTTTTATAGCCTCCACTATAGCATGGAGTGTGTATTAAATTTGTCATTTGATTAGCAACATTTAGAAATATTGATCTGCAACCCTTTAAGGTATACTTAAAAGGGACATAAATACTGTTACACACGTTTTATGCTGTAAAATAAAAAGTAATGAATGTTCTTGGACCAAATATTTTTTAATATATTTTTTAATGTATATTGGATCCAAAAAAAAATTATTTTTCGAAATGTCCGCCTATTGCCTCGTCAATAGCTGTACGAACCTCGTCCATTGGAAAACTGGCCACAGCTCTAACCAAAGCAGTCTTTAGAGATCCAGTGTTGGGATATCTTCTGTGACAAACCTTGTCCTCTAAAACCGTCCACAATTTGTAATCCAAATGGTTCAAATCTGGACTGCTTGAGGGCCATTCTTCAGAGGAAATGAACGCTGGCAAATTGTTTCGAAGCCAGGCCTGGTACGTTTTAGCCTTATGGGCCGGCGCAGAATCCTGCTGTAAAGTCCATGGTTGGTTTTGGAACGGGGAATTGTTAAGAGGCTCCACAACAGCTTCCAAAACAGTTTCTTGGTAAACTTTGACCGATGTTTTGACACAGAAATGCAGGTCAGTGACCCCATCGTAAGAGACACCCCACCAAACCATGCCTTAAGCTGGGTGATGACCCTTTTCCACCCTTGGGATCAAATCAGATGCTTCCTTAGATGACCGCGCATACACTCTATCATTTTTGCTTGTTAAATTTTTCCTGAACGGTAAAAAATTTTTCATCGGTGAACAAATTTTTTCTGTGCAAGTTATCAGCGTGCTTCACCAAAAGACGTTTGCATTTTTCACTACTATTTTTCTTTAAAGCTGCAGTCAATAAATGTCCGGTACGTCGTTTGAAAGCCCCAACTCCCAAGTCTTTTTTAATGATTCGACACATGGACTTTTGCATGATATTCATCTCACGGGTCATGATTTTCTGTTTTCGGAGCGGATTTCTGTAAATTCTTGATTTAACGGCTTTGATGACATGCGGTGTTCGAACAGAGCGTTGACGACCGGTGTCGGTCTTTTACATCTGCAGTCTCCTCAAACAGTTTTATGCATCGTTTGACGAACATGCGGCTAATCCCTAGTGGCCAGAGCGTTTTGAAAATATCGATTTTTTCATTTCACAGTTGAAAAGCGCTATTACAGCGATAAGGTTCTCAT
The DNA here is from genome assembly GCA_963513945.1 of Hydrotaea diabolus. Classification (NCBI taxonomy): domain Eukaryota; kingdom Metazoa; phylum Arthropoda; class Insecta; order Diptera; family Muscidae; genus Hydrotaea; species Hydrotaea diabolus. Next base: position 163,049,508 of record OY740717.1, read on the forward strand.
TATCTGACCACTCAATGATGAAAGTTGAAACAATTTTTAAATCCCTTTACAGACTAACGCTATTGAGGTAAGCTTTCAAAACACATATGAAATTAACGGGGTATGTTCAGTTCTGCTATTGAAATGGGTGTGTTCAATGTTGTAACAGTGTTTATGTCCTTTCTAAGTACAGCGTTACGGTTCTCATTATCGGACTACTCCATGATGAAAGTTGAAACAATTTTAAAATCCCGTTACAGACTAACGCTATTGAGGTTAGCTTTCAAAACCCATATGACATTAACGGGGTATGTTCAGTTCTACTATTGAAATGGGTGTGTTCAATGTTGTAACCGTATTTTTATCCCTACTAAGTATAAGTGGGACAGTATTAAGTGGGAATCCTCTAAAAGTGGGACAGTTTTGGCTGTCCCTGCACACTTTGAACCTTTTTTAATAATTACCTCTACAAGTGGCAAATTGCACTTGTTTACCTCTATGAGTGCAATTTATCTTTTCATGCTGAACCTCCAAAAGTACGATTTTGTCTGTTTTCTCTCTCTTGTTTTAGCTTTTTATTAATGGTACTGTCACACTGGGCAAAAATTTGAAGAAAGACTTCGAATATTTCTTTGCCACAATCTGACCACAAAATATTTCCGAATGGCAAACAACAAAACAGCTGATTTCGGGGAAACAAAAATATTTGCCAGCAAAGAAAAAATTGCCCAATGTGAACACAGTGTGACCAACCGAGAACAAATAATGTGTAATCCATCTAGAGGTACATTTTATGGCATTTATTTTTTGAAAATAATTATCTTCAAATGTTGGCAACTGTATTATGGAAATGAGCGTTCGATGAGAAACGGGAAGATCCGTTGTTTTCGACCAAAATTTTGTTCAGTGATGAGGCCCATAGCTGGCTCAACGGCTAAGTCAACAAAAAAAAATTGCCGCATTTGGGCTGAAGAGCAACAAGAAGATGTTCAAGAGGTGCCATTATACCCAGAGTAAACCACGGTTTGGTGCGGTTTATTAGCTGGTGGAATCATCGGTGCATATTTTTTCAAAAATGATGATGGCCGGAACGTAACCGTGAATGGTGCTCGCTATCGCGCCATGATATCGATCTTATGCTACCTAAAATTGAAGCCCGTAATCTTAACGACACTTGGTTTCAACAGAACGGTGCCACTTGCCATACAGCTGCTCAAATAATCCCTTCAGAAGGAAAGAGTACTGCAGCAGTATTCCGCGAGTACTCACCAAGCGATAGCGTCTACTCGCGCTTCCTTTACCCGTTTATGGTTTCAAGTGCTTATAACATTGGGCTGTCTTACGAAAAATAGTACCCGCTTTTATATCCCTTTTGGCATGCTGCAGGCGTGCAGGCATTTCGATGTCGTCACGATGGTAGAGTGTTCGCTTAGAAAACGGGGGGTTCCATATTCGAATACCACCGGCGGCAAAGTATTTTTTAAATTTTTTTAATTTATTTTTATAAAGTCACGGGCACGAGAATTTTCACAACCAAACAATTTCACAACAAAACATTTAATTGTTGGCACCTGTGAACAGGGTTACCAGTATGAGTATATGTGACGCGCAAAATAGAAAGGGACCTAAGGGTAAAAAAAAGTTTTGTTCAGGAGAGCCATTTTAAAGATTTAAATACGTGTATCTTTGGTGTACCATCACTTTCATAAAATGCGTATATCTCTGGGAGGGAACACTTTTGGGGCATGGGATCGGTCTCATTCGATGCTCAGATGTTGTCCACATCAAAAAAAAAAAGTGAAAATTGATTTTTTTTACCCTTAGGTCCCTTTCTCTATGCGCTGTCACATATATTGATAGTGTTGCCTGCGCAACAAAACTAGTGCAGCATTTGCGAGTAGTCTAGTAGTATTCGCCGCCCATCTATAAATCGTACCAGTTGCAACTACTCCCTTTTACGGCAGTCCAGCAGCACTCGCCTGGCGGTCAATACCTCTACCTTCTTCTGAAGGGAATGGATCTATTGAAAGTTCATTTCGAAAAGCAGCTAATTTCACGTTTTGGACAGGTGAGTTGGTCGCCTAGATCGAGTGATATCACACCTTTAGACATTTTTCTTTGGGGTTGCGTAAAGTCCAAAGTTTAAGCTGACAAACCAACTACGATTCAGGATTTGGAAGCCAACATTACGCGTATCATTAAAGCCATACCGGTCAAAATGCTCGAACGAGTCATATTAAATTGGACTCTTAGAATAGAAACCCTGAGGCGTAGTTGCGGCCAACATTTGACAGGATTTATATTCAAAAAATAAATGCCACAAAATGTCCTTTCCAATAACCAATAAAGATTCCACACTTTATTTGAATTTTTATATTTTTTTTGTTATGAAAAAATACCTCTAGATGGATCACCCTATATAAACGATAATGTTAAAAAATTTCTAAACCCCATGATAACTTTTGGCCCACCCTGTATAAATGATATTGTGTTTCATTGTTAAATGACAAAGTTCAACCTTCAAAATAGTTTGAAAAAATTATCAGTACTTTTTCAACAGCCTATTCAATTAAAAATTGTGAATGGCCCATCCTATAGTCAGCATTCTTTTAACTAAAATTTATATTAAACATTTTGATTTTCTTTTCAGAGACTTTTTTCCGACTCTCAAAATTTAATCTTTGAAATTTCTCAACGAAAATGCTGCCAATGTATCCGAGGCCATTGAAAGCACCACTGCGTTTTATGGTGACCGTTAGTTTTTCAATAACAATTGGTAAGAATATTTTAAAATTGTAGTGTGTTTTTATAAAAAATATTTTTTTTTAACCTTAAGGCCTTCGATGACTATTTCAATAGATTGCATGACAATTTCTGCTTAATCTCTGATGGAGTGAAAAAATATTTTCTCACATCTTCTAGGTAAGAACTTAGGTAAACTATTAAACTTACCCCTTTGAATTCTTGTTCAGTTTTACAACATTTTAAACTCTATTGTGCCATTTAACATTTAAAAGTTGCAATTAAAATGATGTCAATGTTCAACCAAATTCCATGCGTATGTCTTCGGCAGCATGTCTGGTCTGGTTTGGTCGTTCCTAACACTTCATTGCGTTTATTTTATTATTTTTTTGTGGTACTTTTGTTTCAATTTGCCAACGCATGACATGGGTCGGTCGCTTGTTAAAAACAAGCAATGTTCATAGCAAAGAGGGTAGTGAAATTCATTTAACGCCATCACCAGCGTGCGTTTTAATTTCTTAAAAAAATAAAATAACCACAATAGGCGCATTTGCATAAAAATTAATTTTATGTGCTCATCAGTCGGACATTAAATAAAAAGCGATTGGTTTAAACATTATCTGCCAACGAACATACAATCTCTATGTTTGCTTTTAAAGGCGGGTTTTCCAGACGTGTGGTTTACAAGAAGAAATAAAACGCATATGGTTTAATATTATAAACAAGAATGTACCTTGATTATAAAGATAAGGGCTTGCCATTATGTTTTAAAAATGATTTCGGGGAAGCGGCCGTCTCGGCTGGCTCGAACAAATTCCAGCCGAGAGGCCCAATTTTCGAACACTCTTTGAAGCAGTTGGGACCGTTTGTCTGCAATAAAGCGCCGACTAGTCTCTTCCAAGGCGTCTTCACATAACCACACAAAAAATAGTCCAGCGGTATTAAATCGCACCAACTTGGAGGCCACACAATAGGACCACGACTTTAGATAATCCGCTCACTAAAAGTTTTCTTCAATAAATTGATTGTTTCGTTGGCTGTATGGCATGTAGTTCCGTCTTGTTGGGACCAAAGGTAGTCCACATCAACATCCTCCAATTCAGGCTCGAAAAAGTCATTAATCATGGCTCTAAAGCATTCCCCATTGACTGTTTCAGCTTCATTTTTGAAGAAATATAGACCAATGATTCCCTCTGCCATAGAGTACACCAAACTGTGGCTATTTGACGATGTAACGGCGTCTCAACAATGGCTTGTGGATTTTCATTACTCAAAATGCGACAATTTTGATTATTAACGTACCCATTCAACCAAAAGTGGACTTCATAACTGAACAACATTTTCTTGTTAAAATCAGGATCGGTGGCCATTTCGGTTTGCCTATTTGACGATGTAACGGCGTCTCAACAATGGCTTGTGGATTTTCATTACTCAAAATGCGACAATTTTGATTATTAACGTACCCATCCAACCAAAAGTGGACTTCATAACTGAACAAAATTTTCTTGTTAAAATCAGGATCGGTGGCCATTTCGGTTTGGACCAATTCACCACGATTTGCAAACGTTGTTCAGGAGTAAGTCTATTCATTATGAAATGGCAAACCAAACTGAGCATAAATCCACCGATTTCCAACTAATATTTTCTCTGTTTGCAGCCATAAATTACTCGTTTTATAGAGAAAATATTCTAATGTTGGGATTACCAATAAACGGGATTGGTTACTACAAAGAACTTATCTGTTGTCACCACCGATTATTGGTACCACAGTACATGTACACCATAATTAGTTGGTTGCCGTAAACACCGGTTTTGGCAACTAAGAGTTTAACTGAATTCGGTTGTTATAACCGACTTATTGCCTGTGAGAACAGTGGCATAATCGTAGCTACCATCTTATGGTATGTCGAACTATGTTACCATAAATACCATGGAATGTTGGTGATTGCAACAGCAAGAATGTCATTCCAGCCAAATTTTTTTAGCTCTGACCTATTTCCAATTGAGTTTTTCTCTGCGTCTATATAAAGAGCAAAGAAAATGTTGTACCTTTTCCCAGAATCAATAACTTTTGCCGTTAAGTTCGCCATAATGTGTACATTTGTGGCTTTTAAGATGCATACTCTTATAAACCATACAATAATACGAGGTCATATCAATAATTCCGTGGCTTTTCAAACTTTCCTCGTTGTTATGTGGAATGCAACAATGCTCCCATCAGGTACCATCTGTAAATAGACTACTGTCAAATTTTGAGAGAGTTCCGTCAAGTCGCACTGGCCAATCGTCAATAGCTGCACGAACCTCGTCCATTGGAAAATTGGCCACAGCTCGAACCAAAGCAGTCTTAAGAGATCCAATGTTGGGGTATCTTTTGAGACAAACCTTGTTCTCTAAAACCGTCCACAATTTGTAATTTAATGGATTCAAATCTGGACTGCCTGAGGGTCATTCTTCAGAGGAAATGAACGCTGGGAAATAGTCTATGGCTGTTTTGGAACAGGGAATTGTAAAGAGACTTCACAACAGCTTCTAAAACGGTTTCTTGGTAAACTTTGGCCGATGTTTTGACTCCTTGTTCGCAGAAATGCAGGTCAGTGACCCCATCGTAAGAGACACTCCACCAAACCATGACTGAAGCTGGGTGATGACCCTTTTCCACCCTTGGGATCAGTTCAGATGCTTCCTTAGATGACCACGCATACACGCTATCATTTTGCTTGTCAAATTTTTTTTGAACAGTAAAATTTTTTCATCGGTGAACAAAATTTTTCTGTGCAAGTTATTAGCGTGCTTCACCAAAAGACGTTTGCATTTTTCAATCCTATTTTTTTTTTAAAGCTGCAGTTAATAAATGTCCGGTACGTCGTTTGAAAGCCCCAAGTCCAAAGCCTTTTTTAATGATTCGACTCATGGACTTTTGCGTGATATTCATCTCACGGACCATGATTTTCTGTTGGAGCGGATTTCTGTGAATTCTTGATTTAACGGCTTTGATGACATGCGATGTTCGAACAGAGCGTGGGTGGCCCGACCGGTGGCGGTCTTTTACATCTCCTGTCTCCTCAAACAGTTTTATGCATCGGTAGACGAACATGCGGCTAATCCCTAGTGGCCGGAGCGTTTTTCATTTCACACTTGAAAAGCGCTATTACTGCGATACGGCTCTCATTATCTGACCACTCCATGATGAATGTTGAAACAATTTTAAAATCCCGTTACAGACTAACGCTATTGAGGTTAGCTTTCAAAACCCATATGACATTATCGGGGTATGTTCAGTTCTACTATTTAAATGGGTGTGTTCAATGTTGTAACAGTATTTACGTCCCTACTAAGTAGTTTGTGTTTAACAGCTGTTCAAAATATACAACCTTGAGAATTTTGTTAAAAACAGAAAAAAGTGAATTTCGAGTGCTCTTTAAACATCATTTTTGGCAAAATAAAACGTCAATCAAACCAAGGAGAAGCTTTGTGAATACTATGGGGACTCTGCACGATAGATTTCAATAGTAAAAAAGTGGTTTACTGCCTTTCGTTGTGCTCCGAAGAAGGCCAGGCTGACTTTGTCGGCCAATTAGTTGATGGCAACAGTTTCTTAGCATGCAAGCGGGATAATCCACATCAATTTCGTTGTGCTCCGAAGAAAGCCATGCTGACTTTGTCGGCCAATAAGTTGATGTTTTTTAGGATGCAAGAGGGATAATCCACATCGATTACCTTTAAAAGGGAAAAACAATAATCGGCGAATTTTTGGACCGATTTAGCAAAAAAAGACCCCATATGGCCAAGAACAAGTTCTTATTCATCAAGATAATGCACGGGTACACACGAGTGCAGTCTTAATTACAAAATTTCAGGAATTGAGTTACGAATTGGTACCGCATCCGCCATATTCTCTGAATTTAACCCCCAGTGACTACTTCTAATTCCAAGTAATGACTCGGTGGAAAGAGATTCAGCTTCAACGATAAAATTATTGATCAAACAAATGCCTATTTTATGGACCTGGAAAAATCCTATGTTTTGGAACGGATAAAAATAATTGAGAAACGTTAGTGTACTGAGCTAAAAGGAGATTATGTTGAAAAATTAATTTTTCTTTTGCAAAACTAACTGTGTTTTATTCGATAAGTCACGGAATTATTGATAAGCTCTCGTAATTCCTTCACGCTCTACTCTTTCTGGTCATCTCTTCGCCGATTGCCACACTTGATTGCAATCAATCGTCAGATAAATACTTATTTCGCATTGCCAATTTCAATCTTTTTAATAAACTCGCTTCATTTTAACAATTCGCGCCACTAATGAACATAACTATCAGCCATTAAAGCGAATCTCCCACGAAGACATCACAAAACGTGAAAAGAAAATCCTTTAGCAGTATCTTTTTATCCTTAATCAGCACAAAACATAATAGTAAATAAATGCGAATACAAGCGTTTGTCGGAATTGTTCCACTGGCGAGGCACGGATAATATTTCACAAAATTACGAGAAACCGAGAAACGCTGCTGTCAGTTAGTCGGATTAAAAGACGCTTAAACAAATTGCTGCGGGATGCCCATAAAATGAAATGGAATTTTTTTTCACTGTTTTTCTCGTTGGCGGATTTAAACTGTTCGGCAAGTGTATGTGTGTGCGAAGCGGCGTAGAACGGAGTAAATGCGATTATGCTGATTATTATAATTTGACAGAACAAAAACAAAATAAAATGTTAGGATTTTATTTTTCAAGGACCATAATTGCTGCGAATTTGTCGTAAATGAGAAAGTTTTAAAATTCTAAGTAGTTGCATCATCTTAAATTTGAACTACTTTAGCAGCTGGTCAAAGCAAACTTGGGGGAGTGCCAACTACATTATGTAACATTGAATTCACTTTCGTAGATTTTTGAACCGCAGTTTCCTCCTGCTATCTACTATAATATTAGCTGATCAGCCAATAAACATTCAGAGACTCAAATAACTTGTTTTAACCCATTTAATTTTATTTTTTTAAGTTTGAAACTTTTTAAATTTTTATAAATGAAATAATTTAAAAGACCTCTACACTTGGACATCTTATCAAAAATGTATCCATTTCAGCCTGGAGACGGGAAATTTCAAAATTATTGTTTGTATTCATTACCTAAAATCATTAAATTTTTGTGGTTTGATTTGTGAAGGTTCCGCTTGCAATAGCCCCTACAAAAAAAACTCATATCAGAATATGGATTTTCTTGTGGATATATTTTTTTAATGATGTGTTATAGTTGGTAACGAAAATGCACCAAATCGCATAAGAAGTAAACGCACACACTACGAATAGACATCGCTTACATATCAAAGACCAGTCTACAGTGGAAGACGAAATAATGGACGCCAGAGAGCAATATTGCGAAGATTGGTAGAGAAGGATCACGTACAACCGCGACCCACATGGCCACAAATACGACAAATAAATGTTTGTTCACAAACCTATGAATGTCTATACATAAACCTTTAAATGTTTGGAAAAAAAAATTAATGGTTGTGTGCAAAAAAGCATATGTTTGCACATAAGCATATTGTTTGTGAACATTGCTAAAAACCTATTAATGTTCCCCGCCTATGTTAGAGAGACCGTTTGCCTCCCTCCGTGTACAGACAGTATTCCGCAATGGATTGTAAAGGGTGTCCTAAGAAGAGCGCAATTTTTAAATTTTAAATAAAACACAGATATTTAAGAAAAAATCGTGAAACTTTATTATATCGTAAAGTAGACAGAATGAGGTTATGTATGGAACAATATATCGTGCAGATGGCCGCCGCGGCTTTGCTGGCATGCACGCGATCTTTTAATGAAATTTTCAATGACCGTTTTGCATGAATGCTGCGGTATTTCATTAATGCAGCGTCCAATTTCGTCTTTTAAGGCTTGAGTCGTCGTCGGCTTATTCGCGTAAACCATCGACTTCAAAAAACCCCAAAGAAAAAAATCTAATGGTGTTAAATCGCACGATCTAGACGGCCAATTCTGATCTCCAAAAAGTGAAATAACACGACCGGGAAATGACTGATGCAGCAATTGAATTGTTTCTCTGGCTGTATGACATGTGGCGCCGTCTTGTTGGAACAACATGCCCTCCACATTCATTTCTTCAATTCTAGGCAAGAAAAAACTGGTTATCATTTCACGATACCAAACACCATTGACTGTTTGCGCTTGACCTGCCTCATTTTCATAAAAAAAGGTCCAATGATTCCTCCAGCCCAAAAACCACACCACACAGTGACACGTTGAGGATGCATTTGCTTCTCGTGAATCACTCGAGGATTTTCCGAACCCCAAATGCGACAATTCTGCCTATTGACGAAGCCATCAAGATGAAAATGGGCCTCGTCACTGAAGATGATTTTATCGGCAAAATCAGCATTTTCATGTTGTCTCTCCAATACCCAATTAACGAACTCCCTTCGCTGTCCATGGTCAGCTGGCTTCAGTTACTGAGGTAATTGAATTTTGTATGCATGAAGATGCAAATCTTTCGTCAAAATTCGCTGCAAAGTGGATTTGGAGACACCAATTTGCTGAGCTCGGTGTCGAATTGAGGTGGATGGAGTTTGAGCGACATCATCACGTACAGCTGCGACATTTTCGGTCGATCGACCTGGTCGATGGCGCGTTGTTGTCTTTACATCACTAACAGACCCAGTTTCGGCAAATTTATCCATTAATCTCATTACAGTTGACTCTTTTGGAGCATTATTGTGACCCCAAATTGATCGCAATTTGTGAACTGTAGTCGCAAAACTTTCACCATTTTGGTAAAACAATTTCACAATGAGAATGCGTTGCTCATTCGTGTAGCGCTCCATTTTTACTAACCTCGTACCTTCTACTAACAAACAATAACAATTGTTCAAATGTCAAACAATGACACTTCGAATGTTGCCAGATTTAAAAATTGCGTTCTTCTTGGGACACCCTTTATATCGTCCCCATCGAATCGAACTATCTACTTGTTAAAGCTTTTCTATAAAATAGCTCGAGTCAATTCCCACAAAGCTAGGTCGATCATTAACGTCAATGGTACGGAACGGGTTGTGGCTAGATTTTAAAATTTCCCAACGTAGTGGTAATCTGCCAATCATAGTCGTAACCTCTCGATATACTCTCAACCTTCTGGGTAAAAGTGTACATCATTTGGTACGGACGAAAAGTGTACAGCATCGGAAAAAGTTTTTTAGACTCTATAGAAGTTTCATGACATTTTAAATCATTTGAACCATCTTAGTTTGTGTGGCTGATTCGCATGATAACTCTCGAAAGGAGCTAGCAATCGTTTTTAACTTACGGTGAAAGGGTACATCATTTGGTACTGACGAAAAGTGTACTTTACAGCACCGGAAACAGTTTTTTAGCACCTATTTAAGTTTTATGACATTTTAAATCATTTGAGCCATGTTCGTTTGTATGGCTAGTTCGCATGATAACCCTCGAAAGGAGCTAGCAATCGTTTTTAAATTAAACATATCATAATATTTTTCCAATAGGCTATACAGCCAAACCCCTTCTGGCACCTCCCACACAAATGTACTATTACTCCCACTTTTAGTATTATTAAATTGGATTCGTTACCACGCTCCTTCTGGTACCTTCCACACAAATAACTATTTTCCAGTTCGGATAAGACCCCATATAATTTGTCACCCAATGCCTAAAACTAGCTTAAATTGTAAACACTAATATTTGTATAACGGCATTGCACTTGCATAACAAAGAAGAGGGGTTGACACGCCCCATTCTAGTACCTCCCGTACAAATGCACCATTTCTTGCACTTTTTTATTCTTTAAACGCAACTCATACAATATAACCTATACTCAATGCGTTAATTCACGATTATAAGGTTAACTTGGTGACAAAAAATTGGATTCCTAGCCACGCCTCTTCTGGAACCTTCAATACAAATGACACTGTTTCGGTGCTAAACTAAAACCACAAAACTTGTTACCCAGTGCGTGAAATTCGTTAAAATTAGAAGCTTCAATATATTTTTATAGCGGCTTTATACACGTGCACGAAAATAGTGGATGACACGCCCCATTCTGGTAACTGCAAGGCAAAATGCACCATGCCGCCCACTTTTGATATTCGCATAATAATTGTAATACTATTCATACGATTCTGCGTACAATTAGTAATAACAAAATAGAATATAAATTACAATCCCTGCTAAAAATTTGGAGCCCAGCCACGCCCTTTTTGGCACGTTCCACACACAAGGTAATATCCTAGTGTAAATTGAAACACACAACCGTTTTCCTAATGCATGCATTCCTCTTGAATGTTGTTTCCCACATAATACTTATTTCTTCTTTGTATGCGCATACGAGAAAGAAAAAAGTGGATGCCTTGCCCAGTTGACCCTTTACGAGATTTAAATAAAATCAGTACTCTTTAAGCAACGGAGGTTGGAAGGAAAGAACATTTAAATTTCATTAATGGGTGAGGGTATGTGGAAGTCAGATCAACCGACTGATATATTTTTACTTGTATTTTTAACGGCTTTATGCTCGTGTGCGATAATAATGAATGGCATGCACCATTCTAGTACCTACAGTGCAAATACACCATTGGAGCTTTAGCCACGCCCCTACTTGCACCTTTTGACACACACGTTGCTATTCGAGCGTAGATTGAAACCCACATAACTCTATTCCTAATGCAAAAATTTCTCTTGAATTTCGTTTAAGAAAAGATGGATGCCACGCCCCATTCTGGTTTCTTGCAAACAGAAGAGCCTTTGGTGGACGGAAGTCAGATCAACCGACTGAAACTTTTTTACTTATTTTAAGTAGCACCGCTCCACCAACAATCATGCATCCTCTTTTATACCCTTACCGTTTGCAACACCACGAACTATTAATCGGAGACCCTATAACGTATTTTGCATTATAATGACTTATACTCATGAGCTGTTTGGGATTGTAAATGGACGAATTCAACAAGTTTCCCTTCAAAACACTTAAGGTACCTCGGGAAAATTTACACTTTTTATACAATTTTTTTTACAAATTATAATTTTCGTGGACGAACAATGGTTAAATTTAGTAATGTTAGATGGGACGCACTTAATACCTTAAAGAGGTCAAAGGTGCTTGACGACTTGGCATATATGGCCCAGAAACGGGCCGCAATGTTAGAACGGGCAATCATAGGTCAGTTTAGACGTATGAGTACGCAAACCGAAATTTTGTTACGAGTCCAAATATGGGTGGTTTTTCAAATTTTGTCTGCGATAAGGGTTAGACGCATGGGCCGAAAGGGCTCAAAAAACTGATCTTTTTTCGCAATTTAGTTACATAGTCACGACGGTGGGTATATAAAGCGCAGCCTGGCTGATCTTAACGACGTTTTTACTTGTTTATAAAGCGTCGTAACTATACAAGATGACATTCTTGCTATTCGGCTGTGCCGGAACCCACATTCTCTTTAACCAAAGCTCTACCAGAACGGCATTTAAATATAGTCCTAAGCATTAATTGTTATTTCCAATTAGCACCTTTTAAATTTTGCAAAAGTCGTCATACACACTCAGATGGTGCATCTCAAAAAATAAATTGTTAATTGCTTTAGCCCCAAACGCTTTCCGGTCGTCATTGCAAGACGACATTCTACTGGCAACACTCGACCGTACTCTCGAATGCCACAACTCTAATCCTAACATCCCAAAAGCGACAACCATTCAGCTTATCCCAGGCATAACTTTAGTTTTGTTAGTTCGTTATATAAAGCAAAAATTAACATTATGTTTATTGCGAAATTCAAAATATACAAAAAATAAAACTGTAGAAAAGAGAAAAAGACGAAGTGAAGAAGAAACTTTTTAGTATGCAGTTTTCTACACAAATGAACAAAGTTTTATAAGATTTCTTAAAACTACTCCCTTTCGGCATGTCTGTCCCTTGAAACATTTCGTCCCATTCGCTGCATGCCACTCACTCTCTTCCCCGGCCATCTCATTGGCTAGCTGTGTGTGGGTTAGTGTGTGTTGGAGGATTTCCATTGCCTGCATTTCTATTACATCAAAAAGTTACCCACAAAATTATACCCCGGGGATTTGTGTGCTTGCCTCAGATAGAGAAGAAGAATGAACAACTGCCGCATTATGAAACTACAGCAAAAGTTTTGTGAGAACATTTGACATTTTATGTCATACGTTGTACTACGTTGCAAAAGGAAGAAAAAATAATAATAATTTTCTCTGTAGACAAATTTTGAATGCAAATTTTTTGTGAGTGCGTGTGGTTGTGTGTGCGATGAAAAGAGCATTACGGAAATTTTGACAGTTTCTACCAGCAAGAGTCAACGTCGCTGACAGACAGCCAGGAGCGAGGAGCGATGGAGGAGCAGGTGTGGCTGTGGGTGTGGATATCTTCGTTTCAAACTCCAAGGAAAAGATGATATTCATGTGGAAAAAAAATTTCAATATTGTAAAACTTTGATTAAATAGATTTGCATAAGTATACTCATAGTTAGTCATATGGCTTCGTTCTCTTACCTGTGAAGTGACATTTGCAAATTGGGGCTTTTTGTACGCTACACGATGCCGGAGAGGCCAATTGAGTTTGTCCATTCGGTTTGTGTGACAATGGCGATAAATATTGCTAGAGCAAAAAGTTCGGTGGATCACAAAAACGCGCGGCTTTCCTTTTAAGGATACGATTACATCGATCAACACCTGGCTTTCCTTATAAAAATACAATACATCGGTCAATAGAAACGTTCTTTCCGCAAAATGCTACACCCGAGCCTAACAGATTTTGAGCAACTTTTAGAAATGTTCACACTGTTATTCGATTGTTCTGGTAGAGTTTCTCTCCCGGGATATCCCCGGAATCCCGATCATTTTTCATTCCCGGTTAATCTGGAAATTTATCCGGGATTTGCGGGAAATTCATTAGTTTCTATTACCATAGTCATGACACTACCAAGTGGAATTCGATAGTGCTAATGGAACATTTTTACGTTAAAAAAATCGATAAAAAAAACCTCTCATTGATTCAGAACTAATTGAGCTATGAATTGAAGATATTGCAAACATACTAGCAGATCTACTAAATATCACTAGTTTACAGCCATTTTGGCCCAGAGTTCTTAATATTTTTTTCCTATAGATTTTGGTCTCCTTAACACGAAAATGAATTTTAAAAAATGTTCCTCTAATGTGTCTTCAGATAGAATTTTTGGAATTTTTTTAAGGATTTTTTTTATGAGATGTCTTAACTTTTTGGGACAAAACTCCCAAACGCCATTACCGATTTTATCAAGAGTGACTTCAAATCGAATTTAATTAGCTTTTTAAACCTTTTTCATACAAGGTATTATGATCAGTTCAAAAGTTTTGACGTTAAAGGCATTTAAATTTTAAAAAAAATTGATTTTTCTGTGCAATATATAAGAGGGTTGCTATATATATTTCTGTCCTTGGCAACACTAAGTATTGCCTGGCGCCATCTGACTTTTCCATTGGAAAGTTTGACATTTTTTAGCATAAACGCTCTCAGAACGTTTTGACGTGCGACCATCATTTGTGTTGTTTACAGTGACTTGAAAAAAATGGAATTAACTCGTAAACATTTTCGTGCGATCATTTTTCACAACTTTCGACGTGGATTATTACGACAAAAGAGCATCGAAGAACTTAAATCGTTGTACGGCGATGAAGTACCATCCTATAGCACCGTGGAAAACTGGTTTAATGAATTCAATTGTGGCCGACGCTCGCTTAAAGACGAAGGTCGTCCAAAAACGGCCGTTATGCCAGAGAACATTGATGCCGTGCGTGAACTGATGATGCAAGATCCTCATGTCACATACCGTGAGATAGAGGCATCCTTGGGCATTTCTTCCACCAGCATACATTAAAAGCATAAAGTAAAAAAAGATTGTTCTCGTTGGATCCCGCACAATTTGACAATCGCTCAAAAACAGGCTCGTGTCGATTGGTACAATCAAATTTTGAAAAAAAATACGATCGCGGTGCTTCAAAAGACGTTTTTAAGATCGTCACAGGTGACGAATCATGGATCTATGCATATGAACCCGAAACAAAACAGCAATCGACCGTGTGGGTCTTTGAAGACGAGCCAAATCCAACGAAAGTTGTTCGAGGAAGCAGCACTTCGACCACTGGTCGCCTGTGTCTTCGGCAAAACTGGTCATGTGGCGACTGTTTCGCTTGAGCAACGTAGGACGGTCAGTTCTGAGTGGTACACCACAATTTGTTTGCCTGAAGTCTTCGGAGAAATTCGAAAAACGAACAAGAGAAGACGAATCATTGTGCACCATGACAATGCAAGCTCTCACACATCGACTTAAACCAATTGATGGGTCATCCGCCGTACAGCCCTGATTTGGCACCCAATGACTTCTTTTTATTCCCGCACATGGAGAAAAAAATGTGTGGTCAACGATTTTCGTCGCCAGAAGATGCGTTCAAAAACCATGTTTTGGAGGTGCCTCAATCGAAGTGGAAAAAGTGCTTCGACAATTGGTTTGAGCGCATGCAAAAGTGTATAAATCATGCTGGAAAATACTTTGAAAAACAATAAAACCATTTTTGATGATAAATATTCGCATTTTCGTTATTAGGCCAGAAATATATATAGCAGTCTTCGTATGATAAGTTGGTGCTGCTTACCCTTTAATAAATCGATCGTTAGAAATTAGTGACTGCAGTGACTAGGAAATTACTGTGGATTATGATGTTTTAAAATTGGGCAAACCGGCCATATCTCGTGAACTAATTTCGATATGCTACTATTTTCATATCGGTATGATATTCGCATGCAGCGAAACACACCCTGATGGAAAATTAAACGGTGCTATCCATGAAGGAGATTTCGGCCCGGCCCAACTTTTCTTGTTCGCTTGTTTTTAATTTCCCTCCACTCAATATTAAATCTGCGAGCTTCTGGCTGTTACTCCGATACGCTATATACCGGCCTACGTAACCAAATAAACTTCGAACGGATTTCTTTCATTGCAAATGTGAATGGTTTTTTCAGAGCTTTTCAAATAATGCTCAAAAAATTATTCGAAGCTTCAATACATAGCCGGGCTGTAGGCCTTTGAACTTATTCTTAGAATCATTCAATTTTGTAACATCTTCAGAAAACAAAATCAGTTTTTTCGTGATTGTTGTATTGCCTTTTCGACTACTCTAGAACAGCGTCCCAGTTTAATAAAAAGGCACTCTAACGTCCACGTTAATTTAGATTTGAATTCAAAGCAGCGCAAAATGTACCTTCTATTTTTTTGTTATTCTTGTCGATCTATTATTTAGTTGACTGTCATGTCCCTTACAATGTATTTTCACTTTATTTCAATTGTCAGAACAAATTACGAGCATTTGAAAGAGACCGTGTTCCATGTTCATGTACAAAGTCATGAAATGTAAACGGCTACTTATGTTCGTACGTTCGTCTTTTATTTCATTTCAATGCTCGCCATCAATCACTTTTACATCTCTGTTGTACTTTATGATTATCCTGTCCTTCATTATGACATGTTTCCATTGTCCGCTCTCCTTTGCTCCACATGATGTATCTGGTCATTAAAAAAATCTATAAAAGGAAATTGATGTAATTGTAGAAGAAACATTGTGTATTGTCATAGCGCTACATTACGATACCGATGCGGGGGCGATAGAAGCTGTTATGAACGCTCACCATGATGGATAAGGTTTCATTCAACTTAAGATGTGGTCCAATGGCGGAGTTTATATAAATTCTAGGAATTGGCACTCTATTAAATACAATGGAGGTAATAAACTGCGGCTATAGAAATAGAGAAACAAATTTGTTCATATTACACTAGTTTACAAATTATGATTTTTTGTCTGGTTCAGAGATCTACATATTTTTACCTATAGATTATGTCTTAAACACGAAAATAAATTTTAAAAAATTTCCTCTGATTAGTTTTCAAGATAGAATTTTTGGATTTTTTTTATTACATGTCTCAGCTTTTTGGCGTTTTAGAAACGTTTTAAAAAATTCCAAAAATTCGATCTTGAAAACTAATCAGAGGAAAATTTATTTTCATTTCAAAAATCTTAAGGATAAAATTATTTAGAACTCTGGACCAAAATGGCTGTAAACTAGTGTTATAGACATAGGCGGTATTGAGAAAATATTACCCAGTTCAAAAGACATATTTAATCGAGTGGTAACTCCATTCGGAAATTATTGTATGAACTATCCTTAACTAAAACCGGCACTTGTGTGTGGGCTATATAGTTATTTTCTTGCGTATTTTATATATTTTAAGAAAACGATAATTCTTAAAGCGCACCTTACACCATGACACCTTAAAATCCTTTTGCTTAACCAGTGATACGCGTTTAAAGTAAATAACAAATTTATTAAATACAAATGAAAATGGCCAACCCGTGGTGTTGAATACCATAAGGGCTGCATTAACCATTATAGATAGCTTTTGTATTTCTTTGGTTGCGGTTAAGCCTGTTTGCGGTTTGCACATCCTTACTCAAGGAAGTACACACCAAGGATATTGCAAAAAGATACTGTGTCAGTGGCTGTGCTATTGGGAGGTCCATAAACGGAAGCGACAGGGCCTTCTTAAGAGATATAATTCTCAACGATTAGCGATTGACCCTGACTAGAGTGTCACAACAACCGGGGTTTTCAAAAAACCTGCTTTTTGCAAAACTGTATTTAAAAAAAACGACTGGTGGATTTTTTAAGGAGTAAAAAACCAACATTCCAGTTAGCCTTTTGCCTTGAATGGAAAATATTTTCCCAACCAGAAGTAAGTTATTTTTAAATTTGTTTCAGAATTTCATTGTTTTTAGTACCCATTTGTCCATGTTGAAATAGGTCAGATTTTAGGACATAGGCTTTGTCTCCCAAATTTAGCCATACTGCATTGCATTAAAAGCCAAAAATAAGTCTTTTATGATCGAAATCGATCCAAGATTATTGTTTGTCCATCGTAAAATACTTTACCAACTTTGATAAAAGTCGGAATGAATATGGTTGTTGTAGAACGGTTGTAGTAAAAGAAGTGATCTTTGTACTTTAGAAAGCGTATACCGGTATGGCCGTTTCTATCTGACCTTATTACTGATCGTTATGAACTGTGCCAAATTTCATCAAGATTGGATAAAATATGTGGTTTCTGGAGCTAGAAACATCTAAACTTATATGTGGGCGTTTCATCTCAATTTCCTTCTGGAATATTCCCTGAGGATCGGACAACAGTTTCGACCTTTTGTTTGAAAACAAGCTGTAGATAGATAGAGGAGCGGACAGACAGATATCGTAAGTCGAATAAACTGATGAGTCTGTCAAATATTTTTGGTAGTTATGTAATCTGTACGTGCAAATTGAGAGTTTTCTTTGCTTTTCATACAACAACCAAGAAACCGAAAAACCAGGCAACAAAAAACCGGGTTAATCGACTTGTCGGGTTATAGCTATACAATTGAGAAACCAACTGTCGGGTTTGGAAATAAAAAAACTGGAATGTCAGTTTTTGGTTTCGGTTTAGACACTCTTAACTCTTTTAGTACGTGCATATGGGTTTTTAAAAAAAAATATGTCACGACCCGAATATATCATTATTTCTCCGATTCAGCTAAATTAGAGGCCTTCGGGTCCGAATCAACGGGCCCTAGATACCTTAAAATAGGTCTCTTCAACAGTGGACATATGGGTACTCAAAAACAATAAAATTTTCCCACGAATCTGAATATGACATCCAACTTATGGTTTAGCTGAATAAGAGGCCTTGACCACCAACAACAATTTCTGCCAAAGCCATACTGGAACGCAATTCATGTAGGAGAGTATAAACGCTTCAGTTCGAATGGAATACCGCCCTATGCGTTCCCCGTTCGCCCAATGGGCTGAAGATTGTTCGGCAGAAGATAAAGAATTTTACCGACAAATCGTGTTTTCAGATGAAGCTCATTTTCATCTCGGTGACTATATCAATAAGAAAAATTGCAGCATATGGGGTTCTGAGAACCCACACCTGACTATTGAGAAATCAATGAATCTACAACGAGTCACTGTTTGGTGTGCATTATGGGCTGGCGACATCATTGGGCCATTTTTCAACGGAAATGAGCAAGGAGCCGCCGTTACCGCGGAAAGAAATTGTGATGTCTAGTGGCCGCCTTGGAACTGTGATTTGAGCCCTTTGGATTATTTGCTGTGGGGAGCCATTAAGGATAAATGTTACGCAAAGCATCCAGAGACAATTGAAGCTTTAAAACATGAAATCGAAATTGCCAAACAAAGAAAATGTACTGAACAATTTGTTTGGTCGGATGAGGTACTGCCGAGCCAGTTGTGGTAGTCATATGAATGATATTGTGTTCCATTATTAAATGACAAAGTTCAACGTTTCCAATACAACCAGAAATTTAAAAATTATCAGTACTTTTAACTACAGCACTTTTCAAATTTAAAATGTTAAATCGCCCAACCTGTATTACATCAGATTTCGAACTAAGTTAGTACAGAGCATTAGGAGTAACCAACACCCATTTCGGGTGTCCATATCGGTTCATGTTTTCGTTTATCTCCCATCCAAAGGTCCTTTCCGATTTGACGTTCTACAGCTCTAAAAGCCAAAAATTTCTCCTGATCACACCCAAATTTTTCATGGTACGTTATAAGTGATCATATAGGTCCATAGTTTCCTATAGTTCCCACACAAAGGTCCTCCCAGACTTTAGAATCTGCAGCTTAAGAAGCCACATTTTACACCCGATTCAAATTTTGCAATTATCTGCGGTAAAACTGGACCATATAGGTCTATACTAGCACCTAGACAAAGGTCCTTCCAGATTTTAGAATCTACAGCTTTAGAAGCCACATTTAACATCTGATTCCTACCAAATTACGCATTGAGCGTTACGAGCGACCAACAGCTATGCTCTGTAACATTGGACTATATCGGTCCATGTTTGTGAATACCCCACACAAAGGTCCCTTTAGGGTCCAAAAGCCCGCCTAAATTTTACATGGTACGTTATGAGAGACTCTGAAATAACGATGGTAAAGCAAGACCACATATAAGCCCATAGTTTACTATAGCTCCTAGACAAAGGTCCTTTCAGATTTTAGAATCTGCAGCTTTAGATTCCTAACAAATTTCGCATTGAGCGGAACAAGCGACCATTGGCCATAAATCAACTTCTGTTTTCGAATATCCCATATGCAAATGTCTCTTCAGATTTGAGGTCCTGCAGAAGCCACACATTTTACCCCATCACGCTCAAATTGTGTAGGGTACGTTATGAAAGAAAAACACTTAATTCTGACATATTGAGTCCGACATTGCTTGAGCTCCAGACAGAGATACCTAATCTTCTGAATAGCACAGTGTTGTAGGGTAACTCATAGTCAGCTACGCCAGACTTAAAAATTTTTTTACTTGTTTTTGCCTGAGGTTTTTTAAAGGCTGAAAAACAGAGAGACCGTTCTAAGGGAGTTTTTGTAATTTAACTGAATTTTGCATTAAGGCCCTCTGAATGCCTTGCTAGGCTTTCAATTACCTGAGGTCCGCCACTGTGTAATGGCTCTTTTCATATTTGTAGATATCAATTTGTCGCCTTAATTAATTAAATGATATACATTTCTGGTGTGCACAATTGTTGCTGACACTTTTTCAAGTGTGTGGTTTTCAATAAAGTTTATCGCTTTGAAAGGAAATGAAAAATTGCAACGCGATACGGTACGCCAAGCATTGTTTTTGGTGAAAATTAATTTTTACGATAGAAGGGTAGGCAAACATACGTTATTGGGTTAATAGGAGGATATTAACTTCACCCAATATTGGCTGTAGTTTAGAGAAAGTTTGTTCGAAAATTGTATGGGGTCCACCGCTGAGAACGTTCCACGTCTATATGCTCCGTGTGCTGTATGTGCGGTATCCCGATGAAAACTAACGTTCCATTCAACGTAGTTCGTAGCTATCAGTCGTAGCGCAGTTAGTAAAGACCGAAACTTTAGTGAAAGAACCGAAGCCGAAGAAAATGCAAAAAAATCTTAGAAATGCAAACTGTTTGCAGCAGGTTTAATACCGGTGACCGGACTTTGCGCCCATTGACATAAGGCAAAAAAAAACGTAATGACCGTCCCTATGCCTTACTAAACGCCCAAATTGTTTTAAGTCGTTCTGTCATCCCCATGGCTGGCATAAGGACTAATGAGAACGTGGACAAAAAAAAAACAATATATTTGGGCTCTATGACCTTGCACTTGTTGGACGTAACGCCAGAAAATTAAACATTTTTCTACTTTTGTATAGTGGTTTAGTCTCTTTATTGACGGCTGGTCCATCTATAACGCACAATGTTAACTGTGAGTCACACCTTAACGTCAAGTTTTTTTGCCCAACTTAATTTGACATTTCTTTGTTTCAGAGTTCGACAAATTCAACCATGAAGAGGTACACGATTGAGCAGCGCAATAAGATTGTTGAAGCCTTTTACGAAATTGAGCGTTCAAATCAAAATGCATTCCGTTCACTTTGTGATTTTGTTGGTCAGCATAATAGACCAAATGTGTCCACCATTGGGAGAATTGTGCGCAAATGTCGGCAAACCGGGTGTATAGGATATGTGAAAACACCTCTGAATACTCGCCCTGTTCGTTCTTCGGAAAACATTGGTGTTGTTCGCGGTAGTATGTCAGAAGAGCCGTCCACCGCCACTCGTCGTCGTGCCCAACTATTGAACATCTCACGAACATTACCAAGGCGAATTTTGAATAAATATTCGAATTTTTACGCTTACAAGGCGTAATTGACAAAAGAGCTGAAGCCTACTGATCATTTCAAGCGTCATCAATTCGCCGAATGGTTGGTTGAACAGACGGAAGGGAATGGTGACTTTACCAAGAAAATTATCTTCAAAGACGAGGCACTGGTGATTCCGTTAACAAGCTGATTTGTCGCATTTAGGCAAATGAGAATCCACGAGTCAGTCCGATGCATCCACAAAGATTGACTGTTTGGTGCTGTTTATTGGTGTGCGGCGTCATCGAGTCGTACTGCTTCGAAAATGAGGTCGGCCAGGCAGTTACCGTGAATCGTGTTCGCTATCGCAAGACAATTGCGGACTTATTGTGGCCAGAAATTGAGGATATGGACCTGGACGGTATGTGGCTCCAACAGGATGGTGCCACTTGCCACACAGCCAACGAAACAATGTCTCTTTTGCTCTAGAAATTTAATGGCCGTGTTATCTCATGTCGTGGCGATGTTAATTGTCCGCCAGGATCTTGCGATTTGACCCCGTTGACTTCTTTCTTTGGCAATATTAAAATGTAAAAGGGTACGTTATTAAACCAAGAACAATTTATGAGCTAAAGGATGAGATAATTCAACATTGAACCTGGATTATGTCTAATGTTCTAGAGGGTTTAAAAACAAATAAGTAAAATAGCTTAAGTCTGGCACGGCAGACATTGAGCGGACACAAAATTTTCCCAGATTTTGTAATAAGAACATATTTAGTTGAATTTGTCAGAAACTATAATTGGTTTTGGTACCCACGTGTCCTTGTTAAAATCGTTAAGATTTTCGAGCTTAGGGTCCGGTCTGTTACCCAAATTTAGTCAAACTAAAAATAAATTTTTACTTTGGCTTCGTGAGAAAATTGTATAGATAATTTTAAGCCACATGTCCATGGAAGTAATTTTTTGGCCCCCAGAAGATTTGTACGGAGACTTAATCAAAACATAAGCTTATACGCTTCAAATTGGCCCAAGATTGATTGTTTGTCCATCGTTATATAAGAGGGTTGCTATTTATATTTCCGGTCCTGACAATACTAGTGTTCGCAGATGCAAACTGGAACTTCCATTGGAAATTTTTTACATTTTTAGCATAACTTCACTCAGACCGTTTTGTCGTTTGAGGGCGAATTGTTTTGTTTACTGTGTGTTGAAAAGTTCATCTCAGTCAAAAAATGGAATTATCCCGTGAACATTTTCGTGCGAAAGTTTCTTACGATTTTTGGCGTGGGTTATCGAAACAAGAGTGTTTAAATCAACTTGTTTCGACTTTAGGCGATGAAACACTATCAAAAACCACTGTTAATCGCTGGTACCAAGAGTTAAGTCTCGGACGCCGTTCGCTCCAGTGTGAATTTCCTGAAGGACGTCCAACTTCGGCCACTTTGCCAGCAACCATCGATGCTGTGCGTGAACTGATTAAGCAAAACCGACATGTGACATACCGTGAGATTGAGGCATCCTTGGTCATTTGTTTGACAAGCATCAATAAGATATTGTATATTAATTTGGCCGTGAAAAAAAATTGTTCTCGTTGGATGCCGTATAATTTGACGAATGCTCAAAGAAAGGCTCGTATGGATTGGTGCGAAGAGATTTTGAAAAAGTATAACTGCTGTTGCTCAAAGGCATTGTATAACATTGTCACAGGTGACGAATCATGGATCTATGCATATGAACCCGGAACAAGACGAGCCAAATCCAACAAAAGTTGTTCGTGCAAGAAGTACATCGAAGCAAATGACTGCGTTTTTTTTTCGGTATAACCGGCCATGTTGCCACAGTGTCTTTAGTGGAACTTAGGACGGTCAATTCAGAGTGGTATACAACCATTTGTTGGCCAACAGTGTTCGAAGAAATGTGGAAAGATAATAAGAGAAGATGGATCATTTTGCATCACGATAATGTGATCTCTCACACTTCAGCTGAAACGATGTGCTTTTTGACCACTCAAGATGTCGAATTGATGGGCCATCCACCGTACAGCCCTGATTTGGCACCCAATGACATATTCTTATTCCCTAGCATCAGGAAAAAAATGCGTGGTCATCGCCCGAAGCAGCTGTTGCAGCGTTCAAAAATCATGTTGGAGTGGAAAAAGTGCTTCGAAAATTGGTTTGTACGTATGCAAAAGTGTATTGATCTTGAAAGGAGAATTTTTTAAAAAACAATAACACCATTTCCAATGATAAATTATTGTTTTTTATTGCCGGACCCGAAATATAAATAGCAACTCTCGTACTCTACAGAATTTCACCCAAATCGGAATTTATACGTTTTCTATAGAGCGGTTGTATCTATCTTTGACATTTTTGTACTGAGTCTTTGCTTAAAAACGTAGATCTGTGTGACTCATTTTTATCTGATCTGATTTCTGATCGATCGTACAGCACTGTGCCAAATTTCATCACGATTGGATATAATATTTGTCTTTAAGAGCTAAAGACCCAAAATCGGTTAAACGTAAAGTTAGAGCCTTAACTAAGATTTAACCGATTTTCGCCAATTTTGAACGCGTCCATCCTGGTATCAAATGAACTTACTTGTACCAAATTTCAAGAAGATCGGGCGCCAGTTGCTAGTTTTAGTTTAATAACAAGCTTTAGCTAGACAGCAGCCGAATGGGGGACGAAAAGACCTATAGCGTTTAATATCACTAACTGGTGATTCTGATTCAATCGATATCCTTAATTGCGTGTCTAGCTCAAAAACCACTGTACGTGAAATGAATTTTCTTTGATATTTCATTTAATAGCAAAAAACCGAAAAACCCGACGGTAAAAAACCGATGTCGGATTTTGGCTATTTTTGAAAAACTGACGCGTTGGTCGCGTTTGGTCATAAAAACCGGAATGTTACTTCGCTTTCGGTTTTTGCCACTCAATTATCGTCCGACGAGAGGGAGGTCATAGAGCACAAACGTATTGGGTTAATGCTTGGGTCCTTATTAGGCTTTCTGACCGCTATTGGGCGGACCGAACGCCTGAACAAATTTTGGGCATTAAGTCAAGCTTTGGTGGTAGTCATAACGCCCAATTTTTTGCGCTTTATATCCATGGGCCGAGTCCAGTCCAGTCACCCTCTATAACGACATGCTTGGAAAATATTTATTGAGGAAACCCAACTATTTTAATTCTGTACGTATTTTTTTAAAACTGAAATTTAACCAATTAACACTAGAAAAATTGCACATAACAAAAAATTACTCTTCCCTAACAAGCTTTTATTGCAATTACTCGTACTGACTTAAAATTACAATCAACTGAACTATTTCCTCATCGCATCATCCGATACGTCATTTAAAGAAAGTTTCTTTCGATTATTGCATTTCTCATCTCTTTTAATTTGTTTTTTACCACCAGCAATAGATACTTTAAACATCAGATACTTGTACGAGCAGAATGCATTCGATTTCATATCCTCCCGCCCAAAGTGCTGATATTTAATCGATAACACCCCTTGAGAATTATCCGTTTACTACCACTGCTCCTCCTGCTTCATCTCTGGCTCCATCTACACATGGGAAAGTGCAAAGTTTGCCATTGCGGTATGTTTTCGTACCATTTCCTGCTGAAGGAAAACAAAGCACAAAAAAAATATCTTCAGTGGAAAATGTAAGAAAAACTTTTGATATTCTTTAAATGGATTATTTGATTTATTTTTCGTTTTACTTTATTTAGCCCTTTATTCTTTGCCTTCATCTTGTTTTGGAGTTAGAAAAGTTTTTCACTCTTTTTCTTGCTTTGGATTCCTGCGCCAAACAAACAGCAACGCTTCAATGGAAGTTAACCAAGTGTTTAGCTTTTTAAATAATAAGAACGTAACGAGCTGGTCCAGAGGACGTATTTGCACTTGGACGGCTGAAGGTGAAGTTCCCAGTAACCATTAAACCATAAAGTGGACAAATAAGTTAACGACTAGGATTTATTAGTACACACAGGTTCTAATTGAAGATGTATTGCTTTGGTCATGTCGAAAAGTTTCGGTAAAGTTTATTGACTTGAGTCGGTGGACGAATGTGTGGCACGACAGGTACCATCTGTTGCGAATATGTTCATGCTGACATGCGACAAGTGATAAAATCATATATGTACGTTGTTGAAAAAAGGCTAGTTGTTAAATTTCGATGGTTTAATAGAGTTTATTTTGAATTTGTATACCCTCACCCTACCGGGTATACATTCGAATCCTGATAAGTGGACGCCTGCACACTTCGAACAATAAAATTGAAAAAGCCTCTTTAAGCAGGAGTTTGAACCACTTTAAGTGGGACTTCATTTTTAAGAATTTAGCTCTAAAGTCGGAAATTTTACTCGCTTACCTACCTTTATGAGTATGATTTCCCTTTTTATGCTGTCTTACCTCCAAATGTAGAATTTTTGTCCTTTGTTCTCTTTTGTTTTTTGCTTTTTACAAAGAAGTTTTTGCGAAGTGCGACGCAGATTTGTCAGATTTGGCGATTTCTCGCCAAATGTGGCGAAATCAAAGACTTTTGGCGACATTTATGTTGGTGATTTTGTAATTTTTCTGGCGGATTTTGACGAAAACGCCAAATTTAAAAGTCTTAATGAAAAAGTAGATTACTATAAAACGCCGAAAGTCTCAATTTATGACGGCATTTTCGATATTTTGGCTCATACCCGATTGAAAGACTCCGTTCTATGTATGTATTTTTGTACCTTCCATCATAGCAATACTATTATTGCGGCTGTAGTTTCGCGTTTTTTTTGTGGTAATTGTGACCAAAAATTTGACGAGAGGCCAAAAAACCTGACAACCCCGGTGCGATGTTGCCAGCCCTTGGTAAAAAATACAACTTGAGTTATTGTTGTTACATCCAATAAACAGAATTTAATAAAATATCTTACACAAACTGCCTTTAAAAAAATAAGCATGCTTTACCTCATTAAGTTAGATTAGTGGGAATAAACAGGCGGTCCCTCGCGATCCTACTTATATAGGTTCGACTGTTTTTCATTTGGTACGGAAAAAGTGTTATACATCGACAATATCATTTTAGACCTTACATATGTCCAAATCCGTTTCATCACTTTTATTCATTTAAGCCATGTTCGTCTGTGCGGCTTGTTCCCACAATAACTCGAAAGGAGCTACCAATCGGTTTTAAATTTTGCATGTCATAATATTTTCCCAAAACTATCTTATCAGATTAAAAATAGGCCATAACCCCCACCTCTTCTAGTACCTTCCCCACAAAAGTACCATTAGACTCACTTTAGGTATTTTTGAAATCTCTTTAATCCTTTTCACGCGATCTTACCCAAATCAATATTTTAAAATAGGGTTCAAAGCTTAACTTATTGAAAAATAATTGGATTTCTAGCCACACCCCTTCCGGTACCCTTCACACAAATGACTTTTGTTCAGTGCAGATAAGACCCGCATAACTTGGCACCAAGTGTGCGCAATTTGCCCTAATTGTGAAGATATTAATATTTTTATTACGACTTTGTACTAGCAAATCAAAAAATGGGTTGGTATGCCCCTTTCCGGTAAATTCCATACAAATACATCATACCATTCTTATTCCTAAAAATACTTTAATGAAACTCATGCGATCAAACCCAAAATCACTACTTACACTACTATGAGTTAAACTTGGTAACGAATAATTGAAATCCTAGCCACGCCCCTCCTGGTACAAATATCACTGTTTCAGTGCAGATTAGAATCCTCATAACTTGTCACCCCGTGCATGAAATTCGCTTCAATTTTGAACTTCGTTAAATTTGTATAAGGGCGTTATGCACGTACTCGAAAAGAGTGCATGACACGCCCCTTTCCGGTACCTCACATACAAATGCACCATTCCACCATCTTTTTTATTCCTTAAATAATTTTAATGAAACTCATACGATCTTACCTAAAATAATTACTTACTCTCCTGTGAGGTTAACTTGGTGACATATAATTGAAATCCTAGCCACGCCCCTTCCGGTATAATGATCACTGTTTCAGTGCAGATTAGAACCATCATAACTTGTCATCCTGCGCGTGAAATTCAACTCGTTTGCTCGTTTTTTTTATTTCGGTCTGTTGACTTTACACATTGAACAGAGATTAACCGGCTCAAGACCCTCTTGCATCTATATTTAAATAGAAGACACGTTTTTAACAAAATGTCAAAGTGACATTGATTTTCGTGGCTTCAACTCCGAACTCCATTAAATTTCTATAAAGGCTTATACACGTGTACGAAAAAAATGGGTGACACGCCCCTTTCTGGTACCTCCAGTGCAAATGCGCCATTCACCATATTTTTATTATTAAAATATCATTAATGATACTCGTGCGATCTAACCCAAAATCAATACTTACATAATTATAAGCTTAACTTGGTGACAAATATTTAGATTCCTAGCCACGCCCTTCTGGTACTTCCCACACAAATAGCACTGTTTAAGTGCAGATTAGAACCCACATAACCTGTCATCTGTAACACAGTGCTCGAAATTCGCTTCAACTGCGAACTCTTTTAAATTTTTATAATGGCTTATACACGTGTGCGAAAAGAGTGGGTGACACGCCTCTTTCCGGTACCTCCCATACAAATGCACAATTCCACCATAGTTTTTATTCTTAAAATAACATTAATGAAACCCAAAATCATTACTTACTCTCCTGTGAGGTTAACTTGATGAAATATAATTGAAATCCTAGCCACGCCCCGTCTGGTATAAATAGCACTGTTTCAGTGAAGACCAGAATTCTCATGACTTGATATCCTGTGCGTGAAATTCGCTTCAAATGTGAACTCCGTTTAATTTGTATTAAGGCTTTATACACATGTACGAAAAGAGTGGATGGCACGCCCATTCTGGTATCTCTAGTGGGCACCGTTCCGCCCGCTTTTGGTATTCACATACTAATTTTAATACTATTCATACGATTCTGCTGAAAATAAGTAATTAAAAAATATAGGGTAATCAATCAAGAGGTATTTTTTCAACAAGGGTTTTTTCACAGATTACGCGTGAGTAGTGTTAAACTTAATATTTTTTTTTCTTTTCAGTATTGTTGCCATTTCATCATGGAAAGAACTAACAATGTTCCTGCCCTGTGTTTGGGCTCTTTAAAAGCTCGAAGAAGATCCGCTGTTTTTGACCAAAATTCTGGCTCAACAGCAATTGGACTGAAGAGCAACCAGAAGGGGTTCAAGAAGTCCCATTATACCTAGAGAAAACCACGGTTTGGTTCGGCTTATGGGCTGGTGTAATCATCAGTCCATATTATTTTCAAATTATTAACGGATGATCAATCTAGAGGTATTTTTCAAATTGTGTTTATTCACAGATAACTAGTGAGTTGTTTTAAACATCATTTTTTTTTCTTTTCAGTATTGTTTGCCATTTCATTATGGAAAGACTAACACCGCGAAGACCACGGTTTGGTGCCGTTTTAGGGCTGGTGGAATCGTCGGTCCATACTTTTTCAAATTTGTAACGGGTTATCGATCTAGAGGTATTTTTCCAATATAGTTTTTTCTCAGATTACGCGTTAATTATGTTAAACTTTATTTTTTCTCTTTTTAAGTGTTGTTTGCCATTTCATCATTAAAAGACTTACACCACGGAGACCACGGTTGGTGCCGTTTATAGGCTGGTGGAATCATCGTTCCATATTATTTTGATAATGATGATGGCCGGAACGTAACCGTGAATGCTGCTTGCTATCTCGCCATGTTATCGGCCTTTTTGCTACCTGAAATTGAGCCCGTAATCTTGATAACATTTGGTTTCAGCAGGCCGGTGCCACTCGCCATCCAGCTGCTTAAACAATGGATATGAGTATTGCGAGTTAATTTCGAATAGCAGCTTATTTCACGTGTTGGACCGGTAAGTTGGCCGCCTAGTTTGTGTGAGTGATATCACACTATTAGACTATTATCTTTGTGGCTACGTCAAGTCCAAAGTCTATGCTGAAAAACTAGCTAAGGTTTAGGTTTTGGAAGCCACCATTACGCGTGTCATTAACGCCATTCCGGTCGAAATGCTCGAACGAGTCGAACGCAGAATGGACACCCTAAGGCTTAGTTGCGGCCAACATTTGAAGGAAATTATATTCAAAAAATAAATGGCATACAATCTTATGTGGATCCTGTCCTTGGAACCCACATAACATTTTTACTAATTCCTGCCATATTCAATTGATCCTTTACGGGATTTTGTTAAAATCAGTACTCTTCGAACAATAAAGGATAGAAGAAAGGAAAATTTCGGATCAACTGACCGAACTTTTTTTACTTGTTATACTCTATCAGGAGTATATATAAGTATGTCCTTACGTTTATGAAATTTACTTATCTGCGACCCTATAAAGTACAGGGTTCCGCTGGGAAGGTACACTACTTTATTTTGCGCTGTTTTGGTAAACATTAGTCTTGACAGTTCATACTTGGCAGTCACGAGGAAGAGACGTGGCAAATTTATTATGGAAAAATATTCGATAAACCAACGTGTTATAATCGTTAAAACATTTTTTCAAAATCAATCATCCATTACTGTGACGATGAGAAAGTTACGTGAAATTTTTGGGAGAAACAACGTGCCAACGAAACGCACTATTTATCGTGTAGTGAATGATTTCGAAGAAAAAGGGTCTGTAGCTAATAGGCCCAAGCATGGACCACAACGTACTGCAAGATCGGCTGAAAACATTACTGCAGCTCACGAAAGTGTTCAAAACAATCCATCAACCTCAATTCAAAGAACAACTTTGGCCACAATTTCGCACAAGGCGGACATTTATCTGATATTGTATTTCATACATAATTGCCGACATTAAAAAAAAACATTTACCAATATAAGATCCATTCTCTTTCATATTATCAAAAATTATAAACAAACAAAGTAGTATACCTTCCCGGCGGACACCATGTATGTATACCGGGTTTTCCAACAAGGACATAACAATTTTATATATAACCAAAACAGAAAATTTTAAAAAAAGGAGTACAAATTAATTCCAGGTGTAGTACAGATATCGCATTTTAAGAATGAGATTCGATTTCTTTCATATGACCACCACACGAGTCCGTGTACAGCGATCTCTTCTTTGGACCCAATTTTTCACCACTCTTGCACACATTTCGACCTAAACGTTGACAATTTCGCGTTGGATGTCACTGAGCTTGTCTAAAGTTGTTGGCATGGACCATTTACATGATGTGGCCCCATCAAAAGAAATCCAATGGCATTAAATCGCATGAACGAGGTGGCCATTCGTCCGGACCATATCTCGAGATAACACGTTTACCGAATTTGCCTTTCAGTAAATCGATTGTAACCCGTGCTGTGTGGCTAGTGTCACCGTCTTGTTGAAACCACATATCGGCGATGTCAAGCTCATCCAATTCTGGCCAAAAATAATTTTCTAACATGGCACGATAGCGCTCTCCATTGTCGGTAACATGACGATTGTTTTCTTCGATGAAAAAATACGGCTCAAGCACACCTCCGGCCTCACCACACAGTAATTTTTTGCGGATGCAATTGTGTCTCTTAAAACACATGTGGTTTTGTTGCATTCCAAGAACGCATATTTTGTTTAGTGACAAAACCTCTCAGCCAGAAAAAAGCTTCATCGCTGAAGATGATTTTTCGATGAAATTCTGCATTTTTCTGAAACTTTGTCAGAGCCCAATCGGAGAAGTTTCGGCGCTTCAAATGATCAAGTGGATTTAGTTTTTGAGTCAGTTTGATCAAAATTTTTTCGCAAAAAACGCCACTGTGGGGTTTTAAAGATGCCCAATTCCTTAAAACGACGTGAAATCGACTGATTTGGCTCATTCAAAACGCATACACTTACGGCTGCAATATTTTCGTCGCTTTGAGCGGTTCGGCGTCTTTTTGGCGCCTGAACATCCAAAAGTGCAATTTTTTAACCCAATTTTATCCACTGTAGTAGCACGCACATTCTGTCGGGTGGTACGATTATTACGGCCGAAAATTGGAGTAAGCGCTCTAAAATTTGCGACCACTGACTCAAAATTTTGGTAGTAATTTTTATTGATTTCCAAAAGTTGCTTGTAAGTGAAATTTACCATGATGAAAATGTTGACTTTGACTTATGATTTGACACTGAAAGATTATTAAAAATGTTTGAGGGTGCGTTGACATAATGATATGAAATTGTTATGTCCCTATTGGAAAACCCTTGACTGTAGATTGTATCTTTTATTTTTCTAAAGCTTCGTTCTTGCGGCACATTGTACCGGAGTGACAGCTCTTGGCCAAAGAATTCCTCTTCGGGTCGATCCGGTTCATAGAACCAGCGTCGTGGGATCGTCTAAAGCTTTGTAGTTTTTACTGCAGATAATACGATTAGTCAAAAACTCATACCTGGACGCAAAATATTTGGAAAACGATGCTGTTGATGCAGCGATTTCTATTCATGCACAAGATGTTGGAATTTCGTCAAGTTTTGATTGGGCCCTGGAGCTGTTTTCTGTTGAAAGAATATAAGCAAAGAAAACAAGTTAGGACCCTCAAGTTTAGCCATAAGCTACTTGGGATCATAAATGGGCGATATTGGCCAAGAGAGAAATTTTCCTGTTACCGACTGAAAGACCTCGAAAAGTTGGTATCGTAAGTGTATGCGCACTTTACATATTCAACGCTTGTGTCCCCAAAAATAAGCTCTGTGTTCCTTACAATCACTTTCTAATAAACAAGAACATATGAGAATCAGGGGGTTTAAAATAATCGTTGCAGTTCAATACATGCATTACAGGGTGAAGCGCGGTATTTTGCTTTTTTGTACTGCAGGCTGTGGTTGCACTGTTGATAGAAGAGAGTTGAGAGTTTGCTTGGCTTATAGTGGCTGACGGGAGATTTGTATTCGCCTGCCTTTCAGTTGCATTTGACACGTTAAGAGGTCATTTTGGGTTGAAGCATATTTTTCAAATACGCACTCGATCATTGCAGTGCAGCGTGCTTTTCGTTTACGATTCGCTGTTCTCCCACGCGGACGTGTAATCAATTGCTAATTGGGTAACTTCATTGAGAACAGCAGGGAATGTGTCTTGTGTACGAAGGGGACCAGAGAGAAGGATTACAACACCAGAAAACATCGAGAGAGTTAGAGCAGCAGTACTGCAATCTCCGAAACGCTCTGCTCGGAAGCAATCACTTGCTCTTGGCATTTCAAGAATTTTTTTCAGCCGGCTCTTGAGGCAATGCAATAAGAGGATACATGGTTCCAACAGGATGATGCCACTGCACACACAGCGAGGGTTACCATGAATTGCTTGACGCAAATGTTTCCTGGAAGGCGTATCTCTTTGAGGGTTGATGTAAACTGGCCGGCACGCTTACCAGACTAAACCCCATGCGATTTTTTCCTTTGGAGTTACCTGAAGTCGAAGGTGTATATCAACCGTCCCAACACCTTGGAAGGCCTAATCAACAATATTGAGGCTGAAATTGGCAGAATACAGGTCGACATGCTTGTTAGAGAGTTTATGAAAACTTCAGAAAACGTATGCAGCAGTGTGTGGATAGCGAGGTCGACATTTGCCAGATACACTATTTCAAACCATGTAATTTAAAAATTCCCCTACTTTTTAAAATAATTAAAATATAAAATAAATTTTTCTAAGGTTTATAATTTGTTTATGTCATTCCCAAATAAGCAAATTTACGCGCTCCACCCTGTATTATCAAAAGCAACTTAAATTACGGACGCTTGGATCCTAGAGGCCGATAACCTTTTAATAACCTTTTGGTTAATTCAAATTTCTCTTCGAATCCAAATATTTATTTTTTAGTTTTATACATTGACTAAGATTGGGGCCAAGACTCTTGGACCCTTGGAATCCATTTTATAGTTAAAACAATTAATCAAATAAATAACTCAACCCAAAGCAAATGTCGCTACAAATTCAAACGTGGATTTATTTTCAGGAAGCTACAGAGACTGGGGTCGGTCGCATGGATACTTGGACCCAATAAGCTGCCGTTATAGTCACAGGGGCCATAAATATGATAATCATCAAACTTCTAGCGAATAAGTTCTGAAAATGAGTAAGTATTAATAAAAATACCTATGTTGTTTTGAAACCCATTCTTCCTCCACACGTCCGCTGTAATAATTGACCTTGAACATGTATCATCTTTCACATCCTCTCCAGCACCCACTCTATGCCGCCCTCAATGGTTGAGTGTAATCGCTAGAAATTGTTCAATGTTTTTTTTATCTTTTGCGAATATAATACTTGTACTCGTACTTTATGCCAGTTGTCCTTGAATGTGCTGAGGCTGTCTGTGGGATGTGGCGAAAGTGTTTGGGAGCGGGCGACTGGTGTTTGGTGTAATAAATGGAGTCCTGCCGCTGACAGCACCCCCAGACAATGAAAGCACAACATAATCATGAAGACTTTTTATGTTTTATTTTGACTCAATGCTCGTACTTAATTGATTTTGTTGGTCGTTTTGTCTGCCTGAAAGCCAAGCGCGACGGCAGCAGCAACAGCCGAGAAGATTCCATAACCCAAATGAAATAATCTGCAGAACAAACAATGTAAGCCTTCACAATATGCTGGAATTAATTTGAAATTTCGGATTAAAGTTGGCAATTCTAGCAGAGAAATTGTGGATGTCTGCTGTCATCCACAATTTAACGGAAAACATAAAATCGTTCAATAAACAGTTGAAGTGCAAGGATTTCGCTTTAATTCTCAAATAAATTAAATGCTGTATCCAAGAGTGCAATGATGCGTAGAGAATAGCAGCTGTTTGTAAATTTTATATCGTTGCCAAAGGATTTATAGAATACTTGGATTATATTGAAAGTTTTTTTTTTTGAATCGAAATTTCAATTCTAATTTAAGATGTATTGCACATACTTTTTGTTTTTTCGGATTTAAGTTAATGAAAAAAAAACAATGTTGGTCCTGAAATGGGACTACAAATCTATTGCTTGTTATTTGCATTTTGTACGAAAACATGTTTAAGTCATCATTCGTTGTACTGACCGTCTGCTGACTGAAAATTGCCCCGATAAGTTTCGAGTCGAAACGCTTGGATTTGCCTGAATTGACGATGCTATAGCCGCCATGGTGTCTTGAGTACGGTCGTCATGCGATGCTTTCAGATTTGGCAAATATGTTTACCAGCCTCATTATGGTCCCTCTTCTAGGAGGAGTTCCGCCAAACTCTCGAATATATTTCCTTTTAACGGAAATACAGGACTGCAAAGTATGGTACCGCTGCCAATGAGTCGAAAAAGTGGAAGGTGTCAAGGCAATTTTGTAAAATTAGTGACCAATCGTTATACAATTTTAATAGTATCTTGATTAGAAAAATGTTATTGACTAGGGTCATGATACCAATGGGCGTGACAATTAGACAGTTGTATACCTGTCTGACTGGCTATTAGTGGGTGAACCGAATGATACTGTGTTCCGTAATATATGATCAAGGGCTGGCTTATACGAGGGCGACCGCAAAAGTAACTGGCCTAACATAAAAAGAACCGTTTTTTGGAATTATTATTATTTATTTTTTAACATAATCTCCTTCCAACTCAATACACTTCATCAAACGTTTTTCAAGTTTTTTAATTCCATCCGAAAAATAAGATTTTTCAAGACCTTCAAAATATGCCTCAGTTTCAGCAATAACCTCGCTATTGGACGAAAATTTTTTGTCACCGAGAAATTTTTTTTAAATTTGGAAACAAGAAATAATCAGAAGGAGCTAAAACTGGACAATATGGTGAATGCGGAGCAATTTCAAATTGTTATTCGGCCAGTTTTTGTTGAATTTAAAATGTAGAGTGTGAAGGAACATTATCTTGATGAAAAAGAACTTTTTTTCTAAATGCGGTCGTTTTATCTTGATTTCTTCACTCAACCGATCCAATTATGCACAATAATATTCACTATTTATAGTTTTTCCTTTCTCAAGATAATCAATAAATATTATACCCCTTGCATCCCAAAATACTGTGGCCATTACTTTTCCTGCTGACTTAACAGTTTTCGCCTTCTTGGGACCACTTTTACCAGCTTCTATCCTTTGTTTTGACTGTTATTTGCATTCTGGGATGTAGTGAGGATCCATGTTTCATCAACAGTTATGAATCGGCGCAAGAACTCTATTGGATTACGCTGATAAATCGCCAAAAGCTCCTCGGAATTGGTCCAATGGACGATTTTTTGGGGCAAAGTCAACAAACGGGGCACATATCTTGCGGATAGCTTTTTCATGTGGAGTTCTTCATGTAAAATACTCCAAACTTGTTTTTCGTGTATTTTAACAATATCAGCAAGCTCTCTGAGCTTTATTCGTCTATCTTTAGTCACTTCATTAAATATTTTTCTAATGTTTTCAATATTAGTAGCAGTTTTCGGTCTTCCAGAGCGTTGTTCATCTTCCGTACTTGAACGACCCATTTTTAAATTATTGAACCCAGGATTTCACGGTGGAGTATGATGGTGCATTATCACCATGAACAGAATCCAATTCATCTTTGATTTATTGTGGCGTATAACCTTTCATATAAAAGTGTTTAATTACCGCACGAAACTCTTTATTTTCCATTTTTCAAAAATTATAAAACTTGTTTACTTCAATCACCTGTAACAAAGAAAATAATCATTAAATATTTCGGAAATTTTGACAGATGGCTTATAAAAGATTACTTTTAAAAAACAAAAATAAAAAACAAAAAAGTTGCTAGTAAAACAGAAAATGTGCCGGGCCAGTTAGTTTTGCGGTCGCCCTCGTATAAGTTTACTTCGTAAGTTTAAATAAATTTTTCGTAGAAATTTGTAATTTTTGCTTCAAATGTTTTACGAAAATGTTCTTATTTTGTATGAAATGTCTATAAGAAAATAATTCGTCATATTGAATAACACTGTTTTGTGCTTCTGCATACGTAAAAGGGTAATTCTCATTCATTTGAATAAGACTAATGTATAAGTAATTTAATATGTGGCTGAGACGGCTTAAGAAAAACCGTAGCCAATACACTATTTTTTTACGTCCAAGTCATAATAATTATAAAATGCCGAACAAATCGAAAAAAAACTATTTCATGCAAAAAGTTTCATATTTTTCATGACTTGAACAGTTTTTATTCTGGTTCGAGACCTTTTTGTTGTTTCTTTTTCAGAATCAACTAAAATAATTGGTGAAATGTATTGGCTACGGTTACCAGGCAGACTGTACAGCTGTTTCTAAACCCACCAAAGGATTACGCTGATAAATCGCCAAAAGCTCCTCGGAATTGGTCCAATGGACGATTTTTTGGGGCAAAGTCAACAAACGGGGCACATATCTTGCGGATAGCTTTTTCATGTGGAGTTCTTCATGTAAAATACTCCAAACTTGTTTTTCGTGTATTTTAACAATATCAGCAAGTTCTCTGAGCTTTATTCGTCTATCTTTAGTCACTTCATTAAATATTTTTCTAATGTTTTCAATAGTAGTAGCAGTTTTCGGTCTTCCAGAGCGTTGTTCATCTTCCGTACTTGAACGACCCATTTTAAATTGTTGAACCCAGGATTTCACGGTGGAGTATGATGGTGCATTATCACCATGAACAGAATCCAATTCATCTTTGATTAATTGTGGTGTATAACCTTTCATAAAGAAGTGTTTAATTACAGCATTAAACTCTTTATTTTTCATTTTTCAAAAATTATAAAACTTGTTTACTTCAATCACCGGTAACAAAGAAAATAATCATTAAATATTTCGGAAATTTTGACAGATGGCTTATAAAAGATTGCTTTTAAAAAACAAAAACAAAAAAAGTTGCTAGTAAAACAGAAAATGTGCCAGGCCAGTTAGTTTTGCGGTCGCCCTCGTAAATGGTAAACATCATAAGGTACATTTTTCTAACTCCCTATTGATATTTGAGATGCAGGTAACACGACAACCAACATAAATAGTGGGAGCGGCATCGATAAACCAACCCCGCCCTCGCACCCTAATTTACACACAGAGAACAGGTTCGTTGCCAAAACCGAATTTGTTTGTCAACTTATGATTGAGGTACCGTGAACTATAACTTTTCCATCAGTGCCAATGTTGATTGGTGCACTGCAGTTGTCAGTATATAAAACTGAAAGCATCGATAGAAGTATCAAAGTATCGAAACCGCCACAATTGTTTTTTTCTAGGAAGTAAATATTCAAATACCACATTTTAACATAAAGACAATCATGTAAGAGTGAAGAACACGAGGATATATCTTAGAGAAAAATCAGATTTATCGAAAAAAAGTTAAGATTTTAAGAAATTAAGAGGTAATACAATTTTTTTTTTGGAAAAGTGTGCATATGTGACGCGCAAAATAGAAAGGGACCTAAGGGTAAAAACCAGTTTTGTTCAGGAGAGATATTTTAAAGATTTAAATACGTGTATCTTTGGTGTGCCATCACTTTCATAAAACGCGCATTTCTCTGGGAGGGAACACTTTTGGGGCATGGGATCGGTCTCATTCGATGCCCAGATGTTGTCCACAAAAAAAAAAAATAAAGTGAAAATTAATTTTTTTTACCCTTAGGTCCCTTTCTCTATGCGCTGTCGCATATTTTTTTTTAAGAAAATAGACTATATAAGTAAGTTTTTTTCTTTTATATATGTACCTCTACGTAGTGTGACAAAAACAATTTGATTTCTGACTATAGACACTAGTAAAGGTCGGTCCTCATACAAAAAATTTTTCACCAGATTTGAAGATTATCTAGAGACAATTTCGGGAACACAGATTTTTTTCTGTGCACCCTACATACCGCCCTTTTAGTTTTGTTATCCTGCGTTGTCATTAAAAGTCCGACCATACCGTTGCTCAAGTTTGGCAAGGGCTATATTTCGTTCATAGATCATTTTTGACTCCGAGGTCAAATTCGGCTAGTGACCTCTGTTATCTCGTTTTCTATACCCCGTTATTGGAAATTATTTTAATTTTAATTTAAAAATCAGTTGACAGCGATAATCAGACGGGCGATATTGTTTTGTTAATTGACAACCCCTGAAGATGATTGACGAAGTAAATCGAAATATTGGGATAAATAAAAATTAAACAACACATAGAACAAGGAGTTTAAATAAATGACCTCAAGTCGAAAAATAATTTTATAAAATTATTTTAAAAGTTTAGTAAAGGGCTTTAAATATGATTAAACTTTTGCCTTTGAAGTACTCATTTTTATTTATAAAGAAAAAAGTTACATAGGATTCAACATTTTAAAATATAGGTCAAATTCGACTAGTTTCTTTCGACGTCGTTTTCTGTCTCACTCTCACCCACATACACTAAAAAAACACTTCCAGAAACGCACACCCACTAGGGCGGTTCGGCCCAGTACGAAGAAATCAAATTTGGGGGACTCACCACATAATTGTGCAGCTTTCTAAGGTAGAATTTCAGAATAAAATCACATTGTTTTTCCATGCACCCCCGATGTGAGAAAAATAGTATTTTTGTCGGTATGCATCTCGTAACGATCGGACTTCAAATGACAACGCAGGATAAAAAAAACTCTAAGTGCGATCTGTAGGGTGCACAGAAAAAAAATTGTGTCCCGAAATCGTCTCTTAATAATCACTAAATTTAGGATGTGTTTGGTGCAACTTTCTTTCAACCAACTCTAATACGAGTATACAATATATTCTGATCGGCTTGAAGTTATGAATATTTGATTATATTTTTCTTAAATATGCCTTGTTCGAACTAAAAAATACTCTGGCAACAAACATCCAATTATTTTAAATTGTTTGTTATCATTATCAATAATTGGTTGTTACACTTAATATTACGAAAAACTATTAGTTGTTAAAACCACTAGGAGTGACACTAAATATTCTCTTCATTTCATTTGTATGAACAATCTTTTGGTTGTGGGCACAATACTTTGATTATTTTAGTGGTATGTCGAACCGAATATTTATTGTGATTGATAACATTCGGTGATGGCAACGGAAAAGTCTTATTTTGCAACGGAGTTTTTGAAGTTCCAACCGATTTTAAACATACGTTGTATCTGTGTGTACGGATAACTCTAGCGCCCCCAAACATTTCAGATTCGTAGAGTAAACACATATTTGGGTTCGTGGGGTCACTACTTTTCCATTTAAGTCCCATATTGTCAAGGTTAGTGGGCGGGGTCGTTTTTTCAATGGCACACCCTTTATAGGCGTCAGGCCCACTATTCATTTTGAAGGAGATGACACAGTTTGTTTTTCAATGACTGCTATTCATGTAAAAGGAGTTGGTATACTTAGTCTTTTTTGTAGGTGTGTATTTTGGTTCGTGGGGTCAATACTTTTCCATTTAAGTCCCATATTGTCAAGGTTAGTGAACGGGGTCGTTTTTTCAATGGCACGCCCCTTATAGGCGTCAGGCCCACTATTGATTCTAAAGGAGATGACACAGTTTGTTTTAAAATTTGTGGGGGTGTCCCCGATAAGTCCCATATTATCGAGTTTGGTTGACGAGGTCGTTTTTCAATGACTGCTATTCATGTAAAAGGAGTTGAAATACTTAGTTTTTTTGTAGGTGTGAACCCTAAACTAAACTATAAACTGAACTTTAGCCCGATGGCTTTAATCTGCTAAAGACCTTTAATCTTCTTTAGAGGCAATTTATTTATATGTATCCCACACATTGTGATACTTAACATTTGTGGCATTTCATTACTCGGGTTCCCTAACAAAAAAAAGTTCTTCATGTACTACATAATTAAGCGCGTACGCGTGTAAGTTTTTGTCTAGCCTAGAATAGCATCCATCACATTAATTATCTATTTTAGGTGTTTTTGTTTGTTTTCTTT
The DNA here is from genome assembly GCA_963513945.1 of Hydrotaea diabolus. Classification (NCBI taxonomy): domain Eukaryota; kingdom Metazoa; phylum Arthropoda; class Insecta; order Diptera; family Muscidae; genus Hydrotaea; species Hydrotaea diabolus. The sequence goes on from OY740717.1 coordinate 163,089,834, forward strand.
TTATTTGGAAGTCATTGTCTTTTAAGACATTCCCTTCTTACTTTGACGCATACAAAAAACTGCTTTAAACGTTGTTGGCTGTTAGTCGCTCCATGGCATTCTCCGTTCTCGGTTTTGGTGGGTGGGTGGGTTTACCTCTGCTTAGAGGATTAGGATTTCAAATATTTTGTGCTCCTTTGAAGTGCTCTAATGAGCTGCTCGAAGATTTTAATACGTTTTTCTGAGTTTGTGGTGGTGAAATAGGAAAATCTGCTGTTAAATTTTAATTTTAGCTCTCATTAGCGGGAGTAGTTAAGCGGCTGGTATTTGTGGAGGTTTTTCTTTCAGTGTTTAAATTTAAGCTTTTCATTATCCTATTCTTTTAGCACGCATTGTTAAGGTGGCTTAAATTATGCTAAAAATTGTTAAAGCAGAGACTATTATGGAATATTTTTAGAGACAAAAGTGCAAGCAAAAAAACTAAGTTATAATTTGGTATTGAAGAAAGGTGTTCATTTTTAATTCGGCAGATTTCAATGACAATTTGTTACCCTATCAAAGGTAGAATACTTAGTAGGGACATAAATACTGTTACACACGTTTTATGCTGTAAAATAAAAAGTACTGAATGTTTTTGGACCAAATATTTTTTAATATATTTATTGATGCATAGTGTATCCAAAAAGAATCTACTTATTCGAAATATCCGCCTTTTGCCTTTACACACGCCTTAAGTCGCATTAACCAATCATCAACAGCTGCACGAATATCGTCCATTGGAAAATTGGCCACAGCTCGAACAAAAACAGTCTTAGGAGATCCAATGTTGGGGTATCTTTGTGACAAAATTTGTCCTCTAATACCGTCCACAATTTGTTATCCATTGGCTTCAAATCTGGACTGCCTGAGAGCCATTCTTCAGAGGAAATAAACGCTGGTAAATTGTTTTGAAGCCAGGCCTGGAACGTTTTAGCCTTATAGGCCTGCGCAAAATCCTGATGGAAAGTCCATGGCTGGTTTTGGAACAGGGAATTGTTAAGAGGCGTCACAACAGCTTCCAAAATGGTTTCTTGGTAAACTTTGGCCGATGTTTTGACTCCTTGTTCACAGTGACCCTATCGTAAGAGACACCCCATGACTGAAGCTGGGATCAGCTCAGATGCTTACTTAGATGACCGAGCATACACTCTATCATTTTGCTTGTTAAATTTTTCCTGAACGGTAAAAATTTTTTCATCAGTGAACAAAATTTTTCTCTGCAAGTTATCAGCGTACTTCACCAAAAGACTTTGGCATTTTTCAATCCTATTTTTTTTTAAAGCTGCAGTCAATAAATGTCCGGTACGTCGCTTGAAAGTCCCAAGTCTTTTTTAATGATTCGACTCAGGGACTTTTGCGTGATATTCATCTCACGGGCCATGATTTTCTGTTTTCAGAGCGGATTTCTGTGAATTCTTCATTTAACGGCTTTGATGATATGCGGTGTTCGAACAGAGCGTGGGCGGCCCGACCGGTGGCGGTGTTTTACATCTCCAGTCTCCTCAAACAGTTTTATGCATCGGTAGACGAATATGCGGCTAATCCCTAGTGGCTGGAGCGTTTTAAAAATATCGTTTTTTTTCATTTCACACTTGAAAAGCGCTATTACATCAATACGGTTCTTATTATCTGGCCACTCCATGATTAAAGTTGAAACAATTTTAAATTCCCATTACAGACTAACGCTATTGAGGTTAGCTTTCAAAACCCAGATGACATTAGCGGGGTATGTTCAGTTCTACTATTGAAATGCGTGTGTTCAATGTTGAAACAGTATTTATGTCCCTACTAAGTAAGTAAAACGAGTAAAGAAAGTCATAGGTTCTATGAAAGGAAAGTCATAAGTTCTATGACTTTCCTTACCCTTTCCACACACCACAAAATGAGTCTACAATTGCATGGAGGCTATATCAAAACATGGACCGCCGACATGCCATAATGTTTTTCTTGTTCGAAAAACAACGATACAAGTGCGGTTCGGAAAGTTATTAGCCTATCAATGAAAGAGAATAGTTAGTTTTTAAAAAATATTTTTATTTTTCAATATTATCTCTTGAAACTTAAATACACTTAGTCCAACGCTTATCTAGCAATTCTATCCCTTGATTAAAATAGTTTTCCTCAAGGTCTTCAAAATAGTGGTTTACAACTGTAATTGCATCTTCATTTGAGGTAAAACGCTTGCCAGCAAGGAATTTTTTTAGATTTGGGAACAGGTAAAAGCCACTGGGAGCTAAATCAGGAGAATAAGGTGGGTGGTCAAGCAACTCGTACTTTAATTCGTTGATTTTAGCCATTGTTAAAACACTCTTGTGCGCTGGTGCGTTGTCTTGATGAAAAATTATTTTTTTGTGTTGTAAGCCAGGACGTTTTTTCTCGAATTTGTACATTTAATTGATCTAAAAGGTTGCAACAGTACTCTGAATTTATTGTTTTACCCTTTTGCAGATAGTCAATCAATAAAATACCTTTGAAGTCCCAAAAAAACCGTTGCCATAACCTTACCAGCCGATTGAATTGTTTTTGCCTTCTTTGGGGCACTTTCTCCAGCTTCAGTCCATTGTTTGGATTGTTCTTTTGTCTCTGGAGTATAGTAGTGGATCCATGTCTCATCAACAGTTATGAAACGACGCTTAAAATGCATTTTATTTCGCTGAAAAAGATCCAAACAAGCTTGAGAAATGTTCGTTCTTATGCGTTTTTGGTCGACTATTAACAAGTCCGGCACCCGTCTTGCAGAAAGCTTTTTCATCTGTAGTTCTTCATGCAAAATTAAATGGACTCGATCATTTGAGATGTCTATTTCACGCACTTTTATTCGTCAATCATTTAATACCATATCATGCACTTACATTTCTGTTGTTGTTGCTGTTTTTGGACGTCCACTACGTGGTTCATCTTCAATGTTTGTACGACCACGTTTAAATTCAGCAACCCAATTTTTTACTGTTGCATATGAAGGAGCACTTTCACCTAACACATTCACCATATCATTATGAATTTTTTGTCCCGATAAACCTTTTTTATGTAAATATTTAATGACACCACGCATTTCTAATTTTTCCATTGTAAAAAAATCGCGGATGCGTCTTTTGTGAACACCTGTTTCTATATGAAGGAGTTGCCAGATCGAAACAAAATTTAACACGTGTTCATAGCAGAGATGGAAGTTTCCAAAACACTTAACTTTTTTCTGTTTATACCGCGCTTTTTGTGCTAGGCTAAGAAGTTTCCGAATCGCCCTCGTAGAAACCCCACTGCATTTGAAATCTGGTTAAATTTGCTGCGGTTTGGTCGGTTAGAATGAAACATGGTATTTCCGATTTATATTGGGGCTATATTAACATTTGGACCGATCTGGTCTATTTTCAGCAATCTTTATCCTGCCTGCAAAATAAATCCACAATCCAAATTTCGTCAAAAACTGATGAAATTTACCGCTGCTAGGTTAGTTAGGTCTAAAAACTGGTAAACACAGTTGTACCGGGTGGTTCATTTAATATTCTTATTTTCAAATTTCCGTGTTTTTCCATTTAATAACACAGTACAACATTTTTCAGGTGATTAATTCGGGTCTCAATTCTGATAATTGTTTGTGAAAGTAGCCCCAAAAAGAAGAACTTCTGCATCATTCGTTCGGTCAAGGTACATCAAATAATAATTTAATAATTAATTTAAAGTTAGTAAGTATCGTATAGGGGAATTTGTCACGTTTTAGGCTCTTTTGTTTGTCATAACTCGAGAACCACTAGTCCGAATAAGCTAAAACAAATTTAAAAAAATTAAAAATTACAATTCCTTTAATCTGTTCATACAACGTTTCGCTACATAAATGTACGTCATGGATGCATTGATTTTTTCAAAATAATACAGCAAGTTGTCCACTCGTGTCTGTATGTCATCTCGCTGTACATTCCTAAAACGCCTTCGATGACTTGTTTCAATTCGTCCCATGCACATAGGTGGTTATAATGGTTCGAAAGCATATTTGTGAAAGATTCGCTTTTCATTAATTTTCGTTTATCCGGTCCATTAAGAATACCTGTTTGAAATATAAAAAAAAAACATTACGAAAAAATTTTGGTAATGCGAATATATCGAAGTGAACAAATTCAGATATGACAATATTAAAGTACTGACAACGATACGTTCCTTTTCTAATTTTAGCTTCACTGAGTTTTGGAAAGATGGAATTCAAACAGTCATAGGCGTCATCAATTTCTTTGACTACCACTTCGACGAATTTTCCAGCTATTCCTTATTTCATGTGGAGCGATGGCAACAAAATATCATCTAGATTCTTTATCAAAGGTTTATTCCGTAATTTTAATTGTTTCTCGAGCTCGGGAGTTCTTGCTTTCCAATCTTTACATTGATATTGATTTCCCATTAATTGACTGCAAACGGGTTAGGTATCATAATGAACAAGAACGCCAATTTAGCGTCCACGCACATTTATCAAATAACCTTTTGTTTATAACTTAATTTTTTTAAATTTCTGAGAATCATAAAAAAGTCATCAAGGTTTTTTCCACAGAATTTTGTACATATCTCGAGCAAATTTTTGAAATTCATACCTTCACTTAATTGTGCATTAAAGCGAAACACGTAAATCGATTTTCATGATTTATGTCTCATTTTGTTCATGGGTTATGTGACTTTAAGTGAAAGTAATAAGACTTGACACTTTTAACCGTTTTGTATTTTTTATGAATTAAAAAAAATTTAATTTTTTAGGCAAAAAATATTTTTTTTCTTCATACATTTATTTTTAACTGCGAAACTGTTGCTTATGTGGCAAAACGTTGTATGAACAGATTAAAGGAATTGTAATTTTTAATTTTGTTATTTAATTTTTTTCAGCTTATTCGGGCCAGTGGTTCTCGTGTTATGACAAACAAAAGAGCCTAAAACGTGATAAATTCCCCTATACGACACTTACTAACTTCGAATTAATGATGAATGATGCAGAAGTTCATCTTTTTGGGGCTACTTCCACAAACAATTATCAGAATTGATTCCCGAAATCAGGTGTTGTACTGTGCAATGGAACACAATATCATTTATACGTCCGCCGCATCTGGCTCGGCAGTTCCTCATCCGATCAACCGAATTTTTCAGTACATTTACAATTGTTTTGGCTCGAATCTCTTCAATGGAAACTTTGATTTCATGATAAAACGTTTCTATTGTCTCTGAATGCTTTGCGTAACATCCATCCTTAATGGCTCCCCAGAGAAAATAACCCAAAGGGCTCAAATCACAGCTCTGTTGAGCAGGGCGCGGTTACGCTCACCGTTGACGGTAACGGCGTCTCCTTGCTCATTTTAGAAAGAAAAGGGTCCAATGATGCCGCCAACACAAATCCCACACTAAACAGTGGTTTGTTGTGGATTTATTGGCTTCTCAAAAGTCACGTTTGGGTTCTCTGAACCCCATAAGCGGAAATTTCGTCTATTGAAGACATAGCCACCGATATTAAACTGAAATGATTTTTCGGTAAAATTCTTCATCTCCTGCCTAACAATATTTAGTCCATTGGGCGAAGCGAAGGCGCATCGGATGGTCATAAGGCCGATGTGCTGGACCAATTGTACTTCATAGCGAGGTCTTTACGCAAAATTCTTCTCAAAGAAGTGCGAGAAATGGTAGTATGAAGAGTTGATATTGATCGAAGCTCTTGGACATTCTCAGCCATAGCAGGACTGAATGAGAACGTACGGGCTGGTTTGTCCAATAACGATCCATTTTCATGAGCTCGCCGACCGCATTTGCGAAGAAGTACGGGCCGATGACGCCGTCAGTTCATAAACCGCACCAAACTGGCACTCTTTGTAGATGCATCGGCTTTTCAACAATCACTCGGGGATTCTCATTAGACAGTTTGCTACATTCTCGATTGTGCTGACCAAAAAAATCATGAAATGCATCTTGATTTGATAGCCCATTTTCGTTGAAGGTTCCAGCAATCCCTACGCGATGCTTAATACCTCTCCATGGTTGAAACTAGTAAACACCAATTAAATTGTGCAAAAAACTTGACGTTAAGGTGTGACTCAATTAATATAGTTTATGGTTGGACCACTCTTTATATGGGCTTTATAAACATTTAAACCATATTCTCACAATTTCAGTACCGACCCTCATCCAAAAGCAAAATTATGCTGAAATTTTCGTTTAAATCGGTTTTTATTTGCGACCTAGACTTTGAAATCAATAAGAGTGTATAAATTAACGGCGTTTTCAGAAATCCGGCATTACGGTTTTTCTCCAAAACCGTGCTATAAAAAAACCGAAGTTCACTTCATAATGCTCTGTGTAAAATCCTCAAAAAAAAGATTTTATATGTGAATATGCTTAGTAGGGACATAAATACTGTTACAGCATTGAACGCACCCATTTCAATAGTAGAGCTGAACACACCCCGTTAATGTCATATGGGTTTTGAAAGCTAACCTCAATAGCGTAAGTCTGTAACGGGATTTTAAAATTGTTTCAACTTTCATCATGGAGTGGTCAGATAATGAGAACCGTATCGCTGTAATAGCGCTTTTCAGGTGTGAAATGAAAAAAGCGATATTTTCAAAACGCTCCGGCCTTAGAGATTAGCCGCATGTTCGTCTACCGATGCATAAAACTGTTTGAGGAGACTGGAGATGTAAACGACCGCCATCGGTCGGGCCGTCCACGCTCTGTTCGAATACCGCATGTCATCAAAGCCGTTAAATCAAGAATTCACAGAAATCCGCACCGAAAACAGAAAATCGTGGCCCGCATCATTAGTCGAATCATTAAAAAAGACTTGGGACTTAGGGCTTTTAAACGACGTACCGGACATTTATTATTTTTTTTTTTTTTTTTTATATATTTATTTGCAATCTATTTTATATACAAAAATAATAAGCAAATTTAGTAATAAATAAATAAATGACAGTATAGCTAAAACCCAGTGGCCTCAGCATTAATATATTTTGCATTGTTAACTTATATTATTGCAATTATGCATTTATTTTAAAAAAGGGAGATCTAGTATATGATTTCTTTTTAGTCTTTTAATCTCGTCACTATTATCTAAAAGGGATATAGCCAGAACATTAGAGTGATTACTTAGTCTGTCTAAGTAGTTGGCGCTAAACCTAGCTATTCGTCCTTTAAAAAATTAAAACCAAGATCGTTGTGAATACAGCGGTTATTCACAAACCATGGTGCATTAGAAATTAGTCGGAGAGTCTTGGACTGATACCTTTGTAAAATTTCCAAGTTGGAATTGCTGGATGTTCCCCATAGTTCGATTCCATAAGTCCACACAGGTTTCAAAATAGATTTATAAAGGATGACTTTATTTTCTAAACTTAATTGTGATTTAGGGCCAATTAACCAGTGCATTTTTTTGATTTTTATCTCAACTTCCTTCCTTTTAATTTTTATATGTTCTCTCCAGTTAAGCCGCTGATCTATTCGAAGTCCAAGATATTTAACGTGATTAGATTTTGGAATCACAACGCCATTTAAAGTGAGTGGAGGGCAGTCTTCTTTTCGCAATGTAAAAGTTACATTGCTGGATTTGTCAGCGTTGACTTTAATGTTCCAATTATCAAACCACAATTGAAGATCGTCAAGCTGTCTTTGTACTTTAGATGATGCTTCCACAGGAAGCGAACCTGTAGCCAGAATAGCGGTGTCATCAGCGTATGTAGCGATCGTGATATCCGTGTTAACAGGCATGTCAGAAGTGTATATCGTATAAAGCAACGGACCCACAACGCTTTCTTGTGGTATCCCAGATTTAATATTTCCAACTTCAGACTCTTCACCATTAACATACACATAAAAACTTCGCAGGCTTAAATACGATTTAAACAGTAAATAATATGGAGTTGGTAGCATTTTTTTAAGTTTAAAAAGTAATCCACTGTGCCATACCCGGTCAAACGCTTGCTTGATATCCAGAAAGATTGATGAGCAGTACAGTTTCTTCTCTAGAGAGTCTCTGACCTTTATGATCCTGTGGCATTGCTCAGGTGTACCGTAATTAGGCCTGAAACCAAACTGATAGTCTGGTATGATGTTCATTGCGTCCAATAGCGGAAGAAGTCTTTTCTGGAAAAGCCTTTCAAAAATTTTTGAGAAAATTGGGAGCAAGCTTATCGGTCGATATGAACTTAGCATATTTTCGGGCTTATTTGGCTTCTTCACCATGATGATCTTTGCGTGCTTCCATTGAGATGGGAAATGTGATAATCTTATGATGGAATTATATAATGTTGTAAGAAACACAATCTCCTTTTTAGGAAGTGACTTGACTACTTTAGCGTTAATGTGATCATATCCAGGGGCTTTTTTGCCTTTTAATTTCTTTATTTCGCTTTGAATTTCACGGTAAGAAAAGGGTTTTATAGGCGAAAACATTTGACAAGGTACATCTATAAAATTATCGATTTCTTGGCAAACAGTTCTGCTGCAAAAGTTAAATGGAGTAAAAATATCTTCTAAGAAGTTTTTGTATGCTTCCGCTATTTCTCTATCTGATTTACACCATGTTCCGTTCAATTTTTTAATGGGAATATTTCTTTTCTGTGGTCGTTTTAAGTATCTGGTGGCTTTAAATAAATTATAGTCATGATTATTGGAAGGACTAAGTTCTTTTAAATATCTCCCAACGGAATCATTTTTCATCTGCTTCAGACGCTGACTAAGATGCTGGACTGCTGTTTAGGCTAGTTTTATCAGATGGAAGCCTAGTCCGTTGCCATACTTTCCTCAGTCTTCTCTTTTTTTTTGATGAGGTTTCTTATTTCCAAAGATAGATGAAAGCTTGAACCATTTATATTACTTTCTGCTGGTGTAGCCTGAAATGCAGCTTCGTGAATTAATTTTACGAAAGTTTCAACCGCTTCATCAATTTCATGTCCAGTCTTCAAGGGTATATGAAGATTCAAGTTTCTGTCAATCCAATACTGGTAGCGTTCTATGTCAGTTTTAGTTGAGAAAATAGATTTGTCAATGGATACTAGGGATGGGGTTGTTTTGAAGTTAAGAAGAATTGGTGAGTGGTCCGAGCTTAATTCGTCACAAACACAAATATTAAATGATTGGCGAGATATTCCGAAGTAAATAAAGAAGTCTAATAGATCAGGTATCTTGCAAGGATCCGTAGGCCAATAAGTAGGTCTTCCCGTAGAAAGTGATGTGTAATTGTTTTTGGTTATACACTGATATAGTTGTTTACCTTTAGGATTATTTAGTCGGGATCCCCACCAGACATGCTTAGCGTTAAAATCTCCTCCAACTATGAATTTATTTCCAAGATTTCTGAAGAATGATTCATACATATCGCAGTTTATACTAAATCTAGGTGGAAAGTAAACAGAATATATTAAGACGCTGGTGTTATTATTGCATAATAGCTTTATTCCTGCCGCTTGGAGAAAGTTCTCTGAAACGTTGTCGACTGTTTCATATTTAAGTCCTGATTTAATTACGATAGCAGCTCCGCCATGTGCTCTGTCATCTGGGTGATTAGATAGTATTATGTCGTACCCTCTTAATCGTAAGAAGGACTTAGAAGTTAAATGTGTCTCAGAGACCAAGAATATATCTATATTGTAGAGATTTAAAAATATTTCAATTTCATTAACATGATTGAGAATGCCATTCGCATTCCATTCTGCAATTATCATATCTAATAGCATATTTTTGTCATTAACATTGACATCATGTTTATAAGAGTATTTGTCAACTCTATTTGTTTCTCAAGCATAGCCTCTATTTTTTGCAGTAGTGTATTTTCGTCCCGTCTAACGGCTTGTGAATAGGTCATATGAGATTGAATATTGCTTGCATTTGTGTATACATAATTATTTCCAAATTTCGTAGGTCCTGGATTGGTTCTGGGTGTTCTGGTACTTCTTTTATCCAATAGTTCTTTATAATATCTACAGCCTTTGTAGCTGGATGTATGGTTCTCTTTGCAATGTACACATTTTGGTGGTGTGGTGGGATTTTTTTTGCATTCAGCTGTTGAGTGATCGAGACCACACTTAACACATCTATATGGCTTTCGGCAATAGGATTTAGTGTGCCCAAATTCTTGACACCTGAAGCATTGCACAATATCTTCGTACCTCTTCGGAGCTTCAACATTAATTATAGCATTTTCAAATGACCTAATGCTATAAATATCTTTATTGTTTGGGTTTGGATCTATGTCAACGTTGAACATCGGAAGCGGATTTTTTGTAACACGGCTGATAATGTTACGTACACTTCGTACCTGATGGCCAAGAGATAACAAATACGCCTTTATATCTGATATACTGGTTGTATGATGAAGGCCCTTAATCACAACCCTAAACGCTCTCTTAGGTTTAAGCTGAAATGTATGGTAGCTTTTACCATCAGTCTCTAGGAATTTAATGACTTTACGATAATTATCTACTGATTTAATGCTGACCCTGACTTGTCCGTCTCTTAAAGATTTAAAGTTAAATTCTGAAGAATCAATAACTTGACTTAACTTGGAAACCATTTTAGCAATATTTCCTACGTGCGGTATAAATATCGGTGGAGGTTTGCACTGATCCTCTGCTTTATTGGCTTCTTCTTGTATGTTGTCATCATTGGAAAGGCTGCTAAATCGATTTGACGTTCCTGGTTAATTGTCGTGATGAGGGCGCTTTTGCTGAAATATTTTGGGCGAACCAAGATTCTTTCTCTTGCCTGGCACCTGCTGCCAGTCAGAGTCATCATCGCTACTGTCTTCACTAAGGTTGACTTGTTGTGACGTTGAATCGGTCATCGTTACGTGTTGTTGTTTAAGAACAATCGAATGTGCGTGTGCAATGTGCATCAATTGTGCACACAACTGATGCACTTACTTTGTGATTAGAATAGCTAATGCTAATTGTTGTTGTTTAGAAGTGTCAAAACAGGTTTTTTAAAATGTAAATTGTTTTTGTTTTTTAAACGAAGTAAAAGAAATGCTTTCACTTTTAAAACTCCGCACTATACGTCTTTCTGTTTACGCAGTTAGACAACAACTGAAAAATGCAAACGTCTTTTGGTGAAGCACGCGGATAACTTGCACAGAAAAATTTTGTTTATCGATGAAAAAAATTTTACCGTTCAGGAAAAATTTAACAAGCAAAATGATAGTGTATGCGCGGTCATTTAAGGAACTGATCCCAAGGGTGGAAAAGGGACATCACCCAGCTTCAGTCATGGTTTGGTGGGGTGTCTCTTGCGATGGGGTCACTGACCTGCATTTCTGCGAACAAGGAGCTAAAACATCGGCCAAAGTCTACCAAGAAACTGTTTTGGAAGCTGCTGTGAAGCCTCTTAACAATTCCCTGTTCCAAAACCAGCCATGGACTTTCCAGCAGGTTTCTGCGCCGGCCCATAGACTAAAACGTCACAGGCCTGACTTCGAAACAATTTGCCAGCGTTCATTTCCTCTGAAGATTGGCCCTCAGGCAGTCCAGATTTGAAACCAGTGGATTACAAATTGTGGACGGTTTTAGAGGACAAGGCTTGTCACAAAAGATACCCAAACATTGGATCTTTTAAGACTGCTTTGGTTCGAGCTGTGGCCAATTTTCCAATGGACGAGGTTCGTGCAGCTATTGACGATTGGCCAGTGCGACTAAAGGCGTGTGTGAAGGCAAAAGGCGGACATTTCGAATAAGTAGATCCTTTTTGGATACAACATATATTAAAAAATATTTGGTCCAAAAACATTCAGTACTTTTAATTTTACAGCATAAAACGTGTGTAACAGTATTTATGTCCCTACTATAAGTATAGCTCCAAGTTCTAAAATTTGGAAATTCCTTTGCATGATATCAAAATATGGACCATTTTCAATACGGTCCATCCATCCCAAACCACGTACCAGGTTTCATCAAAATAGTTCCGATTGTAAAAATATCAATGGGACCAAATATTGATTCTAAATTGATCCCTATGCATAACATGGTGTCTATCCCCCACTAAGCCAAATTTGCCGACAATGTCTGATATCAGACAATTCTGAACTCTATCGAGAATTCTTACCGTAATCGGAACGAATTCTGTTCGATTTGTCTGAGGATTTTTTATTTCAGAGAAGTAGTTCAGAATTTTTGTCAACCCTCTCAGATGTTTTTCGTTACGAACTCGGTAAGAAATCGGAACATTTTGCCGATTGTCGCACAGAATTCTGACCGAATTCTGGAGGTTTGGTTTGCTGGGTCCATTCCTTTTGTACAAACATTAGCACAAAGCACAGCGTGGGGTAGCGTATAAAAATCGATTGACTTCGGCTTCGTATTTTCGATGCATCGCCCAAATGGATGTCACCCTACTATTTCTGTTGATTTTCGTGTTCTTTGCTTTATTATTAAAGCAAATGCCATATTTTGTTTTTCTTTAAGGATGTCCCCATAAACTAAAGTTCAGCCCAGTCCTGAATAACTGGCGACTTCACTTACTGTTCTTATTGAACTTTCTTGTCAATGTTTCGCTTACGAGGCTCTGTCGGCCAAGAAAAATGCAGTATTAAATAGATTTGAGAACTGTGGATTACTGTTGGTCTAACTGTAGACTATAATCGGCACCCCCAGAACCAAACATGGATGCGGCAGCCCAATCAGCCAAACGTCTTAAAAAACGATAGACAAAACCACTTTCATTAAAAATTTACTGCCTTTCGCCCCCCACATTGCAACGGCCGGGTTTAGTATGTTATATAAGGGTGGGCCGATTAGTAAGGGCAAACAATTTGTCGATATGTCCCAGCGCATAGAGAAAGGGACCAGAGGGTAATAAAATCAATTTTCACTTTTTTTGATGTGGACAACATCTGAGCATCGAATGAGACCGATCCCATGTCCCAAAAGTGTTCCCTCCTAGAGATATGCGCGTTTTATGAAAGTGAAGTCGACAATTCTACACCAAAGATACACGTATTTAAATCTTTAAAATGGCTCTCCTGGACAAAACTGGGTTTTACCCTTAGGTCCCTTTCTATTTTGCGCATGGCATGGATTTATCGATAGCTTTTAGCATGAGGAAAAAGGTTCCCCTACGACGTATTAAAAAAAAACATTTTCGAGGCGGCTAAATTTTAATTTTTTTTTTAATTTAAAAAAATATTTTTTTTAGTAAAACCTTTCCAAGCAGACATACAAATATACCTTGCCACATACAAATAAATATAAATATATACAAACATACAAATATACCTTGCCACATATAATACAATATAACATATGAGCGCGTGAGAATAGAAATACGAATCGATTCTTTCAGTCGTATTTCTATCAAGTGCAAAATTGACCCACTCTAATGTTATATACTAAAAGTCTGAAGTTTAAATTTCTTTTTCAGTCTTTGGATATGCTAATTATCGCACCTATGAATATCTAGCAAACTTCCAATTATAAATATTACTTGCTTTAGTTAACAACTTCAGCTTTGTTTGCTCTATAATCCTTTAAATTTGTTACAGGCAAATTTCATTAATTTTCCCATTTAAAGGACAATAAATGACATATAGCACATGGTTTACATTTCATGTGATTTCAATTTCAACAGACAAGATAGCCGAGACCCGTGTCATATAAAACGACTCGGCGCCGCAACATCCTTACATGTAAAAAGGGAAGGGCAAAAAAACATGGCATTATGGGTCTCCGTAATTTGATATTTTAACTGGTTACCACAACCAGAGGTACGGTTATCATTAAGAGTCACTAGATGAGGTCTCCAGTTAATAAAATCATTTTTCGTTTTGTGTCGTTTCCCTTTTAACCGGAGTACACAACACATCCGCCCACGTCGACCCCGACGCACACATCAAGAAAAAAGGGACAGATTACGTTTAATCTTTATATAAAAAAAGTTGAAAACCAACACATCTACATACATATTTACATATTCTCGTATATATCACTTGTACACAGTGGTTTCGTTTCACCAAACGCTATATTTGGTACAGCAAAAGTGTGTTGCAGTGAAAGCTAAAAATTCTAAATTGTCAAGGTAGTAGGGCAAACCAAGTGGTTTAATCCTCTCCGTCGTGGATTCCGGTTCAATATAAACATTTGTTTATGGTGGCGTTCTATCAGGGTGTCTTTCCTTCCATAGCAACCTCAAATATAAAAACTATTTTGGTAATTCACGAGATATGGTCTTTCAGAGTTACCACGCCCCCTTGTCCAACTTAAGCCCCAACGTAGACTATACTAATTTGCTAATTATTGGTGTCATTCTGTTAAAGTGTAGTCCACATTTGTAGTCCATTACTTTGGCTATTAATGTAATTTTTACAAATAGGGTTGGCAACGCCTGATATTCAACTAGGTTGTGTTTCGTTTCATGCCAATGTCAATGTTTTGAATGCCATCGTCAAATCTGTAACAGTTCAAGAGATATGGTAATTCTAAGTTTAAGGTTTTATGAGCGTTGCCACGCCCATTTGTCCAGACACACAGTAATGTACCCTACAAACATTAACTAGCCAATAGCGCTACAAATCTTAAATATAGATACATTTTTTGATTTCTAAGAATATTTCTGAATACCCTAACATTAGGAAACGGATTTCGGGGCCCAGAGCCCAATAACCAGGTAGACACGTAGAGAAAAACGGCCACTCTAACATATGCTGGAAACATTACTATGTTTGTAGCAATATTTACAAACATTTATATGCTTACGAGAAAACAAATTTATTTGTTCCAAACATTCATATGTATGTTCACAAACATTTATATTTTATGTTTGTTCCGAATCATTTATATTTTATGTTTGTTCCGAATCATTTATATGTTTGTAGCATGTTTTTAACATAAAAATGTTTGCATGCAAAAATATTTTTAACATATTTTATTCTCCGTACATGGGTCAAAGGCTTCCAGTTTAGCCGAATCGTAGAATTGCTGCCAATAAGATTTGTTCCACTTTTTGTTTTTATTACTCATAAGGTCATAGTTAAAGGGGACCCAAATGGACTGAGTCCGCTAAGCTCATAAGGACCTAAGCTCAACTTATTTATGAAAGAACATATTTGGATTAATAAGAAAATTTCAGTATTCCTAGATGCAAAACATGACAAGGGACGACCGATGATAACCCTTACAGGAGTAAATACGGGGCATTTCTTAATAGGCCATATTGCGGTGCGCTAGGGTATCTCTTGTTAGAACTATTGTAGTAGTTGCCACGAAGTAGAAAAAAAAACGGATCAGCGGAGCATCTCCTACATGCACGGGTCTTCGAGAATACAGACTTAGAATGCTTAGGCAGTAGATTTCTCGATGACCGATCTAGCATCTCAAATCACTGTTAAACTTTGTTGAAAGGTTGGGCTGGTTCCAAACCGGTTAAAGAAACTGGACAAACTGCTTAAACACCTTTATCCCCCAGTTTTGTTCAGGAGAGCCATTTTAAAGATTTAAATACGTGTATCTTTGCTGTACCATCACTTTCATAAAACGCGCATATCTCTGGGAGGGAACACTTTTGGGGCATGGGATCGGTCTCATTCGGTGCTCAGATGTTGTCCACATCAAAAAAAAGAAAAAGTGAAAATTGTTTTTTTTTACCCTTAGGGCCCTTTTTTCTCTATGCGCTGTCACATATAACTTCTATTTAGGTGCTCCTCTTTTCAGTAGAAAGTGGCAAACGGAATGACAATGTAAATATACTCCCCATCCTAGATGTAGGGTATAACAATATAATTACCATGAAGTCAAAAAATGTCCTCTGAGGCTTATACTGAGATAAACATTTAAAGGTGTTACAAACAAAGCCACGCACTTACGAGGGCTGCTATATATATTTCAGGCCTAATAATGAAAATGCGAACATTTATCATCAAAAATGGTTTTATTGTTTTTCAAAGTATTCTCCAGCTTGATTACTACACTTTGGCATGCGCTCAAATTAATTGTCGAAGCACTTTTTCCACTCCGATTGAGACACCTCCAAAACATGGTTTTTGATCTCTTCAACAGCATCTTCTGGCGACGAAAATCGTTGAGCACGCATTTTTTTTCTTGATATGCGGGAATAAAAAGAAATCATTGGGTTTTGGCACAATGATTCGTCTTCTCTTGTTCGTTTTTCGAATTTCTCCGAAGACTTCAGGCAAACAAATTGTGGTGTACCACTCAGAATTGACCGTCCTACGTTGCTCAAGCGAAACAGTCGCCACAGTTTTGCCGAAGAAACAGGCGACCATTTGCTTCTAAGTGCTTCTTCTACGAACAACTTTCGTTGGATTTGGCTTGTCTTAGAAGACCCACACGGTTGATGGCTGTTTTGTTTCGGGCTCATACGCATAGATCCAAGATTCGTCACCAGTGACGATCTTGTAATCGTATTTTGAAGCACCGCGATCGTATTTTTTCAAAATTTCTTTGCACCAATCGACAGGAGCCTTGTTTGAGCGATTGTCAAATTGTGCGGAATCTAACGAGAACAAACCTTTTTTACGGCCAGGTGTTCATGCAATATCGAATGTATGCTGGAGGAAGAAATGCCCAAGGATGCCTCTTTTTCACGGTATGTCACATGATTATCTTGCATTATCAGTTTATGCACGGCATCAATGTTCTGTGGCACAACGTCCGTTTATGCATGACCTTCGTCTTTGAGCGAGCGTCGGCCACGATTGATTTCATTAAAACAGTTTTTTACAGTGCTATAGGATGGTGCTTCATCGCCATACAAAGATTTAAGTTCATCGATGCACTCTTGTCGTGATAAACCACGTCGAAAGACGTAAAAATGATCGCACGAAAATGTTCACGAGTTAATTCCATTTTTTTGCCAAATTGATTTCAAGTCACTGATGATGGTCGTACGTCAAAACGTTATGAGTACGTTTATGCTAAAAAAATATCAAACTTTCCAATGGAAATGTCAGGTGGCGCCAGGTGGCCAGAAATATATATAACAACCCTCGTAGTTAACATTCCATCCTGCGGAAAGGAACCCTAAGTGTAAGCTCATTGTTAATAAATAGAAAATAATAATTTCAAAGCATTTGTAAGATTATTCATACATTTTTCTCCAGCTTATATGCATTAGGGGTATTCTATTATGACTTTTTTTTTTTTTAAATTTACATGGCTGTACACGATGAGAAACATTAAAAAAATCATAACTGCGTTTTTAGTTTTTTATTTCATTCAAAAAAGTTCACGCACCAAACGATTTTAAAATTTACATGCGCATATACACTGTAATGCGCATGTAAATTTTAAAATCGTTTGGTGCGTGAACTTTTTTGAATGAAATAAAAAACTAAAAACGCAGTTATGATTTTTTTAATGTTTCTCATCGTGTACAGCCATGTAAATTTAAAAAAAAAAAAAAAAAAAATAATAGATTACCCCTAGTGTATATGCGCATGTAAATTTTAAAATCGTTTGGTGCGTGAACTTTTTTGAATGAAATAAAAAACTAAAAACGCAGTTAACATTTTTTTAATGTTTCTCATCGTGAATGGGCATGTAAAACATAGGTTAAAAAATAGAATACCCCTAATATGCATCCTACAGATTTGAATGATCTCTTCCTGGCGATGGGGCCCATATGTATGTACCCGCACATTAATGGAGGGTATTGGCGCCTGAGGTCCAATGACCTCGCACTCAAAGAACAGATTCGTTAAGACAGCCGAATGTTAATTCATGCGCTTAATTTGCTCTTGGACTTTCGGAATGGCCAATCAGATAAGTCAAATAATTTTGCAGTCAAATCAAGAAAAACATTAAATTTAATTTTAGCATAAGTTCCTTTCGGAATTGGTCTTCTCATGCCGGCCAAACGGGCAGTAAGTATATTAACCCTTAAAAGCCCAAATCCCCAATTATTATTTTTTATATTTTAGGTTTTCGTGTTGGGTTAAGAACTCCGAAGATGGATATTGGAATGAACCTTTTTGTTGTCGTTTTTAATTGTTGGTTATAATACACAATTCTATACAAAAATGTACGTGGCCAAAACAGGCAGGTCTGGCATCAAATTATTTGAACTTCATTCCATAGTTCAACCGAATAGTAAGTTATCTGTACATTAAGATTATCATAGCAATCATTTAAAAAACCTTAATTTAAGACGATCCGAATTTCTATTACGATTATTAACATTTGGTGATTGCAACAGAATGTCTTCTTGGCCACTGGCATTTTTGAAGTCCTAATCGATTTCCAAACGATTTTTTCTCCGTGTGTGCCCATTAATCGACGTTCATTACGAATATACTTAAGATATTCAAAAAAATGCTAATTCAAAAGTAATAGAGAAACTGTCCATACAATTTTGGTTATTTTTACCCCTCCACCTAAGAGTGGATGGTACGAGCGTTGCTATTGATATTTCGGGTCCTGCCAATACAAGTGTTCCCAGATGCAAACTGGAAATTCCATTAGAAGCTTTGACATTTTTTAGCATAACTTCACTCAGAACGTTTGGTCATTTGAGGGCGAATTGTTTTGTTTACAGTGTGTTGAAAAATTCATCTCAGTCAAAAAATGGAATTATCCCGTGAACATTTTCGTGCGATGATTTTTTTACGATTTTCGGCGTGGGTTATCGAGACAAGAGTGTTTAAATGAACTTGTTTCGACTTTTGGCGATGAAACACCATCAAATACCACTGTTAATCGCTGGTACCAAGAGTTCAGTCTCGGACGCCGTTCGCTCCAAGGTGAATTTCGTGTAAGACGTCCAACTTCGGTCACTTTGCCAGAAACTATCGATGCTGTGCATGAACTAATTAAGCAAGACCGACATGTGACATACCGTAAGATTATGGCATCCTTGGGCATAAGTATGGCAAGCATCAGTAAGATACTGCATGTTCATTTGGCCGTGAAAATAATTTGTTCTCGTTGGATCCCACATAATGTAACGAATGCTCAAAAAAAGCTCGTTTGGATTGGTGCAAAGAGATGTTAAAAAAAGTATAACTGCGGTAGCTCAAAGGCAGTGTTTAACATTGTCACAGGTGACGAATCATGGATCTATGCATATGAACCCGCAGCAAAACAGCAGAGTTGTATACAACCATCTGTTTGTCAACAGTGTTCGAAGAAATGAGGAAAGATAATAAGAGAAAACGAATCATTTTGCATCACGACAATGCGATCTCTCACACATCAGCTGAAACGATGAACTATTTGACCACTCAAGATGTCGAATTGATGAGCCATCCACCGTACAACCCTGATTTGACACCCAAAGACTTCTTCTTTTTCCCTGGCATCAAGAAAAAAAAGCGTGTTCAACGTTTTCTATCGCTCGAAGCAGCTATTGATTGAAGCGTCCAAAAACACGTTTTGAAGGTGTCTCAATCGGAGTGGAAAAAGTGTTTCGGCTTGGCTTGTGCGTATGCAAAAGTGTATTGATCTTAAAGGAGAATATTTTGAAAAACAATTCAACCATTTCCAATGATAAATTATTGTGTTTTTACTGCCGGACCCGAAATATAAATAGCAACCCTCGTAAAATAAATTTATCATTCCGCTTGCAACACCATTAAATAATCATCTGAGACCCTAAACAGTGTACGAGTATATATGGGTGGTCAGTCTAGAGGTATTTTTTTTAAACAAAACTTTAAATCAAGTGTGGAATCTTTGTTGTTAATTCGTAAGGACATTTTATGCCATTTATTTTTTAAATTTAATTGCCTTCAAATGTTAACCTGACTAAGTCTAAGCGTGTCCATTCGGAAGGTCCAGTTTTAGATGACTAGTTCGAGCATTTCGGCCGGTATGGCTTTAATGTCACGCGTTATGTTGGCTTCCAAAACCTGAATTGTAGCTGGTTTGTAAGCATAGACTTTGGACTTTACGTAACCCCCAAAAAAATATTAAAGGTGTGATATCACTCGATTTAGGCGGCCAACTCACCTGTCCAAAACGTGAAATTAGCTGCTTTTTGAAATGACCTCTCAATAGATATATTACTTGAGCAGCTGTATGGCAAGTGGTACCGTCCTGTTGAAACCAAGTGAAGGCATGATTATGGGCTTCAATTTCAGGTAGCATAAAGATCGATATCATGGCGCGATAGCGAGCACCATTCACAGTTAAGTTCCGGTCATCATCATTTTTTAAAAAAAAATATGCAGCTACGATTCCACCAGCTTTTAAACCACACCAAACAGTGGTTTTCTCAGGGTTTAATGGCACCTCTTGAACCTCTTCTTGTTGCTCTTCCGCCCAAATGCGGCAATTTTGTTAATTGACTTTGCCATTGAGCCAGAAATGGGCCTCATCACTGAACAAAATTTTGGTCGAAAACAGCGGATCCTCCCGTTTCTCACCGAACGCTCATTTCCATAATACAGTTGCCAAAATTTGAAGGTAAGTATTTTCAAAAAATAAATGCCATAAAATGTTCTTTCAAATTACCAATAAAGATTCCACACTTGATTTGAATTTTTATATTTTTTTTGTTCTGAAAAAATACCTCCAGATGGATCACCCTATATATTATTGATAGTCCTAAAATGCTAAGACTATCTATCTATCATGTCCGTAAGTCCGTGTGTCTGTTGAAAGCAAACGAGACTGGCTTATGCTCGTTGCGATTTTAAATGGGTGAAATCGATCAAGGGGGAAAAAAAAGTTTCTGTTTAAGGGACTAAAGGTACTATGGCAAAAAAGTACTGAACAAGTTGATTATTTGCTTAACAAATTCAAATTTTTTATGGACGGACAATAGTCATAATGGGTACTGTTCGTTGGAACGCCCTAATAACTTAAAAAAGGTTGTAGTTGCTAGACTTTATGGTTCATGTGGCCCCAAAAACGGCCCTTAATGATCAAAACGGGCGATTAATAGTCAATATCGGTATTCAAATTATATAGAAACATTTTGTTATCAATCCAAATATACAGTAATTTTGACTTTTCTGATATTAAGGACGGACACATAGACAGCGGATTTCAGCAAACCGACATTTCGGGTTATTTTCAAAAATGTGTTTAAAAAAGCCGACTGTAACGTTTTGACATTTCGGTTTAGCCATTTTTCTAAGAGAGAGAGAGTAATAAATTGCAAGAAGAGATGTGTTTTTATTCAAAAAAGAAATAGTAAAAAAGCTAAAGTAGTGCATGGCCGACCCCGAACTTTTGGATGTGCGAAAAAGCCAATTGGTAACAGGCTTATGGACCCTTAAATAACGTCTGATTACAATTTATGAGATTTCGTTGTTTTCCCCTCATTCAAATTTAGCCAAATACAAGTTTCAATTTTTAGCTTAATGTAATAACTTCTAGAGCTACGAGTAATGACATAATATCGGTTGAAAAAATGTGTTCAACAGAGATCTGAGTCGAAACTAAATAATAATTCCCTGTCTGCCGTGTAGTGGAGGGTATAAAAATGTTATTCAGTATGTATTCTTCTATGCTTTTGTTTGGACAGAATGGCGATTTTCGGGTTCAGTTTTTTCCCTTTAGTGGCGTTGGGACGGTGGAGGGTTTATTAGGTTGGGCGCGGCCGAACTTAACGATGTTTTAACTTGTTTAGTCCTACAAATGGAATCTTTCCTTCTTTTGCCCGATTGGGTCTATTTCACGTGTGTTCAATAGAGTAGGTGAAATTTTGAAATTTCTCGGGCTACGTGCATTTGATTAGGGTTGTTTTATGTTGGCGCACTTATCTCGAACATATTTTCTTAGTTGAGTTTTTTTGTGGGAGGCATAACAATTAGACGTATTAAGCTTGTTCGGCGATTCGGGTTTTATCTCCCCAATCGTGGCAAAACGCCGTCATTTCATGGATCTCTTTAACTTTGGGAAAATAGACGCAGGGGCCAAATCTGCAAATCACCTCGTATTATAAGATTTTGTTAAACATCGGGACCTTGCCCAAGAATCTTACACAAAGAAAAATGTATGGATGGGGTGACAACATTCGAAGAGCATCATACTATTGTTTGGTAAATGGTTATGACACCAGAATAATTTGACCCTCGCAACAATAGTATAATTCACATTCAACCATACTGTTATCCCCACAACTATATTATGATTCGCATTTAACCAGAACCATTTGTTGATTCTCACAACAATACTATTATCTTTTCAACCCTCACAACCATTGTATGAATCACACGCAATTAAATTCTGATTCTCACAACAATAGTATGATTCCAAAAATTCGAATAAGTAGATAAAATACGTTTATAAAAAATTAAGTGTTTTATTTATCAAAAATAATTCAGTTTAACCAATCCAAAGCAGTTTGTATTGAAAAAAATTAGCTTACAAATAAAAATTACTACGATTGCGTACGATTCGTAATATTCAAATTTATAAAATTGTAATCATATGATTGTAATTGTAATCGTATGATTGCCGACATTATACGGTATAATTGCCGTAATCATATTATTGTTAAATTTTTTTTTTATATAAGCTTTATTTGAATTATTGAATCTGCTTCAAAGGAGGCTAACAATAAATATACGAATCTTAAGTATAATTCAATAATGAATCCTAGTATGGATTTCTTGTAATATGGATCTCTGCTTATTGGCAGGAATTTTAATTAATTTGGTCAAAATAGTATATAACTGGTATGGATCACATGTCTGAGAATTTTAAACCTAGTTTGGCTTAAACCTCGAGATAAAAAGAGCCAGAGGACCCTTACACTCATTTACAGAGTGTTCGCGATATTATGTAGAGTGAAGAACTCTAGTTATGTATGTATAACGGATAACTCTAGAATAGCAGAGTGGACGACGTAATTTGGGTTTTGTAGGTTTTTCGCGTTGACTGTTTTAAGGAGCACGTATGAGAGCATTTAAGCCACGTGACGTAGAATAAAGGATTCTACACAGTCTTTTTTGAGTGTTCGTCCGCGATTGATATTGACTGTATTAAAGATCACGTATAAGAGCATTTAAGCCACGTGACGTAGAAAAAAAGAATTTTACACAGTCTTTCGGGCGCGTGTGTTCGCGATTACTGTTACGGATGAAGAACAAGTGCAGATTAGAAAACACGGCGTTCGTTTCTCCGAAGTCTTAAAGAGCTTGGACTGCATAATAATTGTCTAGCAAGTATGTTATCATGACGTTCGAGCTTCTCTTTGTGCTTTATATTGATTTTTTGAACTGCCTCTTTAACGAGAGATATTTTCAAGTCTCGGTGGATGTTTTCATTTCTCATATACCAAGGGGCACCGGTAATAAGCCGCAATGTCTTCGATTGGACTCTTTGTATTTTGTCGAGATTGCTCGAGCTTGCTTTGCCCCATAGCTGGGCACCGTATAACCAGATAGGTTTGATTGCACTGTTGTATAGCAGGGCCTTATATTCAAGGCTTAGTTTTCAGTTCGTGTTTAGGAGCCAGTACAGTTGATGGACCTTAAGTTTCAGTTGAGTTTTCTTGGCTTCGATATGACTTGTCCAGGTGAGTCGGCGATCCAGGTGGATTCCAAGGTATGAAACATGATCAGATTGAGAAAAAGGGATATTGTTTAGTTTCAATGTCGGACAAGTGCTAAAATTCAGTGTGAAAGTTACCTGTGTGCATTTAGCCTCACTGACTTTTATTCTCCAGTCAGAGAGCCAAGATTCTACTCGTCTGAGATGTACACCTAGATTCATAGATGCAATATCCTGCTTTTTATGTGTGGCCATTATAGCGGTATCATCGGCAAAAGTAGATGTTAGCACGTTTGGGCTGGTAGGGATATCTGCGGTAAACAGAAGGTAAAGGATAGGCCCCATGACGCTTCCCTGGGGAACACCTGCTAGTATTTCGCGGTCATCGGTGACGTGTTGTCCAAATTTGACTCTGAATCTGCGGTTTTCTAAGTAAGGCTCAAGAATTCGATGCGTATTTGCCGGTAAGTATTTGCAAATTTTGTAGGTCATGCCAAAGTGCCAGACTTTGTCAAATGCTTGAGCAACATCCAGGAATACGGCGCAGCAATATTCTCGCCGTTCAAATGATTTTTCAATTGCTTGGGTCAGACGGTTTACTTGTTCGATAGTTAACATAAAACCCAAATAACAATACCTTTTGTAAATTTAGCAATAATACTTATGTTATATTTCAACAATATTCATATTGCCGCAAACATACTTTTGTCGAAATGAAATTCAAAGAATAATACTATGGTTGCGACAAAAATACTTTTATTGCAGAGAAATTATTATTGCTGCCGTGGCCACATCGTAACCATATATTTTCTCCGCGTGTAGGGACAAAATGCAGGTTCTCCTAGCATAATACCAGCGCCTGAAAATCAAGGCGAAGGCGGCCTTTTTATTTGAAAATCCCTAAACATGAAACCACTGTGTAATGTTTTGGAGACAATAGGCCAGACCTGGGGTGTTGTCAGTCTTTTTGCGGAGCAAAAAAAAAACATGAAGGCAGATCGCAGCATATGTAGCGGAGCCAAGCATTAAACTGTTTATTAAGGATAACACTAATTAGGGTTGATACATTTTCATTATTTTATATTGTTACTTAATACAACAACACACACATGTCCTTCTCATACATACACATATTCATGCGAAGTACGTACGCACACACATAGCAATGAACATGTGTTGCACACTGACAGTATCCATTGTTGTTAAGTGAACTCCTTCACACACACACGCGCACGCACGCATAAATCCCTGAACCGTGTGTGCTTTCGTTAAAGGGTCCTAGATGCTGGTCGGAACATTTTTAAGAGAGAAAAAAAAACTTGAAAAGAGATTAAAAACGGCAAAGGGATTATATAACATTTTGCTAATTTAATCACTTTATATTTTCCACAACACGAACGTATACGACCCGTACACCCACCCTCTCACCCACTCACCCGTCCACTCACATCCTTGCTTGTATCGCAGCAATAACGTTGACATTAAGGACATGTTTAACATTGAAAAGGGGTTTAGCAACAGAGCCCAAACAAAAATATGCCAAAAAAGTTACAATATTTGATATTTCAAAAAGACATAAATCATATCCCAGTTGGTTTAAGCCGTTTGTTTTTTTTTGCAGACTTCTTTTACTCTTTAGTGCAAGGTGGATTTAGGATGATACATTTTGTGTAAACTTTAGTTCATAGTTTGAAGGCTAACCTCTAGGGTTATTTATTAAGTGTTCGGGCGCCGCAGAAGCTTATTGAGAGGACATGACAACAAATCATAGACAGTCACTGTGGCTGATGAAATTTTTTTACCCCTCTCGAGGATTGTCATCTCGATGACATGAGGGCCATATTTTTGCTAAAAGCTTCACATATGACTATAGCCAATATAACAATGCATTTGATTTGTTAATACAATTATCACTTTAAGAACAAAGTCTATATAATGCGACAGTGGCAACATAAAGGGTGTTCCCTTCGATGTACGACAGTACAGAATTGTCAAGTTTCGCTACGATTGCTTAATGGCCCATTTAATAAAGATTGTATCTAATTTACACTTTCTAAAGCGAACGGCTCTTAAATCGACAGGTACCTTTAAATGGGGGCTATTCGAAACAATAGCTGAAAATTATTTATAACATCAAATAACTAAAATTGGACTTCAAATGCGTTTTTAGTCTTTGTATATTTGTTTGCAATGTCTAAGAGGATGTGCGATAGAGCCATAAAAACACATATGAAAAAGGCTTAAGTTGGAATAGATACAGAAGTCTTCTCTGTTCGAATTTTGAGCAAGATCGGATATAATAAAGGGTGGTTAAATTTTAAGGGCTGATGTTAAATGTGAACCACGTCTAAACGTCGTTTTTTTCTGCATTTCATTTGATATTTCTCAATTTCAGACTAACTCAATTTGAACCATGGAAATATACACAAGCGAGCAACGCGTTAAAGTTAGGCAAAATTGGATGATCAATTTTCGAAGAAAATCATCTTCAGTGATGAGAAACAATTTCACCTCAGTGGATTCGTCAATAAGCAGAATTGCCGGATTTGGGCGAGTGATAATCCAAGAGTGATTGTCAAAAAAACAATGCACCTTACACAGAGTGACTGTTTGGTGCGGTTTATGGGCTGGCGGCATCATCAGGCCGTATTTTTTTCCAAAATGAGACCGGTCAAGCAGTTACTGTGAATGGTGTTCGCTATCGTAAGATTATCATCTCGAACGAACTTTTTTTGGCCCAAATTGGAAGATATAGATGTGGACGTTATGTGGTTTCAACAGGACGGTGCCGCTTGCCACACAGCTAACGAAACAATCGCTCTTTTGCCCGACAAATTTAATGGCCGTGTTATCTCACGTCGTGGCCTTGTTAATTGGCCGACAAGATCATGTGATTTGACGCCGTTGGACTTCTTTCTTTGGGGTTTTTTGAAAGAAAAGGTGTACGTCGATAAGCCAGCAACAATTCAAGTGCTAAGGTATGAGATAATTCGGCACATTAACGGCATAGAACCTCCATTATGCCTCAGCTTCATCGAAAATTTGGATCATCGGATGGAGGTGTGCCGCCGAGGTTGCGGCGGCTATTTGGCCGATATTTTGTTCCACACATAACTGAACCATACTAATTTAATCTTAAAAAAAATAAATGACAATAATTTCCTTTATAATTTGTTATATTCAAAATCAACATCGGACCTTAAAATGTAACCACTCCTTATTGGACTTAAGAGCGGCGGGGCATAAAATCTGCAGAGAACTTTAAATAGGGGCCATATGGAGATATGTGATGGAGCGAAAGCTTATAAGAAGACGCAAATGATCTTGCAAAGATGAAATACAACTCCCATATATGGGCAGGTGCTCCAAAATCATCCTTGGAGCTACTCGACCGTGTTCAAAGGAGAGCGATGGTGCTGATAGGTGACAGTAGGGTATCCAACTCTATTGTTTCCCTTGAGCATCGTCGGAATGTGGGTTGCGTGACGCTGTTCTATCGTTACTTTCATGGTGTGTGTTCATCAGACATCCGTCGCCTAATTCCTGACGTGAGGATGTTCGGCAGGGATACGCGACTTTCTAGGAATTCACACCCGTTTGTTATCGATTGGCCAGTTGACCGCACTATACACTACAGATCAAATTCGTTTTTCGCTCGTACAGTCCGTATGTGGAATCGACTTCCGGCAAATGTATTTCCCACTAATTGCGACATCCAGAAGTTCAAGGCAAGCGTCAACAAACATTACTCCCTCTTTCCCCCCTCCGATCCATTAATTTCCACTCGCCAACGCAATGCACCGCATGTATAGGGGGAATCCCCTGAGTGTTGGTTTTAAAAAAAAAAAAAAAAAAAAAAAAAATGTAATCACATTTCAATGACAATACGAGGGCGACCGCAAAACTAACTGGCCTTGCACATTTTCTGTTTTTCTAGCGACTTTTTTTTGTTGTTTTTTAAAAGCAATCTTTTATAAGCCATCTGTCAAAATTTCCGAAATATTTAATGATTATTTTCTTTGTTACAGGTGATTGAAGTAAACAAGTTTTATAATTAAACACTTTTATATGAAAGGTTATACGCCACAATTAATCAAAGATGAATTGGAATCTGTTCATGGTGATAATGCACCATCATACTCCACCGTGAAATCCTGGGTTCAACAATTTAAAATGGGTCGTTCAAGTACGGAAGATGAACAACGCTCTGCAAGACCGAAAACTGCTACTACTATTGAAAAGAAAAATATTTAATGAAGTGACTAAAGATAGACGAATAAAGCTCAGAGAACTTGCTGATATTGTTAAAATACACGAAAAACAAGTTTGGTTTATTTTACATGATGAACTCCACATGAAAAAGCTATCCGCAAGATATGTGCCGCGTTTGTTGACTTTGTCCCAAAAAATCGTCCGTTGGACCAATTCCGAGGAGCTTTTAGCGATTTATCAGCGTAATCCAATAGAGTTCTTGCGCCGATTCATAACTGTTGATGAAACATGGATCCATCACTACATCCCAGAATGCAAAGAACAGTCAAAACAATGGATAGAAGCTGTTAAAAGTGGTCCCAAGAAGGCGAAAACTGTTAAGTCAGCAGGAAAAGTAATGGCCACAGTATTTTGGGATGCAAGGGGTATAATATTTATTGATTATCTTGAGAAAGAAACAACTATAAATAGTGAATATTATTGTGCATTATTGGATCGGTTGAGTGAAAAAATCAAGATAAAACGACCGCATTTAGAACAAAAAAAGTGCTTTTTCATCAAGATAATGCTCCTTCACACACTGCATTTTTAACTCAACAAAAACTGGCCGAATTACGATTTGAAATTGCTCCGCTTCCACCATATAGTACAGATTTAGCTCCTTCTGATTATTTCTTGTTTTCAAATTTAAAAAAAATTCTCGGTGGCAAAAAATGTTCGTCCAATAGCGATGTTATTGCTGAAACTGAGGCATATTTTGAAGGTCTTGAAAAATCTTATTTTTCGGATGGAATTAAAAAACTTGAAAAACGTTTGATGAAGTGTATTGAGTTGGAAGGAGATTATGTTGAAAAATAAATAATAATAATTCCAAAAAAACTGTTCTTTTTATGTTAGGCCAGTTACTTTTGCGGTCGCCCTCGTAGGTTATACCTAATATCGGGATAGTCTGGGACTATAACAATAGTACTGGGACTATAACAAAAGGTGGTTTGAGATAATCCATTTTCATCTGCCAATTTTTGCCAGCAAAAAGTCGATTAATCGATAATCGCCAATTAGGACCCTATCCTACACCACACAGTGGTACAGGAACTCACATTTTGTATACCTATCGATTCAGTATCATTATCTGATTTGAGCGATGTCCACCCGACCGTCTTTAGTTGCTGTCAAAGTACAAGTTGCAATTCACTACCAATTTTGAAGAAATCTGCTACTTTATTCTACAGGGTGTCCGTCGGAAAGGTATACTACTTTGTTCGTTAATAATATTTGACTAAATGAAAGCGAATGGATCTTATATTGATAAATGTTTTATTTCATGTCGGCAATTATGTATGGAATACAATATCAGATAAATGTTCACCCATGTAAGCCTCACAAATGCGAGCCCTTTTGAGCACATTTTTCATTACATTCAGCACGGCGTGGAATTGAGGTTGATGGATAGTTTTGAACACTTCCTTGAGCAGCAGTAATGATTTCAGCCGATCTTGCAGTACGTTGTGGTCCATGCTTAAGCCTATCAGCTACAGACCCTCTTTCTTCGAAATCATTCACTACACGATAAATATTGCGATTTGTAAAATTTCACGTAAAAAAATTTCTCATCGTCACAGTAATGATGATTGATTTTGATAAAATGTTTAACGACGTCTGTACTTCACGACTGCGAAATATGAACTGTCAAGACTTATGTTTACCAAAATGGCGGCAAAACTAAGTTGTATACCTTTCCGGCGCACACCCGTATATCGGTCTTCGTTTTTGACTTGACGCCTCATAAAGGTCCCTTCCGATTTAGGGTCAGTTGTGACCGACCGATAACACTGTGCAACCCTTTTTTAGTGGGGTGGATGATTCCTTTGCGAAATGAAAGACTTAGTTGAGTATAGTTAATTCCCAAAAGAACAGTGTCCTGGTAGGTATTTTTGTATGGGCCGAGGAGGTTTTTTTCATTGCAACGCACTACCGCATGCAATAAGTTAAAACATAGTATGAATTCCTTCATTTAAACCACTTCGAATTAAAAAAAAAAAACAAATTACACCATTACACCTTTTCTTAAAATGTTTTTAAAATTTTCGAAACTTTTCAATTCGATCGGAATCTGAGTGACAGAACCGCTTGGAAAGACAACGCAGAATTAAAACCATACCGATCAAACTCTGTGACAAACAATTCTATAAGTCAGGCAATTTTCGTCGGTTTATCGAAAAATATACCACATTGGAATCGTTACAGTGCATTCTTTATAATTTCAAAGTGGGTAGCTGCAAAATTAAGGTACAATTGGCAGTTAAAAACAATTTTTTTAACATAACGAACAAAATTTTTGATTTTTTTTACTCTTTTACTTCCAGAATTTTTATTAGATTTTTATAAATTATAATTAACATAAAAAAAGAATTACTTACCAATTAATATTGCTCATTTTAATGTGAATCGGATAGACATTGACAAAATTAAAGGCAAAGCACGATATCTCGAAAACTATATGTGATGGGCCAAAACAGACATTCAATTCGGGAACATATGGATCAGTTGGCTTTGTCCAAGTGTAATAGGTTTAATAAATACTAACCAGGGTGACGTGTGGCTGTAGTTCTACAGGGTGGGCCAAATGTTACCATGGGGTTTACAAATTTAATAACTCTTTCGTTTATTTTTTTTATTTTTTTTTTTCAGATTATATAAATAACACTTGGAGAATAAATAATGGAGAGATTCACAACTGAACAAAGAACCAGAATAATAGAATTTTATTATTGAAATCAGCGATCAATTATTTTAACGCAAAGAGAACATGGTCTGCACCGTCAGAATTTCGCCCCCTGAAGCAATGATTCGTTGCTTAGTAGATCGTCATCACCAACACGGCACCTTAAGAGATTAGCTTCGAACCGGTAGACCACGTTTAATTCGCACTGCGAAAAATATTGAACGAGTACAGCAAAGTGTTAACGAAACACCAGAAACATCTACCAAAAGGCGTTCTGCTCAACAAGGAAGATTTACACTTTTACCTATTTAAGTTGCAATTGGTGCAAGAATTAAAAACCGCAGATCATCGGCAACGTCTAAATTTTGCAGTTAAATTTCAACAGTTGGCCAGAAATGACCAACTTTAGTGAAAATTTGATTATGACGGATGAAGCTCATTTTCATTTGAATGGCTTTGTTAAAAAGCAGAACTGTAGGTTTTGGGGTTCTGAAAATCCAAGAGCCATTCATCAACGCCAATTGCAACCGATTAGGTATGGTGCGGGATCACATCTGCAAACATCATTGGGCCTTACTTCTACGAGAATGGAGATGGAAGTGCTGTAACCGTAAATGGAGAGCGGTATCGGTTTATAGAACATTTTGTAGGTCCTGCTCTTGAAACCAGACCTGAGATGTGGTTTCAGCAGGACGGAGCCACTGCCCACTCTGCCCGAAACACAATGGCACTTTTAAGTCAAATTTTTGCAGAGCGAATAATTTCTGGAAATTCGGAAATTATTTGGCCAGCGTGATCGCCAGATTTGTCAGTACCCGACTATTTTCTTTGGGGTTATTTGAAGGAGCGAGTATATGTGAACCAGGGGGCTAATCACGGCATTCGACGACGAATGCAAATTCGAATAGAAAAATATTTCGATACGTTTAAATGTTTGGATCATGGCATTCGATCGTAATGTTTTATCGCATACTACTTTTTTTTGCAATGCTGCAAAACAAAGACTTTCAACTCAAAAGATGTGTCGTTGGCTGATTCCAGCACGACGTGGGACTGTTAAAAAATTAAATAGATAATAAGAAACATTTTACGCATTATTGCAATGAAAAAATGTAACGATTAATTATTTTATTGTAGTTAATTTATTATTTTATAACAATTCATGGTGTTTTTACGTAATTTTTGTCGAAACCACTACTGTGATAACACAAATTCAGTTTCCTAAAAGGCCGATGAAACATCTTTCTTTGTTGATTCTCTTTGCGGCAAGCATACGAGTATGATGACAAGCAGAGAAAAGCAGAAAAACAAAACAACAAGCGATCGTTGGTTTGGTGCAAGTGAATATTTTAATAAATCTGATAAAAATATAGAAAGTAATTACTTATAAATGGATCCAACGCTATTTTTTTACTCATCATCGTCCGATTCGGAGGAGGATTGCAATGTAAACGTAATAAGAAGAAATATTCGAGATAAAAGCAATCCGCTGTCCTTATCTGAAGTTGAGTAAGTTGTTGTATTGTAAACGAATTGAATTTTTAATAAATAGTTTAATTTAATAGATTTAAACAACGATTTAGACTGTCAAGTGAGGCTTTTAAATATGTGCTCTCCGAAATTGATATTTCTGGTCACATGTCGACGTCCGTACCACCCATACTGCAACTTACCGCCACATTGAATCTTTTAGCCAGCGGCAGTTTTCAACACAATGTGGGAAACGATTTTCTGCTAGGATTGGCACAAAGTACAATTTGCAAAATCGTAAAAAATGTCACAGAAGAAATACAGTCCAAATTGTGTCCCAAAGTGATACAGTTTTTGCCAAATGAATCTTCTGAATGTATGGAGTGTTTCATGGAGAAATTCAAACTACCCGGAGGTTTTTATATGACTATAAGTATATACATAAGTTTCTAGTAATACCATTATGTTCATATTTAGTAATAGGCTGTGTGGACGGCACACACTTTGGTTTGCAAACACCGACAACAAATGAACATATGTTCTTCAATAGAAAGGGGTTCCACAGCCTAAATTCAATGATCGTATGTCCTATTTTGTTAATAAATTTGAACGAAATAACTTTAATACAATATTTAGATTTGTGACCATGAGTACAAAGTGTTGGCAATAAATTCAATGTACGGCGGGGCAGCGCATGACAGTTTTGTTTGGAAACACTCGGAAGAACGTCGTTTACTTGAGCAGCTATACACCGATGAAGGACTAAATGTTTGGCTTCTTGGTAATACCTCAACATTTGCTTTGTACGTAGAAAAATCATTAGTTTAAATATTTATTTTTAGGTGACTCTGGCTATCCTCTAGAGCCTTGGTGTTTAACGCCATACAAGGACCCAAGTGATGGATCAACAGAAGCATTCTTCAATGAAGTCCATTCAAAAGCAAGGTGTATTGTCGAACGCACAATAGGAATTTTAAAGGCTCGTTGGAAAATCCTATGTAATGATAGAAGAAGTCGGTATTCTCCCGAAAAAATGGCGACATTTGGAAATGTTTGTGCTGCTTTGCACAACATTTGCATACAATTCAAAGTACCCTTGTACACTCGTGTTAATTCACTAGAGCACTTATCAATTGAAATAGACAGTGGACTGGAAACACGTTTAACAAAAATTGGAGAGAAAATAAGAGACCAAATAAAAGTTTCATTAAGAGACTATAATTAACAAAAATATTTAATTATTTATTAATGTTTAATTCGTTTGAAACAAAAAAAAATACATTTCATGTACATTTCTATATAAAAAAATTAAAGATGCTATTACAGCTATGAATCACATTTCGATAAACCCTTTGAAGAAATTTTTGGTCTTCTATAAATTAAAAATTAAAAACCGTCTTCATCACATAAACCCTTTGTTTAAGAAGAGCGGTAAGAATGAGTTTAGTTTACGCTCATCGTTTTTGATTAAGAACTTCTAACTCTAATGTTCTGATTTGAAGCTCTAATTCTTTAGATGACATGTTAGCTTTGTGATCAATCTCTTTCAGTCTTAAATCTCTTTCCTTCAACTGTATTATTTTGTCTAGCTTATTGTTAACTTCCTCTTTTGTTTTAAGTGACCTTTCTTTAAGTTAAGTCTTAAGTTTTTCACCAATATCAATTTGCCAGCCTCTCAATTGTTCTATATTTTCTTTCAACAACTCTGCTTTTGTTTGTTCATTTGTGCCACTTCTGTTCATGCGGTTCCTGCGTGGTTTAGAACTTTTTTTTGGATCATTTTCGTTGGTAAGTTGAGATTCTGATACAGATTCAATATCATCCATCGCAATAATTTGCTCGACTTCCGAGATCTCCACATTTTCCTTGGGTATATTCGTCTTGCTACCAAAACACGGAATACCTACAAGTCCAGCTACTGCAGCAGTCAGTCCAGCTGCCTCCACAATTTGTTCTTCGGCAGTTGTCAGCCTTAGTTCATCAAACGGCCCACCGCCAGTTTTCTTCTTTGAGAGCTTGTTGTGTGACAATTTTTTTCTTGTGTTATGTTTTTGATCCGCATACACCTAAAGGCAAACTTTTTTTATATTCCTTTAGCAAATTATAATGCATCCTTTACTTACCTTTCTCCAAGCTGAAACTTCTTTTGCAGGAGGTCCCCAAGCATTAAGTTTTATTGATAGTTGCCGCCACAAATTATTAGACTTAAGTCTAGCTTGAGCACAATTCTTCAGCTTATTTTTTGCCAAATCGGGATGCTCCAACATAAATTCTGCCAGAACACTCTTTTGCTTTCCATTTATTTTATTGTTATTTGGTCTGGAAATCGTTTTTTTATTATCTTTGTCCCTAAAAATAATAAAAAAGACGAATATTTTTACGTTATTTCACAAAATATAGAAAAATACCTACATTTCTTTTGTTTTACTTTGTTGTTTTGTTTGGCGTCATTAAAAATGGTAGTGTTTGGTTTCTTTCGATGACGGTTGTGCTTTCGAATTCAACTTCGGGTAGTTGCAATTCGATAACGATTGCCGTGATCCAAATTAATTGCGTTTCGAAGTAAATTTGCTCGTTAACGAATGCGGTGATTAGCCCCCTGCCCGAGACAATCCTTCAACTCAAGGCCACCATTGATGCAGAAATTCGAACGCTACAGCCACAAAATTTGACAGATGTTATGGAAAATGCTCTAAAACGAGCCCGTCATTGCGTAGCTGAAAGGGGGGGGGTCACGTAAGTCACATTATTTTTCATACTAAAAAAATTTCGATTTTGTATATTATATAGGGTGTTCCATCTAGAGGTATTTTTTCAGAACAAAAAAAAATATAAAAATTCAAATCAAGTGTCTTGCCAATCTTTATTGGTAATTTGAAAGGACATTTAATGGCATTTATTTTTTGAAAATAATTTCCTTCAACTGTTGGCAACTGTATTATGGAAATGAGAGTTCGGTGCGAAACGAGAATATCCGCTGTTTTCGACCAAAATTTTGTTCAGTGATGAGGCCCATTTCTGGCTCAACGGCAAAGTCAATAAACAAAATTGCCGCATTTGGGCTTAAAAGCAACAAGAAGAGGTTCAACAGGTTTGGTGCGGTTTATAAGCTGGTGTTATCATCGGTGCATATTTTTTCAAAAATGATGATGGCCGGATCGTAACCGTGAATGGTGCTCGCTATCACGCCATAATATCCGACTTTTTGCTACCTGAAAATTAAGCCCGTAATCTTGACGACACTTGGTTTCCGCAGGACGGTGCCACTTGCCATACAGCTGCTCAAACAATGGATCTATTGAGAGATCATTTCGAAAGGCAAATTAGCTGCCACGATTTGGACTGGTGAGTTGGCCGCCTAGATCGAGTGATATCACACCTTTAGACATTTTTCTTTTGGGTTACGATAAGTCCAAAGTCTATGCTGACAAACCAGCTACGGTTCAGGTTTTGGAAGCCAACATTACGCGTGTCATTAAAACCATACCGGAAATTGGAAACCCTGAGGCGTAGTTGCGGCCAACATTTGAAGGAAATTATATTCACTTGATTTGAATTTTTTAATTTTTTTTGTTCTGAAAAAATACCTCTAGATGGATCACCCTATATAATCTGAGAAAAAAAAAAATAAGAAACGAAAAATTTAATAAAGTTTTTAACCCCATGATCACTTTTGGGCCTACCCTGTATTAAAAGATCAATTTTTAAACACAGTTTCGTTGTTGAGTTCTCTCTCATTGAACTCTCACTCACGCTCGCACGCAGGAAATTAAAATTATTGTTATAAGGGCTGTAAAGAAAAAAAACACAAATTAATATGATGTCGTTTGATCGAACCAGGGGCTACTTACTGCCTGTGTCTACTTACAGAATTTCTTCCATTTAAATATGCCCGCACAAGTGCATTTTTATTTATTTTAATATTTTCTGAAAATTGACTCTCTGACTTTCACTGGTACACAGGCTTCTTATTGTTAAGCTTGGGTATGCTTACAAATAAGTACTTATTCGTAGGCTTCGTGTATGCTAGCAGATAAGTATGTAGTTCCCTCTATTGTCATCTCTATGTTGAACTAAATCGCAATGGATCCAAAAAGGCGTGATGTGATTTGCAATTTCAGCTTACTCTCAATGTTACTTGGTAATGAGAAGTTTTGCTGGGTATATATCATTCCGGCACCTAATAGAAAATAAAAGTTTTATTAAATTATTTAAAAAACATTTTAAATTCATACAAAAAACTTTAATTGTTTTTCTTTGTTTTTGATAAAGCTATATTGCAACACCCTTTTTAACCTGTCAAACTTGTTAAAAATCATATTCATCATATTTATTTTCACATGTAACATATTGTAGCAATTCACTCCAACGCTTCAACACCACTATTGATTGCATGTGGAAAACATTCTCTGGACCAGTTTAAATTTTTATATTTTCTCTCCGGTTTAAAACACTGCCACCATACAATCGAAAACTACATTTGGTCGACATGGATAATGGGGTAGTATACAAATGCCATTAGACACGAATTCAACCAATATTGAGTTGTTCACATCACATAAGGCTTTGGCATGTCACGTGCCAACCCCATCGATGTTATCGAACGGATAGAAGTCGAGAACACACACATACGGCGACAAAGATGAATAAATACGAAATCTGAATAACACAAAGACGATCTGATTCCATCGGATAATAGAGAGTGTTATGAACTGAACAAAGCGACTTTTTTCAGTTTGGATTTTCAGCAAAAGGATATTGTATGCCAACGATTGTTTGAAATTTGGGTGTACACAAGTGCGAATGTAAGAACAGTCAAAGGGATCCTTTATTTTATAAGTATTTATATGTCATTGAAATGTGCATTCGACAAGTTTTTGTAGATGCCTTAGAGTTTCTGAGATGTCAATGGCAGAAAATAAAGTCGAGCTGAAATATGCGACATTAACTGTTAAGGGGTCAACGAAATTTGTTAAAACAAACGCAAAAAGTATACCTGAATTAAAGAATAAGATTAATAAGTTGATTAGCACACAGAGAACAGATTTTTTGCCACAACCGAATGTTAGAAATTTTACGTACTATCCATGTATTCTATCGCTTTAGCCAAGTGTTAATTGGGTACACTGCAAACAAAGATTGTCGTCTACTTAAGAGTTAATGTCACACAAAATACATCAAATGAATGCTTGAAGTCTTGGATACAGCTGTGATGAAAAACATATACTTTAATATCGGTCTTATTTTAAAGTTTATTTAAAAAAAATAGGAGGAAAAAATTTATTTCAATTCGTCCCTCTGTGTCGATTTTCGTTTACATTCTAATTCACAAAATTTTATATAAAAAAATCTATTTTTAAAAAAGTACAAAAATGGCCAGCTTATTAACTAAAATGATAATACGAGGGCATACCAATAATTCCGTGACTTTTCGAATAAACAGTTTTTGTTTTGTAAAAAAGAATTTATTTTTTAACATAACATACGAGGGCGACCCCAAACCAACTGGTCTGGCACATTTTCTGTTTTACTAGCAATTTTATTTTGATTTGTTTTATAAAAGCAATCTTTTATAAGCCATCCGTCAAAATTTCCGAAATATTTAATGATTATTTTCTTTGTTACAGGTGATTGAAGTAAACAAGTTTTATAATTTTTGAAAAATGGAAAATAA
The DNA here is from genome assembly GCA_963513945.1 of Hydrotaea diabolus. NCBI lineage: Eukaryota > Metazoa > Arthropoda > Insecta > Diptera > Muscidae > Hydrotaea > Hydrotaea diabolus. Next base: position 163,127,332 of record OY740717.1, read on the forward strand.
AGAGTTTCGTGCGGTAATTAAACACTTTTATATGAAAGGTTATGCGCCACAATTAATCAAAGATGAATTGGATTCTGTTCATGGTGATAATGCACCATCATACTTCACCGTGAAATCCTCGGTTCAACAATTCAAAATGGGTCGTTCAAGTACGGAAGATGAACAATGCTCTGGAAGACCGAAATCTGCTACTACTATTGAAAACATTAGAAAAATATTTAATGAAGTGACTAAAGATATACGAATAAAGTTTAGAGAACTTGCTGATATTGTTAAAATACACGAAAAACAATTTTGGAGTATTTTACATGATGAACTCCACATGAAAAAGCTATCCGCGAGATATGTGCCGCGTTTGTTGACTTTGCCCCAAAAAATCGTCCGTTGGACCAATTTCGAGGAGCTTTTAGCGATTTATCAGCGTAATCCAATAGAGTTCTTGCGCCGATTCATAGCTGTTGATGAAACATGGATCCATCACTACACCCCAGAATGCAAAGAACAGTCAAAACAATGGATAGAAGCTGGTAAAAGTGGTCCCGAAAACTGTTAAGTCAGCAGGAAAACTAATGGCCACAGTATTTTGGGATGCACGGGGTATAATATTTATTGATTATCTTGTGAAAGGAAAAACTATAAATAGTGAATCATGTCGATTATGCACGCCGACGGATGGCATCGGATCGGATTTTTTCCGCAGTTGCGTATTTTGGTATTATATAAGCCGATGGTAATGCAGTTGCGGAAAAATGGCAATTATGTATTCCGAATGCGACTCACTTCGCACACAAAAATATCCGAAAGAAAATCATCGCTGATTTGGTGCGGACATGTTAGTTTTTGTTTGTGGTTTTCTTTATTTAATTTATTTTCTAATGGAAGCTAAGAGGTAAGATGAGAAAAAATAAAATGTGTATGTAAACGGGTTAAATTATTTGTTTTTTTATAGACAGCGTACGACAAACCGCTCTCAGTTCACTACTATGGTAGAGAATATGAAGAAGCACCCTGACATTGCCACCAACATGACCAAACAATCTCCAGATGCTGTTTTACAATATTGGGACTCCTTGGCGGCAGAGCTGAATAATTTAGGACCGCCATGTAAGAGCGTCGCTCAGTGGAAGAAGGTACGTATATCAAAGTTTCTTCTGGTTCAACATTCGATGAAAGTTACTTTATGTTTAGGTGTGGTCAGACTACAAGTCCGGCATTAAGAAGAAGCTCACCCACAACAAGAGAGAGCAGAACAGCACTGGAGGTGGTCAAAACACCCAGATGTTTTTGTCCAGTTTGGAGGAAGAAGTGGTTGCCATCACACCCATGAACACCATTGTCGATGGCATACCAAAGGTGGCGAGTTTTGGATTGCCAGGGCGTGAGAGAAATGAAGGCGCCTTTACTGTAAGAACTCGCGATGACATTCCTTCAACCTCAAGGGCGGTGGAATCAATGAATGTTGATGTTGAGGTGGAACAGGCAACCGAAGAGGTGGAAGGCCCAGGCGATGATGCCTGTCATCAGCAAAAAAAAAATCGGGACCCAAAACAAATTCGGCTTACGGCCTGTTCCGTACCTGTCTTCTATTGCCACTTTTTTCTTCACAATTTATAAAAAATCCAATTGACGAATTCATTGCAAATTTTTATAATTGTATATATTTTATTTCTTTTAAAATTTATGACAATTTCGCGCACTTTCTTTATTACTTTTGTTTTTTATTTGTTTATAAATGTCAATTTCGCAGCTGTAATGTAACATCGGCTTCATGTAGTCATCCGACGGATTATCTAATACCATTTTCCTAACAAAGTGAGTCGAGTGCGGTTCGAGTCAATTCGATCCGAAGCAAATCCGTCGGCGTGCATAATCGACATGAATATTATTGTGCATTATTGGATCGGTTGAGTGAAGAAATTAAGATAAAACGACCGCATTTAGAAAAAAAGTTCTTTTTCATCAAGATAATGCTCCTTCACTCACTGCATTTTTAACTCAACAAAAACTGGCCGAATTACGATTTGAAATTGCTCCGCATCCACCATATAGTCCAGATTTAGCTCCTTCTGATTATTTCTTGTTTCCAAATTTAAAAAAAATTCTCGGTGTCAAAAATTTTCGTCCAATAGCGAGGTTTTTGCTGTACTGAGGCATATTTTGAAGGTCTTGAAAAATCTTATTTGGATGAATAAAAAAACTTGAAAAACGTTTGATGAAGTGTATGTTGGATGGAGATTATGTTGAAAAATAAATAATAATAATTCCAAAAAAAACGGTTCTTTTTATGTTAGGCCAGTTACTTTTGCGGTCGCCCTCGTACACTTCCAACGTTTCTCCAATTTTTGTATCCCATTACAAAAATATAATTTTTCGAGATTAATAAAATAGGCATTTATTTGTTAGATCAATAATTTCATCGTTGGAGCTGAATATTTTTCCGACGACCCATTTTTTTAAGGTTTGAAATAGTCATAGGCTAAATCCAGACTAATGCAGACAGCTTTCTTAAACCCAACTAATCATGTAAAATCGAAACCACACTGCCATATGAAATGCTTATGTCATCAACAATCTCACGCACTTTTCAGAGATTGTTGATCCAGAACGTTCGGCGTTATTCGTACTTGTGCGACCACATTGAGTCAGTAAACCACTTTTTACCATTGAAACCGATGGCGCAGAGTCCCCATAGTATTTATCAAGCTTTTCCTTGGTTTAATTGGTTTTTTCCGCAAAAAATAATGTTTAATGCGCACTCGAAATTCTCTTTTTTCCATTTTTAACCAAATCCCCGAGGTTGTAATTTTTGAACAGCTGTTAAACACATACTAAATGACGGAACTCTAAAAAATTGACAGTAGTCTATTAACAGATGGTAATTAATGTTCATATAACTACGAGGGAAGGTGGAAAAGTAACGGAATTATAGATATGCCCTCGTAGCAGTAATTTAGAAGAACATTTTAACCTAAAAACGAACTTATTTTTTAAATATTTATACAGTTTCATTAAAAAAGGACACCCCTAACTGTAACTAATTTGACAACATTTTTGTAGAACATCCCTGTAATAATTTGTCGATATTAATCACTACTAAATCTTATTTTGAGACAAAACCACCACACTTAGTTGTTCAAAAAAATCGAATGGAAGGAAGTAAGTATTAAATCATTTGAAAAATTTTGATAATTAAATCGTTTTGCTTCAAAATAAATTTTAAAGTTCCCCAAATAAGAATTTTTTTTTTAATTTAAACCGAAAATCTATAGAAAATTGTATTCAAACTTATAGATTATCGACATAACCAATATATTTAAAATGTAACTAACCATCAGTTGGTCCAGTTAACATATGTTAGTGGTAATGACAGTCAAATTGAAAGAGAACGTAAAACCTGCAATTTATAACACCAACTAATACATGTACAAAAGCCGTTCTTATAATCGTCCTCATTGAGGTTACAGATACTTTGTTTCTTCAACCGATAGTGTCCGTTCCCTTTACTGAAAATTTCCGTATACAATCAACATTTGGTTGCAGCGATGAAATACAAAGATAGTACATGCAACATTTGGTTAACTTAAATTCGGTTATGGTAGCAAATCTTTTCTCTATGTTTATAGAATATCACATCATTTAGAGAGCCTAATCGACTATTCTTTGGTATTGCTTTAAGTTTAGCATGCTTTAAACTTTTTATTTGAATCGGTAAGTTATGCACAGCATTACTCTAGGAACATCATCACTCGAGCTCGCCCAAAGTCATTAGCTTATTAACTCAGACTAAGGATTTGACGTAGACTTAGAGAAAACTATCGTGTCGTTTAATTGATGAACGACTGTCCGGATTCTGTCCAAGATTTCACTACGAACCTGAATATGGATTTATTTGGCAGATTTCTTTTGTATTGGTGCCTGACTCATGAACCCTGATGTCCAAAAAAGGTTGAAAGAACGACCACTAGTAAATAGTGATATATCCTAAGAAATTTCCCGACCTCAGAAGTACGGCCCGATGACGCCGCCAGCCCATAAACCGCACCAAACAGTGACTTTTTGTGGATGCATCGACTTTTCAGCAATCACTCGTGGATTCTCATTTGCCCAAATGAAGCAAAGCTTGTTAACAAGTCCTCTGTGGAAAGATTTAGTCGATTATGCGAACCAAAAAATCACAAAGTGCACGAAATGCATTTTGATTTGAACGCCCATTTTCATAAAAAGCTTTAACATTCTCTCTATGGTTAAATTTGTCAAACACTTAAAACAAAGAAATGTCAAATTAAGTTGGGCAAAAAACTTGACGTTAATGTGTGACTCGCAATTAACTTCGTGCATTATGGTTGAACCACCTTTTATTTAACATCCTATTAACACTCAAGGAGTAATTAGGTAGATTGTGTCGGTCAGAGGAAGATTAGAGTAGCAAAGAAAGAGTAATGTTTAGGAATTAATAATTTAATCCTGTTTTTATCGTTCGTGGCAGGAAACACACCTGTGGGCAGTTTGTTCCATAAACGCATAACTCGGTTGACGAACAAATTATTCCTGTAAAACGTCACGTGGTCATTGAAAGAAAATTCAAGCTAATATCCTGATCTTAAAAATAAGAGGAAATTAGGTGCCTTTGAACTGGTTTTAGCGGAGCCATAGGCAACATTCGCTGTGATATTGCCGAGGTGGAGCCACATTTATGCCGAAATAGAATTGAGAATTTCACCAAATAATAGGGGAATTCGCAAGATATATTTTATGATTCATAAATTAAAGATATGTGGCAGTATGTATCACACTTGTTGAACAAAAGGATATAAACTCAAAAATTGTAAATGTACACTAGAGGCATAAACCTATTTGCTTTAACACTTCAACTACTTACATATTCAAAAAAAAAAAAATACTAAGTCTTTTAAGGCGAAACAGAAAACCATGGAACATTTTTTTTACAACGGGTAAAGATGACTCAATTGCTTTAAACAAATTATTTTTTGGAAATTTTGAGTAAGTACTCTTTTGTTTGTTAAAATCCTTTAACAATAAATGTTAAATTTCCATTCAACTGTTTTTGAAAAAAATAACAAACTTAAAATACCCTGTATTTTTCTTTTTTTCTCTGCGATACTACAATTTTAGGGTTTTGCCTTAAAACTTCATCTTATATTGTATATTGTTTATTTATTTTGCTTTAAAACTTCATCTTATATTGTATATTGTTTATTTATTTTCTTTTTAACAAAATCCCGAAAACTCCCTACCATTCGTGCGTTATGTTGACATTTGCTCTTTCGTTTCGAAACTTTTTAACCAGACATTTGCAACAGATGTGTCTGACTGACTGCTGCCGAGGTTGAACAACACCATAAACTGACATTAATTTTAAAAGCACACATTTTGATTAAAAATTTCGAAACTTTATTACGAGTATTAATAATTCAATGGATGTAAGAGTGGAAAAAGTTTATTGCATTTTTTGTTTTGTCAACATGTCCCAGCTGCATGTTGTCGCAATAATTTGATGAATGTTTAGATAAAAGCGATTTTCAAAAGTACCAAAGGCCAATATTGTGTCTTGGGTGTTTTGGAACAATATGTGAGTCAAATTGATTTAAAGGTAGTTAGTCCCTTGCACTAACACCAAATACTACCAGTCGCAAGAACTATAATGATAAGTGCAACGTCGTGTTGAAAAGAAAATAAAATCTCTTTTGGGGAATTCTTATGTAGAAAATACTGGTATAAAGAAAAAACAATTTTTAGTATAATTTTTAACAGAAATTATTTTCAGCGGACAACTACGGCCAGAACTACCTACTAGGTGTCCCTTTGAACCCCGTCCGATTGCTTTGTAAACTTATTATATATAAGTAAGTATAATATATTATATATATTATATTATAATTACAGACATAACTGCCATATGTCTGATGGTTTTATTTCATTTCTGTTACAAACTTATTTACGTTTTGACAAAAATGATTAGTTTGCACAAATAGTTATAAACACAATAATGGTTTTTATGAATAGCCCCAATAATTTTTTTATTTTGATTTTTTGGGTAAGCTTGACAAATTTTAAACGGCCAAAAAATGCATTTATTGACTTTACAGAAAAAAAAATTCTTCGATATTTTGGGTCACATGAGAGAGAACACTTCGAGATCTACATATGTAGCACGTCTGCCATATTTAGAATTTAGAGACAGAAAGTCGAAGCCGAGTAGATTTAAACAGGGAGTTCCCCAGGCTAGAATAATCTCTCCGACACTGTTAAACGTCTATTTCATTAAAATTCCTGCACCACCAGACGGCGTTGAAATTTTGTCGTACGCTTATGATTGCACAATTCTGGAGTCAGGACCTAAAGTAGATGACATATGCGAAAAAATCAACTGTTTGTTATCCCACTGATTTCGAACGCTTCTTCGCTGTGAGAAGTATGAAAATATCCGCCACCATGCATGGACCGCAGAGGTGCGGTTGTCACTTAATGTGATGTCGACGACGGCAAGATCCCTACTACCACCCTACCCCAAAATCCTTGCTACAGCTATCTGCGATAAGCTTAAAATGAGGAACAAGGTTCTCAAGTCACTAGCCGGCAGCACTTAGGGAGCCGACAAGGAATCCTTTGTGACCTCTTTCAAAGATAGGTCGGTCTGTAAAGAACTACGCAGCGCCGGTGTGGTCGGCGAATGTGAGTACGACACAGTGAAATAAAATTCAGATTTGCCAGAATACCGCTCTGAGAACATCAACAAGGTTCCTCCTTATTTCTTCTGGGGACCATCTACATAAGGAGACGAGGATCCTTACCGTGCACAGACATAACCTTTTGTTAATTTTTTAAATCTAAATTCCATCTTCTCGGCCTTCTTCGAAAAGCTTGTACCACTTGGAAATATTTTTCTGACTCGAGAGTACAATCACCGTATGCCACTTTCAACATTTCAAATAAATCTAAGCACTTTATTCCATATTTTACACAAATTTTTATGCAAATTCTTTGATCACACCACACCAAAAATCGCAGAACGAGCAAAACACGTCTGTTATACCTCTCAGAAAACAAACTCAACTAAGAACATATGTTCGAGACAAGTGTGCAACATAAAAAAAGTTGTAAAAAGGGTAAAATCGGGATGTTCTGCACTTCTGGATGTTCAGAAAAGCCATCTGCAAATAGGTTTTTTGATGAACATATGTGTGGAAGCTTTATCGAAATCTAAACCGTCCATAAACTTCCATAATTTCTATGCAAGGTCCAAAAAACTGACGTGCCAAATTTCAACTAGATTGGATGCAATATGTGGCCCCAAGGACTAAAAACATAAGCTCAAATGCATATATGTTTGTGGGAGATACATCTAAATCTAAACCGATTTTCTTCAATGTCAACCTTGGTCCAAAAAAACTAACGTGTGCCAAATTTTTTTCAGGATTGGATGTATTTTTTTCAGGATTGGATAAACTGTGATGAGCATATATGTGTGGAAGCCATATCTTAAACTGAACCGATTTTCTTTAATTTTAATAACGTCTTTCCTTAGTCCAAAAAACTAACGTGTGCCAAATTTCATCAAGATTGGATGCTAATGTGGCTTATAGAACTAAAAAGTAAAAATCTAACTATATCTAAATCTGGACCGATTTTCATCAATTTCAACAGCGTCCTTGATCTAAAAAAAAACTTTTGGAAATTTTTATGAAGATCGGACAACAATTGCGACGTGTGGTTTAATAACAAGCTTAAGATAAGTGGACGGAAGAAGGGAACGAAAGAAATCGTTAAATGGAATCAGCTAGTGATTCTGAGACAATCGGTACACTTAAAGGTGGGTCTAGCTCAAATATATTTGGTAGTTACAAACATATGTCATGAATTTAACTTATAATACCCTTTTCCACAGAGTAGTGAAGGGTATAAAAAATCCCTAATCGAATGCACGTAGCCCGAGAAATTTTAAAATGTCACCTTGTCTATTGAACAACACACGTCGTAAATCCTGTAAAACATTTAAGGAAAATAGTCAAGAAAAAATTAAACCGATAAAATCAAGGAATAAAGACAAATCATGAGGAAACATTTAATCACATGAAATATTGCTAAAAATTAGCTCGTAAGGCCATGTTTTATAAACATATTTTGTTTTTCATCTTGCCTTTTAAATTCACCCTATTTGTTTGTCCGTTCGAAATCAATGGATCACATTTCTTTTTACCTTTTTTATTTGTGAACTATTTTGAGCTACACAGATATACAAATTAAACAATTAAAGTAAATGAAAAAGCCCTAATCGCGAAAATGACGTTAACGTCAAAAAGAACATTTTACAGGAGAGGGTTTTTTGTGTAATTTATCTGTAGGATTCTGATACAATTGAATTTTCTATATCTTTGTAAATATAATTATTTAAGCTTACGAGCGTTGAACAATTTTCTATCGAATTTTAATAAAAAGCTAGTGGCGCTTACGTCCTTTTTACGGTAAGGGCTTGATTTGATTGTTAAAAACTACTTTTTACGTTTTATTAAAAAGAACTTTACGTGACCCTATATTTCACCGTTAGTATTTATGGGAACTCACATAAAGCCAATTTGCCGTACAAATCTTAACAATGTTCAGTGTAAAATTTCATTAATATTTTTTAATTAAAAAAGGACTTTAATGCATTTGAAGTACTGAAACCAGACCTAAATGTTTTAAACTTACTTGCTCAATTCAAAGTTTTCAGAATCGCACGTCTTCACTCTTTCATCAAACAAACGACATGACACTCTCGACGTTTTTAAATACTTCAATGGCACCGTCTTCTAAAAAATAATGGTTTTTAGTTAACACCCTTTATCTGAACAAGTTACAACTTACAAAATTCTCTCAACCATTAAGGAACAAGGGAAAACTTCTTTCAAATCAAAAAGCTGTGCACGATATATCTCTTCTACTCACTTACCCGGACCCACTGTTTAACACCGGCTCCGAACGTCTAAAGCATTTTATGAAGATGTCTTTCTTTCTATGGTTCAGAGATCAATCATTTACTCGTAATTTCGCCGGCATTTACGAGGTAATAATCAGCCACTAAAAAATATAAAAAAAAACTAAATATTAAAAAAGTATTTTACTTTAAAAAAATGTTTGTAAAAATGTCAGGTACTAACTTTAAAACCTCTATAATGTTGAACTTATCGTTATTATTATTTATTGTTTTTGAACAACTATCCTGTAATTGCAAGGCGTTGAAAACTATCCGATCCCCTTTAATGTACTCACGCGTGTGCTCATATGTTGATGTATGCCTTTCAAATCCTTCGACAAATACCGAAAATAGGCTTTTCCACATTTAAAAATGATAGATTACTTGTCATTTCCATGAGTGGGAAGTATTATTGGAATACCCACCGCATTGTTTGGCATTTAATATTTACAACATAATTCATTCTCTTCAATAGATTGCCTAGATTATGGCAAGAATTAAATAAATTCCCCGAATAGCAATTGATAGAAATAAATTGCATAGCTTAAACTCATCCATACTGACTTGTTTGGCAAAACAAATAAATTCATTTTTGAATATGAGCAGTTATTGTGGAATAAAAGTAATTCATTATGATTTATGTCATTTATTTATTACAATTGAGATTAGTAATATCCATATGGACAGGACATTATTCGGATATGTGTGTATGTGAACGGCCAATGAATATTCGACATTTTTATTGGAATTCAGATGTATGCCAGTGGTCTTAATGCGCTCAGAGATTTGATTTAAATTCGTATACGAATAGTTGAGGGTAAAACCGAAAATCTGCAAGTAGGAGAAGAAGTTAAAACTTTAATTTAATAAATATAATGCAACGAAGAAGATGAAAAAATAAATATTCCAATATTTAAGGTAGTCAAAGGCTTATTCATACCTTAAACCTTAAATCTTTAAATGCACACAGTGAAAAAATCAGTTGGAAAATTGGTTGCAACTACAGGAACTCCGTTGCACAAGAAGAATTTATGTTGCCATCATAGAATGTTTTCAGTTCCAATGAATATTCGGTTCGACATACTACTAGATTATAAATATGATCAAAGTATTGTGAACACAGGCAATATAAAGGTCATGCCAATGAAATTCGAAAAAAATTAGTTGTTACAACTGGTGGGTGATAAACTGAAATGTTCTGTAAATAGATCTGAATATATCGGTGAAACTGACAAAGTTGATTTCTTTGAATAAGGAACTGATACTCGAATTTCATTTTCAAATAAATAATGTTACCTGAATTTGAAGCTTTAATTAAAAAACATAAAAGCCCATTTAAAAACAAATTAATAGAAGCACGGATATATTGTCAAAATTTCTGGACGATGTATTTAATTTCCTTTCCGACCATATAATTATCATAAAACCTCAAAATTTCGACTTAATAACATTTCTTTTTTAAATTGTTTTATATTTAAGTTTTACAATTCAATTGTATCTTAAATGGATCCGTTTTTTTTTGTTTTTAGAGCGAAATTGTTTGAACTTCATTTGGTTTATGTGACCGAATAGTAAAATAGAACATTGCACCATATTATTGCTAATACACTCCTCTAATGAAACGTCTACCGAATTTCTATCATGACTGTTAACAGTTTGATTGAAACTGAAGACTTCTCGTCTAACAGAAACTTTGTAATACAGACCAATTACCAACTGACTTTTTTTGTTGGTGCCTTTGTTGCTGCGGTGCAAATTAAAAGAGAATTATTTATATTCTTCCCCTTATAAATCTAAACGGCCCCTATGGCCCTAACAAACATATGCTAATAAACATGGACATATAGAGACTTAAACGTAATTAGATCTCGGTATTTTTAAAACGTAATTGTATTTTCAAATCTGCGTAATATTGGGTCTCGGATGCATGGATTAAAGTGGTTCAAAAAAGGCTGTGATAGAAAAACATGCGTTCAGCTGTAAATGTGGGAAAATCAAATTAAAAAAGTTGCACCACGAATAAAATATGAAATTATTATATACATTTTTAGAAAATGTTTCTAACAAAACCTACAGCATGCATACTTCACCAATTTAAGGAGTACCGTTAGCAGACCTATATTATACCTAATTATTGTACTATTAAAAATACTTAGATTGTACTTTCATTTCAGACTTTAAAAGAGTTCTTATTTCTTATTAAGCCAAGATACGAAGTGGTTTTCCTTTTTTATTCAAACATATCAATTTTACGCGTAAAAAGAAATAGCAGACCAAATACAATTGGCCAAAAAATTCATTAGGACACTCTACAGAATTTTATTACACATTTTTCTACTTTTCGTCCTACGGGAGTTGAAGATGAATTTCTAATTTTTTTCCTTTTTTGGCAGTAACATTGTCACCATCCTCCAATTTTATACAGTAAGACCTCGGTAATCCGAACTTCGCTAACTTGAATTATCCAGTAATCCGAACTACGTTTTCCCTGTACTACATACTCTATAATCCGAATTGATTGTATTTTGTAATCCGAATTGACATCAACATATGTTAATCTGAATTGTTTTCTGCAATCAATTATGTGTATTACCGATTTCTTACTGTACTGCCATTCCAAAAAATGATTAAATAATTGGAATATTTCATTTCATATTTCAATAGGCCGGACAGACTTCATTCGCAAAATTGGCTAACTCGAAAGAGATTTTAGACAAATGGTCTCCTTGGCAAATACTTATTTGGTTAGAAATGCTCCTAAAATGTGTAGCGTTTAAAAAGACATTTCTTTATACCTTCTAGAGGATTTTCTTTACATATGTACCTTCTGGAAGACTTTGTAGGCCTACTAAAATGTCTGATGAGCGACGGGAGATTTCTAGGCCTGCTTTTTCTATATCGCACTTGATGAGCAAAAGGGCGTTATCAATGTCAAATGTGCAGCGAAAGCAAAACCCTGCATGCTTAGACAGTAGCAGTATTAAGACATATGTATGGAGGAGATCATGTCATTTCTACAAATAGATCGACTTAGTTTTTTGATGCTATTTAATAATATACTGTAGTGTTGCAAAAAAAATCAGACCAGGCACAAAACACAATTCCACTCGATATTGGGTTCAATTCCGTATTTTGCTTCTTTGGAAAACGAAATCCTAAAGATGTGATCTGACTGAAACCACTGTTAATTTGGAAAAATAACAAAGCAAAAAACGATAAAAGTTTTAATATCGAGGAACACTATCAATTACTTTTTTAGCAAGACAAAATCAAAAATTAATGAAAAAGACAAATCTAATATTGGGCGTGTTTTTTAGTGCTCGCTTATCAAGCGAGTAAGTGGTCGATAAGGCAATAACTTTAATAATTTCAAAAAAAAACGGTAGAAATTGTATTGTATACAAGAATTTCTATTTTTCTATTTTTGTACAAGAGTGTGAAGCTATCGAAATAGTGACCTCTTACTCGCTTAATATTAGAGCAACAAAAGAACAAACCTATTGTATATAAGATTATATACTTTATAACAGTGTCGAGTGACACAACTAAAACAAAATTAAAAACTTGACTTTCTGCACATGTCAGATCAAAAGGCGATCAACATGCCCTTATAACTAAAGACCGCACTAACAGCCCACCGTATTTTATCAGGCTACAAAGCAAATTTCAGTGACGTAGACATACTAAGACAGTAGAGTAACTAGCGAAGGAAATATGAGCAAAACTTCTTGTGGGGGTCAATGATTCCTTCGAGAAATTAATGACTTAGATGAGTAAAGTAAACTCATAAAAGGACAGGGTCCTTGTATGTTTCAGTTCTTTTTGAGCCGAGGATGCTTTTATTTTGCAAAGCATGCAATAAATTTAATAATTGAACATAGATAGTCCTTTAATTAACGACTTCGAAATATTGAAAATAAATAAAATAAAACAAATTGCAAGAAAACACATTTTTTTTTATTTTTTTAAAATTTTCGAAATTACTTAATTCGATTGGAATCTAAAAAAACCCGAACGAAATCCCAAGCACGGGTTTAAAACCCTACCGATCGAACTCTGTGACAAGCCTAAATATTTCTAGTTGTTCCAAATATGAAGAATCTGTTAGCAAAAACGTGCGGCAGGACTGAAAGCGAGCAGTTCATTTTAAATGAAAAAATTTTTATCCGTCAAATTTAAAAAAGAAATGCATATGTAAATTTTCTTTATTTCCATAAATTCAAGACCCAAATCTAGCAAGCTTAAACTAAATGCACATTTCGCTACATAAGGAAATGTTCTATCTTTAATAACCTGTTTGAAAAACATTATATCGTCTCAAACAAAATTCACGAATAAAGAATTTTAACAATGTCTTAGACATTAAAAGGATATTTTAAAAGTCTATATAAAGGACAAAACGAAGTAAATGTTTTCAGTAGCAACATCCTAGAAACTTCTGCTGACATAAAGAATTCTCACATACCTTATAATTTGGAAACTCTGCGGCCAACATATTATTGTACTTTAATTCCTCATAGGAAGAGCCACTTCCAAAAGTTACACTCTGTTCCATGGCTTGTAAAATAGTCAATAAACGTGGTTGGAAAGCTCTAAAAGAAAAAAAAACAAATATGCCTATAAATGAAAACAAGTATCCTAAAACTCCATACTACTTACCTGTTCCAAACAGTTTTACGCATAGTACGCCAAGCGCTTATCTTTTTCATAATTTTACGTTCAATATTATACCGGAGTTCGGCCACACTAAACGAAGGACGATATTTATAGTCGAGTGATTGAAAACCACCTAAAGGAGCTGGATTTCTTTTATTAAAACCGGGGAGCCAACAGGACGAATCATTAAAGTTGAGGCTCATCATAGAGACACGATGTTCTGATTGTATGTTGAGATAGAACTGTAAATAAGAAAACACATTTTTTTCAAAAAACAAAAAGGATAACTAGCCAACATACATTGCTGGTGGAGACGACCATTTGTATTTCCTGTAAAGGACAGAAGACATCTTTCACTGCATAACGTTTACCGGTGCTGGGATCTATGAAAAGCATTTCATCATCGGAGCAATAAAGGACAAAGGCACATTTACCGAGGGGATAAGCAAAGCCCAGGACCAACCAGCACTGCAAACCCAAATGAAGTAAGTAGTTGCACAATAGGACACCCAAGTCTTTGGCAGAACCCCAAGTTGTGTCTAGGAGTAGCTAAAGGTGAAAAGGCAAAATAATTTAAAAAAAAAAAAATGTGGAGCAAAAGGCCACCAAACCAAAGTCGACATGCATTTATAGGGTACATTTTAAATTTGAATCGACTGTAAAAATAATATTGTTTTTTTCGAATTTCTGCTTTTATTGGAATGGTGGAACTTTGTCATTTTATAATGGAACACAACTGGTTCGGCCGAACCTCATCCGATCAAACCCAATTTTTTAGTAGTTTCGATTGTTGCGGGTCGAATCACTTTAGTGGCAACTTTAATTTCATGTTTCAATGCTTCAATTGTCTTTGGATGCGTAATATTTATCCGTACTTTTTTTACAGCCGATTCGAATTTAAAATTTTTAATGGCTTACCCTTATCTTTTATTTTTGATATCTTTTTTCCCATTATTATACATACTTCATTATTCAACCACAGCCCCGTAAAGCTCAAACAGGGATCATAGGATTTCGGTGTCGCCAACAATGAAACAAATCTGCAGGCGCTATCCAAGAGATTCTCACTGGCCTCCACCGGTGGTGCAACTGCTTGCAATAGTCGAGTTATGCACACACGTTTTCCCTCTGCAGAACATACAAGTGGCTCCAGAAACTTTTCAGGCTGCAGTTCAAATGCTTCCATACTCCAGTTATTTAGAAACTGCCGCGTCTCTGTAAGTTCAGAACATTCCAAGCACTTGGTATTAATGGTCGGCAATTCGAATGTCGGCTCCACACTGATGAAACACCACAAATGCACGGATTCTTTGATTTCGGGAAACTGTTCTATTATTATATTGGTCTCTGCATTAGAGGTAATATTGTCCAGTGATGGTCTTTTGTAGCCTATAAGTAATTTAGGGGTATTTAACTCAAATACGCCGTCCATCTGCAAAGAGTTGTTGTGGGCAAGTTAATTAAAAATATTTAAAAAATACAGGAAACAGTTCTTACCTTCTGTTGTGTCAATATGGCATTGATAGGTATTCGATATTCTCCTAACCAATTATTTTGTATCCTTTGAAAAATATCTGCATTTTTGAGAGCCATATCGTCGTTCCATTGGTTTTCAATAACTTCATCATAAAGACAGATCTTAAGGTCATCACGTAACTCAGTTAGGCTTCCACTGAAAAATAAATGAAGTAAATGCAAAAATAAAGTCAGTTGTAGTCATTTGAAATTTGGAACTATAATAATTTGAAATCAACTGTAGACTGGCTCTATTTTGAATAAATGCTCAAGCAGATAAATTTCGCATCTTACAAATGGGTTGACCAGACAGATGAACATACTTATGGCCAATTTTTTTTCAACAAAATAAAAACTTTTAGTCTACTAAGCTGACTAACAGTACGCGGTTGATTTTTAAGAACCAAATGTCTCTATGACTAAAATAATTTATAAAAGACTCTTACGAGGGTTGATATTTATATTTCGGGTCCTGACAATACTTGCGTTCCCAGATGCAAACTGGAACTTCCATTGGAAACTTTGACATTTTTTAGCATAACTTCACTCAGAACGTTTTGTTATTTGAGGGCAAATTGTTTTGTTTACAGTGGGTAGAAAAATGCACCTCAGTCAAAAAATGGAATTATCCCTTGAACATTTTCTTGCGATGATTTTTTACGATTTTCGGCGTGGGTTATCGAGACAAGACTGTTTAAATAAACTTGTTTCGACTTTTGGCGATGAAACACCATCAAAAGCAATGTCAGTCGCTGGTACCAAGAGTGAGTCTCGGACTTACCGTGAGATTGAGGCATCCTTGGTCATTAGTATGACAAGCATCAATAAGATATTAATTGTTCATTTGGCCGTGAAAAAAATTTGTTCTCGTTGGATCCTACATAATTGACGAATGCTAAAAAAAGGCTGCAAAGAGGTGTTGAAAAAGTATAACTGTGGTAGCTCAAAGGCAGTGTATAACATTGTCACAGGTGATGAATTATGGATCTATGCGTATGAGCCCGAAACAAAACAGCAATCGACTGTGTGGGTCTTTGAAGACGAGCCAAATCCAACGAAAGTTGTTCGTGGAAGAAGTACTTCGAAGCAAATGATTGCGTTTTTTTGCCACATTGCGTTTAGTGGAACGTAGTACGGCCAATTCTGAGTAGAATACAACCATCTGTTTGCCAACAGTGTTCGAAGAATCGAGGAAAGATAAAAAGAGAAGAGATGGGTCAATTTGCATTACGACAATACGAGCTCTCACACGTCAACTGAAACGATGAGCTATTTGGCCACTCAAAATGTACACCGTACAGCCCTGCTTTGGCACCCAATAGCTTCTTCTTATTCCCTAGCATCAAGAAAAAATGCGTGGGTCAACGTTTTTTTATCGTCCGAAGCAGCTGTTGAAGCGTTCAAAAATCATGCTTTGGAGGTGTCTCAATCTGCGTGGAAAAAGTGCTTCGAAAATGGGTTTGTGCGCATGCAGAAGGGTATTTATCTTAAAGGAGAATATTTTGAAAAACAATAAAAACCTTTTTCAATGATAAATTGTTGTGTTTTTATTGCCGGTCCCGAAATATAAATAGCAGCCCTCGTAATACTCGTAGAACAAAGAATATTATATAAAATCAGAAGTTTGCAATGTGAGCAAGAAAGAAATGATTGTGGAAGAAAGAGACGTCTTTGTGGAACATTTGGAAGACTCAACTGTTTTGAAACTGCCGCTGCGGCTTAAACTAAAAAGATGGTTCATCGAAACAGCTCTTTCTAGAAAATGTTTGGAGAAGCTGTTATCGATATTAAAGGAAGAAGGCCTAGATATTTCACTGTCTGGAGAAACTTTGCTGGAAAGAACGAAGGTTTTATCTAGAAACGGTTCCCCTATAAGCTACTGCCACATTAGAATAGAAACGCAGGTAAGAAAAGTTGAATACGCTTTGAAAAACTACGACGTGGTCATATTGGATGTGAATATTGATAGAATTCCACTATTCAAAAGCTCTCGGACCCATCGTACAGGAAAACCTTTTGCTGTAGGAATATTCTTAGGGAGCGCTAAACCGAGTTGTATCAACGATTATTTGAAAGATTTCATTGAAGAAGTAATTTTATTAAAAGATCAACTTGAATTCAAAGGAAAAAATTATATGAAAGTATCGTTGCTTAACGTGCGATACACTGGCCAAAGCATTCATTGTGGCGTTCCTGGAATTACCTCAGGAAATGGATGTACGAAGTGCACTTAGGTTGCGAAAAAGTAAACAAAGTACTCACATACAGTAGCATAAGAGGCTCTTTGATTTCTGACGTGGATTTTACTTTGAGCAAGTATACTAACCATCATTCCGAAATGTTCAAAAAGGAAAAAACTTCAATTGGAGAAATAGGATTTAGTATGGTATCCGAAACTCCGTTAGATAGCATGTTCCTTGTCGACCTGGGAGTCACAAGAAAAAAGCTCATTCGAATAGTTCGTAATAAAACAGAAAAAATACATCAAAAAACAATACGTCAAAATAAAAATAATGTATTCCAAAGTAGTTTTCAAGAAAACCTAGGTCTTCAGATGATTCCCATCTTTGGAAAGCGACTGAATTGTACCAGTTCCTTGCTTATACGGGCAAAATTTTCCTTTATAATAATGTGCACAATGACATTTTCTACGAATTTTCAACTTTGCTTTTTTAACATTTGCATCGACTCCTTAATAATCCACGACACGTGAATCAGAATATTAATCAAGTCAATGATTGGTATAAGTTATTTGTCGAGAATTTCTCTAATGTATTTGGGTCAAGCAGCGTTTCCTTTAATGTCCATAATTTGAGAAGATACGTTAGAAAACCTCCATCATCAATTCTTTAACAAATTGTACAAAAGGGAGAACACTCAGCGTATTTCGAAACTAAAAATGAGGTGTTAAGTACCAAAGGGGTGTTATATTGGAGCTTGTATAAATCATTACTTAATTTCTTGGAAAGAACCCAATAACATTTGTTCTGTGAAATCATTTAATGAAAATATGACAAAAGAAGATGAACTTTATACTGAAGGTGGTTTACCAAGAACCCATAAATTCTTGTGAGCTGGGAATTTTTAAAACAAATCTAGCTTTAGGCGATAAAGATAAATTTTCAATAAGAGGCGTCGTTAAGTTTAAAATTATATGCTTGGCGTTTTACTCTGATTTCGTAATAATAATAATAACTGTCTTCCAGAAAATTGTCAAGCAAACATTGCAAATTCTTTGATACAATAATCCTTTATAATAAATAACAAATCTTCTTAATAATACGCACGTTACACACAATATGTCGAGCGTGAAAGCCAATTCTTAAAAGGAAATATAAAATATTTCTCTCCCCAAGATAATGAGTTACGATTAAAATCATGTTCTTAATATTATAAATTGAACCGATTTTGTTCTATATTTTTTCAGCTAATCCAAAGTGTACTTGCTGTCAAGAAGTTTCAAAAAGACTTGACACGGTTCATAAGATTTTGGCTGAGCCTAAAGTTTTGATGGATCGCGTTGTTTCCCAAAACGTAATCGCAGAAAACATGATGTCCATTTTTCCAATAAACACAAAGAAAAAACTAAAAGAATTTGACAGTCGCAATCAGACCCATATGTAAGTATTTTCGTTCGTATTCATTAATCACAATTTCTAAGTAATTGATTTAACTTTTAAGTTAAATGCAGATTCGACAAATAAAAAATCTTATCGGTGGAAACGTCAAACATAATTTGCACCAAATATTGTCAAAATATCGTAATGAATTTCAACGTTGATGGAACTTTTAGAGGAAAAAGAACTACGGAACTTTGTGCCTGCAGCAATTTAAGGTGCGTTTAAAAAAAATACTTTCAAAAAAACCTTTAATGAAATAAACTTTTTCTCAAATCATTAGATGTTAAATAAAGTCAGTGATTCACCCGATAAGAATTTAAGATCATCTTTTCTGCGACAAAATAAGATATATTTCAAGCAAAACGGCTGCAATAATTCTAAAGGCGAGAAACAAAATGTTAAAGAAGCATCCCTCATCAATGCCGTTCGACATTAATTGAATTTTTTTTATTAAATCAATTATTGCTTAAAAAAAATATACGAGTATGTGTAGAAATTTTAGCCAGCCTTGAATGAAATGAGCCGTAAATACCAAAAAAAAAAGACTTGGTTAGTTTTAACATACTTTTTTAAGTATATAATTTTTTGTTAATTAAAAATAGGGAAAGGTTTTACCAGCCTCGAAGAAAATCAGCACCCACCCCTAATAATACTGTTGACAAGGTTCACTTAAATGTACTAGTGAATCTTTGGTTTCAATGTATACATGTGGTTCAAAAATAACTACCTAGTCAGTAGAACAAGAGTCTACTAGTGGATTTTGAATGACAAGAATTGTTAAATGCCAATAGAAGATTAGTGGGCTGGAGTACATTTGGTCAGTAGTACTACTGACAATATCTATAGTAAATCCCACGACAGCCGGTTCTATGGACCGTATTGATCCGAAGCAGAAATTCTTCAGTCAAGGGTTGTCAAACCGGCCGCTTATATACTTAAAGGCCAGGATTCCAATTTCTACAATATTCCTTACCGCACTTTGTTACTACGATTACTAATTATTGCGCAGATAAAGATTTAAAGCTAGTCAAAATACCGACAAGTGTCACATTTGCAAGAATTTGGACCATTCGAAATAATTTACATTGGGTTTAATTAAATCACGGAAAGTGGAAAGGAGAAAATATTGTAGAATGCATAATTTGTGTGTAATGCATTTATTAGTAAACAAGTAAAAAATGCTCATGTCATGCTGGACCTACTGTGTTATACCCTACACTACTCTGATGTTCTGAAGACTCCGCGAATCTGTTCGGACCTTGTTCATGTTTGGTCTTACTACGTGGCTTTTAGAGCGGGCGAGATATATGTCGTGTAGGCTATACTTTATAAAAACATCGGCCCATATGATACAATTTCGGCCCATATGAATATCGCACCTAACGCGCTTGACTATAGAGCGGAAGAAGCTCAAATCGAAGAGGATCTCTGTGCGAGGGCTTTAAAGCATACTACACTTAATTTGAACAAGATGCAGGGCCTCAAGTCGGTAGGCCTTTTTTTATGGATTTATGGTTTATTTTCACCATGGTTGTTAAAAGATCTCTTACCTGGTGCCATTTTAATTGGAGCAGTGTTGGGTGTAAAATGTGGAGGAGCTCAAATCGGAAGAACCCAATCATCATGACAATAAAATAACACGAAACATTTTACCATGCTAAGATTATATTCGCTCGTAACGAAAAAAGAAAAATTGTGGAGAACCGAAGTTTAATTTTTTCCTTCTAGAGCTGCAGAAATTCAAATCGGGAGGATCATATGGTTCAAGTTTAGCGAACCGACATACGTACAGATTATGGACTCTAGAGCGGGACAATTTTACCTGTCGGGAGTTTTAGTTTCAGTAGAATTAATAATTAAACATAACGTTTCCAGCAAAATTTATGCATGAATTGAAAAAGTTTTATTCGTGGCTTCTAGAGCAGCAGGAATTCAAAACGGAAGGGAATTTTGTGTGGAGGTCCAATCACGTACACTTTCATGGGAATTTGAAAATAGTCGCTTGTTCTTTGGAAGTTTGATCAGAATCAGTGTAGATTTTTTCTTCTGGGAATATCCGAGATGAATTTTCCGCGAATACTGGTCATATTTCAATCCTGGATTACGGTAATAAGTTCGGGATTTCATTTAATTTATCAAGCTATACTTATTTGGGACATACATACTGTTACAACATTGAACACACTCATTTCAATAGAAGAACTGAACACATCCCGTTAATGTCATATGGGTTTTGAAAGCTAACCTCAATAGCGTTAGTATGTAACGGGATTTTAAAATTGTTTCAACTTTCATCATGGAGTGGTCAGATAATGAGAACCGCATCGCTGTAACAGCGCTTTTCAAGTGTAAAATAAAAACGATATTTTCAAAACGCTCCGGCCACTAGGGATTAGCCGCATGCTCGTCTACCGATGCATAAAACTGTTTGAGGAGACTGGACATAAAACTGTTTGAGGAGACCGCCACCGGTCGTGCCGCCCACGCTCTGTTCGAACACCGCATGTCATCAAAGCCGTTAAATCAAGAATTCACAGAAATCTGACTTAGGGCTTTCAAACGACGTACTGGACATTTATTGACTGCAACTTTAAAAAATAGGATTGAAAAATACAAATGTCTTACTTGCACAGAAAAATTTTGTTCACCGATGAAAAAATTTTTACCGTTCAGGAAAAAATTATCAAGCAAAATGATAGTGTATCCGCGGTCATCTAAGGAAGCATCTGAACTGATCCCAAGGGTGGAAAACGGTCATAACCCAGCTTCAGTCATGGTTTGGGTGGTGTCTCTTACGATGGGACATTGCATTTCTGCGAACAAGGAGTCAAAACATTGGCAAAAGTTTACCAAGAAACCGTTTTGGAAGCTGTTGTGAAGCCTCTTAACAATTCCCTGTTCCAAAACCAGCCATGGACTTTCCAGCAGGATTCTGCGCCGGCCCATAAGGCTAAGACGTCCCAGGCCTGGCTTCGAAACAATTTGCCAGCGTTCATTTCCTCTGAAAAATGGCCCTCAGGCAGTCCAGATTTGAACCTATTGGATTAGAAACTGTGGATGGTTTTACAGGACAAGGTTTGTCACAAAAGATACCACAACATTGGATATCTTAAGACTGCTTTGGTTCGAGCTGTGGCCAATTTTTCAATGAAAGAGGTTCGTGCAGCTATTGACGATTGGCCAGTGCGAATTAAGGCGTGTGTAAAGGGGCAAAAGGCGGGCATTTCGAATAAGTAGATTCTTTTTGGATACAATATACATCAATAAATATATTAAAAAATAGTTGGTCAAAGAACATTCAGTACTTTTTATTTTACAGCATAGAACGTGTGTAACAGTATTTATGTCCCTACTATGTATATATCACGTTAAATAGTTACTTGTAACATTTAAATTGTTTTTAATATTTCGGTATAAAAAGATAACATTTTACGTTACTTAAAATTGCCGTAATTATTTTTAATCTGAAATGTCCTAGAATATTTTTCGATATGAGGTATTTGTGTTTATAGTATTGCAGATTTCATAGTGGCATTTTTCGCTTTAAGCCAGAGCACACCGAAGCGATTTTTCTATCAAGCGGTGGAAAACAATTTACGATGGGAAATGTTATACACCAACATTTCTATATTTTGCATTTTAAGTTCCATATTAACTGTTTCAACGATTAATTAAAAATTGACAATTCATCGTTAAATGTCTGTCAACCTAGGAACTAACGCGCAGCAGATAATAGTAGAAATGCTGCGACTAACTGATTTAACTCTCCACCGAAGATGTTATTGTGTGTCCGAAACCTTCAAAAAAGTTTTCCGTTAAGGAAGAAAAAGTAACTCGGAAAATAATACTGTGAATTTTTTTTAAACGGACCATGGCCTAACTATATGACGACTATTTGTAAAGACGGGCCTAATAACTTTAAAAGGGGTATGGTTTCTGGACCTTTTGGTTTGGTGGCCCAAAAACTGTATAGTCCTAACAAACGTTTTTCAATAAAAATAGACGTGCGATAATTAAAGTTTTCTGCCTGGGCTCGGACGCGTAGTCCAAAAAACCTTATGTCTTAAACGTGCGAGCAATAGTAAATATAGACACATGGAAACTTAAAGACAACTCCGTAAAGAAACCATATACCGAATAAATCTTAAGACTTGTCAATAATTGTGAATTTAAAGAGTTCAATTTCCCAAGAGTTCTGTACGTTTAATGTTCAGTTGACAGGGAGAGCTGTTGTCTGAGAGATGAAGCAAATCTTTTCTCCTAAATTAATTTTTAGCCAAGACTTAAAGAATACTTTGCAATGAAAGTCCATTTCTAATTGTCTTAAAACCAGGTACGAGTATATAGAGTCGGAAATTCGAAGATTTGTCCTTGGTCGACGCAGGGTTCTAAAAAATGTGCTCAACTTCTGCTCCGGATAAATGTTGAAATTTTATCAATTAAAAAAATTTAATTTGGCAGGATTTTTTTTAGATAAATGTTCAGTAAATTCGATTTGATCTAGCTTAGGTCAAATTGAAAATCTGACCGAGCACTCTCACTTAATTCTGATACCATGGGAACAACCAAGCGTTATGGAATTAGTTTACGTCAGAGTGGATTCTCTCAACTTAAAGTAAAAGAGAAAATATGATCAATCAACCGTCTCAGTTACTGAAGCACAAAAAAAGATCCGCTTTTATGACCCTATATTTTGATTGGTAGTAAAATTTGTTTTAATATGATTACCCATATGTCCATATTGAATAATATTCGCCGTTTTGACAATGCGAGTCGTTTTTTGGACCTCGTGAGTCTAATCGTTCTGCAACCACGCTCTTTTTGAGGTGTTAGTCTCAACTAACAGTACCAATCATAACCATTGCCCCCTTAAAATATTATGATTTTTAAACAAACTCGAAAAAGGCTACATTATTCCCTGACGGACGGAAATGACTAGATCGTCTTAGAATTTTACTTCGATTAATAATATAACGCACGATGTTAATTGTGAGTCACACCTTAACTTCAAATGTTTGGTCCAACTTTATTTGACATTTTCTTGTTTCCGTGTTTGGCAAATCAACCATGGAGATATAAACAATTAGGCAGCGCGTTAAGATTGTTGACGCCATTTATGAAAATTAGCATTCAAATCGATTTCTTTTCATTTACTTCGTTAATTTTTTGGTAAGCATAATCGGCCAAATGTGTCCACAGACACATTTGAGCAAATAAGAATCCCCTAGTGATTCTTGAAAAGCCGATGCATCCCCAAAGAGTGACTGTTTGGTGCGGTTTATGGACTGGCGGCGTCATCGGACCGTACTTCTTCGAAAATAAGGTCGCTATCGCAAGTTGATTACAGACTTCTCGTGGTCAGAAATTGAGGTAATGGACTTGGCAATATGTTTTTGCAACAGTGTGCCACTTGCCATAAAGACAACAAAACAATGGCCGTGTTATCTCACGTCGTGGCGATGGTAATTGGACGCCACGATCATGTGATTTGACACTGTGAGACTGCTTTCTTTGAGGATATTTAAAAGAACAAGTGCACGTTAATAAGCCAAGAACAACTCAAGAGCTAAAGGATGAGATAATTCGGCACATTACCGACATTGAACCCGCATTATGTCTCAGTCATTGAAAATATGGGCCATCGAATAGAGGTAGGACACCGAAGCCGTGACAAGCACTTGACCAATATTTTGTTTCACGAATAATTGGCATAGATCCATCTATCGTTATAAAAAATAATAGAGAATTAAGAGAATTATCTCTGAAAACTTTTTGGTTTATTTACAATTAACATTGAGAGTTTCAGTTTTAAACATATTACAATGTCATATATGGCACGTTCAAATGAAACCAAAATTTCGTAATCACACTGGTTTTATCCTAACTTATCTGCCCGTCCTAATAAGAAACCCCAAATCAACAATCGGTTAATCTTTGCTTTTGTTTAGCTTGAGACAATGTTTTGAATACCACTTCCAGTCCATGTCACAACAACTAAATCGGAAATCGTCAGCAGAACCTTATTTGACTCGAGTTCGAGGGAAACAATTTAAATTTGTTTGCCCCTGTAAATAATGCTTACCTTAATTGTAATATCAACTGTTCATTCCACGTGGGATTTGATCCCTCAGCAGTCATGGTTCGGCAAAATTTATCTTTATAACTTACAGCTACAAATGGTCTCACATTAGAATATTTCAAATCTAAAGTTAAAGAAATTGATATTATAATATAAAACTTCCATAAAACTTCCAAACTCACTCTGGAGAACAAACACATTCGATGACTCCGGACTACTGCGTCCCCTACTATCGGAATCCTCAGGATTGGTAATTCTCACCGGTATACCAGCAGCTCTGGTTATATTGCAAATAATTTTCAAATTCTGTGTATAGTCCATAGTCACAAGTTGAGTACTGGAGGACAAGGGCACCGTTTGCGGGATGTTGGTTATAAGGCGTGGTTGAAATATTAGTCTTATGGTTTGAAAGAATGCACTGTAAAATACAATCGAACTCATGAAGTTTGAATTATTGACGTACGAAAAAGTCTTTACCTCCAGCTAACGGGCTCATCATTCAAAAGCAAATTCTCCCGACTTGCCACAACTTTTGTTAGACGATTGCATTGATTTTGTATGGCCGTATAGAGATTCTTCAAGTACTTTTTGCCTTCATGTTTATGCAAGTCCACAGGATCCATCCAATTGCCGGGATCAATTACATTCGCCTCGGCTTCCCAATCGAATTCTAATTCATGATCCAACATGGGTATAAATTTCAAATCCCTAGTGCGAGAATCATTTTTTAAATAACGCGAACGTAGAACCTTTAGCCGGGGATTGCTATCTAGCTCGGAAATATCGCAAAAGCGCAAAAGATCTTCCTGAAATGTACAAGTGTTTTGGGTCCCGCTGGTTTCTGCCTCCTCCTCGGCTTCACTGCAAGACATGACCGCATGCTCTTCGGGCTTTGTTGAAGCTTCAGGCAGGGCTAAAAGATTACGCTGATACCATTCTTTGATGATGTTCCTGGGTATGGTGGTGTGCTGTTTGGGTGCTGGAAATAATTTGTCCACCATATCTTGCGGGTAGATTTGTTCATCGCTCTGTAGATCGAGACGCAAATAGCCAGAAATTGGTTGCTTGTGTGAAGAGAAAGTAATGGCAAAGTTACGCGTCTCCTGTATAGGCAAGGAGGGCAGCGGTAGAGGTACAATGATGTTGGCTATCTTTTGCGATGACGATATTTTGGATTTTTTGTAGAGCTAAAACGAAAGGGAATAATTAAAAAACCCGCTTACTAGTGAACGGAGTGAACTTCGTATACCTAATCTACCATAATCGGATGTCATGCACAGTGCCCGTAATTTTTTCATAAGATGGAGTTTATATTCTCATTATAAAGGGAGGGCCATTTAAAATTTTAAATTTGAATCGGCTGTAAAAAAGTACTGATCAATTTTTCAAATATCTGATTTTATTGGAAAGGTTGAACTTTCTCATTTTTTAATGGAACACCATCTGATGCGTTTTCGCTTCGCACAATGGGCCTGATGAAGATTATGTAGCAAAGTTTAAACCCAGAAATTTGAAAAAATATCAGTATTTTTTTTACAGCCGATTAAAATTTAAAATTATAAATCGCCCACCATGTAAATCTGTTTACAAAACCTCTCAGATTTAACGATGTCCCTATAAAGAATACATATTCTGCACCGTCGTACAAATCTTAAAAGATCGAGGCATGTACGCCTATATGCCGATGGAAAACAAATTTCAGGTACAGTAGTGAAGTTAGGAGAAACCGAGTTTTCAAAAGAAGATGTCCTTTAACAGTTGGCATTGAAAATGAGCCAGATATCGTAAAAGGTATAATTATTCCTTTGAAAATGAGGCAGATATCATAAGAGGTGACAAAAGGACTAAGTCAACCACTAGAAAAATTCCGATATTTATGGTTTTTGGTCGGTTTTTGCTTATTTATAATCACTATGAACTCTAATCGTTACAAATTATTCACATTATGTTTAGTTTGTCCAAGAAATATATGTAACGAACTTCTGGTTATGATTGGACAAATAGGCTATCATAACCGCTTCTGTGTAGGGCATGAACAAATGAAAAGAACTGTGCTTCAAGCAATGGAACTCAATAATTGTGAGGAAGCGTTCCTTCCATGGTCGCATTATCTACCATTTTAAAAAGTTGTCATGGCCAACAAAATCACCCGACTAAACCATCTTTGGGGCTACTTATAGTCGGTAGTTTTTTGTCAGAAGATGCGATAAAACGGACACAAATGTATATCAACAGTGGCGGGAGCCACCTGACGGATGTCATCTAACCCTACACAGAAGCGGTTATGATTGGACAAATAGGCAATCATAACCGCTTCTGTGTAGGGCATGAACAAATAAAAAGAACTGTGCCTTAAGCAATGGAATTAACTGTGGTAATACTAGATCACATAGGTCTATATTTTCGAATACCCCTACACAAATGATCTTCCCGGCTTAAGACCATTCAGCTTAAAAAGCCACGTATTACACCCGATTCGACCAAATTTCGCACGGAACATTACTAGTCACCAATATATATCTCTGGTGAAACTGGACCCTATCGTTCCGTGCTTTCGTATAGGTCCCACACAAGGGTCCCTCCCGATTTAAGGACCTGCTACAAATTGTACACCATCGCGCTCAAACTGCGTACAAATAATTAACTCTAAAATATTGAGTCCGACCTTTATCAAGCTCCAGGCAGAGATGCATAATCCTCTAAATACAAGAGTGGGGGCCACGCCCGACATAAACTATTTGTACTTGTTTTAATAAACAGATGGTCGACAACGAACGGATGATCAGACAGACGTGCATGTCATTATAGTAACCATAATCAAGTGATGTTTTGTCAATTGGCCAGGGAGCTGTGATTTGAACCCTTTGGATTTTGTTCTGTGGGATTAATGTTACGCAAAGCATCCAGAGACAATTGAAGCATTGAAACATTTAATCGAAGTTGCTATTGAAGAGATACGACCCGAAAGAATCGAAAATGTACTGAAAATTTGCGTTGATCGGATAAGGTACTGCCGAACCAGTTGTGGTAGTCATATATGAATGATAATGTGTTCCATTATTAAATGACAGAGTTCAACTTTCCAACAAAACCAGAAATTTGAAAAAATTATCATTACTTTTTTTAACAGCCGATTATAATTTAAAATGTTAAATCGCCCTCCCTGCATAATAATGATCGTCGCAAATTTTTAAGACGATCTAACAATGTTCGTCCGTGCATGGGTCTGTTAAAACCAAGATCGCTGTGAAACGAATTAACCTAGGATTCTGAAATTTTGCTTGATGATGGCTTATGGTCATAAAGGACGAAATCGACCTAGGGAAATTTTTTTTTTCTTTAATGGAAATACGGTACCTAGAAAAAAATTTTGTTTTGATTATTTGCTTTGCAAATCATCATTTTTTGTCGACGAACCATGGATCAAATGGGTACTGTTGATTGCGCTGCACTTAATACCAATACCAAATGAATCATACGAGTAGTTGCTGGACAGTTTAGCTAATGTGATTTAAAAAACGCATGACACATTCAAATTCGAGAGAAACTTTCTTTATTTTTTGGCACCCATATGTCCACGTTAAAATTGTCCCAAGTTTTGGCATTGAAGTTCTCACCCAAATGGCATTAATATTTAGGTTTGGCTTCGTAAAGAAAATGTTACTGTTATTTGATAAGATTTTTTGGCCCAAACCATTTTAGCCATATTAGTCCAAGATTGGATGTTTGTCCACAGAAATATTTAATACGAAATTTTATTAACATCGGAATTAATACGAGTATTCTAGAGCGATTGTACCTAATATCGGGATAAATAGATAGACCAATATAACCCATTATGAGCTGGTTACCGATCAATCGTAAAGAACTATGTCAGTTTGCATCAAAATTGGATAAATTATGTGGCTTCTGGAGCTAGACGCCGAATTGGTAAGATATATGTGGTGGAGCTATATATAAATCTCTAGGATATCTTTCCTTCAATTTTATAACGTCTGTTCTTGGTCCAAAAAATTTACTTCTGTCAAATTTCATGAACACCAATTGTGACCTGCAAGATTTATATCGAATCAGCTCCTGATTCTGAGTCGATCGGTACATTTAAATGTGGGTATTGCTCAAATATTTTTGTCAGTTACAAAAATTTACCATTGAAGTTACTTAAAATACTCTGTAACACAAAGTTTTGCTGTCTCAGATCTGACTATCACTTATGCAAGAAACTCAATATTCTGATGTACAAAGTTTTCAAATTTATGTACAAAGTTCATCAAGTAGATATATGTGACCCGGCCTATGAAAAGGAGGCAGCATTCAATCCTGTTTTTAAATTTTTCAATTTCATTTATTATCTTAATTCTGAATTTCCAATGAAATTCTGTTTTTCTTTCATCTTTCTCTACATATTTAGTACACTTCTAAACAAGTTAGGACTTTCTAGTTTTCACCACGTGAAAAAGAGCGTCTCAAAAACTATCGAAAACAAAAAAAGGTAAAATTGTTTTTTCAGTCATAAACCACCTTTTCATAGCCCTGGTCACATATATTGTCTTCAGATAGTGCGTCAGATTGTAAATTGTAGATTACGAGTAGTGCAGAATTTTCATCAAATTGATGTAAAAAATTGAAGAAGTATTGATGAAAAGTTTTACATCAAATTTAAGAATAGTGTTGTAGGTTTGGAAATCCATTTTCATCAAATTGATGTACGAATTTATCAATTCAATTTTTCAGTGTACGTATAAAATCAATCAACAGACTTTCAATAAATCACAGAATTGTAAAAATGAATACTTCAAATCAATGGCATCTTTTGATGTACAATGTTCTTCAAGTTTATATACATTGTTCTTCAGATTGGGGTACAATGTTTTTTAAATTGGTGTACATTGTTCTTCAGATAAATGCTTAATGTTCCTCAAATCGATGTAAGAAATTAGAGAATTGACGAAAGCTTCTGCATCAAAATGAAGAAAAGTGTTGCAGGTTGGAAAATGTCTGAATTCATAAAATTGATGTACGAATTAAATAAATTGAAGAACCTTTCTATTGCCGAGTAAAATGTTGTGATATAAAATCAATTAATAGACTTTGAATATAACACAGAATTGACAAAATTAATACTTTAAAAGCTTGCCGTCCTTTATCCATGAATTTTCCTACTTTTACAATCGTATTTACTGATTTTAATGCCACAGCCCACTCACCTTTATCCTTATATCCTTGGGCAATCTCCTATCCAAAACAATACCCAGTTTCTCATTAATCGTTATACTTAAATCTCGTTCCAGACGATAACAGCGAGTTTCGCCCACCATCTGGCCATCGAAAAAGACACGCATGCAGTAACTCTGTAGCTTTCGGGGACCCGGCATATCGACAAAACCCGGATCGTTGACAAAAATGCGTACAACATCAATACGGGGTTCTTTGGCATTCACAAAACATTTGCTAAAAGTATCCCTTAATTGCGAAGATAACTGGCTAATGTCGGGTTTCCGGGGACGTTGTGAAATCTCTTCACTGCCATCATGGCGCTGACTGCGCCACAGACGTTTGGCGCGATAATATTCTTCCAGCTTTTCTCGATACACTTCGTTTAGGTCCATATCGAATCGTTGCGACCATAGTTTCTGTCTATTTTTCATTTCCACCGCCGTAAGCTCCTCCATTTTCAGACGTAACTTAAGGCGGGTAAACTGTTGACTCTGTTGCTTGCGTAAGTTTTTGAGTTTTATCCAATTCTCTAGAATATCTTGCAGTAGCTGTTTATTGGTGCATTCTTCATCGTACAATTTTTCCCTAAGGGCCTTGACTTTAAACATATGCTGTTCGATGCGGAAGACCTTTTTCTGCTGGCATGCCATGGTATCGGATTTGTCGGCATTCTCTTCGGTTTTAAGTAAGTCATTTAAAATATTTCTTTCCACCTGCAGATCGGCATAGAGCTTCTCGGTTATCTTCTCCTTTAAACGTTGACTGCGATGTTCATAGAGTAGCTCTAAATTGTTGGCCAAACGATGCTCCTCCTGCAGTTCTGTGTGCTCAGTAAAGCGCAAATCTTTGATGTACAGCGTAAGCAACTTCTTGGAGGGCACATCCATACTAACCCAAGAGGGTTCCATGAAAATCGGCTTGAACTTAAAATCGCACACTGTTTTGTAAAGCATCAAGTCACGAAAAAATCGTAACGGATCGCTGGAGTTCTTCAGGGCCTGTATAATCGTCATGTCCACCTTTTGCTTGCGACTTTTCGCCTCCATGTACAAGCGATTTATCACTAAGTTCACATTGGTATGCAACTTCGTGTCCATGGGATATGATAGCAAATTAGTTTCCACTTCCAAAGCAGGTTTATAAACGAAATCTTCTGCATGACAAACCCTCTCGAGACAATCCACTCGGACCAAATTTTCTAAACGCCCCTCATCGATCTGTATGAAAGTGGAGGCCAAGGTGGGCTGCTGACTCCTGTTGGTCGTAGACAGGTCGTCGGTGGAATGTTTGGACACAATTTCATCTGGTGCATTCATAGCCTCACTACTGAACTCTTCTTCGTCTAGTTTTCCCAAATTAAAGTCATCGCTCATTTTCCTCCTCGCACTTCCTTCGTCCTCGATAGTGCCGCAGAAAAATCG
Source organism: Hydrotaea diabolus (assembly GCA_963513945.1). Taxonomy (NCBI): domain Eukaryota; kingdom Metazoa; phylum Arthropoda; class Insecta; order Diptera; family Muscidae; genus Hydrotaea; species Hydrotaea diabolus. The sequence continues at coordinate 163,158,814 of OY740717.1, forward strand.
CTCACTGGGCGATTTGTTATCTTCGCGGCTGCCATTATTGCTAGACTCGCTAAGTAGACTTGAGTTTTCTAAAAGCGCCGTAACTTCTTTTTCATTCGCTTCAAATTCTTGGGTAAGCTGGATTTTGCGTTTATGTGGGATTTGTTTAACTTTGCCATGAATACTTTTGGATTTCTGCAATTTGGGCTTCTTTTTGCGCCTCGTAACCATTTCGATTTCACTCATTTTGATTTTTTTGTATAGAATTACAAGTTTACTTCTCCTGTGACGAATTTGTTTTATGTTTCTATTTTTATTCTGCTATTTAGTAATTGTCAGAACTTTCTGTTGTTGCCATGGCAACAAGTAAGGAAATTTGTTGGGTAGCAACGTTTTCGAAGGGTTGTATTTTTTTTTTGGAGAATTGAAATTGTCTGCCGCCTAGGGGTTGGTTTTTTTTCAATTTAATTTTTGCCACATTTTGTAAACTTGTTACTTTTTCGAAAACTGTCTTATATTCCTTCACTAGCTGTTTTTGAAATTTTTTTTGAAAATCAATCGTTTCAATCTTCCACAGTAAAGGCTGAAAGAAATTAACCGAATTAACCTTGCCTTTGGGAAATTATGAGAAAATCAATCGTTTCAATCTTCCACAGTAAAGGCTGAAAGAAATTAACCGAATTAACCTTGCCTTTGGGAAATTATGAGAATAAAGTGAGTTACAAAATTTATTTAAGAGAGCAAAGCTACTTTAAGTTCCCTACGAGGTGGCTGAGAAATGTTGCAGAATCTCAAATGACAAAATGGGCGATCAGTAGTCAATATGAGTTCATTATTTAACAGAAATTTTGTTACACAGAATAGAGACAAACCCAAAATTTTAACCAAAAAATTGTTTACAAATTTCGTCATCACCCAATTAAAATTTTCAAAAAAGCTAAACTATCTAAAACGTGGGCGATTCAACATTTTAAACTTGAATCGGCTGTAAAAAAAAGTACTGATATTTTTTCAAATTTCTGGTTTTAATGGGTAATCCATCTAGAGGTATTTTTTCAGAAAATTGAAATCAAGTGTTGAATATTTATTGGTAATATGAAAGGGCATTTTATAGCATTAATTTTTTGAAAATAATTTTTTGATAATAATTTCAAATGTGGGCAACTGTATTATGGAAATGAGCGTTCGGTGAGAAACGGGAAGATCCGCTGTTTTCGAGCAAAATTTTGTTCAGTGAGAAGGCCTATTTTTGGCTCAACGGCAAAGTCAAGAAACAAAACTGCCGCAGTTGGGCTGAAGAGCATTAAGAAGAGGTTCAAGAGGTGCTGTTTATGGGCTGGTCATCGGTCCATATTTTTTCAAAAATGATGATGGCCGGAACGTAACCGTGAATTGTGCTCTCTATCGCGCCATGATATCGATATTTATGCTTCCTGAAATTGACGCCTGTAATCTTTACGACACTTGGTATCAACAGGACGGTGCCACTTGCCATACAGCTGCTCAAACAATGGATCTATTGAGAGGTCATTTCGAAAAGCAGCTAATTTCACGTTTTGGACAGGTGAGTTGGCCGCCTAGATCGAGTGATATCACACCTTTAGACATTTTCCTTTGGGGTTACGTAAAGTCCAAAGTCTATGCTGACAAACCAGCTACGATTCAGGTTTTGGAAGTCAACATTACGTGTGTCATTAAAGCCATGCCGGTCGAAATGCTCGAACGAGTCATCCAAAATTGGACCCTCAGAATGGAAACCCTGAGGCGTAGTTGCGGCCAACATTTGATGGAAATTATATTCATAAAATAAATGCCATAAAATATCCTTTAAAATAACCAATAAAGTTTCCACACTTGATTTAAATTTTTATATTTTTTTTGTTCTGAAAAAATACATCTAAATGGATCAACGTATAATAGGTTTTTGGATTTTAATATCCATTTTTTTTTGTCGCAAGACAGATTGTAAATATAAATATCGATAAAAAGGAAAGGATTTCTATTTAATTTTTTGCTTGAACGTGTGAATTTTTTATTGGAAACGAAATGTTTTTTTTTCTGTGTACAATTCTTAATATGGCCCAATCTTATTTGGTATTGATCGCACATAATGCTCCAAACTATGTTTGGTCAGCTGCGGGAAAGGACCTTGGAATGTGGACTATTTACAAATAGGGACCGATACAGTCTTGTTACACTTACAAGGATCAGATACGATACTTCGAACATTATAACGATACTGTTGTGACTATTTCTAGGAATTAGCTCCATTCATATCTTCACATTACCAAAATGTTTAGCCTAAATTGCTACGCATTTTCAGTTCTCGAAACTTTCATTAAATACAATACAAAAAAACCTTTTTAAATTTAACAAACGAAACAAATAGAAAAAAAAAACTGTTCATCTTTTTCACTTAAACTTGGCCAACAAATGAGGTTTTTTCTATACAATGAAAACAAAATAAAAAAAGATAAAATTGTACATACACAATACAAATTGAAAAATCTTCAACAATAGAGCGTAAGTAAATAAATACGCCGACAGAAAGCGAAGAAAATGCAACATTTTCAATACAAAATCAAGAATTTTCTTACAAAATTTCCTTTTAAAATTCTACCAACACGAACGCCATGTCGATGGCTATGGAAAGAAAAGAACATCAACGAATTACAAGATACAAGAACCAAAGATTATTGTTATATTTCACCAACACACACGCACCATCCCACACTCATATACGCAAACATACAACTTTATACGAGGGCAGATTAATCAGTTACAATTTGGTGAAATGCAATCTTTTAGTAGATTATTTTTTAAATTTTGACTAAAAGAAGTGACCATCGACTAGTGAAAGTCTAGGTTTATCAGACATTGTGCACATCACAGAGGTTCACGCTGATGCTCTAAAACTGTTTGTATTGAAAACGGGCCAGATCGATTAAGAGGCAAAACATCATCCTTGAAAAAAATGATTCCACCTCTCCAAAAATCGCTATATTTGTGGTATTTTGTACGATCGTTTCGTCGATTTTTAGATGTACCGACTTTGATTCGGTTGGCCGAATTTATTTTGTCCACTCTTTTATAGTTTTTGAAGAAACATTGTACAAGGAAGGAAACCGACTATGTTTAGAAAGTGTTAAATTCCCTTTACAATAAGGGTTTATAATACAGGGTGGCTGATGAAAGCCGCTACAAAAATAATTAATAACTTATTTTTTTATGACTTGAACAGTTTTTTATTCTGGTTCGAGACCTTTATGTTGTTTCTTTTTCAGAATCAACGTTAAAAGAGAAAATTGGTGAAATGTATTGGCTACGGTTGCGAGGCAGACTGTACAGCTGTTTCTAAACCCGCGAAGGTTTTTCTTCAGCAGTCTTTGGCAACGATTACTTCGGCCACAAATTAAATGACTTAAACGGGAGATAGGAAGAAACGCACTGGAGTCTGTAGTTTCGGTTCAAAGAAAGTATAGGCGCAGGTTTGGCGGCAATCCTCCGAGCAGATTGATCATAATGAGACTTGTTTACAATTTTCCCGAGCATTAGACAGTCAACAAAAGACCTTAACATCGAAACTCTCCAGTTCGGACGGAGAAAACAATCGCTGCTGTAGCTGCTGCCATACAAAACAATCCAAAAGTTTCGACAAGAAGCTTATCTGCTCAAATGGCTATAAGCAGACACTCCTTGCAGTCAATTATGCACAAAGATTTGGACTTTTTCCCATAAACAATTCAAATAGCCAACAAACTGAACGCGGCAGACATTCCGATTTGCTTGGAATTTTGCCAGAACATGCTTCAAATGGTGGAAGACGGAACGGAAACATGTTGAACTGTTTTTTTCATATTTGACGAGGGCCATTTCGATTTAAACGGCAACATAAAAAAAACAAAAGTGTCGCGATCGCACGACAGCCGGTTCTATGCACCGGATTGATCCGAATCAGCGTTTCTTCGGCGAAGGGCTGTCACCCGGGCACTATGTATGCCACTACAATAACAACAACAAAATTGTCGAATATAAAGTGATTCTAACCCACAGATACTGCATGAGATGAAATTGTATTCACTTCGTGTCATAGCGTGGTGTGCAGTTTCATCACGCTGCATTGTCAGGCGCTACTTCTTCGAAGAAAACGGTAACACCGTTACGGTTACAGGAGAACGTTACTTCAGCATGTTGAGAGAGTTTTTCTATAACAGAATAACGCCAAATGAGAATTTCTTTCAACTCTGTGTGGTTTCAGCGAGATGGTGCAACCTCTCACATAGCCCGGCCTGTTGTGACAGAATTGCGATGAAAATAGCTAATATCCAGAAATAAGCTAATATCCAGAAACTCCACTTTCCGTTGCCCCCCCCCCCCCCAGGTCGACTGTCCTCACTAAACCTGCATATTTCTTGTGGGGTTATTGCAAACAGGAAGTCTACAAAGCAAAACCAACAAATTTGAATGAACTAAAGCAATCCATTCGAGAAACAATTGCGGCTATTCCTGTCTCAACTCTCCAAGCAGTTATGAAATCTTTGGTAAGATGCCGCACATGCATCAACGAGCAGGGGCAGGGGCTATATTTAAAAATGTTATTTGAATTTCTTAATGTAGCAATATTCCTCAGCCACCCTGTACAATAGTCGGTAATTTCGTTCTAAGTTGCTTCATTTTCAGTTTGGCTGCTGCATAAAACTATCCTCGTTCATAAAAAATTCTATGAGCTACAGATATGAATGTATGTTCATACTTTAAATTAAAGTTTTCTCCCCGATGCTTTGTATAATGCAGAAATATATAAAATTGCATGTACAAGCACCACACATGTATGTATATTAATATGGGTTGTGCTTCAAGGAAAGTAAATTTTTGCAGAAAAAAAATTAATCAACGTTCATCTAAAAATTTTCAATATATCCCCAAAAAATGTCAGTATAGGTTGAACAGATTTTTTGACTTATTTTGCACTGCTTGTAACTGCTGCACTTTCTTTTTCTTAACATTCTACTTAGTAGGGACATAAATTCTGTTACACACCTTTTATGCAGTAAAATAAAAAGTACGTTTTTGTTTTTGGACCAAATATTTTTTAATATATTTATTGATGTATATTGTATCCAAAACGAATCTACTTATTCAAAAAGTCCGCCTTTTGCCTTTACACACGTCTTAAGTCGCACTGGCCAATCGTCAATAGCTGCACGAATCTCGTCCATTGAAAAATTGGGCACAGCTCGAACCCAAGCAGTATTAAGAGATCCAATGTTGGGGTATCTTTTGTGACAAACCTTGTCCTCTAAAACCGTCCACAATTTGTAATCCAATGGTTTCAAATCTGGACTGCCTGAGGGCCATTCTTCAGAGGAAATAAACGCTGGCAAATTGTTTCGAAGCCAGGCCTGGGGCGTTTTAGATTTATGGGCCGCAGAATCCTGCTGGAGAGTCTATGGCTGGTTTGCAGTCAATAAATGTTCGGTACGACGTTTGAAAGCCCAAAGTCCAAAGTCTTCATTAATGATTCAACTCATAGACTATTGCGTGATAATCATCTCACGGGCCACGATTTTCTGTTTTCGGAGCGGATTTCTGTGAATTCTTGATTTAACGGCTTTGATGACATGCGGTGTTCGAACAGGGCATGGGCGGCCCGACCAGTGGCGGTCTTTTACATATCGAGTCTCCTCAAACAGTTTTATGCATCGGTAGACGAACACGCGGCTAGTCCCTAGTGGCCGGAGCGTTTTGAAAATATCACTTTTTTCATTTCACACTTGAAAAGCGCTATTACAGCGATACGGTTCTCATTATCTGATCACTCCATGATGAAAGTTGAAACAATATTAAAATCCCGTTACAGACTAACGCTATCGAGGTTAGCTTTCAAAACCCATATGACATTAAAGGGGTATGTTCAGTTCTACTATTGAAATGGGTGTGTTCAATGTTGTAACAGTATTCATGTCCCTACTAAGTAGTTAGAAACAATCGGCATACTTTTCATAAATCAGAGAGTTATGCGCACAGACAACAGATTTGTTGCCACAACCGAATTTTTTGTCAACCAAATGTTGATGGTTGTACTTACTATTGATGTATTATATTGCTACAACCGAATGTTTATTGAGTACACAGCAATTTTCAGCAGAGTGAACTGGCAGTATTAGTTGAAAAGACAAAGTTACGGATAACCTTAGTAATTAAGATGACTATTGGAACTGTATTTTAACATGTATGAATTGTTATTATATATTATATGCAACAATTTTATTTAGTTACAACACGTTAAGTTATGCAAAAGTTAGGGAGCAACTTTTTGATACGAAAGTGAGTGACAGCGTTTCGTTCGAAATCAGTGGTTTGGGATTCCCAATACGATTATTATGTGAACAAAATTGAATCCATGCAGAAACAATTTTTACTGTTTTGCTTAAGATGTCTAAAGTATATAGGTTGGGCCATTAAAAACTTTAAATTTGAACCGTCTGTAAAAAAGTACTTACAATTTCTTCAAATTTCTGGTTTTATTGGAAAGATTAAACTTTGTCGTTTAACAATGGAACACAATATCATTGATATGACTTAAACAACTGGCTCGACAGGTTGTTTGGCAGGAGATGAAATATTTTACCGAAAAATCGCGTTTTCAAATGGAGCTCATTTTTATCTCGGTGGCTATGTTGCCGCATATGGGGTTCAGAGAACCCACACGTGACTATTGAAAAGCCAATGCATCCACAGCGAGGCACTGTTTGGTGTTGATTTTGAGCTGGCCGCTTCACTGGGCAACTTTTTTCGAAAATGAGCAAGGAACCACCGTTATCGTCAACGATGAGCATTACCGCGACAAGATCAATGAATTTTTGTTTCCAAAAATTCAAGAGAATGACATGGACAACATTTGGTTTCAATCGGACGGGGCCACATGTCACATAGCCAATGCAACCATCGATATTTTACGAACTGTTTTTGAAAATCGAATAATCAGCCAAATTGTGATGTCAATTGGCCGCCTCGGAGCTGTGCTTTGGAATATTTTCTGTGGGGAGCCACTGGGGGTAAATGCTACGCAAAACATCCACAGAGAATTAACAACATCAAATCGAAGTTGCCATTGAAGAGATTCAAACCGAAACAATCGAAAATGTCCTAAAAAAATTGGGTTGATCGGATGAGGTACTGCCGAGCCAGTTGTGGAAGTCATATGTATGACATTGTGTTCCAGTATTAAATTAAAAAGTTCAACCTTTCCAATAAAGCCAGATATTTGAAAAAATGACCAGTCCTTTTTTTTACAGCCGATTCTAATTTAAAATGGTAAATCGCCCAACCTGCAGTTGGTTTATTTCTATGGCAGAATCGTTTGGAGGAAGCCTTAACCGTCTGGCCCAAAAAGGTTCAACAAGTTAACACAAGGAGAAAATAAAATAAAAAAATTTATGATCATTTTTTTGGGATTTCTAAATGTGTCTTAAACAAAGATTTTGTAGTAGACTGAACCCATAAATTATTATAGGAAAAATTTTCTAATCACCCCTATCGGGAACATTTGTTCCCCCGAAATGTTTCCCCTTTTCACTGTATTGCTATCGTGAATAAATTGTCCCTTTCAGTTTTTCGCTTTTTACTAATAATTCAGTTAGGAATGATATCCCTGAGCAAAATAGTGAAATTGAACGGTCATTTTTAACCTGTAATTTCCCCTTTTCACGTTAATTTGTTCACTTTGATTTCTGTAGGAAAATAATCAACATGTAAGTATTTTATTTGTTTAACAATTGGCTATTCAGGTTTACATAAAGTCTGTTCAGGACAAGATCAATTAACAAAGGGCAAAGTAATATTCTGCTTGATAGAATGCAAAGCAACAGGCAATTGCTTGTGGTTTTGTCAAACTGCCAAAAGATGTGGTGGCCGAATTTTGGAGCTATATGGCAGAAGAGCTGAATGTTGTTGGTCCACCGTCAAAAAGTGAATTTGAGTGGAGAAAGTTAATGTAGTAAATAAAATATTCCTAAATATAATAAAATCGAATATGTGTTTGTTAGGTGTGGGTGGATCAAAAAAGGTACATAAGTTCCAAAGCTGCAGCCAACAAAAAAAAACCAAAACGCAGCGGGAGGTGGGCCAAACTTGACAAAACGATTGTCGGCTACCGAGCAATACATTTACCAAAGCATTTCTTTGTTGCCGGTAAACACTTGACCAGAACATCCAGAACGTAGGAGAAGACTGCTTTATTAAACCTAGTGTTGGCTAAATCTAAAAACAAAATTGCTTGCAAATAAATCTTCTAATTGACTTAAATTACTAACAATACGGTGGACAATTCCAAAGGATTGGATGCATCCAGCAAAATCCGACGAGCAACTCTTTGTTCTTTGATTTCCTCCTCCTCCAGCAGCAGCATCATCCTCCCGCCTCTAAACATATTGAATTTCCACCAACTTTTTTTGTTTTAATTTATTTTCATTCACTACGGAATAATAACCAACATTATTATGAACAGCTGTTCTTCAAAGAGAACAAACATTTCACTTGAAATTCAAGATGGCAATTTTCCCTTTAAGGGAATGAAAATTTCAAGGGAACAATTCACTTTTTTCACGATAGGGGTGAATGTTGGGAAACTACTAAACGGGATTTGTTTACAGCAAAGAATTTATCTGTTGTAACCATCAATTACATTGTTTGGCAAAAATAAACTTTTGAGTCCTCCTTTCGACAAAACCACCTGATCTTTATGTAGAATGATCTCCGGAATCTGAATTGAGTGTCCCTTTCGCCCCGACGCATAGTTTCCGTACTATTTTTTTAAAAAACATTCTAACTTATTTTATTAGCTTGCCTAAAACTTCATCAAAGAAGGATTTTTTGCAGAACACTGGCACTGGTAGTACATGTAACATCATAATTGGTTGGTTGCCATAATCACTAGTTGTGGCAACCAATAGTTTTATTGAATTCGGTAAGTACCGTGATATTATCGTACCTGCCATAATATAATATGTCGAACCATAAAAAAAATTTATTATATATATAAATATGTTAATGCAACCGAGTTTTTTTTTAAGTTCGGGCCGATTTCCAACTTAATCTTTCCAAGACCTACAGCTTAACACTACCGCAAACAGATACGGCATTTTAGATCTTAGCTTTTAGATGACTTTACAATTAATAGCATAAACGAGAATTTCGCTATTGGAAAAACAGTGTAGATAATTGTCATGCTATGTATAACGAGGCAACCGTTGAGAGCAACGACTTGCAAACACGTGCAAAGTTTACTTGGTTGCTGAAACGGTAGACTCATGTGATATTAGATATCAACATAGGGATGAACTTGAATAATTCAACGCAAAAAGTTTTGATTTTAAAATAAGAATTTTTAATAATCGTGATTTCGATAGTCATTTTTCTCAATGATTGTACACGTTTTATTTTGGATGATTTGAAAGAAGAATGGGTAACATTTTTTGTTACCCATTCTAATGTACATATTGTACTTTTGTTGTATTGAAACTGCATCAATTCATTTTGAGGGGAAACGGATGAAAGCATAAGAGAAACTGCATAAATATGAACTGTGTATACAATTTTGAAAAGTCAGAGATGGTCAACAATTTTTGTGAGGTGGCGAGAAATTATTCCTAGGTTTCAAGCAGCTTTCTCGAAGTTAACGAACATCGGAAAATATTGTGGATGATTTGAAAGAAGAATGGGTAACATTTTTTGTTACCCATTCTAATGTACATATTGTACTTTTGTTGTATTGAAACTGCATCAATTCAGTTTGAGGGGAAACGGATGAAAGCACAAGAGAAACTGCATAAATATGAACAATGTATACAATTTTGAAAAGTCAGAGATGGTCAACAATTTTTGGGCGGTGGCGAAAAATAAGTCCTAGGTTTCCAGCAGATAATTGTTGTCGTTGATGAACATCGGACAAAATTCTTAGAATTTTAAGGCATTATTCAATTTACAAACTTTATAAGGTTGAATATTTGCTACAAGTGCAATGGAAAACATTATGAAAAATCAATTTTTTTCTATGATATTAGTTATATTGTTATAAAGGGGGACCCAACTAAAACGCACGATGTTAATTGTAAATAAAACAAAAACTTTTCAGAGAATTGTCCTTATATTATGATATTAGATAGAAGGATCTATGACAATTTTGTGCGAAACAAATATAGGCCAGACGGTAGCCACGGCTTCGGTGCCGATTGTCCATACTTTCAATGACCATATCAGTCTACGCTATCATATAGTCCCCACATAGAGATATACAGATTGTTCCAGATTAGGGTTCTGCCATTTTATTTCCGATCTTGCTCAAACTTAGTTTTTTTTCGTATAACTGCAGACCCATAATCAAGCCTAGTAAAATTTTAGCTTGTATATGCCCTTCACCGTCCCTTCGCAATTAAGCGCAAAAAATTGGTACGTGTTTTGGCCCTTCGGCCCATGGGTTCGTTTTTAATCTCGGCCAGAACTTTACGTTTTGGACGTATGAACGTTTTGACCATGAGGTATGTTTTTGGATCACATAAGCCAAAAAGTCTACCAACTATGCCACTTGTTTAAGGTATTTAGTAAGTTCCAACTAACAGTACCCATCTTGGCTGTTGTCCGTCCACAAGCAATTATTATTTGCAAGGCAAATTCTAAACAAATTACTTTTAGGGGGTGCATTCAGTCCCCTAAAGGGAACCTTTTAACCCCTCAAAGCCGATTTCGCCCATTTTCAATCCCAAACAGCTTATAAGCCATTATCATGTACAATTTCAGTATCCTAGGTTGATTCGTTTGACCGCTATCGTGCTTTCAACAGACACACTGACATGGCAAGATCGTCTTAGAATTTTAGGACAATCAGAAATATATAAACTTCATAGGGTCCCAAAACAATTCTTAGTAGTGTTGCAAACTGAATGACAAATTTATATACCATCCACCTTCGGCGGTATAAAGAAAATCATGTAGAATTAAAAACTAGTAAAAAATTGAAATTTGGGCGTAACGACTATAAATTCTAAATGTGCAAAAAATGAAAATGGTCTATGATACCCTTGGAAGTATTTTAAACTCACCTAGATTTTAAAAACAATGTCAAAGTTGAATTTGTGAAAATTTTTATTATATCTTTGCATATTTGCGTTTTTTACGCATTTGGCCGAATATTCCGTAACGAAGTTTCAAAAATATAAGTTTATTTTTGACCTTGTGCGAAAATGCCATTCTCATTTGATACCCTCCCTCCTACATGTCCATGTGAATGCCATTTTTCGGGCGTCAAAACCATTTGTATGATTTGTGGCAAATTCCATCAGTATTTGATGTAATATGTGACTTCTAGAGCTAAAGACTTGAAATCGGTTGAACGTAATACATAATAATGTGTGGAAGCCTTATCTAAATCTTAACCTATTTAATTCAATTTTAATAAAGCCAATCCTCGGCCCAGCAACTAACTTGAGCCAAGGATTTTAGAAGGATTTGATGTTATGTGTGGCTTCTAGAGAGCTAAAAACATAAAACCGGTTAAACGTACAGGGTGGCTGATGAAAGCCGCCACCAAAAAATATAACTTTTTTCTATTTCAAGAATCGGGTTAATTTTTTTTTTATTTTGCAGATTGATTTTTAGATTTAACAAAAATGGATAACTGGAACACTGAAACACTGAAACAAGAATTTGGATTGTTTGGCGCTATGGCGCACTGGAGTCCGTAGTTTCGGTTCAATGACGGTATAGGCGCACGTTTGGCGTCAATCTTCCGAGCAGATGGACCATATTGAAACTTGTTTACAATTTTGCCGATCATGGGTCAGTCAACAGTAGACCTTACCATCGAAACCCTTCAATCGCTGCTGTAACTGCTGCCATACTAAACAGTCCAAGAGTTTCGTCAAGAAACATATCTGCTCAATTGGCTATGAGCCGACAGTCATTGCAGTCAATTATCCACAACGATTTGGACTTATTCCCATATAAAATTCAAATGGCCAACCAACTGAACGCAGCAGACTTCCCGATTCGCTTGGAATTTTGGCAGAAGATGCTTCAAATGGTGGAAGAGGACGGAAACATGTTGAACTTTCTTTTCATGTCTGACGAGGCCTATTTCGATTTAAATGGCAACATAAACAAACAAAATTGTAGATTATGGAGTACTTCCAACCCACAGATACTCCATGGGATGAAATCGCATCCACTTCGTGTCACAGTGCAATGTCGGACCCTACTTCTTCGAAGAAAACGGTCACACTGCTACGGTTACTGGAGACCGTTACTTGAGTATGTTGAGAATTCTTTCAACTCGGTGTGGTTTCAGCAAAACGGTCTAACTCCTCACATAGCCCAAACTGTTATGTCAGAATTGCGACAAGAATTTCCCTATAAGCTGATATCCAGAAACTCCATATCCCGTTGGTCCCCCAGGCCGCCTGACCTTACTGCACCTAACTTTTTCTTGTGTGGTTATTGCAAACGGGAAGTCTACAATGCAAAAGAAACAAATTTAAATGAAATAAAGCAGTCCATTCGAGACACAATGCTATTCCTGTCTTAACTCTCCAAGCAGTAATGAACAACTTTTTGGTAAGATGCCGCCATGCAGCAACGAGCAGGGGGGGAGGGAATTTAAATTCCTTTATTTTTAAAACTAACTAAGCAATATTTAATAAAATTGAGTGAGCTTTAACATGAATAAATGAAAAATAAATTCCATACATGGAAAACAAGTTATTTGAGTTTCTTAATGTAGTACTATTCCTGTATGTGTGGGAGCTATATCTAAATCGGAACCGAGTTTATTCAAATTCCAAAGCGTCCGCCCTTGGTTTAAAAAACCTATTTCTGCCAAATTTCATGAACAATAACGGCGACCTGTAGTGTGATTAGAAGCTTTAGATCTACAGCAGACGGACGGACAGTCAAAAGGACATACATCGTTAAATCGAATGAACTAGTCATTCTGAGACCTGTTATTAGATAACAAGCTTTAGGTTACTACGGTAACCGAAGGACGAACAGATAGACGAATCGACTTTTGATTCTGAGTCGGTCAGAACACTTAAAGGTGGGTCTAAATATATGCCATGAAACTAACTCATAATGTCACAGTACGGTGACATTATGAGTTAGCACCGCACCATAGTACGGTGCAGGTTTAAAAAAAATGTTCAGCCAGAAGCAAAAAGTCGAACGCAAAAGTCGATCACTTTTTAAATTTTTGCAACAAAAAGTCGACGTATCGGAAATCGAGTTTTAGAACCCTACGCACACCTCTCGTAATTATGCTCCTCCTATTGTTTATCTTAGCGTATAAGCTGTGAGCACAACTTCACGCTAGATCTCAGCAGATGGCCCAGCTCTGCTGCCATGAATACATGCCAAAATACACGAAACCCTAATGTTTGCACATTGTATACACACATACACTTGATTGGGTCATTACTGCAAGTTTTACATTTTTAATATTTTCTCATTCATTGCATGTCGAAAGGCAGGAGGGGTGAAGAATCCAATATCGAGAATAACTAATGCCATCATGGATGGTTCGCAACAAGTTCAAAGCGCAAATAAAAAATGGTAAACATGCCAACATCTGCATTAAGAAAACATTGTTAGCCACAGGTATTCTTTGACGAGTTTCAATCAATTTTTCTACATTTCAAATACTTTTAAATATTTTAATACTTGTGATTTTTGTGCCTTTCCAAAGAATCCCCAGCTAAAACTGTAATTAAGCATTTCGTAATGTTTCGTTTTTTAATAAGAGATAGAATTTCAATTAGACATGCTTGGCTTCTTGTAAATGTATGCCGATTCTTAAGGTCTTAAGTTCAAATAACAAAATGGAAGAAAGACGGCATCGGTTTCGTTACGAAAAACGTCAGCTGTTGCCAGCACACACTAATGACAAACCGCTTATGCTAGGCCTTACGCATAGGGTGAGTAAGGGTAGTAGTGCGCTAAAGATGTCAACGTTTGACTTTTCATGGGCAAGAAACACTTTAGTTAACAGCTAGAGTAATTAGGGAACTGAGGTCAAATACGACTGCAATTGACCTACACGGAAAGTATCTATATTATAAAACAAACATTTGGAATAGGTAAGTACTTTGTTTTTGAGGAATTTTTCTCTTTATTTATTCCACTTGGGAATATACTCGTACACTTAAAAAAATTATGTTCATTAAAATCACAAAATATTTCCGACAAATTACGAAATTTGTCTTTTTTTCAGCCAAAGAAACTTTTCCTTGGAAATATGAAAACAAATTAAAAAACTACGAAATCGGTTTATTGATTAAATGTCGTGATTTTTAAGAACTTAATAAAGATTTTTTTATTAAGGGTCATTCATCTAGAGGTATTTTTTTAGAACAAAAAAAATATAAAAATTCAAATCTAGTATGGAATCGTTATTGGAAATTTGAAAGGACATTTTATGGCATTTATTTTTTGAAAATAATTTCCTTCATAGGTTGGCAACTGTATTATGGAAATGAGCGTTCGGTGAGAAACGGAAAGATCCGCTGTTTTCGACCAAAATTTTGTTCAGTGATGAGGCCCATTTCTGGCTCAACGGCAAAGCCAATAAACAAAATTGCCGCATTTGGGCTGAAGGCAACTAGAAGTGGTTCAAGAGAAGCCACTAAACTCAGAAAAAACCTTGGTTTGGTGCGGTTTATGGGCTGGTGGAATCATCGCTGCATTTTTTTTTAAAAATGAAAAAAAATGATGGCCTAAACGTAACCGTGAATAATACTCGCTATCGCGCCATGATATCGATCTTTATGCTACCTGAAATGTAAGCCCATAATCTTGACGACACTTGGTTTCAACAGGACGGGGCCACTAACCATACAGCTGCTCAAACGGTGGATCTACGAGTATTGAGAGGTCATTTCGAAAAAAGCTAATTTCACGTTTTGGACAGGTGAGTTGGCCGCCTAATCGAGAGGTATCACACCTTTAGACATATTTCTTTGGGGTTACATAAAGTCAAATTCTATGCTGACAAACCAGCTACGATTCAGGTTTTGGAAGCCAACATTACGCGTGTCATTAAAGCCATACCGGTCGAAATGCTCGAACACGTCATCCAAAATTGGACCCTCAGAATGGACACTCTGAGGAGTAGTTGCGACCAACATTTGAAGAAAATTATCTTCAAAAAATAAATGCCATAAAATGTCCTTTCAAATTTCCAATAAAGATTTCACACTTGATTTGAATTTTTATATTTTTGTTTTGTTGTTCTGAAAAATACCTTTAGATGGATCACCCTATACATATATTAAGATTTCTTTCATATTTTTTAAGAATATGTTTTATCGGGTCCTGACAACGTTCGGGTCAGAAGGTTTTGTCATTTGAGGGCGAATTGTTTTGCATACAGTGTGTTGAAAAATTCTTCTGTCAAAAATGGAATTATAACGTGAACATTTTCGTGCGATGATTTTTTACGATTTTCGGCGTGGGTTATCGAGAAAAGAGTGTTTAAATCAACTTGTTTCGATTTTTGGTGATGAAGCACCATCAAAAATCACTGTTAGTCGCTGGTACCAAGAGTTCAGTCTCGGACGCCGTTCGCTCCAGGATGAATTTCGTGAAGGACGTCCAACTTCGGTCACTTTGCCAGAATCCATCGATGCTGTGCGTATAATGATTAAGCAAAACCGACATGTGACATACCGTGAGTTTGAGGCATCCTTGAGCATTAGTATGACAAGCATCAATAAGATATTGCATGTTCATTTGGCCTTGGATCCCACATAATTTGACAAATGCTCAAAAAAAGGGTTGTATAATGCATAGGTGCAAAGATATGTTGAAAAAGTATAACTGAGGTAGCTCAAGGGCAGTGTACAACATTGTCACAGGTGACGAATCATGGATCTATGCAAATGAATCCAAAGCAAAACAGCAATCGACCGTGTGGGTATTTCAAGACGAGCGGAATCCAACAAAAGTTGTTCGTGGAAGAAGTACATCGAAGCAAATTACTGAGTATTTTTTGTCGGTATAACCGACCATGCTGCCACGGTGTCTTTAGTGGAACGTAGGACGGTCAATTCTGAGTGGTATACAACCATTTGTTTGCCAATAGTGTTCGAAGAAATGAGGAAAGATAATAAGAGAAGATGGGGCATTTTGCATCACGACAATGCAAGCTCTCACACATCAGCAGAAACGATGAGCTATTTGACAACTCAAGATGTCGAATTGATGGGCCATTAACCCTACAGCCCTGATTTGGCACCCAATGACTTCTTATTCCCTAGCATCAAGAAAAACATGCGTGGTCAACGTTTTTCATCGCCCGAAGCAGCTGTTAAAGCCTTCAAAAATCATGTTTTGGAGGTGTCTCAATCGGAACGGAAAAAGTGCTTCGAAAATTCGTTTGTGCGCATGCAAGAGTGTATTGATCGCAAAGGAGAATATTTTAATAAACAATAAAACCATTTCCAATGGTAAGTTATTGTGTTTTTATATAAACACCAGAAATATAAATAGCAACCTTGGTATAAATAAAATGTTACTTATTTTCCATGAAATTGTTTTTTTCATAATTTTTATGACAACATTTCACAATAAACATGCATTTTTTCATAAAAATTATACAATTTGTTATGAAAATTTTTTACGCAATATACAAAAAGGTTAATTCTCATTAATCATAGTGAGACTACTCCTATATAAGTCATTTGATTTACAGCCGAAGTAATCATTGCCAAAGACTGCTGAAGAAAAACTTTGGTGGGTTTAGAAACAGCTGTACAGTCTGCCTGGTAACCGTAGCCAATACATTTCACCAATTATTTTAGTTGATTCTGAAAAAGAAACAACAAAAAGGTCTCGAACCAGAATAAAAACTGTTCAAGTCATGAAAAATATGAAACTTTTTGCATGAAATAGTTTTTTTTCGATTTGTTCGGCATTTTATAATTATTATGACTTGGACGTAAAAAAATAGTGTATTGGCTACGGTTTTTCTTAAGCCGTCTCAGCCACATATTAAATTACTTATACATTAGTCTTATTCAAATGAATGAGAATTACCCTTTTACGTATGCAGAAGCACAAAACAGTGTTATTCAATATGACGAATTATTTTCTTATAGACATTTCATACAAAATAAGAACATTTTCGTAAAACATTTGAAGCAAAAATTACAAATTTCTACGAAAAATTTATTTAAACTTACGAAGTAAACTTATACGAGGGCGACCGCAAAACTAACTGGCCCGGCACATTTTCTGTTTTACTAGCAACTTTTTTGTTTTTTATTTTTGTTTTTTAAAAGTAATCTTTTATAAGCCATCTGTCAAAATTTCCGAAATATTTAATGATTATTTTCTTTGTTACAGGTGATTGAAGTAAACAAGTTTTATAATTTTTGAAAAATGGAAAATAAAGAGTTTCGTGCGGTAATTAAACACTTTTATATGAAAGGTTATACGCCACAATAAATCAAAGATGAATTGGATTCTGTTCATGGTGATAATGCACCATCATACTCCACCGTGAAATCCTGGGTTCAATAATTTAAAAATGGGTCGTTCAAGTATGGAAGATGAACAACGCTCTGGAAGACCGAAAACTGCTACTAATATTGAAAACATTAGAAAAATATTTAATGAAGTGACTAAAGATAGACGAATAAAGCTCAGAGAGCTTGCTGATATTGTTAAAATACACGAAAAACAAGTTTGGAGTATTTTACATGATGAACTCCACATGAAAAAGCTATCCGAAAACTAGCCGCCGCGTTTGTTGACTTTGCCCCAAAACATCGTCCGTTGGACCAATTGCGAGGAGCTTTTAGCAATTTATCAGTGTAATCCAATAGAGTTCTTGCGTCGATTCATAACTGTTGATGAAACATGGATCCATCACTACATCCCAGAATGCAAAGAACAGTCAAAACAATGGATAGAAGCTGGTAAAAGTGGTCTCAAGAAGGCGAAAACTGTTTATTCGGCAGGAAAAGTAATCGCCACAGTATTTTGGGATGCAAGGGGTATAATATTTATTGATTATCTTGAGAAAGGAAAAACTATAAATAGTAAATATTATTGTGCATTATTGGATCGGTTGAGTGAAGAAATCAAGATAAAACGACCGCATTTAGAAAAAAAAGTTCTTTTTCATCAAGATAATGCTCCTTCACACACTGCAAAACACACTCAACATAAACTGGCCGAATTACGATTTGAAATTGCTCCGCATTCACCATATAGTCCAGATTTAACTCCTTCTGATTAATTCTTGTTTCCAAATTTAAAAAAAATTCTCGGTGGCAAAAAAATTTCGTCCAATAGCGAGGTTATTGATGAAACTGAGGCATATTTTGAAGGTCTTGAAAAATTTTATTTTTCGGATGGAATTAAAAAACTTGAAAAACGTTTGATGAAGTGTATTGAGTTGGAAGGAAATTATGTTGAAAAATAAATAATAATACATACTTCCAAAAAAACGGTTCTTTTTATGTTAGGCCAGTTACTTTTGCGGTCGCCCTCGTAAGATGCCTTTTCATACAAAATAAGAAACTTTTCATAAAACATATGAAGGAAAAATTACGAAATTTGTAAGAATTTATTTAAGAAGGCGATTCGCAAATTCGTACAAACTTATCACTAAATGTACGAAAAACTTCCTCAATAAAATAAAGAATTACTAAGATCATAATAAGAATGTTTCATAAAAAAAGGTGGCTCAACTATAACGATATGTTAATTGTGAGTCACAACTTAATTTCAAGTTTTTAGTCCAACTTAATTTGACATTTTTTTTGTTTCAGTGTTTGACAAATCGAACATTCGAGAGGTACACCATTGAGCAGTGCGTTAAGATTGTTGAAGCCTTTTACGAAAATGGGCGTTCAAATCAAAATGCATTTCGTGCACTTCTTGATTTTTTTACTCAGCCAGAAAAGTGAGTCCACATTCGGAAGAATTGTAAGCAATTTTCTGCAAGCCAGATATGTAGGAAATGTGGAAACACATGTGCACGATCGCCCAGGTCGTTCTGCGGAAAGCATTGATGTTGTTTCCGATAGTGTGGTAGAAGATTTTAGGTTAACACTCGTCAATGGTGTTCGCTGTCGCGAGATGATAACGGACTTCTAGTGGCCAGAAATTGAGGATATGGATCTGGACGATATGTGGTTCCAACAGGATAGTGCCTCTTGCCACACAGCCAACAAAACAATGACTATTTTGCGCGAGAAATTCAATGGCCGTGTTATCAAACGTCCTGGCGATATGGCCTCCACGATCATGTGATTGATACCGTTGAACTTTTTTTTTGGGTATTTAAAAAAGAAAATGTGTACGACAATAAGCCAAGAACAATTCCAGAACTAAATTATGGGGTGATCCATTTTAAATTTGAATCGGCTGTAAAAAAGAGGTACTGATAATATTTTCAAATTTCTGGCTTTATTGGAAAGGTTGAACTTTGTCATTTTAAAATGGAACACAATGTCATTCACATGACTACCTCAACTGGCTCGGCAGTACCTCATCCGATCAACCCAATTTTTCAGTACTTTTTCCATTGTTTCGGGTCGAATTGTACAATTGTATTGTTTTGAAAATTCCTTGGGAAAATTATGTTCATTTCTATAATTTCATATCAAATAACCTTTGAAGTCCAAAAATAATTATTCGGAAAAACTAAATTAGGAATATTTGCTTTCGCAAAAATGTATATTTCAATACTCACTTTTGCAACAAAAATAGTCGTATTTCAATAGTCGCTTTCGCATTCGATTAACTCACTTTCGTTACATCCCTAATACATACTGCCTCATCCACCTACTGCCGCCAAAAACCGACGCCCTGATGACCATTTCCGGATACGTAGGACGTAATTTATGTCTTTCTTCCCCACTTGGAGCTTTTTGACATTGGAGACCCTTATGGTAAGAATGAAATCCCTACCTCCAGCTACATTTCATAGCACGCACTGCCACAATTTAACTACTCATTCCCATTAAGGAACAAGTGGAACTTCTTTAAAATCAGTAAGCTTTGTACGATTCAACTCGTATACTCCCTGACCGAGACCTACTGTTTAACGCCGGCTCCGAACGGATAATGCATTTTTTGATAAGGAAGTTTTTACACGGCTTAGAGATAATTCTCTTCTCATAAGTCGCCGGTATTTATGAGGTAGAAATCTGCCGCTTAAAATTGTTAATGTTCTTACCCGGGGTTGCGCATAATTTTACTGGCATGACAGTCGTGCCCACTTCCACCACACTACTTATGAAATACATTTAATCATTGAAATGTTTTAGCTACATCATGGATGCTATAGGATGGTACCTTTTTATATGTTCAGCTCAAGATTCAGCTTATAAAACGGAGATGTATTTATTCGTTCAGATTTGTTGTCCACTCATCAACTACTGCTACTGTTACCTATGCTTATCTGCCCACTGTAGTGCTAGCTATCGTTTACAATGAATGTGTGTGTGTGTGTGTCTGTATTTGTGTGCTTTATTTGTGTAACATTAACAACAACAAAAACGAAAGCGTAAATAAACTCATGAACTTCTTATACGCATACCCTCGAACTCCATTGGCCCCCCACCCCACTCCCAAATGCAGTCAGTTCTCGACCCGGAAAGATATTTTAAGCACTGCCGTCGTGCCGAACTTCGAGAGGCAAAATTTTAATTTTACGTTAAAACGCACAAAAGACACTTGGCACATTGTCACCGAAATATTTTATGAATTTTCAATAAACTTTTCCGTTTCGTTGGCGCAGTTTGAATCAGCTTCTGTATTTAAATATTTTTTCGTTTCGATCCAGCCGCATGGGTTCGTCTAACTAAATTGTCACATTACACGCTGTGTTGTTTAACTTTAATCAAACAACTGAGCGGGGCAAAAAAAGGCAGCCAACACATTTTCATATTTCACCAAAAGAGGAAAAAAATCAAAACTTTTCGCTTTTCATTATACGCCTGTTTTTGTTTTGCGGCACTAACCGCGGGGCGTCACATGGTGTCGGTCAAATTGATTAAAAAATATTTTTTGTCCCGTCGGTGCTTTATTTAAATAAACAGAAAATGAGAATAAAGCAACTACTTTCTTGAATTTCAGGTGAGAGGCATATCTATAAGATAAAGGTGAAGCTTCGATAATTATAAGACCATGTCAGCTTTCAGCTATATTTCCGCCATTTCTACCATTGCACTTTGAACATGTAGAGAAAGCTAAAACGGGGCAGGACCGACTAAGAGACTACCGACACGAATCTGTTATTCAAAAAAGTCCGCGCTTTTATCTGAAGCTTGAGCAAGCTCGAGCTTAATGTGTGATTTCTAGAGAGGAATGGACAAATTTCTTTAAGGCAATCTAAGAACAGAGACCGATATCGTCTAATTTTAGTAGGAGTGTGCTTTATTTGATCTAGATCAAATTCAAAATGTTTACTGTATAACGGCAGGACTTTGATTTAAAAGATTATGTGGATGGGTGTAATATTGAAATATATTAAAAAAAGCAATATCTGTTTTAATTTAAGAATTCTTTCTCAATTCGGGAGGACCTTTGTGTGGGGCTATGTGAAAACTTGGATTCAAAAATATGTGCCGATATAGTACAACTTCTTAAAGGTTATTTACATGTCTAACACACTATGATAACAAGATCGGATATTTATAATATATGACTTCTAGAGCAGAAAAGCCACAAATCGGGAAGGATCATTGTATGGATGCTATATAAAAATATAGAGCGATATGGCCTAGTTTCACCATAAGCAGGGGCTGACATTTGTGGCCGCACCACTAATAGAGAAGGACCTTTGCATGGCGGCTATTTTAAAACATGAACCGATATGGCCTAATTTTACCAGAAATATCTCTTGATAGAGAATAATTTACCATAATTTGAGTGCGATCAGAGTTAACATGTGTCTTCTACAACGACAGGACCTCAAATCGGGAGGAACCTTTCCGTGGGGTCTATTAAAGAAAAGGGATTGTTTTCGAAAAGTTGAGCACAATTAGATTGTAATTGTGGCTTTAAAAGCGGCCGAAGCTCAAATCGTTAGGGAGCTTTTGGGGGTGCTATTCGAACGCATGGACCGATGAGGTTTAACGACGCTTAGTCACAATATTTTATATGTACGTACTTAAAAAAAATTGTTGCCAGAAAACTTTATAAATCGCTTTATTGTGTTACTCTATGCAACAGTTTTATGGCAAATGTTTCTAACTTCCAAAAATATTTGAGCTAGGCCCACCTTTAAGTTTACCGATCGACTCAGAATCACAAGCTGATTCGATTTAACGATGTATGTCTGTCTGTCTTTCCCTTCGTCCGTCCATCAATCTTAAGCTTGTAAACAAACTACAGGCACATAAACCGAAACACCCAAAAAATTATGCCCTTTTTCAAGGTATAAAGTGGGTCAAAACGAAGAGCACCCATTTTATTCAATGTTTGTTCACAAACAATTATGATTTTTAAAGCGAAGACTTAAAAAAGTGTATTTTTTTCCGAGGTACCTTTAGTTTCTTAAAGGGAAATCTTGTTCCCCTTGGATCGAATTCGCCTATGTACCATACCCAAAAGCTTATGACCATAAGCCATCAGTATGCTAAATTTTAGGTTCCCTGTTACTTCGTTTCCTGTGTTACTTCGTACGGACTTACTAAGATGTTCTTAGAATTACGACGATAAATAGAGGGTGAGCCATTTAAAATTTGAAACGACTGTAAAAAAATACTAACAATTTTTCGAATTTCTGGTTTTGTTGGAAATGTTGAACTTATTCATTTAAACGATAAACGACAATTTTTAAATTTTATAACGCCCACCCTGTTTTCCTGATGTTGCAAACGAAGTGACATATTTAGTACAATATCCATCTATCGATGGAGGGTTTACCTATTGTTGGATTGAAGAGGCTACTAACTGCTGGGCACACCAAGTCCATTAAGGACCATTGTAATACCACCAGATGGTGATGTAGTGCACTCCTTCAGTAAAACCTTGCTTGGTCTGTATAACCTGCATTACCCGACATTATTTATTTTTGTGCTCTGAATATCACAGAGATCTGAGAGGGAGTATGAGAGTTTCTCATCTAAAAGTGAGATGGGTTGTGATAGGAGGATCTACCCACATGTAGTAGATTATACCCGGTCAGCTGATCGAACCCATCTATCTCTGTAAAGTTCATGTGCTCCTATCTTTAATTAGGTTGATGATATCGAATTGCTTGAAGCAGACAGTTATTAAACTCAGCTCTACAGATTACAAATATTTTGTCACAGTTCTAGTCCTTTTGAGTGGATTCTAAAAGCAACCCTAGCGTCTACTGGGAAACTGGGAAATAATCGCTTTTGAAAGCGTGGTCAACGGAATCCTTGAGGAAGACCATCGTACAATTCTTGATAGAAAGTAGTTATAAATCTACATTTATGACATAATGCAAAAAATATCTCACCTTCCCAATGGTAGTCTCGGCTTTGCTAATAGTGCTTGAAGTATTTAGGCAACAGCAACTCGATCGTTGGCCTTGTGCGTAGCGTGGACTTAGTACTGGACGTAGCCTCAGAGAAAATAATCAGGGCGATACCACATCGCCGCGGCCAATTGTTGAAGACCTACCGTGAGGGTTAGCCTGGCAATTAGAGATGTCTTGTTGGATCCACAGCTGGGAAGTATCTGTGTTGTTAAGGTCTGATCAGAAAGTCGATAAACATCACTCTACTCCCATGACCATTAACGGTTACAGTCCCATTCGTAACTTGAAAGGAAAAAAGTATAAGTAAGTAAGTAATAAAACGCATAAAATATTCAACCATTGAAGGTGATACTTAGTCGAACTCTTGAGGATAATTTTAGCTCTAATAAAGACAAGTTTGCTTGCTGACATAGCCGTCTGATGACCTGTTTTTTGTCTAGAATCTTGATGTGCATTTCCCTCTTCTAGTGCCCAATTAGATGGTATCCGGCTATGCTCATCCATTTTTCCATAAGGATTATATTTAATAAGCCGGGTTAAATCGGACAGTATCCAATTCAGCTGTTCGGTGATAAATCCCTATTTAAGGTTCTTCTTCGATACTGTCCGCAACGCGATTGTGTTTTTTTCACTTTACACCAATCTCTGTCTGATTAGTTGAAGCAATTTGCGCACTGATGCCGATCTCACGATGAAATTCACGTTACATATCCACAGCTGATCCGAAATTTTGATTATTAGCTGTTAAAATAAACTGATTCTAAAAAATTAAATAAAAAACAATTACTGAACCCAGTTATGAAATTTCTACAAAATATACTGTACCCCTAATTGCTAAACAATAACCAGCAATAGTTGAATATCGGCTTCGCTGAAAGTACTTCAATTATTTAGGCAGCAGCAACTCGACAGTTGGCCTTGTTGGCTCGTCCAAAGTAAGGGTTTTTTTAGCGTGGGCTAAGAACTGAACGTAGCCTCAGCTATGCCACATCCCCGCGGCCAATTGTTGAACACTCACCGTGAGGGTTAGCCTGCCATTAAGAGCTGTCTTGCTGGAACCACAGCTTGGAAATATCAATGTGGTTAAGATCCGACCACATAGTGTGTAAAAATCGATCTAAACCCATTTCCATAAACAGACTCTTGAGGATAATAATGTTCGTCCAATAAAGGCTATTTTGCTTGCTGACATAGCCGTCTGAAACCCTGATGTTGGCTAAAATCCTGATCTCCGTTCCACATTTTTAGCGCCCAAAAACTATATAACCTGAAAAGAGAAAAGAAAAAATATTATATAAAAAATGTGAATATTTTTTAGCCTTTCAACTTATAAGGGCTTTGTTAACGGATCAAAACGTTCAAGATATTAACCTATTTCGGAAATGTAAGGAACCAACGAAGATCTATTACAGAAGGATCCGCATCCTTATTAAGCACATATTCAGGCAACCACTCGTACACAGACGACACAGGAGGAAAAGCGGAAGCAGACTTCCACAAAGTTGTTTAATAGGTATTAATGAATATTGTTAGAAACAAAGAGTCCAATCGATGGCATTATAATTTTATTTTTTTTTTTAATTTTAATTTAATTTTCCTCAGAAAATATTTATTTTTTCGTTGAAATCTATTTTGCCCCATTCTAAGTAATCCCCAATAATATAAAGTACCTACTTACTTAAGTCCATCAACATCCTACTAAGGACCATCAACACATGCCTTTGCAAAATTTCAGCTAAATAGCTTCAATATGCGACCTGTACTTTTCTTTCCTCCGACAGACAGACGGGCTTGGCTAGATCATCTCAGAATTTTACACGATTTAGAATATATGAGGTCCGTTTCACAGAAAATGTAAAATTTTATTTTTTTTCAAAAAATGTATTTATTTTTTCGTTGAAATCTATTTTGCCCCATTCTAAATAATCGCCAATAATATAATAAAGTGTATCATCTATCAAATTTTTGCAAAATTTTAGCCTTCTAGCTTCAATAGTGTACCTGTACCGACAGACAGACGGACTTGGATAAAATATCTTAGAATTGGACACAATTTAGAATATACGAGATCCGTTCAACATAAAGATAAAATTAAATTTTTCTCAAAAAATTGAAATCGTTGACATCTATTTTGCCCCATTCGAAGTAATCCCCTTCATATAATGGGTAATCCAAGTAGAAATACTTTTTTCAATTGCCTTTTTTTGACAGATCACGTGTGAGACGTGTCATGCTGTCACGTTATTTTTGTTTAACATTGTTTGGCATTTCATCATGGAAAAACTTACGCCTGAACAACGTTTGCAAATCGTTCAACTTTATTACGAAAATTCACGTTCTGTGAGGAATGTGTTTCGTGCACTTCGTTCAACTTATGGTCAACATAATCGGCCAACATTTCTGGTTCAAGAGCTGCCACTTTATCCAGAAACAACGGTTTGGTGTGGTTTGTGGGCCGTTGGAATCATCGGTCCATATTTTTTCAAAAAATGATTCTGATGAGAACGTAACCGTCAATGGCGACCGTAATCGTTCCATGATAACCGACTATTTGATGCCTGAAATGGAAGCTCGTGATCTCGGCGACATTTGGTTTCAACAAAGACCGCGCCACTTCCAACACATCGCATCAATGAATGGATTTACTGGGAGAACACTTCCGTGAGCAGATAATTTCACGTTTTGCGCCGGTCGATTGGCCACCAAGATTGTGTGATATCACACCGTTAGCCTTTTTTCTGTGGGGATATTTAAAGTCTAAAGTTTATGCGGTCAAACCCGCTTCGATTCAGGCCTTGGAGCAAAACATCACGCGTGTCATTCGCCAGTTACCAGTCGAAATGCTCGAACGAGTCATCGGAAATTGGACTCAACGGATAAACCATCTGAGATGTAGCCGCGACCAACATTTGATAGACATAAACGTCAAAAATAAATGCCAAATAATGTTCTTTCAAATGTTAATAAACATTCCCAATTCAATTCGAATTCTGTGTTTTTTTCTTTTAAAAGTAGGGAACCTCGAAATGGAACACCCATTATAATACATTGGGGCCAGGGTTTTTTTCGACCCTCCTTTTTTGGTATGACCTTAAGCTCTCTCAGCGTTTTGGTTTTTATCTTCTAAACTATCAAAAAATGCCAAGCTTCCTTCTATTGCTCTCTTCAATTTCCGAAAAAATTGTACGACTAATTTTCTAAATTTTCATCGGATTTTGATGTGATAGATCTAAGGCATGATTACGTTGGCTCAGGGATGATTACGGAATTCATATCGGCAAAAAAATACTAACAAGCGACAGTTTTTTGAGCAAAATTCAGCAATTGTGAAACGAACTTGTCTGCCATACGAATTAGGCCCACAATTTCCACACAAAAAAAATATATGGCATGAGTCAACCGATATGCCGACATCCTCTGCAACTTCTCTAATAATGATTTGACGGTTATCTACTTATGCAACAACTTTCTTCACTTTCTCAACATTTGCATCGGTTGCAGATGTGATGGATCTATCAGGCCAAGCGTTGTACCACCTGTTAACATTTTTCTTACTGAGATCAATAAACATATGCCACTCTCCACATTTCAAGTGCTTTTAAGCACTTAATTTTAGTTTTAGTAACAGCAGAATATCGCCAAAAGGGCAAAACGCGTCTAACTGTTATGCCTCTCACAATCTAAGCTAAACCTAAACAAACTCAACTAAAAAAATATGTTCGAGCTAACATAAAAAACGGTAATGGAATGCATGTACACATTTTCTATTTAACAGATCAAGTATATACACTTCGACCAGTATTTCAATGTGTTGCAAATGGAATGACAAAGTGAATATACCCTCTTGACTATGATGCAGGATATAAAACACTTTCGACATTTACTACATTGCAACACTTCATTATATGTAATTTAAAGCATTTACTTTATAGCTTGTTTTTTATTTTAATAATTTTCTAATCAAAAAAGCGCACACACTTTCATGCAATTAATTGTAAGCTTTATGTTTCAATTAATTACACCACTAACATAATGCGGTTTCATTTAATTCTCAATAAAATCGACTTAAAATAAATTCCTTTATTCACTTCTCACCGCAATCAACTCATCAAAGTTTTAATCCGATTACCGAATATAATTACATGAACTGGTATTAGTTTGGCCCACCAACCTGCATGGTGGGCCATGGTTTAGAAGCCTGCAAAAATAATTACACTCAACAGTAGTAAAAACTAAATGAAGATACCATTACGCATGTATGTCTACCATATTTTTTGCTTTGTACACTTGTGGCAATTTAAAGACACCCGGTAAAAATCGCAATACGACCGATCGAAGAAACTAACCGCCTGGCCGACTACCTATGGACGAAATTCTAAGTGAAAGAAAGCCAGTCACTAACTTTAACATTAATAAGAGACCCAATATCTCTTGAATTTCTGTTCGCATAGCCTTACGCGGTGTTAGTGACTGAAATTATTAGTCGTGATTTATTTGACAAGCAAAAAAATCTGGTTAAAACCCCGCTTGGGCGAAAATTTCAAGCTGTTATCAAAAGGCCTTAAAAATGTATTTTCTAAAAAGGTCGTATCGAAAAATTTCAGAGTAAGGGGATAACAATGTTACAAATACTGTAAAATTGCTTATATACGCCTAATTTCATTAATGTCCGTTTTACGATTTTTCATCAGCAACTTCTATAAATCGATGTTTTAAAACAAACGAAGGGTACAATTCAACCTATTTTCAGAAAATAAAAGTTTTTCGTTTTTAAAAAACGACTTGCTACTGTCGCTTTAGCGAGATTTTGAGAGGACTTTTTCGCTAGTTGCTGTTTTTGAAAAATGTGTAGACCATCTTATTTACTTTCTACAGTGTCGGAATAATACTTCCAATTGCTTGAAACGAAATAACGAATTTTGCATACACTCGCATCCTACGGAAGCAGGGTTAATTAAACTTTAACATCTAAGCGTGCACGAATCTCGTTGAACGTTGAAATCAAGTACAGGAATTTGTTTTTAAGTACCACTGATATTAGTTTTAATATTCTTCCCATAAGGGATCAATTCACTAAAAACTTTCAATTTACTGCCTACACAGAGCTTTTCACTTATCAGACAAGTGAAAGGTACCCTGAATGCATTGTTCCAAATTTTAAAAACCATCAATCAAATTAACTAAAGTAATTATAATTTCCATCTTCTAAAACCATTCCCCGAACACCGAGGGGGTGTGTATGTAAAAACCTCTATGGCCCTCCCTAAATACTACTTATAGGCATTACACACCACAATACTCATGTGAGTAGCTATTGTGCCCGCTTGATGTGTTCAGAGGGGGAATCACTCATTTCCAGAGAAATCCCATTTTGCCACTAAGTTGATTAAGAAGAACACACGCTCGCTACGATGCCATAAATATGATTTTGATAAACGCCAATTAAAATTGTACCCGAATCTGGTAACCAACAGACGCACGCAAGTACGTATTCATTGGAGAATACTTACCACGAAATGGAAAAAAGCGTACGCACAAATGTACACAGGGAAAAACAATCCTTAAATTGCAAACAAAAAATGGTATGTGAATTTAATCACCACTAAGTTAAAAATTTCGTAAATAAGCTAAACTATTATTTATCAGATATTGCATCGATATTTATTGAATGGAAGCAACAAAAAAATATAAAATGCATTCACGGTATCGTGTGCCTGTGAGTTTATGTACGTACCCGAGTAGGCGAGATTTTTATTGTGTCCGATAAAAAAACTCTAGTGCCGGCAGTTCTCGTTCACTGCTAAGTGATCTGCCCTTAAGTGTATAGCCGCTAAGCCTAGATATAGCACATTCGTTGCTTGGGGTCTTATGATGGTCTAAGTGCCTCAAGACTGGCAGTTTTCGTGGAAAACTCAATTGGACACGAAGTCTGTGCACAGACAATCAGTAATGTACTTGATAGAACAGATTTGAATGGAGCAAGAGCTAGGAAGGTGCTGTTGATAACAGCCAAAAAGAAAAAGGTGAGGTTAGACTTCGGAAAAAGCTTACAAAGACTTATTATTTTATTTATGTCGTTTTTGACTGGACTGATTGGTCAGTCAACCTTCATGAATTAAATAAAACTAATTTATTCCATGTTTTCCTGGGAAAGAGCGATATTTGTCAGATCATCAAAAGAAAACCCGATCCTGGGAAAACATGGAATAAATTAGTTTTATTTAATTCATAAAGGATGACTGGCCATTCAGCCCAGTTAAAGAAGAAATGGAGACTATTTCCTTTTAGAAGGATCTGCTATTCACATACGAATGCAAATTTAATACTATGTGTGGCGAAAACCAAACGAAGAGCTTTTGTCCAAGCACGTTCAACTAACTGTAAAACATGGCGAAGGATCCCTAATGGTTTGGGGGTCATTTACATTTCATCGACGGAATAATGGATCAAAACTATATTTGGACATTTTGAAGGTCGATTCGCCAATATCTAAGAAAAAGCTGCATCTTGCCAATGACTACCAATTTTAACAGGACAACGCTCCTAAGCACAAAGCTCACAGTGTAAGGTCTTAGTTGTCATACAACTGAACCCATCTTAGGAAAAAGCCTCCCCAGAGCCAGGATTTAAATGCTATTGATAATTTTCGGAGTTATCTGTAAAATAACGTAAAAAACATCATATCTCCTCCAAATCTGAGATAAAGCAGATTCTTATGAAGAAATGGGAACGGATTGAACCTTTATTTTGTTGCTTTGAAGTCGGTTATCCAGGCTATGGGTCTCCATACAAAATATTAAATACTTGCCTATGTTCTGACAATCATGCGGCTGACAAGTCACATGTGATATCCAAAACGCCAATTTGATCTCGCCCTAATCTAAAGTTCACGCGTTTTTACAATTTTCAAGTTCTTCCGAAAAGTGATAGCGTAAGTTTCACATGCCAAATACATGTGATCTTTTTAAAATAAATACAAAGAACGCTTAAAACCAACACTTTAGATAAAAAAATAAAATTTTGTCTTTCTTCCTCCATGGTTTCTAAAATGTCTCCATTAGACGAGTATGTATTATGTTTTGTTTGAGGTGAATGAATACGAGTAGAAGCATCACAAGACGCTTGAATATACGGCGAAGGACCATCTTTCTCTTGGTAGTTCGTGATAACTGGATTAAAATATTAATCTACTCCCTCTTGTTTTTTTGTCTCAGATATACTATATAGTATTTCCTTTTTTCAGTCCAAAAGATAGCATTTTGTATCCCCTCGACAGGTTGAAAATGTTGCAAATTGTGGCTATTTGCTCCTCCATTGGTGACAAGTACTCGTAGTGTTGTTGGTAACTACCTCCGCCCGTTATTTGTTTAAGAAATACTTATTTTCAGCAAGTCTTGTTGTTATACTCCTTTTCCAATCGCACCAGGTCTGAAAAAATCATAATTTAGAACTTATATTCTTAGTAAAATGTTAAACGAACATACCTTTTTCGATGAAGCAATACCCCTATTAGGTGGTCCAGAGGCGTTAAGCTGAACTGACAACTCTTTCCATGATTCCTCTTGCTTTATTTTGTCCTCTTTTAAAAATTATTGCTAAATCTTGATGTGTCTTCATAAAATTCACAAAGATTTTGGACTGATCGGTAGTTTTTGAGGTACCCTAAATTTTACACATATAAAGTATATTGGTGATCAGTATGTTATTTATTCTTGTAATACTTACATTTTTTCCAGCAAATTATTAAAAAGTTTCAATAAAGGCTTTTGTTGACGTTTGTGATCAAAGTTTGCTGACAAATTGGTAGTTTTATTAGAGATGTAAAACTTTATAGACTTTTTTGAACACATTCGTTTCAATGCAGTTACGCGGTACTCTTGAGATTTTTCCTTGCTTTTAATTTCATTTGAATCACTGTATAAAGTAAGATTCCTTACGACGTACTTCATTTTATACATTTTGTATTTTTTCTTCATAACTTTGAGCATCAAGACAAAAAAAATATTCAAAAATTGTTATTTCCATACACAACCAAAATATTTAAATACCAGTTACCTTAAAAATAATACTTACGATAACATTCAGTAGCACCAGATACGAACTTAAGGAGATATTGCACATAATAGGGAAAAACATCAATCGTTTTTTAATATAGTCCTTTTGACAAAAATTGTTAAAAAGAACGAGTTTTTCTGTGAAAATAAAGAGAAACCCTGTTAAACTTTATAGGTACATTTTTATCGGTCCTTAAAAAGTAGTTGTAAGCTTAAAATATGCCTTCACTAAAATTTCACCATGATTTATGCTTGCGAATGACGATCGCCAAATACTTGTATTGTGCGATTGTGATTTGTATGGCACTGGATTTGTGATTTCACTTTACAATCGCATATCACACACAATGCGCTTGTCAGAACATGGGCGAGTACTATTATATATTTCCTACTTAAGCTAATTTTTTTTAATTTTGACTTTTGTTTTTAATAATGGCTTAAATAAACTATCAAATTTCCAAAATAACATTTATGATAAAAAGTTTACCCACTATTTTAGGATATTTGCAAAATTACTTCGTGTACGACTTTTGCTTTTACCTACTGTATGTGCATTGTTTGAAAATATTCTCAATAAACCTGATACGAAACTATTTTAGATAATCGGCTTACAACATTTTTCGTAATTATGTGATTTTTTATCCACTTTAATAAACATCCTACATGTTTTTGTAAATATGTGACTTTGTTTATAGCTTGAAATCAAAAATATTTTCGATAAACATCGTACAAATATTTATGTTAATATGACAAATTTTTTATCACAGAATTCCTAAATTATTTTCTCTTTTTTGAATACGTATTTGAATTTTTTAAGTGAACCGATTTTTTTCGGTGTACATAGATCTAATATCCGTCCCAAAAACATAAAAATATGTTAAAAGAAGTAATTATAAAGTAAATGGCTGGATGACAGGAATATTATTAAATAAATACACATATTATGCCATGGAAATAAGACAATTTTCCACTGCTGCGTCTGCTTTGCGTTTTCCACGGTTGAATGACAGAAATGAAAGGAAAGGCAAAAGAAAGGAAAAGTAATGAAGACAAAGTTGAAAATATCAAGAATTCAAACATAATGTTTTGTTTGTTATTTGTGGAAATAAAATATTTATATAAGAGCATTAAGAATATTTGCCAACATCAACTGCCAGTCACACGTGTAAAAAGTGAAAGGCTGTTGGTGGTGTGATGGATATTTTTTAAAAGCCAGAAGTGGATTTAAATTCGTGGGATAATAAAAAATTCCATGTGCTTAGTAAATGAATAGCCTTATAACTTTTGCAAATGATTGACGGCAAAAATCCGGCAACTTTACGAGTAAGAGATTAATCTATAAGTCAAAAATTCTTTACAAAATAGACTGTCCGTTCGGAGGCGACGTTAAACATATTTCTTCCTTTGTTCTTCAATGCGATATTGAGGGAATTAGGTAAGTAAAAATTCTAGATTAAAAAAAAACAAGTTATTTTTCTGTAAAATGCTTGTGATTTTAAAGTCCTGTAGTAAATTTATTACTCAAATTACTAGGAAGTGTTGGAAATGGAGATTCATTTAGATTTTTGGTCGAAGTCGATGACTTCTAAAGCTGCAGAGAAGGATCTTTATATGGTTTCTATACAAAAATATGGGCCTATATGACTAAGTTTCATCAGAGTTACTTATTAATCGCTCATTATGTACCAATTTGAGCGTGATCGGATTTAATTTGCGTGCTCTAGAACCTTTAGCCGAGAGGGACTCATGTTTGGAGCCGTATAAAAAAGGCCCGGTTTGTTTTTAGAGGAGTAAATTGTTTACTCAATTACGCTGGTAACTTACCATCCTAAATATGAGCCAGATCATTAAAAGTTTGTGTCTTCTAGAGCGGGCCCATTCAGTTGTGGCTATTCAGCATACTCGTAGTTGGTCACTGGCCGCTCGCAACGTTCTATACGAAATTTTGTCAGGATCGGATGTTATATGTGGCTTTCAGAGCTAAGGCTTCTAAAATCGTAAAAGGCCACTGTAAAGTAAGATCAGACCTATTTCATAACAAACCTGAAAAATAAAAAAAAGTTTTATCAAGATCGGTTCATATTTTCAATATGTATATTAGCGTGCGTCGATTTATCAAGAGATAAAGATTTGGCAATAGCTTTTAACATTAGGACAAAAAGTTTCACTACGACTTATCGAAAAAAAAAACAATATTCGAGGCGCCAAATTTCAATTTTTTGACTTTTTCTCAACTTTTATTTTTAGGTAATAAAAAAATATTTTTTTTAAATAATACCTGTACAAGGTGTCTTACAATATATACAAATAATCATTGCCACATACAATACAATATGCATACATACGATGGTTGCTATTTATATTTCGGGTCCGGCGATAAAAACACAATAATTTATCATTGAAAATGGTTTTATTGTTTTTCAAAATATTCTCCTTTAAGATCAATACACTTTTGCATGCGCACAAAACAATTTTCGAAGCACTTTTTCCACTCCGATTGAATACCTCCAAACCATGATTTTTGAACGCTGGAATCAAATAGCTCATGGTTTTAGCTGATGTGTGAGAGCTCGCATTGTCGTGATGCAAAATGATCCGTCTTCTCTTATTATTTTTCCTCATTTCTTCGAACACAGTTGGCAATCAGATGGTTGTGTACCACTCAGAATTGACCGTCATACGTTCCACTAAAGGCACTGTGGCACCATGGCCGGTTATACCGCAAAAAACGCAATCATTTTCTTCGATGTACTTCTTCCACGAACAACTTTTGTTAGGTTTGGCTCGTATTGAAAAACCCATACTGTCGATTACTGTTTTGTTTCGGGTTCATGTGCATAAATCCACGATTCGTCACCTGTGACAATGTTATACACTGCCTTTGAGCTACCGCAGTCATACTTTTTCAACATCTCTTTGCACCAATCTATACGAGCCTTTTTTAAGCATTCGTCAAATTATGTGGGATCCAACAAAAACAATTTTTTTTTTCACGGCCAAATGAACATGCAATATCTTATTGATGCTTGTCATACTAATGCGCAAGGATGCCTTAATCTCACGGCCAAAGTTGGACGTCCTTCACGAAATTTATCCTGGAGCGAACTGCGTCCGGGACTGAACTCTTGGTACCAGCGATTAACAGTGGTTTTTGATGGTGCTTCATCGCCAAAAGTCGAAACATGTTGATTAAATCGCCGAAAATCGTATAAAATCATCGAACGAAAATGTTCACGGAATAATTCCATTTTTTGACAGAGATGAATTTTTCATTTTCAACACACTGTAAACAAAACAATTCGCCCTCAAATGACAAAACGTGAAGTTATTCTAAAAAATGTCAATGTCTCCAATGCCAGTTAGCATCTAGGAACACTAGTGTTGTCAGGACCCGAAATATAAATAGCAACCTAACATATGAGCGCGTGAGAATTGAAAGACGACTGATTCGATTGTCTAAGTCGATGGCACAATATCGACAAATTTTTGTCTTAATAAGTAGGCCCACCCTAATGTTAATTGATTAGAAAAGAGATGAAAAGAAGCGGGAAGAACCTCACTCAATGGAATGCTATAGTCATTTTAAATCGATGCAATCTCCTTTCCTTTTTATATCCTCCATCGAAGAGTGGATGGTATAGAACATTTGTCATTCCGTAAGCAAGCAACACCACGAAATATTGTTCGGAGACCCTATAAAGTTTATTATTAATCGCCATAAATTTCTAACACGATCTAGACATGTCAGTCGTGTGTCCTTCCTTCCATTCTTGTGTTTGTTGAATGCATAATAGGGGTCAAACGAAATAACCTAGGATCTTGAAATTTTGCAAGATCATTGCTCATATGCTGTTTGGAAATTTAAATGGATGAAATCAGCCGAGGGGGGGAAAAGTTTCTCTGTAAGGGACTAAAGGTGATACCTCAGTAAAAAGTATTTTTTTTAAGTATTTGCTTAACGAACCATAATTTGTTGTGGACGCACAATGGTTAGAATGGGAACTTTTAGGACGCACTTAATACCTCAAAAAAGGGCATAGTTGCTGGACTTTTAAGCTCAAGTGGCACTAAAAATATCCCGCAAGGTCAAAACGGTCGATTAATTGACAATATGGGCATATATCGGGTGATCAATCCAAGGTATTTTTTTAAAATAAAAATAAATCAAATAAAATGTGGAATATTTGTGGTTCTTTCGAAAGGACATTTTATGCCATTTATTTATTGAATATAATTTCCTTTAAATGTTGGCCGCAACTACGCTTCAGGGTGTCCATTCTGGGGGTCCAATTTTGGATGACTTGTTCGAGCATTTCGACCGGTATGGCTTTAATGACACGCGTAATGTTGGCATCCAAAACCTGAATCTTAGCTGGTTTGTCAACATAGAATTTGGACTTTGCGTAGCCCCAAACAAAAAAGTCTATAGCTGTGATATTACACGATCTAGGCGACCAACTTACCGGTCCAAACCGTGAAATTGGCTGGTCTTCGTAATGACCCCTTAATACCTATAGATCCATTGCTTGAGCAGCTGTATGGCAAGTGGAGCCGTCCTGCTAAATCCAAATGTCGACAAGATTACGGGCTTCAATTTCAGGAAGCAAAAAGTCCGATGTCAAGGCGCGACAGGGAGCTCCATTCAAGGTTACGTTCCGACCATCATCATTTTTGAAAAAATACGGACCGATTATTCGACCAGATCATAAACCGCACCAGACCGAGGTTTTCTCTGGGTATAATGGCACCTCTTGAACTTGTTATGGTTGCTTTTCAGCCAAAATGCGGCAATTATGTTTATCGACGTTGTCGTTGAGCCAAAAATGTGCCTCATCACTGAACAAAATTAAGGTCGAAAACAGTTTCTCACCGAACGCTCATTTCCATAATAAAGGGTGTTTTTTATTGAGGTATAGA
Organism: Hydrotaea diabolus; assembly: GCA_963513945.1. Taxonomy (NCBI): domain Eukaryota; kingdom Metazoa; phylum Arthropoda; class Insecta; order Diptera; family Muscidae; genus Hydrotaea; species Hydrotaea diabolus. Next base: position 163,195,279 of record OY740717.1, read on the forward strand.
ACTTCGAATTGAAATAAAACACAAGAAAATCGTTTTAATGTCCATCAATTTGGCTTTATTGGAAGGATAATTTTATGCCATTAATGTTTAAATATGATTTCGGGCATGTGGCCGCCGCGGCTGAATCGAATAAAGCCAATTCTACAGGTCCAATTTTCAACCACTTTTTCGAGCATATGGGGCCGTATGTTGGCAATAACGCCACGAATGTTGGCTTCCAAGTCCCCTAACGTGTTTCTGGTTTGTTGGCGTAGACGAGCGACTTCACATATCCCCAAAGAAAATAATCCAATGGTCCATGTTAACCGATCCATGGTTAACCGAATTAATTGCTCTGATGGACGATTATGTCGACCATAAAATGGACGGAGCTTGCGGTGAACTTCGCGAACTGAACCATTACTTTCGAAATAAATTTGCACGATTTGCAAGCGTTGTTCTTTTGTCAACCTGTTCATGATGAAATGGCAAACCAAACTAAATATTAATCACTTGACAGCTGACAAAATGGCCGCCAGTTAAAAAAGTGATGCCAACTTAAAGTTCTATACCCCAATAAAAAACACCCCTTACAATTGCACAATTTTGAGCCGTTGTTTCGGTATAAGTCTTTTCATGATGAAATGGCAAAAAAAAAACTGAAAAGAAAATAAAAATAAAGTTGAACACAACTCACACGAAGTCTGTGAAAAAAGGCTATTAAAAAAAATACCTCACAATGGATCACCCTTTAGTTACACAATTTAAAGCAAATCCAAATATGTTGTTATTTATTTATTTATGATGTATCCCGGGGCCCAAAAATTTACCCTTTTCTGCTTTAAAAGCGAAGGGACTGTAAAGGGTATTTCAGCATCGGCCTGGCCGAACGTAATGACGCTTCAACTTGTTTTTTCTCTAGCCAATTTCTCTAACAACCCACTATTGGACCACCGGAGAAACACACGATATAATTTATGTCCGATTTTATAATTAAAAACATTTCTTTTAAGACGTTCAAATAATTAGGTGGACCATCCTACATTCAAGTTTTTAAGTTTCAAATAAGTGTTTTCCCTCGTCAGCAAGGCAATAATTTGACTTTTTATGGTTAAGGGGCCTGAATTATCTCTCAAGTTCATTTTTTGTCGTTTTCAGTTTTCTTAAAACAGCTTCGTGTCATTAAATCACGATTGTAGGAAATTAAGGCTGTTAAAGCCACTCCGGTATTAACTGTCTTATTTAAGGTCTGACTCAGGGAACACGCCCATACACCGACACTGTTATCTAAAAACGCTTCATGATCCAAGTCACTTGAGAAACTTAGTGCATTGTCCATTAGTTTATCCTAAAATGTAATATTAATCACTCCACACCGGAGATCCCTATTTAAAGAAAAAATATTAAAATACAATGACACACATACGACCACAGCAATGTAACTTAGATACATACTTACATACATAGCTATGTATATAGTTGGTGTATGTGTGTGTATGGCTATATTAAAAAATAAACATTCCGACTTTCATCGTGGTATGGTACTCACACATCCACAAACAGTACAAAGACAGACAGATCCGACACATTCATATGATTATGAATGAATGTTTTCAATGTTCAGATGTACACAATAACATGTATTAGTAATCCAGCGGCGGCACGAAGGCCTAGCAGGCCCGATTTTACAACACAGTCACATTCGAACTTCATATCTTCAAAATATCAAGATGCTTTGCAAGATTCGACCTGGAACCGCCGACGTTTTATTGAAAATACCCCACGGTCTCCAGTCTAATGTTTCTAACAGGTCGTCATAAAGAAAGAGTATGGAATGAGTACATCCTTTTTCAGAAGCCGGAGGTCTGTCCCTTAGTATGCTTTTAAAGAAAAGCTGTTCTCACAGAAAAGGACTAATATCCTTATATTTCTATCCACATCAACTCTGTCCCTATGAAACGTTTAGATTTATATGAACTCGCACAAACGAGTATGGAATGAGTACATACTTCTTCAGAAGCCAGAGGTCCGTCCTTCAGTAAGCTTTTAGAGAAAAGCTGTTCTCACAGGAAAGGACTAATATCTGGCCTGACAATGTCTTATGTCAGGCATGACAAGGACTAATATCAGGTCTGACAAGGACTTATATCAGGCCTGACTAGAGGTAATATCAGGCCTGACTAGAGCTTATATCAGGCCTGACTAGAGCTAATATCAGGCCTGACTAGAGCTAATATCAGGCCTGACTAGAGCTAATATCAGGCCTGACTAGAGCTAATATCAGGCCTGACAAACTTATATCAGACCTGACAAGGACTAATATCAGGCCTGACTTGCACTTATATCAGGCCTGACAAGGACTAATAGCAGGCCTGACTATAACTAATATCAGGCCTGACTAGAACTAATATCAGAAGTGGCAAGGACTAATACCAGGCCTGGCAAGGACTAATATCAGGCCTGACTAGAGCTAATATCAGGTCTGACAAACTAATGTCAGACCTGACAAGGATTAATATCAGGCCTGACAAGGACTTATATCAGACCTGACAAGGATTAATATCAGACCTGACAAGGACTTATATCAGACCTGACAAGGACTTATATCAGGCCTGACAAGGACTAATAGCAGGCCTGGCTATAACTAATATCAGTGACTAGAACTAATATCAGACCTGACAAGGACTAATATCAGACCATCAAGTCCGACAAGGACTAATATCTGGCCTGACTAGATCTAATATCAGGCCTGACTAGATCTAATATCAGGCCTGCCAAGGTCTAATATCTGCCCTGACAAGGACTTATATCAGGCCTGACTTGAACTAATATTAGACAAAACAAGGACTAATATCAGACCTGACAAGGACTAATATCAGGCCTGACTAGAACTAATATCAGGCCTGTTAAGGACTACTATCAGGCCTGATAAGAGTAGATCACGCAGTTTCCGCCGCTGTTAAAGGTATACATTTATATGTACTCGCATGTATGTGTGCAACATACTTTGACATAAATTCTCGTGTTAGCTCACATCGGCAGCAGCATCAAAAACAACAACAACATTAAGCAGCAATGGCAGCAGCCTGGTTACCAATTAAAAACATACGATCAACACCAACAACGACAGCAGCAGCAACATTCAGGACACAAAACATGGATGGTACAATACAATGGCATTGGTATTAATTGCCGACATCAAAGCAAGGTTTCGTTATGTGCTGTTGGTCGGGCGGCATTACTTTGCCATCGGTGGTGGCGGTAGTGGTGGTGGGTTCGACCGCAAGAAATGAAAACATATTTTATTACTTAACAAAGTCGTCCTGCAAAAGAAAACAATAACAAAAACAATAAAGACGACGACGACAGCAACATAAAGTGGTAGCAGCCTACAAGAATATACATACTGGTCCTTATGTGGGATATATCGTATCATGCAAAACGTATCTGCAAATGTAATGTACTCATTAGTACAAGGGAGGTTAACATTTTCATGGGGGAAAAATGTTTGACAAACTTTCAAAGAAGTAAACCCCGTATGGCGAAGTTATGAAAAATATCGTAGAATCCAAAACAATTCTTCAGAAGCGATGTCAAAAATGTAAAAAAAAACACCCGTCCTACTACAAGGATGTGTAAAATTATTGGATCTGATCCGATTCGGAAGTACTTCCGGATCTTTTTCACTTCTTTGGATACTCTGTTTTTGCTGAGAATACAAATTACCGAACGCTTTCTCACGCACACACATCTTTGTCCTGTTCTAATCCTTAGGTAAACAACAATAGTTATAAATACTGAAATTTAATTTTTGTATTATTGTTTAATTAGTTTTTTTTTTAATTTTGTAGCTAAATAGTGCACAAAATTAAAATAAAATGTGATTCTGCATATCCTATCTAGCGGTTTCTCACACACCTAAAGCTCTTTCACGCACACACATCTTTGTCCTTTTCTTATCCAAAGATAAACAATAGTCATAAACACTGCGAATTGGTTTGTATGGTGATGATACTTTACATAATTTTATAATTTTCTAGCTAAATCAGTGCACAAACTTATAGGGTGCTTCCACTACGGTCGCGTCCACGTCCGCGTCCAAAAATCAATGAACGCGTGTTAAAGCATATTTAAAAAAAAATAAGCAGTTAGGTATGGGAAAAAGTCGCGTTCATATTGGACGCGTTGATGCTATTAGGTTGTCAACGACGCTTGTTGGGATTGATTTCTACGCATCTTCCAGTCGTTGAAACAAAATAGTCGAACTTGTACAATTTCTCTATCAATTTTTTGGTTTACGATTTCCCAGAGGTTCTCGATGGGATTTAAGTCTGGAGATTGCGGTGGCCATTCCATTACCGTAACTCTATTTTCGGCAAACCACGATTTAACCACTTTCGATGAGTGTTTGGGATCGTCGTCTTGCTGGAAGACCCACCGCAACGGCATATCATACTCTGCATATGGAAGCATTACCCTTTCCAATATGTCTTTATACATAAATCTGTCCATAATGCCAACAATTTTATGCAGTGGACCAACACCAGAAAAACAGCCCCACACCATTACACTGCCCCCTCCATGCTTGACCGTCTTTTTGCAGTAACGTGCTTCGATCCGTTTTCCAGCTGGTCGTCGTACATAACACATGCCATCGCTGCCAATTATGTTAAATTTTGATTCGTCACTAAACAGGATAGACCTCCATTTACTTTCTGGCCAATTTAAATGGTCTTTAGCAAACTGTTAACGCTTTTTTTGATTACGCTTTGATATGAGCGGTTTTTTTGCAAGACGTCGTGTGCGTAGAGAGGCCTGTAAAAGACGTCTACGAATTGTTCGATCAGAAACTGATACTTGCAATTTTTCAGTTAGTTTGGAGGAAGAGATAAATGGGTCTTTTTTCACGTGTCTGATTATCAAATTGTCCGTCCGATCACTTGTCTTGCGCTGTCGACCACCTCGGTGTTTAACAGAAATTTGTGAAGTTTTTTTAAACTTAGCAATAATGCGACATATTGAACTTTTATGAACATTATATTTCTCGGCAATGTCTTTCTGTGATATTCCAGAAGAATAATCAGTCACAATTCGCTGTCTGAGCTCAAATCCAAATTTATCGCGTGCCATTTGAAAACGAACTCTATTTTAGCTTTAATTGAAATAAAATAGCAAAATAATACTGAATATTCCTACAAATTTCTTTACGCAGGCTTTCGAATTATTAATATGAAGAAGAACAGATAAAAAGAAAGTGCAAAAATGACGTTATTTAAAACAAAATTGTTGAGTTGCATATGTTTTGTCCATACCGATTTTAATATTTATCGATAAAAATGCCGATAGCAAAGAAATGTAAACAAAAGCTGTGCATTCTGATAATTATTTAAAATCTTAATGCCGTATTAATAATTATTTAAATATATTATTTAAATATAATACAGAGCCTGTTAAAGTCAGTCAATCTTAGTTGCATATGTTTTGGCCACCACTGTATATCAAGCGGAATAATATTTCTCATAAATTTCGTTCAGTACCCTCATGGTGTGTCAGTAAAATTATTAATGTTATTTTTGCTATTTGAACAGCGAATTCAAGGCGGAAGCTATATAGGGATTTAGCCAAGACGAACTAAACGACGTTTTTGTTAAGTTAAAAGGAAAACTTTGGCTGCCATATATTCACAGAGACATCAACTTATCACACTTTGTGGGTAAAATATCGATGCACTAGGCTGTCGTACTCAGAGGGTGCATTAGCTTCTCGACTTGTGGTTTTTCAAATCCCAAGCTGTAGTCGCTTCTCAGTTTGGGAATCCAGAGTATAAAATTCGTATAAAATTCACGATCTGGATAAAGCATAACAAATTTAGTTGTTGAGATCGATGGACCACTCGGTTGATGTCGTAGCAACAATATATTTTGTTTTTAAGTTCTGTTCGTCTATGGGGGATCTGATTCGCTATCCAGGTGGATGAAACGCGACAAAGAGACCTGGGGATCAGCCAAGTGGGCTTGGCCGGACAATTGAAAATGAGTCATGTGCCTGATGGCAGGTGGGACAAACGTCCGGAACGTTAGTACCAATTTGAGCAGAATACGAATTGAGGAGGTTGCACCACACAGGTAGTCTTCTCCTCTGATAAAATCTCCGGGGATGTTCTCCTAGCAAGTTTCCCCTAAGAGTATGTTGCTGCGACTTCATCAGCGTAAATGTCGTTCAGATCTGTCTCATAGTTTCGATGATTCTAAGGCTCTATCAGGTACCGCTGGACTTCTCTCCCCAGATCGTGAAGACCGTACCTGACCTGCCTGGGCGGAGGCATTCTGTCCATGATATGGTAGTTGGGAACTTATGCGAAGACACCTAAGCAGATACTGTTTAGACAACAGGAAATTGTCTCTGCGCACGGTAAGGACCTTCGTCTCCAATTCCACGACAGCTGGTTCTATGGACCGGATTGACCCCAAGAGGAATATTCGGCCAAGAGCTGTCTCCCTGCCACACAGTTTTCGCCACAACAACCTTTGTCTCCTCTGTAGATGGTCCTTAAAGACATAAGGAGGGATCCTGTTGTTGTTCTTAGGGCGACAATCTGGCAATCCTCCATTTTCTGCCACTGCTTCGTACTCACGTTTGCCGACCACACCGGCGCTGCGTAGTTCGCTACAGACAGACCTGTTGCTTTGTAAGAGGTCAACCAGGTTTCTTTGTCGGCTTCCCAAGTACTGGCGGCGAGTGACTTGAGGAACTTGTTTCTACTTTAAGCTTGTGTAGAGGATCGAAAGAGGTTATCGAATGTGACCCTAAGGATTTTGGGAAGTTGGTAGTCGGGCTGTTGACTTCATCGACTTTTACATTAAGTGATAACCGTATCTCTGCGGTCCATGCAGTAAACAGTGTGGCTGATGATTTGGAGGCGGATATGTTTCCATATTCTTCGCAGTGAAAAAGCGTGCTCAATCAGTGAGATAAGAGTTTATTTTCTCGCATATGTCCTCCACTTTAGGTTCTGACGCCAGAATTGTACAATCATCAGCGTATGACACAATTTCAACGCCGTCTGGAGGTGAAGGAATTTTAGAGAAGTAGAGATTAAACAGTGCCGGAGATATCACCCCACCCTGGAAATCTCCCTGTTTAACCCTAAGGAGCTTTCACTTCATGCTTCTTAATTCAACATATGACTGGCGACCACATATAGTTTATGATCCAACGTTTCAAACTAGGGGCAATGGACGTTTCGTCGATATCCACAAACAGGGTGGCATAATTGACCCTGACGAAGGCCTTGGTAAGGTCGAGAGCCACGAGGACCGTCCTGTCGTTGGGCTTGTTCTGGTTAAGATCGCGACTTATACGTGTGGCGATGACGTGTAAAGCAGTTGTTGTTTTGTGCTGCTTGCGGAACCCATGCTGATGATCAGCAAATGGAAGGTGTTCGATCAGGCTGGGGAGATGAAGTGCTTTAAGCGCATTTGCTATTGGCGAAAGCAAGGAGATCGGCCTGTATGTACGAAGGTTGTTATATATATTTCTGGGTTGTTATATATATTTCTACGTGTTGCCTGGCGCCTTCTGACATTTCCATTGGAAAGTTTGACATTTTATAGCATAAAATTTCCTAAGATGTTTTGACGTACGGCCATCACTTGTGTTGTTTACAGAGAATTAAAAAAAATCAATTTGGAATCAATGAAATTAACTCGTGAACATTCTCGTGCGATCATTTTTCACAACTTTCGACGTGGATTATCACGACAAGAGCGCATCGATGAACTTAAATCTTTGTATGGCGATGAAGCACCATCCTATAGCACTGTGAAAAACTGGTTTAATGACGCTCGCTCAAAGACGAAGGTCGTGAAGGTCGTCCAAAAACGGCCGTTGTGCAAACCATCATGTGACATGCCGTGAGAAAGAGGCATCCTTGGGCATTTCTTCCACCTGCACACATTCGATATTGCATGAATACCTGACCATAAAATATGTTTGTTCTCGTTGGATCCCGCACAATTTGACAATCGCTCAAAAAAGGCTCGTGTCGATTGGTGCAATGAATTTTTGAAAAAATACGATCGTGGTGCTTCAAAGACGTTTATAAGACTGCACAGGTGACGAATCATGGATCTATGCGTATGAGCCCGAAACAAAAGATCAATCGGCCGTGTGGGTCTTCGAAGACGAGCCAAATCCAACGAAAGTCGTTCGTGGAAGAAGCACTTCGAAAGCAAATGGTCGCCTGTTTCTATGGCAAAACTGGTCATGTGGCGACTGTTCTGCTTGAGGAACGTAGGACGGTCAACTCTGAGTGGTACACCACAATTTGTTTGCCTGAAGCCTTCGGAGAGATTTGAAAAACGAACAAGAGAAGACGAATGATTGTGAACCATGACAATGCGAGCTCTCACACATCGGCTCAAACCAGCGCCGATTTGACCGGCCAAAACGTCGAATTGATGGGTCATCCGCCGTACAGCCCTGACTTGGCACCCAATGCTTCTTTTTATTCCCGCACATCAAGAAAAAAAATACGTGGTCAACGATTTTCATCACCAGAAGATTGTATTGAAGCGTTTAAAAACCATGTTTTGTGTCTCAATCGGAATGGAAAAAGTGCTTGGACCATTTTGGATGATAAATATTCGCATTTTCATTATAAGGCCAGAAATATATATAGCATCGTATTCACCTCTGCTGGCGTCTTTGCCTGGCTTTAGTAGCGATGCCACTCTGGTCATTTTCCTGGCATCGGGAGCCAAGTGAGCGGCTAACGACAGATTGAGCACTTTAGGTATGTACACTACTCCCAGGTACTTCAACATCAACATTGAGTTTCCGTCCGGACCCAGCGCCGATTTGACCGGCCAAAACGTCGAATTGATGGGTCATCCGCCGTACAGCCCTGACTTGGCACCCAATGCTTCTTTTTATTCCCGCACATCAAGAAAAAAAATACGTGGTCAACAATTTTCATCACCGGAAGATGCTATTGAAGCGTTCAAAAACCATGTTTTGTGTCTCAATCGGAGTGGAAAAAGTGCTTGGACCATTTTGGATGATAAATATTCGCATTTTCATTATAAGGCCAGAAATATATATAGCATCCTTCGTATTCACCTCTGCTTGCGTCTTTGCCTGGCTTTAGTAGCGATGCCACTCTGGTCATTTTCCTGGCATCGGGAACTAAGTGAGTGGCTAACGACAGATTGAGCACTTCGGGTATGTACCCACTCCCAGTAGCTTCAACATCAACATTGAGTTTCCGTCCGGGCCCAGCGCCTTTGATGGCTTTGCGATGTGGATGAGCTAGGCAACTTCGCCAACGGTAAATTGTGTTGGCGGCTCTTCGACTCGAAGAGCGCATATACGACGCAATACCAACCGTTACTTGGCTTCATTAAAGCGTTTTGCTATGCGCGAGTACTAAGTGATACGTATACATTCTCCTTCATATAAAAATAGCGTACATTAGACATCAATGCTAGCAATTCATTTCTGATGTCTAAATTTAACATGAAAATCAATTACTTTGTGTTCAATCAATTAAATTGTGTCACCAAAAATACGTTTGTAGATTTCAAATTCCAAAGTACCACCACTCCGATCCACACGTCAATCAAAATCAAATTGAGTTTCTCGAAAAAAAATTGTGCATTCGCATTCGGTATCTTCACCAAACAGTTCAGACTCGCTTCAAACTTTTCCATCTGCATATTCGTTTCCACAGGCCACCATCCAATGCCGAGTTAGAATAAAAACAAAAGTTCAATTAAATTTGTTGGAACAAAAACCACTGACGAAATCAATACAACTTCAAATTTGAAAGTTTGCACAGCCACCACACCTCAACCTCGGGCGGTGTCGTGGAGGAAACCTTTCAATTCATTGACTCCCTTGAAAACGAGGGAGGGCGAAGGAACGCATAAAGTTTTCCTAAATGTTGTTGTTGTTTGCTTTCCAACCAATTTATCTCGATGTGTGAAACTGTATGAAAAGTTTTCTTTTTCGTCTTTTATGGGTGTGTGTGCTTGTATTTGCATTTGAAAAATACAAAGTTTCTCTCGTATTTTTATTTTTTGCGTCTACCAAACTGTTTGCAGCAATTCGAATCGGGCGTAATGTGAATATATTGGCGGTCTTAGAGAGTAGCGTATTTCGGGTGATTTATTTGTATATATCGGAATCTATGCCAAATTGAAAGTGGTTTAGAAAGATTTATTGGCAATAACGTGGCTCTTATTTCATATTGATCTGGACTTTCATAGCGTCGTATTCGCTTCTCATGCACAGGTTTCGCTTCTCATGCACAGTGGCCCAAATAAGTCCAACTGGTGTGAAACACAAATAATTTTTCTATTTTCTAAAAAAAAAATTTGTGCAGATTATAACACTAGTTTACAAACTATGATTTTTTCCTCGTCCAGAGTTGTTCATATTTTTTCCTATAGATTTTGACCTCCTCAACACGAAAATGAATTTTAAAAAATAAATTTAATTTATTTTTTATTTTTTTTTAATATAATTTTTTATTTAGTTTTCAAGCTAGAATTTTTGGAATTTTTTACAATATTTGTATAAGACGTCTCAGCTTTTTGGACCGTAACTCCCAAACTCTTTTACCGATTTAAAAGGTAAAGACCTAACTTTATGCTCAATTTATTTATATAAGGGGTGTTTTTTATTGGGGTATAGAACTTTAAGTCATCACTTTTTTAACTGGCGGCCATTTTGTCAGCTGTCAAGTGATTAATATTTAGTTTGGTTTGCCATTTCATCATGAACAGGTTGACAAAAGAACAACGCTTGCAAATCGTGCAAATTTATTTCGAAAGTAATGGTTCAGTTCGCGAAGTTCACCGCAAGCTCCGTCCATTTTATGGTCGACATAATCGTCCATCAGAGCAATTAATTCGGTTAACCATGGATCGGTTAACATGGACCATTGGATTATTTTCTTTGGGGATATGTGAAGTCGCTCGTCTACGCCAACAAACCAGAAACACGTTAGGGGACTTGGAAGCCAACATTCGTGGCGTTATTGCCAACATACGGCCCCATATGCTCGAAAAAGTGGTTGAAAATTGGACCTGTAGAATTGGCTTTATTCGAGCCAGCCGCGGCGGCCACATGCCCGAAATCATATTTAAACATTAATGGCATAAAATTATCCTTCCAATAAAGCCAAATTGATGGACATTAAAACGATTTTCTTGTGTTTTATTTCAATTCGAAGTTCTATACCTCAATAAAAAAACACCCTTTACTTTTAGATTATTGTTTATATCTAATTTTTTTTTAAATTTATAATCGTATTTTTAAATTTTAAATGCCTCTAACGTCAAAACTATTGAACTGAGTTTAATACCGGTCGAATGGCCACCTCGTTTAAGCGATTTAACGCCATTGGATTTCTTTTTATGGGGCCACATTGGCGGACTTAGAGGGTAATAGCGTTTGGGAGTTATGGTTCAACTAGCTGACATCTCATAAAAAAATTCAAAAAATTCTAAGGGTGGTTAAACTTAAACGCGTTGCCCGCTTGTGTATCTCTCCATGGTTCAAATTGAGTTAGCCTGAAATTGAGAATTATCAAATGAAATGCAGAAAAAAACTTGACGTTTAAGTGTGGTTAACATTCAACATCGGCCCTTAAAATGTAACCACCCTTATATTGAAAACTAAACAGAGGAAAATTTTTTCAAATTCATTTTCGTGTTTAGGAGGCCAAAATCGATAGGAAAAAGATTTTTAGACCTCTGGACCAAAATGGCTGTAAACTAGTGTTATTTTTCAGCGGCGGATTTCACCTTGTTAATGCCGGCGACTTTACAAGTAGGAGATTTATCTCTCGCCGTAGCCATATGTTTAACCAAGAATATCATTTTACAAAAATTAAATGTCGGATCATCCGATGCACCCCCAGAAATCAATTTAAATTGTAGGGGTCACTGAAGGAAAAAAAAATTTCTACATACTCGTACAAAAAAGTCGATTGGTAATGGGCACGACCAACAATTATTTTGTTAACAAGAAGACTCTCTGTTGAAAACGCCATTTGATAGAAATTCAGTTCGACATAGCTTGTGATGATATAGTAATAATGGGTGATCCAAGTAGAGATACTTTTTTCAATAGCCTTTTTTGATAGATCACGTGTGAGTCGTGTCATGCTGTCATGTTAATTTTGTTTAGTATTGTTTGGCATCATCATCATGGAAAGGCTTACGCCCGAACAACGTTTACAAATCGTTCAACTTTACGAGTATTACGAAAATTCACGTTCTGTGAGGAATGTGTTTCGTGCACTTCGTTCACCTTATGGTCAACATAATCGGCCTACTGAGCGTACTATTCGCAACACCATCACCCATCTTGAGACCCAGCATTCATTATTGGATTATATTCGACCGAATAGACCACGTCCAGCACGCAGTGAAGAAAATTTAGTGGCCGTAGCTGAGAGTGCACACCAAGACCATGGAGAGTTGATTCGGCGCAGTTCGCAGCAATTTGGACTGTCGTATGGAAGGACTTGGCGCATTTTACGTCGAGATCTTATATTGAAAGCGTACAAAGTACAGCTTGTGCAACAACTGAATCCGCCCGACGTTCCCAAGCGACATCGCTTCGCTCTATGGGCTCTCGAAAAGTTCCAAGAAGATCTGACGTTTTCGAGACAAATTTTGTTTAGAGATTAGACCCATTTCTGGCTTAATGAGTATGAAAACTAGCAAAATTGCCGAATTTGGGACGGAGAGCAACCAGAAGTGGTTCAAAAGCTGCCACCTCATCCAGAAAAAACAACGGTTTGGTGTGGTTTGTGGGCCGGTGGAATCATCGGTCCATATTTCTTCAAAAATGATGCCGGTGAGAACGTAACCATCAATGGCGACCGTTATCGTGCCATGATAACCGACTATTTGATGCCTGAAATTGAAGCTCGTGATCTCGGCGACATTAGGTTTCAACAAGACGGCGCTACTTCCCACACATCGCATTAATCAATGGATTTATTGAGAGAAAACTTCGGTGAGCAGATAATTGCACGTTTTGGGCCGGTCGATTGGCCACCAAGATCATGTGATATCACACCGTTAGACTTTTTCCAGTGGGGATGTGTAAAGTCTAAAGTTTATGCGGACAAGCCCGCTTCGATTTAGGCCTTGGAGCAATACATCAGGCGTGTCATTCGCCAGTTACCAGTCGAAATGCTCGAACAAGTCATCGAAAATTGGACTCAACGAATGGACCATCTGAGACGTAGCCGCGGCCAACATTTGATAGACATAATATTCAAAAAATAAATGCCAAAAAATGTTCTTTCAAATGATAATAAACATTCCCCATTCAATTTGAATATTCTAAGTTTTTTTCTTTAAAAAATTAGGGAACCTCGAAATGGATCACGCGTTATTATTGTGCACCCAACTACTTATTCGGTTGTTCTAATTAAATGGTGAGTTATTGTTTGTCAGAACCGCCCGTTGCGACAATCAATAGTTTTGTACATATTTGTTCGTTAATATCAATAATTGGCCTTGACAATAAATAATGTTTTTCTTATAACCAAAGCGGGTACCCTGTACCACACTTCATGTTTGGGTCAAGGACGAACCCTATTAAAAATTCAAAGTAATCATCCTTTTTTTTGGTAGTAATAAAATTAAGGTTGTCGTCACCAAATTTTTTTCAAAACTATTGGTTGCCACAATCACCAGTTGTGTCAACTAAATATCTTTTACGCCTTGAATTGGTATGACCGGTCAATTAGTTGATGATCATATGATCTAATTTATCATCATGTGGTATGTCGAACCTATTATCTACTACGATTATAAACATTTGGTGATGTCAACGGAAATTCTTCTTTTGGAACAGTTTTTTGATAGTTCCAACTGATTTACAACTAGTTTTACCCTCTGTAGTCGCGAGGCTTTTATCATATTTTAAAATTGTGGAAAGAAGTAAAAATGGTTACAACAGAAAAAAAATCTATCTAACAATTTGATGTGTGCTCATTGGTTCAAGCTGTGTGGAAGAATATTGCAATTAAGGCTTGTAGAACCGAGTCCACGCTTTGTGTTAATTATATGGATTATCTTCGTATTGGGTTAAAAAGGTGTAATTAAAACATTTATTTTATTTAGCATACATTAGCATTTAGTTTTTTTTTTTTATTTTTTTAGAGGGCTTAGTTCGTTGGCTCTATTTTTGTTCACAGCTAATCGAAGGGAGTTCGAAGTATATTTTGATTTTTTGCTTTTATAAATTTTGAATCGCCTCATCACTATTCTTATATTTTCAATTTCAAACTAAAAATTATTAACTTAAAGTTGTAAACAAAATATAATTTAAATACTTTTTTTTTTACTTTTTTACTTTTAACAAAAGTGGAACTGGGATAATATTATTTTCGAATCATGCCAAACGTACCCTTTTATAGAAATGCGGTCTCAGCAAATCAAAATAAAACCTAAAAGTTCACAATTGCTTGAAAACATTGTGTAGCTGGGTAGTGTTTTTCAATTTGTGGCATGTCGTAGTGGTAAAATAAGTTTCGTGTATTTTATATATTAATATACGTATGTATACATTTTATTATTGCATTTAAATTTTGTTAAAGCACTTGTGCTTTGTAGAATTTTAGTTTAGAAATTTTCAACTTTTGATATGAAATTATAATATTCCTTTATATCGGACGTTTGTATGATAGCCAACTTTAACAAGTAAACGCAAAATGAGTTTATTAAAATTTCAATGACGAAATCAATAAACTTTTTCCTTTCCGAAATATCAAAAAAAAATTTGAATATCGAGAATTTTCGTCTACTTTTACTATTTAACTACTTTACTTTTTACCCAACAGATTCGCAGACAAGCCTAATAAGGTGATTTTTAGTTTCCTGCACCTTCCTAAACCTACAAAGCAGCACCTCTGTAGAATCATCAGCACAAGGCGGACAGTACGGTCAAAACAGAAAGACATGTTATGGTAAAGCTCCCTCCTGTACCAGGGACATATAGCTAATACCACTTAACTGGTTTCTAGTTTCCTACACCGAGAAGAAAAATAACCTTATATAAGGTTAACTTAACTATAAATAAACATGATTTGGAGTCTACGTTATATAGGGTGGTCCATCTAGTGGTATTTTTTCAGAACAAAGTATACGTATACAAATTCAAATCAAGTGTAGAATCCTTATTGGTGATTTGAATGGATTTATTTTTATGGCATTTATTTTTTGAAAATAATTACCTTCAACTGTATTATGGAAATGGGCGTTCGGTGAGAAACGGGAAGATTCTGTTTTCGACCAACATGTTGTTCAGTGATGCGACCCATTTCTGGCTCAACGGAAAGTCAATAAACAAAATTGTCGCATTTGGGCTGAAGAGCAACAAGAAGAGGTTCAAGAGGTCCCATTATACCCAGAGAAAACCACGGTTTGGTGCGGTTTATAAACTGGTGTAATAATCGGTGCATATTTTTTCAAAACTGATGATGGCCGCAACGTAACCGTGAATGGTGCTCGCTATCGCGCCATGATATCGATCTTTATGCTACCTGAAATTGAAGCATGTAATCTTGACGACACTTGGACTCAACAGGACGATGACACTTGCCATACAGCTACTCAAACAATGGATCTATTGAGAGGTCATTTCGAAGAGCAGCTAATTTCACGTTTTGGACAGGTGAGTTGGCCGCCCAGATCGAGTGATATCACACCTTTAGACATTTTTCTTTGGGGTTACGTAAAGTCCAATATCTATGCTGACAAACCAGCTAAGATTCAGGTTTTGGAATCAAACATTACGCGTGTCATTAAAGCCATACCGGTCGAAATGCTAGAAAGAGTCATCCAAAATTGGACCCTCAGAATGGAAACCCATAGGCGTAGTTGCGGCCAACATTTGAAGGAAATTATATTAAAAAAATAAATGGCATAAAATGTCCTTTCAAATTACCAATAAAGATTCCACACTTGATTTGAATTTTTATACATTTTTTTTTGTTCTGAAAAAATACCTCTAGATGAATCACCCTATATAAGGTTAATTTGAACATTTTGTTGTTGACTGGCATTTAACAATAATAATAGTTAATTTAACTATTCTATGGTTGAATTTGTTGACCATGAAAATTGTTAATTTTAAAATAATTATTGTTGTTTTAAGAATGCATTGTTGATTTTTTTAACCTTTAAAATTGTTGTTAATAAAATAATATTGTTGTATTAACAATGCATTGTTTTTAACCATGAAATTTTTTAATATTAAAATTTCATAGTTAATTTATTGAAACAATACGTTTTTAATTTAACAACGAAATTGTTAATATTATTGTTGTTTTCTTCAGCAGTCTTTGGCATCGATTACTTCGGCTACAAATCAAATGACTTATACGGGAGTCCCATTACGATTAATGAGAATTACACATTGCGTATAGTCTTCGAACTGCAATCTTCATAGCGCAATGTATTGTTTAGCTAGCATTTGCATTTGGTGGTGGTTTTATAAAAGAGCGAGATAAATTAACCCTTTCTCACAATTAGAAACGTTCAGAGCAGAGGCAGAACGGAAAAGAGTGGGGAGATAAGACAGTCGCAATCGTTGCAACTTCATGTTACTTTATTCTGAACTTCGTATAACACAAAGCAAATCAAAAACTTCGATACTACAGAGCCAGATGATATTTAATTTGTTGTTTATGTTGCACAATTTTCTGCCTTTCTCTTGAAAAAACCAACCTTATATAATGTTAACTCGACTATATTGTATGCACATTTGACCTTATATAGAGTGATTTTTTTGAGGTTAGGATTTTCATGCATTAGTATTTGACAGATCACGTGGGATTTCAGACATGGTGTCAAAGAGAAAGATGCTCAGTATGCTTTGACATTTCATCATGAATAGACTTACTAACGAGCAACGCTTGCAAATCATTGAATTTTATTACCAAAATCAGTGTTCGGTTCGAAATGTGTTTATCGACAAATTTTGTTCAGCGATGAGGCTCATTTCTGGTTGAATGGCTACGTAAATAAACAAAATTGCCGCATTTGGAGTGAAGAGCAACCAGAAGCCGTTCAAGAACTGCCCATGCATCCCGAAAAATGCACTGTTTGGTGTGGTTTGTACGCTGGTGGAATCATTGGACCGTATTTTTTCAAAGATGCTGTTGGACGCAACGTTACGGTGAATGGCGATCGCTATCGTTCGATGCTAACAAACTTTTTGTTGCCAAAAATGGAAGAACTGAACTTGGTTGACATGTGGTTTCAACAAGATGGCGCTACATGCCACACAGCTCGCGATTCTATGGCCATTTTGAGGGAAAACTTCGGAGAACAATTCATCTCAAGAAATGGACCGGTAAGTTGGCCACCAAGATCATGCGATTTGACGCCTTTAGACTATTTTTTGTGGGGCTACGTCAAGTCTAAAGTCTACAGAAATAAGCCAGCAACTATTCCAGCTTTGGAAGACAACATTTCCGAAGAAATTCGGGCTATTCCGGCCGAAATGCTCGAAAAAGTTGCCCAAAAATTGGACTTTCCGAGTGGACCACCTAAGACGCAGCCGCGGTCAACATTTAAATGAAATTATCTTCAAAAAGTAAATGTCATGGACCAATCTAACGTTTCAAATAAAGAACCGATGAGATTTTGCAAATTTAATGCGTTTTTTTTAAAAAAAAAGTTATCAAGCTCTTAAAAAATCACCCATTATAACGTTAATTTGTATGCGTTATCAAACATTTACCATGAAAAATTTAACCAGACACATGGTTAAAAAAATCATTGTATTTTCGGCTCAGTGTATGGATACATCAGCACTGTAGAGCCATTAGCACAAGGCGAACAGTACGGCCAAAACAGACAGACATGTCATGACAAAGCTGCCTTCTGAACCAAGGCCATGTAGCTTTAGAAGCCACATGATTACCAGTTAACTTGTTATATTTTATTATAATTGATAACTTACCGATCCTTAAGAAAATTCACCATTTTGGTCCATGTATTGGTAGATTTTCTATACCAAGTCACATCCGATTTAGAGTTCCATATATAACCATGTTTTCATATCTCGTTCGCAATAAATTGGTCCATCCTAATGTCAGGTCCTGTCATTTTCATATCTCGTTCGCAACACATGGTTCCATTGTCGTTCTGGAATAAAATGAAATAAAATTTTAGTTATATTCTTTTGTTGTTAATACATCAACAAAAGAATATCAACTTAAATTTTTCATATTATCCACCATAGGGTGGAGGTATACAAAATTTGTCATTTCGTTTGCCCCACCACAAATTATTGATCCGAAACTCTTTACATAAATCATTGTTCGTCGTAAAATTCTCAAACGATCTCGGCATGTCCGACCGTCCGTAATTCAGACCCTGTTACTTTGCAAGATAATGGCTTATGGTCAAAAACTCTTTGGGATTGTAAATAGGCAAAATCGGCCCAGGGGAAAAAGTGTCCCTTAATAAACTCAAGGAAAAAATACACTACTGCTACAGAAACCAAACGTACACATTTTTTTCTGTGTGAGCAATCGGCTTATTCGTTATTTGAAAGGTTAATATTTGGATTTCTTGCAATGAATTGGTACGAAGGCTGCTATATATATTTCTGGCCTAATAATGAAAATGCGAATATTTGTAAGTATCATCAAAAATGGTTTTATAGTTTTTAAAAGTATTCTCCAGCATGATTAATACACTTTTGCATGCGCTTAAGCCAATTGTCGAAGCACTTTTTCCACTCCGATTGAGACACCTCCAAGACATAGTTTTTGAACGCTTCAACAGCATCTTCTGGCGACGAAAATCGTTGGCCGCGCATTTTTTTCTTGATGTGCGGGAATAAAAAGAAGTCATTGGGTGTCAAGTCAGGACTGTACGGCGGATGACCCATCAATTCGACGTGTTGCTCGGTCAAAAAGGCGCTGGTTTGAGCCGATGTGTGAGAGCTCGCATTGTCATGGTGCACAACGATTCGTCTTCTCTTGTTCGTTTTTCGAATTTCTCCGAAGACTTCAGGCAAAAAAATTATGGTGTACCACTCACAATTGACCGTCCTACGTTGCTCTAGTGGAAAAGTCGCCACATGACCAGTTTTGCCGAAGATACAGACGACCATTTGCTTCGAAGTGCTTCTTCCACGAACAACTTTCGTTGGATTTGGCTCGTCTTCGAAGACCCACACGTTCGGTTGCTGTTTTGTTTCGGGCTCATACGCATAGATCCATGATTCGTCACCTGTGACGATCTTATTAACGTCTTTTGAAGCACCGCGATCGTATTTTTTCAAAATTTCTTTGCACCAATCGACACGAGCCTTTTTTTTTGAGCGATTGTCAAATTGTGCTGGATCCAACGAGAACAGACCTTTTTTACGGCCAGGTGTTCATGCAATATCGTATGTATGCTGGTGGAAGAAATGCCCGAGGATGCCTCTATCTCACAGTATGTCACATGACGATGTTGCATTATCAGTTCACACACGGCATTAATGTTCTCTGGCACAACGGCCGTTTTTGGACGACCTTCACGACCTTTTTTCTTTGAGCGAGCGTCGGCCGCGATTGAATTCCACTAAACCAGTTTTTCACAGTGCTATAGGATGGTGCTTCATCGCCATACAAAGATTTAAGTTCATCGATGCACTCTTGTCGTTGTTGTTGTTGTAGTGGCGGCAACTGTGTGTGCCGGGGTGACCGCCCTTGACCGAAAAAGAGCTCTTCGGGTCAATTCGGTGCATAGAACCGACTGTCGTGGGATTGATGAACTCTTGTTATGATAATCCACGTCGAAAGTTGTTAAAAAATGATCGCACGAAAATGTTCACGAGCTGAGTCTATTTTTTGCCAAAATGGTTTTTTTCAAGTCACTGTAAACAACACAAATGATGGTCGTACGTCAAAAAGTTCTGAGTACGTTTATGCTAAAAAATGTCAAACATTCCAATGGAAATATCAGATGACGCCAGGCAACACTAAGTGTTGCCAAAAATATATAGCAACCCTCGTAATCTAGCAGGGGAGTTCTTGGGTTCACCTAATGGAATTCAGGCGACCCCACTCATCCTCTGCGAGCGTCAGTGAAAACAATCGTCATGTTACCGTCAACGGAAGAAAATTATTTTTGTCCAGAACTGGATGAGCTTAACATCGCCCCGATATGTGCTTTCAACATGACGGTGACACTAGCCACACAGCATGCGTTACAATCGATTTACAAAAATTCGGCGAAAGAGTTATCTCGAGAAATGGTCCGGTCGAATAGCCACCTCGTTCTTGCAATTTAAGACCATTGGACTTCTTTTCGTAATGAGGCCATTTCAAGTCATTGGTCGATGCCAACAAGCCAACAACTTAAGACAAGTTCAGAGACAACGAAATGTGTGCAAGAGTGGTGGAAAATAGGGTCTATAGAATAGAGAGGGCTATCGCGCGATGTAAGAAAATTATTTTTGGCCAGAATTGCATGAGCTTGACAACGCCGATATATGGTTTCAACAAGACGGTGACACTAGACACACAGCATGCGTGTAATCGATTTACTGAAAGACAAATTCGGCGAAAGAGTTATCTCGAGAAATGGTCCGGTCGAATAGCCACCTTGTTCTTGCAATTTAAGGCCGTTGGACTTCTTTTAATGAGGCCATATCAAGTCATTGCGAACAACTTAAGACGAGTTCAGAGACAACTATCAAAGCAAAATTGCCAACATTCCGGTCAAAATGTGTGCAAGAGAGGTGAAAAATTGGGGCTATAGAATAGATCGCCGTTGCACACGGGCTCGTGGTAGTCTTATGACTGAAATCGAAGTTCATTCTTAAAATGTAACATTTGCACTAGAGCTTGAATAAATTTGATCTCTATGTCGTAAATATTCTGTGTTTTAATAATACTCGTATGTAGAATTGTTATGTCCTTCATGGAAAACCCTGTAGATTAAAGGAATCCCTGACACAAAATTCCCTATTGTAGCCAACAGTTGTATTATTACATTGACACACATTTAAGCATATTTTGTTGGCTCTGATCTGCAAATCGATACCTCAAATGCCAACTAATTACACACACACATACACGCGCATGTGTTTGTATGTAAATCTTTACAAATAAATATTGAACAGAGGTATTAAAATTTTTTTGTTTCTGCGTAGCCCATTTGGAAGCACTTTTTGGCTTTTGAATTGAAAATTTACACACTACCCAACCTAAATTGTAGCCACAAAACAGCTCTTCGCAGTCATGGGCCACCACAACTCCAGCCAAAAGCAAATACCACCACCACTAACTAAAGCGTTGTACTAAAGTTTCAATTTTTGGATACATTTTAAAGCGCCACTGCGTCACAGAGTGCTATGACGCCAGGCCAGAGGGACGTTTGGAGGGTATATAAATTGTGGCCGTCCCCGGGTGGGGAATTTACAAAACCAAAATATTTATTTTGTTGAGCTTGTAAAGCATGATGCAAAGCACGCGCAAAAACGAAGTGCTGTATGTGTTTTTGGTCGTTTTTGAAAAATATAACAATGAAAAAAATGACATCATTTTAAAATCTAATAAATGTTCAGTTCGGTTCAGCTCAACGAGATGTGGTACACACATTCTCGTAAACACCGTCGTCACTGCAAACAAACGCATACAAACACATATACTTATACAAGACAGGAAGGACATCACATAGATGTGTATGTATGTGTGTTAATATTTATACATATGTAGCTTCCTCCCAATAAAGTATAGTCATAATCAACATTTCTACTACCACTACTGTATAGACACATACACTCTCATATGCACTCACACAGATCCACACACACGTATACAAACTTACATGTTCATTTATATTAATACAGCGCCACATTATGGAGTGCTTTTATGGGTTGGCGCTTGTGCCGCTGACGTTGTGTTAGTGTGCGTCCTTTATGCCATGTTCTTTTACAAATGTCAATGTATTAGTAGATGTCTAGATACATTTAAATTTGTAAAATTTTACGCAATTTGTTACACTGTTGGGCACAAACACACATACTTATATACTTATGACATCATAATTTACACAGACAGCGACAGTGCGGGCACAAAGAACTAGGATCTATTGCACTTTCTGGCAATGCTTCAGAATTCCTTGGAAAAAAACATTTTTTTTCTAGGAATGACATTGTTTTATGGGTCAATATTTGGAGACCTATCTCTGTCTGGACATATGTTTTGTTAATATTCATATATGTGGCAGCGCATAGAGAAAGGGACCTAAGGGTAAAAAAAACCAATTTTCATTTTTTTTCTTTTTTTGATGTGGACAACATCTGAGCATCGAATGAGACCGATCCCATGCCCCATTGGTTGCCTCCCAGAGATATGCGCGTTTTATGAAAGTGAAGTCGACGATTCTAAGCGCAAATAGAAAGGGTCCTAATCTTTAAAATGGCTCTCCTGAACAAAACTGGTTTTTAACCTTAGGTCCCTTTCTATTTTGCGCGTCACATATGTGAAATGATCCTCAATAGTAAACTACCTAAACTCAACTCAGACATTAGTCATGCTCTTTTTAGGTTACTTAACAAGCATTCGTATGGAAGTTACTCGGTAAGCAAGCGAGTTGGCTGTTACTCGGTAACGGAACGAGTTACCTGACTAATTTTTTTAACAAAAAAATGTTTTGACACACCCGGCTTGCTACAAAGCCAGAAAGAAAAGATGATTGTCAATAAAATTTTAACAAAACAAGAAACTACGAAATAACAAAATTCGCTTTCCACAATTTGCTTTGCCTTTTTTTGGTTGTTAACAAAATTTTGTTGAGCTTATACTGCCATCTGATTCAAAATGTTATTGATAACAGAATACCTATTGATAACTAAATAGGTAACTAAGCTACCTACCGGAAAAGAACAAGTTTTCAGGAGCATTACTAGACATTTAGCCACAATTGGTGTCCTGTAGCATGGCTTTGAAGTTGGCACGGGTGCAAAAAAAAACTTATAATGCTCGATTCGGATGAAATTTGTGTATATGAAATGCGCTCGTCACTTCCTACGGAAAATGTGTCAACATATTTTTAGTTCCTCCTATAGGTTTAACAGTTATGCACAATGAAAAATTTCTTTGTTCCAATTCTGCCTTATCTATATTCAGTATTATAAATTTATCTTAGTTGATGTGAAAGAGAATTCTACATAAAACAGTTAATATTTCGGGTCTAGCTATGCGAGCAGCCGTGATGTGATGGAAGTGTGCACGACTATCATTTCAGTTAACCCAGGTTCAATCCCGGGTAACAACATCTAACAATTTTTCAGCGGCAGGTTTAAACCTCGTAAATGCCGGCAACTTTACGAGTAAGAGATTTTTGTCTAGGCTATCAGTCCAATTCTGAATACTCCCCGGGAGATAATTCCCGGGGAATTTATTTTTCCCGGGAATAAAATCCTCCTATTCTAAACAAACGGAGAGAATGGAAATAAGGGAGAGAGAATTTCGATTATTCGAAGTCAGCTGTTTTGTTTAGCTAACAATTTGCAAATATTTTTATGAAGTTTCAAACGAAAAAAGTTAATTCAGTGCTGCGTTTGTAATGGTAGCTGTAGCAGAAAACGCTGAAGTGCAGCAGCAGGAGAAAAATATGCCAAATTGTGCCTTTTTTGCTCTTTAAGCTCTTCCTTCTTGCAATCGTAAAGGCGGTCAATAGAGAGATACACTTTTTTTATAATTTGATGCTGCTCAATCATTGCTTCCAGCATATTTTTCTGGATGGCTATCTCATCTGATAAAACATCGTAAGCGGAGACCTGTGCAGTCAAATGTTGGACACTTATTTTAATTTTTTTCGCCGGTGGCTTTTGGGGCGTGTCTTGTGCTGTGTCACTCTGCACCGCAATACTTTCAGCCTCCTCATCGTTTGGTTCTAGTAACTTCAGAAATGCAGGTGGAACGCTATCTGTGTTCTGTTTTTGTTTTGTGGAAGTTGAAGTTGAAGAGCCTTACCCAAACGTGTTGGCCACACCTTCCACTGACTCCTTCATGCCAATTAAATCATATATGGCCTCTTCGTTTGCAGAAAACGTCTGCTCCATATTGGGGCCTCCACCAGTTCCTCTGGAGTAGTTTAGGTTTTGTGCCGCCTTGTGCCGTACATATTTCTTTTGATCGGCCAATACCTGAAAAAGGTTTCGCATTTTCGTTATTTGTGCATTGTACAAATCAAATTTTGTTGTACATACCTTCTTCCACTCGGCAACACTTTTTAATAGTGGCCCGGCTGCATTTAATTCCGCCTCCAAATTGCGCCATACCCGGTTTATCTCCTCTTTTCTCCCCCTTAAACCAACCTCGAGCAATGTATGCATGCAATTGCATTGAGGTTAGCAGAATGTCTAACTGCTTTTTGTTTGTTGTTTTTGACCTGAAAAAATAAATGTGTTATTTTTTTCATTTTTCATGAAAAATTTTAAATACTTACATTTTTGGAGCAACTCCCTTAAATTTTTTTGGTGGAATTATTCCCAAAAATTTTCATCACATTCTCCCTTTAATTCACATTCGTAATACCTACTTTTTTCCCGGGGAAGAGATTCCCTTTTTCGAAGTTCGTTTAGAATGAGGGAAGAGGGAAAAGTGAAAAAATTCCCCGGGAGATTTTATTTAGAATAGGGGAACAAGGAATAGGGAAAAAATTCCCGGGGAATTGTTATTCAGAATCGTGCTGTATGTAAAAACTTCTCTATAGAATGCCTAAGCCGTTCGGAGCTGGCCTTAAGCAGTAGATCCCGGTTAGAGTATTAGAATTGAATCGTGCACAGCTCACAGTAAGCTATAAAAATACAATTTTTTATCGACGGTATGCCATTAGGCCCCCCGAAAATACATCCCAAAGTGAAAATGAAATCAGGCCCCAAAAATATATGAATAACAGCAACACGAATTTTTATGGTTTTTTTGGGCCCAATTTCATATTTTAATTGGGGTATATTTTCATAATGCAATTGGACCCCAAATGTTTGTATGATAATAGACCGCATAAATATAATTTCATAAAAATGTTAGGGCCTATGTTCGCATTTTGGGGTCCAATTTCATTTTTATATACTTTAGGGCACCTCTAAATATTTTTGGGGTCTTATTTCCTTCGGCAAAGAAAAGAAAGCATTGGTTTTTTATTGACATATATAGTTTATTACCTCTGAACTTGATTCTAAACTTGTGTAATATCTTGCACGGAGGCACGACAGCAAGGACAGTAGCGCAAAACCGTTAATTTTGATTTATGGCTGTGCATTTTAAATTCACGTATAAACTATTTATAATAACAAATGAGTAATTGAATAAAGCGAATATGTCAAATATTAATATTTTCACACAACCGAAACTGTACGCAGAAGATTTTCTACACGTTTTGGGGCCTATTTTCGTACTTCGTTGTTACATTCATTTTGTAACACTTAAATGGAAGTTACACTCCAAACCTAAAAATGGAAATAGACCCCAATTTTATACAGACAACATTTCAATACTTTGGGGCATATTTGCCTTTATAACCACTACGAAATTAGGCCCAAACAACATTTGTGGGACCTATTTTCACTTTATGTTTGGGGAATAATTTCGTGGGGTCTATACGAGTATTCATAATACAACAAGACCCCAATTTTGGGGCCTAATTTTCTTTTTGTTTGGGGTGTATTTTCGTGGGGTCTAATGTCATACCGCCTTTTTATCATTGGAAATGGTTTTTTTTTATTGTTTTTTTTTTAAATATACTCCGTGAGGGTCAATACACTTTCCATTTTGGCTTCCCTGCTGCTACAACCCATGTTTCTCATCCTAAAATCATTTGGTCTGGGCCAGAAATTTAGTCAAATCAACGGAGTTAAATTCTAATGTCGAACTAGGCCGTCAATATTTAAGGGCGACCAGCTTCATGATGTGTATACCGAAATCTTAGAGTAGCCCTTGGTAATGAATCTGACCGGAGCCATAAGTCTGGTGCAACAGGTAGTAAGGAGTGTCCAGAACTGATGTCCCGCGCCGACTTGTAGGTGCGGCCACTCAAAAAGTATCGATGAGCTCAGATCGGTGGTTGAACCCGAAATCTTGCAAACAAGAATGAATGACTATTGTATACTTATAATTAGCACTTACATTTACCGACAAAAAGTCAAATATGTTAACGAAATTTAGGTGGAATTCTATGCAAGTATGCAAGTTAGTCGCTCCTTATGGCCAAAAGTAAATCCAAGAAAATATGCTAGTCGTACACTGAGCCGAAAGTACAATGATTAAATGGTTAAATTTTTCATGGTAAATGTTTGATAACGAAGACAAAATAACGTAATATAAGGTCAAATGTTCATAAAAAGGGTAATTCTCAAAGAGTAATTCTCATTAATCATGCACGCAGAAAAAAAGTATGGTTGTGGTGACAATATTCGAAGAGGATCATACTATTGTTGGCTATATAGTTGTGCCACAACAATATTATGATCCTCACAACAATAGTATTATTCACACATAACCATACTATGATCGCCACAACCATAGTATGATTCACACTCAACCATACTATTATCTCCACAACCATACTATGATCATCACAACAATAGTATGATTCACACTCAACCATACTATTATCTTCACAACCATATTATGATCCTCACAACCATAGTATGTTTCTCATACAACCATAGTATGATCCTCACAACCATAGTATGATTCGCACGCAACCATACTATGATCCCCACAACCATAGTATGATTCACACTCAACCATACTATGTATGATCCCCAAATTTTTTTATTAGGATTGGGTAATGTTGTTATTCAAAAATAGAGATTTTTATCAAGCAAGTTATTATAAATTGCATTACTATTAGATCATAGCCAATTTTGAGGCCACGTTTTTATTGAACATTTCATTCAAGAAACCAAAATATATATTCCAAGGGTCAAAAATACTTTTAGTTGCCAGCAGAGGTGAATGCTACTTCACCATCCGTAGACACCAAGTAACGAATGTGATTAAACCATGATCAATGGCTATATACTTAAGTGCAGGCAGATTTTAAATAAACGAGAACCCGTCGGTATTAGAGTATTTCACCGAACAAAGTAAACACAATAAAAATCCCTCGAACTACCTTCCGATTGTTATTTTTTTTAATGGACAGCAACCATTCACTGTATCGTGTGTATGTGTTTTTTTGTATATCAAAAAAAAACATACGCACACACATACATGTATTCTCTACAAAACCTGTTTTTTATGTTCATAGTCACAACCATACTGTATGATTGCCGTAATCATATTTTTGTTAACGTAAATTTTAAACAACAATACTTTTGTTGCACTAACCATGTTTATATGGTTGCTACAACCATATTTTCATTTCTAAATTTGGCAATAATACTATTGTTACATTTCAACAATAGCAATATTGTCGCAATCATACTATTGTCAAAATGAAATTCAAAAAACAATAATATGGTTCCGACGATCATGCTTTTATTGGAGAGAACATATTATTGTTGCGGTGACCATAGTGTAACCATATCTTTTCTCTGCGTGTAATAAGACTCCCGTATAAATCATTTGATTAGTAATCGTTGCCAAAAACTGCTGAAGAAAAACCTTGGCGGGTTTAGAAACAGCTGTACAGTCTGTCTGGCAACCGTAGCCAATACATTTCACCAATTTTTTATTTGATTCTGAAAAAGAAACAACAAAAAGGTCTCGAAAACCTGTTTAAGTCATAATAATGAAAAAAACCGAATAAATGTAAACAAAACAAAAACGTAATTAGTAGGTTACTTTAGTATTAATAATTGTAACAGCAACTATATTTCCGGTTAATAGAGGTTACCAATAATTAGTTATCTTAACAATCAAAATGATTTCTGTAACAATCTTCAATAATATTAACAATTTGATTGTTAAATTAAACATGTATTGTTTCAATTAAAAACAATGCATTGTTAAAACAACAATAATTATTTTAATAATAACAATTTTAATGGTTAAAAAACTAAACAATACATTGTTAAAACAACAATAATTATTTTAAAATTAACAATTAACTCCAAATCATGTTTAATTATGGTTAAGTTATAAGGTTATTTTTCTTCTCAGTGTATGAAACTTTGTAGACGTTTTAATAAAAAGCTTTAAAACGATGGTCATTAAAAAGCAACTGGGTCAACTTTAAAAGGCGGATAAATTTCAAAATATTCCTTACAAGAGAAGTGAATCAACCACTTAAGAAATCACAATCTATAATCACTAAATTCTTGATCTATTCGATTGCCGATCGTGGTGGAATATACAGTATGTTACGTTCAGCCAGAAGATATTTGGAGAGTATAATCAGTCATAATTAATCAACGAGGCATGGGCTTTCTCATAAACTGGAAGATTCTGAATTGTCAAAAAGGCTCTGTGAGCATCATTTCCACTTACATTTCTGGACAATGCCATACAACATCGGCAACAGACTGTGTGCAGTATTACACATTCATTCATACATATGTAAAGATATGGTTTTTACATGACACCTACACATACACACGGCCCATATACAGACACTTGCTTTGACTACAATAATTGGCAATTTGCATATGAAAGGCATAAAAACTGAAACAACTGAATATTTTACGCGTTTTAAAAATTACTGTTTTACACAGGCATACAGAGAAGCATAAGAAAAGGGAACTACAGTTAGGACTGATAGGATGAGAAGTCCACGTGGCACCTGAAAAAGCAACAATACTGCCATATTTAAAGACCATTAGCAAGAATTTGGGTAAATTCTATTGAATAAATATTTTTTTTTTAATTTATTTCCTTGTCGGACTTGTGCAAATTTTAATTTTTGATCTGGTCTAATGTATCACATCAGTCAATGCTTTTCAATAGCTGCCACACAAAGGCCTTACTTGATTTGCAGTACTGCAGCTCTATATGTGACAGCGCATAGAGAAAGGGACCTAAGGGTAAAAAAAATCAATTTTCACATTTTTTTTTTGATGTGAACAACATCTGAGCATCGAATGAGACCGATCCCATGCCCCACAAGTGTTCCCTCCCAAAATTTCGCACAATTTTAAAGCAACCATCGCCCATCTCTTGTGAAATGAGACCATATCGGTATATTATTGTGCATTGCTCCTACACAAAGTATCTTCTCGATTTGAGGTTCTGATACTCTAACAGAAATATTGTAAATCTAATCCATAGCAGAGTGATGTAAAGTATATCATAGTCGGTCAAGTCCGACTGTGTATTTAAAAAATACACATTTAAAATTGAACATATGTGACGCGCAAAATAGAAAGGGACCTAAGGTTTAAAACCAGTTTTGTTCAGGAGAGCCATTTTAAAGATTAGGTCCCTTTCTGTTTGCGCTTAGAATCGTCGACTTCACTTTCATGAAACGCGCATATCATTGGGAGGGAACACTTTTGGGGCATGGGATCAAACTCATTCGATGCTCAGATGTTGTCCACATCAAAAAATGAAAATTGTTTTTTTTACGCTTAGTTCCCTTTCTCTATGCGCTGTCACATATATTAGCAACTCGCTTAGGAGTTCGCTAACGCGATAACTTCTAATAGTGTACAAGAATATTAAATGATTTTGTTTACAGCAGTATACGCAGTATATTTCGGGTCCGCCAATAAAAACACAATAATTTATCATTGGAAATGGTTTGATTGTTTGTCAAAATATTTTCCTTTAAGATCCTTTACACTTGTGCATGCGCACAAACCAATTTTTGAAGCACTTTTTCCACTCCGATTGAGACACCTCCAAAACATGATTTTTGAACGATTCAACAGCTGCTTCGGGCAATGAAAAACGTTAACCACGCATTTTTTTCTTGATGGTGGGGAAGGCATTGGGTGCCAAATCAGATCTGTACGGTGGATGGCCCATCAATTCGACATCTGGAGTGGTCAATAGCTCATCGTTTCAGCTGATGTGTGAGAGCTCGCATTGTCGTGATGCAAAATGAACCGTCTTCTCTTATTATCTTTCCACAGATGGTTGTATGCCACTCAGAATTGACAGTCCTACGTTCCACTAAAGGCACTGTGGCAACATGGCCGGTTAAACCGAAAAAAACGCAATCATTTGCTTCAATGTACTTCTTCCACGAACAACTTTTGTTGGATTTGGCTCGTCTTCACGCAGAAAAAAAGTATGGTTGTGGTGACAATATTCGAAGAGGATAATACTATTGTTGGGTATATGGTTGTGGTACAACAATATTATGATCCTCAGAACAATAGTATGATGTAAATACAACCATACTATGACCTTCACAACAATAGTATGATTCACACATAACCATACTATGATCCCCACAACCATAGTATGATTCACACTCAACCATACTGTGATCTCTACAACCACAGTATGATCCTCACAACCATAGTATGTTTCATATACAACCATAGCATGATCCTCACAACCATACTATGATTCACACGCAAACATGTTATGATCCCTACAACCATAGTATAATCACTATTAAGATTTGAATTATGAAAATTATTCAAAAATACATTAAATTCAAAATAATAGGGAGTGATTTAGTTCACAGTAGAAAAAATAGTTTTAAATAAACGTAAGCGTTTTTATTAAAAATATTTCAGTTAAACAAAGCCAAAGCAGCTTTTTTAAAAAATTTTAATTTCGATAAAAAAGTACTATTATTGCATTAGATCCGTACCAATAACATTTGTTCTTAAAAACATATTTAAATGAAGACAAATTACAATCATACAGTATGATTGTTGTAATCATATTATTGTTAACATAAAACGCAAAACACAATACTTTTGTCGAACCAACCATATTTATATTGTTGCTATAACCATATTTTCATTTTTAAATTTGGCAATCATACTATTGTTACATTTCAACAGTATTAGATAATATTGCAGCAGTTATAATATTGTCAAAAATAAATTCAGTTTACAATGCTATGGTTGCGACGAACATACTTTTATTGCGGATAACATATTATTATTGCCGTGACCATGTAGTAACTATGTTTTTTCTCTGCGTGTTGAAAGACCTATACGGTCGATCGCTGTTTTGTTTCGGGTTCATATGCATAGATCCATGATCCCTTGGGCTACCGCAGTTATACTTTTTCAACATCTCTTTGCTCCAATTGATACGAGCCTTTTTGAGCATTCGTCAAATTATATGGGATCCAACGAGAACAACTTTTTTTCACGGCCAAATGAACATGCAATATCTTATTGATGCTTGTCACACTAATTCCCAAGGATGCCTCAATCTCACGGTTTGTCACATGTCGGTCTTGCTTAATCAGTTCACGCACAGCATCGATGGTTTCTGGCAAAGTGACCGAAATTAGACGTCCTTCACGAAATTCATCCTGGAGCGAACGGCGTCCGAGACTGAACTCTTTGTACCAGCGATTAACAGTTGTTTTTGATGGTGCTTCATCGCCAAATGTCGAAACAAGTTGATTTAAACACTCTTGTCTCGATAAACCACGCCGAAAATCGTAAAAAAAATCATCGCGCGAAAATGTTCACGGGATAATTCCATTTTTGACTGAGATGAATTGAATTGTTTTGTTTAAGTGTGTTGAAAACACTTAAACAAAACAATCCGCCCTCAAATAACAAAACGTTCTGAGTGAAGTTATGCTAAAAAAATGTCAGTTTCCAATGGAAGCTACAGTTTGCATTTGGGAACACTAGTATTGTCAGGACCGGAAATATAAAAAGCAACCCTCGTACCACATACAATATACGTTAAAACCCGTTCGTTTAAATTTTCAGGAAGAAATTTATTCAAGAATAACCTTTAGCGAGTTTAAGCGAGCTCGGTTATTAATCGCTTATTGTAGGCGTGTTCTATTGGTACTAGCTTATTAAACGAGTAAGTGGTCGCAAAGGCGATAACTTCAAAACTTTATGAGAATTTTTTTAAATTTCTTTGCATACTCGTTTAATAAGCAAGTACCAATAGAACACGCCTATTATTATTCTCTAAGCGATTTCCTGTAAAGGCATCTTCGTGCGCCTTAATATTTTTACTGGATCAGAAGTTATGACACTTTGAAACAAAAGACTCATTACTGGCGTAAACTTTGAAATCAGCCAAACAAGTTAAAACGCCACCAATAATAAAATTGGCCTGCTTTTGGGCACCTCGGGTCCATACGCCCGACCCCAAATTCAGTCAAATCTTTAAAACAAACCATAATCACATTCTTAGTGAAACCGGCTTTTATTTGGTCCCTTCTTTTAATCATAAGGGTCGTTTTTAGCCCCTTATGGTCCATAAGGCCGATCCTATTCTAGGCCAAAACTTGAAAACAAAGCCCTATTAGGAAGTAGCTGGTCGCATTTCACTAGTGTTGGTTATAGGTCCCAAATCACGCGCAATGCTTTATTAAGGCAGAGTGTGACACCATAAACGTAGAGTGGCAGGACCTTAAATCTTTAAAAGGTTTTTTATGGGGAAATCAGTTGACTGATATGGGCCAATTGTAGCGAGATCAGTTTGACATTGTGCCTTCTAGAGCGCTGGACCTCAAAAAGGGAGGGACTTTTGTGTGGAAGCTATTCAAACACAAGCCAACAAATTTAATTTCACTAGAGTTGGTTATTGATATCTCTCAAAGTTCTGAGCAAATTAAAATTTTAATCGGATGTAATATATGGTTTCAGCAACAGCAGGTTCTGAAAATTTTAAGTTATTCAATCTGGCAAATGTCCAGCCCACCTTACTCATTAAAAATTAAGTAACTAATAAAACAACACCCTTTGCTTACAAATACACACTCCTTCACATAACTACACATGCATGCGTGGCGCTCCCGTGTCCCGCCTTTATGTATTTTTTTTAAATGTCTCCTTATTACACATGTAAATTATTTTAATAGCCAACATTTGAGTTACAAAAAAAGAAAAAAAAAGTATGAATAATGGAAATGAAAGAGTTTTTCTTTTTCTTTTTCTTTTTCATTTCTAACTTTCATTCATTTACACAAACAACAACGAGAGCAAATATATGCAATTATTTCAAAACACAAACAAACGAATCTTAAATTATTTAAATTCTTGGCATCTTAAAAAAGTGTCACGCTCACAACAGACATTCGTATCGAAATACTAGGTCCCGTTTTCGTACTCACATTCTGAGTGGGATGCCTTTCTTACCTTCGTCTGTATCTTTCTTATCTTATTAAGTGTACCGTACACTCACAATTGCTTATCTTTTCCATGACATAGCCGGGTACCTGCTTCAATATTATCGCTCGTCCCTTTTCACACCAGAAGTATGCTGGTAACAAAAGGTAAAGGACCAAAAATGGAAATGGTGACAAAGATAAGGAAAAGTGTGGGACAACCCCATACTTAGTTAAGCTGTAATAGAAACTTAATCTTAAAAGCTTTTAACGTGTCCATTTATGTTGCATTCCTAAGTAGTCTGCTAAAGTGAAATGGTATTCAAGTCGGAGATTAAAAAAAAAAATGAGCAGACAGATGATAGATGGATGGGAGAACTACCGACTGACTGGTTTGTATGTAACCGGATTCATGTTTAGCGAACCCTTTGTCAAAGTGTTGTTCAGTTTATGGTCTAAAATATAGAAAAAGCAAAGCTCCAAAACTATAAAAAAGTTCCTTGAAATAGACCCGGAAACCTACTTGGTTGTCAGTAGAAAAGTCTATATACAACCTCTGTTCTATGAGTCCCTGTCTAATATAAGTGTTTACTTTTTCCGGTCGTAAAGGTTCAGTCTGAGTGAAGTCAACAATTCCTGATATATTGACCATCTTACGAGTTTGATTTACACCATTGCCGAAACCGTTTATCGACCACTCTGACAACTTTTGTTAACTTACTGCTGTGGTAGCGGCAGATTATCTAAATATTATGTCCAGGGGCAGCAATTGTAATATAACCGATAGTGATTCAAAGGGCGGGGCAAGCAACAAGTCCCTGATGAACAGACTAGCCATTGTTCATAACCTATCTTGCATCTAGCAGAATGTGGACAAGCATTTTACGATATACCATATACACCATTATCAGTATTTCTTTTGCAGTACACATTAGGGTGGACCGATTTGTAAGAACAAACAATTTTCGATATTGTGCCATCGATTTTTTGATAGCTTTTGGCATGAGGAAAAAAGTTCCACTACAACATATCAAAAAAATCATTTTCGAGGAGCCAAAATTTCAAGTTCAGGATTGTGTAGGCGGTCCTTACCCCTTGCTCACTCACATCTTAATGAACCTAGCAGATATTACCAGACCGAACGTATTCAAATGTGAAAATTTCGTAACGAAAAATCCAAAAATAATACAAATAGAGTAATTTTTCTAGAGGTTAACTTAGTCCTTGAGTGGGGGAAAATTGTTACCGATCTGGCCAATTTTCAATACCAATAGTTCATCATATTTCTGCATAATTTCAGCCGACTAGCTTTAATATCGCCCCCAGTAGTTAGCTTTCCACAGACATACGGACGTGGCTAGATCATCTTAGAATTTGTTGACAATTCAGAAAATACAGGATGCAGCGCCGAAAACCCCAAAAATACTACAAATATAGTCATTTTTCCAGAGGTTAACTTAGTCCTTGAGTGGGGAAAAATTGTTACCGATCAGGCCCATTTTTAATACCAACCGTCTATCATATTTCTGCAGAATTTCAGCCGACTAGCTTCAAAAGCGCAACCTGTGTTTTGCTTTCCACAGACAGACGGACGTGGCTAGATCATCTTAGAATTTGTAGACGAATCAGAGTATACAGGATGGAGCGCGATAATTTACTTTTTTGTACTGCAGGCTGTGCCGGCACTGTTGGTCGAAGAGAGTGTGTGTGGCTTATAGTGGCTGACGGGAGATTTGTATTCTTCTGCCTTTCAGTTGCCATCATGCATCGGACACGTGAGCAGAGGTTATGTTGTGTTGAAGCGTATTTGTCGAATGCGCACTCGATCATTGCAGTGCAGCGTGCTTATCGTTTACGATTCGCTGTTTCCCCACGCGGGCGTGTTCCTGAATGACAATCAATTGTTAATTGGGTTACTTTATTGAGAACAGCAGGTAATGTGTCGTATGTACGAAGGGCACCTGAGAGAAGGATTAAAACACCACAAATTATCGAGAGAGTTAGAGCAGCAATACTGCAATCTCCGAAACGCTCTGCTCGGAAGCAATCACTTGCTCTAGGCATTCCCAGATTTTTTTTCAGTCGGCTCTTGAGTCAATGGAATTAGAGGATACATGGTTCTAACAGGATGATGCCACTGCACATATAGCGAGGGTTACCATGAATTGTTTGAGGCAATTGTTTCCTGGACGGCTTATCTCTTAGAGGGGTGATGTGAACTGGCCGGCATGCTCACCAGACTTAGCCCCATTCGATTTTTTCCTTTGTGGTTACCTGAAGTCGAAGGTGTATATTAACCGTCCCAACACCTTGGATGACCTAATTGCTTGTTAGAGTTCATGAAAACTTCAGAAAACGTATGCAGCAGTGTGTGGGTAACGAAGGTCGACATTTGCCAGATACACTATTTAAAACCATGTAATTGAAAAATTCCCCTACTGTTCAATATAATTAAAATATAAAATACATTTTTCTAAGGTTCATAATTTTTGTGTTTCATTTCCAAATAAACAAATTACCGCGCTCCACCCTGTATATATTTTTTTTTTGGGATCTCTGACCATTATTGATAGGCATTGCAATTGGAATGACTGAGATGAGGGTTTTCAAATAAGAGGAAGGACTGAACTACGAAAATGTATTAAGAGATAGAAGCTTTATACAACATCTAAACATCTAACATAAACTTATTAACCCTATTATGAGTAAATACCTACATTGGTTTTAAAAAATGCAGAGGGTAATGAGAGGTCATTACGCGATTTGCAAGAGGTATTGAGTAAAACTTACAGAGTCTTTGCTAGAAACTTATTAATGTTTTAGACAACTTCAAGGGAGTTAATGATTTCTTCTATAAATGAAAGAATTAGGTGATTAAAATAAATTCGAAAAATGACGGCCCTCGTAGCTCCGAATTATTTTTTATGGGTCAGAGAAATTTTCATTTATCACAAAAAGTTGTAAATATTCCTTTGTTGTACTGAATATTCTTTTATACGTTCGTTTTAAAACAATTTTTGTTTTGTTTTGTTTTGTTTGTTGTCTTTTATCAATATTTTGACTTAAACAGTTTTTATTCAGGTTCGAGATCTTTGTTGTTTCTTTTTCAGAATAAACTAAAAAATTGGTGAAATGTGTTGGCTACAGTTGCCAGGCACACTGTACAGCTGTTTCTAAGCCCACCAAGGTTTTACTTCAGCAGTCTTTGGCAACGATTACTTAAAAAAAATAAAATTTAATTAAAAAGTTATGTTTAGAATGGAAACCAATTTGGACACAGTAGGGTGATTTGAATATTCTATTTTTTCACCCATTTTTTTTACAAAATATGTCCGATAAGAAAGAATATATTTTATTTATCACATCTGTAGCCAAGACTTTAGCCATTGATTGCAGGTATTTTGTTTCACATTAACCCTTAAGTAGCCGGAAATATTTAGGATAAAAATTCCACTTTAATTCACTTAAATAATGTATCATTTATTTAAAAAATTGTTAACACTTTGACCTCTTTACCAATTTGGTGCATAAAATCGTTATTACATACAAACTTTATTAAATTCGAAAGTAAAAACCAAGTTTTAAAAAAACCTGTTCATAGGTCAAGTACTCGTAACAGAATAAATATTTTCAAATTGTTAAATAAAAAATTAAATAAAAAACTTTATTGTTAAATTTAAATACATTAAATTTAAACATCAGCTGGAGCAGTTATCAAACGCTTATGGTAATCACAACCGAATTCAAAGAGTTCTTATAGCCAATTATCCATAATAATTAAGTTTCATGATCATCCTAATTAGTTAGGCTTACAGATATTTTGAATCTTCAATCTATACAGTCGGTTTCTACTACTGAAAATTGTCGTGTACTTAATCAACATTCGCTAGCCATGAAATACATGGATAGTACGTGCAACCACCAACATTCGGTTGTGGCACAAATCTGTTCTCTGTGTTCAGTATAAAAGTTAAATAAAAATGTAAATTACGGTCAGATAATCAAATACATAAAATTAAGTCATTAGTTGTTCCAGTTAACAAATGCTCGAGGTAATTACAACCGAATTAAAAGAGTTAGTGTAGCGAATAATCTATAACAACAATCAATACGTGCCAGATTCAACTGGAATCTTCCTCTTTATCAGTCAGGGTTACCGAAACTTTGTCTCTTCAACCGATACTGTCAATTTCCACTACGGAAAATTGTCTTGTACCCAATCAACATTTGATTGTAGCGATGAAATACATGGATAGCACTTGCTACCACCAACATTCAGTTGGCAAGGGTAAGTTGTTAGTAAGAGTTACCGCTACTTTGTCTTTTTAACCGATACTGTCAGTTCCCACTACTGAAAATTGTCGTGTACCTAATCAACATTGTTTATTGAAGTCTTTGGAAAAATTCGAAAAACGAACAATAAAAGACGAATCATTGTGCACCACGACAATGAGAGATCTCACACATCGGCTCAAACCAGCGCCTTTTTGAGCGGTCAAAACGTCGAATTGATGGGTCATCCGCCGTACAGCCCTGACTTGACTCCCAATGACTTCTTTTTATTGCCGCACATCAAGAAAAAAATGCCTGGTCAACGTTTTTCGTCGCCAGAAGATGCTGTTGAAGCGATCAAAAACCATATTTTGGAGGTGTCTCAATCGGAGTGGAAAAAGTGCTTCGACAATTGGTTTGAGCGCATGCAACAGTGTGTAAATCATGCAATACTTTGAAAAACAATAAAATGATTTTTGATGATAAATATTCGCATTTTCATTATTAGGCCAGAAATATACTGGCAAAGCATTCATGGCCGTTAAAATCAATTGCATTCACAGTGATTTTTTTTAAGTGTACCAAATCCTCCTCCAGTACTTTTTTACAAGCGACTGCAATTTTTCAAGCGTCTGCAAACCGCTAGTCATTTTAAATTTTCTTCACAATAAACATTACAGGTTAGAATCGAATTTAATCAATAGATCCCGATCAATAGGTGTATGGATTGTATGGTCCACTATTACAGATTTGAGAGAAGTTCCCCGTTTTCTGCTTAATCAAATAATAAGGAAAAGTATGCACGTGCACTCTACATACATATGTATGCATGCACATATGTACATACATATGTGTACGCCGATAGTACGAGTATAATAATGAACACTATTTATGTAGAGTAAGCGCGTTGTGGTCCTTTTTAAAATTTCACGCACGAATCAAATGTTACAACCCACGAACACCGCACGCTCACACATCCTGTATGCTGCAAGTGTACTTTGTCGGTTGTAGCATAAAAATATTTTTGCCTGATAAAAATTAATCCTGCGATTAACAGCACAACGGGCTCGCAGAGACTCTGCTCGACACACACACCACCGGCTGCTATAGATGCTGCTGTAACAAAGTAGCTAAAGTAAAGCGTTGCGTTGCGCGTCCTCTTACGGCGGCGTTACACATCAACATATTTCAACAAACAATTAAGTCACAACAAAATTTATACACTTTAAACGTGATTTGGAAAAAATTTTAGACTTTCAGTCTGCCATACAAGCGTGCATGCAGTGCTGGCTGGCTGGCAGTACGTACTCGTACCTATAATCATAGAGCTGAGCGTTTTGGTGCGTTGCTCAGCAAACACGGAGCTGGTGGATGGAAGGTCGAGGCAAATGCTGACGATGCTACTACAGCCAGGACGATTCTTATGCTCCTCGCTGCGATTACTATTTCCCTGAATAAATATCGTAAAACTTCTTGTAAGACACCGTGGGGAAGTGCTTACGTGAGTATGGGTGCGTGAGTGTATGTGCGTTTTGTATCTGTGTGCTGTAACACACTGTTATAAACGCACGCACGCACACATACATTTTTTTGGTTTAAATCTCAGAATGGATCATTAGGAACATACGCAACAATGTTGCGATGATGTGAGTTTTAATCGTTCTAATTAAGCCCCGGATTCATGTGTAAATATTTGCGTTGAATGGTGCGCTCGTGTTCGTCGGAGCGTGAGACGCCGCCTTCTCGTCTATATTAATTTTTCGCCTCAGTGGAAAATTTTCTGTTCAGAGTTTTTGTAGATTTTCGGCACAAGGGCGGGATATTGAAGGGAACACAATCAGAAAGTAAATAAGTAAGAAACGTGCATATTACGATGGAGTTAACTTCGTTGCATACTGTAGTTTATCCCAACTAATATGTCCTTATTTAGATAAAACATGCTTGTTTCGTCTTCAATAATTTCCCTCGATAAAGTCGTTTAAAAATCGCGATTGAAAGGGCATACTAATAAGCTCTGCGCATAGAAAACAGATTTTTTGCCACAACCGAATGTTTTGCCAACCGAATCTTGAAGGTTGCACGTTTGCATCGCTACAACCGAATGTTGAGTGGGTTGTTCATGGCAATTTTCAGTAGTGGGAACAGATAGTATCGGTTAGATGATTGTTGGAGCTAAATTTGTAAATGAATTGGTTGTTGTTATAAAGGGTGATCCATCTAGATGTATTTTTTCAGAAAAAAAAAAAAACAATATAAAAATTCAAATCATGTGTGGAATCTTTATTGCTAATTTGATAGGTCATAACGTATGCGGAATGAAATCGCAACAAACAAAAAACATTTTTTTTTTCTTTTAAACAAAAACAAAAATTTTATTTCAATTTTTTTTAAGATAATACATTGTACTAGTTTAATGTAAAAAAATATTTGGTCCTATTCGAGCTGCTTTGCGGCAATTTTTGAGGAACTTTTTCCATGGCTGTTGAAAATGTCTATGTTGGCATGTTTTGAAGCTCCTTTCGAATTTTTTGAATCAGTTTTTGGTAGTTTTGGGTCTGAAGTTATTTGCATATACTTTTCGTTTTAAATTTACCCAAAAAATCCTCAATTGGGCGTAATTGGGGTACATTGGGTGGATTTTCTTCTTTACATACATATGGAATTTGAAGGGTGTCCATGGCTTCCAATGTCTTCTTGGCGTAATGACTTGATGCTAAGTCGGGCCAGAAGATTACATTTAAGTTTCTATGCTTCTTATTCATAAATTCTTCAACTTTTGGTAAGCAGAAATTAATATATCTTTCAGAATTGACGGCCAAACCAGACTCAAAAAAACTGGTTCTGACATTCCATGCTGACTAATTGCAAGCCACAATAAAACTTTTTTAGGAAATTTTGAATGCTCCACATACTTTATTTTATCGTCTACGTGTTTTTTTCCTTCAAAAAAATGTTTTCCTTGCCATTCGTTTCCATCCAATGTGAATATGACTCATCGTCCATGATGCATACAATGTCGCTCTTGGCTTTGAATGTATTTTTGACCAAACTTCTAAGTCGAGACTTTTGGGTAACTTCTTGAGCTTCTGACGCTTTTGCCTTGTTTTTTCTGGACTTTCTCTGAATTCCCATATCAATCCGATACCTTTTCACTGTTTTTCCGTCACATTGGAACTTTTTGCCAAGCTCCCTATAGGATTTAGCGACTTTACCATCGGTAATTTTTCCAAGTCGGCTTCTCATGGAAGAGTCGTTCAGACTACACTTTTTTCCAGAACCACGTTTTCTTTCTGTTGTTTGTCTTTTCTTCGATTTACTCCTTGCTCTACAAAATGAGAAACGATATCGGATTTCTTCCAATCAGGGTGTTGGTCGAAAAAATTACAAATGGTTTTTCGACGTTGTTCTTCTTTTGACGACATTGCAAACAAAATAAATGATCAACTTCAGCAAAAATCAAATAGCAATATCACAAAACATGTGGCAAATGAAAA
Organism: Hydrotaea diabolus; assembly: GCA_963513945.1. Lineage (NCBI taxonomy): Eukaryota > Metazoa > Arthropoda > Insecta > Diptera > Muscidae > Hydrotaea > Hydrotaea diabolus. The sequence goes on from OY740717.1 coordinate 163,236,227, forward strand.
ATAACGGTACATTGTTTACATTTTTAATTTTGCTTTGTACCCAGCGTTGTAAAATTTGTTGCGATTTCATTCCGCAAACGTTATTATGGCATTTATTTTTTGGAGATAATTACCTTCAAATGTTGGCAACTGTTTTATGGAAATGAGCGTTCGGTGAGAAACGGGAAGATCCGCTGTTTCCGAACAAAATTTTGTTCAGTGATGAGGCCCAATTCTGGCTCAACAGTAAAGTCAATAAACAAAATTGCCGCATTTGGGCTGAAGAGCAACAAGAAGAGATTCAAGAGGTGCTTATACCCATAGAAAACCACGGTTTGGTGCGGTTTATAAGCTGGTGGAACCATCGATGCATATTTTTCAAAAATGATGATGGCCGGAACGTAACCGTGAATGGTGCTCGCTACCGCGCCATGATATCGATCTTTACGCTACCTGAAATTGAAGCCCGCAATCTGGACGACACTTGGTTTCAACAGGACGGTGCCACTTGCCATACAGCTGCCCAAACACTTTCGAAAAGCAGCTAATTTCACGTTTTGGACCGGTGAATTAGCCGCCTTGATCCAGTGATATCACACCTGTAGACATTTTTCATTGGGGTTACGTAAAGTCCAAAGTCTATGCTGACAAACCAGCTACGATTCAGGTTTTGGAAGCCAACATTACGCGTGTCATTAAGGCCATACCGGTCGAAATGCTCGAACGAGTCATACAAAATTGGACCCTCAGAATGGAAACCCTGAGGCGTAGAGTTGCGGCCAACATTTGAAGGAAATTATATTCAAAAAATAAATGCCATAAAATGTCCTTTTAAATTACCAATAAAGATTCCACACTTGATTTGATTTTGAATCTGAAAAAATACCTCTAGATGGATCACTCCATATATAAAAACACACTTTCTGTTATAATCTGTAAATTTGCATGGCATTTAGTTACATGGTTCGACATACCAGAACCAGGGCCGGCGGTTATGAAGTACAGATAAGTTTCATGTAGTCACCAAACCCCGTTAAGTTCCCTGCTGTTACCTATTATTGGTTGTCCCAACATCAAAATATAGTTGCTATAATAATTTATCAGTTCCAGTCCGTATAATTAATGTTATTTTCGGATTTGCGACGAAAAGTTTTGTTGATTTTTGAGTGAAAATCGGCGCTAATCCATAATCAAGGTACATATTTAGATTTGTTAGAAAATTGCACTGTTTCTGGACACTTATATGGCCCGAACATTAGGGGAAGATTTTTAGGCCTCAGAGCCCATAGACCACGTCCATTTGTCAAGACCTTGAAGTTAGCCAAATGGAAAAATTAATGTCATATGCAGATTCATCATAAAATCCAACTGCTTCTGACTATCCATATGTTCGAATCGTAAAATCAATGTTGTATTCTGGTTCGCGACGAAATTGTATTGTTTTTTAATACTCGTACGAGGTCATATCAATAATTTCCTGACTTTTCCAATAAAACAGTTTTTTTGCAAAAAAAAAATTACTTTTCAAAATAATATCCCTTGACCGTTTTTCCAATTTTGTATCCCTTTCGAAAAAGGATTTTTCGAGGTCCATAAAATAGACATTTGTTTCACAAATAATTTCATCGTTGGAGCTGAAACTCTTTCCACCGTGCCATTTCTTTGGGTTTGAAATAGGAAATAGTCACTGGGGGCTAAATCCGGAGAAAATGGCGGATGAGGTACCGATTCGTAACCCAATTCATTCAATTTTGCTGTTGAGACTGCACACCTATGCATCCGTGCATTACCTTGATGAAAAAGAACTACTTTCTTGGCCATATTGGGACGTTTTGTTTTAAATTCTCGTTAAATCGGTACAATAAGTTGGTATAATATTTGCGGTTTATTGTTTTTCCTATTTGAAGGTAATCGATGAGGATAATACTGCGTGCGTCCAAAAAAACTGTTGCCAAAACCTTAATCGCAGACAAAGTCACCTTGGCCTTCTTCGGAGCCGGTTCACCCGGACAAACCCATTGTTCAGACTGCTGATTGGGCCCCGGAGTGTTGTAATAGATCCATGTTTCATCCACAGTTACAAAACGCCGCAAAAACTAATTCGAATTGCGGTTAAACAACTCCAAACAATCCATTAAAGTTGTCACACGATTACGTTTATGGTCAATTGAGAGCAAACGCGGCACCAATCTGGCAGACAGCTTTGTTAAACCCAACTGATCATGTAAAATCGAAATCACACTGTCATATGAAATGCGTATGGCATCAACAATCTGGCGCACTTTAACTCTTCGATCGGCCAACATCATAACGAGGATTTTTTCAAAATTTTCGGGAGTGCTGACCTCAATTGGCCGTCCAGAACGTTCAGCGTCATTTAAACTTGGGCGACCACAACGAAAGTCTGTAAAGCACTTTTTTACCATTGAAATTGATGGTTCAGCGTCCCCATAGTATTTATCTAGCTTTTCATTGGTTTGATTGAAGGTTTTTTCCGCAAAAAATAATGTTTAATGAGCACTCGAAATTCACATTTTTCCATTTAAAAAAAACCCATTGAGGTTGAATGTTTTGAACAGCTGCTAAACACAAACTAAATGACAGAACTCTCTCAAAATTTAGTAGTCTATTAACAGATGGTACTTGATGGGATCAGTGTTGCATTTCATATAACTACAAGGGATCCTTATACCTACAGAAAATTTAGAATTTTTTCGTCAAACAAGTGGACTTTTATTTTTCTTTTCTGGAGATTCGGATTCCTCATATTTTCTAGTTATAACTACTGAAAATTACAGGGCATTAACTTGTATTCGATTGTACTGATGGAATACTCTAGGTTTATGTAACCTCAATCATAGGGTTCGCAAAAAAAAATTGGATGTGGAAAAGAATGTTCTCTGCGTTTGGTCGTTCGAATAGGTAACATTCGCCTAGCCCTGTATATAAAAACGTGTATCAATATAAACTATTTTTAATAGTTAGATCTTAGTAAAAAAAAACTGCGGAATGTGAAGTTTCTTGAATATCGGTACATATTTTAGACGGCGGTACGAACTAAGTCCCCAATGAACTAAGTCCCCAAAACGAAAATGAACTAACCCCCCAAAATTTTATACAGGAGGAAACAACAACGATTTTTGGGACTTAGTTCATTATTTGGGGATTTATTTCAGTTTCAAATTTAGGGAGTTAGTTCATAATGAACCAACTCCCCAATTCCAAGGAACGAAATAAATCCCCAAAATTATTTTTGGGGAGTTAGTTCATTTTCACTAAATACCAAAATTATTAAAAATTCCATTATAAGAACCGTTACAATTTCTGTACGCATTCTCTTCTTTGATTGTGAACATAGTGTCTTCATTGAAAAAAATAATTAGTTTGTGCTATTACGTCGTGGAGTGAACATTAAAAGTAAAAAAAACAAGATGAGTTTTGAAATTATCTCTGGAAATCGCAGAAATAGTGAGCTTTTGTACCATTTCGATCAAAAAATGATATATATGAAAAAGTCTACGTATCAAAATGTAATTAAATATGAATGCCGAAAAAAAACTTGCAAAGCTAGGATGAATCTACTTCCTGATGGAACTTTGGTTCCAGCAAAAAATTTGTGGAGCATAACCACGAAAATGAGGAGGAAGCCTACAAAGAGTTAAAGGCTTTAACTACAATTAAGAAGGATTGTGTGGACATGTCAGGGATTCTAGGAGGCAGTAAGACAAATTTAAGTTCTATTAGAAGAGCATTTCGCAGGACTTGTGAAAGGTAAGTAAAAAAGTGATAAAATTTTAAATTTTTACTAACATTTTAATTCTGCAATCAGGATGAAACGAAAAACATTGATTTTGCAAAAATATTGATGGATAAAAATATTGATGGGATTGATCAACATTCATAACCGATTATGAACAAGGATTACGAAAAGCTGTTAACTTGGTTTTTCCTCGCGCAAAGATAGTTGGATGCTGGTACGTATGTATATATTAAAAATGTGAAATTATTTTAAGTTTTTTCCGAGAATTTAAATTGCCAATACTTTTAATACTTTTGTTTAACGAATTTAATTTATCATAACGTATTACACTCAAACGGAATAGCTATTTATGCACCAGCATTTTATAGTTAATAAATTAATAGTTTTGGAGTCGAAAAAAATTTTTTTTGGTGTAAATCGGTTGGAAATAAAAAATTCGCGCGAATTATGATAAATTAAATTCGTTAAAGAAAAGTATTAAAAGTATTGGCAACTATATATTAATTTTTTTCAGGTTCCATTTTTGCCAGGCTGTTAGACGGAATATCTGTAAGCATAAAACGTTATTGGAGTACATAAGATCATCAAAGAGTGCGTCCCTGCTTTACCATAAAATTCTGGCCCTTCCGTTATTACCAGCAGACTTAATACGGTGTTCATTTAATGAAATGAAATCGCACATATTTTTGATAGATAGCGATGGCTTATTTTTCCCATTTTTAAAGTATTTTGAAAGGCAATGAATTAACAAGGTAGTAATATATAGTATAATTTTTTTTTTAATAATCTTAAAATGCATGCATTTCATTTATTAGATTGGCTGCAAAAATTTCTCAGTGCATAAACAGGTTACTAGAACGACCTGTGCCGTCGAGGCTTATAATGGCATTCTTGGTCGGTCAGCTGGAAAAAATGGGCACTTCTTTAAATTCGTCCGCATAATTCAAGAAGAAGAATTTTTCAAAAGCAGACGTTTTTCCATATTATGCGAAAGTGGAGGATCCCTAGCGAAAAAGAAAGGACAGTGTGGAAAAGAACAATAAAATTAGGGAGGCAACTTTACTTCTGGATGAAGGAAAAATAACAGTGGCCACATTTCTTTCACGAATGGTTTATGAAAAAAATTAAATATGTGTGGATATGGTCCCAAAGCTGAATATTTTTGAAGAAGAGTCATCCGAAGATGAAATGCCAGAAGAACTTGAAGAACAACCAACTCGCAACAATGACACCGAATGCATTATTTGTCAAGCTAAGACTGCAAACATTGTCCTTCTTCCTTGCAAACATCTAAAGATTTGCGATGACTGCATTTTCAAACTACAGGCAGATTCAATTTCAAAAGGTTTGCAAAATTATTGTTGCCCATATTGCCGCCAAATAGTGGAAGACACCATGCAAGTATATGTTTAAGTTTTTTTTTCTCGTAATTAGATAGATATTAATATGAACTGTTTTTTTTTTAATTTGTTATTATCGAATATGTCTCAGTTGCTCAGTTATAATATATTAATAAAATATATCAAAAAAATGGGGACTTATTTCATTTTAAAAATGCGGAATAAATTCATTATGAACTAACTCCCCAGAAAATGGGGAGTTAGTTCATTTTTATTTTGGGGATTTATTTCATTTCATTGGGGGTTTATTTCATTTTCTAAATTGGGGATTTATTTCATTATGAAATAAATCCCCAATTTTGGGGGGTTAGTTCATTTTCGTTTTGGGGACTTAGTTCATTGGGGACTTAGTTCGTACCGCCATTTTAGACCTGGACTTTGATTAGAACGGTGGACGGACATCGCTTAACATACATAGATAACATAAAACGTACCTCCCCTTCTTTTAGGTATTAAAAACTTCAGTACTAAATTATAAATAAAATTATAGGGTTGATGTAAATTGTCAGATTTGAAAACAATTCCATACTTTTGAGAAGTTACATTCCGAAAGATGAATTTAAATCACCCGTCAAACCAAAGTTCACAATGTAGTACAAGTATACGCGTATACTTCAAACTGAGATTAAGTCAATTCCCAAAAAAAGATTTGCAGACTTTTTCCCTTTTTTTGTCTTCCCTTGCTAAGTCCTTGCCTTTAATTTCTTTTTCTTTGTTGATAATTTGCTATTTGATGTTTTATGAATTTTAAACAGTTCGAAACTCAAACCGAATGGAAAGCTGAATGAAAATCACAAAAAAAAAACTCTAAATGAATATCGCCCCCTTTTTTGAAAAAGGCTCACAGTTAATTGTTACGGAAGGAAACGGCACGAAGGGAATCAAAACGAAAATGAGAAAAATATTATTAAGAAACATAAGATTCACCTTGGGTTGTCTCCTTTACTTTACTTTATTTTCTTTTGTTTGTGGGAAAAGTGTAAAAGGGTCAGACCATGTCGCTTTTGTTGTTGTCATTAAAATTTGGGAAGATATTCTCTTGTAAGGCTGGTGTTTCCACGTGGGTGGATGTTTGCTACGAAAACATTTGGAGATTTTTTTCCGGATACTTTCGGACCGAACACTTTTAATCATTAATTAGAGTTTTTTGTTTTGTTCTCTGCGGTGGTAAGCAAAGCTTGTCCATATCACTCGACCTTTTGATAAAAGTGACAGAGTTTGTAAAGCGGGCATACGATTTTCGTAGCGTGCTTCTTTATGCGGTGTGGAGGGTTTCGAGTTTGTGGGTGGGGGGTTTAACCCCAAATGTTATTAAACATTGGAAAGCGGCAATTTTTTTCATTACTTAACTCAATATTCTTTCGAAATTGTAGGTGTAAATATTTGTGCAGAGAAAAGATTTTTCTTCAAAATTAGGTTAAAGCTATAGCGGAACGTTTTAATTTTTTAAAAATTAAAACGAGGCAAGTCAGTATCTTACTTCCGTGGAAGAAAATAAATAGCTTTACGCTTGACTAACCTACAACTAAACTTCTTTCCAAAGTCAATGCCTTGTTGCACAAATATTTCGTTTATTGCAAATATGTTTTGGCCGGAATGGGGCACCAAGACGGCTGTACGCAAGTTTGTGCAGAAATTTCTTGAGACTGACATGCTTGTGGGCTTTCTCTGTTGTCGTACGGTGCGAACAGACCAGAAGAAGGCTGCCATTGCCAAGAGTGTGCCACTCACTTAGTCCTGGAACTTCGCCAATTCAAAATTTTCGGCCTGATGCGAATTTAGCATTGGAACCTCTCGTTATTCGCTTAATGATCGCCCATAGATGACGCAACATTTGTTGGTCCCCGGGAAGTTATGGTTAGTTTGAGCAAATATCACAACACACGCAAGCCAGGTGCCTTCTTCCTCGTAAATGCCAGAGCATTTCTTCCTCGTAAATGCTAATAAGTGACTAAACTCTAAGCTTTGCACAATGGGGAAGGTTGATTTAGGAATCGATATTGTGCCATCGATTTTACGATAGATTCTTTCATGAGGAAAAAAAAGGTACCTAAAAAAAATATAAGTTGAAAAAAAGAAGAAAAAAATAAATTTGGGCGCCTGGAAAATGATTTTCTTTAATATGTCGCAGTGGAACTTTTTTTCCTTATGCCAAAATCTATCGAAAAATCAATGGCACAATATCGCAAAATGTGTGTCCTTACATATCGGCCCAACCCAATGTACAAGCTAATTTCTTAAATGCAGTAGCTTTTCGGAGCCGGCTTTAAATGATAGTTCCTGGTTAGTGAGTTTATGAATTATACCCGCATGTTCGTTACTGGAAAGTTAATAGAAACTTGGACGTAATATTACGGCCTATGTTTTTGTGTGCGATCTGTGTGCCGAACTGGTGCTATGGTTATTGTGCACGACTATTATAGAAGTAAACCCAGGGTCTACTTTGGGTAAGATCATCTAAATATGTTTTGGCAGCGGTTTTCCTTCTCGTAAATGGTGGGCTCTTTACGAGTAAAAGATTAATCCCTACGACATATAAAAACCTCTCTAAAAATGTAATCGCCGTCCGGATCCGGCGTTTAACAGTAGGTTCCACAACTGGCTCGGCAGTACCTCATCCGATCAACCCAATATTTCAGTACATTTTCGATTGTTTTCGAATAAAATTGGAAGAAAAAAATTCAGTACTTTTTTTACAGCCGATTTAAAATTATGATTTGATTCACACTCAACCATACTATGATCTCCACAACCATAGTATGATCCTCACAACCATAGTATGTTTCATATACAACCATAGTATGATCCTCACAACCATAGTATGATTCACACGCAATCATGTTATGATCCCTACAACCATAGTATGGTCACACACAATTATACTATGATCCCCATTATAATTTATTAGAATTTGTTTAAGTTGTCGACAATAGATTTGATCCCCAATTTTATTTATTAGAATTGGTTTAAGTTGTCAACAATAGATTTAAATTATGAAAATTATTCAAAAATACATTAAATTCAAAATAATAAAAGTGATTTATTTCACAGTAGAAAAAATAAGTTTAAATAAACGTAAGCGTTTTTATTAAAAATATTTCGGTTAAATAAAGCCAAAGCAGCTTGTTTAAAAAGTTTTGATTTCGATAAAAAAAAGTACTATTATTGCATAAGATCTGTACCAATAACATTTGTTCTTAAACGCATATTTAAATGAAGAAAAATTACAATCATACAGTGTGATTGCCGTAATCATATTATTGTTAACACAAAATGCAAAACACAATACTTTTGTCGCATCAACCATATTTATATTGTTGCTATAACGATATTTTCATTTTTAAATTTGGCAATAATACTTTTGTTACATTTCAACAATATTAATATTGCAGCAATAATACTATTGTCAAAAATAAATTCAGATAACAATGCTATGGTTGCGACGAAAATACTTTTATTGCGGAGAACATATTATTATTGTCGTGACCATGTAGTAACCATGTTTTTTCTCTGCGTGCATCGGCCTATATTTGTAGTTGCATCGACTCTAGGTCAAAGTCTATTGGCATTTAAGTACGTAGAAGGGACATACATACTGTTACAACATTGAACACACCCATTTCCATAGTAGAACTGAACATACCCCGTTAATGTCATATGGGTTTTGAAAGCTAACCTCAATAGCGTAAGTCTGTAACGGGATTTTAAAATTGTTTCAACTTTCATCATGGAGTGATCAGATAATGAGAACAGTATCGCTGTAATAGCGCTTTTCAAGTGTGAAATGAAAAAAGCGATATTTTCAAAACGCTCCGACCACTAGGGATTAGCCGCATGTTCGTCTACCGATGCATACAATTGTTTGAGGGACTGGAGATGCAAAAGACCGCCACCGGTCGGACCGCCCACGCTCTGTTCGAACACCGCATGTCATCAAAGCCGTTAAATCAAGAATTCAAAGAAATCCGCTCCGAAAACAGAAAATCATGGCCCTTGAGATAAATTAAATATCACGCAAAAGTCCATGAGTCGATTCATTAAAAAAAGACTTGGAACTTGGGGCTTTCAAACGACGTACCGAACATGCAGTCAGAACTTTAAAAAAAAATAGGATTGAAAAATACAAACGTCTTTTGGTGAAGCACGCCGATGCCTTGCACAGAAAAATTTTGTTCACCGATGAAAAAATTGTTAACGTTTAGGAAAAATTTAACAAGCAAAATGATTGTGTATGCGCGGTCATCTAAGGAAGCATCTGAACTGATCCCAAGGGTGGAAAAAGGTCATCACCCAGCTTCAGTCATGGTTTGGTGGGGTGTCTCTTACGATGGGGTCACTGACCTTCATTTCTGCGAGCAAGGAGTCAAAACATTGGCCAAAGTTTACCAAGAAATCGTTTTGGAAGCTGTTGTGAAGCCTCTTAACAATTCCCTGTTTCAAAACCAGCCATGGACTTTCCAGCAGGATTCTGCGCCGGCCCTTAAGGCTAAAACGTCCCAGGCCTGGTTTCGAAACAATTTGCCAGCGTTCATTTCCTGTGCAGAATGGTCCTCAGGCAGTTCAGATTTGAGCCCATTGGATTACAAATTGTGGACGGTTTTAGAGGACAAGGTTTGTCACAAAAGATACCCCAACATTGGATCTCTTAAGACTGCTTTGGTTCGAGCTGTGGCCAATTTTGCAATGGACGAGGTTCGTGCAGCTATTGACGATTGGCCAGTGCGACTTAAGGAGTGCGTAAAGGCAAAAGGCGGACATTTCGAATAAGTAGATTCTTTTTGGATACAATATACATCAATAAATATATTAAAAAAATTTGGTTCAAAAACATTCAGTACTTTTTATTTTACAGCATAAAACGTGTGTAACAGAATTTATGTCCCTACTAAGTATTTAAAAACTTCTACCCTGGTATATTAGCATATATATCTTTAAAAATTCCTTACCTAAAGCATGCAGCTTAAGGAATTGTAGCACTACCCTGTAATAGAAGATTTGCATGTCTACTTCAAAGAGGAGTATCCACATATCGTCATCCTGTATCACACATTGGCGGCTCATGTTTTGACGTTCTTACATATGTTCGAAATGGAAACCTTTTCAGTGGGTTTTTTCTCTACTTAATTAAATAGGATTTACCCAAAGAATTCAAGCTATTTGAAGTGGTTTTAGAGATTAAGCAACATTGATGTACGAAATCATACACATACCTGCACATACTATGTACTTATACATACTCGTACACTGTACAACCAAGGACCGCATATAGGATTAAAAGGGGGCCATACAACAGGCCTTTATCTGAAGGCAGAAAAGCTTCGTGGAGAGATAGGCAATAATAGAGGTTGTAATAAGTTTGGAAGTAAGTATGGCCATTGTATTTTCAAAGTCCTGTCGAGAATATGTGTATAAAAAACAATCGTTCGAATTAATTTACGGAATAAAACAGGATTAAGACTCCGAAGCAGCCTTAGAAACAAGCAAACATTTAATCAGGATATAGTCAAATCCAATAGCTGCCGTAACCGGCGTATGGTCGTATTCAGCAGCAGAAGTTATCTTGCGCATAATCGAATTTAAGGCGCCCACCAAATCGCCCATTTAATCGACTTTGAAACTAGGCTTACTTGCGTGGTTTTTGTGCACGCTGGCCATCGCTGGCCAAGACGTTTGATTTACTTTCTTACACACATAAAATAAACTCTTTGTAACAAGCAAAGGATCTACGAAATCTCTTAGTCCCATCCATTCTTCTTTTTCGAATCATCCTTGAAGACTAGCATCTAATCCTCTTCTATGTCCGATGTTCTGTCCCATATTGTAAAGCCTATGAAAGTTTTCTCAACAAAAGTGATAAGAATTTTTTTTTAAGCATGTTGGATTCTTCTAGATGGAGAGCAACTTTAGCTCTTTAGTAAATAGGATGGGCGTTAATGGCAGCGTGTTATTGAGTTTTGAGTATTCCAGTCCTGCCTTGGGAGCCTCAATTCTTCTGTGATAACTACGCCGGGGCAGATTGTGGAGGTTGGAATGTGTGTCTGTGTTCACTGCACTTCTCTACCCGGACACCGTATAGAAATACAGGGTAGGCGATTTAACATTTAAATTTAAATCGGTTGTTAACAAAAAAAGTACTGGGTATTTTTGCTGTGTGCGTGGCTTCGTCTTGCTAAAACTAAGTATGTAGCTGATTCGATTATCCACGATTTTCTCAGTCGTATTTACCGATTGCTTAATAAACTCACCCTAATGTATATACTGCATTGTATGATGTTAGGTGTGTTTCTTTCATGCTAAAACTTCTATCCAAAGATGTTGGTTGAACATGTACGAGTAATTAAAATGCCTCAACTCAACTTAGAAATCAGATTGGAAGTTTTACTGCCTTAATTCTGTAAGGCGTTTCTAATTGCAAAGCATCTACGAAACCCCTTAGTCCCGTTCACTCTTCTTTTTTAAATAGTCCTTGAAGACAAGCGTCGAATACTTTCCTATGTCTGAGTTTCTGTCTCATTTTAAATAGTTATGAAGCCTTTGAAAGTTTTCTCCAAATAAATGGTCGCAGCCAACTCCTAGGATTGTAAGTCTATAAGAATTTTCTTTAAGCATGTTGGATTCTCCTAGATGGAGGGCAACTTAAAATGGACTTTTATGGCAGCGTGAAATTAAGTTTTGAGTAAACTAGATCTGCCTTGGGAGCCTTTTTTTTCTGTGGATAATTAGGCAGGGGCAGACTGGAGAGGTTTGAATGTGTGTGTTCACTGCAGTCCTCCACCAGAGCACCGTACAAGAATACTTAGTAGGGGCATAAATAAAGTTACTCACGTTTTATGCTGTAAAATAAAAAGTACTAAATGTTTTTGGACCAATTTTTTTATATATTTATTGATGTATATTGTATCCAAAAAGAATCTACTTATTCGAAATGTCCGACTTTTGCCTTTACACACGTCTTAAGTCGCACTGGACAATCGTCAATAGCTGCACGAACCTCGTCCATTGGAAAATTGGTCACAGCTCGAACCAAAGCAGTCTTAAGAGATATAATGTTGGGGTATCTTTTGTGACAAACCTTGGGGTATCTTATGGGCCGGCGCAGAATCCTGCTGGAAAGGCCATGGCTGGTTTTGGAACAGGGAATTGTTAAGAGGCTTCACAACAGCTTCCAAAACGGTTTCTTGACCGATTTTTTGACTCCTTGTTCGCAGAAATGCAGGTCAATGACCCCATCGTAAGAGACACACCACCAAACCATGACTGAAGCTGGGTGATGACCCTTTTCCACCCTTGGGACCAGTTCAGATGCTTCCTTAGATGACCGCGCATTTTGCTTGTTAAATTTTTCCTGAACGGTAATAAATTTTTCATCGGTGAACAAAATTTTTCTGTGCAAGTTATCAGCGTGCTTTACCAAAAGACGTTTTCAATTTTTAATCCTATATTTTTTTAAAGCTGCAGTCAATAAATGTCCGGTACGTCGTTTAAAAGCTCCAAGTCCCAAGTCTTTTTTTAATGATTCGACTTATGGACTTTTGCGTGATATTCGTCTCATGGGCTATGATTTTCTGTTTTCGGAGCGGATTTCCGTGAATTCTTGATTGAACGGCTTTGATGACATGCGGTGTTCGAACAGAGCGTGGGCGGCCCGACCGGTGGCGGTCTTTTACATCTCCAGTCTCCTCAAACAGTTTTATGCATCGGTAAACGAGCATGCGGCTAATCCCTAGTGGCCGGAGCGTTTTGAAAATATCGCTTTTTTTCATGTCACACGGTTCTCATTATCTGACCACTCCATGATGAATGTTGAAACAATTTTAAAATCCCGTTACAGACTACCGCTATTGAGGTTAGCTTTCAAAACACATATGACATTAACGGGGTATGTCTGAGCCTAAGCTCCGACATATTTTAACATGGATATGTGGGAACAAAAAAAAAAACAATAAAATTTACTCACGAATTCAAATGTAACATTTGTTTGGGCACTGACATTAAGGTGGGTAAATTTAGAGCTCGTCCATGGTGTCAAAATAGCTGTTTTTAACTGATTTTACATCACATCCAGAGACGCAGGGCCACATCCGACTAAAGCTTTTTTACTAATTAGCGTTTGAGTAAGCATTATACATATGCAAAAATAAACTACCAATTTTTTGATAATTAGAACCAAATAAGTATTTTTAATCCAATTGTTGATAGCATCAAAGAATTTGTTTTTTAAAAATCATTCGTTTTTTATTCAATTCTAATAGGGCACACAGCATCATGTGCCAGCATCATGTGTCAAATTGATTTATGAATGTCATACTGAATTTCGAAAGGCCCTATTCGCAGACATTCCCAACCCTGCCTGCCTCGGCTGGGATACAATAATCAAACACTTGTGTGTGTGTGTATTTGTCTTTCTTTTATATTTCAAGGAATCAATTGATAAATCGCATTGATTGGAAAAATTCCGACTTAAATTTAAAAAGTTGAAAAACAAATATTTTTTTGAGATGGGACAAATGTTCTCGCACCGGCACGCATTCACAGACGCACACTAAGACGCGAGTATAGGTGTATGGGTAAATACACACATCAATCCAAAGTGACACATATGAACGGAAAAGTTTGTCATTGTGTTCCGGTGTTACCCGCCAGGATAAATTTGGCAAAAAGAAAAGTGCAAACATCCTCACTAATGCATAGATGTCTGCTCAAACACTTATACACACACACTGTATACGAGGGTGGTTCGGAAACTTCTTAGCTTAGCACAAAAAGCGCGGTATAAACAGAAAAAAGTTGTGTTTTGGAAACTTCCATCTCTGCTATGAACACATTTTAAATTTTGTTTCGATCTGGCAACTCCTTCATATAGAAACAGGTGTTCACAAAAGACGCATCCGCGATTTTTTTACAATAGAAAAATTAGAAATGCGTGGTGTCATTAAATATTTACATAAAAAGGTTTATCGGGACAAGAAATTCATAATGATATGGTGAATGTGTTAGGTGAAAGTGCTCCTTCATATGCAACAGTAAAAAATTGGGTTGCTGAATTTAAACGTGGTCATACAAGCATCGAAGATAAACGACGTAGTGGACGTCCAAAAACAGCAACAACAACAGAAATTGTAGCCAAAGTGCATGATATGGTATTAAATGATCGACGAATAAAAGTGCGTGAAATTGCTAATATCATGGGCATCTCAAATGATCGAGTCCATTTAATTTTGCATGAAGAACTACAGATGAAAAAGCTTTCTGCAAGATGGGTGCCGGACTTGTTAACAGTCGACCAAAAACGCATAAGAATGAACATTTCTCAAGCTTGTTTGGATCGTTTTCATCGAAATAAAATGGATTTTAAGCGTCGTTTCATAACTGTTGATGAGACATGGATCCACCACTATACTCCAGAGACAAAAGAACAATCCAAACAATGGACTGAAGCTGGAGGAAGTGCCCCAAAGAAGGCAAAAACAATTCAATCGGCTGGTAAGGTTATGGCAACGGTTTTTTGGGACTTCAAAGGTATTTTATTGATTGACTATCTGCAAAAGGGTAAAACCATAAATTAAGAGTACTATTGCAACCTTTTAGATCAATTAAATGTACAAATTCGAGAAAAACGTCCTGGCTTACAACACAAAAAAATAATTTTTCATCAAGACAACGCACCAGCGCTCAAATGAAGATGCAATTACAGTTGTAAACCGCTATTTTGAAGACCTTGAGGAAAACTATTTTAATCAAGGGATAGAATTGCTAGATAAGCGTTGGACTAAGTGTATTGAAGTTTCAGGAGATTATATTGAAAAATAAAAATATTTTTGAAAAACTAACTATTCTCTTTCATTGATAGGCTAAGAACTTTCCGAACCGCCCTCGTAAGTATACACTTGTATTTGTACTTGCAAAGTGTGTGTGAAAGAAAGTCTGTACGAGTAAATTTCTATGATTCGATACGGGCGTATGTGTTGCAAAAAACAAGCAATGTTACCTCTTGGAAGGACGAAAGAAAAATACATCCTTGATTTCACTTGAATCCATGAATTGCTACTTGTACGTACCGTACCGTACACTGTGCCAATACTCCTGGCGTTCCAAAATCTCTGAGCGTTTTACACATTCCTCCAGCTCCATGCAAGTGGAAAGTGTAAATGGGAATATGTTTTTCTCTTCTGGGAAACCAATCGATTTATTTCATCTGAGGGTGTCTCAGAACACATCAGACCAAGCACACGAATGGATCTGTGAGTACGTGCGTGTATGTGTCGGTGTATCTGTCCAAGTGTGCTTTGAAAAATTTTGTGTGAAAAACTTTATTCTTTTTTTTGTTGTTGTTGTTTTTATCATTTTAAAGTATGAAAAAGAAAAAAAAACTTATTTTGGCAAAAAAATTGCTAAATTGAAAATACCACAAGCCAGAGGAAACAAAAAAAGGCAAACTGGCATGAGGGAGATTGGCGTGGGTGGAAAAAAGGACATAAAATAATTTATATTTGGCTTCAGGGGAAATTACCAAATTTGTCACAATAAAGAAATGAACACACACGCTGGAGATTGAGTCGATTCACATGTGTTCGCTACCAATTAAAGGGAAACTTGAAAGTGGCACAAGGACTCTGATTCCTAAGGACACTCAGTTCGACACAAAGTTGACCGATATGTTATTTTCTTCTTAGAAAGTTCTTCGAAACTCAGGTGATTATTTAGAAAAAAACTTGTTTTTGAGCTTTAACAGAAACAAGGAACGAAACATATTACATTTTTATACCCTCGCACTACTGGGGCCGGCCTAGGTCCAATTGAGGAGAGGAACATATTACATTAAGAAGGTATACACATTTCGCGTCATCAGGTTGGGGCCCCTCTATCGGTTATTTGTTTGTGATTTTTTCTAATTTCCCATCGCACCCAAATTCGTAATTTTTGAAGCTCGAAAGAAGAACCATAATACCGGATGGAGCGCGGTAATTTGCTTTTTTGCACTACAAGCTGTGGCAGAACTGTTGGTCGAAGAGAGTGGGCGTTGCTTATAGTGGCTGACGGGAGATTTGTATTCGTCTGCCTTTCAGTTGCCATCATGCATTGGACACGTGAGGAGAGGTCATTTTCTGTTGAAGCGTATTTTTCAAATGCACACTCGATCATTGCAGTGCAGCGTGCTTTTCGTTTGCGATTCCCTGTTCCCCCACGCGGACGTGTTCCTGGACGGCAATCAATTGTAAATTGGGTAACTTCAGCAGGGAATGTGTCATGTACACGAAGGGGACCTGAGAGAAGGATTACAACACCACAAAACATCGAAAGTTAGAGCAGCAGTACTGCAATCTCCAAAACGCTCTGCACGGAAGCAATCACTTGCTCTTGAGATTTCCAGACGTTCTCTGCACCGGATTCTTCATTATGCACTAATTTTCACCCGTATTAAGAGTGCGTGGTCCAAAAAATTTCGGCACAGGCATATTTTACACGGCGGACCTCTTGTGAAGATATTCTTGCAACTATACCCCGTGACACAATTGTGTTCTTTTCTGATGAGACCACGTCACTTGGTGCGCCATATCACAAGTAGGCATCATTGGGCCTTACATTTTCCAGGACAACCCTCTTGCCGTAACTGTGAACTCCGAACGGTACTTGACTATGATACAGTATTTTTTGCAGCCGTCTCTTGAGGCAATGCAATTAGAGGATACATGATTCCAACAGGATGGTGCTACTGCACACACAGCGAGGGTTACCATGAATTGTTTTAGACAAATGTTCCCCGAAAGGCTTTTCTCTTTGAGGGGTGATGTGTGTCCGGCACGCTCACCAGACCTAGCCCCATGCGATTTTTTTCTTTGGGGTTACCTGAATTCGAATGTGTATATCAACCGTCCCAACACCTTGGAAGACCTAATTGACATTATTGAGGCTGAAATTGG
The DNA here is from genome assembly GCA_963513945.1 of Hydrotaea diabolus. Taxonomy (NCBI): domain Eukaryota; kingdom Metazoa; phylum Arthropoda; class Insecta; order Diptera; family Muscidae; genus Hydrotaea; species Hydrotaea diabolus. The sequence goes on from OY740717.1 coordinate 163,253,287, forward strand.
CAGAATACCAGTCGACATGCTTGTTAGAGTTCATGAAAACATCAGAAAACGCATGCAGCAGTGTGAAGGTCGACATTTGCCAGATACACCATTAAAACCATGAATTTTCAAAATTCCCTTACTTGTTCAATATTATTAAAATATAAAATAAATTTTTCTAAGGTCCATAATTTTTTTATTTCATTACCAAATAAGCAAATTACCGCGCTTCGCCCTGTATTTATAACGCGTACGAAGGAAGTGGTTGACGCGCCCCAGTCTAGTACCTCCAGTGCAAATTTCGCTAATTTTTGGTCTTTGCATAATAATTTTAATAATGTGTGATCCAAGTAGAGATACTTTTTTCAATAGCCTTTTTTTAACAGATCACGCGTGAGTCGTGTCATGCTGTAATGTTATTTTTGTTTAGTATTGTTTGGCATTTCTTCATGGAAAGACTTACGCCTGAACAAAGTTTACAAATCGTTCAACTTTATTACGAAAATTCACGTTCTGTGAGGAATGTGTTTCGTGCACTTCGTTCAACTTATGGTCAACATAATCGGCCTACTGAGCGTTCTATTCGCAACACCATCACCCATCTTGAGACCCAGCATTCATTATTGGATAATATTCGACCTAATAGACCACGTCCAGCACGCAGTGAAGAAAATGTAGCGGCCGTAGCTGAGAGTGTACACCAAGACCGTGGATAGTCGATTCAGCGCCGTTCGCAGCAACTCGGACTGACGTATGGAACGACTTGGCGCATTTTACGACGAGATCTTCAATTGAAAACGTACAAAATACAGCTTGTGCAAGAACTGAAGCAGCCCGAAGTTCCCAAGCGACATCGCTTCGCCCTATGGGCTCTTGAAAAGTTCCAAGAAGTTGCGACGTTTTCGAGCCAAATTTTGTTCAGCGATGAGACCCATGTCTGGCTCAATATGGGTATGTAAACAAGCAAAATTGCCGCATTTGGGGCGAAGAGCAACCAGAAGAGGAAAAACATCGAGAAAAAACGGTGTGGTGTGGTTTGTGGGCCGGTGGAATCATCGGTCCATATTTCTTCAAAAATGATGCCGGTGAGAACGTAACCGTCAATGGCAACCGTTATCGTGCCATGATAACAGACTATTTGATGCCTGAAATTGAAGCTCGTGATCTCGGCGACATTTGGTTTCAACAAGTCGGCGCGGCGCCACTACCCACACATCATATCAATCAATGGATTTATTGAGAGAACACTTCGGTGAGCAGATAATTTCACGTTTTGGGCCGGTCAATTAGCCACCAAGATCGTGTGATATCACACCGTTAGACTCTTTCCTGTGGGGATATGTAAAGTATAAAGTTTATGCGGACAAACCCGCTTCGATTCAGGCCTTGGAGAAAAACATCATTCGGCAGTTACCAGACAAAATGTTCGAATAAGTCATTGAAAATTGGACTCAACGGATGGACCATCTGAGACGTAGCCGCGGCCAACATTTTATAAGACATAATCTTCAAAAAAATAAATGCCAAAGAATGTTCTTTCAAATGATATAAAACATTCCCCATTCAATTTGAATTTTCTGTGTAAAATGGATAACGCGATTCAGTTGATAACACCGTTCAACACGCTTTTGCACACATGAAGAAGACCTATATATTCGGAATCTACGTCGAAAAATAAATTACCCGTGTGTCCCAGTTTTTCTAGATCAATTCGTATTTTCGCGAAAAATGTGAATATATATTTGGTTAAAAACCACTTATATAGACATATTTTGTATTAACATACAAGTCCATATCCATAAATTTTTTTGCAAATATACGAATTGATGCAGAAAAAGTGGGATACACGTGTATTTTATTTTTTCCTCCTCTTTCAGAATATACTAATTTTTTTCATGCAACCAAAAGCTTAAATTTGTCATACAGTGTAATAAGTTATTAGATGGAGATAAAGCCTTTAATAGATTAATGTAGCCTCTACCATGCACCTTTTTGTACCTTCCACACAAACTACCCCCATTTAACCCAATTAACATTTTCCCTAATGCAAAAAATGTCGGTTAAATTTTATATTCTGGCATATGTTTATTTTATTATTGTACGCCCATAAGAAAAAACTGGACGTCTTGCCCAATCTAGAACGTCCCACCCAAACGAATGTTTTCGAGATTTCAATAAAATCGGTACGCCTCAAGCAACGGAGAACGGAACGATTAATCCTGAGATCCAGCAGGTTTCTAATTTGAGAAAAATTATGTGTGGGCAAACCCTACCGCTTGGTGAAGGGTTGAGCTTCATCATACACCCCCGGTTGAAAAACGCAACACGATGGAAAAATTACGATATTTTTAAGGAGCTTTTTTAGATAACCGGTTCTTTAATACGTTTGAAGTTCTTCACAAAATACACGAAATGTAGTTATTGGCTTATTTGCGATAACGGATAAATATTACTATGTTTACTTATGGATATTTTGAAAACCGGTCGATATTTCGCTATTTATCTACATATCAATGAATACGTCCAATTTTTTTTATAGAAGCACATACGTAAGAAGAAACTGAACATGCCAACTATTTTTGAGAGGAAAGAAATATCTGTAAATACAAATAAAAAAGTTGACAGACAGCATATGGAAATATGCCCAAATTTGCCTAAATTTCAAGAGTAATTCACATGGGGATTCATTGGCAATTTGAACAGAGCAATTTGCTATGGGAACAAATTAAAGTCAGTTTAAAAATAAATCAATTTAATTGAAATTAAATTTCGTCTTTAAAAATGATAATATTCTTTTTCTCTCCATAAAGATGTGCATTTACCGAAAAGGATTCGATATTTTAAAGTCGTATAACACCTTACCATACACACAAAATTTAGTTATTATTAAAATTTAATACGTGTGGTTTATATACTTTACAGTAATAAACATACTTTATCGGTCAACTTTTTTATCTAGTCTAAACTAGTAGGAGCTTTCCGAATTGAGGTCCTGCCACTCTAAGAGCCACAATAAAATCCGATCTTGCTTAAATTTCGTGGCAATATCGACTAAATGTTTAACGGTCTTATCCCTCTGGATTTAACGTGTTGCACACAATACAAGGTACATTTTACTTAAGACTTTGCTCAATATGGTAATATATAAGTATATATATTATTCAATAGTAGAACTGAAAGCTAACCTCAATAGCGTTAGTCTGTAACGGGATTTTAAAATTGTTTCAACTTTCATCATGGAGTGGTCAGCTAATGAAAACCGTATCGCTTCAAGTGTGAAATGAAAAAATCGATATTTCAAAACGCTCCGGCCACTAGGGATTGGTCGCATGTTCGTCTACCGATGCATAAAACTGTTTGAGAAGACTGGAGATGAAAAAGACCGCCACCGATCGGGCCGCCCACGCTCTGTTCGAACACTGCTGTCATCAAAGCCGTTGAATCAAGAATTCACAAAAATCCGCTCCGAAAATAGAAAATTATGGCCCGTGAGATGAATATAACGCAAAAGTCCATGAGCCGAATCATTAAAAAAGACTTGGGACTTGGTACTTTCAAACGACGTACCGGACATTTATTATCTGCAGCTTTAAAAAAAAAATAGGATTGAAAAATGCAAACGTCTTTTGGTGAAGCACGCTGATAACTTGCACAGAAAAATTTTGTTCACCGATTAAAAAAAAATTTTCCGTTCAGGAAAAATGTAACATGAAAAGTGTATGCGCGGTCATCTAAGGAAGCATCTGAACTGATCCCAAGGGTGGAAAAGGGTCATCACCCAGCTTCAGTCATGGTTTGGTGGGTTGTCTCTTGCGATGGGGTCACTGACCTGCATTTCTGCGAACAAGAAGTCAAAACATCGGCCAAAGTTTACCAAAAAACCGTTTTGGAAGCTGTTGTGAAGCCTCTTAACAATTCCTTGTTCCAAAACCATCCATGGACTTTCCAGCAGGATTCTGCGCCGGCCCATAAGGCTAAAACGTCCCAGGCCTGGCCAGCGTTCATTTCCTCTGAAGAATCGCCCTCAGGCAGTCCCGATTTGAACCCATCGGATTACAAATTGTGAACGGTTTTAGAGGATAAGTTTTGTCATAAAAAAGATACCCCAACATTGGATCTCTTAAGACTGCTTTGGTTCGAGCTGTGGCCAATTTTCCAATGGACGAGGTTCGTGCAGCTATTGACGATTGGCCAGTGCAACTTAAGGCGTGTGTAAAGGCAAAAGGCGGACATTTCAAATAAGGAGATTATTTTTGTATACATGTATAAATAAATATATTAAAAAATATTTGGTCCAAAAACATTCAGTCCTTTTTTTTAGCATAAAACGTGTGTAACAGTATTTATGTCCCTACTAAGTAATTACACTGTGCGTCAGCGTCCGAGTGTTTTTTTCATGATTATCGCTGTTATAGCTGCAACCACGGTGCGCCATCGGAACTGGATCCATTACCAAACGACGGCCAGTGCCCCTTAAGGCAAATCCCGCCGGTACTAATTCGAAGCGTGCTATATGGACACAACTTCACCTTTGGTCAGGGGTCGAGGGCTATCTAACACCTCTGCTGTTATGTGGGTCACAACACCTGGTTGCAATGCAACTTCCCACCGAGACGAAGCTCTTCCCGCGATTTGTACATGGTAACATGGTTACCGCTCAGAGCGAGGTCTATTTATACATCTTCCGTTCGACGACGGTACCCATGTATTAAGGCTAGGCCCGACCGTACCCCCAACAAGGCCCGATGATCTTGAGAAAACCCCATGAGCCCCAGTCCCCCATGGTACCGGTTAACCTCCGGTCGGGTTCCGTAACCACGGTTACTCCCAGTTTCAGTTCCATGTAACCAGGGGACTGGTAGCCCTCCGCAGTAGCAAGCATCAGGTCAAAGAGAACCACCGCCGGTTTCAGCGGACACGAGGTTAGACAACAACACGACGCCTAGAGAAAGCCTGTCAGGCGAACTGGCTAATCCTAGCTTGACATGCGCTAGTGGAGAGCACCCTACAGACCGTCAGAGAAAACAACGCCCATGGCGTCCAGGTCCCGTATGTCCTCATAGAGGTCATTCGCAGAGAACATGAAGCCAGTCCTCGACTGTCGCCCCGCAATGCATGCCTGACTATCGCTCAAGGCTCTCTTATGCAAGAAAGCATTAAGAGAGCCGTGCCCGGTCAACAAGAAACCCAAATAAAGGCCGAAGCCAAAATCCGGGTTACTCGCGACAAACCTAACATCCCGAATGAACCTGTACGTCACCCGACCGGTCTCGCTGGCATCCCATCTAGACTGCCATCTAGATGTGACACACTCGCGCAAAAGCGCTTTGCGATCCCGCTCGGCGATACTCTCCACTCCCCCTATCACCATCATTAGGCAGCATTGCTAATCTTCTCTTGATCTTGAAAGTAATACCTTTCATAGGCCCCTCCTGATTTGAAGTTCGGCCGCTCTAAACGCCACAAATTTAATTCGATCTTGCTTAAATTTCGCGACCTATATATAACTCGGCGGATCTCTTAGTAGACCACATTTTCAAATTGTTCTCAAAATTCTAATGCATAACTTCCTCTCGATTTGACGTCATGCCACTCTACAAGGCACATTTAACTTCAAATCTTGTTCAATTTGGTATTTGTTTATGAAAAATCTATAGCTAAGCTGGGTAAAACTTTACCACATTGGTTAAGGACTTCATATAGCTCGCGCACCAAGGTCCCTCCCAATTTGCCCCCGACGCTGTAGAAATAATGGATTAAATTCGACCTTTTTCATAAATAGCATAGTGGCAAAAATCTGTATCCAACGATATTGTCCCATGTTCCCGAATAGCCCTAATAGAAATTTCACTCCGTCTAAGGTCATCTAGAATGTCCTTTTTCCGCCTGTCTGAAAGGAAAAGAGCTAGTCTTGTAAATTACCAGATATATGCCTTTTTGTTGTTGATCGGTTGGACCAAATCGGGCTCAAGGGGCAAAGGTTCCCTCTTGAGGAACTAAAAAGTCCTAACCAAATCTATACAACCTGGATAATCGCCTTTAAAATAAGGATTGCTTGAAAGTCGTAGCCAAATAATATTTAAACGTCCATGGAGGCATAGAGGCCCAAAAAGCATCCCCTAATGTTAAAGGGCATATGGGTATTCAGAGAAAGTGTAATTTTTTAATATAAATACATATTTTTATTCATTTGATTACCTACCATGAGTCCTTATGTAAAAAAACCATCCCCATTTAGGGTGTTTACTAAGGAGCGGAATTTGAGCTAAATAATGGAAATATGTTGAACAAATACTCAACAAATTTAACTTTCCCAGAAGTATAAGTATTTTTCCCATCTAGCCCTATTTTGACCATTTACTATCACAAATAGCTTTCAGCTACAAGCCATAATCCTTCGTTTTTGGGTCCAAATTAAGTATACACTCCATTTTAAGGTGTATATAAGTAGTAATAGCAATAAGTGAACGTTTTTTGCGGTAAATTTATAGTCTTCCATCCCAATAATCTCATAATTTCACTTCCAAAACAAGAAATGAAATTCGTGCTATATATTGAAGTCAGCATTTCCTGCCCACGTAATATTTTTCATAATTTTCCTGCCTAAAACTATTATTTTCAATCTGTTTACCAAAAAAAAGAAGCTAAGCTAATGCATTAAACCAACTACAGCTACTCCAGAGTACTTGCACTTGTTGTAGTCGTAATAATTCTATACGAAATTAATTAAAAACTTTCATTAGATAATGGAAAAGTTTCACTGTATCTTTCGGTGTGTACGACTCTGCTCTCAACGCTTTCGAAGAAACAAAAACATAAATGTTGTATAAGAAGGCGGTGACATACGCTTACGCCACGCGGACACCCTACGTTAGGATGCCAAATACAACGGCTGGAAGTGGCACAAAAGCAATTAAAGTACGAGAGACAGGCAAACAGACTTTATAGACTTTAATGGCAAAGTGCTCTTTTTACTTTTCCGTTTCGCAGAATGTCTTCGAATGTGTTTTTTTGTGCCAAACTTTCATGCTAGGTAGTGTACCAGCCAAACGCTCCTTCCCAACGTAAGAATGTCTTAGCCATGCAGCCCTGACGGTGGCAATTGAGAAGAAATTAAAACCAACACAATACAAAATACAAATCTTTAGAATTTCTTCTACGCTACATAAAGAAGCATTTATGGAATTTTTTAAGAGCAACTGTTTTTCGCTTCAAAGAAAAATTATGAAAATTCTTTTTGCACAAACGAAATCCTGCAAGTGGAAAACGTTTGCATGTAGCAAAAAATGTTTCAAATTATTTGAAACAATTTTGCGAGTAGGAAACGGCATTACATGCGAATGGAATGCAATTTGGAAGTACCCACTTTCCGCCAGCAAGGATAAATTGTACGTACGGTTCTTTTGGCGATACAGTTTTTTTTTAATTTATTAAATCTATTAAATACAACTTTTTTGAACCAACGTGAGGGCAGTAAGTGAGCTAACCAATTGACTTAACTCCAGTTTCTGAAAAACTAAAGACTTCCTTAGCAGTTCAAAAGAGGGCTAGACCTTTTCTCTCTTGGCCGTTAGGGCCCATTTTTAATACCAACTAATTTAGTCCATCATCAGAAACTTTTTCGCGAAGTCAAATATATTGTTTATTGTACGATTCGACTTGATCTGAATCACACAATAAGAGGGCATAGCTTCGGCCAGACCAAACATATGGACTTTTGTTTTTCTGTGTAAAGTTGACTTCGCTTGCGTTGTACTGTTGTTTGTAACAACGACTATGTACTGTCGCGTGAGTATGTATGAATTGCGAGGGATTTTTTTTGTGTTTACTTTGATCGGTGAAAAACTCTACTGCCCGCAATTCTCGTTAAATGCAAATCTGCCTGTCCTTAAGTATAATGCCGCATATCATTATTACCGCATATTTGTCTGATGATGGTGAAGCCCTAGATCCTCGAAACTAAAATTAGTTTAGTCCACTTAACAAAACCCCAAACAACCCACAAAAACCTCATAAGGCAAGCAATTCAAGTCTATGCAAAATTAAAAAACAGTGCGGGGTCTTTGATTGTATTGACGGTGAAATTGTTTACTGCCAACAATTCTCATTAAATGGGAATCTGACTGATCTTAAGTGCATAGCCTGACAATGGTGAGTTAGCATTCACCGAAACAACGCTTGCAACCAAAAGTCTTTTCGACTTTTGATTTAATATTTGGTTTTTATGGAAACACAGTCCAAAATCGGAACTAATCTGCTACATGCTTTCATCAAACTAATGTAGAATATTTATCAAATTAATGTACTTATATGTTTGCATCAAGTTTTATGTAAAATTTGTATCAGGTTTATGTTAAAATTTATTAAAATTATAATGAAATGTAATAAAATTAATGCACAATTAGCATTAAATTGATCTAAAATGTTCATCAAATTGATGCATGGAATTGAAAAAATATTGATGAAAAGTTCTACATCAAATTTAAGAAAAGTGGCGTAGGTTGGAAAGTGATGTCCAAATTCATCAAGTTGATGTAGAGGATGTGGTTGTTAGTGGCGGCTTCATATTTGACAGGACCTAATCGTCGGGACCATATGATTAAGACCTACAACCATTGGCCCATGAATTAAGGCCCCCCACCCAGCCAAATCGTACAGTTAATGTCATATTCAGATTCGTAAGAAAATTTAATTGTTTCTTTGATGTACCCACATGTCTATTGTTAAAGGAACCGATTTTTATTCAGATCTTTAATGTTAGTGCATATTTATTTATTAAAAATTCGAAATTGCTCTGTTTCAGAGTACCAATATGTCCATCTACGAAATGACCTAATTTTCGATCCCCTAGGGGACTTAGACTGTCAGATTTAATCGTAAAACAAACTACATATTTGGCTTCGCAAAGAAGTTCTATTGTTTTAACAGCCATAGGTCTTTAGTTATATAATTGTTGGACCTGTATGTCCGGTGCATATATGAATTTGTGAGAAACTTGTACTGATTCGGATCCTAGGGTCTAAGTGCCCATAGACCACGCCAATTTATGGGAGGTCGATATACACTAAGATTACGACTTACAAGTACAAGGCTATCTTTAAAAGAGATGATTAAATGTATAAAAAGGAAATGTTAAAAAAGGGGGCCCTGATTTTAATACCGTTCATTATTCATAGTATAGAGGGTATGTTATATTTGCATTTTCTTTCCTTTTTACTACCCCGAAATACTGGTCGGTGTCCCATGAGGTATATATGGGTGAATAATCTGAAATGACTCCTTTTCTTTGCGAAAAAGGGGACAGTCCACCGACCACTCCGACGAAAATAATTCGCAAACTAAAATAGAAGAAGAGTTTCTTCGAGAACCTTCGAAGAGAACAATACTTCAGCGCGAGAGAAACACTACAAATTGAACGTAACGGCCGTTACCTTTTTTTTAAGCAGAAAACCACACCAGGCACGGGACTGAGAGAAAATGTTCCGGACAAAAGTCAATGATTTTTATAATTTCTTAAAATTAATTTAATTAAATCAAAAAAAGAGTATATGTAACTTGAAGTAATAGTGCATAAATTCATTTGAATGCAATTACAGATTTTTAATATTTACATACATAATAAGTACGGTTTATTTTGCTGCGTCGGTTTTGGATACGCCACGGGACTGAGACTACATGTACTGTTTTCTTTTTTTCGATATTAACAAATTAAAAATTTTAAAAACTAATACGTGGGTTATTTTAACAAATATAATAAGCTGCTTAGAACATATTTATAAAAAAATTAGTTAATACAACACAATTTTAAACAGCCGGACACAGAAAGGAGTCATTTAAGATTATTCACCCATATACATTCGAACAATTCTAAGATGATCAAGCCATGTCTGTCCGTCTGTGCAAAGCAAACTACAGGTCCCATTATACCTATACCTATTTTGAGGTATTAGCCAGATTAGTACCCATTTTAACCACTGTTACTCAAAAGTGTGTTCATATATTTTCAGAGGGAAACTTTTTCTCCTGGACCTATTTCGCCCATTTATATGGTAGGCCATTTAAAATTCGAAACGGCTGTAAAAAAGAGTACTGACAATTTTTCTAAATTCCTGGTTTTATTGCAGAGGTTGAACTTTTTCATTTAATAATAGAACACCATCCGATGCATTTTCGCTTCGCCCAATGGGCTGACGATTGTTTGGCAGGAGATGAAGTATTTTAAAGAAAAATCGTGTTTTCATCTCGGTGGCTTTTTCAATCAGCAAAATTGCCGTGACTATTGATAAGCCAATGCATTCACAACGAGTCACTGTTTGGTGTGGATTTGTGGCTGGCGGCATTATTGGCTATTTTTCTTCGAAAGCGACATAAGGAGACGCCGTTACCGTCAACGGCGAGCGTTACCGCGCCATGCCCAACGAATTTTGGTTTCCAAAAATTCAAGAGAATGACATGGAAGACTTTTGGTTTCATCAAGACGTAGCCACATGTCACACAACCAACGCAACCTTCGGATAATCAACTGAAATTGTGATGCCAATTGGACGCCTCGGAGCTTTGTTTTCAGCGGTTTGGATTATTATTTTTGTGGGGAGCCAATAAGGATAAATGTTACGCAAAGCATCCAGAGACAATTAAAGCGTTGGAAATGAAATCGAAGTTATCACTAAAGAGATTCGACACGAAACAGTCAAAGATGTACCTAAAAAAATGGGTTGATCGGATGAGGTACTGCCGAGCCAGTTGTGGTAGTTCCATTATTAAATAACAAAGTTCATACTTTCTAATAAAACCTGAAATTTGACAAAAATTATAAGTATTTTTTTTACAGCCGATCTAAATTTGTTATTTGTTTGTGACAAACTTATATATTCCCTTCTTATTATGGTGGATAATATAAGTATAAAAACGCCTTACAAAATAAAATTCAAACTTGAAAGACTCTGTAGTATTAAAAAGACAGGAATGCTGAACTTAGGCATTATTTTACTTATTTTAATGGTCGAACTTAAATAACAGCTGCAATCAATTTGAAATTTTGCAATTGTGTCCTTGAATTAGAGCTCCCTTTCTCACACACCATTAAAGTTCTGCTCGACTTTATTCAAACCCAATTTGCAGTAATTAGACGAAGTTGCAGAAGATGCACAAATTCGGAAGCACTCCTTTTCAAGGCTGCCTTGAATAAATGTATTCACGATTCGAATTCGTTTTCCTGCCACTTATTATGGTTCCTATTCCAACACACACACACACATGCATATACTACCAGCACAATACTCTAAAAATTCGCCGACAATTATGTGTGCTCTCACACTTCCGCATCCTGCAAATAGACAATGGCACACAAACACATGCATACATATCATCTTTGAAAACATCTGAACCCATGAGCAATCCGAAACAAAAACAAAAGAATAGCATCCCAAAGCAATATTTAAAACGAAATAATGGCAAAAGTTGCAGTAATCATGTGTCATCACGTCAGCAGCGATTTTACGCAACTGAAACAAAACCAACTTCAGATGCTGTAAATAAAGCAAAAGTGATAAATTTACGACCTTTGGCCGTAAGTACTTCTGTTTGCCGTTATTGCGACGAGAAAGCTTTTGTCAAAATAAAGCTCTTTTTGTTAGCGCCTGGCTCTCGCCTTAAATCTCTCCTCTAACTACTGTTGTGCTAATGTTTAGCGTACAAAGGTACAGGAGGAGAGAAATCACAAAAATATGGGGAAATTTTATTATTTTTGTCAACATTGGCGGTAGCATAGAATCAGCTGATGTTGGTAAATAGACTGACGGGCTTTCGTTGGCAAACACAAATAAAAACTCGTTGGGTGAGACTTAGGATGCCGCACATGTACCCAAGTACATATGGGTAGTTCCGGAAACACGCACGTTACATTCGTACACCTTCGATTCGAAAAAAAGCAAAATAAACGTAATTTTTTTCTGTCCTTTTTCAATTTTTAAATAGTTTTCGTAGAACTTTATTCAAAAGTAAAAGTTGAGAATCACTGAAATCTGAAGTGTAAGAAGAGTGTCCAACAGCGAAACCGACATTCCGGTTTTGATGTCCAAACCCGACAGTCAGGGCTGTCATAGAAACCAATGTTGTCACGATTGGTTTTGAAAAGAAAAAATGCTTTAGCATCATGAAAACCAATGTTATCGTTTTTATCAGCAACAGCTGATTCGAACATTGGTTTTATTTACATTCGAAATGGACAAAACCAACTTGGTTTCATGACACCAAATGAAACCAAAATTGGTTTTCAAAAACGACAATTAGCAAAGCCGACATGGTTACTATGACAGCCCTGCGTTTCTCAAAAATAGCTAAAACCCGACATGTCGGTTTACTCGATTTTTTTGCTTTCGGGTTTTCCGGTTTTTGATTGTTGCGTGTAAAAGCAAAAAAAATCATCAAAAATCACCAGCTGATTTGATTTTATAATACAGGATGGCTGATAAAAGCCGTTAACAAAAAAAAATAATAGCGTTTTTTCTATTTAATGAAACTGGTTATTTTTTTATTTTGGCGATTGATTTTTTGATTTAACAAAAATTGATAACTGGGATACTGAAACAAGAATTTGGATTGTCCGCCGCTATCACACACTGGAGTCCGTAGTTTCATTTCAAAGAGAGTATAGGCACACGTTTGGCGGCAATCCTCCCAGCAGATGGACCATAATGAGACTTGTTTGCAATTTTTCCGAGCATGGGACAGTCAACAGAAGACCTTCCTATCGAAACCCTTTAGTTCGGACGGAGGAAATAATCGCTGCTAAAGCTGCTGCCATAAAAAAACAATTTAAAGAGTTTTGACAAGAAGCTTATCGGCTCAAATGGGTATAAGCAGGAAGGCATTGCAGTCTATTATGCACAAAGATTTGGACTAATTCCTATATAAAATGGCCAACAAACTAAATGCAGCAGACATCCCCGCTTCTAATTTTGCCAGAAGATGCTTCAAATGGTGGAAGAGGGCGCAAACATGTTGAACTGTCTTTGTAAGTCTTACGAGGACCATTTCAATTTAAACGGCAACATAAACAAACAAAATTGTCCGAACCTCCGACAGCCGGTTCGACCCCAAACAGAAAATCTTCGGCCAAAGACTGTCACCCCGGCACTATGTGCCGCTACAACAACAACAAAATTGTCGAAAATGGAATGCTTCCCACCCACAAATCGCCGTTAGACCGAATTGCATTCACTTCATGTCACAGTGTGGTGTGCAGTTTCATCGCGCTGCATTGTCGGGTCTTACTTCGTCAAAGAAAACTCCCACACCGTAACGGTTATTCGAGACCACTACTTGAGCATGTTGAGTTTTTTTTATCCAGAATTACGACGATTTAGAATTTCTTTCAACTCTGTGTGGTTTCCGCAGTATGGTGAAACTTTTCACATAGCCCGGCCTGTTATGACAGAATTGCGACGAAAATTTCCCAATAAGCTGATATCCAGAAACTCCACATTCCGTTGGCCCCCAGGTCGCCTGTCCTCACTAAACCTGCATTTTTCTTGTGGGGTTATTGCAAGCAGGAAGTCTACAAAGCAAAACCAACAAATTTGAATGAACTAAAGAAATCCATTTGAGAAACAATTACGGCTATTCCTGTCTCAACTCTCCAAGCAGTAATGAAAAACTTTTCGGTAAAATACTGCACATGCATCAACGAGCAGGGGGGCATTTAAATTCCATTGTTTCTAAAACTAATTAAGCTGTATTGAATAAATATTGAATGAGCTTTAACATTAATAAAAAAATGAATTCCCTACACTGAAAAAAGTTATTTGAGTTTATTAAAGTAGTTATAATCATCGCCCTGTATTGTGTTTACTTTCTTTAGTGGATTACTCTTCTGCCGGCAGTTCTTTTGTCTGTTTTTACATCCGTCCGTCTGCTGCCTTTTTAAAGTTTGTTTGCAAACTACCGATCGCAATCTTTGTCCGATTTTCCTGACAACTAATTTTGAATCGACAACTAATTTTGAATCGATTTAAGTCATATAGCCCAAAAAATGACATCCATATACACGACCATATGGCGCTACAACTATATAATAACTATATTTTATTACATTTAAAAGTAAAATAGTTTTTGAAGTTTTGCTAAATTTGGGTGATGGTCCCTATGTCCGCAAGTCTGACCAATTTAAACATGCGTACAGGGTGCGGGATTAAAGTGTTACAATTTTCAACTTGACTTATCTGCCAATCTTTGAGTGCAATCACATTTTTTTTGTATGGCAATACGTTGTTACATTGTTTACATGTGACACAATCATATAACCAACAATAGTATGATGCTCTTCGAATATTGTTACACCAACTATACATTTATTATTCTCGCGCGTGCTAAGGTTTTGCGAAAATAATTTAAATGACATGGAATTCAAGCGGAACAGTGTGATGCCGCTTTATTTAGCTGGAAAATTATGTCCTGCGATAGTCCAAGAACTAAAAATTTAAATATTAATAAACTGTTCGTTTATCGGACTATAAAATGATACTAGTAACTGGTAATTTAAAAAAAGGAAAAAAAACGAAAAACCAGCAACTTCGACAGAAACGGTGCGAAAGGTGTAGGCAAAAACTGGAAGAAATACCAGACAGAGTGCTACGAAATTGGCCGCAGATCTCGCAATATCTGACCGAAGCGTTCGGGATATTTTGAAAAAGAAACTCGGTGTGAAGCCTTACAAGATCTAAAAGGCACAAAGCCGTACAACTAAGCAAAAGCTCCAACGACTGCAAAGAGCAAAGGAGATAAAATGAATGCACGCCAGCGGCCAATTACCAAATATCGTACCATTCGAAAATTGCTTACGATAGGGCTTAGTTTTTGGCATCGAGAGTTCCTCATCAAAATTCTAAGGCGATTTAGCCATGTCCGTCTGTTTGTTAAAGTTACTTTCAGTCCAAGCGAAAAAAAATAGAATCTGTAACTTACCAGGTAGTTGTCTTATAATTGTAGATTGGTTGGCGTTGAAAGTAGACCAAATCATGCAAAAGCTCGCCTCTGAAAGACAAAAAAGAAAGTTTTAGAAAAAGGACACCTACAATTAAAGGCAGTAACGTTACGTGACAAGTTTTGAAGATGCACAACTATTTCAACCAGCCGTGTTTAATGCTAAGCCTTTTTCTTTTATATTCCGTATATAAAGAAGATATACAAACAAGTGATAGTTTGAAGACGCGCACGCGACATTTAAATATCATTAAATGGAACAGGAAAATTCCTGTTATTCGATCATTGTTCTTCTTGCTGACTTTTTATTTTGTTTATTAAATGCTGAAAAGATGTAAACAGAAAGTTAGAAAAAAATACAAGCAAAGAAAAAATGCAATATAAAGTTGCCATAAGACATAAGAACGAACAAGAGCAACTTCTGATTCGCAGTCAGTTTTATCGTTAGGCAGGTAAAACAGAATTAGGCTGGTAAAACTTAATAAATAATAATATTTTCATGTTTTTCAGCACAATATGAGACAAAAACATCTTTTTGTTAATATATTAGTTTTCAGTCACTGTTGACCTTTCTATGGAAGTACCCATACATAAATTAAAATGTAACTAATAATCCCACCAACAATAGGAGAGACATTTCATGGCTATTGAGACAATCAGAAGACACAATCTTCTTGTGGATTCGTGATTACAAATTAAAGTACTTGTATAGTGTTCCAGGAAAAATGATGGCAGCCGCTACCAAAAAAAAATTGATAACTTTTCTTCTATTTAATGAATATGTGACAGTGCATAGAGAAAGGGACCTAAGAGTAAAAAAATCAATTTTCATTTTTTTTTTCTTTTTTTGATGTGGACATCTGAGCATCGAAGGATAACTGGGACACTAAAACAAAAATTTTGATTGTCCGCCTCTATCACGCATTGGAGTCCGTAGTTTCATTTCAAAGAGAGTATAGGCGCACGTTTGGCGGCAATCCTCCTAGCAGTTCGACCATAATGAGGCTTGTTAACAATTTTTCCGAGCATGGGACAGTCAACAGAAGACCTTCCTATCGTTCGGACCACCCACCCTTCAGTTCGGACGGAGGAAATAACCGCTGCTAAAGCTGCTGCCATAAAAAAACAATCCAAAGAGTTTCGACAAGAAGCTTATCGGCTCAAATGGGTATAAGCAGGAAGGCATTGCAGTCAATTATGCATAAAGATTTAGACTTATTCCCATATAAAATTCAAATGGCCAACAAACTAAACGCAGCAGAAGTCCCGAATCTCTTGGAATTTTGCCAGAAGATGCTTCAAATGGTGAAAGAGGGCGGAAACATGTTGAACTGTCTTTTTAAGTCTTACGAGGACCATTTCAATTTAAACGGCATCATAAACAAACAAAATTGTCCGATCCTCCGACAGCCGGTTCTATGCACCGGATCGACCCGAAACAGAAATTCTTCGGCCAAGGACTGTCACTATGGGCCGCTACAACAACAACAACAAAATTGTCGAAAATGGTATGCTTCCCACCCACAGAATCTCCGTTAGACGGAATTGCATTCACTTCATGTCACAGTGTGGTGTGCATTTTCATCACGCTGCATTGTCGGGTTTTACTTCGTCAAAGAAAACTCCCACACCGTTACGGTTATTGGAGACCACTACTTGAGCATGTTGAGAGTTTTTTTATCCAGAATTACGCCGAATGAGAATTTCTTTCAACTCTGTGTGGTTTTAGCAAGATGGTACAGCTCCTCACATAGCCCGGCCTGTTATGACAGAATTGCGACGAAAATTTCCCAATAAGCTGATATCCAGAAATTCCACATTCCATTGGCCCCTCAGGTCGCCTGTCCTCACTAAACCTGCATTTTTCTTGCGGGGTTATTGCAAACAGGAAGTCTACAAAGCAAAACCAACTAATTTGAATGAACTAAAGCAATCCACTTGAGAAACAACTGAGGCTATTCCTGTCTAAACTCTCCAAGCAGTAATGAACAACTTTTTGGTAAGATACCGCACATGCATTAACGAGCAGGGGGCATTCAAATTCCATTGTTTTTAAAACTAATTAAGCTATATTTAATAAAGTTGAAAGAGCTTTAACTTGAATAAAAGAAAAATGAATTCCGTTCACTAAAAAAAAAGTTATTTGAGTTTATATTCAATAATCAGTAGCCACCCTGTACTTAGTTTTAACTTACTTCATACGTTAATGAATTGTAAAATGAATATTTCCTCGACCCCTATAAAAATACATATAACTCAGTTTTTGGGGATTTACTATAATCACCCAAGTCTTTTATTTCCCGATGAAATCATCCACCTCCCTAAGAAAGTCCGAAATTTTGATGCATTTACATTTAACTTCAAACAGCACACAGAAAAATTAACAAGCTAAAATATAGGGTGAGCCATCTAGAGGTATTTTTTCAGAACAAAATAAATATAAAAATTCAAATCAAGTGTGGAATCTTTATTGGTAATTTGAAAGAACATTTTAAGCATTTATTTTTTGAAAATAATTACCTTAAAATGTTGGCAACTGTAATGAGCGTTCGGTGAGATACGCGAAGATCCGCTGTTTTCGACCAAAATTTTGTTTAGTGATGAGGCCCATTTCTGGCTCAACGGCAAAGTCAATAACCAATATTTCCGCATTTGGTTTGAAGAGCAACAACAAGAAGTTCAAGAGGTGCCATTATACCCAGAGAAAACCACGGTTTGGTGCGGTTTATAAGCTGGTGGAATCATCGGTGCATATTTTTTCAAAAATGAAGATGGCCGGAACGTAACGGTGCTCGCTCCATGATATCGATCTTTATGTTACCTGAAATTAAAGCCCGTAATCTTGACGGTACTTGGTTTCAACAGGACGGTGCCACTTGTCATACAGCTGCTCAAACAATGGATCTACTTAGTAGGGACATAAATACTGTTACAACATTGAACACACCCATTTCAGTAGTAGAACTGAAACTACCCCGTTAATGCCATATGGGTTTTGAAAGCTAACCTCGATAGCGTTAGTCTGTAAAGGGATTTTAAAATTGTTTCAACTTTCATCATGGAGTCATGGTCAGATAATGAAAACCGTATCACTGTAATAGCGCTTTTCAAGTGTGAAATGAAGAAAAACGATATTTTCAAAACGGTCCGGCCACTAGGGATTAGCCGCATGTTCGTCTACAGATGCATAAAACTGTTTGAGGAGACACTGGAGATGTAAAAGACCGGTAACGACCGGGCCGCCCACGCTCTGTTCGAACACCGCATGTCATCAAAATCATGGCCCATGAGATGAATATCACGCAAAAGTCCATGAGTCGAATCATTAGAAAAGACTTGGGACTTTCAAACGACGTACCGGACATTTACTGACTGCATTTAAAAAAAGGATTGAAAAATGCAAACGTCTTTTAGTGAAGCACGCTGATAACTTGCACAGAAAAATTTTGTTCACCGATGAAAAAATTTTTACCGTTCAGGAAAAATTTAACAAGCAAAATGATAGAGTGTATTCGCGGTCATCTAAGGAAGCATCTGCACTGATCCCAAAGATGGAAATGGGTCATCAGTCATGGTTTGGTGGGGTGTCTCTTACGATGGGGTCACTGACCTGCATTTCTGCGAACAAGGAGTCAAAACATCGGCCAAAGTTTACCAAGAAACCGTTTTGGAAGCTATTGTGAAGCCTCTTAACAATTCCCTGTTCCAAAACTAGCCATGGACTTTCCAGAAGGATTCTGCGCCGGTCTATAAGGCTAAAACGTCCAGGCCTGGCTTCGAAACAATTTGCCAGCGTTCATTTCCTCTGAAGAATGGCCCTCAGGCAGTCCAGATTTGAACCCATTTGATTACAAATTGTGGACGGTTTTAGATGAGGTTTGTCACAAAAGATACCCCAACATTGTATCTCTTAAGACTGCTTTGGTTCGAGCTGTGGCCAATTTTCCATTGGACGATAATCAATAAATATATTAAAAATATTTGTTCCAAAACATTCAGTACTTTTTATTTTACAGCATATAACGTGTGTAAGAGTAATTATGTCCCTACTAAGTATTGAGAGGTCATTTCTAATTTCACGTTTTGGAGAGGTGAGTTGGCCGCCTAGTTCGAATGATATCACACCTTTAGACATTTTTCTTTGGGGTTACGAAAAGTCCAAAGTCTATGCTGACAAACCAGCTAGGATTCAGGTTTTGGAAGCCATCATTACGCGTGTGTTTAAAGCCATACCATAGCCATGGAAACCCTGAGGCGTAGTTGCAGCCAACATGTGAACGAAATTACTTATATATTCAAAATAAATGCCATAAAATGTCCTTTCAAATTACCAATAAAGATTCCACGCTTGGTTTGAATTTTATATTTTTTTTGTTCTGAAATAATACCTCTAGATGGATCACCCTTTATTAACTAAAAACGTCGTTAATACAAATATAGGTCAAATACACAAATATGTTTGCTGAGTTGTTAAAAATTTTAAACGAATTTAGGTTATCGAAATATACCACCCAAAACTAAAACTTTTGAAAAAATAGTTTATCAGAACAGGGTATTATTTTTAATTAATTCGTTTTTTAAAATTTTTTATTGAATGCTATTTTAATACATACGAGTACATACATACGATATGTTACTAACCGAGGGGGATTGGTTCTGCAATTTCTTTTCATTTCAAACAAAATTCAAATTAATCAAAAAACAATTGCAAAGAGATTTGTTATGGCGCTGACTTTGTTCAGCGAAAAACACTACTGACAGCAACGTAAGAGGACAACAAGGTTTCTTTGTCGGCTCCCCAAGTACTGCCGGCTAGTGACTTGGGGACTTTGTTCCTACTTTAAAGCTAATCTCAGATAGCTGTAGCATGTGCAGAGGATCGAAAAAGGCTGTCCAATGCGACAAAATTTTGGGCTAATTGGTAGTTGGGATGTTGACTTCATCGACTTTCACATTAAGTGACAACGGCACCTCTGATGTCCATGCAGTAAACAGTGTGGCTGATGATTTGAAGGAGAATATTTTCATATTCCTTGCAGTGAAGAAGGGTGCTTAGTCAGTGAGGTAAAGTTGATTTTCTCGCATATGTCATCCACTTTAGGGCCTGAAGACAGAAGTGTGCAATCATCAGCCTACGATACAATTTAACGCCGTCTGGGGGTGCAGAAATGTTAGAGATAAGAGGTTAAACCGTGCCGGAGATATCACCTCACCCTAGGGAACTCCTTGTTTAACTCTGCGGGGCTTAGACTTCCTGTCTCTAAATTCTGCATATGACTGGCGCCCACACATATAGCGAACGCCCCAACGTTTCAAACTGGGAGGAAGTGACGTTTCTGCATTGTCCTCAAACAAAGTAGCATAATTGACCGTGTCGAAGGCCTTGGAAAGATCGAGAGCTACAAGGACCATGCTGTCGTTGGGCTTGTTCTGGTGAAGGTTGCGACTTAGACGTGTGGCGATGGTTTGTAAAACAGTTGTGCTGTGCTGCTTGCGAAACCCATGCTGATGATAGGTACATGGAAGGTGTTCGATTAGGCTGGGGAGGAGCAGAGCCTCAAGCGTCTTTGCTACAGGTGAAAGCTAAGAGATCGGCCTGTGCGGTTCCCCTTTGCTTGCGCCTTTGCCTGGCGTCAGTAGCGGTATAACTCTGCCCATTTTCGGGAGTTAAATCGGGAGTTAAATGAGTGGCTAACGACTGATTGAGCTATTTGGTCATCTACACTACTCCCGGGGTATTCAAGTGCTTCAACATCAGCTTTGAGATTCCGTCCGAACCCAGAGCCTTTGACGACTGCGCTGTAGATGACAAGGGCAACATCGCCAGAGGTAAATTGTGGTAGTGCCTCTTCGACGGAGAGCGGGGATACTTCGCAATACTCTTCTTTTCGCCTTATCGCTCTCTGGGTGCCCAATAAAAAGGCGGTTAAAGTAACTCGCGCAACGTTTCGGATCTCTCACTGTTCCGCACCGAACGTGACGGCTGTCCGATCAACCTTTCTGTCAGGGTTAAAGAGCGATTAACCTATGTCCCATGTCCACATTTCACCACTTCCGGAACATAAGTTACACTGCTTTAAGTGATCTAGCCATTCGTGCCGCTTATATTCGTTGACCGACCCACTGATCTCAGAGTTGAGAATCCTAATTATACACGCAGAGAAAAATCATGGTTACTATATGGTCACGGCAATAATAGTATGTTCTCTGCAATAAAAGTATGTTCGTCACAACCATAGTATTGTTGTTTGAATTTAATTTTGACAATAGTATGATTGCCTCAATATAAATATTGTTAAAATGTATCAATTGTATTATTGAAAAATTTAAAAATAAAACTGTGGTTGTAGCAACAATATAAATATTGTTGGTGCGATAAAAGTATTGTTTTTTGGGTTTTGTGTTAACAATAATATGATTACGGCAATCATTATGTATGATTGTAATTTTTCTTATTTGAATATGCTTTTTAGAAAAATGTTATTGTTTTTTGCAATATAGTACTTTTTATAGGAAAATTAAAATTTTTCAAACAAACTGCTTTTACTTTGTGTAACTGAAATATTTGTAA
Source organism: Hydrotaea diabolus (assembly GCA_963513945.1). Classification (NCBI taxonomy): domain Eukaryota; kingdom Metazoa; phylum Arthropoda; class Insecta; order Diptera; family Muscidae; genus Hydrotaea; species Hydrotaea diabolus. Next base: position 163,274,819 of record OY740717.1, read on the forward strand.
TAAAAAAGCTTACGTTTTTTAAACCGATTTTTGCTACTGTAAAATAAATAAATACTACTTTTAAATTGAATGTATTTGTAAATAGTTTACTCTATTTTTGACAACATAACCCAATCCTAATAATTAATTTTGGGGATCATAGTATGGTTGAGTGGGATCATCCTGCTGTGGTTGCATGGATAATTACATGATTGAGTGTGAATCATACTATGGTTGTGAGGGTCATACTATGGTTGTATGTGAAACATTCTATGGTTGTGAGGACCATAATGTGGTTGTGGAGATAATAGTATGGTTGAGTGTAATCCATACTATGGTTGTGGGGATCATAGTATGGTTATGTGTGAATTAACTATTGTTGTGAGGATCATAGTATGGTTTATTTCAATCAAACTATTGTTGTGAGTATCATAATATTGATGTACCACAACCATATACCCAACAATAGTATGATGCTCTTCGAATATTGTTATCCCAACCATACTTTTTTTCTACGTGTAGGGTAGCAGGGTTGGAGCGAAGATTGTCATCTCGCTCATCTGCGAGTGCCGCTGCCTCTACTGGGTCTGAACGACATTTACGCTGATGAAGTAGCAGCATCAGTATCCAACTATAGCTTGAATGGAGTGCTAGGGGAACACCCACCGGAGATTTCACCAGAGGCTCAGCTGAGATCTGGATAGCGCAGCCGACTCAATTCGTATTGGGCGCGAATTGATGATAACGTTCCGAACGTTCGTCCCGCCTGCTATCAGGTACCACATGACGTGCTGCACCTCTTCAATTGGCCGGCTAACCCACTTAGCTGACCTCTAGGTCTCTTAGGACGCATCACGTTTTTGACCGGTGAGTTGGCCGCCTAGATCGTGTGATAGCACATCTTTAGACTTTTTGCTTTGGGGCTACGTAAAGTCCAAAGTCTATGCTACAAACCAGCTACGATTCAGGTTTTGGAAGCCAAAATTACGGGTGTCATTAACGCCATACCAGTCGAAATGTTCAAAGGAGTCATCCAAAATTGAACCCTCAGAATGGACACCGTGAGGCGTAGCTTAAGACAGCATTTAAAGGAAATTAAATTCAAAACATAAATGACATAAAATGTCCTTTCGAATGAACACTAAAGATTCCACACTTGATTAAAATGTTTGTATTATTTTATTTTGAAAAAAGGACCTCAAGATTGATCACCCAAGAACGTCTCGCGCAGTCGTACTAACTACGGGAGGTCCATATAGTGAATCATTTGTTATTTTAACTGCGGGAGCTTCTTTTCGCTCGAAATCTTGAAGAGTCTGCAACATTTTTTTGTGGAAAGTAATGAATCGCTTAAAGCTTGGATGGCGCGCTGTGCCTAACATCCCGCACCCGTCATATGTGGCCTGGGGTGTGTAGCAAGATTGTTTTCGAATAAAAACGTGGTCCATATCGAGTTGCTCTAAGGTCCAAACTGAGAAGCGATAGCGTAGCGAATGGTCGGTTGCCTACAATTACTAAGTCAATTGGACCTATAATGCCAGGCCTTTGTGTAAAATTGGCAACAGAGGCTTATAAGTGATGTTCGTTTAATTAGCAAGAGCAAAACAGACCTTTCTGACCAGAGAACGAAGCCGTTGTGGAATCAAAGTCGGCGATGGCTCCTCTAAGAAATCCTAAAATCTTAAAATCGACTGGAAACTGTGGAAAAAAGCAAAACGCTCATTTCATTGAGACCATTCTACTGTCCACATATATCTCATTGCAGAATAAAGTAGTATTTCAGCATCCTTAAGCTTATACTATAACTCTGTTTAAGGTTGCAATCGAACTCCAGCCTCACAGTGATTGACCGTGCTAATCTGGATTCTCGGCGGAACAAAATATTTTAAAGGTATCACTGCTCATGGGATGTCCTGCCATGAGCAGTGATACCTTTAAAATATTTTGTTCCGCCGAGAATCCAGATTTCGAATATAACCAAGATGCTGAATCTATGACTAAGATCGCTTTTCTTTAAAATTCAAATCCCTTCAAAATCTAAGAATACCGATTTACTAAGATTTGTGTCTCTTAATTTTCTTTAGAGTCCTGAGCTTTAAAGTAGCAGAAAAATATTATCTCATGTAGCTGTCAAAAATCTGAAAATGTTCATCACCTCTTTCATATGTTGCCAAGCTATGAAGGAAATTGTTCCCTACAGATACTATTCTCAAAACTCATTAAGCCCTCTCCCGCTTTTAAAGGAGATTGTTTGAATAGGACATGGTTACCTTGTTCCAACAGACAGTTTGTTTTAATTTCTACTCTGACCATATTTGCAGTATGAAAAGGTAATTTATTTACATTACCTCATTTCCATAGAAACTGTCCATTGTGTCCAATGATATTTGCAGTTGACACAAACAAACAGCCGTAGAAGGAAGACGACTACAACGACGACGGGCACAAGTAACACAATCATCTTCTGTGGTCGATATTGCAGAGCCAAGGATAGAAAAAACCCCATACTCGTACAGACACACATGCATCCAGGACGAATATCAGTGGAGTGCATAACCAGTGTAAATAAAATTATGGACCCGGCGTGCAATTGTAGTCCTGCCTGAATGGCACACTAACATACGAGACACACCATGTGTAAACCGGATGTGGCGAGGCCGTCCATTATTATTAAAGTCATTGCACTAGTCCGCTCCACCTTCCCCCCGCAACGTGTTCCCCTAGTCACCGCCTTCAGCTTCCAACACTTTAAAAATGTGCAACAATAACGACATTTCCGTTCTTGTGGCAGACAATGGCAGCGCACAGGAATATTAGATGGCCGGTTGGTAGTCAGTCACCAATGGATTGGTAAAATGACGAACAAAGGATCTTTCAATGGTTTTGTGGTTGAGCACACAAAACGAAAAAAATAAATGTGCGGGGAACTGAACTCTAAAAGCCAGCACAAATGATGATTACGATGATGTCATTCGGATATCTTCGAGCGTCACAGTGTTCCGGCATATTCAATGGATGATAAAGTCATTATTATCGGGGCTTATATTTCTTTAAAAATTGTGTCCTTTTAAGCAACGACTGTTCTATACTTTGTGATCTCCTCTTAATTTTGGAAAATTACTTAGGTCAGTTCGCTAAAAATTGGGTAAAAATAGCAATGTTCAAGCGTGTGAATCTGTTTTGCCAGATCTTAAATGTCAAGAAGTGAGCGCAGTTTGTTTGACAGCTAATACTTTCACAAGATTATCATTGCAAAAATAACACCAATTACAAGGATATGGCTTTTGTAAGGAGCAAATCTACCAACTTTCAACCGACTACATCAGATATTGTAGTCGAGTATATGGAATATCCCGACCTTCTATGATTTACCAAATTCGTGCAAAATTCAATGCATTGTTAAAACAACAATTATTATTTTAATAATAACAATTTTAATGGTTAAAAAACTCAACAATGCATTATTTTAAAATTAACAATTTTCATGGTTAAAAAATTCAACCATAGAAAAGTTAAATTAACTATTATTATTGTTAAATGCCAGTCAACAAAATGTTTAAATTAACCTTATATAACGGAGACTCTAAATCATGTTTATTTATGGTTAAGTTAACCTTATATAGGGTGATCCATCTAGAGGTATTTTTTTCAAAATAAAAAAAAAATACTAAAAAAAAAGTACAAGTGTGGAATTTTTTTATTCATTCGAAAGCAATTTTATGCCATTTATTTTTTAAATATAATTTCCTTCAAATGTTGGCTGCAACTACGCCTCAGGGTGTCCATTCTGAGGGTGCAATTTTCGATGACTCACTCGAGCATTTCGACCGGTATGGCGTGAATGACACGGGTAATGTTGGCTTCTAAGACCTGAATCGTAGCAGGTTTGTCAGCATAGATTTTGGACTTTCCGTAGCTCCAAAGAAAAAAGTCTTAAGGTGTGATATCACACGATCTAGGCGGCCAATTCACCGGTCTAAAATGTGGAATTAGCTGCTCTTCGAAGTTACCTCTCACTATATCCATTGTTTGACCAGCTGCATGGCTAGTGGCACCGTCCTGTTGAAACAATCGCGAAGTGGCCTCGTCGGCCAATCGCGATCTGCTCTGCGCTCTCCAAGGTAATGGAGAGCATGGTTATCTACCATCTTGTAGGGTATCTCGAGTCCAACGACCTACTTAGCGATCGACTTCCGTATAAATCGCTTTACGGGAGACCTGATGGCTTTCCTGTCGGAAAGCTGGAGTCGGTCTATCCACCAGTTTGGTGAGAGTAAGGTCGTGGCTCTGGATATATCCAAGCCATTTGAAAGAGTCTGGCACGGTGCACTCTTATCAAAGCTGATCGTGTTTGGTGTCGGTAATACATTTGCTCGATTTATATCGAGCTTTCTTAGAGATCGCACTATACGAGTTGTTGTAGATGGGTTCTCATCCAATAAACATAGGCTGACCGCAGGTGGCTCTGTCCCTTCTCCCTCATTATTTCTTATTTTCATTGATGATCTTTTGGGTCGGACCGTGAATCCAGTCTACTCTTTCGCGGATGACAGCAACCTATGTCATTCATATTCATTCGACCGTAGGCCGAAGATATTGAAGACAAAAGGCGAATAATGGAAGAGACACTTGGCCGGGATTTACTGGCCATTTACTGACCCAACAGTGACATCATTATCTATCGATGGTATAGATATCGAACAATCAGATGCTCTTGATGTTGTGGGCATGAAAATACAATGTGACGCTCGTTGGGCGAGACATGTATTCGAAGTGTCGAAAGAAGCACTCAAGTGTATAGGCTTCCTAAAGCGGTGCAAGAAATATTTCACTCCTTCTGATCTGTTCGATATCTATACAACCTACATCAGGCCAAAGATGGAATACAACTCCCATATATGGGCAGGTGCTCCAAATTCATTCTCGGAGCTTCTGGACCGTGTTCAAAGGAGAGCGATGGTGCTGATAGGTAACAGTAGGGTATCCAACTCTATTGTTTACCTGGAGCATCGTCGGAGTAAGGGTTGTGTGTCGCTGTTCTATCGCTACTTCCATGGTGTGTGTTCTTCAGACATTCTTGGTCTTATTCCTGACGTGAAGATGTTCGGCAGGGATACACGATTGTCCAGAAATTCACACCCATTTGTTATCGATTGGTCAGCCGGCACTGTACACTACAGATCGAATTCTTTTTTCGCCCGTAATGTCCGTATGTGGAATCGAATTCCGGCAAATGTTACGACATCCAGAAATTCAAGACGAATGTCAATAAACATTACTCCCTCTTTCCCCCTTCGATCCCTTGCTTTCCAACGACCAACGCAATGCATTGCATGTATAGGGGAAAACCCCAGTGTTGGCTAATTAAAAAAAAAAGTTACGTTTCGACCATCATCATTTTTGAAAAAATATGGACCGATAATTCCACCAGTCCATAAACCGCACCAAACCGTGTTTTTTTCTGGATATAATGGCACCTCTCGATCATCTTCTGGTTCTTCTTCAGCCCAAATGCGGCAATTTTGTTTATTGGCGATGCCGTTGCGCCAGAAATCGGCCCCATTACTGAGCCCAATTTTAGTCGAAAACAGCGGATATTCTTGTTTTTCGCCGAACGCTCATTTCCATATTACAGTTGCCAACATTTAAAGGAAATTATTTTCAAAAAAATGGCATAAAATGTCCTTTCGTATGAACAATAAAGATTCCACACTTGATTTGAATTCTAGTATTTTTTTTATTTTGAAAAAATACCTCTAGATGGATCATCCTATACAAGGTTATTTTTCTTCTCAGTGTATATTCAGAGGAAAGTTAATTGTGCGCTGTCCAGACATTGTTTTACATGTATTTCCATCTTACGAACACTGTGCCACGGCCATACATCCGTAACCATGTCTAAGTGTAAGTTGGCCCATAACAATGAATTTGCACATGTCTGTTTGGGTGTTTTGTACGGATTTGTGGAAAAGTTCCTTCTCCGAAGCGTATCACTTCCTATTAGTACATTAATTAGAGGACAATAGCAGGTGGCATTGTATCCTTGTTGTACCTTTGAGGATTTCACATTTATTGTGTTATGGTCTCTCTTTCTCTTGTTCTCGCTGTTCCTATTATCCTGTTAGGATTCACATTGTCTCGCATACAATCATCCCATATTAGCAAAAGGGAATTGTTTAATTGGTGTAGAAACTGTGAGCCCAAAGGGTACAACAGCGACAAGCCATCGTAAGGCGTGCAATAATGCGGCGAAGGTTGCATGTTCTACGTACGTATGACAAAGGCAAATTTAAAGAGAAATGCTTCAATTCAGTACTCGTATTTGTTGCAAAAAGTATACTTTGGTAAAATACTGGATTTAATCTATTAAAATTGTGTGTTGTTCCAGTTGTCCAGAATAGCAACAAACTCTCCAAAGTCGTTTGCCTTGTGTTGACATTAACTTGTGTATGATCCTGGGTGGATGCGTTTACGGTCACTGATACATTCTGTGGTTTTTGGTGCTCCCCCGCGCAGGCTAGAGTAGGCGTATTAGATTGCTCATTACACTTGTAGAAACGAAAAACAACACTAGCAACTAAAGGCTACAGCAGAGAGCGGCCGACAAAATTACACCCTAATATACACGCAGAAAATATTATGTTTGGAAAATAAAGGGTGTTTAAATTTTAAGGGCCACACCTAAACGTCGTTTTTTCTGCTCAATTTGAACCATGGAAAGGGGGCAAGAAATGGCAACAGTGGATGATCAATTTTCGAAGAAAATCATCTTCAGTGATGAGGCACATTTTCACCTCAGTGGATTCGTCAATAAGCAGAATTGCCGCATTTGGGCGAATGATAACACTCTGCGACAAATGGTAAGGGTCAGTGATCGGTTTGGAATGAAACCACCGGGGAAAGTTATATTGGTAAAAAAAAAGTCATACGTGTTCCAGCGTTTCGCTGGGTCTCATCTAGGAATCGAGATATATCGATTTGAAGTTAGTAAGTATCGTATAGGGGAATTTGTCACGTTTTAGGCTCTTTTGTTTGACATAACTCGAGAACCACTCGTCCGATTTAGCTGAAACTAATCTGTTCTTAAACCGTTTTCCTACTTAAGCAACAGTTTCGCAATTATAAATAAATGTATTTAAAAAAAAAATAAAAAAAAAAAAATTTTTTCTTCATGCGCTTATTTTTAACTTGGAAACTATTACTTGTAAAGGAAAATAATATATGAACAGATTAAGGGAATTGTAATTCTTGGTTTTTTAAAATTTATTTCAGCTAAATCGGACGAGTGGTTCTCAAGTTATGTCAAACAAAAGAGCCAAAAACGTGACAAATTCCCCTATACGATACTTACTAACTTCAAATCGATATATCTCGATTCCTAGATGAGACCCAACGAAACGCTGGGACACGTATGACCTTTTTTTGACCGATATAACTTTCCCCGGTGGTTTCATCCCAAACCGATTGTGGCTGTCGCACAGTGTAATCCAAGAGTGATTGTTCAAAAAAACAATGCTCCCACAAACTGATTGTTTGGTGCGGTTACTATGATTGGTGTTCGCTATCGTGAGATGATAACGAACTTTTTATGGACCGAATTAGAAGATATGGATGTGGACGATATGTACACGCAGAGAAAAAACATGGTTACTATATGGTCACGGCAATAACAATTTGTTCGTCGCAACCATAGTATTGTTTACTGAATTAATTTTGAAAATAGTATGATTGACGCAATATTAATATAGTTGAAATGTAACAATAGTAGTATTACCAAATTTAAAAATAAAAATATAAAAAAATAAATGAAAATATGGTTGTAGCAACAATATAAATATGGTTGGTGCGACAAAAATATTGTTTTTTGGGTTTATGTATTATTATTGTGTACGATTGTAATTTTTCTACACTTGATTATGCTTTTTAAGAACAATGTTATTGTTTGTTACGGATCTAATTAATAATCGTATTTTTTATATGGAAATTAAAATTTTTCAAACAAACTGCTTTGGCTTTGTTTAACGAAATCATTTTCAATAAAAACGCTTACGTTTTTTAAATTAATTTTTTCTACTGTTAAAAAATCACTCCTATTATTTTGAATTTAATATATTTTTAAATAATATTCATAATTAAATCTTTTGTAGACAACCTTTCCCAATTGTAATATGTAAGTATTATCATAGTGTAATTGTGTGATCATACTATGGTTTTGAGGATCATAACATGGTTGCGTGTGAATCATACTATGGTTGTAAGGATCATACTATGGTTGTATGTGAAACATACTATAGTTGTGAGGATCATAATAATGTGGAGACCATAGTATGGTTGAGTGTGAATCATACTATGGTTGTGAGGATCATAGTATTGTTGTGACGATCATAGTATGGTTCAATGTGGTGGTATTGTGGTGACGATCATAATATTGTTGGACCACAACCATATACCCAACAATAGTATGATGCTCTTCGAATATTTTTGTCCCAACCATACTTTTTTCTGTGTGGTTTCAATAGGACGGTGTCACTTGCCACACAGCTAACGAAACGTCGTGGCGATGTTAATTGGACGCCAAGATCATGTGAATTGACACCGCTGGACTTCATTCTTTGGGGTTATTTGAAAGAAACGGCGTACGTCGATAAGCCAGCAAAAATTCAAGAGCTGAAGGATGCGATAATTCGGCACATTAACGGCATAGAACCTCAGTTATGCCTCAGCGTCATCGAAAATTTGGACCATCGGATGGAGGTGTGCCGCCGAAGTCGCAGCTGCCATTTGGCCGATATTTTGTTCCATACATAATTGAACCACACTTTAATATCATATCAAAAAGAAATGACAATAATTTCCTAAATAATTTGTGATTTATTCAGTCAACATGGGCCCTTAAAATTTAACCACCCTTTAGTTGGCGCAAAAGGCTTCGTCTCCCTTTTAGAGAACTGGGTAAGTACACAGAGGTTCCAATCATTGGACTAGCTGATAAATGCGCATTATCAGCGTCTCCTCCTTATACAGCTCTGCCGTAATTGCTGTTTTGACCTTTTCGTAGTCCAAATATCATCGTGATGTCTCTTATAGTTCCAAAAGTGTTTTCAATTTCAGAGTTGATGATATTTCTATAGGTTGACCAAGTCGTTGAGGGGAAATTTTTAACCTCATTATCGATCTGTCCCATTTTCAATACCCACCGCTGCGCATGTTTCTGCAAATTTTCAGATACCAAGCATTATTAGAGCGACCTGTAGTTTGCTTTCCACAGACAAACTGACGGGCATTGCTAGATCATCTTAGACCTTTACGATGATTCAAAATATATATCCATTATGGGGTCTCGAGGTGTTGCAAACAGAATGATAAAGTGAATATACACTCTATCTCATGATGAAGGAAATAAAAATAGTTCACTTTCTAGTCTGCAACGATTAGCTCTTAAGAAAGTGGTTGGTCAGAAGGGAACTTTATAGTTGCGCAGACCCAACAACAAAGATTGACCACGTATTCGACATAACCAATGAGGTGAGTTGGCTATCCGATAAACGTTCGGTCCTTCGGACTTAAGCCTTTTTTCCTGGCCTTTTTTTGTAATTTTATCTACAGCAAACTTGGTGTGTATACTGTGAATTTCCTATTCGGACATCCTTGGACAATCCTGTTAAACTTTACTACACACAATTATCCTTTTGTTTCGGCCCGTGTATAGGTAAAAGTTTGTGTGTGTGTAAATGTGGTTACATTTCCTTCATAATCCTGGTCGTACATAGCAGTTGCATGAGTACACAACGTCTGTGCACGTGAAATCGTATCCATGACACTGAAGTTTCCACATACACTTACGCATGGCATATGCCTGTGATGCGAGTATTCCAAGGAGTCTGTATCTGCATATCTTTTAAACTGTTTATTTTCGGGAAAATGGTATTATTCTTGCTAAATGACATGATTTTTGCAAATTGCAAATTGTTGCTTTATTACAGAGGACATAAATAAAGACAAGGCTGTCACAGCTCCTCATATTTATAAAGCGGAAGACTTCTCAACATACAAAATAAAGGGCTATCAATTGCTTGAATTGCTAGCGAGGAGGTAAAGGGGAGTGCATAAACTTCTGAAGCAATTTTTTCTTTATTTAACTGACTTCACTTAACATTCCATTAAGGATCAGACGAGGAAAAGTTTCTCAATGCAGTAAGCTGTACCCGATATATATCTAAACTCACTAAGAGCGACTTACTGTTTAAACCCGATTTCAAACATGGCTTAGAGAATTTTTTCTTACTCGAAAAGTCGCTGGCATCATCACAGGTGATAAAAAAAAACTTGTAAAAACGTGGCTAAGTTCGAGCAGGCCAAATCTTATATACTCTTTTTTTGAGGATACGATATCGAAATAAGAAAAGTAACAATTTTTTATATAATGGGACGTCATTATTTAAATTCTTAAGGAAAATTGCTTAATTGGAGTTCCCCTATATCCACAATTAATGATGTTCTCCTCTTATGACTATAGCAGTAAGTTATGGGTCGGAAAGGACCATAAGTCTTAGCCCCAACGACAGCCAAATCTAGAGCGGTGGCTATAAAAAACAAGATATGGAGCAAGCATAACATGGTACGATAAGGTCTAATTTGACCTTGGTTTATGGGTACTTGCCGCAACTCTCAGTTTAGGAGAGTTAAGGGGAATGGAAAGGGAAAAATGCCAGTACTGTCAATTCCTTGTGTGTTTTTCGTAGTGTGAAGTTGGCTGCAGATTTGTTTAGTACTTTTTTACACAAAAATCAGAACGAAGGGAGTCGTAAAAATTTACGCGAGTAAAGTTTCCTCGTATAAATGGGGACATATTTTGCGAAATCAATTTTAACCAGGATTGGTAAAAAATCTCTCACTACACACTTTTTTTAAATAACCAACACTCAGGAAAGGCCCCCATACATACGGTGCATTGCTTTGGCGAGTGGAACGTAACGGATCGGAAGGGGGAAAAGAGGGAGTAATGATTATTGACGCTTGCCTCAAACTTCTGGATGTCGCAATTAGTGGGAAATACATTTGCCGGAAGTCGATTCCACATACGGGCTGTACGAGCAAAAAACGAATTTGATCTGTAGTGTATAGTGCGGTCAACTGGCCAATCGATAACAAACGGGTGTGAATTCCTAGAAAGTCGCGTATCCCTGCCGAACATCCTCACGTCAGGAATAAGGCGATGGATGTCTGATGAACACACACCATGAAAGTAACGATAGAACAGCGTCACGCAACCCACACTCCGACGATGCTCAAGGGAAACAATAGAGTTGGATACCCTACTGTCACCTATCAGCACCATCGCTCTGCTTTGAACACAGACAAGTAGCTCCAAGGATGATTTTGGAGCACCTACCCATATATGGGAGTTGTATTCCATTTCAGCTAAATCGGATTTCAAATGTAGTTTCTAGGACCTTAAAACGGAAATGTCAATTCGATGGTGTCTATACAGGGAGATTCATTCACGACTGTACACATTTTACCAGCCACCATTAGGTACAGGGTGGAGCGCGGTAATTTGCTTATTTGTGAATGAAATAAAAAAATTATGAACCTTAGAAAAGTTTAATTTATATTTGAATTATATTGAACAGTAAAGGAATTTTCAAATTTAATGCTTTATAATATTCACCCTGATTATGTAAGGCGTAGTTGTGTCGTATTTTAGACGTTTTTTAAAAATACGACTCTGAAATAAAATTTTGGTATTATGTATGTCGTAATAAAATGTCAAATTGGGCATTTATTGGCGTTTAAGTTTTTGTGCCCGACAGCTCTGTCGACAGACTGTTTCATAATATTAAAAAAACTTTAATTATTGTTTTACCCTGTGTTTTTTCAATCTGTTACAAAATCTTTGCTGTCGAAAATTTTACATAATACCAAAAAATTTAAAAAACGACTACGCCTGCTGTCGGAAAACGACTACGCCTTACATAATCAGGGTGATTGTATCTGGCAAAGGTCGGCCTTCGCTATTCACTCACACTGCATACGTTTTCTGAAGTTTTCACGAACTCTTACAAACATGTCGACTGGTATTCTGCCAAATTCAGCCTCAATATTGTTAAGTAGGTCATCCAAGGTGTTGGGACGGTTGGTATACACCTTCGACTTACCACAAAAGAAAAAATCGCATGGGGCTAAGTCTGGTGAGCGTGCCGGCCAGTACACATCACCCCTCAAAGAGATAAGCCGTCCAGGAAACATTTGTCTCAAACAATTCATAGTGACCCCCTTGCTGTGCTGAGTTGGAACTATGTATCCTCTTATTGCATTGCCTCAAGAGCCGGCTAAAAAAATACTGAAAATGCCAAGGCAAGGGTGGTGTTGTAATCCTTCTCTCAGGTTCCCTTGGTACATGACACATTCCCAGCTGTTCTCAATGAAGTTACCCTATCCTATCCTAAACGAAAAGCACGCTGCACTGCAATGATCGGGTGCGCATTTGAAAAATACGCTTTAACACAAAATGACCTTTCCTCACGTGTCCAATGCATGATGGCAACTGAAAGCCAGACTAATACAATTCTCCCGTTAGCCACTAAAAAAAGGTGCAAAAAATCAAAAGTCCGCGCTCCACCCTACATAATAAATTTGTTTTTTAAAATCTGAGAACCATAAAAAAGTCATCATGTGTGGGCGGTTATTAAGAAATTATCCTTAAAGAAGACCAGAGGTGTTTTTCCCCTTTGTGTATGATTCTTCAGCCAAAAATTGCAATAAAGTAAAATCTTAAACGTGTTAATTTACAAAAACAAATAAATGTGAGCTGTTATTTCGCTTCCAAAATTTGCATTTCAGTCAAATTGTCATAACTGTGGAATGGTAGGACCTTTGGGCTTCGTTTAGGAAATAAGAGAAAAACGTTCTTATATTTTTTTATAGATTCGTATCTCAGCGATTTCAAATTTTTTTAATGATTCTGAAAAGACCTAAAGACCACTACAACATGCCCAAATCCTACCACAGAAGTTAGAAATTTTACCCTAGTACCCTACGACCACCAATCCGTAAATGTTCAAACCGCTGCCATTTCGCCCCTTCCATTTTCGGGCATGGTCGTAGATGGACATATTTTCTTGAATGTATTACCCTTTATAGAACAAGTAAAGACGTTGCTAAGTTTGGTTATGCCGAACCTGATGTCTAAAAAAATGTCGCCCGCATTGACCATGCGGGACGTTTTTTGACCACTATAGCAGCTTTGCTCTTTTTCAGGTATTAGTGCGCCCCAAGTTACAGTGCCTATTTTAACCATTGTCCGTTCACAAAAATTATGATTTGTTAAGCAAATACTCAAAAAGTGTACTTTTTATCGGGGTGCCTTTGTTCCCTTTAAGGGAAAAATTTGTCCCTCTGTATCCTAGGTTGATCTATTAACCGTTGTCGTGCTTTAAACATACATTGATACGGACGGACGAAAGGACATACGACAATAAATAAAATATATAATTTATAGCGTATCCGATCGAAGTGTTGCAAACGGAATGACAGATTTAAAATACCCTTCAATGTGGGGTTTAATAATGAACGAATGTGGACCAACTTTATCACTGTACTCTGCAAATAAAACCTTATTTCAGATCCATTTTCTTTTTATCTGATCGTGCTCAGTTTTATTGGAAAGACATTGGTCCGTGTTTTTATATAGCTTCCCATAAAACTTCCCAACGAGGTGCCAAAGGTTATCACATAGTTGGCCCTGCCCGACTTAAGACGTTTGCTGTGTTCAGAAATACTTTAAGTCCTTAAATCGAAATCATTTTTTATCCCTCTTCGATTGAGCCCATTGGCAATCCCAAGCAGCTTTTGGCTAAAAGCCAGGGTTCCACACTATGGGACTTACATAGGTCAGGAAAATAACTTATCAATAAATCAAATTTCTATTCTAAAATCCTAATCAAACTTTTCGTCCTGTTTAATGCTAGTAACATGACACTATGTCTTCGAACGAATAGAAAAGCTAGACTGAATGGGTTTGTTATACATATTTTCGTTTGATATGGGAGCGTTTAGGTCACTGTGGTTTGATGGTTGGTTTAAAATAAATCTACAGAAGACCAGGTAAGAAACCAAATCAGTGTAAGAATATCTAAACAATTTTTCGCCGCCAGAACTTTTTATACACCTTGTCGAGTTTTAATGTCAATGATTTTAGGAGTAAGAGACAATTTTCTTATCCCTGTACGAGAAGAAGCTTCTCTACAAAATCTAAATAAGATGTTTGAAAGGGGTTGATAATCGCGGATTTATGTCACCACTGCCCAAAATTTTAGACAGCATCCTCATTTGATTTCGCCGCTATAGTGCTATCTACAGACGGAAGTATATTGGTACTTCATAGGGTCTGCGATAAATATTTCGAGGCATTGCCATTCACCCTATTGTGAAGGAAATATTTTTTTTTCAATTCTCTGAGGTTCAGTTCAGTAACCGTATCTACCCATTCCATTTACATTCGAAATGGTCTACATAAAAAACTCATAACAAAATATTTTAATAAATATACAGAAAAGAATGAGTATTTGGTTAAACAAAAGAAATCCACTCGATCTTCGTTATTCAATTTCCACCACAATGCCAAGTATGACGAGGGGGGGCAAAAAATGTTGACACACAAACAAAATGAGAAAATCTCACTGTGACAACAGAAATACACGAATAATTTTCCTCATATGAATGCATGTGTGCATACAGACCCAACTGGTAAAGGAAGGCCTCAGCTAGGCCGTCAAGGAAGCCTTCTTAGGGAGCTCAATGACTTTTACTGCATTCTACTCTTATTTCAAATGAACACAGGGTGAGATTCCAGAGCACGTCCATCTTTGGGAAGACCTGCAAAAAATTGTGTCCAGGAATGACAAAATCATACCCGTGACAAACTATTGCCAGTAATCCAATTACCGGTCGCAATTATGAACCGAATTCAATAAAACTTGTTATATTCATCAAGTTTGGACCAAGGACTAACCGTATCAAAATCGGTCCACATCGGGCTATATTTTGATATCATAAATAGCGTTTCCCGATTTCAAAAACTTTAAATTTATAAGCCATATAAGAGGCGAAATCTGAGATAATGAGATCGCCAGGATTGGGGTGAGGGAATTTAACAAGGATTAACCATGTCGGTCCATGTTTTCTAAGCAAAGGTGTCGATTGGCCGATTTGGGGTCCTACGACTCTAGAAGCCACAAATTAAACTCGATCACGCTCAAATTTTGCATGTTACGTTATGAGTGACCAATGATTAAATCCAAATAGGTCCATGTTTTCGTGTAACTCCCATACAAAGGTCCTTCCCGATTTTAGAACCCACAGCTCTAAAACTTACATATTACATCCGATTGTGACCAAATTTTGCATGGGCAATTATCAAATGTCAAATGGCTTGCAAAATTGAACAAAATCGGTTCAGACTATGGCATAACTCCCACATACATACATGTTTATCTGATTTTCTGCTTTTAGCTGTAGAAGCCAAAAATCAGTTCAGATTTAGACAAAGCATTTACGTTCCTCCGTTTTTATGACTTTAGCTCTAAAAGCCACATACTACTTTCAAACTTGATGAAATTTGGCATACTATGGAGTTTGGGACCAAGGGTGGACGTAATTGAAGTTGAAGAAAATCGTTTAAGATTTAGATATAGCTCGCTCCCACACCCGAATTATCTGTTTTCAGCTCTAGAAGCCACATCTGACATCCATTCGAGTATGAGTTTTTTGGACCAAGAACGGGCGTTGATAAAATTTAAGAAAATTGGTTTAGATGAAGATATGCCTCCCATACATAGTTGTTCAACCGAACCGGACGTACACGGTAAAATTACAGAAAATCCGTTCAGATAACGATATAGCTCCCACATGTATGTTCAACCGATTTTACCAAAAACAATGAAATTTGCTAACAAATTCGAAGATGGCATTAAACTTATTCCATTTAGAGCCCGTTCAAAGTGGCCAAAAACCTATTTTTAGTTGGGTTTTATGATTATAGTGCGGGGTTTAATATTCTTAATCACGTCCGACTTAAGCTTTTTAATTGGATCTGAAAAAAGACCTTCTAGGAGGTATTTTTTGAGAAGTCTATGTATGTTTTTCCGCTGGGTTTTTATGGATACAAGTGTGATGTGTACTTACATACATATATACATACAATCCTAGCGTGAAAATTGGAAGGGCCTTCTCTTAAGAAGACCTTCTTGAAGACCTCGTTTAAGATCGAATACACAATACATAATGTCTTTCAAAATTTAATATTTCAGAAGGTCTGTTAAGCAAATAAAATGATCCCCCAAACAATCTCATGGCGCCTCTCTAGAAACGCTTGTAGGAATGCCTTGTATTAAATCCTAAACTCATTCGTTGGTGCATTCGTTGAGAAAGCCTGCAAGAAGGCCTTTATATTTTCAATAAGAGAGGTTTAATAAGCATTCCCAACTTGTATAAGCTACCATGCCTGGTAAGTGAAGGCAGCATGAAAGGTGTTTGCCTCAGCGATGGACAGTGAAGATATAGGGTGATCAATCTAGAGGTATTTTCTCAGAACAAAAAAAACACATAAAAATTCAAATCAAGTGTTGAATCTTGGTATTTTTTGAAAATAGTTACCTTCAAATGTTGGCAACTGTATTATGGTAATGAGCGTTCGGTAAGAAACGGGAAGATCCGCTGTTTTCGACCAAAATTTTGTTCAGTGATGATGCCCATTTCTGGCTCAACGGCAAAGTCACAAAACAAATTTGACGCATTTGGGCTGAAAAGCAACAAGAAGAGGTGCCATTATACCCAGAGAAATCCACGGTTTGGTGCGGTTTATAAGCTGGTGGAATCATCGGTGCATATTTTTTCAAAAATGGTTCTCGCTATCGCGCGATGATATCGATCTTTATGCTACCTGAAATTGAAGCCCGTAATCGTGACGACACTTGGCACCGTAATCTTGAGGACGGCGCCACTTGTCATACTCGTACTGCTGCTCAAACAATGGATCTATTGAGAGATCATTTCGAAAGCAGCTAATTTCACGTTTTGGACATGTAAGTTGGCCGCCTAGATCGAGTGATATCACACCTTTAGACATTTTTCTTTGGGGTTACGTAAAGTCCAAAGTCTATGCTGACAAACCAGCTACGATTCAGGTTTTGGAAGCCAACATTACGCGTGTCATTAAAGACATACCGGTCGAAATGTTCGAACGAGTTATCCAAAATTGGATGAAATAAAACTGAAAATTATTTAATGTAAAATTAATTTCCTACACGCAGAAAAAAAGTATGGTTGGGGTGACAATATTCGAAGAGAATCACACATAACAATACTATGATCCCCACAACCATAGTATGATTCACATTAAACTATACTATGATTCACACATAACCATACTATGATCCCCACAACCATAGTATGATTCACACTTAAACATACTATGATTCACACTCAACCATACTATGATCTCCACAACCATACTATGATCCCCACAACCATAGTATGATTCACACTCAACTATACTATTATCCCTACAACCATAGTATGATTAACTCAACCGTACTATGTATGATACCCAAAATAATTTATTAGAATTGGGTTGTTATTCAAAAATAGGGATTTTTATCAAGCAAGTTATTTTAAATCTCATTACACTAAGTTCATAGCCAGATTTGAGGCCATGTTTTTAATGAACATTTCGATAATACTTTTAGTTGCCAGCAGGGGTGAATGCTACTTCACCATTCGTAGACCGCAAGTAAAGAATGTGATTAAACCACGATCAATGGCTACATACTTAAGTGCAGGCAGATTTTAAATAAACGAGAACCAGTTGGAAGTACAGTATTTCACCGAACAAAGTAAACACAATAAAAATCCCTCGAACTACCTTCCGATTGTTGTTGTTTTTTATAATGGACAACACCCACGCACTGTATCGTGTGTATGTGTTTGTTTGGTTTATCAAAAAAACATACGCATACACACGCATGCATGCTCTATAAAACCTATTTGTTATGTTCATAGTTGCAACCATACGGTATGATTGCCGTAATCATATTATTGTTAACGTAAATTTTAAACAACAATACTTCTGTTACACCGACCATGTTATAATGGTTGCTACAACCATATTTTCATTTCTAAATTTGACAATAATGCTATTGTTAAATTTCAACAATATTAATATAGCCGCAATCATACTGTTGTCAAAATAAAATTCAAAAAACAATACTATGGTTGCGATGAACATGGTTTTATTGTAGAGAACATATTATTGTAGCGGTGACCATATGTGACGCGCAAAATAGAAAGGCACCTAAGGTTAAAAACCAGTTTTGTTCGGGAGAGCCATTTTAGAGATTTGGTCCCTTTCTATTTCTCTGGGAGGGAACACTTTTGGGTCATGGGATCGGTCTCATTCGATGCTTAGATGTTGTCCACATCAAAAAAAAAGTGAAAAGTTGATGAAAAGTTTTGTTCAGGAGAGCCATTTCAAAGATTAGGTCCCTTTCTATTTGCGCTTAGAACCGTCGACTTCACTTTCATAAAACGCGCATATCTCTGGGAGGGAACACTTTTTGGGGCTCGGGATCGGTCTCATTCGATGCTCAGATGTTGTCCACATCAAAAAAAGAAAAAAAGAAAATTGATTTTGTTTACCCTTAGGTCCCTTTCTCTATGCGCTGTCACATATAGTAACCATATATTTTCTCTGCGTGTACTAAGCATATTTTTTAATATATTTGTAATGCCTTTCGGATGACCTTTTTCTACAGGCCTTCCAATAGAAAGGAGCATGGAAGACCTTGCTCTGCAATCTTTCCCTGTATCAATCCGAGCATTCTAAGTAGGGCTTCTAGAAGGCCCTGCTGGGTCCTTTCTTGTACCGCTGGGATTATAATCATTCACCCAAACCGACAACCACAACAACAACAACTATAGTATAGTAGAGGGAAATGGAGAAAAGAAATAAGCTATTTGCTGTGGCAAAACAATTTCCAAATGTTCATGTGAGAAGAGGAAAGGAAGAAAAAACGAACTGAAAACGGAAAAAAGTTTTTCTCTTTCATTTTATACAGTTTTCCGCACTCAAACAATACGAAAAGTCGTACATGTTTAAAAAGGAAACCTTGTAACAAATAAGTGACTCTCACATACACACACAGACGTTGCTACACTTGTGCACTGTCATACACATATGCATATGGCGGTTTCATGTGCAATGAAAGGATATAAAGAAATAGTTATGCATGTGTGTGTGTTTGCTTACTCATATTTCGGTTGGCAAACAGTAAACTTCCGCATTAAAGTGATGCCAAGATACAACAAAAAGAAAGAGAAAAACGAAAAGCAGACAGCAAAAAGCCGAAATAACGAAAGAAATGCCGTGCCGTAAGTTTGTCAATGCAAATCTCACTTCACAACAACAAAAAGTACAATGACGATGACACTTATAAAGGCAGGCATTCACACCGATGCATATACACACTTACACACACCAATACCTCCTTATGTATCAACGAATGTGGATTAACTTAAGAAGATAGTGCAAGAATGTTGGTAAGATTTTTTTTCTTCATTTGAATCAGTTATTTCAAGGTAAACTGACACGTTATCTTCCACTTGGTCCTTCCAACGGTTAGTCAGTCCTTCAACTCTACAGGCTTCTTGAGTTTCTTTTTGTAATTTAACGCCTTTTCGTGCTGCAAACAGGCAATGACATTTTGGGATGCACCCCACTGTGGCGTACGAATACGATCTGTACGATTCGGTCGTTGGCTACCAGCCTTACTTTGCGATTTTCTGCGGTTTTGTATGCCCTGTCATAGGGAAGTGTAATAAGTTTGGAATTTTGTTAGTGAGCGCTTGACATCATGATCTTACTTATAAATCTTATGAAGTACATACACTCCCCCAAAGAGGGGATGGTATACTCACACACTGAAAAAATTAGTTGGAAATCGGTTGAAAGTACTAAAATTTCATTTCAAAACCAGATCTCCGGTTGCAATCACCAAATGTTAAATGCATATTCGGTTTGGAATACCACAAAATTATAAATACGATCATCGTATTGCAGACGCAACTAATTGATCGCTCATACCAACGAAACGCATAAAATGAATTTAGTTGCCATATCTGGTGGTTGTAGCAACCTATAGTTTAGCCAACATTTTGTTGTTCTAACCGAATATTGGTGATATTATCTCAACTTTCATCATAAACAAAAGCGAAAGTCATCTTCTTATTACTACTTTAGGCAAATCGTTCAATCTATTTTGTTTAGTAGAAATCGTCCATCATCTTTTCCTCGACATGAAACTCCCTTAGCTTAAGAGTACTTCAAGTGTATAAGGAAGCAGTTTATTGCCTCTACTGAAAATTTAAAACTTTTTCGATAGAAAAGTGCGACATGTGGACTTTTAGCTCTAAAAATTCTTTTCTGAAGGTTCACATTCTCTGTTTTCTAACGATTCTTTAGTTGCGTTTCAGAGCACCTACTAACATTCGGTTGTATTGATGGAGTATTCGAGGTGCATTTGAAGTAAAATTGCGTTTACAGTTTTTCATTTCGTGATCCAGCGTCCTTTTTACAGGATCTCAAAGTTTAAAATTATGTTTTTATTAACAAATATACGTGACGCGCAAAATAGAAAGGGACCTAAGGTTAAAAACCAGTTTTGTTCAGGAGAGCCATTTTAAAGATTAGGTCCCTTTCTATTTGCGCTTAGAATCGTCGACTTTACTTTCATAAAGCGCGCATATCTCTGGGTGGGAACACTTTTGGGGCATGGGATCGGTCTCATTCGATGCTCAGATGTTGTCCACATCAAAAAAAAAAGTAAAAAGTTGATGAAAAGTTTTGTTCAGGAGAGCCATTTTAAAAATTAGGTCCGTTTCTATTTGCGCTTAGTTAGAATCGCCGACTTCACTTTCATAAAACGCGCATATCTCTGGGAGGGAACACTTTGCGGACATGGGATCCGTCTCATTCGATGCTCAGATGTTGTCCACATCAAAAAAAAAATGAAAATTGATTTTTTTACCCTTAGGTCCTTTTCTCTATGCTCTGTCACATATTTAAAAATGACATAGATATCGAATTAAAGAGGAGAATAAAGGCTTTCATTTGCTTATTTTTATATTTAAATTTCATAAAAAGAACATTAAAATTAGCCTTTTTCTTTAAGTGTACCGTAAAAGTATTCTTTAAATACATACTTATATATGTTATAGGCCTAAAAAAAGGTGTAACTCATGGCAACCTTTTATTTTTCTAGTGATATTACAAGGACTGCTATATATATTTCTGGCCTAATAATGAAAATGCAAATATTTATCATCAAAAATGGTATTATTGTTTTTCAAAGTATTCTCCAGCATGCGTTGTACACTTTTCAATGCGCTCAAACCAATTGTTGAAGCACTTTTTCCACTCCGACTGAGACACCTCCAAAACATGGTTTTTGAACGCTCCAACAGCATCTTCTGGCGGCGAAAATCGTTTACCACGCATTTTTTCTTGATGTGCGGGAAAAAAAAAGTTATTGGGTGCCAAGTCAGGGCTGTACGGCGGATGACCCATCAGTTGACGTTTTGACCGGTCAAAAAGGCGCTGGTTTGAGCCGACATGTGAGAGAGAGCTCGCATTGCCATGGTGCACAATGATGCCTCTATCTCACGGTATGTCACAAGACGATCTTGTATTGTCAGTTCACGCACGGCATCAATGTTCTCTGGCACAACGGACGTTTTTGGGCGACCTTCACGACCTTCGTCTTTGAGCGAGCGTCGGCCACGATGGAATTCATTAAACCAATTTTTCACAGTGCTATAGGATGGTGCTTCATCGCCATACAAAGATTTAAGTTCATCGATGCACTCTTGTCGTGATAATCCACGTCGAAAGTTGTGAAAAATAACCGCAAGAAAATGTTCACGAGTTAATTCCATTTTTTTGCAAAATTGATTTTTTTAAGTCACTGTAAACAACACAAATGATGGTCGTGCGTCAAAACGTTCTGAGTACGTTTATGCCAAAATATGTCAGACTTTCCAATGAAAATGTCAGATGGCGCCAGGCAACACTTAGTGTTCCCCCTTAAGGTTTGATAATTCGGTCGATCATTTCTAAAAAAAGAGTTGCAGGATGCTGTAATGTGATTTTGAAGAAGTTGCGCCCATTCTCGTTGAAGGCTTCCCTTAATGCGTTAATACTGGTGTATTTTTTTGTTGGAACCCTGGAGTCTAAAATACACCAAATACAGAAATCTAGGCGGTTAGCATTCGGTGAATTTGAAATCCACTGTTTAGCCGAAATGAAATGAGGAACGGTGTTTTTCAACCAGTCCTGATTTGCGCGTGCCTTATGCAATAGTGCGAGTCTTGTTAAAAAGTATAAGGCCTATTGCCGCAATGTTTGTGTGCCCTAGGCTTATATGCACGTTTTAAAACTAATTTACGGTACATAGTAACATTCACTTTAGCACCAGATCCCAAAAATACGTGTGGAGCGCGTCCAAAGTTAGTTATTGCGGCCCAAACCATCACGCGAGGAGGAGCTTGAATTCTAGTGACCATCCCTTGCTTCTAGTTATCTTACAATATCTCTATGAACGATATCCGGTTATTTTGTTTGTTTACGTACTGCTATATTGGGTAATTCTTCTCGTTGGAAAAGACGATATTTGGTACACTGAGTTCTATAAGGTTAACTTAACCATAAATAAACATGATTTGGAGTCTACGTTAAAAAGGGTTAATTTGAACATTTTGTTGTTGACTGGTATTTAAAAATAATAATAACTAAGTTGAATTTTCCAACCATGAAAATTGTTAATTTTAAAATAATTAATGTTGTTTTAACAATGCATTGTTTAGTTTTTTAACCATTAAAATTGTTATTATTAAAATAATTATTGTTGTTTTAACAATGCATTGTTTTTGCATGAAAATTAAAATTTCATAGTTAATTTATTGAAACAGTACATGTGACAGCGCATAGAGAAAGGGACCTAAGGGTAAAAAACTTAATTTTCATTTTTTTTTTCTTTTTTTGATGTGGACAACATCTGAGCATCGAATGAGACCGATCCCGAGCCCCAAAAAGTGTTCCCTCCCAGAGATATGCACGTTTTATGAAAGTGAAGTCGACGATTCTAAGCGCAAATAGAAAGGGTCCTAATCTTTAAAATGACTCTCCTGAACAAAACTGGTTTTTAACCTTAGGTCCCTTTCTATTTTGCGCGTCACACATGTTCAATTTCGCAATCAAAATGTTAATATTATTAACTATGAAGATTGTTACAGAATCATTTTTATTGTTAAGATAACTAATTATTGGTTACCTCTTTTAAACAGAAATTTGGTTTCTGTTAAAATTTGTAATATAGGGTGCTCCATCTAGAGGTATTTTTCCAGAACAAAAAAAAATATAAAAATTCAAATCAAGTGTGGAATCGTTGTTGGCATTTATATTTTGAATATAATTTCCATCAAATGTTGGCCGCAACTACGCCTCAGGGTTTCCATTCTGTGGGTCCAATTTTAGATGACTCGTTCGAGCATTTCGACCGGTATGGCTTTAATGACACGCGTAATGGTGGCTTCCAATACCTGAATCGTAGCTGGTTTGTCAGCATAGACTTTAGACTTTACGCAACCCCAAAGAAAAATGTCTAAAGGTGTGATATCACTCGATCTAGGCGGCCAACTTACCAGTCCAAAACGTGAAAATAGCTGCTATTCGAAATGGCCTCTCAATAGATCCATTGTTTGAGCAGCTGTATGACAAGTGGCGCCGTCTTGTTGAAACCAAGTGTCGCCAAGATTACGGGCTTCAATTTCAGGTAGCATAAAGATCGATATCATGGCGCGAGCACCATTCACGGTTACGTTCCGGCCATCATCATTTTTAAAAAAATATGCACCGATGATTCCACCATCTTATAAACCGCACCAAACCGTAGTTTTCTCTGGGTATAATGGCACCTCTTGAACCTCTTCTTGTTGCTCTTCAGCCCAATTGCGGCAATTTGTTTATTGACTTTGCCGTTGAGCCAGAAATGGGCCTCATCACTGAACAAAATTTTGGTCGAAAACAGCAGAACAGGATCTTCCCGTTTCTCACCGAACGCTCATTTCCATAATACAGTTGCCAACATTTGAAGGTAATTATTTTCAAAAAATAAATGCTATAAAATGTCCTTTCAAATTACTAATAAAGATTCCACACTTGATTTTAATTTTTATATTTTTTTTGTTCTGAAAAAATACTTCTAAATGGATTACCCTATATTAAATCAACCTACTTATTCACCCTTATTCTGATTGTCGTCGTCAAGACAAAACAACGACATCTTGCGACGACTGTTGATACTTGGTATTCGCGTAGTCGTTTTTCGATAACTATTGACAACTATTGACACAACTCGGTATTCTCTAAATGATATTGACGTTGTTATTGAATTGATACGACTCTGTTTTTGTCGTCGCAGTTTTTGGTAACGACTAAGAAGTTTGCTGTTAAAATAAAAAAAAAAACCAAAAGCAAAAGTAAAAGTGCAAATATGAAAATTACAAATAATGAACAGTTCCAAAAACTTGTTGAAGAGTTGGAGAAAAATCCATCCTTAGCAAAAGGTTTCAAAAGAGGAACAGTGCCAACAAATTTTAACCAGCACTGGGAGAACATTGCAAGTTAAACCGGCTGCGATAGTCCGAGGTTAAAATCGTTACCAACACTTAGCTGATAGGATCCTTGTCCCAAAAATAATAAGGTGGCAGCTAACTTTATTCTGTTGGATACACAATTTGACCTGGCTCCAATTTCCATCTCAGGAGCAATTTCCTCTAACACATAATTAAACGCATTTTTGTTTAAACGAAAGTATTTCTGAAATCTTGAATGAAAGAAAACTTTGTTATTGCCAATGGAAATTAATTAAACCTTAAACTTACTTGTTGTCTGGTAGTTTCATGACATCAGACCTTTATCGCAGTGTCTTTCTCTGTAAAATAAGTTTCTTTTTATTTTCTTCATCACTTGAATCAGAGTTTAAATCAGAAACAAAAAACATTTTTCAACAATTGGATGAATAGATACAAAATCTGATGCAAAAATGTAAGGTATGTGATTTTTTTATTGAAGTTATCGATAAACAGTCAACGTCAAGACAATAATGATACGGAATACCAAAAATGCGTTGACGTGATATTATATTGAAACGAAGTGATATTGATATTAAATTGACGACGACGTTGACGACGACAATTAGAATAAGGGTGATTATGTTTTTGTTTTGTTTACATTTACTCGGTCTTTTTTTATTATTATGACTTAAACAGATTTATTCTGGTTCGAGATCTTCCGGACTGTTCCGCTTGAATTCCATGTCTTATAAAATTAATTTCGCAAAACTGCTTTGGTAATCATGTAAACAATGTAACAAAGTATTTCAATACAAAAAAAGTGATTACACTGATAACCTGGCAAAAATGTCAAGTTTAAAATGGTAACACTTCAATCCCCGCAACCTGTGCATTTATCTTTTCGACAGCTGTTGCTGTAGATTAATTTTTAAAAGAAAATGTGCGATATAGTATTTAATCACACAATCATGCCCTTTTTTCTTAAACCGACCTCGTACATGTAGTCCAACATTCCATGCTCGTAGATATTTTTACCCAAAAATGTTCGTACAACTTTCCACGCGTCGAGTACATGGAAAACAAGTCATTGAATGGCTTTTCAGTCAACTCGTGTTCTGTGTGACACAAAAGTGTTCCAACCACAATGATGAACATGCTACCGTGGCTTTTCACCAACACGACACACAATGAGAGAGGAGAGAGAGAGAGCGATGCCGTGTACCGACAACTTTAACTTGGTAATAAATAGAACTACTAACAACATCAGCGACGACAACAACGACAACAGCACAAACAACTTTATGGCTGACAACAACGACTGATGTTGTTCGCTGGATGTTGCTGCCGCTGCCGCTGCTGCTATAGTCTCTGATGCCAGCTGTTCTGCTCGTTGACTTCACTTACGTTCAAGTTGTTATTTTCATGTGATTATGCCGCTGTTCTGTTGTCTCAGCAAAAACAAAAAGCAAAATGAAAATTTTGCTTATTTTTGATGTGGCTTTTCCAAAAAAGAAATGAAAACTAGCAGGCATGAAACGCGACTACGTACAACTAAATTATGAAATGAATGGAAACGCTCAACGCGCCTGAACTCATGTGGAACAACAATAACAACCGGGTTGGAGAAGGGTTTAACCCAACATACGGCTAGGCCAGATTAGTGCACATGGCTGGTAACAAAAATGTAAACGAAAATAACGGAGGAGGGTGGATTAAGCAACGAGCGACAAAGGCCAACATTTGATGTCAACTCACGCTCGGGTCCTTTTGTGTTTTTTTTCGGCCCCGTGCAATGAATGACGCGTTTTTGGCGAGTGTGAAACCACTGTGTCAGCGAGTCAGTGACGTCGTTAAAGTGACATTTATGATGTCTTACTTTCATGTTGTTGTTGATATCATTTCTAGCGTTGATAGCGTAGCATAATGAAAAAAATTGCACCGCCAGCGTTTGGCCAGCCGGGAGCTACTGCATTACTTATGACCACATGCAATTAAAAATGTCTAAATTGTTGTATTCTTTAGGTGTGGCCGTTGATGATGTTGCTTAAGGCAGCTGATGATTTGATTACTTGAAGACTCTGTCGGTGGGGTTTATTAATTAGTTTATTCGAAAGTTTATTAAAAGTGTTTTGTGTACCCCACACTATAGGATGGAGTGAACACTAAGTTTGTCTTGTAGTTTGTAATTAGTAGGGATCGGAATTATATGTGACAGCTAAGAAAGGGAACTAAGGGTAAAAAAAATCAATTTTCATTTTTTTTCATTTTTTGATGTGGACAACATCTGAGCATCGAATGAGACCTATCCCATGACCCAAAAGTGTTCCCTCCCAGAGATATGCGCGTTTTATGAAAGTGAAGTCGACGATTCTAAGCGCAAATAGAAAGGGTCCTAATCTTTAAAATGGCTCTCCTGAACAAAACTTTTCATCAACTTTTCATTTTTTTTGATGTGGATAACATCTGAGCATCAAATGAGACCGATCCCATGCCCTAAATAAAAATGTTCCCTCCCAGAGATATGCGCGTTTTTTGAAAGTGAAGTCGACGATTCTAAGCGCAAATAAAAAGGGACCTAATCTTTAAAATGGCTCTCCTGAACAAAACTGGTTTTTAACCTTAGGTCCCTTTCTATTTTGCGCGTCACATATGCAGTCAAGAAAAAAATATGCTCCACAAATGTAAATCAAATACGTGATCAAAAAAATTAAAATGTAAACTTAAGTTTCTACACTGAAAGAATTAGGTTTGTACTATTTACAAAACATTCTTCTTATTATGTTCCTTGTAAAGGGTGGTTAAATTTTAAGGGCCGATGCCATTTCTTGCTACCATTTTGACCATTGATGACGTTTGGAATATTCAAGAGGCTTTAGTTCTTGAGTCAATTGCACCTTTGTAACCGTGTAAATGCAAGTCTTTATGCATAATGTTTATCAACGACGAGCGTGTCCTGTTGGACAGGAAGACGAGTTGAGGTGGATGGCTCTTCAGCCACACTATCGCGAACAGCAGCAATATTTTCTGCAGTACGAGCTGTACGAGAATGCACTAGTGTTTTCACTTCTCCTACAGACCCGGTTTTTTTTAAATTCTTGCACGATTTTTCCTATTTTACGCACATTTGGACGATTTCACCGAAAAAACCACGAAGTGCACGATATGCATTTTGATTTGAATGTCAATTTTCATAATAAGCCTGAATAACTTTATGGTGTTGCTTGTTCGAATTGAGTTAGTCTGAAATTGAGAAATATCAAATGAAATGCAGAAAAAACTTGACGTTTAGGTGACGTTTAGATCTGCAGTTTTCGACCCAAAATGTTGTTTAGTGATGAGGCCTATTTCTGACTTAAAGGAAACGTCAATAAACAAAATTGCAATCCCACGACAGCCGGTTCTATGAACTGGATTGACCTGAAGAGCAATTCTTTGGCCAACAATTGCCGCTACAACAACAAAATTACGCGTTTATGCTGGAGCAACCAAAAAAGGTTCAAGAGGTGCCATCATTTCCAGAGAAAATCACGAGTTGGTGCTGTTTATGGGCTGATAGAATAATCGGTCCACATTTTTCAAAAATGATGATAGCCGAAACGCAACACTAAGTGTTGCCTGGCGCTATCTGACATTTTCATTGGAAAGTTTGACATTTTTTAGCATAAACGTACTCAAAACGTTTTGATGTACGACCATCATTTGTGTTGTTTACAGTGACATGAAAAAATCAATTTGGCAAAAAAATGGAATTAACTCGTGAAGATTTTCATGCGTTCATTTTTCACAACATTCGACGTGGATCACGACAAGAGTGAATAGATGAACTTAAATCTTTGTATGGCGATGAAGCACCATCCTATAGCACTGTGAAAAACTGGTTTAATGAATTCAATCGCCCAAAGACGAAGGTCGTGAAGGTCGTCCAAAAACGGCCGTTGTGCATTGATCTGAACTGATAATGCAAGATCGTCATGTGACATACCGTGAAAAAAAAGCATCCTTGGGCATTTCTTCCACCAGATACATTCGAAATTGCATAAAAACCTGGCCGCAAAAAAGGTTTATGCTCGTTGGATCCCGCTCAATTTGACAATCGCTCAAAAAAGGCTCGTGTCGATTGGTGCAAAGAATTTTTGAAAAAATACGAAGGCGGTGCTTCAAATGACGTTTATAAGATCGCCACAGGTGACGAATCATGGATCTATGCGTATGAGCCCGAAACAAAACAGCAATCAACCGTGTGGGCCTTCGTAGACGAGCTAAATCCAACGAAAGTTTTTCGTGAAAGAAGCACTTCGAAGCAAATGGTCGCCTGTTTCTTCGGCAAAACTGGTCATGTGGCGACTGTTCCGCTTGAGCAACGTAGAACGGTCAATTCAGAGTGGTACACCACAATATGTTTGCCTGAAGTCTTCGAAGAAATTCGAAAAACGAACAAGAGTAGACGAATCATTGTGCACCACGACAATGCGAACTCTCACACATCGGCTCAAACCAGCGCCTTTTTGACCGGCCAAAACGTCAAATTGCTTTGTCATCCGCCGTACAGCCTTGACTTGGCACCCAATGACTTCTTATTTCCGCACATCAAGAAAAAAATGCGTGGTCATCGAGAAGATGCTGTTGAAGCGTTCAAAAACCATGTTATGGAGGTGTCCACTCCGATTGAGACACCTCAAAGTGCTTCGATAATTGGTTTGAGCGCATGCAAAAATGTATAAATCATGCTGGAGAATACTTTGAAAAACAATAAAACCACTTTTGATGATAAATATTCGAATTTTCATTATTAGGCTAGAAATATATATAGCAGCCCTCGTATCAGCCAATGTACCATGCACTCATGCAAAAGTCATTGAGGTCCTGCCATTCCACAAGCCTCTTTTAACATTCGATCTTAGTCAAATCTAACATAGTGCAAATATGAAAGATCAATTACACGGTGGTACAAAAGTGAATGAAATAGAAAAACCAGGGGAGTCATATTATTTTTCTTGTAGGTCTTGTCGAGTTAAAGATGAATCCAATAGCGAAATATGGCGGACACCTCCAAAACCCGGATTTACGTTTAAAAAACCGGTTTTTGTACCTTTGCGCACATATAAGCCTACAATTTTGTTGATAATATGATAATGATCCGATTTTCAAATTGAAAATCGGATCATATTCAAAGGATTTTTTTGTTCGTTCAAGCATTTATTCTAGCAATAAGGAATACTTGAAACGTAAAAAATAAACTATTCAACAGCGCAAAATTCACTTTTTTGGGATACTGAAAAAGGTATTAAATGAGTTGTACTGTACGATACTTTTCCAAGTCAAACAGTTTATAAGGTGTACGAAAGTGTCAACTTTATCAACCCTGGTTGGTAGTGCATCTACAAATTTTCATTGTGGGCAGCCAAAGAAATTTCAGTTTTTTTTCAAATAAATTGTTTTTTCTTCACAAAAGCATAGCTGCTAATCGTTATTTCTCTCTTTTATCCATTTTATATCGAGCTAAATGGCAAAAAAAAATACTTCACAAACAGTTGTTTACAATTAAGCAGCTGTTTACTAAATGCTGTTACCTAAATGTGACAGCGCATAGAGAAAGGGACCTAAGGGTAAAAAAATCAATTTTCATTTTTTTCGATTTTTGATGTGGACAACATCTGTGCATCGAATGAGACCGATCCCATGCCCCAAAAGTGTTCTCTCCCAGAGATATGCGCGTTTTATGAAAGTGATTCTAAGCGCAAATAAAAAGGTTCCTAATCTTTAAACTGGATCTCCTGAACAAAACTGGTTTTTAACCTTAGGTCCCTTTCTATTTTTCGCGTCACAAATGCAGATACTGTAGCCTGTCACCATAAAATTTTAGTTTGCATTAGTGGATTTTTAATGCGCATTAACGGTGTCGTCTGTCTAGGGTATTAGTCTGGACAATTTCGTTAGATAAGGCCTATAGTTTTGTAGGTTGGTACTTGGCAACAGATAATGCCTTTGTCCAAACGAACCCTGTAGGTCGGAACCATTTCCAAACGATTTCAACTACAGTAAAACCCGCTTTAGTACCTCCCCGCTTTAGCACCTAACCCGTTTTAGTACCCAACATCTGCAGACACCATGTTTTTTTAATAAAAGATCGAACAAATTTACCCTTTTAAGTACCTCCCCGCTTAAATACTCAACCCGCCTAAGTACCATAATTTGTTGTGCATTAAACAAAATTTTACGTACGTTTTCCGCCGGTTAAGTACCTTTCTGAATACAATTGCTTTTTTAAAACGGCAACTCTTTATAATCGATTGTTTATTTAAACCATAACTAATTTATCGAAAAACTCACATACAAAATAATCAAGATACATGATATATGTACATTAAATAATGATTCGTAAAAATGTCTGGCAAAGGGCGAACATTTACAAGTTTAAAATTGCGCGGCTTTTTCGGTGCGATATTGCAACTGTAAGCTTACGGAGGAAGAAATAGTGTCATGTATTTTGGAAGATAACGCTGGTGTCACCATCTACAGATACTATGGAAAATACTATGAAGTAAATCCACCCGCTTTTGCAGAAGCGCTGACAGCACTAGAAACAGTGAAAAAATATGCTCGTATGGAGGGCAATAATCTTGAATTTGATGAACTCGAAATATTAGAAAAAAAGTTGTTTAAAAAAAATACAAAACATGCGTCAAAAGAAAATAACTGAATTTTGTCGCTATTTAAACCTGTTTTTCAAATCCACTTTATTTTAAGTGATCTCATAAAATACGTATGTGTTACATATATGCATTATGCGCACAAAATGTTACTTTTTTAAAATGAATTTTCAAAGCAATATGAAATACGTTTTTAATTAATATGTAATCAAAATATTTTTTGTTAAATAAATTTTTTGTTTGTTTAAATAAGTTATTTTCATTATTCTTAAAATTTTTAAATGTTTAACTACCCAACAGAAGGTACTAAAACGGGGCTGTTTAAGTACCCAACCTACTAAAGCGGGTTCTTATAAGTACACAACCCGCTTAAATACCTCAAAATGCTGTAAATTTTAGGCAAGGCACTTATGCGGGTTTTACTGTACGTGTATATGCATAACGCTTAAACAATAATGGCAGCACTCTTTTAGACGTCTGCCTTGTATATACTCGTAATCCTGTTGTCACAACAAGCTACCTAGTAAAATAAGTACTAGGTTATCCATGTTCTTCTTTTTTCCTAGAAAAAAAAGGAAAAAGTTGCAACACTGTGCAAAACTGGAAAAAAAAAGTGTTGTGAGCAACAGAAGCGACAAACGTGTTTATGTTCCAGGACTGATAACAACATCCGTGCGCATACCCCCTTCACCTGGATTTATGGCTGTTATCAAACACTTACTTGTACTTAGTTCCGAACATGCATCGCGCACACACACACGTGTACGACATGACATTCACTACTGCTTTATGTCAGCATGTAAGTTTGAATGTGTTTATGGATGTGTGTGTGTAGGGATAATTTGAAATTACAAGCCTTTGGCTGACATTTGATGCGATGCGATGCATGCAAAAGCGCGCACTCATTCATTCGTTCGGCTACGTTTAATTTGCGGCAACATACGATCTCACATGCAATTTTATTAAGTTTTAATGAGTGTCAAGTGCACAATTTGCTGATTTTAACCTCACACACACGTACACAGGCAACTCAGAAGCACACACAGCCATGAAAAAAAGAAACCAAAACTAAATGAAAGTTTTTTAATTGCATGTAAAGTGAACGTGAAAAAATATAAGTTGCAAGGGTTATGAAATAATGAAACACTGCTTGGGATTTTAAGCATTTGATCCGGAACGAGATGAGAGCGGTAGCGAATGAGGCTTAGTTAACATGTTTATACGATAGCGTTTAGTCTGGTAGTATCCTTAAACTGAATTCTAGTATTAAAAAACACTACTAAACAGTACCATTAAAAAAATGTTCTTCTTTCACAAAATTGTTACTAAAGAATTAAACGAGACTCCACCCTGAAACTTCATAAATATCCTTCAGGTTGGGCGATTTAACATTTTAAATTAAAATCGGCTGTAAAGAAAAAAGTACCGATAATTTTTTAAAATTTCTGGAAAGGAAAGGCGGTACCTCTTCCGATCAACCCAATATTTCTATACATTGTTGATTGCTTCGGGTCGAATCACATCAATGGCAACATCGATTTCATGCTTCAATTGTCTCTGGTTGCCTTGCGTAACATTTATCCTTAATAGCTCCATATATAAGTAGAAAATAATCCAAAGGGCTCAAATCACAGCTCCGAGGCGGCCAATTGACAATTTTGGCTGATTTTTCGATTTTTAAAAACAGTGTGTAAAATATTGATGGTTGCGTTGGCTGTGGTACATGATGTAGCCCGTCTTGTTAAAATCAAATGTCGTCCATGTTATTTTCTTGAATTTTTGGAAACAAAAATTCATTGAGCATGGCTCGGTAAAGCTCACCGTTTATGGTAACGGCGGCTCCTTAATCATTTTCGAAGAATGATTAAATAGTGACTCGTTGTGGATGCATTGGCTTCTCAATAGTCGCGGGTGGATTCTCTGAAACCCATATGCAGCAATTTTGCTTATTGATTTACCACCGAGTTGGTATTCAATTACGAGGGCGGTTCGGAAACTTCTTAGCCTAGCACAAAAAGCGCGGTATAAACAGAAAAAAGTTCAGTGTTTTGGAAATCTCTGCTATGAACACATGTTAAATTTTGTATCGATCTGGCAACTCCTTCATGTAGAAACAGGTGTTCACAAAAGACGCATCTGCGATTTTTTTACAATGGAAAAATTAGAAATGCGTGGTGTCATTAAATATTTACATAAAAAAGGTTTATCGGGACAAGAAATTCATAATGATATGGTGAATGTGTTAGGTGAAAGTGCTCCTTCATATGCAACAGTAAAAAATTGGGTTGCTGAATTTAAACGTGGTCGTACAAGCATTGAAGATGAACCACGTAGTGGACGTCCAAAAACAGCAACAACAACAGAAATTGTAGCCAAAGTTCATGATATGGTATTAAATGATCGACGAATAAAAGTGCGTGAAATAGCTAATATCATGGGTGTCTCAAATGATCGACACCATTTAATTTTGCATGACGAACTACAGATGAAAAAGCTTTCTGCAAGGGTGGTGCCGGACTTGTTAACAGTCGACCAAAAACGCATAAGAATGAACATTTCTCAAGCTTGTTTGGATCGTTTCAGCGAAATAAAATGGATTTTAAGCGTCGTTTCATAACTGTTGATGAGACATAGATCCACCACTATACTCCGGAGACAAAAGAACAATCCAAACAATGGACTGAAGCTGGAGGAAGTGCCCCAAAGAAGGCAAAAACAATTTAATCGGCTGGTAAGGTTATGGCAACGGCTTTTTGGGACTTCAAAGGTATTTTATTGATTGACTATCTGCAAAAGGGTAAAACAATAAATTCAGAGTACTATTGCAACCTTATAGATCAATTAAATGTACAAATTCGAGAAAAACGTCCTGGCTTACAACACAAAAAAATAATTTTTCATCAAGACAACGCACCAGCGCACAAGAGTGTTTTAACAATGGCTAAAATCAACGAATTAAAGTACGAGTTGCTTGACCACCCACCTTATTCTCCTGATTTAGCTCCCAGTGACTTTTACCTGTTCCCAAATCTAAAAAAATTCCTTGCTGGCAAGCGTTTTACCTCAAATGAAGATGCAATTACAGTTGTAAACTACTATTTTGAAGACCTTGAGGAAAACTATTTTAATCAAGGGATAGAATTGCTAGATAAGCGTTGGACTATGTTTATTAAAGTTTCAGGAGATTATATTGAAAAAAAAAATATTTTTGAAAAACTAACTATTCTCTTTCAATGATAGGCTAAGAACTTTCCGAACCGCCCTCGTATAAAATGACAAAGTTCGACCTTTCCAATAAAACCAGAAATTTGAAATAAATTATCTGCAGTTTTTTTACAGCTGATTCAAATTTAACAATGGAAATATATATACCAATGGAAACAAATCAAGAAATAGATTCCATCATAAGTTAAAAAAGAAAGATGCGCCAGTATCTGAGGAAATAAATAATAAAAGTTCTTACTTAAAATAATATATTCATGCTACGATTTGCTATTTTTCACGAGATATGAAAAAATAAAAATCAATTCTAATTCTTAAAATTCATAAACCTCCTGACGACCCAAAGTCGTAAATAGACCTATCAGTTTACTTTCTTCCGTTAGCAGAATTCTGATAAAAGCGATCCAAATCGGTTTGGCACAACGGACTTATTTTCAAATTTAAAAATGTGACCTTCTAATCGAAATAAGTTCAGAGCGAAAATCCTTAACTGCAGGGTGTCCACAACGATCATGCCCATCTCCTATTTTACATAACTTCTACACTTTCGATATACCTACGTTACCTGGTTAAACCTTAGGTATGTATGCAGATGACACTTCGATTTTATGTTCGGATGTTTACTCGAACAACATTATAAGTAATCTGCAGCCAGCGTTAATTGTGCTACAAAACTACTTCAATGATGGAGAATTCTTATAAAACCGGGGATAAAACCGAGGAAATATATTTTACGAGCAAACGAAAATCTTGTTACACTCATTCCACAGAATAACCTCCATTTTTTAAACCGTGATATTGTTTGGAAAAGCATAGTTTAGGAGCCATACTCGATTGTAGAATCAACTTTAAAAACTACTTTGGTACTCGTACCGATCGCAGTTACCGATTGCCGATTCTTATTCCATTCACACGTTCCAAATCGGTAATATGACATTGTTCCGATTCTACTTCAATAGGAATCCCTCAAAAAAGTGTTTCTGTAAGAAAATCTAAATCGGTAACTTTCTCACTGACTTTAAGCCAAGTGAGAACTCTGCCGATTGCTATAGTGTTGTTGCAATTATGAGAAAGCAAGTAACCAAATATAACTTTTTACACCAAATACAATTTAATTGATGTTATTTTAGACAAATAAATATTTTATTTAAAAACATATGTTTTAATGTGTTACCGCGGTTTAATTGAGTTTGAAAATAGGTAGCAAAACATAAACATTTAAGATGGCAGTGTGTTGATATATACGACAATTTATGAACCGGTTTCAACGAAATCTGTATGGTAATGCAAAATAACCGAATGCAAATGTTTGTTTACTTGCAATGTACATCACCAACTGCCAGCTTATTTAATTCCTCGCTTTTCATTTGGTTGCATATTTTGTCGTTTAAATATATAAGTTTTATTAAAATAGCAGTGTTTTAATACAAAATATTTGTACATGAAGTCAAATGCAAATAAAAAGCTGCTTGTCATCTGTTTCAATTTCTACCGTTTCTTCCCGATTTGTGTTTCTTTCCATCGCAGATCAAATTTTTACCGATTTCAACGTAAAGAAACAGCAGTTATCACGAAATAGGTAACTTTTAATCTAGTCGGTGTGACGTCACATGAATCGGTAACTTACTGATTTATTTACAGAAACGAGCTACAGGTTTCACAACATAAACTACTCAAAATGAATTGTAAGCTGCCATGGATTTTTTTCCTAGCAAAGACTACACCGACTTTCCAACATAAACTTATTGCAAATCAAAAAAGATCAACTTAAACAAAGCTTTAAGAGTAGATTTGAGCAATCTCAATTGGATTTGGATGGATGGATTAAATTCATCGTAATTTTATAAACTAAAGCAGCCTTATTTTTTATTAAAAATCTTAAACGAAAAAAAAAAACATTTGTAAAGGTTTTTGAAAATTGTCCCTCAAATCTAAATACGAGTATTAAGAGAATGGTTTAATATCCTTATATATTATACATGATTATAAAGTAGAAAAGGAATTAAAACTTCATTAAATCGTTGCCCACTTTGGTAATATATATTGTAAAGGGTGTTTTTTATTGAGGTATAGAACTTCGAATTGAAATAAAACACAAGAAAATCGTTTTAATGTCCATCAATTTGGCTTTATTGGAAGGATAATTTTATGCCATTAATGTTTAAATATGATTTCGGGCATGTGGCCGCCGCGGCTGGCTCGAATAAAGCCAATTCTACAGGTCCAATTTTCAACCACTTTTTCGAGCATATTGGGCCGTATGTTGGCAATAACGCCACGAATGTTGGCTTCCAAGTCCCCTAACGTTTCTGGTTTGTTGGCGTAGACGAGCGACTTCACATATCCCCAAAGAAAATAATCCAATGGTGTCAAATCACACGATCTTGGTGGCCAATTGACAAGTCCATTCCGCGAAATAATGCGCTCATCGAATGTTTCCTTCAATAATTCGATTGTGACGTGCGCTGTGTGGCATGTAGCACCGTCTTGTTGGAACCACAACTCATCCACATTTATGCCATCCAATTCGGGAACAAAATAGTCGGTTATCATGGCTCTATACCGGTCTCCATTAACGGTAACTGACTCTCCAGCATTATTTCGGAAGAAGTATAGCCCAATGACTCCACCAGCCCATAGAGCACACCAGTCAGTTTTTGTGGATGTAATGGCGTCTCAAGGGTCTCATGTGGATTCTCTTCACTCCAAATGCGGCAATTTTGCTTGTTGACGTAGCCATTCAACCAAAAATGAGCCTCATCACTGAACAAAATTTTGTGATGAAAATCAGCATCGAGATGAATCTCATTTTCGGCCCATTTTGCAAGCGTTGTTCTTTTGTCAACCTGTTCATGATGAAATGGCAAACCAAACTAAATATTAATCACTTGACAGCTGACAAAATGGCCGCCAGTTAAAAAAGTGATGCCAACTTAAAGTTGTATACCCCAATAAAAAACACCCTTTATATCCATGTTATTGAAATTAAGAGAAATTTAATAAACGAGTTTTCTGATCAATAGACATATCTGTGTATATTTATATAAGTATACGAGGGCGGTTCGGAAACTTCTTAGCCTGGCACAAAAAGCGCGGTATAAACAGAAAAAAGTTAAGTGTTTTGGAAACTTCCATCTCTGCTATGAACACATGTTAAATTTTGTTTCGATCTGGCAACTCCTTCATATAGAAACAGGTGTTCACAAAAGACGCATCCGCGATTTTTTACAATCGAAAAATTAGAAATGCGTGGTGTCATTAAATATGTACATAAAAAACGTTCATCGGGACAAGAAATTCATAACGATATGGTGAATGTGTTAGGTGAAAGTGCTCCTTCATATGCAACAGTAAAAAATTGGGTTGCTGAATTTAAACGTGGTCGTACAAGCATTGAAGATGAACCACGTAGTGGACGTCCAAAAACAGCAACAACAACAGAAATTGTAGCCAAAGTGCATGATATGGTATTAAATGATCGACGAATAAAAGTGCGTGAAATAGCTTATATCATGGGCATCTCAAATGACCGAGTCCACTTAATTTTGCATGAAGAACTACAGGTGAAAAAGCTTTCTGCAAGATGGGTGCCGGACTTGTTAACAGTAGACCAAAAACGCATATGTATGGACATTTCTCAAGCTTGTTTGGATCGTTTTCAGCAAAATAAAAAGGATTTTAAGCGTCGTTTCATAACTGAGACATGGATCCACCACTATACTCCAGAGACAAAAGAACAATCCAAACAATGGACTGAAGCTGGAGGAAGTGCCCCAAAGAAGGCAAAAACAATTCAATCGGCTGGTAAGGTTATGGCAACGGTTTTTTGGGACTTCAAAGGTATTTTATTGATTGACTATCTGCAAAAGAGTAAAACAATAAATTCAGAGTACTATTGCAACCTTTTAGATCAGTTAAATGTACAAATTCGAGAAAAACGTCCTGGCTTACAACACAAAATAATAATTTTTCATCAAGACAACGCACCAGCGCACAAGAGTGTTTTAACAATGGCTAAAATCAACGAATTAAAGTACGAGTTGCTTGACCACCCACCTTATTCTCCTGATTTAGCTCCCAGTGACTTTTACCTGTTCCCAAATCTAAAAAAATCCTTGCTGGCAAACGTTTTACCTCAAATGAAGGTACTATTACAGTTGTAAACCACTATTTTGAAGACCTTGAGGAAAACTATTTTAATCAAGGGATAGAATTTCTAGATAAGCGTTGGACTAAGTGTATTGAATTTTCAGGAGATTATATTGAAAAATAAAAATATTTTTGAAAAACTAACTATTCTCTTTCATTGATAGACTAAGAACTTTCCGAGCCGCCCTCGTACTTATATATTGGACGTTTTTCTTTTTTTGTTTACCTTCAATGTGATATTTCTATGTAATAAAATTGCGTTTTTTTTTTAATTTTTACTGTATGACAATTTTTTGACAATTTCTTTTTAAACATTTGATGATTTTTGATCTAAAATTTAACAATTTAAAAAAATGTAGCTGGCAGGATAATCAAATCATACGATGCTAGATTCAGTTGCGGCAAAGGAAAAAAATGGCGACATCGTAGATGTGCATTAGCCGACTTAATGCAAATTAACTCGTGCGCTATCTCCTCCCAAACTGCAATAACTCTGACGTAAATGGACTGAATTTATACTGCATTAAGGTGTTACAATCTGGCAACACTGTCACAATTTATCACATACAACCGCTGTGCTCACAATCAGCGGCTGTCTTTAAATCAGCTGTTGTCAAATTGTTTATGGTTAGCAGTGCATGTACAATTTACAATTTCTTTCTCGCCAACCGTACCTAACTGAATTTTTTTATCCACTTTATATCAATAAATGGAAAAAAAGTTGACAATCAAATACAGGGTGTGTCCGACCGGAAGGTATACTACTTTGTTTTGCCGCCATTTTGGTAAACATTAGTCTTGACAGTTCATATTTGGCAGTCGTGAAGTAGAGACGTAGCAAATTTATCAGGGAAAAAAAATTTCGATAAACCAACGTGTTTTAATCGTTAAAACATTTTATCAAAATCAGTCTTCGATTACTGTGACAATGAGAAAGTTACGTGAAATTATTTTCATGAAAAAATCATTATGAGGCACATTTCATTTGAATGCATATGTAAATAAACAGAATAGTCGGTTCTGGGCAATGGAAAACCTTTGCATCCATTAAAAGTGACAGTCTGGTGTGCAGTTTGGTCAGGAGGCATCATTGGACCTTACTTCTATGAAAATGAAAACGGCGTAATGGTAACTGTCAATGGGTAGTGATATCGTGATATGATTGAAAACTTTTTAACGCCAGAACTGCATGCTTTGGGCTTCATCACCATTCACGGTCGCCCGATTTGACTGCTTCTGAATTCTTTTAGTGGGTATATCTGAAAAGCAAAGGTTTATGCAAACCAACCAGAAACGCTTGAGGAACTCAAACAAAATATTCGTGATGAAATTAATTAAATACCGCGGGAAATGTGTGAGAATGTAATGAAAAATGTGCTCAAAAGGGCTCGAATTTGTAAGGCCATACATAATTGCCAACATTAAATAAAACATATAAGATCCACTTTCTTTCATTTAGTCAAAAATTATAAACAAAGTAGTTTACCTTCCCGACGGACACTGTAGTTGTTGATTTAATGCAGTTACCTAAATGCAGATACAGTCGTCTCTAACCATAAAATTTAAATTCGTAATAGTGAACTTTAAATGCAAATTAACTCTATCTGCTGTCTACGCTTTATATTATTTTTTCCACCAAACCAAGATTAATGATGTTCGCATAGTGTAAACGGCACTCAAGTAAAAAAAAACCTTTGTGTGGACACCCCCTATTAAACAGTCACTTCAATTCCTATCATATTTTCCTGTTTTTGTCACTAATGGAATATTCTACAAAACAAATTGCAGTAATATTGAATTAATCTGCATAAATTATAGCCAATAAATGCAAATCATTCGTCATGCCCGTAATGTTAAGCTATAAATAACCGTTTCTCGTGGCAACCAATTTAAATGTGTGAATAGCATTTAATGAGCCACCCTGTTATTAACAACGTACACAAAAATTCCCCCATTCATAATAACAACGCTGTTTTTGAGGTACTCAAACGCTCTCTCACCAGCGCTCTTGTCAGTTGTCAGATTAAATTGTGCTCTCACGGTGTATGGACGTGTATTTTGTTGTTGTGCATAAATAAAGAAATAAAACAAGCATAAAAACTAGGAGGAAGAATATTTGAGTTGCAAAAAGAAAGAAAAAATTAAATAAATCCTTGTGGAAAGAAGAAAAAATATATTTTTTACTTTTATAAAACAAAAAGAAACACACACACCACGCTGGCCAACATGACGGATATGAAGAACGAGATGGACAGTGATTTGGATCAGAATTATTCACTCAACAGCAATGCCGACCCCAAGAACATGATTGAATTGACAAATTATGTGAGTACTCGTATAATTGCAGCCAGTCTTCTTTGTTCTCCCATTTGTTAATAACAAAATACGTCACAGTAAACAATAGTAGCAATGCTGGTGCTGGTTCTAATGACATTTGGTTTTTTTGTGGCATTGGTGGAACAATTTTCTCGTGGACGCACTGAGATGTGTACATTGCATTAGTTGTGTCGTCGTTTGTGTAGCAATCAGATGGTGCTCTGTGTAAACAAAAAGGAAAAAGGGCGGAAACATGTGCCGAACAAGGCAAAAAGTCTGGTGTTGGTGGTATCTTTTGCGTGATAATCGCTTCTTGTTGTTTTTCCCGTTTGTCTCCTTCTAGGGTGCAGCATTGTTGCCAGTGATTGATTGCGATAAACGGCAAGATTCATTAACGATAGAACTGGGAGTGGGTGGCAACTTTTAAATTGCTTTTTTAATTTACGGGCGTACGTGTTTGAGGGAAGTTTACAGCTGTCTATGGAACTTTCGGAACCACTTTTCTCATCACAATTACCGTTGTTTTAAGTTATAATTGGGTGAAACAATCTTCCTATACCTTAACCCGAAGGCTCCTTTACAAGTCATACCCAAAATATGCCGCTGGGAAGCGTCCTATTATGCATTACTTTTGTAAGGGCGTGATGACGACGACCCTGTTCCACTTGTCTAAATCCATTCTTTTTTAATTTGCTCAACATCTCATAAAGGTACGAATGGAAAATTTCTGGCAAATCAGTAAGAAATTAATGGTATAAGTATACTTCCTATACTCGTTAGCAGCGACCTACTGATGAACGCCTTCTCCAAAGTACATGGCTTAGAAATTAATCTCTTACTGGTAAAGGTGCTGGCATTAACGAGGTGAATAAATCGACGCTGAATATTATAAAAAATACTACCCGGTTTAAAACCCGGTTTTACTTTTAGGGTAAGAACTTCTTACAATTGTTTAGCGACGGGTTGTCTACCTTGGTGATGAACGGATTAAGCTCTAGGCCATGTAAATCTTCTCCATTCAATTCAATCACAGTTCGTAGCCGATGTGCAAAAGCAAATTCCGGTCAGTGCATATTGGAATTATAGGGTGAGCGATTTAAAATCTGAATTAGCTGTAAAAAAAAGTACTAATACTTTTTTCACATTTCTGGTTTTATTGGAAAGATTGAACTGGCTTTATTGGAAAGGTTCAACCTTGTCATTAAATAATGGAAAACCATTCGATGCGTTTTCGCTTTGCCCAGTAGGCTGAAGATTGTTTGGCAGGAGATGAAGAATTTTACCGAAAACCGTGTTCCAAATGAAGCTAATTTTCATCTTGGTAACTATGTCAATAAACGAAATTGCCGTATATGGCGTTCACCTACTCGTGACTATCGAGAAGCCAATGCATCCACAACGTGTCACTGTTTGGTTTGGATTTTATGCTGGCGGCATCATTTGGCGAAAATAAACAAGGAACCGTCGTTGCTGTGAACAGTGAACATTACCAAGCCATCATGCTCAACGAATTTTTTGTTCCAAAAATTCAAAAGAATGCCATGAATGACATTTGGTTTCAACAAGACGGGGTCACACAGTCAAAGCAACCCTCGATGTTTTATGCAAAATCGAATAATCAGCGGAAATTGTGATGTCAATTGGCCGTCTTGGAGCTGTGATTTGAGCTCTTTGGATTATTTTCTGTGGGGAGCCATTAAGGATAAATGCTACGCAAAGCATCCAGA
Organism: Hydrotaea diabolus; assembly: GCA_963513945.1. Taxonomy (NCBI): domain Eukaryota; kingdom Metazoa; phylum Arthropoda; class Insecta; order Diptera; family Muscidae; genus Hydrotaea; species Hydrotaea diabolus. The sequence goes on from OY740717.1 coordinate 163,317,549, forward strand.
GACAATTGAAGCGTTGAAAAATTAAATCGAAGTTGATTCGACCCAAAATAAACATAAATGTACTGAAAAATTGGGTTGATCGGAGGAGGAACAGCGAACTAGTTGAGCTAGTCATATGAATAAAAATGTGTTCCATGACAAAGTTTAACTTTCCAATAAAACCAGAAATTTGAAAAATGATCAGTACATTTTTTTTGCAGCGGATTTAAATTTAAATTGTTAAATTGCCCACCGATGAGCTGATCACTGAATAAAGAAAGGTTTCCTGATTTATTCCTAATAGAGTGTTGAGGTAATTAAGTACGTACGTTACTTTCACAATTGGCGTGTAGGCTAACCATCATGACACGACACCATTCGCTTGCCATTTAAATTATGGTTCTTCCTTTCTAGTGCAATAAAGGTGTTAGAAGAGACTAGGATAAGGAAGATTTATTCGCGTGCGAATATCCCGTATATGTGTTCTTGCCATTCTACTTTAACAAAGGTGTCGGAAAAGACTAGAATATAGTCAAATTGAATTAAAAATATTTTTAATTCTAAACAGCAGTAAAAGTTAGGACTCCTTAAAAAGCTACCGACATGGTTGTTAAATTTCATACGGTCGTACGTGTTATTCTGATTATTCTATTTATGAATAAACGGCGAAATTCTTTTGAATCGGTGAGCTGTCCCTCGTTTTATTCTTAAACGCTAATTGGGAACGACTATTACAGTTGGATAGATTTAAAATTGGAACATTTAAAATTTTAAATGTGAATGGGCTGCTTAAAAAAGTACTGGTAACGTTTTTCAAATTTCTGGTTTTATTGGATAGGTTGAACTTTGTCATTTGATAATGGAAACCAATATCATTCATATTATTACCTAAACTGGCTAGGCAGTACCTTATCCGATCATCCCAATTTTTCAGTACAATTTCGATTGTTTCGTATCGAATATCTTCAATGGAAACTTCGATTTCATGTTTCAACGCTTCAACTGTCTCTGGGTGCTTTGCTCCCCACTGAAAACAATGCAAAGGGTTCAAACCAAAATTTCAGCTGATTTTCGATTTTCAAAAACAGTCCGTAAAATATAAATGCAAGCGTTGGCAGTGTGACATGAGGCCTCGTCTTGCTAAAACCAAATGTCGTCCATGTCATTCTCTTGAATTTTGGTAACAAAAAATTTGTTAAGCATCGCGCGGTAACACTCACCGTTGATGGTGACGGCGGGTCTTTGCTAATTTTCAAAGAAGAATGGCCCAATGCTGCCGCCAGCCCAAAATCTACACCAAACAGTGATTCGTTGTAGATGCATTGTCTTCTCAATAGTCACGTATGGGTTCTCTGAAACACATAACCAACCCTAATTTTGCTTATTGACATAGCCACCGAGATGAAAATAAGCTTCTTCTGAAAACACGATTTTTCCGTAAAATTCTTCATCTCCTGCTAAACAATTTTCAGCACATTGGGCGAAGCGATAACGCATCGGATGGTTTTCTATTTTTAAATGACAAAGTTCAACCTCTTTCCATTAAAACAAGAAATTTGAAAAAATTATCAGTACTTTTTTTACAGCCGATTCAAATTTAAAATCTTAAATCGCCCACCCTATATAACTAGGGATTGAAATTATATGGACTAAAAAACGCGTTTTGCACTAAGCACTATAAAATGTTAAAATATGCATTTAAAAATCTAAAAATATCCAGTAAAGAATGAAATATGAGCAAAAAAATCTGAAAATATGGACTTACATTACAAAATATCCACAAAAATTATTTTTGTAATCAATTTATAATTCAATCGAGAAAGTTTTTACAATTTTAATAACAAGAAATATAGGGTGGTTGGTGATCCATCTAGAGGTATTTTTTCAGAACAAAAAAAAATTCAACATTTTATGGCATTTATTTTTTGAAAGTAATTTCCGTCAAATGTTGGAAGGAAACTGTATTATGAAAATGAGGGTTCGGTAAGAAACGGAAAGATCCACGGTTTTCGACCAAAATTTTGTTCAGTGATGAAGTCCATTTCTGGCTCAACGGCCAAGTCAATAAACAAAATTGCCGCATTTAGACTGCAGAGCAAGAAGAAGAGGTTCAAGAGGTACCATTATACCCAGAGAAAATTGCGGTTTGGTGCGGTTTGTAAGCTGGTGGAATCATCGGTGCATATTTTTTCAAAAATTATGATGGCCGGTACGTAACCGTGAATGGTGCTCGCTATCGCGCCATGATATCAATCTTTATGCTACCTGGAATTGAAGCTCGTAATCTTGACGACACTTGGTTTTAACAGGACGGTGCCACTTGCCATACAGCTGCTCAAACAATGGATCTATTGAGAGGTCATTTCGAAAAGCAACTAGTTTCACGTTTTGGACAGGTGAGTTGGCCGCCTAGATCGAGTGATATCACATCTTTAGACATTTTTCTTTGGGGTTACGTAAAGTCTACGCTGACAAACCAGCTACGGTTCAGGTTTTGGAAGCCAACATTACGCATGTCATTAAAGCCATACCGGTCGAAATGCTCGAACGAGTCTTCCAAAATTCGACCCTCAGAATGGAAACCCTGAGGCGTAGTTGCGGCCAACATTTGAATGAAATTATATTCAAAAAATAAAGGCCATAAAATGTCCTTTAAAATTACCAATGAAGATTCCACACTTGATTTGAATTTTTATATTTTTTTTTCTGAAAAAATACCTCTAGATGGGTCACTCTTTACAAGTTAAGAACGAAAGTACAGCACTGACTGAAAAACTAGTTGCATTTTTAAGTAAAGTAATCTAATCTTAATATTTTCTACACTCAAACTAGTATCTTCTGGGTTTCAGAATTATTGTAAAGAATCGTTGCCTTTAACCCCCAATCAATTTTGATTTTAACATTATTAATTATTTTTATTTCCGTGGCAAAATGGATAAAATCATATTTGTATATTGGCATGCTTCGTTGGCCTAAGAAAACTGTTGTGCTTAGTTTTCACGGTCAGGTTTAATTAAGACCATGTTTCTTTCGAAAATTTTCTTCAAAGAGAAATTAAAAAGTTATTCCAAAGGCAGTAGAAGACTTTTAGTTGCAAGCAAGGTTTACTGCTGGGTACTTTTGATAGTTAAGATCTATGTCAGGTTTTATCAATACAGGAAGTTAAATATATGAGTGGGAGGTATATCAAAATGCTAAACAAATTTTCTCCAATTGGTCAAAAAAAATATTTCTACCAAATTTCATTTAGATCAGTACGTACATCTATGCTTAGGGCGATGGCAGAGTGCGCGCCCAAAGCGGAGCCGAGCCGAGCGGAGCTGAAAGCTGATTGAAATTCTTAAAACTGTGTACATACAAATTAGTAAAAATCAGCGTCGGGGTGGCAGAATGCGCGCCGAGCCGAGCTGAAAGCTTCATAAATAAAAAATATAAAAAAACACAAAACGCACAGAAAAAACAGTAAAAACAGTGCAGATTCAGCGTCGATTTCAGCGTTCACTCTGCCATCCCCAAATTTCATATAAGCATGAAATAAGTTCGGCTCGGCTCCGCTTTGAGCGCGCACTCTGCCATCAGCCTTAGATGGATATCAGGCATTGTTAAACCGAACCAGTTCATGATTCCGAGTCGAGTGGTACTTTTAACGGTGGGATGGGGGTTGCTTAAACATTTTGGTTGGTTTTGTTCATTTGTCGTGAAACGAGAAATAAATTGATTAAAATCGAACTGTATATTCTGGTTCAAAATATACAAATTTGTGATGCACTTTTGATATTTGTTTGCACGTCATAAACTTGATTGCAGTTCAAAGCCCAATAAGCAGACGGAAATATTTAAGGAAGAATACCTGTTCATTTAATTAGAAGAATACAATTATCATCAAAATGTTTTCAAAATGGGCCACTTTTATAAACAGCGAACAATGGAGACATCAATAAATTTGTATAGGCATATTCTGCCTTCAGAGTTATTTTGATTAAGTTTTTAGACGATTTAATACGGATTTCACAAAGTGAGTAGTTGGAGCCATCAATAAATTTTTATAGGCATATTCTGCCTTCAGAGTTATTTTGATTAAGTTTTTAGACGATTCAATACGGATTTCACAAAGTGAGTAGTTGGAGCCATCAATAAATTTGTATAGGCATATTCTGCCTTCAGAGTAATTTTGATTAAGTTTTTAGACGATTCAATACGGATTTCACAAAGTGAGTAGTTGAGTTGCGACATATCTGCACAATAAGCTGAAGGCCCTGCTTAACAATTTGCTTTGTTCAATCAAGCCTTGATCAAAAGGATGGTTTTTGAATTTATGGTGGTACAAAATTCAAGAGCTTTTATGCAAAACCCTGTTTGTCAGTAGAAGATTTACTATAAACTACTTCACAAATCTAAAATAATATAGCTTCTTGTATTGGCCCACTGTACAAAACTCTGAGGTTATCAATCGACAAAGGCAATAGGCAGAAACATGACCTTTAGAGAGGCTTTGGCGAGGTTTTTTTAGAATTAGTCAAGAAATATAAATAGTTTTAAGTTTTTGCAATCTATAGCATCGATTACACTGTTCTGTCAAAAAAAAAACTTTTAGACCTTCCTGTAGACAAAACCAACTGATCCTTATGTAAAATAATCTCCGGAATCCGAATTGAATGAATGTCTGTTTTGGCCTATCACCAATTGTTTTCGAGATAACAATTCTTGTCCGATTCACATAAAAATTAGTAATATTAATTGGTAAGAAGTATATCTTTCATGTAAATTATAGTTTATAAAAATTTAGGATCTTCACAGCTGATATACCACAACTATCTGAGTGCAACATGTGTATTATTGCCGACGACACGTCAATACTAAGTTAAAGTATATAAGTAAATGCCTTGGATATTCAGCAAAATCTCACGTCTGCGTTACCGCATCTACACAATTATTTTAATAAATGGAAATCCTTGCTAATCTGGAAAAAATCCAGGCCATCTACTTCACAAGGAAAAGAAACCCCTGTGTTATTCCCCAATCACCGTTCCGTTCCTTAAATCATGAAGTTCCTTGGGAAATAAATGTGAAATACCTTGGCGTCATATTAAATCGCAGGCTAAATTTTAAAGACCACATACCATATATTGTAGATAAACTGAGAAAGGCGACCAGAATTATGTACCCTCTAATAAATAGGGGATTCAATCTCAACATGAATAATAAAATGCTTATTTTTAAAGCAATCTTCCAACCCATTATTTATTGCTTTGCCACTGCATAGTCATCGACAGCAAATTGTCATGTTAAAAAACTTCAAATAGCACAGAATAAGATTTTGAAGTTGACACTACTCCACTAGAGGTCTACACACACTTGCTGGAATTAAACTTGTACATGGCAAAATTCACAAACTTACTTCAAATTTTAAAATGAGATTTTAGCAGTCTATAAGTAATTTTAGTTAGTAATTTGACATTTTTAGCATAAAAAAAATTTAAATAGGTTGTTTACTATTTCCTTCCATGTATATAATATGTGACGCGCAAAATAAAAAGGGACTTAAGGTTAAAAACCAGTTTTGTTCAGGAGAGCCATTTTAAAGATTATGTCCCTTTCTATTTGCGCTTAGAATCGTCGACCTCACTTTCATAAAACGCGCATATCTCTGGGAGGGAACACTTTTGGGGCATGGGATCGGTCTCATTCGATGCTCAGATGTTGTACACATTAAAAAAAAAGGTGAAAAGTTGATGAAAAGATTAGGTCCCTTTCTATTTGCGCTTAGAATCGTCGACTTCACTTTCATAAAACGCGCATATCTCTGGGAGGGAACACTTTTGGGCATGGGACCGGTCTCTTCCAATCCTCAGATGTTGTCCACATCAAAAAAAGAATAAAATGAAAATTGCGCTGTCCCCTTTCTCTATGCGCTGTCACATATGCAAATTGTACCGCAAATGTGATATTATAAAACTCAATTTAAATTACAACGTAGAAAAGAAATCATATTCGTACTCTTTAACTCCTATAGCCAAATTGTAAAGATTGTAATATAAGAAAATAAAATGAATCGAGTTTAATAAAAGTTCAAAAGATTATTGTACATAAGAATCGGTTGGTTTCGTCCAAAGGAGAGCAGTGTTATTAGACATTTTATTATTAGCAAGAATTTCAATTAATTTCATTAAATATTTTCGTTTTTCCAGGTCCAAAATCTCCTACAAAATGTCCAAGATAAATTTCAAACAATGTCCGATCAGATTATAACGCGCATCGATGACATGGGCAATCGGATAGATGATTTAGAGAAAAGCATTGCCGATCTTATGAATCAAGCCGGTGTCGAAGGACCAGAGAAATAAAACTGGCATGAAACCAACGACCGCTCCCCGTCGAAGAAAGAGGAGAGGACGCTCAAACCAACAACAATAACAACCACAACAAAGAAATATCAAAAAGAGCCCAACTTTATAACATATTTTTTTTAAATAGAACCAAAACCAAAAAAAAATACGAGAATGAATAATAAAACCCATTCCTCATTCATTACTTTCTACAAAATCGTATCATTACATCTTCTATGGCGAATTCATCAATTTTCCTAAGCACAACTTTGATTTTTCTTCGTAGCGATCTTCCCAATGTTTTTCACTGTCTCGTGTCCTTTTGTCATAACAACAACGTATTTAATTCATTATGTTTAGTACAATTATGATACAACAACTATTACCTTTTTTTAACAAAATGAAGTAACATGAAATTTACACGAAGAGTTATTTTATAATAATGGATGGTTATTTTTTGTTTGAGTTTTTTTTAATTGTATGTATAATTTAAATTAATTTAAAAAAAAGTAATAAAAAGAAGAGAAATTTAAACAATGAAATAAGTTTAAGTTTGAATAAGAATCGATTGTTTTATTATTTTCAAGTTACTTCTCGTAAAACACTGTGCTAGCTAGGATAACCCTATTTGCACAAATAGGCGGACGTTGTGGAAATAATTGTGTTTTAAAAGTAAGGGTCAAAAAAAAGTTGAGGTTATAAAAAATATTTAAATTTTAGCGACAGATGGTCTGACACAAAAACTTACTATTTGGAATGAGTTTGTGTACAAATTCGGGACCTTTAGCAAACATAAAGAGGCTGATTAAGAACCCTTGTTAGGCGAGCTATGTTGAGGAACATATGTAGGGTGATCCATCTAGAGGTATCTTTTTCCATAGGAGTTTTTTCAGAGTTTACGCGTGAGTTGCGTTAAACTTTATTTTTTTCCTTTTCAGTATTGTTTGCCATTTTATCAAAGAAAGACTAACACCGCAACAACGTCTCCAAATTGAGCAACTGAATTATGGAACTGAGAAACGCTTCCGCTGTTTTCGAACAATGGTTTATTAAGTGATGAGGTTCCTTTCTGGATCAACGGCAACGTCAATAAATAAAACATCCGCATTTGGGCTGAAGAGCAACCAGAAGAGGTTCAAGAGCTGTCATTGTACCCAGAGAAAATCATGGTTTGGTGCAGTTAATGGGCTGGTAGAATCATCGGTCCATATTTTTTCAAAAATGAGGATGGGCGGAACGTAACCGTGAATGGTGCTCGCTATCGCGCCTTGATATTGTACTTTTTCTACCTGAAATTGAAGCCCGTAATCTTATAGGTATTTGGTTTCAACAGAACGGTGCCACTAGCCATACAGCTGCTCAAACAATGGATTTATTGAGAGATAATTTCAAAGAGCAGCTAATTTCGAGTATTTGACCGGTGAGTTGGCCGCCTAGATCATGCGATATCACGAGTTAAGACATTTTTCTTTGGGGCCACGTAAAGTCCAAAGTCTACGCTGACAAACCAGCTAAGATTCAGGTTTCGAAGCCAACATTACGCGTGTCATGAACGTCATACCGGTCGAAATGCTCGAACGAGTCATCCAAAATTGGACCTTCCGAATGAACACGCTGAGACTTAGTTAGCGGTTAACATTTGAAGGAAATGATATTTGAAAAAATGGCATAAAATGTCCTTTCGAATGAACAACAAAGATTCCACACATGATTTGAATTTTTGTTTTTTTTTTTGTTTTGAAAAAATAATTCTAGACTGATCACCTGATATAACATCACGTTTCAGCGTCAAATTAATGGCTATTCGAAATGTCTTAAGTAGTTCCATCTGGAAAGAATCTACATTTAATTTTGTTGGAACTTGCCAATTTATTTTTCAGATTTTCTTGATTGAAAAGTGTGGTCCAACAATAATGCACGATGTTAGTTGTGAGCCACACTTTAACGTCAACTTAAATTGTTATTTCGTAGTTTCAGTGTTCGACTTATTAAACCATGGATATTTCAACAATTGAGCACCGCGTTAAGATTGTTGAAATCTTTTACGAAAATGGGTGTTCTGATCAAAATGCATTGCGTGCACTTCTTGTGTTTGTTGGTCAGCATAAAGGACCAAATGTGTTCACAATCGGGAGAATTGTGCGCAAATTTAAGCAAACCCGGTCTGTAGGAAATGTGAAAACATCTGTGCATGCTCGCCCAGTTTGTTCTGCGAAACACCTTGATGTTGTTCTCGATAATGTGGCAGAAGAGCCGTCAACAAGTCGTTAAACATCACTACAATTGAACATCACTGATGATAAATAAAGATTTGCATTTACACGCTTACAAGGTTCAATTGACTCAAGAGCTCAATTCAAGTGTCTTTTCATCAAGCGTTGTCAATACGCCGAAAGATTGGTTGAACAGACAAAAGTGAATGGATATATTAAGAAAACCATCTTTACCGACTAGGTACACTTTCAGCTTAGTGGAGTCGTCAACAAGCAGAATTGAGAATCCACGAGTGATTGATGAAAATCCAATGCATCTACAAGGAGTCTGCTTTGGGTTTCTATAAGATGGCGTCGTCATGTTACTTTTTTAAAAATAAGGTTGACCAAGCAATTATCGTGAACGGAGTTCGCTATCGCAAGATGATAACGGACTTGTTGTGGCCAGAAATTAAGGATATGAACCTGGACGATATGTGGCTCCAACAGGATAGTGTCGCCTGTCACACAGCCAACCAAACAATGTCTCTTTTGCGAGAGAAATTCAATGGCCGTGTTGTTGTTTTAGCGGCACGTAGTGCCGGGTGACAGCCCTTGGCCGAAGAATTCCTCCTTCGGATTGATCCGGTGCATAGAACCGGATGTCGTGGGATCGCAATGGCCTTGTTCTCTCACTTCGTGACGATGTTTATTAGCCGCCACAACCATGCGATTTGACTCCTTTGGACTTTTTCTTTAGGGATCTTTAAATGAAAAGTGTACGTCAATAAGCGAAAAACAATTCAAGAACTATAGGATTGGATTACTCGACACATTAATGAAATTGAACCTCCTTTATGTCTCAGAGTCATTGGAAATATGGACAATCGGATAGATGTTTTCCATCAAAGGAGAAATAAACATCGTGCATAGTAATTAGTATACAGCTTACTGATTTGAGACGAGTTCCAAGTTTGTTCTTAAATCGGATGTTGTGCAAATTAAGCAAAGAAGTAATCTTATTTTTACGTCCATTGAGGAGCTGCCAAGAATGTTACCTCAGTGATCGAGACCAACTGTTTAAATTTGGCCGTGACCTGATAAATGCAGAAACGTTCTACAGGACTTACTAGTTAAGTCGTTGACAACTACGAGGTGGAAATCACATTGCTAAAAAATGCCAGATGTTCCTAGACGGCATTCAACCAGGGAAAATTGTTTTAACACGTGTTTTCAGATGTGACAAAACCCTGGCTTTAGTCCCAATATCTAAATAGTTATAAACGGACCACTTACCTTATTTTTATTCGATGCACGTTCAGATCCTTATCTTCTGAAAAAGTTGTCCAGTTGTCCAAAAGTTGCAGTTGTTAGATTCTTAAAGTCTTCACCAAAGACATCGATTTCTTCTTCCTCGCCAGAGTATCAAAACTTCTTTTTCAGCCATTTTGATTTTTTAAACACATCTCCAAGATTTTTTTCAGAGTTCATTGATTTTTCTTCGATATGGTATTTATTTTATTCGACCTATTTACCGCAATGACAATTGCCAATTATTTTTCTCCATTTTTTTGCTCCTTTTATAATTTCGTAAATTAATTTATTTGTTCTAGAACAAATTGCCTTTTCTGTAGACAAGAGAATGAGAAATCAAAATGCCGTTACTTTGGGCAATGTTGTCAACTTATCCATTCTGAGAGCGTCACTTTAAAATTGAAAAGCGTCAAAATAAAAAAAAAGGTTTAAAAGCTCGAAGATGGTACAATAAACAAGGTATAGTCATAAGCCCAACAACAACAAAAATAGTTCGCTAGATTGTCGAAGTCACTTGAAGGAGGAAGGCAAAAATATATTTTTGTGAATGTTTGATGAAAATTGTGATTGTTGGATAAAGAATTTGTTCTTTACAAACTTCAACAAACACCATTGTCAAATTTCAAAATTAAATTAAAAATTTAAAATCAGCTGTTAGCATAACTCTTAGCATTCGTTATTATACCATGGTCCGACGGTAGAGTTATGCAGTCAGCTGATGTACAATTTTTCTAATAGAAATTTAAACTTTCAAATTTGACAATTACAATACTTCAAGTTTGAATAGCCAAATTTCGATATCCAATATTCATCAAACATCCACAAACACTTATTTTGGCATTTTCGATCCAGTGACTATGTTGTTTATTGTATTATGGCCAAGCACACTGAATCGTGCTTTTTTTATTTATTTTTTTGTTCAACCGCTCACTACAAGAAGTAACATCTTATATATTCTAGTGCAGGTTTAAAGGAATGTAAGTTAAAAATTTTGGTAATTATTAAAATTAAAATCAAATTGGAATTAGTTTAAAGTTGATTGTATTAAAACTAGTGATATAATAATTTCATTGTTTATAGAAATTAAATAGATTATTTTTAAAAGTTGTTACATTACGTATGATTTAAAGTCTTGACAGGAGTTTGTTTCAGAGACGTATACACACCAAAAATTTGTCCTTCTGATATTAGACTCATAATTCTCGGATTGATAAGTTTCACACCCCGATTTGATCGAGAGAATTTAAGGCGATAAAAAGATACTTAGTATCTTTGGTATTAATGACTTTACGAAGTAGTAAGAGACATTTTAATTTGAGTAAATTGTCAAAACATGATTTAAATATTTAATATGACAAAATTTCTGTAAATGATAATTTTGTTTTATTTTACATAAAAAAAAATTGAGACATTTTGTTTAAAATTTTAACAAATATTCAAATATTTGTTTGAATATTTACAAGTTGGAGTTAAATTCAACTCTAAATTAGAAAAAATATTCAACACAAAAAAACAAAGCAGAAAAAAGCTAAAACGCTACATGGAGCTTTTTTATTTGAAACGCTTTAGTTTGTGGTGGGCCTTTAGTAGGTTAAATATGGTTACAGTGGTAATAGCTAATACTAAACTTTTTTGACGAGAGATTTTGTGATATGGTATCAAGAAAAAGGAACGAAATCACATGGTAAGACTATGGTTATAAATTAGTAGCAAAAATCGACTTTTATGTTTTTTTAAAGTAAGTACATTTTTTTAACATTTCCAAAATGAAAAGTCAATTTTTTGACTTCTTCAAATTGAAAGTTATTAAAAAAACTAAAATCTTTTATCTCGCTTACTTTTTTTAAAAAGCTAAAGGCTGGTGAAATTATGTCAAACTCTTTAAAACAATAATTACGTGAACACGCTGATGAAAAGCTGCATAAAAAGCAGTAATGAGTTCAACTTCGTTTAAATTTACAAAAAAAAAATGCGCTTGGTAACATTGCCTAATTCATAATTAATATATCTAGCCATTGTTCTGCATGAATAAATGTTCAAAAAAGTTATTTACGGTAATTTTCAAAAAAAAATTTGAAAAGAAAAGAATGCATCAAGGGTGGTCCAATTAAAAGGCACGATATTAATTGTAAATTAAACGAAAAGTTTTTATAGATTTATCTTAATATTTTTTATTATGATATGGTGACGCATAAAGCTTATCACTTCTTGTACTCGTATACCAAGTAATTTCAAAAAGTGCTCATAAAGTTTTGAAGTTATCGCCTAAGCGACTACTTACTCATTAAATAAGCAAGTATTAATCAAACACACCTAATATATGAATTTGTTTTTAAAGAAGCCAACAGCGTAAAACGGCCATGATAAACGGCGTTCAAAAACGCAAAAAATAAAATATAGTCGACAGCACTAATCTGCAAGTGCAGTGCCAGCACAACAAAGGAAAAAAATATTCTTGATCAAAAATTTCACGTTAAAGAGCCTACTTACTACCAGCCTTAAACTATAAGAAATGATGTCACCATTAAATTCAGCGAAGTCGATTAAGTATAATACAAAAGACGCCCTGCTTGTCGTTTTAAAAAATTCTTAATTCATTCAAGTAGTCTAATCAGCGGCAAAAATCCCCAAATATTGGTCAGAACCGGAAAAAAGGCAACACTGACTTTTTAACTTTGACTGAACATACCATATTGGAACGTTCTTTCAGGCTCTCTTAAAATTTTTTAAAACTTTTCAATAAAATAACAAAAAAAATAATAATAATTTCGGAAAGAAGGAAACAAATCATAACTGAAGTTGGATAGTTTCCAGCAAATTTCTTATGATGTGGGAAGAACGTGCCTCCAATAACGTCTGAGATATGACAGCTAAGTAGTTAAGTGCGTCAAACACTTTGACTAGGAAAGGCTGTAATAAACTACGAAAAAGATTTTTTTTTGACTTTTTGCTAAAGGATTTAATTATTTGTACTATCGATCATATAATGATCACTGTCCACCTATTTTTTATCTGGTTATAGCCAGGATAAAGAGACACGTTCTCTTATAATTTCTGTACAGACACGGGATTCCCAAAGGGACACCTTCCAAAATAAAGTGCATAAGATTCCTCCATCCTCCTTAATATCTTATATGTGCGGATGCTTCAAGGTGTTTGAGTTTCCAAAGTTTATATTCGTCGGGCATCTGCGCAATGTGTGTGTCCTTTTGTGATAAGTGACTTTTTTCCGACGTCAGAGTGTTAACAAGTAATTTATTCGATTGATGTTGATCGCATGACGCTTTACATCGAGACTTCGTTGTTGTTGTTGTAACAACAATATATTTATTTTGAAGTCTTGTTCGTCTATGTGGGATCTGCTTCGATATCCAGGAGGAGGAAACCCGCCATTTGAACTGGATGCGTCCACAAAGACTGGGGGTCAGCTGATCGCGCTTGGTCGGACAATTGAAGAGGTGCGCACATCATGTGGTCCCTGATGGCAGGCGGGACAGATGTCCGGAACGATAGCATTAATTCGTGCCCAGTAAGAATTGAGGCGGCGGCACCATCCAGATCTCAGCTTCGCCAAAACCACGAGCATCTGCCGAGGTAATACCTTCTCCTCAGGTAAAATCTCCGGGGGATGTTCCCCTAGCACTACATTCACACGGTAGCTGGATTTTTAATTTCGCATAACATTCTTTCTTCCTCTACCTAGCCTTAATTCCTGTAACCCACACAATGTGCCACTACGTAGGAGACATAGCCTGAGTAAGGGTGACCAACCAAGAGAAACCTGATACCACTCTGTTGTTTAAAAGACTACGCACTTCTGTCTGGAGTTTGAGCAAGTTTGGACTTTATATGTGTATTCTAAAGCTGGAAGGATACATTTCGTTGGGTCCATACGAAGACGGAACCTCAACTCGCGAGAAACCTTTGTGTAAGGAATATTCGACACCATGAATCGATAGCGTCTAATTTTACCTGTCGAGGGCCTGACATACAGAGTGGTATGCTGTTGTTCAAAAGATTCCGCATCACTGCCTGGAGTTTGAGCAAGTTTGGACTTCTAATTCTAGAGAGGGTGGGATATGTTTCGTTGTTCCCATACGAAAGCAGAACGTCTACTCGGGACGAACCTTTGTTTAAGGACTATTCTAAACGATGAGCCATTAACGCCTAATTTTGCCTGGGTTGAATATTGATTTCGTGTAACGACAGGACCTAAAATCGGCCGGAACGTTTGAGTAGAGGCTATTCTAAAACATGGAGCTATAAGGTCGTTTACCCAATCTAAAAAAGTGGTCTCCCACTAAGTACCCTGCAAAATTTGAGCGGGAAGGAACTTTGTATAGGGGATAAGCGATTATATGGTCTAGTTTCAACTGAGTCATTTATAGGTCCCTCATAACGTACCATGCAAAACTTGAGCGTGATCAGGTTTAATTTGTAAAGGGTGGTTAAATTTTAAGGGCCGATGTTGAATATTAACCCTACCTAAACGTCAAGTTTTTTCTGCATTTTATTTGATTATTTTCAATTTCAGACTAACTCAATTTGAACCATGAAAAGATACACGAGCGTCACAGACGTCATCGATGGTCAGAATGGTGGCAAGAAATGGCAACAGTGGGTGATCAATTTTCGAAGAAAATCATCTTCAGTGATGAGGCACATTTTCACCTCAGTGTATTCGTCAACAAGAGTGATTGCCGAAAAAACAATGCACCCACGAAGAGTGACTGGTGCGGTTTATGGGCAGGCGGCATCATCGGGCCGTATTTTTTCCAAAATGAGGGCGGTCAGGCAGTTACTGTGAATTTTATTTGCTATCGTGAGATGATAACGAACTTTTTATGGCCCGAATTGGAAGAAACAATGGCTCTTTTGCGCGACAAATTCAATGGCCGTGTTAACTCACGTCGTGGCGGTGTTAATTGGCCGCCAAGATCATGTGATTTGACACCGTTGGACATCTTTCTTTAAGGTTATTTGAAAGAAAAGGTGTACTTCGATAAGCCAGCAACAATTCAAGAGCTAAAGAATGAGATAATTCGGCACATTAACGGCATAGAACCTCAACTATGCCTCAGCGTCATCAAAAATTTAGACCATCGGCTAGAGTTGTGCCGCCGAGGTAACGGCGGCCATTTGGCCGATATTTTCTTCCATACATAATTGAACCATACTATTATTACCATATAAAAAGAAATGACAAGATTTTCCTAAATAATTTGTGTTTTATTCAAAATTAACATTGGCCCCTAAAATTTAACCACCCTTTAGCTTCTAGAGCTGCAGCTCTTTAAATCGGGAGGGAACTTTCCAGTTTCACCAGAGATGGATGTTGGTTGCTTATAACTCTGTACACAATTTGGTCGGAATCGGATGTATTTAATATGTACCTTTAAGAGCTGTAGGTTCTGAAATCGGGAAACTCCTTTGTGTATCAAAACATAGACAGGTGTTAACCAAATTCAAAAGCTGTTTGTCCTCGATCCAAACTTGAAGAATGTACTAAAATGCATCGAATTCGGGTTAAGCGTAATTGCGACCTGTACATTGATTACAACAATAGACGGGCAGACTAACGGATGTACGGTCGTCGCTCAATGCAATCAGATAGTATGAAACGATCGGTATACTTAATATAGGATCTATCTCTATTTATTAAAGGTGTAGCAAACATCAGCAGTACGTCATAACACCCTGTACCACAGTGGCTAGCATTCTTTGATTGACAGCCACGATAATGCGACTTAATGTACAGGTTTTATAAAAGTTTGTTGAAATTTATTAGATTTCAGAATCCATACAGATATGAAGAAAGTGTTCGTTGGAAGAGAATCGCATTTTCTTATAAAACGGTTATATTTTTTTTATTAATTGACACCGAATTACAGTTCGGAAACCCTTAATTCCGGTTTTTATGTTCAATTCCGGCAGTTGGATTCCAAGAAATAGCTAAAACACGACATATCGGCTTACTCGGTATTTTGCTGTTGGATTTTCGGGTATGTAAATACGAAGAAAATTCTTAGTTTTCTAGTACGGAATACGTTATAAACAAAAGTAGTTAAACCAGTTGCACCTTTAAGTAACCGAATCAGAATCACCAGTATAATCTGTCCCACCGTCCGTCTGCTGTCTATGTACGAGGGCGACCGCAAAAGTAACTGGCCTAACATAAAAAGAACCGTTTTTTTTGGAATTATTATTATTTATTTTTAATCTCCTTCCAACTCAATACACTTCATCAAACGTTTTTCAAGTTTTTTAATTCCATCCGAAAAATAAGATTTTTCAAGACCTTCAAAATATGCCTCAGTTTCAGCAATAACCTCGCTGCTATTGGACGAAAATTTTTTGCCACCGAGAAATTTTTTTAAATTTGGAAACAATAAATAATCAGAAGGAGCTAAATCTGGACTATATGGTAGATGCGGAGCAATTTCAAATCGTAATTCGGCCAGTTTTTGTTGAGTTAAAAATGCAGTGTGTGAAGGAGCATTATCTTGATGAAAAAGAACTTTTTTTCTAAATGCGGTCGTTTTAACTTGATTTCTTCACTCAACCGATCCAATAATGCACAATAATATTCACTATTTATAGTTTTTCCTTTCTCAAGATAATCAATAAATATTATACCCCTTGCATCCGAAAATACTGTGGCCATTACTTTTCCTGCTGACTTAACAGTTTTCGCCTTCTTGGGACCACTTTTACCAGCTTCTATGCATTGTTTTGACTGTTCTTTGCACTCTGGGATGTAGTGATGGATCCATGTTTCATCAACAGTTATGAATCGGCGCAAGAACTCTATTGGATTACGATGATAAATCGCTAAAAGCTCCTCGGAATTGGTACAACGGACGATTTTTTGGGGCAAAGTCAACAAACGCGGCAGCGTTCTTGCGGATAGCTTTTTCATGTGGAGTTCATCATGTAAAATACTCCAAACTTGTTTTTCGTGTATTTTAACAATATCAGCAAGTTCTCTGAGCTTTATTCGTCTATCTTTAGTCACTTCATTAAATATTTTTCTAATGTTTTCAATAGTAGTAGCAGTTTTCGGTCTTTCAGAGCGTTGTTCATCTTCCGTACTTGAACGACCCATTTTAAATTGTTGAACCATCCATCAACTTCCACTCATCATCGTTCTCAGGAAGTAAAAATTTTCGCACTTCTTTGAGAAGAGTTTTGCATAAAGACCTCGGTATAAAAGCTTACAAAGTTCAATTGGTCCATGAATTGAATGAAACCTCATGACTCATTTGGAACACATAATTTGTATTTCATTTCACATCGGCATACCGGGCAATGAATTTGCAGAGCAGACACCTAAAGACGCCATCCACCTACACGATGTTGCCGAGATAACTTTTTGTCCTAGAGTTATCAAAAACCAGTTCAAAGCTGCAGAACTTGGCTTAAAGGCGACATATTAGGAACGATCTACTTCATTTTTATGACAGCACAACCCAATTCACCGCAGGCTTAAATATCATTGTAAGTTTCACAGAAAACAATGCATCACTCTAGCACGATTAAGAGTCAGAAAGACAGTTTCTAACACTGAACAGTATTATCCTTATACACAAACAAGTCCATCCAAATGTAACTTCTGTGACGTCACTTTATTAATACCTCATATTCTGACTGAATTTGTTCATTATAAACTGGATGAACCTCTTGATAATATTTTGGACTACACTACCAACCTGATGCTGTCAAAGATCAACAATAGTCTTTACGAGCATATCCACAATATCAATGTGGTTTATCCTATTAACCAGATTGATCATAGATTAATTAACATTTAAATAACGTTCTTTTATACGCAAGATTTAACTTGTTTTATTTAATATTTATTTTGTTAATTTCGCTTCGGCAGGAGCATATGGTCTTTGTAACCCCGCTCCTTAGAAAATATGTATTTTATAAATTTATTTGTAAAATATATCTAAATAAATAAATAAATACACATCAGGAGAGTAAAAGCTTAAAGAAGGACACCAGAATATAAAATTATTGATCGATTATACTGTAGGAACATAAATACTGTTACAACATTGAACACACCCATTTCAATGGTGGAACTGAACATACCCCGTTAATGTCATATGGGTTTTGAAAGCTAACCTCAATAGCGTTAAGGCCCAATTAGTCGACGGTGGACGGTTGATTCTGCAACCTGCAAAAGTCAAACTGTAGTTATCTCCCTCTAACACATGCAAAATGCAACCCCCAACTGAAACAGCTGATTGCCTACCGTCCACCGTCAAGAATGGACCTTTAATCTGTAACGGGATTTAAAAATTGTTTCAACTTTCATCATGGAGTGGTCAGATAACGAGAACCGTATCGCTGTAATATCGCTTTTTAAGTGTGAAATAAAAAAAACGATATTTTCAAAACGCTCCGGCCACTAGGGATTAGCCGCATGTTCTACTGATGCATAAAACTGTTTGAGGAGACTGGAGATGTAAAAGACCGCCACCGGTCGGGCCGCCCACGTTCTGTTCGAACACCGCATGTCATCAAAGCCGTTAAATCAAGAATTCACAGAAATCCGCTCCGAAAACAGAAAATCATGGCCCGTGAGATGAATATCACGCAAAAGTCCATGAGTCGAATCATTATAAAAGACTTGGGGCTTTTTAAACGACGACCGGACATATATTGACTGCAGCTTTAAAAAAAAATAGGATTAAAAAATGCAAACGTCTTTTGGTGAAGCACGCTGATAACTTGCACAGAAAAATTTTGTTCACCGATGAAAAAATTTCTACCGTTCAGGAAAAATTTAACAAGCAAAATGATAGAATGTAGGAAGCATCTGAACTGATCCCAAGGGTGGAAAAGGGTCATCACCCAGCTTCAGCCATGGTTTGGCGGGGTGTCTCTTACGATGGGGTCACTGACCTGCATTTCTGCGAACAGAGAGTCTAAACATCGGCCAAAGTTTACCAAGAAACCGTTTTGGAAGCTGTTGTGAAGCCTCTTAACAATTCCCTGTTCCAAAACCAGCCATGGACTTTCCAGCAGGATTCTGCGCCGGCCCATAAGGCTAAAACGTCCCATGCCTCTGAAGAATGGCCCTCAGGCAGTCCAGATTTGAACCCATTGGATTACAAATTGTGGACGGTTTTAGAGGACAAGGTTTGTCACAAAAGATACCCCAACATTGGATCTCTTAAGACTGCTTTGGTTCGATCTGTGGCCAATTTTCCAATGGACGAGGTTCGTGCAGCTATTGACGATTGGCCAGTGCGACTTAAGGCGTGTGTAAAGGCAAAAGACGGACATTTCGGATAAGTAGATTCTTTTTGGATACACTATACATCATTGAATATATTAAAAAATATTTGGTCCAAAAACATTCAGAACTTTTTATTTTACAGCATAAAACGTGTGTAACAGTATTTATGTCCCTACTAAGTATATATGTATGTCTTATAGTCGAACATCGGCTAGTATTGAAAATAGACTTAATCGGACAAAAGGGACAAAGTTTCCATTTGAGCCAAATAAAATTTTTAATTTTTTTCATATTTCCGCCATGTTCCTTGATTACAAAACTTTTAGGCCGGGTTTTTTTAAGGTTGTAAGCATAAATGCTTTAAACTTCTCAAACATGGGAGTGGTCACTGGGCTCTGGGGCCCTAGGTTTCGTCCTCTAGTGTTCGACATTATATTGGAATCTAGGAAGGGTGAACTTTTCTCACAAATCTTAATATGTACCTATGTTTAAGATTAAGGCCAATTTGGGATTCAGACCACAAAAGCCCATATAGGCCCTAAGGGACCAAACATCGACCTCCTTTAACTTTGGATATTAAAAAACAATTATATTTCAGAATATCACATTAACATTACGATTCAATAAAATTTGAGGACTTGTCCCATTGGGGTAATGTGCTAGGGCGCCGAAAAGTATATCCTTTCTAACATTAGATTCGGCTAAGTTGGAGGACTTGACCGGTAGGCGCGGGATATTTGTACTGCCCACTGTCCCTAATAAGTAAATAAACATCAGGAGAGTAAAAGCTTAAAGAAGGACACCATAACCTCAGATGCAATCGAATATAAAATAGTAGATCGAGTATAGATGATAATGTTCAGTAACCTTAATAACATACAACACCAGATACCTCATAAACGATCCCTTTAGGTGCAGATTTGGTTTCACAAAATCAAAACGATAAACCTAAAGCGGAATGGTTAAAAGCATACATTTCGTAAAACTTCAATGAAATTGTACCAACTTAAAAAAAATTTGATTCTTGGATACCTTCAAAAGAAAAAAACGATTTTATTTTCAAATAGGATAAGAGGCTTAACATTTATTGATGACTTCCTTAAGTTCTATTTTTACGCGTGCAGTTAATGACATTTCCCGTTTTCTCATTCTCCACATTTGATTTCTTTTTCGATTCAACAATTGTTACCTGGCGACGGTGATCACTACCGCCAACATCGCTGTCGCTGTCATCGTCTTTGCGACCCCTGGGGCCAGCAACACCAATGTCGCCCTCACCATCATCGGCCAACGTCGTCTGTTTGTTGTTATCACGTTTGGTAACCAAGCGTGGTATGCCAGTGGAACTGACAGCGGAAGCGCCTGCTAAACGTTTGGTGACAAATACATTTTTACCTTTTCCACCGCCACCACCGCCCTCTTCTTTCGATGATTTCTTGAGGACCTAAATACAAAGTTATACAAGCTAAGTAGGCTGACTTGTTATCAACATCAAACCGTGTATGCAAAATGTCCATAAACAATAAAAAGCAGGTGTAACGAACGTAGAAAAAAGAAGGTAACAAGAAAATTTATAATAATTTACGTTGGAATTGCCAGGCCGTTGTGGAACGCATAAGTGGGTGGGTGGATGGATTGCTATTTCTCTTTTGTGGTGTATGGAGGGAGGGTGGGTGCTTTAATGATTTTGTTTGTTTTCAATAAACAAACATTTGAAGTACTTTTCAATGTTGTTGTCGATGTTCAGTTGTCATGAGGACGAATGGATTCAATTTCTAATTGAGCTAGTAGCTATTGGCTGTGTTAGCTTGGAGAGGTGGTTGGGTGCCTAGGGCTACGTAGGTTGTGTGTGGGCATATCATTAAAGCCGCTATTAACAATGTCTTGATTGTAAAGGTGTAAATACTGACTTTTAATACTTTTTGTTTGAGTGGATTGATGATGGTTTGGTTGATTGCTTTAAATAGAAATTTAAACTCTTATGACTGCACATGCATTTGCTTTTGCAACCTTACATGTGTAGCCGCCACAGCCTTAAAGGGATGCTTGACTTGGGGCTTGGCCAATGGTTTCTTAAAATTAAATTTTGTATTTGCCTTTAACTCAGAGGCTGAATCGGAAGCATTGGCCTCGCCAACATCTTCGGCTTCGGTGTTTGATTCGTCGTCCGTTTTGGAATTTTCGCTGTCATCCTGCAAAATACGAGAAATAAAAAGATGCCATAGTTATAAGAACACATTAGAACAGTTTAGTATAAAATAAGTCTTAAGACTAAAAGTATAAAAGTGGAACAAAGTCGATAGCTGCGCTGTTATAATCTTGAGCATACGTTTTTATTAGCATTTAATGCGGTATTAACTTTCTACATTGTTTGAAGTCAAGATTCTTTAGGGAGCTCCAACTAAAATGCATGATGTCAATTGTAAATAAAACAAAAAAATTTTCAGAGAATCAACTTAATATATTTTATTTTGATAGAAGAATCATTGACAATTATGTATAAAATATAATATCGGCCAAATGCTCGTCACGGCTTTGGTGGCATACTTCTATCCGATGGTCCATATGTTCAATGACTCTGAGACTTAATGGAGGTTTAATGCCCATAATGTGCCGATATATCTCATCCATTAACAATTGAATTGTTCTTGGCTTATTGGCGTACACTTTCCTAAAGAAAGAACTCCAACGGTGCGATGTGAGATAACACGAACACTAAATTTCTCGCGCAAAAGAGTCATTGTTTCGTTGGCTGTGTGGCAAGTGGCTTCATCCTGTTGGAATCACATATCGTCCAGGTCCATAACTTCAATTTCTGACCACAAGAAGTCTGTTATTATCTCGCGATAGCGAACACCATTCACGGCAACAGCGTGGCCTTTTTCGAAGAAGTACGGCCCGATGACGCCGCCATCCCATATACTGCACCAAACAGTCACTTTTTGTAAATGCTTTGGATTTTCAACATTTACTCGAGGATTTTCATTTGCCCAAAATGCGACAATTCTGCTTGTGTACGAATCCACTGAGGTGAAAGTGTGCCTAGGCGCTGAAGATGATTTTTTTGGTTTAGTTACCATTCTCTTCTGTCTGTTCAACCAACCATTCGGCGTAGTGACGACGCTTGAAATGATCAGTAGCCTTCAGATCTTGAGTCAGTTGAACCTTTTAAGCGTGTAAATTTAAATCTTTATTCAAAATTCGCATAAGTAATGTTTGTGAGATGTTTACGAGTAATTGTTAGACACGACGACGCTGACGGCTCTTCTGCCACACTATCGCGAACAACATCAATGTTTTCCGCAGCACAGGTGTTTTCAAATTTCCTACAGACCCAAGTGGTAGATTCGCCTTCTTGACACATCCGTGAGAACTTCAGGTTCTATAGCGAGAACGTCCAAGGTGTCATTCCATCGAACGTCAAGCGATTGTCCATATAGAATGCCCTGAAACCCGTACATCAATTGACGGTATCCGAGGCCATAAACGGCCATAGATTGCAAGAGGATGTTAGTCCTTAATTAACATCCTCTTGCAATTTTGGAAAAAGAGCGGCTGCTTCCGAGGCAAACCTGTTCAATCCTAGCACAACTCAGAGCCGGCTGGAGCAACGTTCTTAATTTCTTAAAAGAAGGTATTTTTCCCGCCACTCAAGAGAGGTGCCCTTCCTGCTTACAAGGCCCTCATGACATTTATTCAATGGCCCGTTAAATCCCACCACCCTACGAACCATTGAACTATGGTCGCGTACAACTGAAATGGTGCAATTTTTCCACTTTCCGACATCTACTAATTCGACATACAACTAATTTGTTTCTCTTTATTCTTTAGGAAAGAGCTTTTGTCAGCAGCAAAACTGTTACAATAACTACTATTGTGTATAAGTGTATAAGTGACAGCGCATAGAGAAAGGGACCTAAGGGTAAAAAATCTATTTTCACTTTTTTGATGTGGACAACATCTGAGCATCGAATAAGACCGATCCCATGCCCCAAAAGTGTTCTCTCCCAGAGATATGCGCGTTTTATGAAAGTGATGGTACACCAAAGATTACACGTATTTAAATCTTTAAAATGGCTCTCCTGAACAAAACTGGTTTTAACCCTTAGGTCCCTTTCTATTTTGCGCGTCACATATATAAGTAGTACTATGCTGAGCTGAATGTGACAAAATATGTCGTGTAACGAGCGGCAGGGACAAACATTTGGAGCACCCATTGTGTGTGGTCTATAGTAAAACATTGATTGATATAATCTAATTTTACGAGAGTTGGTTATTGATGCAATGTTCTAATTGAAGTAATTCGGTTCTCATTTCAGAAATAATTTAATACTAAGAGGGCAGATCAATAATTCTGTGACTTTTCCCAACTTTCCTCGTAGTTATATGAAATGCAACAAATGCCTATTTTATGGATATGAAAAAATCCTATTTTTTTGGAAGGGATACACAAATTAAAGAAACGTTGTACTAAGTGTATTGAGAAGATTAGGTTGAAAAATATTTTTTTTTGCAAAAAAAAAACTGTTTTATTCAAAAAGCAACGAAATTATTGATATAGCTTCGTATGTAGCACAATGTGGTGAAGGGTAAAAAATTCGCTTAAGAACTGCCGATTGTTAGCTAAATGTGAGGCAAAGCATCCAAAGGCAATAGAAGCGTTGAAGCATGAAATCGAAGTTGCCATTGAAGAGATTCGGCCCGAAAAATCGATAATGTACTGGAAAATTGGGATAATCGGATGAGGTCTAGCCGAACCTGTCGTGGAAGTCATTGTGTTCCATTAATAAATGACAAAGTTCAACCTTTCCAATAAAAACCTAGCATAACTACTTTATCTTTACAGCCGATTCAATTTAAAATTTTCAAATGGTCCGCTTTAAATGGATGAGTAAAAAAAAATAGTTAAAGCGTGAACTTTGTTTGTGAACTATTCAAAAGCATTGACCCAAAAGCTCCCATAAAAGCAAATTTTGTGGTTGATCGCTTGAAACGTTCTCTAGGAAATTTCAACAAGATTAGTGCAAAGTCTCATCAACATTGGTTCCCATTTGCGACCTTAAGGACAGACCCACACGCGAATATAGCTTATTGGAATCTTTGGGTCAGTGAGCGTTCAAATCACAATACATTTCGTGCATTTCGTTATTTTTCTTTCTAGAATATTTGATCAAATGTGTCCACAATCGGGAGTATTGTTCGCAAATTTCAACAAACCAGGTCTGTAGGAAATGTGAGAGAGAGGAAATGTTCGTTCTGTCATCGGGTCGTACTTCTTCGAAAATGAGATCGTCCAAGCAGTTACCATGAATGGTGTTTGCTATCGCGAGATGATAACGGACTTTATGTGGCCAGAAACTAAGTATGGACGATATGTGGTTCCAAAGGATGGTGTCAGATGCCACACAGCCAGCGAAACAATGCCTCTTTTTTGCGAGAAATTAAATGGCGTGGAAATGTTCTTTGGCCGCCACGATCATGTGATTTGACACCGTTGGACTTCTTTCTTTTGGGATATTTAAAAGAAAAAGTGTACGTCAATAAGCCAAGAACAATTCAAGAGCTTAAGGATGAGTAAATTCGGCACATTAACGACATTTAACCTCAATTATGTTTCAGAGCCATTGAAAATATGGACCTTCGGATAGAGGTAAGGTAAAAAAATATTAAGATAATTCTCTAAAAACTTTTATTGTTTTAGTAACAATTAAGTTTTTAGTTGAACCACCCGTTAGTAACCTTTGCCATATAAATTAAAATCCTTAAAATGAATTTGGCTTCCAATGGTAGGAAATCGATTGCCTAAGAAGACATTCGGTTGAAAAAAGGAAGTTATTCAAATTTCTTTTGTTATTTTAGCCATTCCTATAAAGTTTGCTTAAATGGGACAAATCCTACTCGAGTAATTTTAACTACTCTGTGTAACGATTACTGACTACACAGGTAAAAAGCCTTTTTTTAAGCTTGATTATATTTTTGGTCAGACCAACGCACATATTGTGTTGGTTAGATGTGAAATGACCAGTAAAAACGTGGTTAGGTTCGGCCAGGCCAAACCTTATCGACTTTCCACCGCCACTTCGCTTCTATTGCGAAAAAAGTGCCCAATGCATCCCAACCTTATCTCAGCCAGAACTTTAAAATAAATCCATATGTGACGCGCAAAATAGAAAGGGACCTAAGGTTAAAAACCAGTTTTGTTCAGGAGAGTCATTTTAAAGATTAGGTCCCTTTCTATTTGCGCTTAGAATCGTCGACTTCACTTTCGTAAAACGCGCATATCTCTGGGAGGGAACACTTTTGGGGCATGGGATCGGTCTCATTCGATGCTCAGATGTTGTCCACATCAAAAAAAGAAGAAAAAAAATGAAAATTGCTTTCTTTACCCTTAGGTCCCTTTCTCTATGCGCTGTCACACATATCGAATCGTAGAAAAATTTGCTTTTGTTTGAGTACCCATATGTTCATATTTACTATTGATCGTCCGTTTTGACCATGTGGGTCATATTTGTACCACATAAACGGATACGTCGAGCAACTATGCCTATTTTGAGGTTTTAAGTGTGTTCTAACTAACAGTACCCTTATAAATCATTGTTCGTCCACAAAAGTTATGATTTGTAAGGCAAATACTCAAATAGTGTACTTTTTCTGAGGTTCTTTAAGTGCATTTAAGAGAAAGTTTCGCCCGGGACCGAAGTGATCGGAATCTTGCGAGTTTTCTGCTCCGACGCAAACTACAACGCCCTGGGTTTAACTAAGTGTATCTATTGTCGCAACAAAAATTTTGTAATCCCTTCAAAAAAGTGTGATTGTACACGAGACTAACAACATTTAATTATCGATCGGATTTTGCGAACGTATTTACATTTAAAAATATCGTAATTTCAATGTAGGAAAGCAAAGATCAAGCCGGTATTTATATATATGAACATACCTCATCATCATCGTCGTCATCATCCTCCTCCTCTTCATCCTCATCGTCGTCATCATCATCCGTTTTTGCTTCTGCTAAATTTTTATTGGATTTAGTCATTCGGGATTTCCTCTTGAGCGGACTTAACAATTGGTCACGATCCAAACTCTCCATAGATTGGGATCTTAAACTATTGGACTTTTTGTTCTTCGCCGATTTCTTTTCTTGTGCCTCATATTTGGATTTCATTAGTTTTTGAAATTCTAGAAAATCACTACGTTCATCGATATTGGAGACATCGTAGTAACTCGCCGATAGAGCTTCCAGGGCTTTTGTATGATATTTCATGGTGATCAGTATGAAATCGGTAAGGATACTTTTAATGTCGTTCAGTTTGCGCTTCTCAAAGTTGCTGATGATTTCGTCGATTTCTTTGTTAGTGCGATTAACTTCCATTTTTGCTTTCACCAACTCGGAATCGGCGGCCGACTGCAAAAAAGTATAGATTAGATGTAACATTTTAAAGGGAACAACGGAGTGCGCATTTTTGGTGTATCACAAAATCTCAACTTACATTATTAGCCGAAAACTTCGATTTTAATTCCAACATTTGTCGCTGTTTCAACACTTCCTTGTCGCGGGCAATTACGGCTGTACGTAAACTTTCCCTTGTTGTTTTGCACAGACTTTCAAATTGGGTCATCTCATTTACGATCTAAAATAAAATAAAAACATATTAATATTGTTTTATAAGCACATATTTAATTTTTGAACATGGAGGTTAAATTAAAAAAAGCATTGCTTGACGAAATCCCAGACTACTGGCGAGTCTACGAAAAGAAAATAGGAACTCGCAAACTACACTAATCGTGCGCCCGAATTTTATGTTAAAATTTCTCGCGAAATATTGATCGGAGACCATATAAAGTACATATACTCGTATATATACTTCTGATCGTCGCAAAATTCTAAGACAATTTAGCCATGTCCCTCCGTGCGTCATTTAAAAGCACGATAGCGGTCAACCGAATCAACCTAGGATCCTGAAATTGTACATGATGATGACTTATAGTAAGAAATCGTGCGCCCAATAATATGTAAACAAATTTCATTTTTATACCCTCCACCGAAGGGGGGTTGGTACATAATGGGCCATTCCGTTTGATCAGAGACCATATAAAGTACATATAGTCGTATATATACTCCTGATCGTCGTAAAATTCTAAGACGATCTAGCCATGTCCCTCCGCGCGTCAGTTAAAAGCACGATAGCGGTCAACCGAATCAACCTAGGATCCTGAAATTGTACATCATGATGACTTATTGTATGAAAATGCGAATCCTCTATCAATTTGAGCCACTTCAAAAGATTTGACCACTAGCATATATGGACATTTGGGTACTTGAATAAATATTCATTTATATTGGGTACTTGAAATAATATTGGGTACACTAAATATCCGAATATTGATTTGTTTTGATGAGTTATCTGAGTTTTGGATCGCTAGGACCACATGATCCTAGGGACCCAAAAATGCCCTTATGGTCGAAGCAAGTGACTAATAGAAAACATAGACATATCAAAGTAAATCTAATTTAACTACGAGGGCATATCAATAATTCCGTGACTTTTAAAATAAAACACAGATTTTTTGCAAAACAAAAATGTTTTTTTTTCAACATAGTCTCCTTTAAACTCATTACACTTAGTGCAACGTTTCTCCAAAATATAGGATTTTTCGAGGTCCACAAAATAGCTATTTGTTTGATCAATAATTTAATTGTTGGAGCCACCGAGCCATATCTTTTGGTTTGGAAATAGTCACTGGGGGCTAAATCCGGAGAATATGGCGGATGAGGTACCATTTCGTAGCCCAATTCATGCAATTTTGCCATTGAGACTGCACACGTGTGCACCCCCACATTATCTTGATCAAAAAGAACTTTTTTCTTGGCCATATGGGGTCCTTTTTTAAATCCTCGTAAAATCGGTCCAATAAGTTGGCATAATATTCGCCGTTTATTGTTTTTCCTTTTGAAGATAATCGATGTGAATTATCCTGCGTGCATCCCAAAAAACTGTTGCCATCACCATATTGGAAGACAAAGTCACCTTGGCCTTCATCGGAGCCGGTTTATCCGAGAATCCCATTGTTTAAACTGCTTCTTGGTCTCCGAAGTGTTGTAATGGAACCATGAATATCCACAGTTAAAAACGCCGCAAAAACATATTCGAATTGCGGTTAAACAACTCCAAACAATCCTTTGAAGTTGACACACGATTACGTTTATGGTGAATTGAGAGCAAATGCGGCAGACAGCTTTCACCCAACTGATCATGGCATCTGCAATTTCACGCCCTTTTACTCTTCGATCGGCTAATACCATATCGTGGATTTTTTGGACTTTTTCGGGTGTATTGACCTCAATTGGCCGTTCAAAACGTTCAGCGTCATTTGTACTTGAGCGACCACAACGAAAGTCAGTAAACTACTTTTTTACCATTGAAATCGATGGAGCAGAGTCCCCATCGTATTTATCAAGCTTTACCTTGGTTTGATTGACGGTTTTTCCAAAATATAATTTTTGATAAGGAATCGAAATTCACTTTTTTCCATTTTTAACAAAATCCACGAGGTTGTAGGCTGTTCAACACAAACTAAATGACGAAACTCTCTCAAAATTTGACAGTAGTCTATTAACTGATGCTACTGGATAGGAGCAGTGTTGCATTTCATATAACTTTGAGGGAAGTTGGAAAAGTCACGGTATTATTGATATGCCCTCGTACCTTTGGTCTCAAAATTAGGCTAAAATCGAGTTTGGAATAATGGTCCAATGGGGATCAAAAAAAAGCAACCACAAGTATAGACATAGGGATACTCAAATTAAAAGAAATTTTATTACGAATATAAACATGAAATTATTCTTAAGAATTGTCAGGAAGTGCGGCTGGTACCCTAGGGAGTTAAAAATGAGATCATTTTGGCAGGGCTCTAGAGTTTTACATAAGGTGAATGATTCCGCTCCGCTTCCGGCCCTTTAAAAGACGCCGGACTTCGATTCTGGGCTCTAATTCCAGATTACGATTTCTGATTCTTTGAATGAAACAATATACGCGCAGCACAGTTGAACGAATTCTCTCTGTGAAGCATCGTAAGTTTAGTAGGCCAATCGTCAACAATTAGATCAAATACCAGCTTAAAATCATATGCGAGCTAAAACGCTGATCTCGAGAATAAAATCACTTATCTCAGAGGAAAATATCTCATTAAATACATATAAAATATTAATTTGCAACGTAAATTCTGTCGATGTCCATTGAAACAAAAGCTATTCTGATAATATCAAGAAGCATCAGCGGCCTCCCCTGCACCCGTTTGAAAAAATCCATCTAAATTACTAGGCTGAAATTAGCCGGAACATTTTGCCATTGGTCTCTCTACTAGCCATTTTGTACTTCATACAATTTTGTTCCATTCGTCTTATGCTTGCGACAAGTTAAAATACGTTTGTTCTAGCCGGATCTGCTTGGAACGGCACTTCGGGGAGTTTCGCGGTGGCTGTGGTTTATACCTTAATCACAGGTAAAGTGTATGCTTGGCGTGAAGTTGCGTTACAACCGGATGCTACGACCCACATAGTACCAGAGGTGTTAGATAGACCTCAACCCCTCACCAAGAAAAAGGTGAAGCCCGCACAGCTGGTCCTTGAATTGGCTCCTCCAGTTTACTGAGGGGCGTTGGCAGTCGCATTACAGCTTACCCCAGTGCTATGGAGCACCGTGGTTCAGGCCATTTATGGCGATAACTCACGTAAAATCGACACTAATCTGTAGCCATCGGTCAGTGAGCATGAGAATTTTATAGTGTACTGATATCGGTTTCTATTTATTTGACATTAAAACCTTGGTCATGAAAAAACCGACATACGGCAGTCTTCTTTAGCTCGAAACAGCATTGTTGTTCCATTAGATTCTTGTATTTGACAATTTTGACAAACGCAATATCGAATGCTGGTGAAATATTTTTTTTTTCGGGTCCGTGACAACACGAAAATACAACTCACTTACTCTGTGGGCGAGGACACCTTGGCTCATCCGACCTGATATGATCACTTTAAGGAGCGTGGCGGACTCGTTTGCACTCTCTATCTAGGATTAATTTATATTCTATCAATTGAAATACGCCTATTTTGCATCCGATTTCAATCTTATAATGAAACTTGTACAGCGTACTTTTTAAATATCTTCTCTGTTGGTCGAGAAGTAATAAGACGAGTGTTGGAAATGATACTGACAAATGCCTGAAAATTCCTAACAACTTCTTAGTAATTTTATGTTTTTATAATCTTATAATTATGAGTTTTTATCATTTGATTTAAGTTGGCATTATTTTTTGCTTCCTGCTTCTAGGCCAAAGCTGGAGGATTATAATACCGAAGTGGAGGAAATATACGATTCGGCCTGAACAAACTTAACGAATGTTCACTGCGAGGAATATGAAAATATCCGCCTTTAAATCTTCATCCACCGCAGAGGTGAAAGTGAATGTGAAAGTCGGTGACGATAACATCCCGACTGCCCCTAAATCCTTGGGGTCACATTGGACATCCTTTTTCGAAACTCTGCACATGCCGCCGTGGTGTGATGACATCATGCATATCATGCCAGTAAACCCAGGTTTCACCCCGGTAAGGAATATCTATCAATTTTTCAGCCAAGGGTTTCTACCGCCGCTAAAAAAAGCTTCCATATAAAATGCATTAGGTCCTGGTCAGTAAGTATTAGAATTGAATCGTACACAGCTTACGGATTTGAAAGAACTTCCCCCCTTGTTCCTGAAAGGGTTGTTGTGGGACGTAAGGAAGTAGTTGCACATATTACAACTATCTGCAATAAGTTGGCAATTTGGGAAAAGGGTCGTTAAGTCACACGCCGGCAGTACTTGGGGAGCTCTCATGAGACCTTTTTGACCTCTTACTATGCGGTCTGTAGCAAACTATCCGTCGCCGAATATTCTGACTTGCCTGAATGCCGCCCGAAGAACATCAGCAGAAACATCCTCATGTATTTTGAGGACCATCTACACCAGAAGACAAAACTCTAATTATCGTGCTCAGACACAATTTCTTGTTGTCTAACAGTTACTGCTCTACCATCTCAGGGTCAGGATGCCATAGTCCATATCAGGTTCATGACTTGTAGAGATAGGTCCAGCGATACAAGAGAGCCTTCAGATCATCGATATATAAAATGGTATGTCTGAACGACATTCACGCTGATGAAGTCGCAGTGGCAGTGTTCAGCAATTGCGTGAATATATTACTAAGAGAACATTCTGCAAAGATTTCACCAGAGAACAAGGCACAGCTGATATCTGGATGGTGCAGCCGCCATAATTCGTATTGGGCTCAAATTAATGACAATATCAGACGTCTGTATCGCTTGCCATCATGGACTATCTAGATAGTGCTACCTCCTCAATTCGATTTGGGCGCGAATTAATGGCAACATCCAGACGTCTATATCGCTTGCCATCATGGACTACGTGACGCGCTGCACCTCGTCAATTGTCTAGCCACTCCTAGGGTTCTATGGGCGCATCCAGTTCAGATCGCCCATTGACGAGCAGGGTTTGCAACTCTATATAAAGAAGTACTTACATATTGTTAATTAAAGAACTAAGGACTTTTCTCCGGGAGATGAGTACGTATACTAACAGAACCGGCTCAGTGCGGCTAATGACTTTTATAGCGAAGTATTTCCATTATTTTGAAATTAATCTCATTCTCGTCGACTCCGGCATTTCCGTAATGACTTTGAACCGGAGATACTTGTAGATAGTTTTGCGCGATACACCTCAGCGGCCACTGCTGACATGTGGACATTCCAAAACATATTCGAAAATTTAGGACTTCCTGGATTTCTTAATATATATGTATTATTTTCTATTCTTGATAGCCTTTATCACCTTAATTTCCATCCGATGCACATTCAAATCCATATAATCAGCCAAAATCGTCACCGCATTTGTCATGTTTTTCAAACCCTCGCCGAAACTCTCATTGATTTCTTCATCGTCGGCATAATGTTTAAGGCACTTCGATAATTCATCATACGAATCTCGGAATCTATGGAGATAAAACCCACAATAAGTTTTCTTATTTGTTTATTTATTTCTACTCACTTGGCCATTTTCCGGGTGCAAGCAGCAAATGTTGAACACATCTCCATCAGATTTTTCTCAGTCAAATTGATGCGCTCATTGATGATTTTTATTCGATCATCTTTAGTATTTAAAAAGGCCAATTTACCACGACGAAACATGCCGATTTTTTTTTATTTGTTCGTTTCGTAAATACACCAATATTATTCTTTTTGGAAGACGAAAAATTAAATTACCGCTACCAAGGCAACGGATGACAACGAGTGTCAGCTGTCAAAGTAGTTGTTGCCATAGCACTAGCAATGCCAGCTAGTGCTATGGGTTTTTCACTACACAGGGTAGAATTGTAGAAGGTAAAGTCAAGCGAACAGCTGATTAAACGTTTTTTTTTATTTAGGGATGTTATGCCAGTATTTCGATTGGCACTCATTGCTGATATTTTTTTTGGTTTGATTATATTCTTATTTGAAGTTCTGCGAATTACGAAAGAAAATTCAAATTGAAAATAAAGATAAGAACTTGGAAACAAATATTAAAAGCTTTATTGGTTCTAACAAAAATTAAGAAGAAGACATTAAAAGAAACAATTCGTATTTCCTGTATATGTGGCAAACGTGATGACTATACGAGGGCGACCGCAAAACTACGTACAAATGGTCCTTTTTTTAGTATACCGAAGGGTGAAGGAATGCGGATAAAGTTGTGTCAGGTTTGTAGCACAAATAGTGCGTGTTTTGAAATGAAGACCCCATCGCGCTCTCCGTTTGTGGGAATAGTTTGTGAGACTGGCATGCCCGTTGTCACCGTTGTCGTACGGGGCGCACAGACCAGAATGTGGCTGTAGTAGCCGAGAGTGTGCAGCTCAATCCAAGCACATCGACTTTTAGTCGATCTCAATAATTCACACACTAGCCTAAAGTAAATTCTGCACAAAAATCTCGGATGTTCGCCTACAAGGTCCAGTTGACTTAGCAATTGAAGGAGCACGAAATAGCTTCGCAATTTGAACCTAAGAGCAGCATACATTGAAAACCGATTTTTGCTGAAAACTCATCATTTCTTAAGGGGCTCATTTTCATCCCGGCGGCTACGTTAACAAACAAAATTGACGCATCTGGGGCTCGAAAAGTCTGCACGTTTTTGTCGAAAAACGAGTGCATCTACAAAGAGTGAGAGTTTGATGCGGATTATGGAGTGCTGGCATCATTGAACAATTTTTTTCAAAAAGAGGGCATGTTATCCTACTATTTTTTACTGAAATTTAATATATAGACATGGAAAATTCTTGGCCAGAAAACACATGCCACAATCGCACCAAATTCTAAAATCGTGTTATCAGGCGTCTTGGCGATGTCAATTGGCCGCCTCGGAGCAGTAATACGACTCATTTTGATTTTTTTTGTGCCAACAATCGAGAAACAATTTAAGAACTCCAGACCAATATCATCCGTAAGCCTGAAACCATAAACAAGATTTTGGAAAATTGGGGTGGCAGAATGCTCTACAGCAAACCCAGCCGAGGCAGCCACTTGACCGAAGTTGTGTTTCATAAATAATGGAAACGTTTGTTCGTACTAATTAAGCGATAATATTTGGGGGGAAAAGTTGTTAATTTTATTGCATTTGTATTATGTTTCTTAATATTTTCCGTTTGTCAGTTTCACTATTTTATTTTTTGTTGCGACATCTTTGCACAAGAAAAGGAAAATTAAAACTCTTTGAAATAGGCTGAAATTTTTTAAATTTATTTTAAGCCTTGACATCCGAAATGATCAAAATTAAGAATATTGAACAAGTGCGTTGCTATTTTAAGAAGATTATTACAGAAGAATAGATTAAATTAAATAAAACTAACAAAATATTTATTTTAAGTAAACACGTAACTATTTTCTTTTCAAAACTGCTAATATCACGCTAATCGGAATGAATTCTTTAACGGAATTGTAGTAAATAACAATAAATACTTTTTACCTCAATGCGTTATAATATAATTATTTCTCCATAATATTTTTAAAATTGACATATTGCTCTCAGATAAGTTTGACAAGTCTGATTTAGAGAAAATTGGACTTGTACGTGTGGCCGTACAAGTTGTTTGCCTCAGATTTTTATTATTTTTTGACATTACTGCTGGCACCTCCTGGGGACTATTTTTTCTATAGAGGAATAATAATGCAATATTTAGGAGTAAGAAACAAGTTTTTTTTTTGTATAAAAGTGATAATAAAAATTTATGAACATATGGTAGTTTGTTAATTATTTTTTCAATTTTCTAAATCTTTTAAAACAATGTTTATTTTTTAAGCAGTCGATTAAAATGCATGCAAACACATGTCTGCATCATTTAATCTCAAAAACATAATCATGTTTAATTTTTTTTGCAGAAATTTTGCTCCGAAACTGCGTAGAAATAAGTCCTACATGCGAAAACAATCTCTCACGCGAGACAGGAGTGACAACAACTGAGAAAAGGTTTTTTTTACCACTTTTGCAAAAAATGGGTATTAGATTTCCTTTGTTATCCATTTACGAATTGGATCTGGGGTGTTTGAAGACAAACAGGGTCGTCTTAAGATAGTGCGTCATTAAAACACCATTACCATGTCATTTATGGCATTTTTCTGCTTATAATCTTATGCAAACCTCTTCGTTGGACTAGGAAACCACAATCACTTCGGCCACTTTAAAACCGGAAAATGGGTCAATAGTTTTTAGAGAGTTTCTGATTTCGGTGTTATCAGTTTGCTTTTAAAAATATTAAAAATAAACTTGTTATACAGTTACATATAATTTCAGTTGTACCTAACTTACCGACTTGATTTATTGCTCAGAAACATGTTTTAAGGTATTTCTCAATCGGTACACGCATTGTTTGAAGGCGATTTTCGATTAATCGAAAACGCGTTATAGAACCCTTACTAGCACACGTGGCATCAGTGTTAACAAAGAAATCCGCACTGGCAGTTAACCTAAAACACCACTATTATTAGCGGTTTAATTTTTTTTTATTTTGACGTTTTTAATTTTGAAGCAACGCTTCTAGAAATGAGAACTTAACAACATTGCCCATTGTAACGTTACTTTTATTTCTCTTTCTTTTGTCTACGGAGAAGTCAATTTATTTTTAAGAAAATAAAATAGTTTTCGAAAGAACCAAGAAAACAAGTCGGCATGTTTCATCGAAGTATTATTACAGAACAGAGAATATAGAATAAAAGCCATCAATTGATGAAGCAAAATATCTTGGAGCTCTGTTAAATATTTTCTGCTTGCCTCGCAAAATGGCCGAAAAGAATTGTTGATCCTCTGGCGAGAAAAAGATCCAACGTGTTTTGGTGAAGCCTTCAAAAAATGTCAAATGTGGTAGACAATTTTGACTGAAAATTAAGATTTGAACGTGCATCGACTGGATATAAAGGTAAGTGCTCCAAACTCCAGTTTAAAAATATTAATATATTCAGACTAAACCAGATTTTGCACATGCAAATATATATGTGTGTGAAAATCTGTTTTGGGAGTGATGACGTGATGGCTAGAGAACCAAACCAGTGTCCCAGTTTCAACGCCGTGTTAGAAGAAACATTTTTCGGCGATGGTTTTCCACCTCGTAGTTACCCGCATTTTCATCTAGATTCGATCCGATCCGATCTGCCATCAAATTGCAGGTTCCAGCCGCTAAGTGTATGAATTGTATGGTGCAGAACTCAGCAAAAGCTCAGATTATGGGACGTAAATCGAGTTGAAAAAACAAACACAAGGGTGCTCGGATCCAGATGTCATAAGATCTTTTAAAAAAAGTAATGCCATTGTCTTTAGAGGGTTCAAGTATTTCGGAGAAAGTATTTAATAAAGGCGTTCGTTCGGATCCGGGGGTCCCTAAGGACCTTGAAAAAGGCTCCGCACACTTACATATAAGTGTTGTTACTCAAACGAAAGGAACAAATAAGTAATTGTTGCATTAAGACTATTAAGAAGTAAAATGGTGGATCGTGAGGCCCTTAGGACCCTAAATACAACCACATACTTTTACGTAACTAATACAGAATTATACAATAATTGCAAGCATTCAAAATGGATGTGGCTTAATTCCGTTGCAAAATTGCGAGGAGACAGTCACTTTCTGAAATAAAAGAAAATTATTAATTAATTAATTTTTTAATTTTCAATTTTGTCTTTGTTTTTCTACACTAGAAGAATTTTAAAGAACTTTGATAGTGATCAAAAGCAGATGACTTTCAAGTCCTGAGTCCCTAGATTAAGCCTTTCCACAACTTAAAGTCCTTAAGCACGGCCTGAGGCCGGTCACGCAAATTGAAGTTTCAACGAGAAAATCATTTTCTATTCGCCGAGAGCACCCTTATTCATTATTTTCCCAAATTCCCGTCCCAATATGGGGTGATTGGCACTTTCTTTTTCGTGTCGCGCCCCTGTAACTGTATTCATAATGGATGTAGCTGAATTACATTGCAAAATTGCGTGGAGACTCAATTGCTGAAATTAAAGAAAGTTCAAAATTTTTCAAAAAAATATTTGTTTTTCCAAATTGAAAAACTGTAGCTAACTTTCGGCGATAGTGATCTATAGCAGAAGACTTTAAAGTCCTTAGTGCCTAGAATACGCCTGTCCATAACTTAAAAAGCCTTTATGCCCGGCCTAAAGAAGACGGTAATGCAGGAGGCAGTTTCTATAAGAAAATCATTTTCAAAGCCCCGAAGGGCATCCTGGACCCAAGCGCCTTATTCAATATTTTTCGCCGAAATTCCGCCCACTATGGGGGCCATGTCATATTTGTTTCTTTTTCGTATCACTCCCCATAAAATGCATTTAAAATGGATGTGGCTCAATTCCATTGCCAAATAGCTTGGAGATTCACTTTCTGAAATTAAAGAAAACTAAAAACTTCAAAAAAATCCCTAGATTACGCCTGTCCATAACTAAAAGTCTAAACCCGGCCACGCAAAGAGGAACTTTCAATAAAAAAAACATTTTCAAGGCCCTGAAGATCACCCTGGACCCTAGTGATTTTATTCTTTAGTTTTTCCGAAATTGGCATGGCATATATTTTTTCCTTTTTCGTGTCACGCCCCAATAAACTGCACTTCTCCCCAGGGGACCTCAAGGCTTTCAATATTATATCTAATAGAACTTTTTTGATTGGGCGGCCTTCGGACTTAAAGACTCATTATTAGCATGTCTAATCTGGATTCTGGAATGGGACTCGGATTTTTAACTCTTTTGGCATTAATCACTGTCAACTGAACTTGAAGTAATTTCCGAATTTGCGGAAAACATATTTATATTGCAAGTCGCACGTAAAGTACGCGATTAAAAAAATTTCTTTTTGTACATGCATCAGACGGCTTTAAGCAATTTTTACATTGGATCCGTGACCATTTCGCATGCTGCAATTAGTGTACAACTCTGTATTAGAAGTACGAATGAGGTTGTCTCCGCTAGTATTAGTCTCGATGCCCCTGCGCCACGCCAATGATTTTTTTGGAGTTATTGGCATCTTTGAGCAATTAATATCGATTGAATAACCACTCCTACATACATGAAAGTAGGCTGTATTGTTATAACAAGGCCCTTAGGGCCCCTTGGACCCGACCGTCCCTTTTTGTTGATTTTTTTTAAAGTACTCGAGCCAATCTTAAGAAGATGATATATATTTTTTTATTTTCGTCACGCCCCATAATCTGCAGTTCAGCCCAGATCTCAGTGATTTTGACAGATCTCAGTGATTTGACGGTTGATGAATAAAGGCTATTTATTTTTTTAATTCCTACCACATTCAATTTGGAAACCAATAGGGAGGGACTTTCTCCTGATTCAAAAAGATAGAGACGCTTTAACAAGGCCTAGAGAATAATTTCATATTCATATTGATTTCATATTTATATTGATTTCATATTCACTTAACTCGTATTTTAAGGCTTACTTCATACATCAAAAAGGTTTGTGCATTCGAGTAGTTCCATATTTTAATATACCGGATTACTTGGTAGTTTACCTTAACCCGTTATGAATAGATGGGGAACTTCTTTCAAAACAGCAAGCTCTGCACAACATACGTCGTTTATTCACTGACCGGTTCCAAACGGCTATTATGTTTCAAATCACACAAAGCGGTCCCGGCGAAACATGTTCGTTGTGCAGTTTCGAGGTCGAACTTTATTGAATTTTATCCCCATCGTTGCGTTTAATTAGCCTCCGTACTAAACGTTTTCCTTTATATTGTTGCAAAGTAAAATTTATGGAATTCTTAAAAGGAATTTTTTGAAAATATTTTTGAATTTATTCATAAATTTGGTATTTAAAAAAAGTAATGCCATTGTCTTTAGAGGGTTCAAGTATTTCGGAGAAAGTATTTAATAAAGGCGTTCGTTCGGATCCGGGGGTCCCTAAGGACCTTGAAAAAGGCTCCGCACACTTACATATAAGTGTTGTTACTCAAACGAAAGGAACAAATAAGTAATTGTTGCATTAAGACTATTAAGAAGTAAAATGGTGGATCGTGAGGCCCTTAGGACCCTAAATACAACCACATACTTTTACGTAACTAATACAGAATTATACAATAATTGCAAGCATTCAAAATGGATGTGGCTTAATTCCGTTGCAAAATTGCGAGGAGACAGTCACTTTCTGAAATAAAAGAAAATTATTAATTAATTAATTTTTTAATTTTCAATTTTGTCTTTGTTTTTCTACACTAGAAGAATTTTAAAGAACTTTGATAGTGATCAAAAGCAGATGACTTTCAAGTCCTGAGTCCCTAGATTAAGCCTTTCCACAACTTAAAGTCCTTAAGCACGGCCTGAGGCCGGTCACGCAAATTGAAGTTTCAACGAGAAAATCATTTTCTATTCGCCGAGAGCACCCTTATTCATTATTTTCCCAAATTCCCGTCCCAATATGGGGTGATTGGCACTTTCTTTTTCGTGTCGCGCCCCTGTAACTGTATTCATAATGGATGTAGCTGAATTACATTGCAAAATTGCGTGGAGACTCAATTGCTGAAATTAAAGAAAGTTCAAAATTTTTCAAAAAAATATTTGTTTTTCCAAATTGAAAAACTGTAGCTAACTTTCGGCGATAGTGATCTATAGCAGAAGACTTTAAAGTCCTTAGTGCCTAGAATACGCCTGTCCATAACTTAAAAAGCCTTTATGCCCGGCCTAAAGAAGACGGTAATGCAGGAGGCAGTTTCTATAAGAAAATCATTTTCAAAGCCCCGAAGGGCATCCTGGACCCAAGCGCCTTATTCAATATTTTTCGCCGAAATTCCGCCCACTATGGGGGCCATGTCATATTTGTTTCTTTTTCGTATCACTCCCCATAAAATGCATTTAAAATGGATGTGGCTCAATTCCATTGCCAAATAGCTTGGAGATTCACTTTCTGAAATTAAAGAAAACTAAAAACTTCAAAAAAATCCCTAGATTACGCCTGTCCATAACTAAAAGTCTAAACCCGGCCACGCAAAGAGGAACTTTCAATAAAAAAAACATTTTCAAGGCCCTGAAGATCACCCTGGACCCTAGTGATTTTATTCTTTAGTTTTTCCGAAATTGGCATGGCATATATTTTTTCCTTTTTCGTGTCACGCCCCAATAAACTGCACTTCTCCCCAGGGGACCTCAAGGCTTTCAATATTATATCTAATAGAACTTTTTTGATTGGGCGGCCTTCGGACTTAAAGACTCATTATTAGCATGTCTAATCTGGATTCTGGAATGGGACTCGGATTTTTAACTCTTTTGGCATTAATCACTGTCAACTGAACTTGAAGTAATTTCCGAATTTGCGGAAAACATATTTATATTGCAAGTCGCACGTAAAGTACGCGATTAAAAAAATTTCTTTTTGTACATGCATCAGACGGCTTTAAGCAATTTTTACATTGGATCCGTGACCATTTCGCATGCTGCAATTAGTGTACAACTCTGTATTAGAAGTACGAATGAGGTTGTCTCCGCTAGTATTAGTCTCGATGCCCCTGCGCCACGCCAATGATTTTTTTGGAGTTATTGGCATCTTTGAGCAATTAATATCGATTGAATAACCACTCCTACATACATGAAAGTAGGCTGTATTGTTATAACAAGGCCCTTAGGGCCCCTTGGACCCGACCGTCCCTTTTTGTTGATTTTTTTTAAAGTACTCGAGCCAATCTTAAGAAGATGATATATATTTTTTTATTTTCGTCACGCCCCATAATCTGCAGTTCAGCCCAGATCTCAGTGATTTTGACAGATCTCAGTGATTTGACGGTTGATGAATAAAGGCTATTTATTTTTTTAATTCCTACCACATTCAATTTGGAAACCAATAGGGAGGGACTTTCTCCTGATTCAAAAAGATAGAGACGCTTTAACAAGGCCTAGAGAATAATTTCATATTCATATTGATTTCATATTTATATTGATTTCATATTCACTTAACTCGTATTTTAAGGCTTACTTCATACATCAAAAAGGTTTGTGCATTCGAGTAGTTCCATATTTTAATATACCGGATTACTTGGTAGTTTACCTTAACCCGTTATGAATAGATGGGGAACTTCTTTCAAAACAGCAAGCTCTGCACAACATACGTCGTTTATTCACTGACCGGTTCCAAACGGCTATTATGTTTCAAATCACACAAAGCGGTCCCGGCGAAACATGTTCGTTGTGCAGTTTCGAGGTCGAACTTTATTGAATTTTATCCCCATCGTTGCGTTTAATTAGCCTCCGTACTAAACGTTTTCCTTTATATTGTTGCAAAGTAAAATTTATGGAATTCTTAAAAGGAATTTTTTGAAAATATTTTTGAATTTATTCATAAATTTGGTATTGGAAAACCTACTCTTATGTACATAGAGTGAAGCAAAAAGAAACAAACTACAAGAGATGGCATCGGTGAATTCGAGCCTCGTGGCGATTTAAGTTTAAATTAATATATCGTCGCCCCATTTATGCTTTACTCAAAGAGGCTTACTAACATAACTTATGGATGAGAATCCTTATTTGAAGTTCTTTAGGTTCAGCTCCGTGAACTAAGACTAAATAGCATCGTTAACTAAGACTGGATAGCTTTGTTAACTAAGACTGGATAGCATTTTGATCATGTCTGTAGAAAAAATCTAGCTGTACTCAATTTTGAAATAAAATTTTTAAAAAAAAAAAGATTA
This sequence comes from Hydrotaea diabolus, assembly GCA_963513945.1. Classification (NCBI taxonomy): domain Eukaryota; kingdom Metazoa; phylum Arthropoda; class Insecta; order Diptera; family Muscidae; genus Hydrotaea; species Hydrotaea diabolus. Next base: position 163,358,868 of record OY740717.1, read on the forward strand.
GTTGTAGACGTAGTACAAGGTGGGCCACAAGTTACCATGAGGTTAATAACTTTTTCGTTTATTAAGTTTTTTTATTGGTTTTTCTCAGATTATATAATATACAAAATGGAAATTTTTTTACACTAAGTATGAGAAATAATGTCACTTAAGTGACCCCCGTTTTCAGCTTAACAATGATGGGGACGTTTTAGAGCATTTTCTATAACATAACATCTTTTAAAATTTGTGTAGCGTTCGAATTTCGGCAAAAAAAATTGGTCTTGAGTTGAAGGATTGTCTCGGGCTTGTTCACATATACTCGCTCCTTCAAATAACTCCAAAAAGAAATAGTCGGATGCTGACAAATCTGGCGATCGCGCTGGCCAAATTATTTCCGAATTTCTGGAAATTACTCGCTCTCCAAAAATTTTACTTAAAAGTGCCATTGTGTCTCAGGCAGTGTGGGTAGTGGCTCCGTCCTGCTGAAACCACATCTCACGTCTGTTTTAAAGAGCAGGACGTAAAAAATGTCATATTATAAATCGATACCGCTCTCCATTTATGGTTACAGCACTTCTTCATTCTCGAAGAAGTAAGGCCCAATGATATTTGCAGATGTGATCCCACACCCACACTCCACACCTAATGGGGTGCAATTGACGTTGATGAATGGCTCTTGGATTTTCAAAAACCCAGAATTTACAGTTCTGCTTATTAACAAGCCATTCAAATGAAAATGAGCTTCATCACTCACTCATCACTTTGCGTTAAAATAATTGATCGCAGATTTAACTACTACAATTCTATTATTCTGGTTCTTTGCTCAGTTGTGAATCTCTCCATTATTTATTTTCCAAGTGTTATCTATATAGGGTGATCCATCTAGAGTTGTTTTTTTTTAATATAAAAAGAAATACAAAAATTTAAATCAAGTGTGGAATGTTTATTGCTCACTCGAAGATACATTTTATGCCATTTACATTTGAATATAATTTCCCTCAAATGTTGGACGCAACTACGCCTCAGGGTGTTCATTCTGGGGGTCCAATTTTAAATGATTATTTCGACCGGTATGGCGTTAATGACACGCGTAATGTTGGCTTCCAAAACCTGAATCGTAGCTGGCTTATCAGCCTAGACTTTGCACTTTACGTAGCTCCAAAGAAAAAAGTCTAAAGATGTGATATCACTCGATCTAGGCGGCCAACTCGCCGAATCAAAACGTGAAATTAGCTGCTCTTCAAAATTACCTCTCAATAGATCCATTGTTTGAGCAGCTGTATGGCAAGTGGCACCGTCCTGCTGAAACCAATTGTCGTCAAGATGACGGGCTTAAATTTCAGGTAGCAAAAAGTCGGCTATAATGGCGCGATAGCGAGCACCATTCACGGTTACGATCCGGCCTTGATCATTTATGAAAAAATATGGACCGATGATTTCACACCAGCCCATAAACTGCATCAAACCATGGTTTTCTCTGGGTATAATGGCAGCTCTTGAACCTCTTCTGGTTGCTCTTCAGCCCAAATGCGACAGTTTTGTTTATTGACTTTTTCGTTGAGACAGAAATGGACCTCATCACTGAACAAAATTGTGGTCGGAAACAGCGGATCTTTTTCGAGCTTTTAAAGAGCCCGAACACTGAAATGGCGACGCAAAGGAACTTCAATAGGTCTTTCCATGATGAAATGCCAAACAATACTGAAATGAAAAAAAATAAATCTTAAAACAACTCACTCGTAATCTGTTAAAAAGAAACCCTATTGAAAAAATACCTCTAGATTGATGAACCGTTATAAACTGAAAAAAAATATATATACAAAAAAATTATTAAATTTTTAAACCCTAACTTTTGGCCCGTTCTGTATTTTATATAGATATAGATATTTTATATAGATATGGATATAGATAGACTAATACTTGATGGTTTTCGAGGCTAAGAACTAGAAAAGCCATAACAAAGCACAAGCACAAAAGTGTCATTCTTATTTATGTCCATAACATAAACATGACATGACATAAACAAAAATGACACTTTTTGTAAATAAATGTCTACTATTATCGGTTGGCAGTCTTAGTTATTTCTAATATTTCTAATGATATTGAGGCTAAGGAAAAAACACCACTATTAATGGTTTATCATTTGTGAGAAAAACGCCGCACTTAACCCTGGTGGAAGAACGCCGCAACTAAACTAGTGTTGAGGTTAGTGTATGAACTAAACTTGGTAGCACTTTTTGTCGACCAGCTTGAGGTTTTCGTATTCACTAACTATATGATGCCATTAATGTTCTCTAAGTGAGGTACAGATGTCGCTTTGGTCGTTTTGATTTAATAGTTGGCAACATAGATTAAGAGTACTCGCACACTATCTAGAGGGCAGGCTTGAATATTTAAATTGACTTTCGGTCTTATTTTATAATACTCAGTTAGTGATTTCTTTACGAAAAAATGGTATTTTGTTATTTTGTGATCACACCATTGGCGATTTGGCGTTCCAAAATAACCAACTTCAAATGCGTTAAAAAAAAATCTCGCACTAAAGAGAACCCTTAAAGGGTTTCTTATGGATAATGTCAATATTCATTTGCAATTGGTCTTATCCCATTTGGATTCGGAATAGCAACAACAAAGTATGAGCCTTGACATGCCGCTACTTTTGGCGCAGCTTGAACTGATGTAGAAAATCGGAAGCAGCGCCCATCTAGCTTAAAGCCACGCGAATTGGGCCTCTGCTCTGCCGTACGACAAATGGGAAACTGAGGGTTGTCCAGTATCACGAAATTGTTGCAAAAATTAGCATATAGCTGCGGGGTCTTATTTTGATTAAAAACGTATTTTTCATAAACGCAATGCTTGGGCTACCTAGCATTGTCTTTGGAAATAAATTTGCATTACATTCCAACGTTTCACAACCGTACAACGATTCATTTCTCTCCACGAAGAAATTATATTAATTTCCTGTCAAGATTTCGGGCGGGTAAAAGCTGTCAATGTCAAACGGATGATTCAAAAAGAACTCACATGATGAAACACTCGGTATACAAGTCAGTTACTCAACTTTCTTGTAGATTTTACAGTGATATATTCTTTAAGGGAAAAATTAATTAATAATTTAATTACAATCCTGTGTCTCCTATCATGCCAATCACTTTTCAGTCAACGATGGGATTTGAAATCTTTTTTGTTCCCAGGAATGGAATATTTTGATACTCGTACCGAATTGTCCTCATATTGAGCCATCAATCACTCACTCACTTGCCGCCTTGCAGACGAAAGTCGTCGCCTCGGTTGTTCGGCGACCTTTACAATCTATTTTATGTGTTGTCATTTTCCAATAAAACTGATTTCGTTTAAAATTGTTTCAATGATGCATCTTCTTTGCGCTTGACACTTTTTACGCCCTCTTAAACGTTCCTCGTCAAGTGCTTATAATTAGCAATTATAATAGAAAATATTCTTTTCTACGAAATTCGGTTTAATTTCTTTTTCGAATAATGTACTCGTATTCTTCTCATATGCATTTTTGCAAACGTGATGTAGAATTTTCAACACAAGCTAAAAAAATAAATATTTATGGCATTCACCTACTCTGGTGTCGCCGTGACATTCGCATACATCTGTCAGGTAGTCGGCCTGGCCTGTCCTGTCCGTCTGTCGCATGACTAAACCTGAATGAGTTCAAATATTCGATAATACGATTTCATGTTGGCGCTTAGTATTATTCATGCAGTTTTGTCAAGAATGTGGCTAAAAATATTTGCCGCTTACTAATGCAGATGGCTTTATTTTGGATTGATTTTGCAATTTTTTTTGTTGACAAACATTGTCATTTCTATGGGGTTTGGAATAACCGAAAATAAATTTAGGGAATTATGCAACTCTTGCACTGGGCTTTGGGCGATATTTGAAACAAGCTGTGAAACACGTACGGCCAAATTTAAAATTCTGCCAAGCTGAGATTTGCAAATGATTTTTTGTTGTTGAATTATTTCAAGCACGTACAATATTTGATAAATCAAGAACAAAATAAAGAGTGAAAGTGTTTTTTAACTCACATTCATTGTATTTAATATTGAATACTTACACAGTAAACACATTTTAGGCTAGATATTAATTTTTTCGCCATTTGTACAATGCTGGGAGTTATTTTATGACACCTAAACAGCCAGTCTGTTGAGATTTTTCATACTAAGAAACTGCCTGGTCGAGTTTAATTTATTTTAAGCAATTAATTACGAGGGCACATCAATAAATCCCTGGTTTTCGTTTAAAACAATACACTTTTGCTCAATACACTTAGTCCACGTTTCTTCAATTTTTGTATCCGTTCCAAAAAATAGGATTTTTCGAGGTCCATAAAAAAGGCATTTGTTTAATCAATAATTCCACGGAGCCATTTCTTTAGGTTAGGAAATAGTCACTGGGGGACTATTTTCTATTTCCAAACCTAATATGGCGGATGAGCTACCATTTCGTAACACAATTCATGCAATTTTGCCATTGAGACGTGCATTATCTTGATAACATATTAATCGCGGCACGCATCTTGAAGACAACTTTTTTAAACCCAACTGATCATGTAAAATCGAAACCACACTGCCATATAAAATGCGTATGGCATCAACAATCTCACCCAATTTTACTTTTCGATTGGCCAACACCATATCGTTGAATTTTTCTCACATTTCCGGGTGTATTGGCCTAAATAGGCCGTCCAGAACGTTCCGCGCCATTTGTACTTGTGTGATTACAATGAAAGTCAGCAAACCACTTTTTTTTACCATCGAAATCGATGTTGCCCAGTCCCCATTGTATTTTTCAAGCTTTTCCTTGGTCTGATTGAGGGCTTTTTCCACAAAAAATAATGTTTATTGAGCACTCGAAATTTACTTTTTTTAATTTTTAACAAAATCCACGAGGTTGCATCTTTTGAACAGCTGTTTAACACAAACTAAATGACGGAACTCTCTCAAAATTTGACAGTGGCCTATTAACAGCTGGTACTTGATGTGAGCAGTGTTGCATTTCATGTAACTACGAGGGAAGTTGGGAAATTCACGGAATTATTGATATGCCCTCGTATTTTTGTTACCCCCTTGCTAATATAACTCTTGATTCCTGGAGTAGCTCAGTTGGTCCTGAATACTTATCTGTGTAAGCCAGCGATTTATCCTAAGTTAGGTTAAATTGAAAATTGCTTCGAGCAGGCTCTCTTAGTCTCAACAGCACTTCCTGATACAAAGAAAACAAGCCAAACATATAAAATAAGCTCGCTTTCAAGTATTTTCTCTTAACTCAAGGTAAAAAAAGAAAACATGGTCAATAAAAAATAAAGTAAAGAAAAAACATCTTTCCTTCCCGTTCCATTAATATTTCCGAAGATGGCCAATACATATATCTGCGATATCGATAAAAACGACACGTGAAAAGATGAAATTTTATGCACTCCTTTTTATTCGAATAGTTTTTGAATAGTCGCTGGTGCCAAGTTTAAATCCTATTTCAGGACTCCTGTGACCCGAAACCCAAATAAGACGATTGTAAGCCCTTGTGTTAGGACAAAATGCAAACATATGATGTGACTGTTATCCCCACATTCCATTACACAGAAAAACACTAGCATTAAAAATATCGATAATTAAGTAGTCTCCGCGCTTTATTTTTTCCAGATCGTTGGAAAAGCCTCAGAATCTACTTGGCAGTTATATTTTTAATCGTCAGTGTTCAGTCGACAGGACAGGAGTTGGCCCGGTTATTGTATGTTCAACAATACTAGGAATATCAGGCATTGTGTTATGGATTACACTCACACTTATGAACGATTATGGACTTTTCTTATTCGTACTAAGGTATTGCAACAGCCTGCCTTCTTATAAAATGGAAGCACTGCACATGTAACATTAGATTTGGAGCGCGATCTATCCAATTTTTGTAACTTATCTAGAATCTTACATTATGTGGACTTTGAAAGCCTTCAGCAAAATTTAAATTCAAATTGGCATTATCGGTCTCACTTTAATAGTATAATACCTGCGAAAATTTTATCCATTGATTCCCTTTTGTCAGACCCGTTTAAAGGTACGGGCAAAATGAAATGTTTTGAACTCGCCGGCCTCAATTTTGTTTTTTAAATGAAGATTATTGTTCAATATTTGATTAAGAAGGGACATACCATTGCCGCTCCCATTCTATAATTTTCTTTAAACAAATAAATATACGAGGGCGACCGCAAAAGTAACTGGCCTAACATAAAAAGAATCGTTTTTTGGAATTATTATTATTTATTTTTCAACATAATCTCCTTCCAACTCAATACACTTCATCAAACGTTTTTCAAGTTTTTTAACTCCATCCGAAAAATAAGATTTTTCAAGACCTTCAAAATATGCCTCAGTTTCGGCAATAACTTCGCCATTGGACGAAAATTTTTTGCCACCGAGAAAATTTTTTAAATTTGGAAACAAAAAATAATCAGAAGGAACTAAATCTGGACTATATGGTGGATGCGGAGCAATTTCAAATCGTAATTTGGCCAGTTTTTGTTGAGTTAAAAATGCAGTGTGTGAAGGAGCATTATCTTGATGAAAAAGAGCTTTTTTTTCTAAATGTGGTCGTTTTATCTTGATTTCTTCACTCAACCGATGCACAATAATATTCACTATTTATAGTTTTTCCTTTCTCAAGATAATCAATAAATATTATACCCCTTGCATCCCAAAATACTGTTTCCATTACTTTTCCTGCTGACTTAACAGTTTTCGCCTTCTTGGGACCACTTTTACCAGCTTCTATCCCTTGTTTTGACTATTTTTTTCATGCTGGGATGTAGTGATGGATCCATGTTTCATCAACAGTTATGAATCGGCGCAAGAACTCTATTGGATTACGCTGATAAATCGCTAAAAGCTCCTCGGAATTCGTCCAACGGATGATTTTTTGGGACAAAGTCAGCAAACGCGGCACCCTTCTTGCGGATAGCTTTTTCATGTGGAGTTCATCATGTAAAATACTCCAAACTTGTTTTTCGTGTATTTTAACAATATCAGCAACTTCTCTGAGCTTTATTCGTCTATCTTTAGTCACTTCATTAAATATTTTTCTAATGTTTTCAATAGTAGCAGTTTTCGGTCTTCCAGAGCGTTGTTCATCTTCCGTACTTGAACGACCCATTTTAAATTGTTGAACCCAGGATTTCAAGGTGGAGTATGATGGTGCATTATCACCATGAACAGAATCCAATTCAACTTTGACTAATTGTGGCGTATAACCTTTCATATAAAAGTGTTTAATTACCGCACAAAACTCTTTATTTTCCATTTTTCAAAAATTATAAAACTTGTTTACTTCAATCACCTGTAACAAAGAAAATAATCATTAAATATTTCGAAAACTTTGACAGATGGCTTATAAAAGATTGCTTTTAAAAAACAAAAAAAAAGTTGGAAGTAAAACAGAAAATGTGCCAGGCCAGTTAGTTTTGCGGTCGCCCTCGTAAAGCCAATAAGTTCTTGTATACATAGAAATTTAAAAAAATCTCGTAAAGTTTTGAAGTTATCGCCTAAGCGACTACTTACTCGTTAAGCAAGTACCAAGAGATTACGCCTAATATAAATTTTCCTTTTTAATTTCAATTTGTTTGTTCTCAATTTCGATTTGTTTTTTCTCAATTTAATTATTTTTTATCTCAATTTGCCTTTCTTAATTGCAATATCTCAATGTAGATTGTGTTAGGGTCTTCGACCAATATTTCAAGCTGTTGCAAACGGAATAATATAAGTAAATTCGGTATATGTGACGCGCAAAATAGAAAGGGACCTTAGGGTAAAAACCAGTTTTGTTCAGGAGAGTGCTTTTAAAGATTAGGTCCCATTCGTCGACTTCACTTTCATAAAACGCGCATATCCCTGGGAGGGAACACTTTTGGGGCATGGGATCGGTCTCATTCGATGCTCATATGTTGTCCACATCAAAAAAAAGTGAAAAGTTGATGAAAAGTTTTGTGTGAGAGCCATTTTAAAGATTAGGTCCCTTTCTATTCGCGCTTAGAATCGTCGACTTCACTTTCATAAAACGCGCATATCTCTGTGAGGGAACACTTTTGGGGCATGGGATCGGTCTCATTCGATGCTCAGATGTTGTCCACATCAAAAAAAAAAAAAATGAAAATTGATTTTTTTACAAATCAATTGGAGCGTCTCAAAACTATCTCTACAAACTGGTCACCCTTTCTAAACCTACTTAGTTAAGCGATTACCACTGTAGCTCAGGGATAAAATTAAAAATTCTTAAATTGTTTGAAAGCAACGACAAGATTCGTTTGCTTGCAAAAAAAAAAGTGAAAAGTGAAAAGTTGATGAAAAGTTTTGTTCAGGAGATCCATTTTAAAGATTAGGCCCCTTTCTATTCGCGCTTAGAATCGTCGACTTCACTTTCATAAAACGCGCATATCTCTGGGAGGGAACACTTTTAGGGCATGGGATCGGTCTCATTCGATGCTCAGATGTTGTCCACATCAAAAAAAAAAAAATGAAAATTGATTTTTTTACAAATCAATTGGAGCGTCTCAAAACTATCTCTACAAACTGGTCACCCTTTCTAAACCTACTTAGTTAAGCGATTACCACTGTAGCTCAGGGATAAAATTAAAAATTCCTAAATTGTTTGAAAGCAACGACAAGATTCGTTTGCTTGATTCGACCAATGGCAAACCTGCCGGACCTGTACCAACTTTACCAAGAACTATTTCGTTCGAACTCATATAAGCCTAATCTACTGCTGATAAAAGATCTTCTGTCAATTCTACTACAAAAGAAGGCAAGCCTCTCACTACAGTTTCGGTTTGCTGGGCCAGTCCCTCTAGTGGCGATACTCCAGAAAAGTGGCAAACAGAATTGTTATCTAAGAGAAAAGTACCCCTTCGACTGATGAGACTGTTTTTGAGCGAATTGTATACTTTTTATTAATACTCCCGACTAGATTTAATAGAGATTTACAGAACAGTTACGAATGACGTCTTTTTATGGAGCCATTATTATGCACCACGAACTTCGCTGGAACTTTTTCACACTTGCAGGATACAAACATTTGCGAATTGTAACTGACAGTCGTAAAAGGTGATAAATGATCCCACACTTAACGTTCGTCGGGTTTTTCTATTTAATCTTCAAAAGAAGATCTTAATTGAAATGCTTATGCCGCCTCAAAGTGACCTTGACACAAGCAATAAAAGCGAAAACGGCGAAGACAAAATAAGACGTATTAAATGATAATTTAAATATTCCACCACTTTCAACTGAACTGCTGATGATGCATACTCGTTTAGTACACAACAACTGTCTCGGATGGATACATGATGATACTGGATGGCTGGACGACGGCAACAGAAAAGAGAATCCGGTTTAGGTTCCAGTGTGCGAAAGGAACGATTACAATAACTCAACTAAGGTTACACAAATACACCATAAAAGTCACCCGGAATACTCGTATCACCAGCATGAAACAGTAAAAATTTCAATTTATGAGCCGAGAACGTTAAATGAATTCGCGAAAATCTCTGAAAAAAAAGACACGACATAAAATCACATAGACCCTGGTGGGGAAAGATGTGGCGAGGCACACTAAAAATATAAACACAGAAAACAAGAAGAAAAGGAAACACTGTATAAACAAAAAAACGCATAATCATTAAATACTGCAAAAGCCAACGTAAAAATGTATCCGGTCAAGAATATCAAAAAAGAGATTTGGATCTCAGAGGCGATGTGGTGGACAAGACGCCAAGAGACTACAGGGCAAATATGCACTCGCCATGTTTGCCGGCGTTACAGCTACCAGCCGATACTGTTGCTTTTTTATTAATGTACAGACGAAGGGGCCGGCACAACACCAATACCGAAAATACAAGATCGCCTAGCCGATAGCCGCCGCAAAGAAGACGCGTGTGAGAATTTCTTCAAGTCGTACATTTATGGACGTGACGTGTTTTTATGAGTGAGTACACATGCACATACAAATACAACAAATACATTTGTTTACTCATAATTTGTGTATCTTTTTTCAGAAAATCTTCCCAGGTACGCTACGTAGGCTGGCTATGTGTTGGGGGCCTGTTGGAGGCGTCTGTGGCAATATTTTACATAAAAAGTGAAATATTCAGTAGATCAGTTGATGGAGCTTGGGCATGACATATATTCGTTTTTCAACTGACGTTAGATAGATGAAGATGGAGTTATAGTTTGATATCTTCATCAATTTCCTCAACATCCCATTAGGGAACAATAGGGAATTTTTTTTAAAACAATGAGCTGCGTTCTATATTGTTCTCAAAAGTACCTACTAGGACATACGAGGGCGGTTCCGAAAGTTCTTAGCCTATCAATGAAAGAGAATAGTTAGTTTTTCAAAAACATTTTTATTTTTCAATATAATCTCCTGAAACTTCAATACACTTAGTCCAACGCTTATCTAGCAATTCTATACCTTGATTAAAATAGTTTTCCTCAAGGTCTTCAAAATAGTGGTTTATAACTGTAATTGCATCTTCATTTGAAGTAAAACGCTTGTCAGCAAGGAATTTTTTTAGATTTGGGAACAGGTAAAAGTCACTGGGAGCTAAATCAGGAGAATAAGGTGGGTGGTCAAGCAACTCGTACTTTAATTCGTTGATTTTAGCCATTGTTAAAACACTCTTGTGCGCTGGTGCGTTGTCTTGATGAAAAATTATTTTTTTGTGTTGTAAGCCAGGACGTTTTTCTCGAATTTGTACATTTAATTGATCTAAAAGGTTGCAATGCTACTCTGAATTTATTGTTTTACCCTTTTGCAGATAGTCAATCAATAAAATACCTTTGAAGTCCCAAAAAACCGTTGCCATAACCTTACCAGCCGATTGAATTGTTTTTGCCTTCTTTGGGGCACTTCCTCCAGCTTCAGTCCATTGTTTGGATTGTTCTTTTGTCTCTGGAGTATAGTGGTGGATCCATGTCCCATCAACAGTTATGAAACGACGCTTAAAATCCATTTTATTTCGCTGAAAACGTTCCAAACAAGCTTGAGAAATGTTCATTCTTATGCGTTTTTGGTCGACTGTTAACAAATGCGGCACCCATCTTGCAGAAAGCTTTTTCATCTGTAGTTCTTCATGCAAAATTAAATGGACTCGATCATTTGAGATGCCCATGATATTAGCTATTTCACGCACTTTTATTCGTCGATCATTAAATACCATATCATGCACTTTGGCTACAATTTCTGTTGTTGTTGCTGTTTTTGGACGTCCACTACGTGGTTCATCTTCAATGCTTGTACGGCCACGTTTAAATTCAGCAACCCAATTTTTTACTGTTGCATATGAAGGAGCACTTTCACCTAACACATTCACCATATCATTATGAATTTCTTGTCCCGATAAACCTTTTTTATGTAAATATTTAATGACACCACGCATTTCTAATTTTTCCATTGTAAAAAAATCGCGGATGCGTCTTTTGTGAACAGCTGTTTCTATATGAAGGAGTTGCCAGATCGAAACAAAATTTAACATGTGTTCATAGCAGAGATGGAAGTTTCCAAAACACTTTTCTGTTTATACCGCGCTTTTTGTGCTAGGCTAAGAAGTTTCCGAACCGCCCTCGTACAGTGGGTCACATCTTTTTTTATGCAGTACATACTCAGCACTTTTTGTCTCTATAACTTCGATACAGAAGATCATAATGGCGAGAGCGGACTACAGAAGTGTTGACTATATCACCGGATATAACCCAATAAGTAATAAGTAAAAACACGCTCTCCCCTCTCCCAGAAATGGAAAAAACTAAATTCACATCAAAATTTTATGTCAGCTTATTTTATGCAGTCACTTTAAAGTTCGGTTTTACTACTCGACACAAAGTTCTAACGGTATCTTCTTTCCATATACCTCTGTTATTCTTCTATGATTATTTTTTGCTAGTAATTAGTCTGAATTTGTTGCTAGAAACGATCGCACGAACTTAAATTTAAAATAGATCCTCGCAAGACAATAGAACAAAGGGAGTTAGTAATAAATCATTTTAAAAACGGCAATTCACAGCGAAAAATTGCTACAATGGTAAATATCAATCAAGCAAAAATTATTGTGCGGTTCCTGCATGAGAACCGTCTGCATGATAAGGGCATAACTGCACCAAATAAAATTATTAATGCAGACTTTCGGCACCAATATTCACCACCGAAGTTCATAAAAGCATTGGCAAAAACTGTAGTGTGGAAACTGTTCGACGGGTTGCACGAAATAAGCCATTTATCAATCCTAAAAATAAGACAAGCCGTTTAAACTTTGCTAAAGAGCACGTTTGCAAGGGCCCGGACATTTAGAACTCAGTCATTTTCGCAGAGAAGTCCAAATTTAATATTTTTGGCCCAGACGGTATGACCTATGTATGGAGAAAGCCGAATACGGAGCTCAATAGGGAAAATTAAACAGCGACTGTGATGTGCGGTGGTGGCAGCGTGATAATATGGGTCTGTTTGTCGGCAGCTGGTACTGGAAAGCTAGCTTTTATCGAAACTACAATGGACAAGCACTTGTATATTCTGATTCTAAAGGAAACAAAGCGCAAATTTATGTTTACGGTGAATTTTCGATTTTACCAGGATAACGACCCAAAACACAAATCTGGAATTGTTCAGTCGTGGTTGATATACAACTGCGCACATTTGATGACGCCACCCGCGTAATCAACCGACATGAACGTAATTGAAAATGTATGGGCCATATTAGACAAAAATATCAGGAACCATAAAATATACAACAAGAATTAACTTAAAGTTGCTCTTGAAGTAGAATGGAGTAAAATTTCAGCAGAAATTACTCTAAAACTAGTTGATTCTATTCCAAATCGGCTCAAAGCTGTTGGGGATCAAAAGGAATACCATACTAAACATTAGAAGTTGCAGAATTGTTTAGCTCGTTTGTTTTATTTCGGTCTGTTGCTTTTACACATTGAACAGGGAAGTTGCAGAATTTTTATTAATATTGAAGATTTGAACATTATAAGTAGTTGCATAAAATAAGCTGTGCTATGAAAATTAGCAATAATTTAAGGGCTTTTTAAAATTAATATTGGCAATAAATGAAGTTCATTGGTTAACCGCATATACTTAGTAGGGACATAAATAACGTTGCGCACGTTTTATGCTGTAAAATAAAAAGTACTGAATGTTTTTAGACCAAATACTTTTTAATATATTTATTGATATATATTGTTCGCAGAAATGCAGGTCAGTGACCCACCCCATAGTAAGAGACACCCCACCAAACCATGACTGAAGCTGGGTGATGACTCTTTTCCACCCTTGGGATCAGTTCAGATGCTTCCTTAGTTGACCGCGCATACACTCTATCATTTTGCTTGTTAAATTTTTCCTGAACGGTAAACATTTTTTCATCGGTGAACAACATTTTTCTGTGCAAGTTATCAGCGTGCTTCATCAAAAGACGTTTGCATTTTTCAATCCTATTTTTTTAAAGCTGCAGTCAATAAATGTCCGGTACGTCGTTTGAAAGCCCCAAGTCCCAAGTCTTTTTTAATTATTCGACTCATGGACTTTTGCGTGATATTCATCTCATGGGCCATGATTTTCTGTTTTCGGAGCGGATTTCTGTGAATTCTTGATTTTACGGCTTTGACGACATGCGGTGTTCGAACAGAGCGTAGGCGGCCCGACCGGTGGCGGTCTTTTACATCTCCAGTCTCCTCAAACAGTTTTATGCATCGGTAGACGAACATGCGGCTAATCCCTAGTGGCCGGAGCATTTTGAAAATATCGTTTTTTTATTTCACACTTGAAAAGCGCTGTTACAGCGATACGGTTCTCATTATCTGACCACTCCATGATGAAAGTTGAAACAATTTTAAAATCCCGTTACAGACTAACGCTATTAAGGTTAGCTTTCAAAACCCATGTGACATTAACGGGGTTTGTTCAGTTCTACTATTGAAATGGGTGTGTTCAATGTTGTAACAATATTTATGTCCCTACTAAGTATATGCACTACATACAATAAGCTGTGACCCACTGTACTTTCTCAAGCTGTCTTCAAACGGATAATGGATGTTGTAGAGAAGCTTTTATGTGGGTTTAAAAATAATATCATTCTTGCAAACTTTCCAGATGGGAAAGCCGCAACGGAGGAATGATAGATGCTTGAAATGGTAGATGCTTTAAACTTAAGGTAAAGTTCTTCTCGAATAGGTATACAGTTGTTATGTAAGCGGTCGGTTACCATTACACCACATTTTGTTATCCTCATATGGCTAAAGTCTTTGGACTTTAGCCATATGAGGCTAAAGCCCAAACTAGCAAATTTTGGAAAATTTGCTAGTAACTGTTATGTCATAAGCATAAGTCATGACTATGCAACTGCAGCGTTTAAAAGCTAGCAGCATTCCATTCACTGCTATTCCATCTAAGTAGACACAAGATCCTTTTTTGAGGGGCCCCTATAGTCACAGACATTGCCACAGTTGTCGCTTTAGGGCTTGCTGTTATACGTCTGTTGAGTCGAAGTACTTTAGTACTCCATCACAATATGGATCGTCTTTTATTGTGTTAGTGCCGCTCTTATTTCATTGTCAAGAAAGTTCACCGTAGTAAATTTTTTGAAATGCCGGGATGTTGCAGTAGTGCCAACCAGTTCATGCAAAGCAGATTCTGTAGAATTGCCCTTGTTTCGAGGCATGCTTATTGACCGACTTCAATGATACGAGGGTTGCTATTTATATTTCGGGTCCTGACAATACCAGTGTTCCCAGATGCAAACTGGATCTTTAATTGGAAACTTTGACATTTTTTTGGCATAACTTCACTCAGAACGGGGCGAATTGTTTTGTTGACAGAGTGTTGAAAAATTCCTCTCAGTCACAAAATGGAATTTTTCCGTGAACATTTTCGTGCGATGATTTTTACGATTTTCGGGTTATCGAGACAAGAGTGTTTATATCAACTTGTTTCGACTTTTGGCGATAAAGCATAATCAAAAACCACTGGTAATCGCTGGTACCAAGAATTCAGTCTCGGACGCCGTTCGCTCCAGGATATATTTCGTGAAGGACGAAACTTCGGTCACATTGCCTTAAACCATCGCTGCTGTGAGTGAACTGATTAAGCAAGACCGACATGTGACATACCGTCAGATTGAGGCATCATTGGGCATTCGTACGACAAGCATCAATAAGATATTGCATGTTTATTCGGCCGTGAAAAAAATTTGTTCTAGTTGGATCCCACATAATTTGACGAATGCTCAAAAATAGGCTCGTGTGGTTTGGTGCAAAGAGATGTTGAAAAAGTAAAACTGTGGTAGCTCAAAGGCAGTGTATAACATTGTCACAGGTGACGAATGATTAAGCAAGACCGACTTGTGACATACCGTGAGATTGAGGCATCATTGGGCATTAGTATGCCAAGCATCAATAAGATATTGCATGTTTATTCGGCCATGAAAAAAAGTTCTCGTTGGATCCCACATAATTTGACGAATGCTCAAAAATAGGCTCGTATGGTTTGGTGCAAAGAGATGTTGAAAAAGTATAACTGTGGTTGCTCAAAGGCAGTGTATAACATTGTCACAGGTGACAAATCATGGACCTATGCATATGAACCCGAAACAAAACAGCAATCGACCGTATGGGTCTTTCAAGACGAGCCAAATCTACTAAAAGTTGTTCGTGGAAGAAGTACATCGAAGCAAATTATTGAGTTTTTTTGGTATACCCGGCCATATTGCCACAGTGCCTTTAGTGGAACGTAGGACGGTCAATTCTGAGTGGTATACAACCATCTGTTTGCCAACAGAGTGGAAATGAGGAAAGATAATAAGAGAAGACGGATCAATTTGCATCACGACAATGCGAGCTCTCACACATCAGCTGAAACAATGAGCTATTTGACCACACAGAATATCGAATTGATGGGCCATCCACGGTACAGCCCTGATTTGGCTCCCAATGACTTCTTATTCCCTAGCATCAAGAAAAAAAATGCGTGTCCAACGTTTTCTATCGCTCGAAGCAGCTGTTGAAACTTTCAAAAATCATGTTTTGGAGGTGTTTCAATCGGAGTGGAAAAAGTGTTGAAAAATTGGTTTGTGTGCATGCAAAAGTGTATTGATCTTAAAGGAGAATATTTTGAAAAACAATAAAACCATTTCCAATGATAAATTATTGTTTTTTTTTTGCCGGACCCGAAATATAAATAGCAGCCCTCGTATATCATTACAAGCGAGGGCATGCTGAGATTTATCATTTATTGCGTTTCATTTGAAGAAACATTTTCAACCAATCATGACATGATGTAGGGCAACAAATGTTCGACTTCGTTCATTCACCTTCTTGCCAATTTCTTACTCACTTCCTCTATTTAATTTTGGTACTTTTTTGATGTTTGTTTACGTACGCCGAGTACAATACGCAAATAAAACACCTCGATTTGGTGAATGAAACCCAAATGACTGACGCGCTCTTCTATTTCATCTTCATCTGTCAGTCTGGCGATCATCTTGCGAAAAGCAAGAGGCAAATGAGATTACAGAGCATAAATGCTCTCATTTTATGTACAAACGCACACAAACGGCGACGGGTCATCATCACCATCATCTCCGGAGAGATCATTACGAATTTGTTTCTTTTGGTATAAAATCCAATGAATTCGTACGCAACGGTTTAGTTCGAAAACGCGAATTTCCATAAAACGATCACGGGTGATTCAGAATCTTTCGCTTACAGTTTAGCTCGTTTAGACAACAGTAAGCAACAAAAAAAAAACAACGAAAAAAGTGGCGTGTGTTGGCAGAGTTTTACATACGGAAAAGGTACAAAATCCCAAAAATAAAACAAACAAAAAAGTGTGTGAGTTTTTCTGTTTATAAACGAAAAAGAAAGAAAAACGAAACAAAACAAGAGAATATATAAAATTTGTGAATAATTATTTTGAAATTACCTTGAAAATGTTGTATTGAGTGAGTGCGTGTGTTTTCGTATAACCCGGGTTTTTGTTGTCTTCTTGCACTGTGAATGCCCCCTAATTAATTACAAAAATGAAAAAAAAATACTGAATAAAAACACAAAATAATTATATTATTGAAGAATTATCAAACAATAGGTATTTTATAAAATCATACATATAAATTAAACTTGGATATGTATGTGTGTCTGTAAGTTTTCTTTTCAGAAACGGTTTAACGTGCATCACGACGTTACTTTTTATTATAAATCACGTTTAGTTTGTTTTCTACCGAAAGCCAGCGCTAATTATGGGTCCTCATTCACCTGTACTTAGTAATCGATATTGTTGTTTAACCATGTATCGATCAAAAGGGGTAATCCCAGTGTTTGTTACATCTTTTTTTATTGGGAAATAGGGTTTGGATTTTAGAAAGAGTGGGGATAGAATCCCGCGAATCATTTAACAATATACAGATATCGGAAAAGTCTCTATTTACTTGAACGTAAAAGTAAAGCTCTGTAAATTAGAATTTTAATACTAGATATATGTGGGTCCGGAGAATCTGTTTAAGTTTGTAACATAGGCCATGCCATAATGCCAAACATTTCAAATGCTTGCTGTAAGTCTAAAAAAGCACTAGAAAAATATTTTTTTGCTTTCCAATGAATCTCGAATAAAGGCGATAATAGGATGGCATTGCTCAGGAGTACCAGGTTTCGGCCTGCAACCTAATTAGTGTTCAGGTATATTGTTATATGCTTTTAATACTGGTGAAAATCGTCTAAGTAATATTCTCACAAATACGAGGGCGACTGCAAAACTAACTGGCCTGGCACATTTTCTGTTTTACTAGCTACTTTTTTTTGTTTTTTAAAAGCAATCTTTTATAAGCCATCTGTCAAAATTTCCGAAATATTTAATGATTATTTTCTTTGTTACAGGTGATTGAAGTAAACAAGTTTTATAATTTTTGAAAAATGGAAAATAAAGAGTTTCGTGCGGTAATTAAACACTTTTATATGAAAGGTTATACGCCACGATTAATCAAAGATGAATTGGATTCTGTTCATGGTGATAATGCACCATCATACTCCACCGTGAAATCTTGGGTTCAACAATTTAAAATGGGTCGTTCAAGTACGGAAGATGAACAACGCTCTGGAAGACCGAAAACTGCTACTACTATTGAAAACATTAGAAAAATATTTAATGAAGTGACTAAAGATAGACGAATAAAGCTCAGAGAACTTGCTGATATTGTTAAAATACACGAAAAACAAGTTTGGAGTATTTTACATAATGAACTCCACATGAAAAAGCTATCCGCAAGATGGGTGCCGCGTTTGTTGACTTTGCACCAAAAAATCGTCGGTTGGACCAATTCCGAGGAGCTTTTAGCGATTTATCAACGTAATCCAATAGAGTTCTTGCGCCGATTCATAACTGTTGATGAAACATGGATCCATCACTACATCCTAGAATGCAAAGAACAGTCAAAACAAGGGATAGAAGCTGGTAAAAGTGGTCCCAAGAAGGCGAAAACTGTTAAGTCAGCAGGAAAAGTAATGGCCACAGTATTTTGGGATGCAAGGGGTATAATATTTATTGATTATTTTGAGAAAGGAAAAACTATGAATAGTGAATATTATTGTGTATTATTGGATCGGTTGAGTGAAGAAATCAAGATAAAACGACCGCATTTAGAAAAAAATGTTCTTTTTCATGCTCCTTCATAAAGTGCATTTTTAACTCAACAAAAACTGGACGAATTACGATTTCAAATTGCTCCGCATCCACCATATAGTCCAGATTTAGCTCCTTCTGATTATTTCTTGTTTCCAAATTTAAAAAAAATTCTCGTGGCAAAAAATTGTTGTCCAATAGAGAGGTTATTGCTGAAACTGAGGCATATTTTGAAGGTCTTGAAAAATCTTATTTTTCGGATGGAATTAAAAAACTTGAAAAACGTTTGATGAAGTGTATTGATCTGGAAGGCGATTATGTTGAAAAATAAATAATAATAATTCCAAAAAACGGTTCTTTTTATGTTAGGCCAGTTACTTTTGCGGTCGCCCTCGTATATATTCGAAATATAAATCGATTTTCATGATCTTTTTAAAATTCGAACTCCTGTTATAAAAAAAACGGAACCAACTGTATACTTAGTAGGGACATAAATACTGTTACACACGTTTTATGCTGTAAAATAAAAAGTACTGAATGCTTTTGGACCAAATATTTTTTAATATATTTATTGATGTATAGTGTATCCAAAAATAATCTACTTATTTGAAATGTCCGCCTTTTGCCTTTACACGCGCCTTAATTCGCACTGGCCAATCGTCAATAGCTGCACGAACCTCGTCCATTGGATAATTTGCCACAGCTCGAACCAAAGCAGTCTTAAGAGATCCAATGTTGGGGTATCTTTTGTGACAAACCTTGTCCTTTAAAACCGTCCACAATTTGTAATCCAATGGGTTCAAATCTGGACTTCCTGAGGGCCATTCTCCAGAGGAAATGAACGCTGTCAAATTGTTTCGAAGCCAGGCCTGGGGCGTTTTAGCCTTATGGGCCGGCGCAGAATCCTGCTGGAAAGTCCATGGCTGGTTTTGGAACAGGGAATTGTTAAGAGGCTTCACAACAGCTTCCAAAACGGTTTCTTGGTAAACTTTGGCCGATGTTTTGACTCCTTGTTCGCAGAAATGCAGGTCAGTGACCCCATCGTAAGAGACACCCCACCAAACCATGACTGAAGCTGGGTGATGACCCTTTCACCACCCTTGGGATCAGTTCAGATGCTTCCTTAGATGACCGCGCATACACTCTATCATTTTGCTTGTTAAATTTTTCCTGAACGGTAAAATTTTTTCATCGGTAAACAAAATTTTTCTGTGCAAGTTATCAGCGTGCTTCACCAAACGACGTTTGCATTTTTCAATCCTATTTCTTTTTAAAGCTGCAGTCAATAAATATCCGGTACGTCGTTTGAAAGCCCTAAGTCCCAAGTCTTTTTTAATGATTCGACTCATGGACTTTTGCGTGATATTCATCTCACGGGCCATGATTTTCTGTTTTCGGAGCGGATTTCTGTGAATTCTTGATTTAACGGCTATGATGACATGCGGTGTTCGAACAGAGCGTGGGCGGCCCGACCGGTGGCGGTCTTTTACATCTCCAGTCTCTTCAAACAGTTTTATGCATCGTTAGACGAACATGCGGCTAATCCTTACTGGCCGGAGCGTTTTGAAAATATCGTTTTTTTTTCATTCACACTTGAAAAGCGCTATTACAACAATACGGTTCTCATTATCTGACCACTTCATGATGAAAGTTGAAACAATTTTAAAATCCCGTTACAGACGGGATGCTATTGAGGTTAGCTTTCAAACCCCATATGACATTAACGGGGTATGTTCAGTTCTACTATTGAAATGGGTGTGTTCAATGTTGTAACAGTATTTATGTCCCTACTAAGTACATAGGCATATTGGTACTCAAATTAAAGCAAGTTTTACTATGAATGCAACTTTATTTTTATGATTTCACTGAGATTGCGGCATACCCCACATTGAAAATCAAATGTATTAAAACAATTTTTAACTTTTTGAAAAATAATGTCGAAAAGGCAGTTGAAATATTTGTCTATAAATGCCAAGCGGTTACGGACCCGCCGACCAAATGCTGCAAATAGACAATTTTATTTATATCTTGATTTGAAAATAATTTTATTTGAATGACTTTGCTTAAGG
Source organism: Hydrotaea diabolus (assembly GCA_963513945.1). Taxonomy (NCBI): domain Eukaryota; kingdom Metazoa; phylum Arthropoda; class Insecta; order Diptera; family Muscidae; genus Hydrotaea; species Hydrotaea diabolus. Next base: position 163,379,588 of record OY740717.1, read on the forward strand.
ACCCTTAAGTGTTAATTCGCATTTATTTCATATCTGAGTTCGTATGTACTGATAATTCCAGTGCACGCTTAAACGTTCGGTTATACTAATGGAGTACTTGGAGAATAAACCGAACCACAATTATTGGGTTGGCAAAAAATTCGGCTGTGACAACTAATTTTTTCTCTATACGAGGGTTGTTATATATAATTCTGGCCTAGGCAACACTTAGTGTTGCCTGTCGCGCCATCTGGTATTTCCATTGGAAAGTTTGACATTTTTTTGCTTAAACGTACTCAGAACGTTTTGACGTACGACCATCATTTGTGTTGTTTACAGTGTCTTGAAATAACCAATTTGGCAAAAAAATGGAATTAACTCGTGAACATTTTCGTGCGATCATTTTTCACAACTTTCGACGTGGATTATTACGACAAGAGTGCATCGATGAACTTAAATCTTTCTATGGCGATGAAGCACCATCCTATAGCACTGTAAAAAACTGGTTTAATGAATTCAATAGTGGCCGACGCTCGCTCAAAGACGAAGGTCGTGAAGATCGTCCAAAAACGGATATTGTCCCACAGAACATTGATGCCGTGAGTGAACTGATACTGCAAGATCGTCATGTAACATACCGTGAGAAAGAGGCATCCTTGGGCATCTATTCCACCAGCATACATTCGATATTGCATGAACACCTGGCCGTAAAAAAGGTTTGTTCTCGTTGGATTCCGCCCAATTTGACAATCGCTCAAAAAAAGGCTCGTGTCGATTGGTGCAAAGAAATTTTGAAAAAATACAATCGCGGTGCTTCAAAAGACGTTTACAAGACTGTCACAGGGGACGAATCATGGATCTATGCGTATTAGCCCGAAGCAAAACAGCAATCGACCGTGTGGGTCTTCGAAGACGAGCCAAATCCAACGAAAGTTGTTCGTGGAAGAAGCAATTTGAAGCAAGTGGTCGCCTGTTTCTTCGGCAAAACTGGTCATGTGGCGACTGTTTCGCTTGAGCAACGTAGGGGGTCAATTCTGAGTGGTACACCACAATTTGTGTGCCTGAAGTCTTCGGAGAAATTCGAACGAACGAACAAGAGAAGACGAATCATTGTGCACCATGACAATGAGAGCTCTCATCGGCTCAAACCAGCGCCTTTTTGACCGGCCTAAACTTCGAATTGATGGGTCATCCGCCGTACAGCCCTGACTTGGCACCCAATGACTTCTTTTTATTCCCGCACATTAAGAAAAAAAAGCGTGGTCAACGATTTTCGTCGCCAGAAGATGCTGTTGAAGCGTTCAAAAACCATGTTTTGGAGGTGTCTTAATCGGAGTGAAAAAAGTGCTTCGACAATTGGTTTGAGCGCATGCAAAAGTGTATAAATCATGCTGGAGAATACTTTGAAAAACAATAAACCATTTTTAATGATATATATTCGCATTTTCATTATTAGGCCAGAAATATATAGCAGTCCTAGTAAAATGTATTAGGCGTTCGTAGTTGGTATAAAACAATTGTTGTTGTAGCAGCAACTGTGTGCCGGGGTGACAGCCCTTGGGCGTGGCATTGCTGCCTCGGGTCAATCTGGTCCAGCGAACCGGCTGTCGTGAGATTATAGTACGTATAAAACAATAAACCTTTTTGCTGAACAATTGCTTGACTTTCTGAGCAATTTCAAGGCAGAAAATTAACAGGCAACTTTTGTACGAGGGCGGTTCGGAAACTTCTTAGCCTAGCACAAAAAAGCGCAGTATAAACAGAAAAAAGTTAAGTGTTTTGGAAACTTCCATCTCTGCTATGAACACAGGTTAAATTTTGTTTCGATCTGGCAACTCCTTCATATAGAAACAGGTGTTCACAAAAGACGCATCCGCGATTTTTTTACAATAGAAAAATTAGAAATGCGTGGTATCATTAAATATTTACATAAAAAAGGTTTATCGGGACAAGAAATTCATAATGATATGGTGAATGTGTTAAGTGAAAGTTCTCCTTCATATGCAACAGTAAAAAATTGGGTTGCTGAATTTAAACGTGGTCGTACAAGCATTGAAGATGAACCACGTAGTGGACGTCCAAAAACAGCAACAACAACAGAAATTGGCTACAATTTGTGCATGATATGGTATTAAATGATCGACGAATAAAAGTGCGTGAAATAGCTAATATCATGGGCATCTCAAATGATCGAGTCCATTAAATTTTGCATGAAGAACTACAGATGAAAAAGCTTTCTGCAAGATGGGTGCCGCACTTGTTAACAGTCGACCAAAAACGCATAAGAATGAACATTTCTCAAGCTTGTTTGGATCGTTTTCAGCGAAATAAAATTGATTTTAAGCGTCGTTTCATAACTGTTGATGAGACATGGATCCACCACTATACTCCAGAGACAAAAGAACAATCCAAACAATGGACTGAAGCTGGAGGAAGTGCCCCAAAGAAGGCAAAAACAATTCAATCGGCTGGTAAGGTTATGGCAGCGGTTTTTTGGGACTTCAAAGGTATTTTATTGATTGACTATCTGCAAAAGGGTAAAACAATAAATTCAGAGTACTATTGCAACCTTTTAGATCAATTAAATGTACAAATTCGAGAAAAACGTCCTGGCTTACAACACAAAAAAATAATTTTTCATCAAGACAACGCACCAGCGCACAAGAGTGTTTTAACAATGGCTAAAATCAACGAATTAAAGTACGAGTTGCTTGACCACCCACTCCTGATTTAGCTCCCAGTGACTTTTACCTGGTCCCAAATCTAAAAAAATTCCTTGCTGGCAAGCGTTTTACCTCAAATGAAGATGCAATTACAGTTGTAAACCACTATTTTAAAGACCTTGAGGAAAACTATTTTAATCAAGGGATAGAATTGCTAGATAAGCGTTGGACTAAGTGTATTGAAGTTTCAGGAGATTATATTGAAAAATAAAAATATTTTTGAAAAACTAATTATTCTCTTTCATTGATAGGCTAAGATCTTTCCGAACCGCCCTCGTACAACGTCATTTGGCTAAAATGTCCAGAAAAAATTCTTAAATTTTGAACCAGCATATAACAAATTAATAAGTCTTGTAGATATAAATATAAACTCATTAATCAAAAATATACTAAATACTTTTGCTCGTTTTCCTCAGCTTTTGTCTAGTACTCGTACATACAACTGCATATTTATTTTCAAATGCTCATTTATATATCCTATACAAATCACTTAATTATTGCTCTTGATGGTTTTCAAATTTCCCATTATGATTTATATCGTTGTTTACGGAAGATTGTAACCATTTGCACTCGGAGCATCTGTAATTACTGCCCTTCGCAAGTGTTTTTTTTTTGTTTCCACTTGGATAAATTGTGAATACAATTCAAGTGATTTGAAGTGCATTTAGCACTTTTTTTTCGTTTTATCGTGACTGACTGTTAATTGAATGGCATTCTTTTAAAAAATGCTTAATTTATTATTAATTCTAATTGTTTATTTTCAATTAATTTATAATTGAGCAAAAACCCGAATGGTTTATAACAAACAAAAATTCAAAAACCAAATACAGAAACGGTAGACTATAATTTAGAGTGTAAGGTGACCATCTGTGTTTAAACTTGTAATGCACGAATAGACTGTTTATATAAGTAGTTTCTTTATAAGGAAATTTCCAGAACTACCTTTGAAGAAAATGGTAGAATGAAAACATTTTAAAAAGGTTGAAAGATTTGTAAGAATGTTTTTTTTTGATAAATGTTGGATCTATTTAATATTCCTTTATGAACAGCCTTCTAAGTCTAATTCTAATAAAAAAGTGGAAGTCATTTGAATGAAATAGCCTTTTAAAGTGGTTCGATTCCTGATAGCGCCAGTTTCTTTTAGCTTTGCAGTTTGTCTGCAGGGAAAGGTATCGAAAAAATGACTCCAAACACTACCTAAGAAGGGTTAAGTAAATTGTAAGATAGAAAATGATTCGTCTTATGACAAGCCTGTGTAAAAGTTATTATATCCGATCAAATTTGAAAGTTCTTCCGGTTCATAGCTTGTGCTTTTATCTTACTTTTTTGAATGGCCTAATTTTTATTGCGCATATTTTATTTGTCAAAGACAGTAATCCTATTTCCGAAAGAAGCAAAGGTTTATTTCCTCATGTTCAATGGAGTTTTCTGTATAAAAAATGCTCTTCTATCTAAAGATGGGTCTTTTGTATAAAAAAGGTATAAAGACATTCTTAAGAAAAAGCTTCTGTAGAGAGGTTTTTTAAGATATAGATGGGTTTTCTAGATAAAGCAGGGCCTTCCGAAATAGGTCTATTGTGTTAAAATGGATTTTCTGTATACAAATGGCTATATGTGACGCGCAAAATAGAAAGGGACCTAAGGCTAAAAACCAGTTTTGTTCAGGAGAGCCATTTTAAAGATTAGGTATCTTTCTATTTGCACTTAGAATCGTCGACTTTACTTTCATAAAACGCACATATTTCTGGGAGGGAACACTTTTGGGTCATTCGATGCTCAGATGTTGTCCACATCAAAAAAAAAGTGAAAAGTTGATGAAAAGTTTTGTTCAGGAGAGCCATTTAAAAGATTAGGTCCATTTCTATTTGCGCTTAGAATCGTCGACTTCACTTTCATAAAACGCGCATATCTCTGGAAGGGAGCACATTCGGTCTCATTCGATGCTCAGATGTTGTCCACATCAAAAAAAGAAAAAAAAGGAAAATTTATTTTTTACCCTTTGGTCCCTTTCTCTATGCGCTGTCACATATAGAGTAAAGCCAAAGGGGTTTCTGCATAAAGTAGGAAGGAAATGAATGACTTTCGCCATAAAGAACTTTTTATAAGCTGATAGTCTTATGTTTAAGCAACTGTCTTCTTTATAAAGAGGCTTCTTCTAAAGGGTGGGCCGTTTAAAATTTTCAATATGAATCGGCTGTTAACAAAAAAGTACTGATAATGTTTTAAAATTTCTGGTTTTATTGGAAAGGTTGAACTTTGCCATTTAATAGTGAATCACCATCCGATGCGTTTTCGCTTCGCCCAATGGCCTGAAGATTGTTTGGCAGGAGATGAAGATTATTTCCGAAAAATCGTATATTCAGATGAAGCTCATTTTCATCTATGGTTGCTATGTCTATAAGCAATAAGTGTGATTATGGGCTGGCGGCATAGTTGGGCAATTTTTCTACGTCAACGGCGAGCGTTACCGCGCCATGCTCAACGAACTTTTTTTTTTCAAAAATTCAAGAGAATGACATGGACGGCATTTGGTTTCAACAAGACGGGGCCACATGCCACACAGCCAACGGAACCATTGCTATTTTTCGCACTGTTTTTGAAAATCGAATAATCAGCCGAAATTGTAATGTCAATTGGCCGCCTCCGAGCTGTGAATTGAGTCCAATGGGTAATTTTCTGCGGGGAGCCATTAAGGAAAAATTTTACGAAAAGCGTCCAGAGACAATTGAAGCGTTGAAACATGAAATCGAATTTGCCATTGAAGAAATTCGACCCGAAACAATCGAAAATTTACTGAAAAATTGAGTTGATCGGATAAGGTACTGCCGAGCCAGTTGTTGTAGTCATACAAGGGCAGATTAATAATTCCGTGACTTTTCAAATTTCCCTCGTAGTTTATAAAATGCAACACTGCTTCCATAAAGTATCAACTGTTAATAGACTGATAAATTTTGAGAGAGTTCCGTCATTTAGTTTGTGTTTAACAGCTGTTCAAAAGAGGCAACCTCGTGGATTTTGTTAAAAATGGGAAACAGTGGATTTCGAGTACTCATTAAACATTATTTTTTGCACTCCGCTCCATCGATTTCAATGGTAAAAAAAGTGGATTACTGACTTTCGTTGTGGTCGCACAAGTACAAATAACGCTGAACGTTCGGGACGGCCAATTGAGGTCAATACAACCGAAAATGTCGAAGAAATCCACGATATGGTGTTGGCCGATCGAAAAAGTAGAAGTGTGTGAGTTTGCTGGTGCCATACGCATTTCATATGGCAGTGTGGTTTCGATCATCAGTTGGTATTAAGAATGGGAAAGTTCAAGTTTTACAATTTTTATGGAAGTTTCTCGGTTAGCAAGTGAGTTGGCCTCAACTCGCTAAGGAAACGTGTTAACACACTAATTTTTTCTACTAAAAATCAAAAGTGACCACCCTGCCTTATAAAAACATATTTTTCTTGTTCTGAAGAACAAAAAAGTAATCAAACTAGAGAGGTCTTATTGACGAATTCGTATTGGGTTTATTTGTACGAGATGAGATAAGTGAAACAATTAATCAACTCGAACGGATAGTTTAAAAAAATTTTACACATTTTTAAAAGCAAAATTGTAGCAATTAATTAATTTATAATAATTCATGGATTATTGGATTGGACAAATACGCCGATGAGCCCTCTTGCTGTTCAATTCTTTTTGGATTATACGAAGAGAATTAATGTTGCCATATGACTCTCAATATAGTTCAATGTTGCCAGAACACCATGTTGCAAACTTATTACGTAACTAAGCTAGTTACCTCAAAAGAACACGGTTTTTAATTAAATACAGGGTGGGCCATTTAAAATTTTAAATTTGAATCGGATGTAAAAAAACGTACTGATTATTTTTTTTAAAGTTCTGTTTTTTGATTGTTTCGGGTCTAATCTCTTCAATCGCCACTTTGATTTCACGTTTCAACGGTTTAATTGTCTCTAAATCCCACAGAAAATAATCCATAGGGCTCAAAAAACAGTGCGTAAAATATCGATGGTTGCGTTGGCTGTGTGACATGTGCCCCATCTAGTTGAAACCAAATGTCCATGTCGTCCCTTAAATTGTTGGAAATAGAAATTTGTTTAGCATAGCGCGGTAACCTCCAGTCCAAAATATACGACAGTGACTCCTTGTGGATGCATTGGCTTCTCACGAGTGGGTTCCCTGAACCTTATATGCTGTCATTTTGCTATTGACATAGCCACAGAGATGAAAATGAGCTTAATCTGAAAACATTTCGGTAAAATTCTTCATCTCCTGCCAAAAAATCTTTAGCCCATTGGGCGAAGCAAAACCGCATCGGATGGCCATAAGGCTTCAGTTCTGGGGTCAATTGAACTTTGTAAGCCTTTCTACCGAGCTTTTTATGCAAAATTCTTCTCGAAGTGCAAGAACTGTTCACTTCCTGCTGACGAGTTGATGTTGATGGTTGATCTTGGGCATTCTGAGCCACAGCAGCGATGCTTTCGATTGAACGCACTGAAAAAGAGCGTACTCCGGTTGGTTTGTCCAATAACGATTAATTTTCTTGAACTCGCTTTACAAATTGACGCACAAACTGAACTGAAGGCCAATCTCTTCTCAAAAATTTTTCACACCAATTTTTTACAGTTTGCCTAAAAGACTTACTACTTTGGAGATAGTTTGAATTCGAGGGCGGTTCGGAAACTTCTTAGCCTAGCATAAAAAGCGCGGTATAAACAGAAAAAAGTTAAGCGTTTTGGAAACTTCCATCTCTGCTATGAACACATGTTAAATTTCGATCTGGCAACTCCTTCATATAGAAACAGGTGTTCACAAAAGACGCATCCGCGATTTTTTTACAATGGAAAAATTAGAAATGCGTGGTGTCATTAAATATTTACATAAAAAAGGTTTATCGGGACAAGAAATTCATAATGATATGGTGAATGTGTTAGGTGAAAGTGCTCCTTCATATGCAACAGTAAAAAATTGGGTTGCTGAATTTAAACGTGGTCGTACAAGCATTGAAGATGAACCACGTAGTGGACGTCCAAAAACAGCAACAACAACAGAAATTGGCTACAATTTGTGCATGATATGGTATTAAATGATCGACGAATAAAAGTGCGTGAAATATCTAATATCATAGGCATCTCAAATGATCGAGTCCATTTAATTTTGCATGAAGAACTACAGATGAAAAAGCTTTCTGCAAGATGGGTGCCACACTTATTAACAGTCGACCAAAAACGCATAAGAATGAACACTTCTCAAGCTTGTTTGGATCGTTTTGGATAAATAAAATGGATTTTAAGCGTCGTTTCATAACTGTTGATGAGACATGGATCCACCACTATACTCCAGAGACAAAAGAACAATCCAAACAATGGACTGAAGCTGGAGGAAGTGCCCCAAAGAAGGAAAAAACAATTCAATCGGCTGGTTAGGTTATGGCAACGGTTTTTTGGGACTTCAAAGGTATTTTATTGATTGACTATCTGCAAAAGGGTAAAACAATAAATTCAGAGTACTATTGCAACCTTTTAGATCAATTAAATGTACAAATTCGAGAAAAACGTCCTGGCTTACAACACAAACAAAATAATTTTTCATCAAGACAACGCACCAGCGCACAAGAGTGTTTTAACAATGGCTAAAATCAACGAATTAAAGTACGAGTTGCTTGACCACCCACTCCTGATTTAGCTTCCAGTGACTTTTACCTGTTCCCAAATCTAAAAAAATTCCTTGCTGGCAAGCGTTTTACCTCAAATGAAGATGCAATTGCAGTTGTAAACCACTATTTTGAAGACCTTGAGGAAAACTTTTTTAATCAAGGGATATAATTGCTAGATAAGCGTTGGACTAAGTGTATTGAAGTTTCAGGAGATTATATTGAAAAATAAAAATATTTTTGAAAAACTAACTATTCTCTTTCGTTGATAGGCTAAGAACTTTCCGAACCGCCCTCGTAATCCCCAATTTTGTTCGAGCGTATTGTGTCCCATTTTGCAAATGTCAAACATAAAACTGAATGTTATCTACCATTCAAAGTCAAAGCAATTGGTAGTTCAAATTTACAATTTTAAATGGCCCATCCTTTAAAATTTTGCCAATTTTATTTTTAGTGTCATTCAGCGTTAAAAATCATGTTTCTTATATGAATGAAACACGCAAAAGTACCGATCAATTTCAATTTACTGCACAAATATGGTCACTCCAACAAAAAGTTAACATGCATAGACATTAGATTCACTCTAAAATGTTTCTAGAACTCAATGAGTTAGCATTGTTCTTTATCACTTTTCATGCAAATGATTTATTATTGCTTTAGTAGTTTCCGTTGCGATTTCCATCGCAAATCATACCTGTAAACTTTTTAATAAAGAAATCATTTAATAAACAATTAAGGCAACAAACAAAAAAACCCAACAAAATAATAATAAACATATCAACAACGACTGACTGACTATAAAGTCTGGTAAATAGATAAATAAAATTGCATTTAACTAGAATACCATTGTATACATGACACTAAAGTCAAGCTACGCGAAATTGAAATTCGAAAACGTTTTTCCAATTTATACGTACTCACTCATGTCGAACTCAAATAAGTTTTGCCGATACGTTCAAAACAAATAGAAAACTTGACAGATAGACATACACTTGCCGTAGCTACAGCTATTTGGCTCCTAACTTGTTATTTAATATTGTCAGTTTCATATGTCAACCCTAACCCGAATGCGGAAAAGAAGTGGCATTAAATTAATTCCGGAGAAAACTGATGACACACTCATACTGACGAGCCGGCCTGCTGGACAGCATCTGCTGCCGTTATGCGTACCACATTTCGTACTCAGTCAATTAAATACACTTTATTAGCTATCGAATTAGATGACACATTATCTATAATGCTCAGATGGTATTGAAATAATATAAAACATATTGGGAATTATTGTAGTCAGCCAGGTGTGACTAATGAAATACTCTACTTAGTAGCGCCACCGTGGTGTGCTAGTCTGCAAATGTTGAAAAAAACAAGCGAAAAAATTAGTGTAATGGAAGGAAATCGCCTTGCTAATGATTTCCACATGATTTTTGAATAAAGAAGAGATTGGTTTCAACAAACATATTTAATTTATTTTACCAAAATTACTTACATTAAAATTCCTAAAATACAAATTTAGCTAAAGACTTTTTTATAGTTTTACTTGTAGATACAATTTATTTTTTTGTATGGAAACCACTAGATAATTTTAATAAACAATATAATGTACTTAGTAGGTACATAAATACTGTTACTACATTGAACACACCCATTTCAATAGTAGAACTGAACATACCTCGTTAATGTCATATGAGGTTTGAAAGCTAACCTCAATAGCGTTAGTCTGTAATGGGATTTCAAAATTGTTTCAACTTTCATCATGGAGTGGTCAAGTGTGAAATGAAAAAAGCGATAATTTCAAAACGCTCCGGCCACTAGGGATTAGCCGCATGTTCGTCTACCGATGCATAAAACTGTTTGAGGAGACTGGAGATGTAAAAGGGGTTTCAAACGACGTACCGGACATTTATTGACTGCAGCTTTAAAAAACAAAATTGGATTGATAAATGCAAACGTCTTTTCGTGAAGCACGCTGATGACCTAGAAACCGTTTTGGAAGCTGTTGTGAAGCCTCTTAACAATTCCCTGTTCCAAAACCAGCCATGGGCTTTCCAGCAGGATTCTACGCCGGCTCATAAGGCTAAAACGTCCCAGGCCTGGCTTCGAAACAATTTGCCAGCTTTCATTTCCTCTGAAGAATGTCCCTCAGACAGTCCAGATTTGAACTCATTGGATTTTAGAGCACAAGGTTTGGCACAAAAGATACCCCAACATTGGATCTCTTAAGACTGATTTGGTTCGAGCTGTGGCCAATTTTCCAATGGACGAGGTTCGTGCAGCTATTGACGATTGGCCAGTGCGACTTAAGGCGTGTCTAAAGGCAAAAGGCGGACATTTCGAATAAGTAGATTTTTTTTGGACACAACAATATACATCAATAAATATATTAAAAAAATATTTGGTCCAAACACATTCAGGACTTTTTATTTTACAGCATAAAACGTGTGTAACAGTATTTATGTCCCTACTAAGTACAACACTCAATTCACACTCTACCATGTTGTGATCCCTACAACCATATTATGATCCACACTCAATCATACTATGTTCTCCACAGCCATATTATGATTCACACTGAATCGTACTTTAATCCCCACGACCATATTATGTTTCACACTCAACCTAACTATGATCCCCACAACCATATTATGATCCTTACAACTATAGTATGTTTACATACAACCAAAGTATGATCCCCACAACCACATATAATTTAAACGATACCTACAACCATACTATGATCCAAAAAAAAATTATTGGGATTAGGTTATATTGTTATTCAGCAATAGAGACTTTTATTGATGTATTTAAAAATAAAGGATATTTTTTTAGGCGTGTGGTTTTTAAAAAGAAATTAAACGCATATAATTTAATATTATCGCCAAAAATTTAACTTTATTAAAAAGATAAGGGTTTCCATTATGTTATTAAAATGACTTCGGGCAATTGGCCGCCGCGGCTGGCTTTCGACCACTTTTACCAGCATTTGGGGAGCATGTCAGCAATAACGCGCCGAATGTTCTCTTCCAAGGCGTCAATAGTGTCGGGCTTATCTGCGTAGACAAGCGACTTCACATAAGGCATGTAGCCTCGTCTTGTTGGAACCAAAGGTCGTCCTCATTAACATCCTTCAATTCAGGCACGACAAAGTCATTAATCATGGCTCTATAATTATGGCCGGCTTCATTTTTGAAGAAATATGGACCCTCTGCCTTTACTTAAAGAGCACACCAAACAGTGACTTTTTGGGGATGTAACGGCGTCTCGACAATCGCTTGTGGACTTTCATTACTCCAAATGCGACAATTTTGGTTAATCACGTACCCATTCCAAGTGAGCTTCATTGCTGAACAAAATGTTTTCGTAAAATCAGGATCGGTGGCCATCTCGTATTGGGCCCACTCACCACGATTCGCAAACGTTGTTTCCGAGTAAGTCTATTCATTATGAAATGGCAAATCAAACTGAGCATAAATCAAGTGGAAGCTGTCAAAAAGACCAACTTCGAAAAATGCGTGGCCAGATTAAAAACCACACGCCTAAAAAATACCCCCTTTACATTTAATTCCAAAAAAGTTGCAGTGATTGAGTTAACAATAGTAAAAATCCGTTAAAAAATCTTAAGTGATCAACTACACAAATCCGAAAGTTTTTAAAATGGGTAATGTTAGTTGGGACGCACTTACGGGTAATACCTCAAAAAAAATGTATAGTTGCTGGACGTTTTGGTTCAGGTGGCCCAAAGAAAGCGTCACCCATGGTCAAAACCGGCTATCAATAGTCAATATGGACATATGAAAACTTAAATTTAAGCAGATTTGGGCTACGAATCCAAATATACGAGGGCGACCGGAAAAGTAACTGGCCTAACATAAAAAGAACCGTTTTTTTTTTGAAATTATTATTATTATTTATTTTTCAACATAATCTCCTTCCAACTCAATACACTTCATCAAACGTTTTTCAAGTTTTTTTAATTCCATCCGAAAAATAAGATTTTTCAAGACCTTCGAAATATGCCTCAGTTTCAGCAATAACCTCGCTATTGGACGAAAATTGTTTGCCACCGAGTAATTTTTTTAAATTTGGAAACAAGAAATAATCAGAAGGAGCTAAATCTGGACTATATGGTGGATGCGGAGCAATTTCAAATCGTAATTCGGCCAGTATTTGTTGAGTTAAAAATGCAGTGTGTGAAGGAGCATTATCTTGATAAAAAAAAACTTTTTTTTCTCTAAATGCGGTCGTTTTATCTTGATTTCTTCACTCAACCGATCCAATAATGCACAATAATATTCACTATTTATAGTTTTTTCTTTCTCAAGATAATCAATAAATATTATACCCCTTGCATCCCATAATACTGTGGCCATTACCTTTCCTGCTGACTTAACAGTTTTCGCCTTCTTGGGACCACTTTTACCAGCTTCTATCCATTGTTTTGACTGTTCTTTGCATTCTGGGATGTAGTGAGGATCCATGTTTCATCAACAGTTATGAATCGGCGCAAGAACTCTATTGGATTACGCTGATAAATCGCTAAAACCTCCTCGGAATTGGTCCAACCGACGATTTTTTGGGAAAAAGTCAACAAACGCGGCACCCATCTTGCGGATAGCTTTTTCATGTGGAGTTCATCATGTAAAATACTCCAAACTTGTTTTTCGTATATTTTAACAATATCAGCAAGTTCTCTGAGCTTTATTCGTCTATCTTTAGTCACTTCATTAAATATTTTTCTAATGTTTTCAATAGTAGTAGCAGTTTTCGGTCTTCCAGAGCGTTGTTCATCTTCCGTTCTTGAACGACCCATTTTAAATTGTTGAACCCAGAATTTCACGGTGGAGTATGATGGTGCATTATCACCACGAACAGAATCCAGTTCATCTTTGATTAATTGTGGCGTATAACCTTTCATATAAAAGTGTTTAATTACCGCACGAAACTCTTTATTTTCCATTTTTCAAAAATTATAAAACTTGTTTACTTCAATCACCTGTAACAAAGAAAATAATCATTAAATATTTCGGAAATTTTGACAGATGGCTTATAAAAGATTGCTTTTAAAAATCAAAAATAAAGTTTCTAGTAAAACAGAAAATGTGCCAGGCCAGTTCGTTTTGCGGTCTCCCTCGTAGATTTAATTTAAAGGGTCCTAAAACGTGGACCACTTTTTTAACCGTTTGTAGCCTAGTGCCAGGCCGAACTAAACGACGTTTTTTTTATTGTTTGAATAAACATTTGGTAAAGCTGCAGAGGGCTTTAAAGAACAGCTGCGGTTCGATGAAAATCGCTTTAATATAAGTATATAGAAATGAAACAATACTCGTAGCGAATAGCCTTGACATCGCCCCAAAATTTTATAACTCTCTTTCGCTTGTGTTCCCCGTATACCGCTATAGCAGTATCAGCTATCGTGAAACGTAGTACGAGTAAGCGCCCGTCTGCATGTTATTCATGTAGAAAATGACATATTAAAACCACGACCTCAAAGTAAACAATGTAAGCGTTAAATGTTTGTTCTTTATACTCGTACACTCTCGTCCATACCTACGAACGTGTAAGTGGCACTGTTTAAAACAAATATTGTAATTAAATTCAATTTTATACAAATTTTTTTTAAGGTCAGTGATACTGAAAAATTAATAAAATGCGAAAAACAAACATACGGAATAGTATAAGAAGTGAAAAATGACACTAGATTTTAATTGCCACCATCAATATCAGTTGTTTTTTGTGTGTTATTTATGTTCTTTTGCTTTCATTTTCTGTTTTTCTTTTTTGCAATAAATTGTTGATGTTGTTTACCCAACTCTGGGGGCCCGCGGCCGTGCCACACAGACCTTAAACGCCAACGATTCGCATAATGATGGATGGATACCTACCATCCTAACCAAACATTAAATATGTACATTAAACTGGAGATTTTTTTTCTACACCCTGTAATGGTATGTTTAACACACTACACTGGGAACAAAGTACTCTACAAAAACTTTAAATACTACACGGAAAGGAAGAAACGGCCTCTCTAACATAAGCAGGAAACTTTAATGCAGGAACATTTATATGTTTGTGGCAATGTTCACAAACATTTATGTGCAAACATATATTTGTTTGTACGCAAACATATATTTGTTGGTACGCAAACATATATATTTGTTTGTACGCAAACATATATATTTGTTTGTACGCAAACATATATATTTGTTTGTACTCAAACATAAATATGTTTGTGGCAATGTTCCCATAAATTTGTATGTTTGCGACAATGCTTTCAAACATTCTTATGTATGTTTGCACACAAACATTTATGTGTTTGTGCACAAACATATAAATGTTTGTACACGAACATGTAAATGTTTGCATGCAAACATGTTTTTTTCTCCGTGTACTTCAGTGTTTAAATATATTTTATGCCCAATGGTGCTGTAAACAGGAGTAATCCACAGCCGATACAAAGTTGATTTGTAGCCGTACAAGCACAGTTTAATTATTGGACCCAGTCCCTCTAGAAGCCACGTAAGAAGTTTGGTCTGTTTTTTGGATTTGACACAGCTTTTTCGTATGCGCCTGTAACCAAGTCTGATAAAATATAAAAATAAATAGGCACTTCCATCTTAATTAGACCTATCAATTTTGGCCCCAAATGTAGAGCCATTTCATTGTGTTTTGCACCCAAATGTCCATAGTCAAAAGGGGATTGTATGGACCTGTTGTTATATTTTTTAAATTGTTAGAGAACTTAACTGTTTCTAGCTAGCCATGTGTCCCTAATCATAAGGGACGGTTTTTGGACCTCTATGGACGTTAAATACGGTTTTGCCTGCGACTTAAAAGAGATGTTACAAATAAATTTTTGTTATGACTTATTAAGTCCCTCAAATAGGGAACGTTTTAACATGTTGTAAGATTTGGTCGATTTTTGATATAAACCGATCTGAAAATAATGGACAGTAAACTAAACTGGGGCCGCTAAGACGGAATCTGGTTTATATTAGCCTAAACTGGGTAATGAGCCCCATTGCCAAACCGATATTGTTTCACGATGATGCTGGCTGATGGCTGGCTATGCAGAGAAAGAATCACCAGAGCAGGTTCGATCGTATAATGAGAATAGGTGCGCTTAGAACCATATACTGAAAGCTCTGTTAACTATCCTTCACTGGTATCCGCCTGACAGCTATGCGACTTGGCGTTAGGGAGGCATATCAGTTTAAGGGCTATGACCATGCCAATATTTTGGGTGTAGTCACCATGGATTTTTCCGTTGACTGTAACATCTGAACCAGTTTTCGGTCTTGATCTTGATACGATGATATCGGGCTACGTGATTGGCCTCCGACCCCAGAAGGACGTAATTCAAATATACACTGAGTTCGAAGTGGATTGGTTAAATTAGAAACTGTCCCTCAATCTGCCGGACTATTGTAGCATTATAGAAGCCGAAAAGATGATTCCCTACATGGGATATCCTGTAGGGACATGTCAACATTTTTGGTGAAGTCACCATGGATATTCGGCCTTGATTTTGCTACGAGGACATCGGGCTACGTGATTGACCTCCTCCTGGAGGACGTAATCCAAATATACACTGAAGCATCAAAGTCACTTAGAGGAGTTCGAAGTGAATTGGTTGAGTTTGAAACTGTCCCTCAATCTACCGAACTGTTGTAGCATTATAGAAGTCGAAATCATGCTTTCCTACATGGGGTATCCTGTAGAGAAATCATTACATTTATTGGCAGGAAAGCGGTCATTAGATCTCTGGAGAATGTGTACACCACTTCGAGAATTTTTCAAGGATGCCAGCTAATTCTGGAAGACATAGCGAGACATTCGTTGGTAACCCTTACATGGGTTCCTGGAGATAAGGTCATTTATGCCGATTGTACAGAGCCACCTGGAATTAAACTAAGTATAGTGATGATATCGGTATTCCGATCGCAAGGGGAAGCACCATCACAAAAACTCTATTTATTATCAAAGTATATTTGGGAAAGGGAACCCACCTGTCTGAAGGTCAGATATATCAGCCTGGGTATGAATGACCAATGAATGCAGAATCTCGACGAATCTGTCAAGGATCCATCTAAGGAACCTCATTGCGGTCATCACTGGCTATTGGATGTTCACTCTGGGAGACTGCATCTGCCATACAACGACTTTTGTGGGAGTTGCAACAATGAAGAGGAGATCTCAACTGAATATTTTCTATGCCACTATCTGGCTCTTAAGGACTAAAGACGAAAACAAACAAACGAAACCTGTCTCTCCGATGGTAATTTGTGCAGGATCCACACCTTTAAAGATGTGAAGGCTTAAAGAGGCTGTTGCCTGGCAGCATAGGACGAAATATTCACAACGGGACCTCCGGGACCCAAGTGAGATTTACTTCAGTCTATTAAACATAACCATAGTCAAAATATTTTCGTTAGACCCCTAATAGGGAGGTACATTTTTATAGAGGCTCTGTGAAAACATGAACTGATAAGTTGAATGTTTGATGATGTTTGCTTAGTGTACGAACTAATTGCATTAACCAAATTTTATTGAAATAATATAAATGGGATATATTTGTGTAGCTGCTATTAAACCCATCCTAATTTCAGTCAGGTCGAACCTTATTTACTCTCCACCGTAACTTCACTATTGAAGTTTACAGAAAAAATAAAGTGGCCCATACATCCGACCTTAATCTCCATACATCCGACCTTAATCTCAGCCAAAATACTTAGTAGGGACATAAATACTGTGACACATGTGTTATGCTGTAAAATAACAAGTAATGAGTGTTTTTGGACCAAATATTTTTTTAATATATTTATTGATGTACGTATATTGTATCCAAAAAGAATCTACTTATTCGAAATGTCCGCCTTTTGCCTTTACACACGCCTTAAGTCGCACTGGCCAATCGTCAATAGCTGCACGAACCTCGTCTATTGGAAAATTAGCCACAGCTCGAACCAAAGCAGACTTAAAAGATCCAATGTTGGGGTAACTTTTGTGACAAACCTTGTCTTCTAAAACCGTCCACAATTTGTAATCCAATGGGTTCAAGTCTGGACTGCCTGAGGGCCATTCTTCAGAGGAAATGAACGCTGGCAAATTGTTTCGAAGCCAGGCCTGGGACGTTTTAGTCTTATGGGCCGGGGCAGAATCCTGCTGAAAAGTCCCTGCTGAAAAGCTGGGTGATGACCCTTTTCCACCCTTGGGATCAGTTCAGATGCTTCCTTAGATGACCGCGCATGATCATTTTGCTTGTTAAATTTTTCCTGAACGGTAATAAATTTTTCATCGGTGAACAAAATTTTTCTGTGCAAGTTATTAGCGTGCTTCACCAAAAGACGTTTGCATTTTAATTCTTTTTTTTAAAGCTGCAGTCAATAAATGTCCGGTACGTCGCACAGTGGGAAAATTACGAAAAAAATTGGAAATAATTCGGCCATTTCGTTTGTAATGGTCCGATTTAAATGAAAATTTACATTGACCTTCTTGAAGTGTTACTGAGCTTAAGTTTTGAATTTCATGCATCTGTGTTTAACAGGTGCTGCACAGTGGGCCCTCAAAGTTGGTCACCTCGAGTTAAAATTTTCTTTTTCAAGCCGCCAAAAGCGTATTTGTGGTCCGATCGTAATAATTTTTTCTTTAGTGAAATCTGCTGGACAAACCCAACCAAAAATGTTATTACAAATTTTTTCATATCTCGTACAATAAAAAAGATATCGGGACTTAAAGTTTTTTTTTCGAAAAATTTGCTTTGGATTTTCTGGGATTATTTTATTTTTGGGAATCAGTTTTAGGTGAATCGGGGAAAATTTAATCCTGGTTTAAAGAAAACACTTTGGTTAATGTTTTAAAAAAAGAATTGTAGCAAAATCACCAATAATATGAAAATGCCAGCTGTTCAAAGTCAACTATTGCGAAAAAAGTGGGATTTTGAGTGTTTTACGGCGAAAAGGTACCTTTACTCTTATGTCAATAACTTTAATGTTTCTTAAGTAACATACAAAAAATTTGCATTTATTTCAAAGAAAACTTTATGCTTAATACAAATAATAAGCAATTGTGACCCTAGTCGGTACTTTTCTTGCTCCAGGCGTCTCCAAATATGGGCATTTTTTTCAAAAAAAAATTGAGTTTGAGCTCAAATAAAAAAAATCGCCACACTGCTGGCCCAATTTGGTGCTATAAGTCAGTTAACTACATATGTTTTCTAAAATCCCAAGCAAAGAAATTTTGCGGGAGGCCATTTCTAGGACAAAAAAAATGAGTTTTTGTTAAAAAATCCCATTTCTGGGATTTTGTTTTCCCCTGTGTCAAATTTTAGAAAAGTGGCAACTCCAATTTTTTTTTTTGAATAAGTTTTTCATTTTGTCACAAAAATATTGATACTACGTAAAAAAATCAGGTTTATATCTCCAACCAGCAAAATTTTACAGTGGTCTGAAATATTGACTTTTTTTGCTACCTTCACAAAAAAAAAAATTTTTCTCGTTTTTATCAATTATTATTCAACATATTGAGTTAATTGCATTCTTTTTTATAATCTGTTAAAACTAGAGGTAATTACCTTTCCATTGGTATATAAAAAGTATATCCTTTTACCTACACTTATAACAGCACGTGCGCTGGAATAAGACCCCTTTGAGTAAAATATTAATTTTTTTGGTAAATAGCAATTTCATTTTGTGAGAGATCAATGTTGTTGCATTTAAAAAAATGAAATTTACACATTTCCAATCGCAAAAAAGTAATTTAATTGTTGCAGATAGAAAATTTGAATAAAAAGATGCTATTGACTTCATTTTTTGTGAAAAACTTTTTTTTAAATAAATTAACATTTAAATAAATCTTATAATTAAAAAACATTAAACTTAAATGATTTTATTCCACGTCCAGCATATCTAATAAATCAGAAAATTCTTCTTCGTCTCCATGCGTCATTTCGTGGTACGAAGTCAACTTACTTCTCATGGAGGATAAAAAAGGATCTGAAGATAATAATAAACTATTAAGTAAGTCTTCGTTTTGTGCTATTCTTGAGCATTTTCTTGTGGAAAATTGTTGAACATATCTGAAGTCTCGATTTCTAGCTTCTTGTGGTTCTTCAGTTAACTCGCCTATAGGGAGAAGGTGAGACTCGATTATTTGTTTCCCATGGAACAGGACTCTGTGTATAGTTGGCGTTAGATCTTTCCAGGGATAGAGATCAGCAAGCATTTTTAAAATTCGTTCGGCGTAAACTCCAAATTTATCGGAATTAATCTTTTGTTTGGAATTCAGAGCTAAAAGCAATATATTAACCATTCGAATCAACTCCTTATTGATTCCAGTTATTTCTGCAGCTGTATTATAGTCTGCGAAGAATCTTCTGGCAGTGTTTCCATCATTTGTATTCCCAAAGTTCGAGCGTGGTTTAGAAATATTTAGGCCAGTTTGTTGTTTAAATGCATCTTGAATTCTTTTTTTTTCACTTGCTCTCATTTCATGCATTTCTTTGTTAGCTCGAATGTTTTTCCTTTCATTTCCTGGTATAGATTTATACTTAATGTCATAAGCAAGGTTTAGAAAGTGTTCTAGAAACCTGATTCGAGCATGTAACGGTGCTATTCCAAACTCAAGGGTATCTTCATTGACTACTGAATTATTCGAAGCGTTTGAAAAATTAACTTTGCTTTTATTGCAAATGAAACACTTCCAGCTAGATTTGTTTCCTGTAATATCGTTTGCGGCTTTTCCATCTACCATTGTCAGGAACATTTTAAAAGATATTGTAATAGAATACCTGTCGAATTTAAATGCAAAATCTTCTAATCTCGAAATATCATCTTTTAATTTGTCTGTGATGGCTTTAGTTAAATCACTCGTTTCTTTATGATATACGAAGGAGATTGGTCTGCAATAAATTTTGGAGCCAGGTGTTGGATTACGCCATATTGCTTCAGTAGGGTTTGATTTTCTGCGCGAAGTTGAAGGTAAGGTAGAGTCTAAATTTAACCTCAGAGGAACCAAAGATGCCATGAATACGCTCTTGAATTCGATCTGGGTAGATTGGCTATCAGAGCATTGTTTGTATTCCGAAAGTGCTGACAAACCATCACATCCCCACTTGCATATTAATTGAAGATGGCTGTTGTTGATTTTTTTTAGTTGTTCCTCATTCAATGTTGTTATTATCCTACTGGCAGTATTTTGGAGAAGTAGTTCCAAACTAACGCTGCCGGCCTTTTCTGTAATTATCACTGGGTTTGGCAAAATTTCCATTTTTCGTTCCTTTATTCGGTTGTATGCGGGAAACATGTCACATCCTTTATCAAGCAGCATTCTTCTTAAATGAGTGTACTTGTTCTTACTCAATCCCAATTCGATGATTAAAGCTAATGCTTCTTCCTCGCTAAAACCAGGACATGGTGTTGCAATACTTCTTTCAATGCGTTGGAGCCGCCTTGGTGATGCTTCCGTTAACACGTCTGCAATTCTTTTTGCGCTAGATGGCCGATTTTCCACCGTCAGTAATTCCTTGAATGTATCACAAATCTTTGAAGGTGAATGATTTGCCATCTCAGCCGACAACCGTTGTTTCTTTGCCTTTGGACATAGATCGTCGTATTCCTTAGTAGGAGCACCCACTAAAGCAGGGACAGTTTTAAATTCAATTATACTGTCGAGCCACTCAGTTGGTAATCTTGAATAATTCCTGTGATACTTCTCCATGAGCCGGTCAAATTTTTTCAAAAAATTTAATACTTTGCTGCTTTCGTTAGATTGTGTTATCTCGCTATATGTTGACTCTATGCACTCTATTAAATATGCTACTCTGTTCTCCATTTTCCGAAGTTTGGTGTTTTTTAAAAATTCAACAAGTTCTTGAACAAGGAGTGTTATCGTCATGGCGGATTAATTTGTTATGATAAACCCATACAAAATCGGCGGTTCTTATATCAATGAGTAATACTTACAGGTAATCACAATAATATCCGCAATTAATACTTGACTAAAATACCAGGTATTCCCCAAAAATACATTTATAACAATGAATTTTTATGTACCCAGGTACATTCGCCTAAAATGTTGCACAATATTCCGGACATAGGGGACAGGTATTCCCCCAAAACATATAAGAATGAATGTTTAGGTACCTAGATCCATACTATACAATACTACCCATTTTCCGTTTTTACACAATAGGTAAACAATAATGGTAAAAATATATATTTTTGCTATTTATGGATAGGTACGAGAATTTTTAAAATTGGTATTCTTACCTATAAAATTCATACTTTACTCAAAGGGGTCTTATTCCAGCGCACGTGCTGTTATAAGTGTAGGTAAAAGGATATACTTTTTATATACCAATGGAAAGGTAATTACCTCTAGTTTTAACAGATTATAAAAAAGAATGCAATTAACTCAATATGTTGAATAATAATTGATAAAAACGAGAAAAAAATTTTTTTTTGTGAAGGTAGCAAAAAAAGTCAATATTTCAGACCACTGTAAAATTTTGCTGGTTGGAGATATAAACCTGATTTTTTTACGTAGTATCAATATTTTTGTGACAAAATGAAAAACTTATTCAAAAAAAAAATTGGAGTTGCCACTTTTCTAAAATTTGACACAGGGGAAAACAAAATCCCAGAAATGGGATTTTTTAACAAAAACTCATTTTTTTTGTCCTAGAAATGGCCTCCCGCAAAATTTCTTTGCTTGGGATTTTAGAAAACATATGTAGTTAACTGACTTATAGCACCAAATTGGGCCAGCAGTGTGGCGATTTTTTTTATTTGAGCTCAAACTCAATTTTTTTTGAAAAAAATGCCCATATTTGGAGACGCCTGGAGCAAGAAAAGTACCGACTAGGGTCACAATTGCTTATTATTTGTATTAAGCATAAAGTTTTCTTTGAAATAAATGCAAATTTTTTGTATGTTACTTAAGAAACATTAAAGTTATTGACATAAGAGTAAAGGTACCTTTTCGCCGTAAAACACTCAAAATCCCACTTTTTTCGCAATAGTTGACTTTGAACAGCTGGCATTTTCATATTATTGGTGATTTTGCTACAATTCTTTTTTTAAAACATTAACCAAAGTGTTTTCTTTAAACCAGTATTAAATTTTCCCCGATTCACCTAAAACTGATTCCCAAAAATAAAATAATCCCAGAAAATCCAAAGCAAATTTTTCGAAAAAAAAACTTTAAGTCCCGATATCTTTTTTATTGTACGAGATATGAAAAAATTTGTAATAACATTTTTGGTTGGGTTTGTCCAGCAGATTTCACTAAAGAAAAAATTATTACGATCGGACCACAAATACGCTTTTGGCGGCTTGAAAAAGAAAATTTTAACTCGAGGTGACCAACTTTGAGGGCCCACTGTGCAGCACCTGTTAAACACAGATGCATGAAATTCAAAACTTAAGCTCAGTAACACTTCAAGAAGGTCAATGTAAATTTTCATTTAAATCGGACCATTACAAACGAAATGGCCGAATTATTTCCAATTTTTTTCGTAATTTTCCCACTGTGCGTCGTTTGAAAGCCACAAGTCCCAAGTCTTTTTTAATGATTCGACTCATGGACTTTTGCGTGATATTCATCTCACGGGCCATGATTTTCTGTTTTCGGAGCGTATTTCTGTGAATTCTTGATTTAACGGCTTTGATGACTTGCGGTGTTCGAACAGAGCGTGGGCGGCCCGACCGGTGGCGGTCTTTTACATCTCCAGTCTCCTCAAACAGTTTTATGCATCGGTAGACGAACATGCGGCTAATTCCTAGTGGCCGGAGCGTTTTGAAAATATCGCTTTTTTCATTTCACACTTGAAAAGCGCTATTACAGTTGAAAGAATTTTTAAATCCCGTTACAGACTAACGCTATGAGGTTAGCTTTCAAAACCCATATGACCTTAACGGGGTATGTTCAGTTCTACTATGGAAATGGGTGTGTTCAATGTTGTAAAAGTATTTATGTCCCTACTAAGTATATTCCGAATATATCCATATGTGACATCGCATAGAGAAAGGGATTTAAGGGTAAAAAAATATTTTTTTTTTCTTTTTTTGATGTGGACAACATCTGAGCATCGAATGAGACCGATCCCATGCCCCAAAAGTGTTACCTCCCAAAAATATGCGCGTTTTATGAAAGTGAAGTCGACGATTCTAATCTCAAATAGAAAGGGACCTAATCTTTAAAATGACTCTTGTGAACAAAACTTTTCATTAACTTTTCACTTTTTTTTGATGTGGACAACATCTGAGCATCGAATGAGACCGATCCCATGCCCCAAAAGTGTTCCCTCCCAGAGATATGCGCGTTTTATGATAGTGAAATCGACGATTCTAAGCGCAAACAGAAAGGGACCTAATCTTTAAAATGGCTCTCCTGAACAAAACCTTTCATTAACTTTTCACTTTTTTTTTGATGTGGACAACATCTGAACATCGAATGAGACCGATCCCATGCCCCAAAAGTGTTGTATGAAAGTGAAATCGACGATTCTAAGCGCAAATAGAAAGGGATCTAATCTTTAAATGGCTCTCCTGAACAAAACTGGGTTTTAACTTTAGGTCCCTTTCTATTTTGCGCATCACATATTTAGATTCGTAGCATGATTTGCTTTAATTGGAGTTACCATATGTCGATATTAACTATTGATGGCATTTTTAGACCAAACGGGAATTTTTTTGGCACCATGACCCGAAAAAATCTATGGATTTTTTGCAAGGTATGAAGGAAGTCCCAACTTAAGGTACACATTTAAACCATTGTTCACCCACATAAAAAGTCTGACGAAGCAAATACTAAAAAAAATGTGTTTTCCCGAGGTCCCTTAAAGGTCAACTTCTTCCTCCCAGGGCGGTCTTTGCATAACCAGATCGGCAGAAAACCGCCATTCCAAGAAGGGCGTATATCTACTTGAATGAACTACTCTTAACGATATCATTTAATATTGTCGCCTTAATACTGTCAGTTTCATATTTAACTGCAATACGTGCTTGCCCACATTTCTGTTACAGAAAACTATTGTGTCGACCCCACTAAAAACCACATATCCTCTGCTGTACTAAATGTCATATAAAAGCAAAATTCGTGATGAAATTTCGGCGTGGAGGATTTTAATTACGTTTTTGTATAAAACGTTATGCACACAAACTTGCGCCACCTTAACTCACTTAACATACCATCCTCGCTTTTCTGTGTATGCGTTTTCGTCATGTCATAATTTAGCATGCGCTAATGACACCGAAACAAAAAAGAAATGGTGAAATTGAAATTCTAAAGGTTTAATTCTTGCTCAACAAACCGTTCAATGTTACCGGCATTTAAGAGTGCAAACATTTGGAGCACAGGGTGCCATGGATTCCACCTTAGTAGGTCTCTCTCTTGCACTTCCCCACCCTCATTTTGAGCACTGTCACACTAATTTTACGTGAGTGGACAAGTGAGTGTGCAGCACGCAACATGGGGGAAATGATAACTACAACATCAATTTGTTTTTGTTGTTTTCGTTTTTGCTGTTGGTGTAGTTTACGAAAATTGCATGTGGGGAATAAATTAAGTGTAAATCTAAAAATTAAATCTACTCTAACGGCACGACGGTCTCTCGCACAGTGTTTTAAAAACGATTTTTTTGGGAAAATAATTTTGCAAGTTTTGCAACGAAGCAAACACGAAATTTGAAATGATTTTTCTGATCTAGGTGACTGGCGCTGTGCAAAGTTCCGACCAAATCACCTGATATTTTCAATACATACGAGTAGTTGAATTACAACTACAAGGGCGACCGCAAAAGTAACTGGCCTAACATAAAAAGAACCGTTTTTTTTGGAATTATTATTATTTATTTTTCAACATAATCTCCTTCCAACTCAATACACTTCATCAAACGTTTTTCAAGTTTTTTAATTCCATCCGAAAAATAAGATTTTTCAAGACCTTCAACATATGCCTCAGTTTCAGCAATAACCTCGCTATTGGACGAAAATTTTTTGCCACCGAGAATTTTTTTTAAATTTGGAAACAAGAAATAATCAGAAGGAGCTAAATCTGGAATATATGGTGGATGCGGAGCAATTTCAAATCGTAATTCGGCCAGTTTTTGTTGAGTTAAAAATGCAGTGTGTGAAGGAGCATTATCTTGATGAAAAAGAATTTTTTTTTTCTAAATGCGGTCATTTTATCTTGATTTCTTCACTCAACCGATCCAATAATGCACAATAATATTCACTATTTATAGTTTTTCCTTTCTCAAGATAATCAATAAATATTATACCCCTTGCATCCCAAAATACTGTGGCCATTATTTTTCCTGCTGACTTAACAGTTTTCGCCTTCTTGGGACCACTTTTACCAGCTTCTATCCATTGTTTTGACTGTTCTTTGCATTCTGGGATGTAGTGATGGATCCATGTGTCATCAACAGTTATGAATCGGCGCAAGAACTCTATTGGATTACTACGCTGATAAATCGCTAAAAGCTCCTCGGAATTGGTCCAACGGACGATTTTTTGGGGCAAAGTCAACAAACGCGGCACCCATCTTGCGGATAGCTTTTTCATGTGGAGTTCTTCATGTAAAATACTCCAAACTTGTTTTTCGTGTATTTTAACAATATCAGCAAGTTCTCTGAGCTTTATTCGTCTATCTTTAGTCACTTCATTAAATCTTTTTCTAATGTTTTCAATAGTAGTAGCAGTTTTCGGTCTTCCAGAGCGTTGTTCATCTTCCGTACTTGAACGACCCATTTTAAATTGTTGAACCCAGGATTTCACGGTGGAGTATGATGGTGCATTATCACCATGAACAGAATCCAATTCATCTTTGATTAATTGTGGCGTATAACCTTTCATATAAAAGTGTTTAATTACCGCACGAAACTCTTTATTTTCCATTTTTCAAAAATTATAAAACTTGTTTACTTCAATCACCTGTAACAAAGAAAATAATCATTAAATATTTCGGAAATTTTGACAGATGACTTATAAAAGATTGCTTTTAAAAAACAAAACAAAAAGTTGCTAGTAAAACAAAAAATGTGCCAGGCCAGTTAGTTTTGCGGTCGCCCTCGTACCAATGAACAGACCGAGGGTCAAGCAACGCTCAGGGGAATCATTTAATGATTCTAAATCGATCGGTATAATAATTGGTTTATCTTTTGCGGCAACCATATAAAAGTGTCCTACTATAAGTAGTATCATAGTATAGCCCTAAGTTACCATAATACTATCACTTAACAGAGAAAAGACATGGTTACTACACGCAAAAAAAATATGGTAACTATATGGTCACGGCAACAACAGTATGATCTCTGCGAAAAAGTATGTTTGTCTCAACCACAGAATTGTTTTTTGAATTTAATTTTGACAATAGTATGATTGAAATGTAACAATAGTATTATTGCAAAATTTAGAAATGAAAATATGTTTGTAACAACTATTTAAATATATTTGGTGCCACAAAAGTATTGTTTTTTGGGTTTTATGTTAACTGTAATATGACTGCTGCAATCAAACCGTGTGGTTGTGGCTATGAACTATGGACCAACAATAAATACAAAAAAAAACATACACTTACGATACAATGCATGGTAGTGGTCCATTTTAAAAAACAACAGCAGCGTTTCGTCTAGCGTTGCAAACCTATGCTAAATGAGTAGGCAGTGTGAAGGATTTATAATGCGTTCACTTTGTTCGGTGGAATACTTTACTGACGATTGTTTCTCGTTTATTAAGAACCTGCCTGCACTTAAATGTGTAGCAATTGATCATGGTTTAATCACAGGCGTTGCTTGGGCTCTGAGGATGATGAAGTAGCGCTTGCCGAAACTGCAGTCATCCCTGCTTGCAACTAAAAGTCTTTCGACTGCCTTTGAATCAAATGTTCAGTAGAAACAGGGTCATCAATTAGACTATTAACTAATTTAAATGTCATTTCAAAAAATTTACATTATTGAAATCTCTATTGTTGAATAACAACATAATCAAATCCTAATAAATAATTGTGGGATGATAGTATGGTTGTTGGGGTCATAACATAGTTGCATGTATGATTGTATGTTGGTTTGTGAATCACACTATTGTTGTGAGGTTCATAATATTGTTGTACCACAACTTAATACCCAACAGTAGTATGATGCACTTCGAATATTGTCATCCTAACCATACTTTTTGTTCTTATGATGCCACAAAACGATACTAAGATAACCCGTAAGAAGATAAAACCATGTTACCGTACTATGATACCTCACATCCATTATATAATTCCGCATTATAATACGATTTTCACATCCATCTTATGATCCTACAATCAGTGGGCAATTGTGTGAGGAAAACTTGAAAAGTAAAGTTTACAACAGTAGTTCTCATTCGTTGGGGGGAGAGCCTGGCCTTATAGAGTTCGGTGTTACTTTCAACAATTGCAGCAAGGCTTTCTGAAGAGGGTTGTCACGGACCCGAAATCATGATAAAAGTAGTGTGCAGCCACGAAAATCAATGTCACTTTGCCATTTTGTCAAAAACTTGTCTTCTATTTAAATATAAAAGCAAGAGGTCTTGAGCAGGTTTAATCCCTGTTCAATGTGTAAAAGCAACAGACCGAAATAAAACAAACGAGCTAAACAGAGAGTAATTCCCACAACCATGCTATGATTCTCAACTACTGTCCGTGTCATATATGTGGTTGGCATGGTCCTAAGTAACCATAATAGTATCACTATATAACGCTACACAACAATATTATCAAACCACAAAACCATACTATGATCCGAAGCAACCTTCATATAATATTACGAAATGGTATGAATTTAGAAACTATATAATGATCCTACTTAACCATGCACTGATCACGCAAAACTAATATATAATGCCTCGCCAATTCCACACATTAATATTATGATTCCAAAATCTACCTTATCATTTCACACACAATCGGAGTATGATTCCTATAACCATATTATGATTTACACATATTGTTTAAATGTCCTTGTCATACATGTGTCGTTACATGGCCCTAAGTGACAATAATATTTTCACTACATAACCCTACACATAAATGTTATGAGACCACACAATCATGGTATGATACCACATAACCATGTTATGATTCAAAAAACTACGAGTATGTAATGATAGTTTTTAGACATACCACAATCACACACAACCATATTATGATGTTCCACGACCATACTTGTAGAACGATTTCCCATATTCGTATTATTATTCCCACATCCACATTATGATAACATACAATCATATTGCGATTCCCACAACCATATTTTGGTTAACAAGTATTATTTAAGTGTCCGTATCATACATAAGTGGTTTGTCACATTAAAACCACACCCACTTTCCCACTTTCTTAATATTAGAATATTAGAACGATTATTTATACCGTGGCATTGCTTTTGAAACTCTAAACGACAAAACATCCAAAAAAAGGTCCTAATTAAAATCGGACGGAAGGAATTCATCTTAGAATTCTACGTCTATCAATTACAAAAGTATATGAGACAGCGCATAGAGAAAGGGACCTAAGGGTAAAAAAAAATCAATTTTCACTTTTTTTGATGTGGACAACATCTGAGCATCGAATGAGACCGATCCCATGTCCCAAAAGTGTTCCCTTCCAGAGATATGCGCGTTTTATGAAAGTGGTGGTACACCAAAGATACACGTATTTAAATCTTTAAAATGGCTCTCCTGACCCTTAGGTCCCTTTCTATTTTGCGCGTCACATATACATTATAGAGCCTCTTAGTTAGTATACACTCCAACCTATAGTGAAGGTTATACAAAAAAAGTTTTCAAACCACTGTGCGGCATTTTCAGATTCATTTTCAAATTCACACGCATACATTCGCACAGCGCACCTAGTCTCTTCCAGGCGAAGTGAAAACGGCCTAAATAATAGAATCATTTCAATCTCGCCGCCATAGCGCGTATGTGTGTGTGTACGTGAGATCTATTTGAGGGTGAGACGAGGGAATTGTGTTGGGAAAAATTAGGAGTCGGCTTAATTCAATATCGTTTATGTTAAATGCGGGTGTTTATGGAAATTGGTTACTCACACAAACACACACCCAGCACACACACCCGCAAATCACTATTAAATGCATTAACAGCAGCAGTATCAGCGTCAGTCGGACAAAGCTGCCAGCCAGCCAGCCTCACTGCCAAATGACAGATTTCACTTGTGTTTGTTTGTTGTCGTTGTTGTTGCGCTACGAATAACGAATAACGCAATTTTGAAAATTTGTAATTTAAATGATTTAATTGAGTTGTGATATGCGACACATACTCACGCTCACACTCCCTCACTGGTCTCTAAATTACCCGCCAAGTAGCGGGTGGCAATTTAACACTGATTTTTATCAGTGACAGTGAACACGATGCTGGCCAATGCATAATTGATTATTTTTTTGATACGGGGTGTCGGGAGTGTAGATTGATTAGGAAAAACTATAAAAAGTTCATGCGTTCCTAGTGCATTTTGTATTTGTATTTTTTTTTTTGAGATCATCCATCCGTGTAGAGTGTAGGATGGGGTTTGCTTTCCTTTGGGCTTATAGTTCTAGAAACCTTGCAGTCTTCACTTTTGTCCAAAATTTACCAAGGCAATCAACTGTGACCATAGGAAATCTAATTAGTTATACTCTTCACCACAGGATGAAGTTCAGGGTGGAGCGCCGTAATTTGCTTTTTTCCACTGCAGGCTGTGGCGGCACTGTTGGTCGAAGAGAGTGTGCGTGGATTATAGTGGCTGATGGAGGATCTGTATTCGTCTGCATTTCAGTAACCGTCATGCTTTGGACACGTGTAGAGAGGTCATTTTGTGTTGAAGTGTATTTTTCAAATGCGCACTTGATCATTGCAGTGCAGCATGCTTTTCGTCTACAATACGCTGTTCCCCCAGCGGACCTGTTCCTGGACGGCAATTGGGTAACTTCATTAAGAACAGCAGGGAATGTGTCTTGTGTACGAAGGGGATCTGAGAGACGCTCTGCTCGGCAGTAACTGCCGTAAGTGTGAACTCCGAACGGTACTTGACTATGTAATGGACTGGCTAGAGTCGAAGAGCACATGCATAAAGCAAGTGCGGAAATACCATCCGGTCCTGGGGATTTATTTACATCGAGATTCGCAAGAACTCATTTAACTCGACGTGTTCGAAAAAATATCTAAGGCATGGAACCAGGGTTCACGGGTAGGTGGTGCTTTTTGGCAAAGAAGAATTTCCTGCAAACATTTTAGCCAATAGATTAGCATTTTCAACCGAGTCAGTGGATGCCTGGTCGTCTTTACCAAGAGCTAAGATAGATGATGAACTATTCTTTACTCTTCTTACAAACAGCCAAAAGTCGTGTAGACGTTGTTCGTGCAGGAATTTTTCACGTCACGTTTCAAGCACTCAGACACACGAAGTTCTTGCCTGTTTACGCAGCAGTTCAGCATTGGCGTTTTTGTCTAGAAACCAATTTCTGGACGCATCCTCTATAAAT
This sequence comes from Hydrotaea diabolus, assembly GCA_963513945.1. Taxonomy (NCBI): domain Eukaryota; kingdom Metazoa; phylum Arthropoda; class Insecta; order Diptera; family Muscidae; genus Hydrotaea; species Hydrotaea diabolus. The sequence continues at coordinate 163,410,457 of OY740717.1, forward strand.
CTGACAGCATCCCTCTATGCTATGGTTAAAGCAACTATTTTTGACTGGTATAGCCGACATACTTTATTTCGAATAAAGACATTTACTGCAAATAAAATTATATTTTCGATATTTCAGCTGCAGCATTTATGTCGGTATCCAGAAAGCAAAGTTTCCAACTAAAATGCTGGAAAAAGTGGTTGATCTCAGCCCAACGTGCGTGGATAAAACTGACCGCTTTGGGGCTGTTATCGAAGCGACACGAAGAGCGAATTATGAAAAGGATGCTGAAAAAATGCACTGATCAGAGTTACCAAGAGGTGCAAGGACAATAAATTCGTACTTTTTAGGGTGCAAAGCTAAGTAAATGTCGAATATTGTGTTGCTGCCCTTCGACACACGAAATATGTGTCGGTTCATTCACTGGTTGCGTCATTTTGCTCGGCGAAGAACTAAGCATATGGGCACTACGGAGTTGTATAACCCGAATGCGAAAGCCAGGCGAAACTGTGGACATTAGAACCGCCAGCAACGACGATTTCACTGTGCGGATATCTCTTCGAAGCTTTTCTTATTGAATCGGAAAGAGCGTCGAAGACGTTAAGGGAAGCCTCTCTTTCCGAGTTTGGAAAGAGAGGCTTGTGAGCACAAGTGTTGATGTCTCTTAAACTCTATATCGACCACTGTGGGTAATAAAAAGAGTTAGGGGTGAAACCCTGGAACGTAAATATCCTGTAGATCAGAGTTCTCAAGCACCTAGGGCTCACAAAGAGCTAGAACATCAGTCCTACCTAAAATAATGTGGGAGAACACAGCGAAAAAATTCGCACGCAGCCCTCGTATGTTCGCGAAGTGAATTTTGAATTTCTTAACCATTACGCCAACCAGAAAACAAAAACTAATCAGTATGCAAAACAATCTTACTAGCTCCATCACATTTTCCAGAGAAAATTTACACTGTCTCCGCTAATCTAAACTGCTTACAATTTGTGTAATTATTTTCCAGAATGTTCCAAAGTTTTCTTTGCATTCGTCGGCTTATAAAGACAAACTGGGCATGATTCATTTCACTGGTGTATACAATCAATCACTTGCACTATTAATGAATGCTCTCTTGTTTTTTTGCATTTTCCAAGAAACTGTTAAGAAAATTATATATTTTTTTGTATTTGGAATTTTATTGGAAAATCTGGCAAATTGTATATTGTGATCAGTGCAAAGACCGGTGCCTGCTACACAGTTGGCGGCAACTTCATCAGCGATGTCTAAGTGCAGCTGTACCGAATGGTTGGCTGGCGTTTATAGGCGTGACAAAGAAAATATTCCTTCATGACAAAGTCATTTCGATATTAAGCTAGTTCAGTTATAGTAAATATTTCAACATTCAATTATTTAAATCTTCATTTCATTTATTTTTTTAACAAGTTGTTATGCAATCTTTTTATATTCTCCACTTGGCTTTTGCTAAATTTAAAAGCCAGATTTGGGATCCAAAATTATATCGGTTTCTGAAAACCGACATTTCGCGTTTTTTATTAAAACCGTATTTTGAAAAAAAAATCACAGTCGGTGTTTTTTTTATATTAAATAAACCCAGCATTTATCGGCATTCCGGTTTTAGCCTTTTACCTAAGAATGTTTAATATTTACCAAATCAGAAGTAAAGTAATTGTGCCCTTGTTTAAAGTCTTGTCTAAAGTTACCCAGATTTGAAAAATAAGGTTATATAGGGTATTTTTTCTGAACAAAAAAAAATATAAAAATTCAAATCAAGTGTGAAATCTTTATTGGTAATTTGTAAGGACATTTTATGGCATTTATTTTTTTGAATATAATTTCCTTCAAATGTTGGCCGCAACTACGCCTCAGGATTTCCATTCTGAGGGTCCAATTTTGGATGACTAGTTCGAGCATTTCGATCGGTATGGCTTTAATGACACGCGTAATGTTGGCTTCCAAAACCTGAATCGTAGCTGGTTCGTCAGCATAGACTTTGGACTTTACGTAAAGTAAAAGGTGTGACATCGCTCGATCTAGGCGGCCAACTCACCTTTTCAAAAACTGTTTTTCGAAATGACCTCTCAATAGATCCATTGTTTGCGCAGCTGTATGGCAAGTGGCACCGTCCTGTTGAAACCAGGTGTCGTCAAGATTACAGGCTTACATTTCAGGCAGCATATCATGGCGCGATAGCGAACACCATTCACGGTTACGTTCCGGCCATCTTCATTTTTGAAAAAATATGCACCGATGATTCCACCAGCTTATAAACCGCACCAAACCGTGGTTTTCTCTGGGTATAATGACACCTCTTGTACCTCTTCTTGTTGCTCTTCAGCCCAAATGCGGCAATTTTGTTTATTGACTTTGCCGTTGAGCCAGAAATGGGCCTCATCACTGAACAAAATTTTGGTCGAAAACAGCGTATCTTCCCGTTTCTCACCGAACGCTCATTTCCACTATACACAATAAATTTAGGATGGTCTAACGGTAGGACCTTGGGGCTTCTTTAAGGTAATTTTGAAAAGGTAAAAGTTAGGGCTATCATTTAAGGGAAAAATTTCCGACCACAGAACTTAGAAATTTTACCCTAGACCACCAATCCGGAAATATTCAATCCGCCGCCTTTTTGCCTCCTTGCATTTTCGGTAATGGTCGTAAATGGACATATTTTTATGAAATGTGCCAAGGAGTACGCTGGTGAAATTTGTCCAGTAGTGAAAGAATCACCCTGTATAAATAAATAAAATTCTGAATCACAGTTTGGCGGCCCACGTTTTAAGAGAACGAGTTTTAAGAACAGGGCGTTATTTGCAAATTTTTTCTCCAACTACACGCAGAAAAAAGTATGGTTTGGACAATATTCGAAAAGTATCATACTATTGCTGGGTATATGATTGTGGCACAACAATATTATGATCCTTACAACAATAGAATGATTAACACACAACCATACTATGATCCCCAAAATCTTATTATGATCCCATTATTATAGTACGAAGGCTGCTATATATATTTTGAATATTTATCATCAGAAATGATTTATTGATTTTCAAAGTATTCTCCAGCATGATTTATACACTTTTGCATGCGCTCAAACCAATTGTCGAAGCACTTTTTCACTCCGATTGAGACACCTTCAAAACATGGTTTTTGAACGCTGCAACAGCATCTTCTGGCGATGAAAATCGTTGACCACGTATTTATTTCTTAATGTGCGGGAATAAAAAGAAGTCATTGGGTGCCAAGTCAGGGCTGTACGGCGGATGACCCATCAATTCGAAGTTTAGGCCGGTCAAAAAGGCGCTGGTTTGAGCCGATGTGTGAAAGCTCGCATTGTCATGGTGCACAATGATTCGTCTTCTCTTGTTCGTTCGTTCGAATTTCTCCGTAGCTTTCAGCCAAATAAATTGTGGTGTACCACACAGAATTGACCGTCCTACGTTGTTCAAGCGGAACAGTCGCCACATGACCAGTTTTGTCGAAGAAACAGGCGACCGACCATTTGCTTTGAAGTGCTTCTTCCACGAACAACATTCGTTGGATTTGGCTCGTCTTCGCAGACGCACACGGTCGATTGCTGTATTGTTTCGGACTCATACGCATAGATCCATTATTCATCACCTGTGACCTGATCTTTTAAACGTCTTTTGAAGCACCGCGATTTTTTTTTTTCAAAATTTCTTTGCACCAATCGACACGAGCCTTTTTTTGAGCGATTGTCAAATTGTGCGGGATCCGACGAGAACAAACCTTTTTACGGCCATGTGTTCATAAATTATCTATAAAATGTCTCACGTTATGGCACATGATGATCTTGCATTATCAGTTCACGCACGGTATCAATGTTCTCTGGCACAACGGCCGTTTTTGGACGACCTTTACGACCTTCGTCTTTGAGCGAGCGTCGGCCACGATTGCATTCATTAAGCCAGTTTTTCACAGTGCTATAGGATGGTGCTTTATCGCCATACAAAGATTTAAGTTCATCGATGCACTCTTGTCGTGATAATCCACGTCGAAAGTTGTGAAAAATGATCGCACGAAAATGTTCACGAATTAATTCCATTTTTTTGCCAAATTGATTGTTTCAAGTCACTGTAAACAACACAAATGATGGTCGTACGTCAAAACGTTCAGAGTACGTTTAAGCGAAAAACTGTGAAACATTCCAATGGAAATGTCAGATATCGCCAGGAAACACTAAGTAAGAAATACTTAGTAGGGATATAAATACTGTTACAACATTGAACACACCCATATGAATAGTAAAACTGAGCAAACCCCGTTAATGTCATATGGGTTTTGAAAGCTAACCTCAATAGCGTTAGTCTGTAACGGGATTTTTAAATTGTTTCAACTTTCATCATGGAGTGGTCAGATAATGAGAACCCTATCGCTGTAATAGCGCTTTTCAAGTGTGAAATGAAAAAAGCGATATTTTCAAAACGCTCCGGCCACTAGTGATTAGCTGCATGTTCGTCTACCGATGCATAAAACTGTTTGAGGAGACTGGAGATGTAAAAAACCGCAACCGGTCGGGCCGCCCATGCTCTGTTCGAACACCGCATGTCATCAATGCCGTTAAATCAAGAATTCACAGAAATACGCTCCGAAAACAGAAAATCATGGCCCGTGAGATGAATATCACGCAAAAGTCCATGAGTCGAATCATTAATAAATAATTGGGACTTGGGGCTTTCAAACGACGTACCGGACATTTATTGACTGCAGCTTTAAAGAAAAATAGGATTGGAAAATGCAAACGTCTTTTGGTGAAGCACGCTGATAACTTGCACAGAAAAATTTTGTTCACCGATGAAAAAATTGTTACCGTTCAAGAAAAATTTAACAAGCAAAATGATAGTGTATGCGCGGTCATCTGAGGAAGCATCTGAACAAATCCCAAGGGTGGAAAAGGGTCATCACCCAGCTTCAGTAATGGTTTGGTGGGGTGTCTCTTACGATGGGGTCACTGACCTGCATTTTTGCGAACAAGGAGTCAAAACATCAGCTAAAGTTTTTTCAGGACCATGTATTCTTTTACACTGACGGTTCTGTCATGGATGGTAGGGCCGGCTTCGCAGTCTTAGGCGAAAACTGCATGACACAGAAAAGTATTTATGACTATGCATCAATTTACACATCTGAATTATTAGCGATCAGAATGAGCATTGAGCACACTAGGAATAATTATCAATGTTAGAAGATCCTCATTTTATCAGATAGTAAAAGCACGTTGAAGGGTTTAAGTGACCCCTTCAGTAGAAACATTCTTATTCAGCGACTGAGATCAACCCTGTCTAAAATGCCTAATAATCAGGTGACTTTTATGTGGATACCAAGCCATCTATATATTGTTGGGAATGAGAAAGTTGACCAAGTGGCAAAAGGGGCCCTGACATTAGACATCGATCCTGAAATTGGGATCCAACTTTCTGACTATAAAGGACCTATCAAGAAATAAATATTTGGACTCTGGAACGAGATATGGAGGACAGATAACCAGACAAAACTTTTTCACATTCAGGACTGTGTCCAACCTAGATACAACCAACCTAGCTTTCCTAGACCAAGTTAAACTAAACAGACTGAAAATTGGGCACTGTCTACTTACACATAGGCATCTGATTGAAAAATCACCTCCACCCCAATGCAACTGTGGTCAAACATTAACCGTATACCATATATTTAACGAACGCAACAATTCTCAAGAAAGTAAAAATAAATATAAAATCAGAGATATTAAAATCTTATTAAACGAAAATAAATTCGATACTGTCAAAAAATTCCTTACTGAAATAAATTTATATAATTCGATTTAACTTTAGAATGTAAAACCTATGAACATACATACATACACACATACATAGTGTATAGAAATAATCAATATATTGTATTAATAGAAATAAGTTTATAGTACATAGATTTGATTTTGTATTTCCATTTTAATAATTCAGGGTCTATATAACCTTATTGTGTTGGGACCCTTTTAAAAATTGAAATTAATAATAATCAGCCAAAGTTTACCAAGAAACCGTTTTGGAAGCTGTTGTGAAGCCTCTTAACAATTCCCTGTTCCTGTGCCGACCCATAAAGCTAAAACGTCCCAGGCCTGGCTTCGAAACAATTTGCCAGCGTTCATTTCCTCTGAAGAACGGCCCTCAGGCAGTCCAGATTTGAACCCATTGGATTACAAATTGTGGACGGTTTTAGAGGACAAGGTTTGCCACAAAAGATACCCCAACATTGGATCTCTTTAGACTGCTTTGGTTCGAGCTGTGGCCAATTTACCAATGGACGAGGTTCGTGCGTAAAGGCAAAAGGCGGACATTTTGAATAAGTAGATTCTTTTTGGATACAATATACGAGTAATGGCCACAGTATTTTGGGATGCAAGGGGTATAATATTTATTGCTTATCTTGAGAAAGGAAAAACTATAGATAGTGAATATTATTGTGCATTATTGGATCGGTTGAGTGAAGAAATCAAAATAAAACGACCGCATTTAGAAAAAAAAAGTTCTTTTTCATCAAGATAATGCTCCTTCACAAAGTGCATTTTTAACTCAACAAAAACTGGCCGAATTACGATTTGAAATTGCTCCGCATCCACCATATAGTCCAGATTTAGCTCCTTCTGATTATTTCTTATTTCCAAATTTAAAAAAAATTCTCGGTGGCAAAAAATGTTCGTCCAATAGCGAGGTTATTGCTGAAACTGAGGCATATTTTGAAGGTCTTGAAAAATCTTATTTTTCGGATGGAATTAAACAACTTGAAAAACGTTTGATGAAGTGTATTGAGTTGGAAGGAGATTATGTTGAAAAATAACTAATAATAATCCAAAAAAAAAACGGTTATTTTTATGTTAGGCCAGTTACTTTTGCGGTCGCCCTCGTGCATCAATAAATATATTAAAAAATATTTGGTCCAGAACATTCAGTACTTTTTATTTTACAGCATAAAACGTGTGTAAAAGTATTTATGTTTCTACTAAGTATATATAGCAACCCTCGTAGTGCTACGTTTGAACAATATTTATATTGCCGCAACCATACTATTGTCAAAATAAAACTCATAAAACAATACTATGGTTGTGACGAACATAATTTCACTGTAGAGAACATGTTATTGTCACCGTGACCATATTGTCACCATATCTTTTCACTGCGTGTATACCGATTCACAATACACGCAGCGAAAAGATATGGTGACAATATGGTCACGGCGATCTGGCTGATAATCAACCGAGTATTGACGATCAGGCCAATACTCGGTTGGTTGGCCTGATCGTCACTACTGCTATTTCAATGCACACAGCTGTCGGGTATTGTTACGATAATTGAAATAACAGCAAACGGCAACGCCGAAACGGTGAGCTCCCTTAATTTGTTATAATATTATTGTTGATGTCGTCGTTATTGTTGTTGTTCACATTCAGTCAAACATTGTTTAAAACAAATGTACGCTTGAGAACACCAACTGCAGCCACAAATCAACAAAAAAGCAACACTAACTATTGTACATGCGAGAAGAAAACAGAGAACGAAAAAAAACCAACAGAATTGAACCCGGTGGACACACTCATGCATGGCTGTGAGTGAGTGCAAAGGCACTCAATCAGCTCAATTCGCGACTCATTTGTATGGAATCGCTCGCATTGGAAACGCTTCTCAGCGAATGCAAGCTAAGCCACAGCATACCCATAAAGTCTGCTCATTTGCTCAGTGATGGGCCCCGTTCAGCGGTGTAACCCTCTCCCATCCCATACACAAACACACGAGAAGGTCTGCTTCGATAGCCAGCGAAATGTCTGTCCGTCCCAAACTAGAATTGAGTATAAACTGAACGACGGAGAACCTGTCGCATTTAATTGTATTCCAAAACCGGCCAAGTTTTTAACAAACCTTTGTAGACTGCAGACGCGCAAAGACAACAAACATTCACAACGTTAAGAATTCAAAAAACAAACTAAACAGAATAAAATATTATAGTGAAGAACTAAAATAACAAAACGATCGGTAATGATTGAAAGAAAATTTAAATAAACTACTAAATAGTTTTGAAAAACACAAAACATCTAACAAATTTTTTCTTAAAGTGTGTTATTTTTTTATAAAACTTTTTAAAAATCTAAAAACTCAATTAAATAACCTGCGCATTTTTTTTTAATTTCAGAAATTTTTGTTCGAGAAAATCGCAGAAATATAGAAAAATCTTCCCAAAAAAATAAAAAAGAAAAATCATATCAGACACACACAAATCAATTTATTGTCTGAATTGAGAAAAAAAAGGAAAGAAAGCGAAAAATTAAATAAATTTTTGTGTGAGTGCATTGAAGGCGAATAAAAAGGAAAAGTAAAGCAGCCGCTGAAAAAAAACAATTCTAACTGACAAAATGAAATTCTTCATTGGTCTACTTCTTGCCACCACATTGGCTTTGAACGGCGTGCTGTCATTACCAGGTAAGTGGGTCAGAATGTTGTCGAATTAACCGACAGAATTAATTATTTTCATGCGTACTTTCGTTCCATTTAAGTATATGGTGATATGTACACTAGGTCGGCTCAGTCAACAATGAGAAAGTTGACCTTGGCTTAGTTCGAATATATTCCTTCAAAAATACCGCATGTCCAACAACAAGGTTTTCAGAAAACCGGCATTGCGTTTTTGTTTTAAAACCATGTTTTTGAAAAAATCGACTGTCGAGTTTTTTAAAAGTAAAAACCGGCATTAAACGACATTCTGGTTTTAGCCGGACTTCGGAAATTATTTTCCGAATCAGCAGTAAAGCAATAGTGCCCTGCTCTTAAATTACCCAGATTTTGAATAAAAGGTTATACAGGAGGGGCCAAAAGTTAGCAGGAGTCTAAAATCTTTAATAACTTTTTCGTTTATTAATTCTTTTTTTAATTTTTTCCCCAGATTATAAGGGGTGGTTAAATTTGAAGGGTCGATAATGAATGGGAACCACACCTAAACGTCAAGTTTTTTTTTCTGCATTTCGTGCGATATTTATCAATTTCAGACTAACTCAATTGGAACCATGTAAAGATACAAAAGCGACCAGGATTGGTGGCAAGAAATGGCAACAGTGGATGATCAATTTTCGAAGAAAATCATCTTCGGTGATGAGGCACATTTTCACCTCAGCGGATTCGTCAATAAACAGAATTGCCGCATTTGGGCGAATGATAATCCAAGAGTGATTGTCGAAAAAACAATGCACCCACAAAGAATGACTGTTTGGTGAGGTTTATGGGCTGGCGGCATTATCGGGCCGTAGTTTTTCCAAAATTAAGTCGGCCAGGCAGTTACTGTGAATGGTGTTCGCTATTGTGAGGTGATAACGAACTTTTTATGGCCCGATATGGATGTGGACGATATCTGGTTTCAACAGCACGGTGCCACTTGCCACACAGCTAACGAAACAATGGCTCTTTTGCGCGACAAATTCAATCGGCCCTTAAAATTTGACAACCTTTTATAATATACAAAATGGAAATTTTTTAAACTAAGTGTGAAAAATAATGTCACTTAAATGATCCCCGTTTTCAGCTTCGCAATGATTGGCTCATTAAAGAGCATTTTCTATAACATCTTTCAAAATTTGTGGCTGTAGCGTTCGAATTTTTGCAACAATGTTGGCCTTGAGTTGCAGGATTGTCTCGGGCTTGTCAACATATACTCGCTCCTTTAAACAACCCAAAAGAGAAAAGTCGGGTGCTGACAAATATGGCGATCTCGCTGGCCAAATAATTTACGTATTTCTGGAAATTATTCGCTCTTGTGTTTTGGCACTGGCTTCGTCCTGCTGAAACCACATCTCCGGTCTGTTTTCAAAAGCAGGACGTAAAAGATTTTCTATCATAAACCGATACCGCTCTCCATTTACGATTACAGCACTTCCATCTTCATTCTCAAAGAAGTAAGGCCCATTGATATTTGCAGATGTGATCCCACACCAAACTGTACACCTTATGGGGTGCAATTGGCGTTTGATGAATGGCTCTTGGATTTTCAGAACCTACAGTTCTGGTTATTAACAAAGCCATTCAAGTGAAAATGAGCTTCATTACTCATGCGTTTTTCGTAAAAATATTTGATCGCTGATTTAAAGAATAAAATTCTACTATTCTGGTTCTTTGTTCTGTTGTTAATCTTTCCATTATTTATTCTCCAAGTGTTATTTATATAATCTGAAAAAAAATATATATAAACGAAAAAGTTATTAAATTTTAAACCCCAATGGTAACTTTTGGCCCACCCTGCATTTGAATTTGTGATTTTGGTACCCATAAGCCATGTTTAATTTGATCAGATTTTCGGACTTGGGAATTATCACTGAAATTTAGCCAAACTGCAAAAATAATCTTATTTGTATCTTTCTAGTTGATACTAAAGCGTATTTTTTTTTAAGACGTGTGGTTTTCAAGAAGAAATAAAACGCGTTTAATTTAATGTTATGACCAAGAATTTAGCTTTAATATAAATATAAGGGTTTGGCATTATGTGATTATGGGCAAGTGGCCGCCGCGGCTGTCTTGAATAAATTCCAGCCGAGATTCCCCATTTTCCACCACTTTTTGCAGCATTTGGGTCCGTATGTCAGCCATAACGCACCGAATATTATCTTCTTAGCCGTCAATAGTGTCGGGATAATCTGCGTAGACAAGCGATGTCTAATAACCCCACAACAAATAGTCCAGCGGTGTTAAATCGCACGATCTAAGAGGCCACGCCAAAGGCCCACGACGCGAGATAATGCGTTCACCAAAAGTTTTCTTCAATAAATTGATTGTTTCGTTAGCTGTATGGCATGTAACGCCGTCTTGTTGGAACCAAAGTTCTCCACATCAACATTCTCCAATTCAGGCAGGAAAAAGTCATTAATCAGGGCTCTATAGCGTTTCCCCTTGGCTGTAACATTATGGCCGACTTCATTTTTGAAGAAATATGGACCAACTACTCCCTCTGCCCATAGAGCACACCACGCATTGACTTTTGAGGATGTAACGGCGTCTCAACTATGGCTTGTGGATTTTCATTACTTCAAATACGACAGCTTCGGTTATTAACGTACCCATTCAACCAAAAGTTAGCTTCAGCGCTGAACAAAAATTTTCTTGTAAAAATCACGATCGTGGCCATCTTGTTTTGGGCCAATTCACCGAACGTGCGATGCGCTTGATGGTCTGGTCGTTCGGCTTCAAAACCGAACCATTATTTTGGTAATAAATTTCTACGATTTGCCATCGTCGTTCAGCAGTAAGTCTATTTGTCATGAAATGGCAAACCAAACCGTAAATCAACAGACAGCTGCCAAAAATCCCAACTCCGAAAAAAGTGTGACGTCTAAAAAAACACCCGTTAGTTATTTTGTAGTTATTTTAAAGCCATGGGGCAATTTTTTAGGCCCCAGACAATTTTTACGTGGATTATATAACGGAATTAGCCTATAGGACTCGAATCGGTCCAAAATTTGTTGTTTGTTAATCGAAATATACCATACCAAATTTGATTGAAATCGAAATTAAAATGGATGTTTTAGAGAAGTTGTATGTTATATCGGGAGAGATATTTAAAATATAAGAAAACGTGGACCCGTATTACCCATTTTTATCTGAGCTGATTACTTATCGATCGTTATGAACTGTAACCAATTTCATCAATATTGGATGTACTATGTGGCTTCTAGAGCTAAAGGCATAAATCGGTTAAACATACGAGTATGTGCGGGCTACATATAAATATTGACCGATTTTCATAAAAGTAAACCGTCTTTGACAAAAAATTTGCTTTGCAAATTTCATGAAGATCGGACAACAATTGCGACCTGTAGTTTGAAAACAAGCTTTAGAATGACAGCAGACGGAAGGAGGATGGATGAATTCGTCAAAGCAGGCAATAATAAACTATAAATTGTTATAAAATAATCAATCCAATACAATAAAATAATAATTTACTTTACCTTGACGTTGTAAAATTTCTTTGACTATAAGGTGATCAATCTAGAGGTATTTTTTTCAAAATAAAAAAACAAAATTCAAAAGTTCAAATCAAGCGTGGATTCTTTACTGTTCATTCGAATGGACATTTAATGCATTTTATTTTTTTGATTATAATTTCCTTCAAATGTTGGCCGCAACTATGCCTCAGGGTGTCCATTCTGTGGCTCCAATTTTGGATGACTCGTTTAAGCATGGCGTTAATGACATACAAAGTGGTTTTCGCGGTGTAAGTCTTTCCATGATGTATTGTATTGTTTGCCTTTTCATCATAAAGAAAAATAATTCTTAAATGCAAATCAATGCAATGCCTAATATTTAGTATAGATCGGTAAACTAGAAGAAACCATGTCGGCAGCACTCATATATGGTACCGAAGAGCCGTCCCACACCAACGGCGAAACGTGCGTCTAACAGATGATGTGTTTGCTTTAATTTCGCTGACTTACTTTTCCTTCCCTCTATGACAAACAACAACAAAAAACCTGATCTTATTAGCTTGTGGAGTAATTCACTCGTTCAAAAAAAATAAAAATAAAGTTTAACACAATTCAGTCGTAGTCTGTGAAAAAATGCCTCTAGATTTATCACCCGTAACAAATTTGAAAATAAAGGGTGTTTTTTATTGAGGTATAGAACTTCGAATTGAAATAAAACACAAGAAAATCGTTTTAATGTCCATCAATTTGGCTTTATTGGAAGGATAATTTTATGCCATTAATGTTTAAATATGATTTCGGGCATGTGGCCGCCGCGGCTGGCTCGAATAAAGCCAATTCTACAGGTCCAATTTTCAACCACTTTTTCGAGCATATGGGGCCGTATGTTGGCAATAACGCCACGAATGTTGGCTTCCAAGTCCCCTAACGTGTTTCTGGTTTGTTGGCGTAGACGAGCGACTTCACATATCCCCAAAGAAAATAATCCAATGGTCCATGTTAACCGATCCATGGTTAACCGAATTAATTGCTCTGATGGACGATTATGTCGACCATAAAATGAACGGAGCTTGCGGTGAACTTCGCGAACTGAACCATTACTTTCGAAATAAATTTGCACGATTTGTAAGCGTTGTTCTTTTGTCAACCTGTTCATGATGAAATGGCAAACCAAACTAAATATTAATCACTTGACAGCTGACAAAATGGCCGCCAGTTAAAAAAGTGTTGCCAACTTAAAGTTCTATACCCCAATAAAAAACACCCCTTATATGGACCATTAATTCCACCAGCCCATAAACCGCACCAAACTATGGTTTTCGCTGTGCAAATTTTCCCATAATGAAATGGCCGAAAAGAAAAATGAATAAAGTTTAACAAAAAATTAATAAAGTAATCTGTGGAAAAAAACGCTATTAAAGAAATACCTCTAGATTAATTAACCTTTATTAGTTTTATCTGTTTTTACGAAATTGGCGATGAATTTTCTTCGTGTTTGATTATCTTTTTGGATACATAACCAAATCCATATGTTTTTAAAAATGAGGGTGTGTCAAGTTAGATTTTTTTTTTTAAAAAATAAGTATGGTAACTCGCACTCGTTTGTTAAGAGACTCGAGGCCAACTCGCACCAACCAAGCTACTGCCATACAAATGCTAGTTTAGTAACCTGAAAAGAATACAGATATTAGATCCGATATTGCTCAAATTTGGATAAGTACATTGTAAGGGAGATTTGTAACTAACCCTCTTAAAAGTTGCCCATATTTTCGTATAGCGCCAACACATCGGCTGCTCCTTATCTGCTGCTCTAAAAAAAAAACAAAAATATTTATGATTGTGCTACGCTACGGCCAACCAGTAGCAAAACACGGTGAAATTGGACCAATTGATTCATGTTTTCCTATAGCAATGTTTTTCAAACCACTGTGAAATTGAACCAATTGATTCATGTTTTCCTATAGTCCCTATACAAACGACACACCTGATTAAAGACCCTGTCGCACTACAAACCACATGTTAAATCCAATCTTGCAAAAACTAAGTTCAGTGCGTAAAGTGCAGCCTATAATTAACCGCGGTGAATAGGTGCACTTGTACAGATTTGAGGTCTCGCCTCTTTAGAAGACTTATTTCTAATAAGATCTTTGTTCAAATCCCTGCACAAGCGATGAGTATTATGTAGGGCTCAGTAGTGTACATTTATGTTGGCTACGAACGACTGTAGATTTTCTACTTATTTCGTTTTTAATTGGAAGACTGAGCCTGCCTAATGTACAAACGAAGAGCCATGTATGCGAGTTGAATTCTTATTTATTGTCGGCTGGATTGAATAATTTATTGTTAATGAAATCTACGAATGTGAGTAAACAAACAGATTTGTTGGCGTTTAATTGTAAACATAAGCTAGACTTAATGTGTCTACAGTACGATACAACAAGTGAAGTGCAACGAAATTTTATAACATTAGGTGTGTTTTATGTAAAACAAAAAAAAAAATGTCCGCTTAAAATCTAGCTTGGGGGTTAATTGCAAAACCTAAAAGTGATTTTGTGTATTTATATTTTTTAACGTAGAATACAAATTGTTTCTTTTGAACAATTAAAAAAATAGTTTAGGGAAAAGCATATGGGCAAATCCTGCGTGACGAACGCTACATTCGTACGCGTTTTCGGATCAAAATATAAAAATTTTGTGGTCTTTCAAAAGAGATACATTCAACTTATACATAGTGTTTAGTGTGATTTGAGGGTACTTTCGAATGGCATTAAAAAAAAAATTTAACAAGTATAAGTTGCGAAAAAATTGATCACAAATTATTGTGACGCACGCTACAAAAAGTGGAAGTACCTTTGAAGGTTGAGGTATGTTTTCGTAATTTTTAGCAAATTTTGCATAATAAAGCCCACAAAATGAAATACATAAAAGAAAAGAGATGAATATAAGAGGAATATAAAATGACTTACTTGCAGCAAAAAATTTTTGTAGTTTTTTATCAATAGCCATGAACCCTTTGTGACGCACGCTACGTGACGCACGCTACATTTTTTCCAGTAGTATATAAATAAAAACAATTGTATTTATTTTAACAAAACAATTCATATTCTTTTTTAATAACATTACTGAATCAATATTTCATGTTTATAAATTAATTTATTAATGTATATATGTTTATAAATAAATTTTATATTTTAAAGAATCTGCCGTTAGTGCAATTTCGAGTACATTTTCATTGAGAGATGAAAAATAATGGTTACCCTTAATCCCGGGAATTCTCTTTACGTTAGCCCATCTCTCCGAAAGAAATGCAGTTGTATTTTTTATATATGTACTGCTAACATACAAAATAAAAATACCATCTATATTCATTTTTGCCAATTTAAAAAAATCATGGGCGTTATTAAGAACAATATTCTGAGCTTTCACCATTTGCCAAATTTTTCGCTTGACAACAGCTCCAATTCCGTCTACTGCACCCTTTCCGCGAGCAGTTGCAAAAAAATTCCACTCAAAGTGGCTCACATCAAATTGTTCTTTAAAAAACGGTATAGTACTCAAAATAAATTTGTTTTTAAACTGACTAGCACAGCCATCAGAAAATATAAATAACTTTGCAATAGGATTATTTTTTTTAAGTTTCTTTACAATTAATTTAAGAAAGCAATAAACATCATATTTATTGTGTGACATTTGATCGCTCGTGATTGCAAATGATCTTGTGGAATTGTGCAACCAGGCAACACAAGTAAATATGGTTACTTGGGAGTAACTAAAATGAGCAGACTGAATTTCATTTTGATTGAGGAGCCTATAGTTTTCCGCAAAATCTACATGCAGAATAGCTTCATCTTGTTTAATAGACATTTTTCGGTCTTGAAAGTACTTTTGCTGAGTCCGTTTAACATAAGTATGCAGTTTAAAGGCAGGTAACTGAGATTCCAATTCATTAATCAAATCAGTAATTGGTCCTTTCGTATGACTAATGACCATGCGTTTATCAACGATTCTCCAATGCTTCCATTCAGTAAGCTCTTCTAGCTGATTAATGTAAATTAAAGGGACAACAGCCTCTGTAATGTCTTTAATGCAATTGTTGCATTCATTCCTCATGCAAACTTCATTGGTTTCGTCACAACACACTTTCTTTAAAAACTTGCCAAAGTTAGATGGGAACAAAGGAAAAATTCGAAACATAGCTTCCAATAAAAATGAAAAATTTGCGTGATGCTGGCAAACGCACATGTTATGTGGAAGCTTACTAGATAATTCCACGTGTTTTGGTCGGTTGTTGTGAAATTTAGTACGTGAAATATTTTTTTCTGGAAACGTTGTTTTAAACAATTCATATGCCTCTGTAACTGTTATAACCATGAATCTTTTAGATATTGGAAGGTTCTTTGATTTTTTTATAAGTGTGGATTTTCTTGAAGCAGTTTCCGTAGAGATGTCATCATTATTGTAAAATTCATAAATCATTTTAGCATCTTCGTCAATCGTATTTTTTGTTTGAGCTTCTTCTTCCTCTTTCAAATACTTTTCTGTAAGCATTCTAAGAATTTCCTTTTTTTTTAATGTCTTTTGGTAACGCTAATTCCACTTTTTTTAAGGCCTTGTATAAGGTATTTTTGCACTTATATACACCATCCAACGATATTATTTGTTGCTCTTGCTGTTTTTGTTGCTTTATTTTCTTTCTATAACTTTCCATACGGCTTCGGTGATCAGCCTTTAGTTTTTTTGTCAACGAATCATCATTTTAAGTTTTTCTTTAAGATTTTTTCTATAAATTTTCATTCTTTTCGCATTTTTTAAACGTTCTATTTGTGTTAAGCTTTCACTTGATTGTATTTTTTTCCGATAATTTCGAGCACGCTCTGCACAGGTCTTCATTTTTTTCTACAGCTTAAATAAACTTGTTAAACACCGACAATCCAAACAAGACTGAAAGACAATTGCAGATGATTCAAACTACACCAAAGGCTTAGACAACATGCAATTTACCGTTTGAGAAAAGGGATCGCCAAGCTGTACGAACCATTAGCGGAGCAATCATTTCCTTGGCGTGGGGGGGGGGCTATACCCCTCAACCCAGACGGAATTATTATTATTCATCAATGTGTCTAATCTAGGGGTGGCCAAAAAATTCGTTAACCCCCCCCCATGCTACGCCTATGGTACCAACAAAGTATACGAAATTGTTGTTCCTCTGCTCATTATTATCCGCGAAGAATAGATTTGAGAAGCGAATAGAAAAGAAAACAAAAAAAAATTGCATCGGTTTTTGTTGTAATTGTTGGGAGAACTCAAATCGTGACGCACGCTACAGAAAATAATATGCTGTATATATTTTTTTTTAAATTGTAGAATTTAAATTTTTTATTTACTTAAAAGCAAGCTATTAATGTAAAGTAAAATTATAGATAACTTAAAAAAAAAAAATTTTCTCTACTTACAATATGAAAAAAACCTTATTTTCCGTGACGCACGCTACAACGCATGGGCCTGGCATTTCATACCAAATTTTACTGTTTCCAAAATAGTAAAAAAAAATTTTTTTTATTAAAATTGAAGAGAATTGAGCAATAAACAATATTGCTTTCGATGCGACCATCTATGTTAACATTAAAGTACTGATATGAACACGTAAAAAATGTTACTTTTTTGTATAACATTAACAGACCTGAGGTAGGGTAGGATTTGGTACTCATTTTTGTATTAAGGGTGATCGAAATATATTTTTTTTTATATATTTATAAAAGTATATATCTAGTCTAATGTTGTATTAAAAAAAAAGTAAAGTTGGATTAATTTGAAAATTTTCTGGTTGGTGGACTGTTTCTGGGACTTGCCCATATGTGACACGCAAAATAGAAAGGGACCTAAGGTTAAAAACCAGTTTTGTTCAAGAGAGCCATTTTAAAGATTAGGTCCCTTTCTATTTGCGCTTAGAATCGTCGACACTTTCATAAAACGCGCATATCTCTGGAAGGGAACACTTTTGGGGCATGGGATCGGTATCATTCGATGCTCAGATGTTGTCCACATCAAAAAAAAAAAGTGAAAAGTTGATGTAAATTTTTGTTTAGGAGAGTCATTTTAAAGATTAGATCCCTTTCTGTTTGCGCTTAGAATCGTCGACTTTACTTTCATAAAACGCGCATATCTCTGGGAGGGAACACTTTTGGGGCATGGGATGCTCAGATGTTGTCCACATCAAAAAAAGAAAAAACAAGTAAAAAATGTTAAGTTTGGCCGTGCCGAACTTTGGATACATTCCACCAGATACCCAAATAAAACCAAATTTGGTGCGGAAGTGTGTTCTATATAAAAATCTTTATGTGCAAATTTCATTTCGATAGGTCAAGCTTGTGGTGAGTTATCGTCATATTATTTCTCAAAGCCCCTGAGACCGTTTGTGCAGGAGGTACCAGTAGGACTTAGCCCCTGAGACCGTTTGTGCAGGAGGTACCAGTAGGACTTTGCCGATCTCAACAGAATTTGGCGCAGAGGTGTGTTCTATATAAAAATCTTTATGTAGACAATTTCATCTCGATAGGTCAAGTTTGTAGTGAGGTATTGTCATATTATTTTTCAAGGCCCATGAGACCGTTTGTGTGGGAGGTACCAGTAGGGCCTTTCCGATCTTAGCCAAATTTAGCGCAAAAGTCTGTTCTATATATTAATCTTTATGCCGAAAATTTCGTCTCGATAGGTCAAGTGTGTGGAGACTTATTGTCATATTATTTTTCAAGGCCCATGAGACCGTTAGTGTGGGAGGTACCAGTAGAACTTTTCCGATCTCAACCGAATTCAGTGTAGAAGTGTGTTTGTTGTATATAGAAATCTTGATGTGTAAAATTTCATTTCGATAGGGCAAGTTTGTGGTGAGTTATATTATTTCTCAAGGCCCATAAGGCCGTTTGTATGGGAGGTACAAGAAATGGTGGCACAATCTAAACCATTTTTACATAGATGATTGCGCCTATATAGAGATTATTATTTGCAAAATTTCTGTGATTTTGCTCAAGAAACTGGACGGATATTTCCAAATAAAAAACTAATTTTTATGAGGTAGTGTCGGTTGAGGGTCTCCAACACCAACTTCCCGTAGAGCTATATAACCCATTTTTAATACCAACCATGCTAGGTTAACTACACATGTCTGTGCCAAATTTCTGCTCCCTAGCTGTTTTCATGCAGGCTCTATCTTGTTTTCAACAGACGGACAGCCGGACAACATGGCTAGATCGTCTTAGAATTTTACGAGGATCAAGAATATATATACTTGGGTCTCCGATGATTATTGTTGGGTCTCCGATGATTATTTCAAGGTGTTACAGACAGAATGACAAACTAATATACCCTCCATTGTATGATGGAGGGTATAAAAATGAAAATTGATTTTTTTTACCCTTAGGTCCCTTTCTCTATGCGCTGTCACATATGCGGATTTATCTGGGATTAATTGTGTCTTACTAAGGGATTAAGCATTTATAAGTGTTTATTAGTTAAATATTTTTTAATGAAAAGTTTTTAATGGAATTTGTATCAAATATACGAATTTAATTTCAATTCACCTACAGGGTGGCGCACCAATTGTGCTTCAATAAGAAATTCAAATAACTTTTTTTAAATTAATTTCATTTATTAACTTTTATTGTATAGTAAATCCAATTTAATTTTATATGACTAATTGTGTTGAAGATGATAGTCCATAAATGACCTCCATGCTAATCCACGCATATGCGACACTTGATCAGAAAATTATTCATTGCGGCCCGATGGGTTGAAGTTGGGATCGCTTCAATTCTTACTGCTTCAATGGACTGCTTTAAATCAATCATATTCCTTGGTTTCGTTTTGTACACCTC
This sequence comes from Hydrotaea diabolus, assembly GCA_963513945.1. Taxonomy (NCBI): domain Eukaryota; kingdom Metazoa; phylum Arthropoda; class Insecta; order Diptera; family Muscidae; genus Hydrotaea; species Hydrotaea diabolus. The sequence continues at coordinate 163,430,257 of OY740717.1, forward strand.
TTGCTTGACATAACTCCATAAAAAAAATTTGGTCCAGTCAGGTCCGGTGACCTTAGGGGCCCAGCGAAAAGGGGAATTTTCGGATATTATTTTTTTTGGGAATTTCCGTTGGAGCTCTGCCATAATCGGTCTGGCTATACGTGCAGTTGCTCCATTTTGCTGCAATCAAATGCTATTAAATCGGATACGTCTTCGGCGCAATTCTGGGTAAAAAATTCTTGCAACATAAATAACGATCCCCATTGACAGTCACTGTTGCTCCGTTTTCTTCAAAGAAGTATGACCCTATCATCTTGATGAAAATGCGCACCACACAGTACCTCGTTCTGGGTTCAGATCCGTCTAATGGAGTATTTGTGCATCAGATTAACTCCATATAATGCAATTTTGCTTGGTTACGTTGTCGTTTAGATCAAAATGGGACTCACAGACATAAATAAACAATTTAAGGAGTTGTTGTCTTTTTCGGTCATTTCAATAATTTTTCGGCCAAATGCCATTCGAATAGGTAAATCCCGAGGGTTTAACTTGCTTGTAATTTGAACTTTGTCAGAAACAAGTTAAAGTCGTCATTAGTTATCCGCGACTGCAATTTGCGCCGATAAGTTTCAAGTCGAAACGCTGGGATTTGCCTGAATTGACGATGCTACAGCCGCGATGGTGCCTTGAACCCGAACATAGGGATCTCGATGGTACGGCCTTCCTTCGATGCTTCCAGTTCTGGCATACATATTGACCAGCCCTTATAATGGCCCATTTACTCGGGGTAGTTTGTTCAAACTTTCGCCTTAATTCCCTTCGGACGGAAATGCGTAGTGTAAAGCATACCTCTGCACTATCCGAATCCGATTTTCGGTAACCCAAGCATTAATTTTAATATATCTAAATACTTATCTTCCAAATCAAGCTGTTCTATTCTTCAGCCATTTTAATAATATTTTTTGTCAAAATTCTTTTCGAATAGGCAAATCCATAGGGTTTAACTGGCTTGTAATTTGGACTTTGTCACAAACAAGTTTGGGTAGTCATGAATTATCCGTTGTAATGACTGCAATTGGCGCCGATAAGTTTCGAGGCGAAACGCTTTGATTTGTCTGAATTAACGAAGCTACAGCCGTACCTTGAAACCGAACATAGGGATCCCGATGGTGCGGTCTTCGTGCGATGCTTTCAGTTTCGGCAAACATGTTAAGCAGCCTTATAATGGTCCATCTACTCGGGGGAGTTTCGTCAAACTCCCGCCGAAATTCCCGTTGGGCGGAAATGCAGGACTGCAAAGCATGGTACTTTTTTCGGATCCCAGGCATTCATTTTAATAAATCTAAATACTAATCTAGCAAATAAAATAAAGTATAAGCCGATTGCTCACACATAAAAAGGTTATTAGGTTTTGTTTTTGTAGCACGTTTCGTGCGCCACCCTGTAGCTCAGTTTGCCTGGGGTGACCTGTCATTGTTAGAATCAGACCAAATTTTAAAATTCACCTGATCGATTTTATTCTATCTTTCAAACGTCACACAGATCGACGAACCAAATCGTCTTTAAACTATACGAAGACACAAACAGAAATTCTGTACTTATATCGCTACACTGGTCCCACCAAACTCTCAAACGTCCCAGTAAACTCTTCTTCAAAATCCCTTAATCCAAGTCGGTTCGAACTTTTCACACTTATCAACGATTTGTTTTTTCAAAATTGAGCGTAACACTAGACGGCAATAAAAACATGTTGGCAAAACCCCATCATCAAATCACAGAAAACCCCCTTAAGTTAAGCGCTGATTCATATAAATCTATCCAGATAGGTCGTCGGATCATTAAGGTTCACCTAGAAGTCGCTATTGTCGATATGTATTCGTAACTGACAGCTGGTGTCAGCTTCATTCTGGGAACACCAGTCATCGTGAGAGAATTTAAAATATTTTTTTCTACTCGCCGTTGCATTTGACGGTTAATTAAAACCTGTTGATTGGGATTTTTTATAATTAATGGACTGAAATGTAGTCGCTTATGTCTAACCAGCGGCAATATTTACGACCGCAATAACGCGAATGCTATTGTGAAGAGTTTAATTTTTTGAAATAATTTAAAACAAATTTAAATAAATGTGTGAAATAAACACTTGCTTTGATATAAATGGACATTGATTTCTTTATAATAAAATGTGAATTTCTTAAGATCCGGAAATACTTAAATATTCGCTCGATGGGATGATTATGTCGACCGTAAAATGGTCGTAGCGCACTGTAACATTCTTGAATCGAACCAAAATTTTTGAAATATATTTGTTAAGGCAATGTTCTGGTACAGTACAATTAGTAAAAGATTAACCACTACATATATGACAGCGCATAGAGAAAGGGGCCTAAGGGTAAAAAAATAATTTCCTTTTTTTTCTTCTTTTTTTTTTAATGTGGACAACATCTTAGCATCGAATGAGACCGATCCCATGCCCCAAAAGTGTTCCCTCCCAGAGATATGCGCGTTTTATGAAAGTTAAGTCGACGATTCTAAGCGCAAATAGAAAGGGACCTAATCTTTAAAATGGCTCTCCTTAACAAAACTTTTCATCAACTTTTCTCTTTTTTTTGATGTGGACAACAACTGATCATCGAATGAGACCGATCCAATGCCCCAAAAGTGTTCCCTCCCAGAGATATGCGCGTTTTATGAAAGTGAAGTCGACGATTCTAAGCGCAAATAGAGAGGGACCTAATCTTTAAAATGGCTCTCCTAGACAAAACTGGTTTTTACCCTTAGGTCCCTTTCTATTTTGCGCGTCACATATAGAAAACAGGTTCTTTGCCACAACCGAATTTTTTGTCAACAGATTGGTTGAGGTTGCGTGCAACTCGAGTATTCCATCAGTACAACCGAATGTTTGTGCTGTGTATTTTTCAATAATTGAAACTGTGTCTGTAACGGTGGAACATACGAAGAAAAGAAATGAGGAAAAAGTGGCATGTCGAGAAAAATGACGATTGATGATTTTTACTGAAAATTAGCTTAAAGTCAGTAATAATCGAATTATTTAATTTTGAAACGCCTGTTCAAACCAAAACCAAATTATCTTTAAACAACCCGTTTGTGCTTATGATGAAAGTTAAGCTAGTATCACCAATATTTGGTTACAACAACAAAATGTTGGCAAAACTATTCGCTGCCACAACCATTTGGCAATTCTACAGTACGGTGACCTCATTTATCACCTTGTGGTAGTGTCGAACCGAATATCCATTGCAGTTATAAATATTTGGTGATTGCAACTGAAATTCTTCTATTGTACCGGTAGTTTTATTATTCTGACCGATTTCTATCTGATTTGTTTTTAGTGTGTAGGATTTTTCCTTTTGGTTAGTTGTTGTTGTTGTTGCAGCTTCAATGTGTTTCTCGTCTATTTTCCCCGAAATCCGTTTCTTCTAGATCCAGGTGCAAGAACCAGGCCATCGCAACAGGTGGGTCCAACCTCGGTACCACTTAGTAGGGACATAAATACTGTTACAACATTGAACACACCCATTTTAATAGTAGAACTGAACATACCCCGTTAATGTCATATGGGTTTTGAAAGCTGACCTCAATAGCGTTAGTCTGTAACGGGATTTTAAAATTGTTTCAACTTTCATCATGGAGTGGTCAGATAATGAGAACCGTATCGCTGTCATAGCGCTACTCAAGTATGAAATAAAAATGGAGATATTTTCAAAACGCTCCGGCCGCTAGGGATTAGCCGCATGTTCGTCTGCATAAAACTGTTTGAGGAGACTGGAGATGTAAAAGACCGCCACCGGTCGGGCCGCCCACGCTCTGTTCGAACACCGCATGTCATCAAAGCCGTTAAAACAAGAATTCACAGAAATACGCTCTGAAAACAGAAAATCATGGCCCGTGAGATGAATATCACGCAAAAGTTCATGAGTCGAATCATTAAAAAAGACTGAAAAAACCTGCCATGGACATTCCAGCGCCGGCCCATAAGGCTAAAACGTCCCAGGCCTGGCTTCGAAACAATTTGCCAACGTTCATTGCCTCTAAAGAATGGCCCTCAGGCAGTCCAGATTTGAACCCATTGGACTACAAATTGTGTACGGTTTTAGAGGACAAGGTATGTCACTAAAGATACCCCAACATTGGATCTCTTAATACTGCTTTGGTTCGAGCTGTGGCCAATTTTACAATGGACGAGGTTCGTGCAGCTATAAATACAGTTGCCAACATTTGAAGGTAATTATTTTCAAAAAATAAATGCCATAAAATGTCCTTTCAAATTACCAGTAAAGATTCCACACTTGATTTGAATTTTTATTTTTTTTTTTGTTCTGAATAAATACCTCTAGATGGATCACCTTATATTATAGCCACTTCCTGACTTTTTCACGATTCTCTTCACCAAATTATTGAAAAAACTGCAGTTTTGGCAGAGCTTTCGTTTAATATGAAGGTGGTTTCCTTTTATGCCCATTCAGTCCATTTTTTATGAAGTACACAGTAGAGATCAATCACAGAACACAGAGAGAACTGATTCGTATGATTGAGGTTGCATGCGAGATTTCTATCAGTACAACCGAATTGTTAGTTGGTGCTATGTAATTTTTAGTAATTGGTACTGAAGTTTCGGAGCAACATACTAAGTATTCTAACCTCTAGAAAATAATTTTTGAATCTAAATATCCACCTGCAACATTTGTTTAGCGGAAAAATATAAAATTTTTGTCAGATGCCTGTTTTCACTTCAGGTTTTCTAAAACATCGGAAGGGTCGGGTCGTGTTGTGGATTATGCATGATGATCATGAAAGATTTTTACTGAAAAATTAATTAAAAAAAATTAAATTGGCTTAATGTGAGTCAAACCCTAATTATTTTATTTTGGTAACGGGTATTTAAACACAGAAATAAATTACCAGTAAGTTAACAAGCCGTTTTAAGTTATTATGAACTTTTAGTTGTCTACCAATAATTGGTTACAACAACAATATGTTTGCAAACTATTGGTATTCACAACCATCAGTTGTGGCGTGTCCGTCTGTCTGCTGAAAGTACGATAGTGGTAAATGTTTTAGCTAGGGCCTTGACATTTTTTTTTATTATAATGTCTCATGATCAAAAGCTGTTTGAGTTTGTAAATGGGCCTAAACGGCCTAGATGGAAAATGATTTTCTTTAAGAGCCTAAAAGTACCTGGGAAAACAGCATACTTTTGAAATATTTCATAATGCAAAAGTATTACTACCACACTAAACATGGCTTAAATGGAGACAGTAGTACGGCTCTAAACTAATACCTCAAAAATTAAAAAAAAAACGTTGTTGAACTATGGGCTCTTTTGGCCCAAAACAGATCTTTACAAACATTTGCTAATAATCATGGAAATATTGATGTTAAAAGTTGATTTAATTTTATAACAATTTGAGTTGGGTTCGAACATCTGTATTAAAAAACAAGCCGTATGATCAAAATGAAATTAAAGCAAATTTCGCTACGACATCAAATACTTATTTTGCCCAAAAAAGGCCCTTATGACCAAAAGAAGCGACCATGGGCATATGGAATCTCAAATCAAAGCAAATTTTATTACGAACCCAAGAATGGATTAATTTGGCTTTGAGATTTGCGTCGGACTAATGAACCCAAAGGCCACAATGGTATTAATGGTCAAATCAATTAACAGACAATTTTACTACGAGTTTAAATATGGAGTTATATTTAGAAGATTTAGCTAATATGCGGCAGGCTCAATGATCGAATGGGTTTAAAAAGTGGCCGTTATAGTCAAAAAAAACGAATAATTGTAAATGTATGTGGGCTCGAATAAAGCAATCCGTACTGCTACTCTAATTCAAGACTTGGCTGAGTTTGAGGCGTAGTCTTATTGACCCTAGAGCCCCAAAAAAACGGGCCGCCTGGTAAAAAATGGTCAAAATATATTGACAGCAAACTCTGAAACAAGTTTTAGTATTTTTCTTCAGACTCGACAGTGAGGAAAGCTCGCAACCAAGGACCCTGGGGACTGAAAAAATTAGTTTCTTTAGATCAAAGTAAGCGCTTTTGGGGATAATTGCTATTTTTGCTATTTCAATAGCGTGGATTTGGTGGAAGATATTTGAAACTCGGTCGAGACGAACCAAAAGACGGGGTTTCTTGTTCTCCTTTTCGCTTTCGAAAGTTTGTATTTATTACAATTATTTTCTTCGAAGTACGTAACAACTGTGCAAGGTTTTTCGGTTTAACCTTCTGATGACCGCTTGAAATAATCTTAATTTTTCATACTAAGATTGAGAGCCTACATCTTTTTCAATTCTAATTAAGAACTGTAGAGAAATAAAAAATAATTACAATCATTTGTTTCATAATTGGATAATCAGTTATCATCTTGTCTTACGTACAAAACGATTACAATTATTTCGTGATTCCGGCTTGTAATACTTTCCGCAAGTGTTCCACTTAAATTTGCAACATTTTGTCATGTGATCACGAATAAAAATGAATGGCGAGATTCGAAAAACGAAGAAAGAGGCAAAGCGACAATTGGAAATGGTGAAATGAAATTATTTAAATTACAAACTATTAAAAAATATAAATTGAACTTGAGTTAATTTGCAACACATGACGGCCAAAACAGTTTCCGCGAAACGCTTCTTCACTCGTTGTGGCCGGCCGACCGCCTGACGCCGCACCAACCCATGCACCACGTGTGGCATCGCTGTTGGAAGTTGTAGGCATTCACTTTTTGGTTTTTGGGCCACAATAAAGTGAATGTCAGCCGCCACCACCTACCACCAACAACAAGAACAATGCAATCGATGTATGCATATGGCCTAAATGATTTTTTTTTGGCTTATACGAAAAACGTACAGAAAAAAAACAGAAATCTTTTAAAATGCCTCGTTTTTATAGCTCCTGTTGTTGGTTTTGTGTTTTAAAATTTATTTCATGTCTTTTTTTTTCATACGGGGCACACAAATTGGCAGCAATTAAAAGTAAAATTGTCGCACAGTCATAGGCGGGGCAAACCAAAATGAACCAAATGCCCACAGACGGTTGGTGGTGGTGGCCGCCAGCCGAGGGGGTAGTCGAATTAATTGAGCCATATAACATTCAACAAATATGACCAGATTTTCCACGAAATCCACATGGCATTCATACTTACTTAGTTTATAGGCGTTCTGTTTCTGTTTTCGATTTCGTTTCGTTGTTTTTCGCTACATTTTCACGCTCATTTGCATTAAATTGAAAATAAAAAATGTAAATAAAAAGTAAAATTCAATTCACTTTTGTGCGCCTCTTATTTATGGCGTTTATTAAGCAATGCTAGGTTGGCCGCCACAGTCTTTGGGATTCATCATAGGCCTCGGGGCATATCTACCGATGTGCCGAGGCTGTGCCTGGGTGCAATTTGTTTAAACAAATTAAAAATTTTGTCGGTGGTAGCCTGATTTTGTGTTTACGATCGTGGTTAATAGGCACATTTGATGGAGGACAATTAAAAATGTGCTGGCTATTTTTAGGGGGCTGCCATTTTTGGCTTTTTATTATAAAAAAAGAACATAAATTTCGAAATTATGACGCTTTCGTGTTTGCTTTATAAGTAGCACGGCGATGGTGACTATGCCACATCCCAGCAAACGAATTGGGGACTTATTTAGGAGGATAATGCTAAAAAGGGTACGCAGTACCGATGGCACAAAATATTAATGCCACGGTCAGGTAGTTCTTAGCATACAGGATGGGCGATTAGCCGTTTTAAATTTGAATTGAGTGCTGATAATTTTGAAAAAGTACTGATAATTTTTTAAAATTTTTGCTTTTATTCGAAAGGTTGAACTTTGTCATTTAATAATGGAACATAATATCATTTATTGCACAGTACAACACATGATTTCGGGACTCACTTCTGATAATAGTTTGTGAAAGTAGCCCCAAAAAGCAGAACTTCTGCATCATTCGTTTGGTCAAGGTACATCAAATAATAATTTAATAATTATTTTGAAGTTAGTAAGTATCGTATAGGGGAATTTGTCACGTTTTAGGCTCTTTTGTTTGTCATAACTCAAGAACCACTGGTCCAAATAAGCTGAAACTAATTTAAACATGTAAAAAATGTTAAGTTGACTGTGTCGAACTTTGGATACCCTCCACCATATTCCCAAATAAAAAACTTTTTTTTTTAATTTTTGTAATTTATTTAAAGCAATATAACTAATATAATTTATTATAACTTAAAATTAACATATTTTTTTTTGTCTTTTTTTATTATTTACACACAATATTTCTTATTAAGAAGCCTAAAAATTATTATAAATAAAAACTAAATGCCTAGCATCATGATGATTGTGAGCTGTAGAATACGTTTGAAATTTCAAGTCAAGTTTGCGATGAGTTATCCACATATTATTTCTCAAGGCCCTTAAAGTTGTTTGTATGGGAGGTATCAGAAGGGACTACCCAATCTCAACTCAAATTGGTCCAGAAGCGTGCGCTATATAGACATTTTTGTGTGGAATGACATATAGATAGGTCAAGTTTGTGGTGAGTTATTGTCATATAATTTCTCAAGGCCCATAAGACCGTTTGTATGGGAGGTACCTAACCTACCTAATATCTAATACCTACTACCTAATCTCAACCAAATTTGGTACGGAAGTGTGTTCTATATCTTTATGTGCCAAATTTCATATCGATAGTTCAAGCTTGTGGTGAGTTATTGTCATATTATTTCTCAAAGCCCATGATACCGTTTGTGTGGTAGGTGCCAGTAGTACTTTTCCGATCTCAACAGAATTTGGCACAGAGGTGTGTTCTATATTAAAATCTTTATGTCGAAAATTTCATCTCGATAGGTTAAGTTTGTAATGAGTTATTGTCATATTATTTTTCAAGGCCCATAAGACCGTTTGTGTGGGAGGTACCAGTAGGGCCTTTCGGATTTTAGCCAAATTTAGTCAAGTGTGTGGTGAGTTATTGTCATATTATTTTTCAAGGCCCATGAGACCGTCAGTGTGGGAGGTACCTGTAGGACTTTTCCGATCTCAACCGAATTTAGTGTAGAAGTGAGTGGTATATAGAAATCTTGATGTGTAAAATTTCATTTCGATAGGTCAAGTTGGTGGTAAGTTATAGTCATAATATTTCTAAAGACCCATATGGCCGTTTGTATGGGAGGTACAGGAAATGGTGGCCCAATCTAAACCATTTTTACATAGATGATTGCGCCTATATAGAGATTATTATTTGCAAAATTTCTGTGATTTTGCTCAAGAAACTGGACGGATATTTCCAAATAAAAAACTAATTTTTATGAGGTAGTGTCGGTTGAGGGTCTCCAACACCAACTTCCCGTAGAGCTATATAGCCCATTTTTAATACCAACCATGCTAGGTTAACTACACATGTTTGTGCCAAATTTCTGCTCCCTAGCTGTTTTCATGCAAGCTCTATCTTGTTTTCAACAGACGGACAGCCGGACAATATGGCTAGAACGTCTTAGAATTTTACGAGGATCAAGAATATATATACTTTGTTGGGTTTCCGATGAATTTTTCAAGGTGTTACAGACAGAATGACAAAACTAATATACCCTCCATTGTATGTTGGAGGGTACAAACAATTAAAAATTACATGCTCTTGAATATTATGTCTATCTCTTATGATGATGCAGACTCAGAACATGAATATGAACAACCTACGAAGAAAATAAGGTCATCAGAACCACAAGCGTCAACTTCAACGAGGATTGATAGTGACAATAATTGAAAACGTTCTAAATTTTGTTTCCATGCATAGACAACAAATAAAAATCTCATATTTTCTGTGGAAGATTAGCTGTAATATGAATCGGAATGTTTATTTTCATGCAAAATAAAGAATCAATAAAAAAGTCATCAATGTTTTTTCCAAAGAATTTTGTGCATATCTCGAGCAAATTTTTGAAATTCATACCTTCACTTAATTGTACATAAAAGCGAAACGCGTAAATCAATTTTGATGATGATCTATGTCTCATTTTGTTTATAGGTTATGTGACTTTACGTGAAAGTAATAGGACTTGACACTTTAGCGTTTTGTATTTTTTATGAATTCAAAAATAAAACTTTAATTTTTTAGGCAAAAAATATTTTTTTTCTTCATACATTTATTTCTAACTGCGAAACTGTTACTTATGTAGAGAAACGTTGCAGATTAAAGGAATTGTAATTTTTAATTTTTTTAAATTTGTTTCAGCTTATTCGGACTAGTGGTTCTCGAGTTATGACAAACAAAAGATCCTAAAACGTGACAAATTCCCCTATACGATATTTACTAACTTTAAATTAATTATTAAATTTTGGGGCTACCTTCACAAACAATTATCAGAATTGAGTCCCGAATCAATCACCTAAAATATGTTGTACTGTGTTAGACTACCACAACTGGCTGGGCAGTACCTCATCCCATCAACCCAATTTTTCAGTACATCTAATCTACGATTTCATGTTTGAGCTCTTCAATTGCCTCTGGATGTTTTGTAATAGCCACAGAAATTAATCCAAAGTACTCAAATCACAGATCCGAGGCAGCCAATTTGAAAGATATTTCAAAACTTTCTAAAAGTCAACGTTGTCAGGATGTAGGTTACCCTACTTAAGGTATGCTACACTATTTGGAGTAAACAGAACCCCAACACATTTCATGTTTTCAAATAAAATCTATTTTTGTAATAGTACTGAAAAAACTTAAACCAAAACAACAAAAAAACAAATATCTTTTTTCAAAAACAACCACTCATAAACACAAGTGCTGTTTTGTGTGTGTGCCACAATTTGTTGCAACACAAAAAAAAACGTAACTACGCCGCGTTTGTTTCGATTTTTCGTACAAATTGGATTTACTAGATACTTTTGTAGCTGCTGTTTTAGCGTTCATTTGCAGATATTCGAAGCGAATGAAAACAGTTTGAAGTGGCCTCTCAAATTCTATTTCGTTTTATTTGGATAGACAAATAAATTGAATCAGCCGATTATTAAGTAGGAATTTGTTGACATTGCGGTCGATCCAAAACGACCAGGGGATAAGCTATATTAGCTGGTCCGTAGTATCCTACAGGTTGGACTTTAAATTGTAAATGTTATGTGGTATGAACATGTGGGATCTACAAACCATTATTTGGCCTTGATTTTTTGAAAAATCATTTAGAAGTCCTCTGCTATACTCGTATAATACTTTTTTTCACTCTCTCTATTTATTATTCCTTTTTAGTTTAAGTGCAGCCAAGATTTGACAGCCGCAATTGTACGGAAATATAAACGAAAATCCGATTTAGACAAATGGTTTTGTTATAATTATTTGAATTGTTTCAATTATTTTTTTAATCAAAGTTGTTATTGACAAAAATGTCTCGAACCCGAATATTGTTCAAGTCATAAAAATAATAAAAGACCGAATAAGTGTAAGCAAAACAAAAACAGTTTTTATTTTGTTTAAACATTGATATCGTTCGTTCTTTTCTCTGAAATTGATTTTAAATATATTTTGCTCTTCTCAGACTTGGCGATAGTACGCTAGATTTGAAGACTGTGTGATTGCTTACTATCTCATGACCATGTGCGTCAAGATAAATTCGAATTTAACTAGCGGAGACACCAACCACCAGTACTAACAGAGGTCTGCTAAGCCCGTAGCAGAGGTCTGTTAAGAGGTTAACATATCCCCGTTAAATAGTGAAAAATTCATAAAAACACATTTCTTTACGTGTTTTAACAAAATAAAAATAAATCAAAATAAAAACTAGACGTTTAGTTTACGAAGCCAAAATAAAAATTACTAAAATAAATTTCAAAATATATAATTATTGAGGTTTTCTGACCTATAATCATCTGGAGGGCAGTAGTGCGTCCGACTGACGCCACATGGAACATTCTGGGCGTATAACATGGATATCACAGGAAAGCCCTTGGCGAGTACTTTCTGATCCCATTATTACATTTATCAAAAATCATACAGAAATATGGAATTTTTTGGATTTTCTGTTCCAAAATCAACCATAATATGGAGGGCAGTAAGTAGTGCGTCCGAGTGACGCCACGTGGAACATTCTGGGCGTATAACATGGATATCACAGGAAAGCCCTTGGCGAGTACTTTCTGATCCCATTATTACATTTATCAAAAATCATACCGAAATATGGAATTTTTTGGATTTTCTGTTCCAAAATCAACCATAATATGGAGGGCAGTAAGTAGTGCGCCCGAGTGACGCCACATGGAACATTCTGGGCGTATAACATGGATATCACAGGAAAGCCCTTGGCGAGTACTTTCTGATCCCATTATTACATTTATCAAAAATCATACCGAAATATGGAATTTTTTTGATTTTCTGTTCCAAAATTAAGCATAATATGGAGGGCAGTAAGTAGTGCGTCCGAGTGACTCCACATGGACCATTCTGGGCGTATAACATGGATATCACAGGAAAGCCCTTGGCGAGTACTTTCTGATCCTATTATTACATTTATCAAAAATCATACAGAAATATGGAATTTTTTGGATTTTCTGTTCCAAAATCAACCATAATATGGAGGGCAGTAAGTAGTGCGCCCTCCATATTATGGTTGATTTTGGAACAGAAAATCCAAAAAATTCCATATTTCGGTATGATTTTTGATAAATGTAATAATGGGATCAGAAAGTACTCGCCAAGGGCTTTCCTGTGATATCCATGTTATACGCCCAGAATGTTCCATGTGGCGTCACTCGGACGCACTACTTACTGCCCTCCATATTATGGTTGATTTTGGAACAGAAAATCCAAAAAATTCCATATTTCGGTATGATTTTTGATAAATGTAATAATGGGATCAGAAAGTACTCGCCAAGGGCTTTCCTGTGATATCCATGTTATACGCCCAGAATGTTCCATGTGGCGTCACTCGGACGCACTACTTACTGCCCTCCATATTATGCTTAATTTTGGAACAGAAAATCAAAAAAATTCCATATTTCGGTATGATTTTTGATAAATGTAATAATGGGATCAGAAAGTACTCGCCAAGGGCTTTCCTGTGATATCCATGTTATACGCCCAGAATGTTCCATGTGGCGTCACTCGGACGCACTACTTACTGCCCTCCATATTATGGTTGATTTTGGAACAGAAAATCCAAAAAATTCCATATTTCGGTATGATTTTTGATAAATGTAATAATGGGATCAGAAAGTACTCGCCAAGGGCTTTCCTGTGATATCCATGTTATACGCCCAGAATGTTCCATGTGGCGTCACTCGGACGCACTACTTACTGCCCTCCATATTATGGTTGATTTTGGAACAGAAAATCCAAAAAATTCCATATTTCGGTATGATTTTTGATAAATGTAATAATGGGATCAGAAATTAATCGCCAAGGGCTTTCCTGTGATATCCATGTTATACGCCCAGAATGTTCCATGTGGCGTCACTCGGACGCACTACTTACTGCCCTCCATATTATGGTTGATTTTGGAACAGAAAATCCAAAAAATTCCATATTTCTGTATGATTTTTGATAAATGTAATAATGGGATCAGAAAGTACTCGCCAAGGGCTTTCCTGTGATATCCATGTTATACGCCCAGAATGTTCCATGTGGCGTCAGTCGGACGCACTACTGCCCTCCAGATGATTATAGGTCAGAAAACCTCAATAATTATATATTTTGAAATTTATTTTAGTAATTTTTATTTTGGCTTCGTAAACTAAACGTCTAGTTTTTATTTTGATTTATTTTTATTTTGTTAAAACACGTAAAGAAATGTGTTTTTATGAATTTTTCACTATTTAACGGGGATATGTTAACCTCTTAACAGACCTCTGCTACGGGCTTAGCAGACCTCTGTTAGTACTGGTGGTTGGTGTCTCCGCTAGTTAAATTCGAATTTATCTTGACGCACATCTCATGACCGTGCCTTTAACTTAGGGTGAACAATCTCGCGATGTATGGTTCGCAAAATGGTAGTAGCTCGGCTACGGGGAGTATCGTGGTGGCTCTGGTTTAAACCCAAATCGCGGAGGAGATCGTCGGCTCGGTGTGGAGTTGCATTGCAACCTGGTGCTGTGACCCATAGAACAGCAGAGGTGTTAGATAGGCCTCAGCCCCTGGCCAAGGGGGAAACTGTGTCCATATAGCTTCGAATTGCTACCGGCAGGATTGACCTTAAGGGGCGCTGGTCGTCGCTTGGTAATGGCTCCAGTTGCGCTGGCGCACCATGGTTAAAGCTATCACAGCGAGAATCATGTAAAACACTCGGACGCTGCTGCCCTGCACTGGGCCAGGTATGAGTTCATACGTTCGACGTAGGCTTTGTTAATGGACGCCCGGACTTCCTCTTTGGCCTAAGTCTGGGGTTCTTGCTGACCGTGCATGGTTCTCTCAATAAGTTCCTTCATCAAAGGGGTCTCTCTGAGACTCCAGATTGTGGGTGTGGGAAGGTCCTGAGGACTGGAAGCATGTCTTGTTGGTATGTCAGTTATCCTAAAATGCTGCAGTTGCGGTTCTAGAGTTATTTCTTGCAACGAATGCATGCAGAGTTTAGTGGATTTGGTCATTCCACTGAAACTCCGGTTGGTCTTCAAGTGAAATATGACATTCACTTGCATAAAGTGAAACGTTTTCCATTGTACAAATTGTCGACACTATTTTAAAAAGAGTTTACCTAATCGGATTAAGGAAATCGGCTTTTTAATCGATAAAAATGGTGTGTGTCAATTAGCTTTTCTCGGAAATATTCCAGGAGATGGTGCAATGTATAAATCTGGTCAGTTGTAGATTTGCCAGCCATAATGACACACTGATATGGACCAAGATGTTGTTGAGGTTTATGTTGTTCACAAAATACCATTGAGAGAACCTTGTTGCAGTTAGAGCCAACCATGTGGTTTGCCCTTTTTTGAAGAGGAAATGTTTCACAAACTCCACCCATCAGAATTTTCTTTTAAAAAAATTGTGCAGATAAGCTCAGCTGGTAGTCCATCGGTATCTGTAGCCTTATTATTATTTGGATAATTTGCATACTACGCCTTTATCTAGTACTGGGTCGACTTTTTCAACAGGATCTTCAGGCGCCAATAAGTTGGAAAAGTTGTCTCCATATTCTTGACAAACTTGGCGTTTCCGTCACCAGATTTTTATTTCTATATAAGTATATCTACATATACATATATCTACATGAGTTCACTAATCGGGCCCTCTGTTTGATGTTAGACACCAGATGCCCATTTCTATCTCTATAGAAATTCAAACCAGTTATGGGACCCTTATTTTGATGTTTGACTATTTAATATCATTTTTGGCCCTAATTTCTACTATTTTTTACTTCTCAATCTCCTCATGCTCATGCAAAACCACTTCTCGCTGCTTTGTCTGAGTCGGCGCTTCACAGTTCTACCCACCCGATATCTCTGTCATGCTGTGCCCTGCAGCGTTGCGTTATGGGCTGCATCCTTTGCTTCTTTTTTTTACCCCCTTCGTCGTTCCATAAGTGCCGGTGTTCCCAGGGTTGCTATTTATATTTCCAATATCTCTCTCACAAAGGACCCTTTCGATTTAAGGTCCTGCATCTCTAGAACCCGAACCCAATCGCGCCCAGATTGCGCACAGAGCATAACGATCGACAAGCACATGTCTCTAGTGAATTAGAACAATATCGTTCCATGTTTTCGAATAGTTACCCCACAAAGGTCCCTCCCGATTTCGGTCCCGCAGGGGTAAAGCCACTCATTATGGTAAGTTATGAGCGACCTGTGGTGAACTTGGACCACATAAGCCCGTGTTTTCGTAAAGCCCTCATTCAAAGGTTCAGCCATATTTCGGAACCTAAAGCTACATATTACACCCGCTACATATTACACCCGAGAGCCAAATTTCGCACAAAGCATAACAAGTGACCAACTCATGTCGCTAGTGAAATAGGACTATATCGCTCCATGTCTTCGAATAACTCCCACACAAATGTCTCTCCCGATTTCGGTGCCGCAGCTCTAGAAGCCACAAATTACACCCGATAATGATGAAACTGTACAAAGTACATTACGAGCGCCATTTAATTTCCTGTGGTAAAACTGGACCACATAGGTCCATATTTTCGTATAGCTCCCATATAAGGGTCCTTCCCGAAATTCAGAACCTATAGCTCTTAAAGCCACAAATGACATCTGATTTCGACCAAATTTTGACCACAGAGCATAACGAATAGGTATCGCATGTATCAAGTGAAATAGGACCATATTGGTTCATGTTTTGGAATAGCTCTTATTCAAAGCCCCTCCCGATTTAAGGTTCTGCAACACCAGAAGCCACAAATTACACCTGATCATTCCCCAAATTTTGCATGGTAGGTTGTGAGTGACCCTTAGTGTAGTGTGGTGAAACTTGACCACTTAGGTCCATTTTTTGTATAGCCTTTGTTCTTTCCGAATTCAGTCACTTAAGAGTCACATTTTACATCCGATTCCTACCAAATTTTGCGTAGATTATTACAAGCGACCAACACCCAAGCCATGTAACATTGAACCATATTAGTCCATGTTTACGAAAAGCCCCACGCAAAGGTTCCTCCTGATTGAGGTCGTCACGCTTTAAATGTGTCACGCTTGAAATGTGTATGAGCAACAAAAAATTCAGTTCGGCCTTGCATAAGCTCCAGACAGAGGTGCTTCATTCCCTAAATATCACAGTGATGTGGGGTATCTCGACTACGATTTTCCTTACTGGTTTTTTGTAGGGTACATTACAATGTGATTAAACGAGGGGCGTGGCATTGCTCAAACTAGCCTGAACTTAAAAAGGCCATATCTCACAAACTTGAGGATACACCTCCTATAAAAAAATTTAATTAAATGCCAAAGTGAAGCGCTGATTGTTAAAGAATTTAAACAGATCGAAATCAATGATTTGCACATAGTCTAAAATGAATAAGAGGGCGTGGCAACGCCAATTGATCTCTAAACTTTAAAATGCCATATCTCGTGAACTATGTTATACCGATATGACGATAAAAGTCGGTATATATCTCATGAACTAATACTGATATGACGATAAAAGTCGGTATAGGTTTAGATACACGTTTTGAAAATCTGCCTGATAAAAAAGTGGGTTCATGAAAAATTTTCACATTGGACCTATCGTATCGTGGAATCTATGTATACTCGTATTAGATTCAAATCGACCGAATTTAGTCCACTTTTTTTTGGTATTGCAAACCTATCGACTAAACCAAAAGAACCGGTGTAGCATGTTGTATCATCCCATGGAGATACTTATACTTATGTTTTATCTACCAACAGCAGATAAGTATTATGCCATTCGTGATTTTCAACCTCACTCTATGCCGGTGGAATCTTTTGAAAATCCCATGGATCAGTATCGACAAATCTAGTTGTTAGGTTTTGTTTTTTTTTAAGCTTCTCTGCATCATGACAACGACGGATAACAACAACGCCATTGGATTTTATGTATAAAAGTCAACACATAATGATGATGTTGCCAAAGACTTCATCAAAGGACGAAAAGGGGGCGTAAGGATAGATTTATAGATGGATGGGGTGGGTCGTTGGTATGAGTGATTCGAGCAATGGCCGCTGGGGTGGTTCATGGCTTCGTTGTTATCATCGCTGATTTTTTCGTTTTGCCATAAGTAGAAGTGACTTTTATTATCACATAAAAAAACAACAACAACAACAAATGTCTATAAAAATGGAAGAGAAGAAAAACAGAACAATAACAACAACAGCAACAAGAAACGTTGTCATAATGATTGGAAATTTCCCCAAAGTTGATGATTTGTGAAATGGTGTGATTATTGATTCATCATCCACAGCATCGGCATAGACTACTTCCTATAAATAATCGGGCTATAAGTGTTATTTCTGCTGCTGCTGCTGCTGTTGTTGCTGTACAACAACGTACAATAAATACTCATAATAAGCGACAACAACAACGACACTGTGCAATGATGGCCTTTGTCGAGCTCTGGTAGGAAGTAGAATTTTTCGTTGATAACATGTAAATTATCTCTGTGATTTTGTTGTTGTTGTTGTTGTAATTTTCTTATTCATCTTCCTTTGCTTTTTTTGCGAGCAGGATAATGGTTGGCTGCTGCCCGCTGGCATGGTAATGGCTTTGGCGATTCCCTCGTAAATAAATTCTTTGAATGTTGACTAATGAACCCGGACATGTACAGGGAGTACTTAAATTGTATTTTTTTGGTGTGCGAATTAAATTAATTTCCAAAAAATAAATCCGAAAGAAATACGGAAAGGTTAAAGTCGGGTGTGTAAAATGTTTTTTATACCCTCCACCATTGGATGGATTGTCTACGAGGGTTGCTATTTATATTTCGGGTCCTGACAATACTAGTGTTCCTGGATGCAAGCTGTAACTTCTATTGGAAACTTTGACATTTTTACCATAACTTTTCTCAGAACGTTTTGTCATTTGAGGGCGAATTGTTTTGTTTTACAGTGTATTGAAAAATTCATTTCAGTCAAACAATGAAAATAACCCGCGAACATTTTCGTGCGATGATTTTTTACGATTTTCGGCGTGGGATATCGAGACAAGAGTGTCTAAATCAACATGTTTCGGCATTGGCGATGAAGCACCATCAAAAAGTACTGTTAGTCGCTGGTACCAAGAGTTCAGTATCAGACGCCGTTAGCTCCAGGGTGACTTTCGTGAAGGACGTCCAACGGGGTCACTTTGCCAGAAACCATCGATGCTGTGCGTGAACTGATTAAGCAAGACCGACATTGTGACATACCGTGAGATTAAGGCATCCTTTGGCATTAGTGCGACAAGCATCCATAAAATATTGCATGTTCATTTGGCCGTGAAAAAAATTTGTTCTCATTGGATTCCACATAATTTAAGGAATGCTCACAAAAGGGCTCGTATGGATTAGTGCAAAGAGATGTTGTAAAAGTATAACTGCGGTATCTCAAAGGCAGTATATAACATTGCCACAGGCGACGAATTCATGGATCTATGCTTATGAACCCGAAACAAAACAGCTTTCGGCCGTATGGGGTCTTTCAAAACGTGCCAAATCCAACAAAAGTTGTTCCTGGAAGAAGTACATCGAAGCAAATGATTACGTTTTTTTCGGCAGAACCGGCCATGTTGCCACAGGGCCTTTAGTGAAACGTAGGACGGTAAATGCTGATCGGCCCTATGGTTTTTTCAAAAAGAGCCAAATCCAACAAAAGTTGTTCGTGGAAGAAGTACATCGAAGCAAATTTCTACGTTTTTTTCGCAGAACCGGCCATGTTGCCACAGTGCCTTTAGTGGAACGTAGGACGGTCAATTCTGAGTGGTATACAACCAACCATTTGTTTGCCAACAGTATTTGAAGAAATGTGTAAAGATAATAAGAGAAGACGGTTCATTTTGCATAACGACAATGCGAGTTCTCACACATCAGCTAAAACGATGAGCTATTTGCCCACTCAAGATGTCGAATTGATGGACCATCCACCGTACAGCCATGATTTGGCACCCAATGACTTCTTCTTACTCCCTAGCATCAAGAAAAAAATGCGTGGTTCAACGCCCGAAGCAGCTGTAGAAGCGTTCAAATGTTAACCATAATGTTTTAAAAAATATTTCGGCCGAGAGGTCCAATTTTCGACCACTTTTTTTTGCAGTATTTGGGGTCGTATGTCAGCAATAACACGCCGAATATTCTCTTCCAAGGCGTCAATCGTGTTGGGCTTATCTGCGTAGACAAGCGATGTCACATAGCATAACAAAAAATAGTCCAGCGGTGTTAAATCGCACGATATTGGAGACCAGGCAACAGGCTAACGACGCGAGATAATGCGTTCACCAAAAGTTTCCTTTAATAAATGGATTGTTACGTTGTATGTATGACATGTAACGCCGTCTTGTTGGAACCAAAGGTCGTCCACATCAACATCCTTCAATTCAGGCACGAAAAAGTCATTAATCATGGCTCTATAGCGTTCCCCATTGACTGTAACATTATGGACCAATGATTACCACTGCCCATAGAGCACACCAAACAGTGACTTTTTGAGGATGTAACGGCGTCTCAACAATGGCTTGTGAATTTTTATTAGTCCAACTGATACAATTTCGGTTATTATCGTAATCAGTCAACCAAAAGTGAGCTTCATCTCTGAACAAAATTTTCTTGTAAAAATCATCTCGTTTTAGGCCCATTCATCGAACGTGCGACGCGCTTGATGGTCTGGTCGTTCGGCTTCAATTCTAGCACGAGTTGGATTTTGTAAGCCCGCAAGCAAACCAAGATCCTTTCGCAAAATCATCCATAAAGTGGATGGTCACGTTGTCAATAGTTGCGCGCGATGGCGGTTGGAGTCATTCGGGTCTTCTTCGATACTCTGCTCCACAGCAGCAATAGCGCCTTCAGTGCGCAATGTACGGCTTCTCTGAGGATGCCTAGTAGTATCCACTAGAGTAAATGTGGTGCGAAACCGATCAAGGGTTGCTCGAATCAACGACTCTGCTTAGCAGCTATGTCTACCGAATATTGAACGCAGCTCGCTGCGTCGCTCTAACCGAACTATTATTGCGGTTATTATTTTCCACGATTGGCAAACGATGTTCCGGAGTAAGTCTATTCATTATGAAATGGCAAACCAAACTGAGCATAATTCAAGTGAGTGAAAACCTCTCATGTGGACAATCCATGCAAATTAGCATCTGAAGAAATAATTGTGACGCTTAAAACTAGCAGATGTCTCTGGATATTTCATGTTATCTAACACGATTAGCAATTCCTTACACATCTAAGATAATAACTGTGGGAACGAACAATGGGACATTAAATAGTTTTTTCTTTTGAACATTTTAGCACCCAAAATGCAAGCAGAAACATTTAACACACTATTAAACAAAAAGTTTAAAGTCATCAATATACAGTAGGGTGTATCGAAAAGCGCGATTTTTGCATATTCAAATCAAGGTTTGATTGAATAAAGCGCGATTTTTGCATATTCAAACAAGGTTTGATTGAATAAAGCGCGTTTTTTGCATATTCAAATCAAGATTTGATTGAATAAAGCGTTATGTATTGATTACAGAAATAAACTTTTTTGCAAGCCTACGACCTTTTGTGTCCTACCGATTCTAACTTTTGCGTCCCATTCCGAGCAAACATATTTCGAAAGTTTCTAAAGGGTATTTTTATGTTTATGGGGTTTTCTTTAAAATAAATATCAATACCAGTTTTTATTTACCATTATCGTTTATTTTTTTTTTGGTTTTCTAAATAAATTTGTTTTTGAAGAAAATAACCGAAGGTTATCGATATATGTGGCGCGCAAAATAGAAAGGGACCTAAGGGTAAAAACCAGTTTTGTTCAGGAGAGCCATTTTAAAGATTTAAATACGTGTATCTTTGGTGTAGAATCGTCGACTTCACTGTCTTAAAACGCGCATATCTCTGGGAGGGAAAAATTTTGGGGCATTGGATCGGTCTCATTTGATGCTCAGATGTTGTCCACATCAAAAAAAAATAAAAAAGTGAAAATTGATTTTTTTGCCCTTAGAATTAGGTATAAATAGAATTTAGGTATAAATAATATTAAAATAATTACTTATAATAATCAATTATCAAAATTAATTACTGATTTACTTTAGAAAAGATCGAAAAAATAGTCAAACGAATTTTCGAATTTTCAGAAATTTTACTAAATTTAAAAATTGAAATAAAACAAATTATATTTTTTTTTTAAAACCAAATTATAAAATTGTTTTTGAAATAAACCACTTAAGCTGATGTTGCAATTGATGCCACAAACAAAATTCTATTACTGTTAAAATTATTTTTTCCAGCAAAGGATAAATCAATAAAAAATATTTTTTAATTTTAAGTAGAATTAAAAAAAACTAACTTTGGTATCTTCTTTAAACCATTGAGAACATTTCCAAAAATAATTTAGCATTGTCGTTTGTTTCTAGCCAAAAACAAATCTTTTTAGTAAGTAAACACGGAGGGCAGATTCGTTGTCACAACAGCATTTTTTTTGCCAACCGAATGATTGTGGTTGCATGTACCCCAAGTATAAGTATTCAATCAGTACTCCCGAATATTAGTTCGAGCTGAACCAAGAATGTCAGTTATAAACAAATCTCTTTATCAAGCTTTGCCTTCGCTTTTTGCATCAATTAAACGATGTGTTTTAAAAAAATAATTTTTTTTTTTAAATCAAGATAAAAACAAGAAAAAACTTTGTCTAGTTCGGCGAGGCCAAATCTCATATACCCTTCATTGTTTTCTCGCTGTTGATGTGACCCATTTCTGGGACTCTTCGTAGTAAAACCGGCTTTATTTTGAGTGCTCATATGACAATATTTACCGGTGGTTCGATCTTTTGCCCATTACAATGAATCCATGTTTGAATATTTCAACAAATATTTGAATATTTCAACAAATATTTGAATATTTCAACAAATATTTGAATATTTCAACACTTGTAAATTTGAAGTTCTCGATAATTTGAAGCCGTTGACGGTCCCTCGATAATTTCACTTCTTGGTTATTTCAAGTCTTATTACGAGGGCGACCGCAAAAGTAACATAAAAAGAACCGCTTTTTTTGGAATTATTATTATTTATTTTTCAACATAATCTCCTTCCAACGCAATACACTTCATCAAACGTTTTTCAAGTTTTTTAATTCCATCCGAAAAATAAGATTTTTCAAGACCTTTAAAATATGCCTCAGTTTCAGCAATAACCTCGCTATTGGACGAAAATTTTTTTAAATTTGGAAACAATAATCAGAAGGAGCTAAATCTGGACTATATGGTGGATGCGGAGCAATTTCAAATCGTAATTCGGCCAGTTTTTGTTAAGTTAAAAATGCAGAGTGTGAAGGAGCATTATCTTGATGAAAAAGAACTTTTTTTTTTCTAAATGCGGTCGTTTTATCTTGATTTCTTCACTCAACCGATCCAATAATGCACAATAATATTCACTATTTATAGTTTTTCCTTTCTCAAGATAATCAATTAATATTATACCCCTTGCATCCCAAAATACTGTGGCAATTACTTTTCCTGCTGACTTTACAGTTTTCGCCTTCTTGGGACCACTTTTACCAGCTTCTATCCATTGTTTTGACAGTTCTTTGCATTCTGGGATGTAGTGATCTATCCATGTTTCATCAACAGTTATGAATCGGCGCAAGAACTCTACTGGATTACGCTGATAAATCGCTAAAAGCTCCTCGAAATTGGTCCAACGGACGATTTTTTGGGGTAAAGTCAACAAACGCGGCACCCATCTTGCGGATAGCTTTTTCATGTGGAGTTCATCATGTAAAATACTCCAAACTTGTTTTTCGTGTATTTTAACAATATCAGCAAGTTATCTGAGCTTTATTCGTCTATCTTTAGTCACTTCATTAAATATTTTTTTAATGTTTTCAATAGCAGTAGCAGTTTTCAGTCTTCCGTTCATCTTCCGTACTTGAACGACCCATTTTAAATTGTTGAACCCAGGATTTCACGGTGGAGTATGATGGTGCATTATCACCATGAACAGAATCCAATTCATCTTTTATTAATTGTGGTGTATAACCTTTCATAAAGAAGTGTTTAATTACCGCACAAAACTCTTTATTTTCCATTTTTCAAAAATTATAAAACTTGTTTACTTCAATCACCTGTAACAAAGAAAATAATCATTAAATATTTTGGAAATTTTGAGCGATGGCTTACAAAAGATTGCTTTTAAAAAACAAAAAAAAAGTTGCTAGTAAAACAGAAAATGTGCTAGGCCAGTTAGTTTTGCGGTCGCCCTCGTGTTATTTAATTTAATTATATTTTAATTTAAAAAATTGCAGCAAAGATTTCTGAAGAGGGTTGTCACGGACCCGAAATCATGATAAAAGTAGTGTGCAGCCACGAAAATTAATGTCACATTCCATTTTGTTAAAAATTTGTAAAAAAAAGTAAAGTTTCCAATTATCGATAGTAGGCCGATTCCCAAGGGTTGTTATATATATTTTTGGCCTAGGCAGCACTAAGTAGCGCCATCTGGCATTTCCATTGGAAAGTTTTTCATTTTTTAGCATAAACGTATTTAGAACGTTTTGACGTACGACCATCATTTGTGTTGTTTACAAAGACTTGTAAAAATCAATTTGGCAAAAAAAAATGGAATAAACTCGGGAACATTTTCGTGCGATCATTTTTCACAACTTTCGACGTGGATTATCACGACAAGAGTACATCGATGAACTTTAATCTTTGTATGGCGATGAAGCACCCTCCTATAGCGCTGTGAAAAACTGGTTTAATGAATTCAATCCTAGTCGACGCTCGCTCAAAGACGAAGGTCGTGAAGGTCATGAAGGTCGTCCAAAAACAGCCGTTGTGCCATTGATGTCGTGTGTGAACAGATAATGCAAGATCGTCATGTGACATACCGTGAGATAGAGGCATCCTTGGACATTTCTTCCACCAGCATACATTCGACATTGCATGAACACCTGCCCGTAAAAAAGGTTTGTTCTCGTTGGATCCCGCACAATTTGACAATCGCTCAAAAAAAGGCTCTTGACGATTGGTGCAAAGAAATTTTGAAAAAATACGATCGCAGTGCTTCTAAATACGTTTATAAGATCGTCACAGGTGACGAATCATGTATCTATGCGTATGAACCCGAAACAAAACAGCAATTGACCGTGTGGCTCTTCGAAGACGAGCCAAATTCAACGCAAGTTGTTTGTGGAAAAAGCACTTCGAAGCAAATGGTTGCCTGTTTCTTCGGCAAAACTGGTCATGTGGTGAATGTTCCGCTTGAGCAACGTAGGAGGTCAATTCTGAGTGGTACACCACAATTTGTTTGCCTGAAGTCTTCGAAGAAATTCGAAAATCGAACAAGAGAAGACGAATCATTGTGCACCATGACAATGCGAGCTCTCACACATCGGCTCAAACCAGCGCCTTTTTGAACGGCCAAAACGTCGAATTGATGGGTCATCCGCCGTACAGCCCTGACTTGGCACCCAATGAATTCTTTTTATTCCCGCACATCAAGAAAAAAGTGCGTGGTCAACAACGTTCAAAAACCATGTTTTGAAGGTGTCTCAATCGGAGTGGAAAAAGTGCTTCGACAATTGGTTTGAGCTCATGCAAAAGTGCATAAATCATGCTGAAGAATACTTTGAAAAACAATAAAACCATTTTGATGGTGATAAATATTCGCATTTTTATTATTAGGCCGGAAATATATATAGCAGTTCTCGTACTATTGATCGCTCGTTTTGATCTAACGGTCCGTTTTTGGGGCCACATTGCCAAATCGAGTTACACCCTTTTTATTACGAGCCATTGATGCTTACTACGATGTGTCGTTTGATTCTTATATTGATCAAGAAAAACAAAACTGTTCTGTAGAGGAACAAAAGTTACTTCTAAACTTTTGAATACTATCTCTACTGAATGGTTTCCATTACACCCTAATACACTGCCATATGCAACACCAACTGAAAACATCAAATAATTATTGCTGTTTTTTTTTATTTTGAAATATCCATATACTTATAGACATCGGTCGTAAATAACAAACGCAATTAGCTGGTGGGAATTTCCAAAACGAAACGCCCGCCCTCCACCTTCACCTCCAGCTCTACGGTATTCGAAAAGTATGCAAATTTAGTTTTGCTCTCAGATAAAAATAACCAATTGTCTAATAAAAATTGTTTTCTAATTGTTTTTCGTTTAAACTTAAATGAGTTTAGTTCGGGATTTTGTTTCTTGGCTTTTTTTAATGATCTCAAATCTCGAATAAACACAAACACAAACTGAACCGAACCGAAGTGAATAGAACAAAAAGGAGATTTTATGTTCATGGCTTAATTTTAAAACCAACTACAACAACAATACGAATACGAAGAAGAGTAGGAACAACAAAAGTTATTTTTACAAATTAATTAAATCCTCTTATGTCGGCCAACAATAGACCGAGAAGAGAAGCCTTTCTGAAAGGAGCGGCAAAGGATGTCTGGCAAAGTAAAATGAAAAGTAGTCCGAACAAAACGTTTTGTCAGAATATTAAGAAATGCAAATATAGTAAACAAATACGATAATTTTGTAGTTCTTGATAGGGCGTGCATTGTTATTGGCCAAACAAGAACAAAAGCAACAGCAATATAAGAAGATGATGAAGGCTGTCGAACTTAATAGGAAAAAAACTCTTTAGAACTTTAATTGAGCAAAACGGAAGACAGCAGAAACTCAGTTGGATGTAGGTGGCAAAAAACGGGAAAGTTCTTACAGACATATCGACCGTCATATTGACTTTTAGGTGCCCTACGCTACATTTATTGTGGTCATTGGTATAAAGAAAGTTTTTCATAACGTGAAGTAAATAGGCTTTGTACGGCCATAATATGTGTTTATTTATGTATAAGTACAGGGTGGCTGATAAATATTGCAACATTAAGAAGCTCAAATTACTTTTTTTTCAGTGTATGGAATTTATTTTTCATTTATTTATGTTAAAGCTCATTCAATTTTATTAAAAATATCTTCATTAGTTTAAAAATATTGGGATTAAATGCCCCCCCCCCCCTCCCTGCTCGTTGATGCATGTGCGGCGTCTTACCAAAAAATTGTTCATTACAGCTTGGAGAGTTAAGAGAGGAATAGCCGCAATTGTTTCTCAAATGGATTGCTTTAGTTCATTGAAATTTCTTGGTTTTGCTTTGTAGACTTCCTGTTTGCAAAAAACCCACAAGAAAAATTCAGGTCCAGTAAGGTCTGGCGTCCTGGGGGCCAACGGAATGTCCAGTTTCTGGATATCAGCTTATTAAGCAATTTTCGTCGCAATTCTGTCATAACAGGCTGGGGCCAACGGAATGTCCAGTTTCTGGATATCAGCTTATTAAGAAATTTTCGTCGCCATTCCGTCATAACAGGCGGGGCTATGTGAAAAGTTTCACCAACCTGCGGAAACCACACAGAGTTGAAAGAAATTCTCATTCGCCGCAATTCTGGATAGAAAAACTCTCAACATGCCCAAGTAACAGTCTCCAGTAACCGTAACCGACCGTTTTCTTCGAAGAAGAAGGGCCCGACAATGCAGCGTGATGAATTTGCACACCACACTGTTTCGTTTCATGGGGTATCTGTGGATTGAAAGCACTCCATATTCGACAAATGTGTTTGTTTATGTTGCCGTTTAAATCGCAATGGGCCTCGTCAGACACGAATAGACAGTTCAACATGTTTCCGTCCTCTTCCACCAATTGAAGCATCTTCTGGTGAAATTCAAAGGGATTCGGGAAGTCTGCTGTTTGTTGGCCATTTAAATAGTATATGGGTATGAGTCCAAATATTTGTGCACAATTGACTGCAGTGACTATTTGCTTATACTCATTGGAGCAGATAAGCTTCTTGTCGATTGTTTCCTCCGTCCGAACTAAAGGGTTTCGATGGCAAGGTCTTCTGTTGACTATCCCATGCTCGGCAAAATTGTTAACAAGTCTCATTATGGTCCATCTGCTCGAAGCATTGCCGCCAAACGTAGGCCTGTACTTCCTTTGAACCGAAACTACGGACTCCAGTGCGAGATAGCGGCGGAGAATCCAAATTCTTGTTTCAGTGTCCCAGTTATCCAATTTTGTTAAATCTAAAAATCAATCTGCAAAATAAAACAAAAATTAATCAGATTCATTAAATAAAAAAAATAGTTATTACATTTTTTGGTAGCGGCTTTTATCCGCCACCCTGTACATGCATAGAAGTGTAATTTAGACAACTTTAAAAAGTAAAACTTATAAGGGAAGTCAAAAGTCGGGCGAGCCCGAATATATGACACCCTCAGCTTATTCCTTACACTTCATAGTTTCAGTATGTAAATTCAAATTTCCTATAATTCTTAATTAAATAATCTACCAACGGGATATCAATCTAGATGTATTTTTTCAAAATACAAAAAAAATTACAAAAATTTAAATCAAGTGTGGAACCTTACTCGAATTGTTTATTCGAAAGGTAATTTTTTGCCGTTTATTTCTTAAATATAATTTACTTCAAATGTTGGACGCAACTACGCCTCAGGGTGACCAATTTTGGATGACTCGTTCGAGAATTTAGACCGGTATGACACGCGTAATTTTAGCTTCCAAAACCAGAATCGTAGCTGCACGCAGAGAAAAGATATGGTTACTATATGGTCACGGCAACAATAGTATGTTCTTTGTAGTAAAAGTATGGTCGTCTCAACCATACTATTGTTTTTTGAATTTCATTTTGACAATAGTATGATTGCGGCAATATTAATATTGTCGAAATGTAGCAAAAGTATTGTTGCCAAATTTAAAAATGAAAATATGGTTGTAGCAACAATATAAATATGGTTGGTGGGACAAAAGTATTGTTTTCATGTGTTTTACGTTAACAATAACATGATTACGGCAATCATACCGTCAAAACCTTAATTTTTTTTTAATGTGACAATGTTATTTTTACGATTCTTACGCAACAATAGTAATTAAAATTAAATTTTTTCAAAAAAAACTACGGGTTAGTATAACTAAAATATTTGTAATACTTATAAATGATTTTTTTTACTGTTAAATAAATCACTCCTATTGTTACATAACTTACTTACTAAAATTCTTCATTGTTGAATAACAGCGTATTCCAGTCTTTACAAACAATTTTGGGGATCATAGTATGGTTGTGCGTTAGTCATACTATGGTTGTGAGGATCATACTATGGTTGTACGTTAAACATACAATGGTTATGAGGATCATAATATGGCTGTGGGGGATCATAGTATGGTTGAGTGTGAATAATAATATGGTTGTGGGGATCATAGTATGGTTGTGTGTGAATGATTCTATTGTTGTGAGGACCATAATATTGTTATGGTGATCATAGTATTGTTGTGTGTGAACCATAATCTTATTGTGATGATCATAATATTGTTGTGCCACAACCATATAACCAACAATAGTATGGTGTTCTTCGAATATTGTTACCCCAACCATACTTTTTTTCTGCGTGTGGTTTGTCAGCATAGACTTTGGATCTAAAGGTGTAATATCACCTGATTTAGGCAGCCAGCTCAACGGTCCAAAGCGTTAAATTAGCTGCTCTTCGAAATGACCACTCAATAGATCCATTGTTTGAGCAGCTGCAGGTCCAGTGGCACCGTCCTGTTGAAACCAATTGTCGTCAAGATTACGGGCTTCAATTACAGGTAGCAAATAGTCCGATATCATATGTACGACCCCTACGTTCAAGCCATCACAATTTTTGAAAAAATATGGACCGATGATTCCACCTGCCCGTAAACCGCAGCAAACCGTGGCTTTCTCTGGGTATAATTGCATCTCTTGAACCTCTTCTGGTTGCTCTTCAGCCCAAATGCGGCAATTTTGTTTATTGACTTTGCCGTTGAGCCAAAAATGGGACTCATCACCAAACAAAATTTTAGTCGATAACAGCGGATCTTCTTCAAACTTTTGAACAGCCCAAAGACTGAGACTGCGACGCGCAGGAACATCGTTAAATTTTTATTCCTGAAATGGCAAACAATACTCAAAAAACTAAAGTTTAACACAACTCACGCATTATCTGTAAAAAAAAACATTGAAACAAATACCTCTAGATTGACCGATCGTTATTTGAGCTACATACAAGGGTTGATATATATATTTCTGGCCTAGGCAACACTAAGTGTTGCATGGCGCCATCTGTCATTTCCATTGGAAAATCTGACATTTTTTTTAGCATAAACGTACTCAGAACGTTTTGACGTACGACCATAATTTGTGTTGTTTACAGTGACTTAAAAAAAACACTCTGGCAAAAAAACTGGAATTAACTCGTGAACATTTTCGTGCGATTATTTTTCACTACTTTCGACGTGGATTTTCACGACAAGAGTGCATCGATGAACTTAAATCTTTGTTTGGCAATGAAGCACCATCCTATAGCACTGTCAATCGTGGCCGACGCTCGCTCAAAGACGAAGGTCGTCCAAAAACGGCCGTTTTGCCAGAGAACGTTGATGCCGTACGTGAACTGATAATGCAAGATCGTCATGTGACATACCATGAGATACTCGTAGAGGCATCCTTGGGCATTTCTTCCACCAGCATAATTCAATATTGCATGAACACCTGGCAGTAAAAAGTGTTCTTCTCGTTGAATCCCGCACAATTTGACAATCGCTCAAAAAATGGCTCGTCTCGATTGGTGCAAAGAAATTTTGAAAAAATACGATCGCGTTGCTTCAAAGGGCGCTTATAAGATCGTCACAGGTGACGAATCATGGATCTATGCGTATGAGCCCGAAACAAAACGGCAATCGACCGTGTGGGTCTTCGAAGACAAGTCAAATCCAACAAAAGTTGTTCGTGGAAGAAGCACTTCGAACACAAACGGTCGCTTGTTTCTTCGACAAAACTGGCCATGTGGCGACTGTTCCGCTTAAGCAACGTAGGACGGTCAATTCTGAGTGGCACACCACAATTCGTTTGCCTGAAGTCTTCGGAGAAATTCGAAAAACGAACAAGAGAAGACGAGTCATTGCGCACCATGACAATGCGAGCTCTCACACATCGGCTCAAACCAGCGCCTTTTTGATCGGCCAAAAAGTCGAATTGATGGGTCAGCCGCGTCGCGGCCCTGACTTGGCACCCAATGACTTCTTTTTATTCCCGCACATGAAGAAAAAAATGCGTGGTCAACGATTTTCGTCGCCAGAAGATGCTGTTGAACCGTTCGAAAACCATGTTTTGGAGATGTCCGAATCGGAGTTGAAAAAGTGCTTCGACAATTGGTTTGAGCTTATGCAAAAGTACATAAGTCATGCTGAAGAATACTTTAAAAACAATAAAACCATTTTTAATGACAAGTAATCGCATTTTCATTATTAGGCTAGAAATATATATAGCAGCCCTCGTATGTTTAACACAAAAATCAGAAGCTCATTTACGGTTCCGAATCTGCCCTTAACTCAATTTTGGAATTTGGCGCTTGTGAATTCCATTTTTAGGACGGCAGTATACACGCAGAGAAAAAACATGGTTACTACATGGTCACGGCAATAATAATATGTTCTCCACAGTTAAAGTATGTTCTTCGCAACCATAGCATTGTTTACTGAATTTATTTTTTTGACAATAGTATAATTGCTGCAATATTAATATTGTTGAAATGTAACAATAGTATTATTGCCAAATTTAAAAATAAAAATATGGTTATGGCAACAGTATAAATATGTTTGGTGCGACAAAAGTATTGTGCTTTGCAATTTGTGTTAACAATAATATGATTACGGCAATCATACTGTATGATTGTAATTTTTCTTCATTTAAATATGATTTTAAGAACAAATGTTATTGGTACGGATCTAATGCAATAATAGTACTTTTTTATCGAAATTAATTTTTTTTTTTTTAAAAAGCTGCTTTGGCTTTTTTTAACTGAAATATTTTTAATAAAAACGCTTACGTTTATTTAAACTTATTTTTTCTACTGTGAAATAAATCACTTTTATTATTTTGAATTTAATGTATTTTTGAATAATTTTCATAATTTAAATCTATTGTCGACAACTTAAACAAATTCTAATAAATAATATTGGGGATAATAGTAGAATTGTGTGTGATCATACTATGGTTGTAGGGAACATAACATGGTTGCGTGTAAATCATACTATGGTCGTGAGGATCATACTATGGTTGTATGTGAAACATACTATGGTTGTAAGGATCATACTATGGTTGTGGAGATCATAGTATGGCTGAGTGTGAATCATACTATGGTTTTGGGGATCATAGTATGGTTATGTGCGAATCATACTATTGTTGTGAGGATCATAGTATAGTTGTATTTGAATCATACTATTGTTGTGAGGATCAGAATATTGTTGTAGTACAACCATATACCCAACAATAGTATTATCCTCTTCGAATATTGTCACCACAACCATACTTTTTTTCTGCGTGTAGGTGAGGAGAGTTTGAGTTTACAGGAACATTTTAAGACCTCTGGTCAGAATATGTATCGTGAAGCACGGCTCTGAAGTTGGCAACCCAGGGTGCTAAAAAATTTAAAATGCTTGCCAAAACCACATCTTTTTTCAAGATTACCATTAGTGAAAAGTGCTTCTGCACACACACACCGCAGTTATTTGAGACTTATATCCAAAATATTTTTTCCAACAACTGTGGGACATCAAAGAAAAGCGTCGGCTTGAGGACTTCTGCAAATGTTAAGGCCGGACTCAGCCGGGCTCACCTCGGACGAACTTTTGATCAACCCACTATCTTTTGACTTGATTAATATAAGTTTTGTAGTTTTGATGTTTTTTAATGGGTCGCTAATCAGTAGTTTGTCAAGCAAGCGTTACCGTTGGCATCATGGCTCTGAAGGTTATTTTAAGTTACATTCGTTTGCATTTTAGCTAAGGATATTTGCCTAAATGCATACAGATAAAACCCTGCAAGTGTGTGTGTGTGTGTGTGTGTGTGTGTGAGTTTGCATAGACATTGACTCCGTGACTGGTTAGGACGATTGTATGTGTCAAAATGAATATTCATTCATTCGGATTGGTACCGTTCCGTTCTCCACGAGAGGCAGGCAATTGCAGCTTTCCCAAAAATGCATCAAATATTAATATGCATATGACCCCATAGGCGTTTATGCAATAATGCCAATACCCGCAACAGCACCCGCACTCGTACCCGATAGACAGCTATACAGACAGACGGGGATGGACAGACAGACAAGCGCATTCAGTTATCCAGCTAACCAACGAAATAGATTTGCCCGCCACTGATTTTTAATATTGTTCTCGTATTGCTCACAGCATGTATGTATGTACTGTGTGTTTGTGTGTGTGTGTCTTTTTGTCTGATGCTATGTGGGATCTATGGTCATACATGCTGAGAGGTATGGATGACCCGACCATACAATATGAATCCCGGAATATCGAATGAAATTAAAGTCATAATTTTATCACAAACGTTTTTTAAATAAATACTAAAAGTACTCGCCAATGCGGACGCAGTGAAACGATTCACTCTGCCGTTGTGAATTAAAAGACAAAATTATTGAAAATTGCCCAGTGTTGGCTGTTGATTTTGCGGAAGGCCATATCCTATTATCTCGTAAGTCAGTCGGAATGACTTTTATTGCAATTAGTGCCAATATGCTTGTAAGTAAATAGAACGATACTTATTTAATATTAGCTACGAGTTAAGAAATGACCATTGGGTTAATAATGGGTATCCTAAAATGTAGGCAAAGATTTGAATTAAAAGGAGTAAGGAATTACAATGTTGTGGGGGTCGCTTTTATCATACCTCAATCTTTATTAAAAATATTTGAATTTTTTTATAGTAATCTTGGAATTAGTTGTTCCCAAATCAAAGGTTCATCTGTGAAAAGAGAGAAAACGCTTTGATTTAAAAATCATAAAATCAACAACTATTATTTGGGCATGGATTCACTGGCTCGAGACCGCTTGCATCAACATTTTAATAGAAGACAAGTTTTTAAAAAATGGCAAAGTGACATTGATTTTCGCGACGACCTTCAGCAGAAAGCTTGCAACAATTGGTGGAAGGAAATCTGAACTCTTTAAGACAGTTATTCCGTTAGTTATTTTTATGTCCAAACGTCGTTAAAATCCATCAGAAATCAGGTCAAATAAAAATGGCCCATATTGATCCACGTTTTGATATAGCCCCAGTCCAAAGATCTCTCCCGACATAGCATACAGCTGATCGAGAACATCATCCATATTAATTCCGATTTCAATCAAATTTTGTAATTGTTTTGTAATTGACAAATAACCAGTCTTACCCGATTTTATTGACATAGGGTTATTTTTTTGCAATGTTGCTTGTACAAATTAAACATGTTCAAATGGCTTTAAAATAACTACGAGGGTTGCTATATATCTATATATGTAACCAGTTTTGTTCAGGAGAGCCATTCGATGCTCAGATGTTGTCCACATCAAATAAAGTGAAAAGTTGATGAAAAGTTTTGTTCAGGAGAGCCATTTTAAAGATTATGTCCCTTTCTATTTGCGCTTAGAATCGTCGACTTCACTTTCATAAAACGCGCATATCTCTGGGAAGGAACACTTTAAGGGTATGGGATCGGTCTCATTCGATGCTTAGATGTTGTCCACATCAAAAAAAACGAGAAAAAAACTGAAAATTTATTTTTTTACCCTTAGGTCTCTTTCTCTATGCGCTGTCATATATACATATATTTCTGGCCCAGGCAACACTAAGTGTTGCCCGCACCATCTGACATTTCCATTAGAAAGTTTGACAGTTTTTAGCATAAACGTACTCAGAACGTTTTGACGTACGACCATCATTTGTGTTTTTTACAGAGACTTGAAAAAATCAATTTGGCAAAAAAAAAATGGAATGGAACTCGTGAACATTTTCGTGCGATAATTTTTCACAACTTTCGACGTGAATTATTACGACAAGAGTGCATCGACGAACTTAAATCTTTGTACGGCAATGAATCACCGTCCTATAGCACTGTGGAAAACTGGTTTAATGAATTCAATGGTGGCCGACGCTCGCTCAACGACGAAGGTCGTCGAAAAACGGCCGTTGTGCCAGAGAACATTGATGCCGTGCATGAACTGATAATGCAAGATCGTCATGTGACATACCGTAGGATAGAGGCATCCTTGGCCATTTCTTCCACCAGCATCCATTCGATATTGCTTGAACACTTGGCCGTAAAATAGGTTTGTTCTCGTTGGATTCCGCACAATTTGACAATCGCTAAAAAAAAAGCTCGTGTCGATTGGTGCAAAGAAATTTTGAAAAAAATCTGTCGCGGTGCTTCAAAAGACTTTTATAAGATCGTCACAGGTGATGAATCATGGTTCTATTCGTATGGGCCCGAAACAGAACAGCAATCGACCGTGTGGGTCTTTGAAGACGAGCCAAATCCAACAAAAGTTGTTTGTGGAAGAAGCACTTTGAAGCAAATAGTCGCCTGTTTCTTCGGTAAAACTGGTCATGTGGCGACTGTTCCGCTTGAGCAACGTAGGACGGTCAATTGTGAGTGGTACACCACAATTTGTTTGCCTGAAGCCTTCGGAGAAATTCGAAAAACCAACAAGAGAAGACGGATTATTTTGCATCACGACAATGCGAGCTCTCACACATCAGCTGAAACGATGAGCTATTACACCACTCAAGATGTCAAATCCACCGTACAGCCGTAATTTGGCACCCAATGAATTCATCTTATTCCCTAGCATCAAGAGAAAAATGCGTGGTCAACGTTTTTCATCGCCCGAAGCAGGTGTTGAAGCGTTCAAAAATCATGTTTTGAAGGTGTCTCAATCGGAGTGGAAAAAGTGCTTCGAAAATTGGTTTCGGCGCACGCAAAAGTGTATTGATCTTAAAGGAGAAAATTTTGAAAAACAATATCACCATTTGCAATGATCATATATTGTGTTTTTATTGCCGGACACGAAATATAAATAACCCTCGTATGGGTACCAAAAACACAAGTTTAAATAAGAACTTATTTTTAAAATCTGGGTAAAGGCTCTAAGCCTGTTCTAGGGCACAATTTTTTTAACATCTGATTCGGAGAATACTTTCCATTCTAAGGCAAAAGGCTGAAATTGAAATGTCGGTTAGTGCGGGGTTTTTTTTTAAAAAAAAACCCAATGTCAGTTTGGGAAAAAAAAACCCAAAGTCAGTTTGGGAAAAAAACTGAAATGCTGGTTTTCTGAAAACCCCGGGGTTTTTGGGCACTCTAATTCGTAGTGCAACCAAATATAGATGAAAACAATCGTCATGTTGTAGTCAATGGAGAGTGCTATCGTGGCATGTAAGAAAATTATCTTCGGCCAGAATCGGATGAGTTTGACATCGCCGATATGTGGTTTCAACAAGACGGCGCCACTAGCCATACAGCACGCTTTACAAACGATTTACTGAAAGGCAAATTCGCTGAAAGTGTTAACTTGAGAAAGGGCCCACCTCGTTTATGCGATTTAACGCCATTGGATTTCTTTTTATGGGGCCACATCAAGTCATTGGTATACGCTAAGAAGCCAACAACTTTAGACGAGCTCAGCGACAACATCCAATGTGAAATGCCTACGTTTCTTTCGAAATGTGTGCAAGAGTGGTGGAAAAATGGGTCTAAAGAATAGATTGCTGTACACGGGCTCGTGGTGGTCTTGTGACCGAAATCGAATTTGATTCCTCAAATGTAACATTTGCACTACACCTGGATTAAATTTGAACTCTATGTCTTAAATATTCCTTGTTTTAGTAATATATAAAATTGTTATGTCCTAAATGGAAAACCCTGTATAATGGGTTACGAAAGCAATACAGGCAGATCAACTTAAACCATACATTACATCTCGATGTTTTTTTGATATGACCTCAGATCTTTATTAAAAAAAATCGATCGTTTGTTTTATTTCGGTCTGTTGCTTTTACACATTGAACAGTGATTAACCGGCTCAAGACCTCTTGCTTCTATATTTAAATATAGAAGACAAGTTTTTGACAAACATTGATTTTCGTGGCTGCACACTGCTTCTATCATGATTTCGGGTCCGTGACAACCCTCTTCAGAAAGCTTTGCTGCAATTGTCATCAATAAGAGACTTCTGCAATACGAGTACTATGATTTCGTTAACTAATACCAGTTTTTTTCTCAATTTATTTTTAGGTAAGATGTCAACTGAATGTAAAATAAAAACAAAGGTTCGCTGTATACCCGTATCTGGTAAGCCCAAGTTGTTATAAGAGGCTTATTCGTAAGTACTCGTAAGAAGCCAACATATGTATTAACTACACAATTTTGAAGATCCATGGCAAATTTCTGCACAAGTTGAACTTAAAACTAAGCGAAATATTATCCAACAATTTTGAAATGTGCCCACATTTGCTTTCCTTCGCCCAAATTATTACATTTTAGCTCGAAGGGGAACCTTCACGTGGGGATTAAAATGAACTTTGTAATGTCACTTCCGGCTTTAAACAAAAATGTATGATATGACATGACATCAACGTCATCATAGACGGTGGCAGAAAACAAAGCGAGAAAATATCACCAACGACGGCCAGCATGAGCAGCAGCATCCACACCAGCATCCACACCAGCATCAGGCAAAACTTAGTCTGTCCCAGCAATTGAGGGAATGCCATTTAAATGATGACAT
Source organism: Hydrotaea diabolus (assembly GCA_963513945.1). Lineage (NCBI taxonomy): Eukaryota > Metazoa > Arthropoda > Insecta > Diptera > Muscidae > Hydrotaea > Hydrotaea diabolus. Next base: position 163,467,461 of record OY740717.1, read on the forward strand.
TTGCGTACGCTCGTACACGTTTCTGTTTACATGCTATAAATCATTGTCAATAGTTTTGTGTGTCAGTGTTTTGGAAACAAACACCAGCGACACTGATTCGCCCTCCCCTTGCCGCTCTTGGTAACGAATATGTGGCATCATTCCAGCATACCTGAACCAAGCATCCAAGCAACTCATGGAGACGAGTATAAGTGTAGGCTGAGATTTTTCTCCCAAGGAACCGAAACGAACTGGTGTGATGTCCCGGCAAAACAAAGACTTCAAACAAATCATGAACTTTGTCAACCATACAAGAATTTCGAATACCCTACATGGGGCATAGCATATGTGCAACTACTTCATACTCACCTCTTAAGTAAGTTCTCAGTAGCTCTGCATATGGTCGCTGTTGCTTAAGCATAATTTGCATATGCTTCTTTTCCCTTGCCGTATGTTCAACTGGCACATATCATCTTCTTCTCTAGAACCCCTGAACATGGTCGCATAACTATGCCATCTGTATGAGATTCACTACTATGCTCTGTCAGTTGAGGCGAGACCATGGGACCGCGCTACCTTAACAACAACGACAGAAACAACATAAGAATGTAGTATGTGAAATGCAAATACGACGAGATGCGTAGGGTGAACGTGACACCCTTAAGAGAAGAATGTCTTACACAACAACAGCAGAATGGGGGCATAAAAACATCTACTAACAAAAAGGCCATCAGGGGTGGCGACATCGCTTACCCTTCCCCCTCCTCCACAGCTTTGCTTTTTTAGTTTTTGTTGTTGTCTTTTTCTTCATAGTATTATGCTGACTGCATTTGTTTTAAGCCGATTTAAAAAAAAAAAAACATTGTCTTCAGCATATTTTCCTGTATTTGACAAGAATCACCATGACGGAGCGCAGCGGTCAGGGGGGAAATGGGCTATTGTGAGTCTTTTGTAAAGTGTTCTAGAACTTTACATAATTTTGTTTTGTGTTCGTTGTCAACTCTCTCTCGTACAAGGTTGAAAAATATGTTTACTATTTACACATCTGCCGACACCGACGTGGTCACCGAAGCGTTGGGAACCGGATCAAAGGAAGTGGAACAATTCTGAAAATGTAAAAAAATTATGAAAATGCTGCTACGTGATGCGTTAGTAGAAGCCACAATTTAGGCAAGGGAATTCTGTACCAGGGGCTGGTGAAAATACAGGGTGGCTGATTAATATTGGTTCGCTAAATTATTTAAATACCATTTTTAATTTTCTAATTATTTTATCTTTGTTCATTTGAAAGCTGCCATATATTTGTTAAATCTTTTTAAAGGTTAAAAAATATAATTTAAATTACATCCACGCCCCTATTCACCGGCGGTGCATTCTTTGAAACATGAGGACCGTTTTCTAGGTCCTTTTGAAACTTGCATCCTAACCTATTTTCAGCCAAGATATTACTTAGTAGGGACATAAATAGTGTTACAACATTGAACACACCCATTTCAATAGTAGAACTGAACATACCCCGTTAATGTCATATGGGTTTTGAAAGCTAACCTCAATAGCGTTAGTCTGTAACGGGATTTTAAAATTGTTTCAACTTTCATCATGGAGTGGTCAGATCATTAGAACCGTAGCGCTCTAATAGCGCTTTTCAAGTGTGAAATGAAAAAAGTGATATTTTCAATACGCTCCGGCCACTGGGGATTAGCCGCATGTTGCTCTACCGATGCATAAAACTGTTTGAGGAGACCTTGAGATGTAAAAGACCGCCACCGGTCGGGCCGCCCACGCTCTGTTCGAATGTCATCAAAGCCGTTAAATCGAGAATTCACAGAAATCCGCTCCGAAAACAGAAAATCATGGACCGTGAGATGAATATCACGCAAAAGTCCATGGGTCGAATCATTAAAAAAGACTTGGGACTTGGGGCTTTCAAACGACGTACCGGACATTTATTGACTGCTGCTTTAAAAATAATTGGACTGAAAAATGCAAACACCTTTTCGTGAAGCACGCTGATGACTTGCACAGAAAAATTTTGTTCACCGATGAAACATTTTTTACCGTTCAGCAAAAATTTAACAAGCAAAATGATAGAGTGTATGCGCGGTCATCTAAGGAAGCATCTAAACTTATCCCAAGGGTGGAAAAGGGTCATCACCCAGCTTTAGTGATTATTTGGTGGGGTGTCTCTTACGATGGGGTCACTGTCCTGCATTTCTGCGAACAAGGAGTCAAAACATCGGCCAAAGTTTACCAAGAAACCATTTTGTAAGCTGTTGTGAAGCCTCTTTACAATTCCCTGTTCCAAAACCAGCCATGGACTTTCCAGCAGTATTCTGCGCCGGCCCATAAGGCTAAAATGTCCCAGGCCTGGCTTCGAAACAATTTGCCAGCGTTCATTTCCTCTGAAGAATGGCCCTCAGGCAGTTCAGATTTGAACCCATTGGATTACAAATTGTGGACGGTTTTAGAGGACAGGGTTTGTCACAAGGGTTTGTGGCCAAGATTCCAAGGTACTCTGATTATGTTGTTGTTATTGTAACAACACTATATTTTGTTTTGAGGTCCAGTTTATCAATAGGGAATCTGCTTCGATATTCAGGTGGAGAAAACGCGTCATTGGAAGTAGATGCGTCCACAGAGACCTGGGGGTCAGCTGAGTGGGCTTGGCCTCATAATTAAAGAGGTACAGCACGTCATGTGGTCCCTGACGGCCAGCGGAACAAACGTCCAGATCTTAGCTGAGCCAGAAGCACGCGCTTCTGCCGAGGTAGTACCAACTGCTCTGGTGAAATCTCCGGGGATGCTCTCCTAGCGCTACATTCACAAGGTAGCTGCACGCAGAGAAAAGATATGGTTACAATATGGTCACGGCAACAATAGTATGTTCTCTGCAATAAAAGTATGGTCGTCGCAACCATAGTATTGTTTTTTGAATTTTATTTTGACAATAGTATGATTGCGGCAATACTAATATTGTTAAAGTGTAACAATAGTATTGTTGCCAAATTTAAAAAAGAAAATATGGTTGCAGCAACAATATAAATATGGTTGGTGCGACAAAAGTATTGTTTTTTGGGGATTATTGTTAACAATAATATGATTACGGCAATTATACCAGCATAATTTTTTTTGACAATGTTATTGTTACAAATCTTACGCAATAAAAGTTCTTTTATATGTAAATTAAATTATTTCAAAACAAACTACATTGGATTAGTATAACTGTTATATTTTTAATAAGTTAATTGTTTCTACTGTTAAGTAAGTCACTCCTTTTATTAAGAGTATAATGTATTTTTACATAATTTACTTAAAAATTGTTGACAAGTAACTTAACCCAATCCTTACGAAGAATTTTGGGGATCATAGTATGGTTGTGTGTAAGTCATACTGTGGTTGTGAGGATTATACTATGGTTGTATGTTAAACATACTATAATTATGAGAATCATACTATGGTTTTGGGGATCATAGTATGGTTGAGTGTGAATAATAATATGGTTGTGGGGACCATAGTATGGTTGTGTGCGAATAATTATATTGTTGTGAGGACCATAATATTTTTGTGGGGACCATAGAATGGTGGTCTGTGAACCATACTATTGTTGTGATGATAATAATATTGTTGAGGCACAACCATATAACCAACAATAGTATGATCCTCTTCGAATATTGTCACCCCAGCCATACTTTTTTTCTGCGTGTGGGTACGACTTCATCGGCGTGAATGTTGTTCAGACCTGCCTGATAGTTTCGATGATCTAAAGGGTTCTCTCTTATACCGCTGGACCCCTCTCTCTAGATCATGAAGATCGTACCTGATCTGCCGGGGCCAAGGCATCCTGTCCAAGAGATGGTGGTGAAATTTCCGGGGATGCTCTCCTAGCACTACATTTACAAGGTAGCTGGATACGACTTCATCGGCGTGAATGTTCTTCAGACCTGCCTGATAGTTTCGATGATCTAAAGGTTCTCTCTTATACAGCTGGACCTCCCTCTCTAGATCATGAAGATCGTACCTGATTTGCCGGGGCGGCGTCATCCTGTCCAAGAGATGGTGGTTAGGATGACTGCTGCGAAAACACCCTAGCACCCTAGCAGGTATTGCTTAGACAGCAGGAAATTGCATCTGCACACGGTAAGGACCATCGTCTCCTCGTGTAGATGGTCCTCAGAAGACATAAGAGAGTTGATGTTTTGAGGGCGGCATTCTGTTAAGTCTAAATTTTCTTCCACTGCGTTGTACTCACGTTTCCAGAACACACCGAGGCTGCGTAGTTCACTACAGACCGACCTATCGCTTTGTAAGAGGTCAACCAGGTTTCTTTGTCGGCTCCCTAAGTAATACCGGCAAGTGACTTGAGGACCTTGTTCCTACTAATGAGCTGATTATGTTTCATCTTCGGAGTTTTGAAAAATTGTCTAAGTTTCGATGTACCCTAAAACCCGACCCCAACCGTGACGAATCACTTATCTTTTTTATAGTAGCTGATGCTTCTCAAAACACCATCTGTTGAACATGTCCTGCGGACAACAGTCAACTTTGTTAATGGCTTTCCTTTTTTTCTGTTGATAATCATCCAAACTTTTTGCTATCGATGAGTGGAAAATTAAAATTTCATTAAATTATGTAAATGGTCTAAAGCGCAAAGTACAAAAACAAAAACTAATAATTGAAAATAATTAACAACCCCGAAAAAAAGCGTATCGATTCATTTAAATTCTCTGTCGTGCATCCTATTGACCGAAACGAGCAAATGATGTATGAAAAGTGCACGGAACGACGCACACCAGCAGCAACAACAAAAGGCGAACAGATGCGGGCGGGAACTACTAAACTGAAGTGAATAGCAACAGATTATTGAACTCATCCGCAACAACAGAAGCAACAGCGACAGCCGAGGCAACAACAGGAGCTGGGAGAGAGAAAAAAATGAACTAAAGTTTAATTAGTTTTTGCAACTAAAAATTGAAAAAGTAGCCGGAACAACAAAATCTAAAAATGAACCATGGACAAACTGGTCAGCCAGTCACAAGGAGCAAGGACTGCGGGACTACTGGCCGCCATAATGCTGGTGGTGCGGCTGGTTGCAACCCGAAAAACAGACAACATGATTGTAATAAAATTCGATTACACGAAAATCAATTTGGACAACACGCATAAACCAATAAAAATAAAAATTAATTTTCTATTTCGAAAATTGTTGCACTCCAAAAATTGTGCTCTCATCTACACGAAACGGGAAGCCACGTAAAACAATGGCCGGGACAATGTGGTGGGCGGCTGTATGGGTTGTGGTCACAGAGAGACAGTGGCCCGCGGTGTTGGTGGTCATGGTGGTGGCTTGTTAAAGTGGACTTAGTCCACGTAACTGCTCATGTTCAGAAAAATACGGGCGAAAAATAAAACTTATTGGATTATGAATGTAAAATTAAATGCTCGTCACAGAGTATACATCTGTAATAATAGGTTGACCCTTATTTAAACATAGTCCCCATTAACGCGGCGCAACTTTATTTGCCGCAACTCTCAGTTTGTAGGAGAGACAGGTAAGGGGAACAGGGAAGGCAAAAAACTGGCCGTACTGTCATTTACTTTTGTGCTTTTCGTAGTGTGAAGTTGGCTGCAGATTAATTTAGTATTTTTTTACACAAAAATCAGAAACAACTAATCACAATGTCAGAAAAGGCAATAATGAAGAAAACAAATGCCGTAGCCGAATTGCCACAAGTAAAGTTGCCTCGTCTAAATTGGGACTTATACAAGTAGAATCAATATTAAGTTTGGCCAGGGCGAATTTTATACAACCTCAACCATAAGTGCGTAACTATTATATTTCTGACAATTTCAATGGCGAATCTATGGTTTAGGGTGTACGAGGGTTGCTATATATATTTCTGGCCTAGGCAACACTAAGTGTGCGATCATTTTTTACAACTTTCGACGTGGATTATTACAAGAGTCCATCGATGAACTTAAACCTTTCCATCCTATATCACTGCGAAAAATGGTTTAATGAATTTAATCGTGGTCAACGCTCGCTCAAAGACGAAGGTCATGAAGGTCGTCCAAAAACGGCCGTTGTGCCAGAGAACATTGATGCCGTGCGTGAACTGATAATGCAAGAACATTATGTGACATGCCGTGAGATAGAGGCATATCCTTGGGCATTTCTTCCACCAGCATACATTCGATACTGCATGAACACCTGGCCGTAAAAAAGGTTTGTTCTCGTTGAATCCCGCACCATTTGACAATCGCTCAAAAAAAAGGCTCGTGTCGATTGGTGCAAAGAAATTTTGAAAAATATGATCGCGGACATTTCTAAGATCATCACAGGTGACGAATCATGGATCTATGCGCATGAGCCCGAAACAAAACAGCAATCGACCTCGTGGGTCTTCGAATACGAACCAAATCCAACGAAAGTTGTTCATGGAAGAAGCACTTCGAAGCAAATGGTCGCCTGTTTCTTCGGCAAAACTGTTCATGTGGCGACTGTTCCGCTTGAGCACCGTAGGAAGGTCAATTCTGAGTGGTACACCACAATTTGTTTGTCTGAAATCTTCGTAGAAATTCGAAAAACGAACAAGAGAAGACGAATAATTGTGCACCATTTCAATGCGAGCTTTTACACATCGGCTCAAACCTGCGTCTTTTTGACCAGCCAAAACGTCTAATTGATGGGTCATCCGCCGTACAGCCCTGACTTGAAAAAAATGCGTGGTCAACGATTTTTGTCGCCAGAAGATGCCGTTGAAGAGATCAAAAACCATGTTTTGGAGGTGTCTCGATCGGAGTGGAAAAAGTGCTTCGACAATTGGTTTGAGCGCATGCAAAAGTACTTTGAAAAACGATAAAAACATTGTTGATGATAAATATTCGCATTTTCATTATTAGGCCAGATATATATATATAGCAACTCTCGTATACCATTTGACCTGGGAGAACTTAATGATGATTTGACTTGTAAAGGGTAGTCCATCTAGAGGTATTTTTTCAGAACAAAAAATATATATAAATTCAAATCAAGTGTGGAATCTGTATTGGTAATTTGAAAGGACATTGTATGGCATTTATTTTTTGAATATAATTTCCTTCAAATGTTGGCCGCAACTACGCCTTAGGGATTCCATTCTGAGGGTCCAATTTTGGATGACTTGTTCGAGCATTTCGACCGGCATGGCTTTAACGACACGCGTAATGTAATAAATTTGGCAATTTTGTTTATTGACTTTGCCGTTGAGCCAGAAATGGGCCTTATCACAAAAAAAAAACTTTTGGTCGAAAACAGCGGATCTTCCCGTTTCTCACCGAATGCTCATTTCCATAACACAGTTGCCAACATTTGAAGGTAATTATTTAAAAAAAAAATAAATGCCATAAAATGTCCTTTCAAATTACCAATAAAGAATCCACATTTGATTTTTATTTTTTTTTGTTCTGAAAAAATATCTATTTTTGAGGGTGTATACAATTCGACCCGGCCGAACTTTATGTTTATTTTACTTTAATAAGTTTTTTGGGTCCGCGTTCGTGAAAGTTGAATGGGCGATGCAACGCTCTTTTCAAATTTTAGCACAGCACACTGGGTGGTCCAAATAAGACTGAAGGGTTCTTGAAATAGGTTACGAAAAAGTTCCATTGTGCTCTTGCTGTATGCGCAGTGGCTCCATCTTGCTAAAACCATATGTTAGAATTATTCTTAAGCATAGCCCTTCACAGAACCCAGCGAATGGTTTCCGGTTGACCCCCCATTTAAAAAAAATATGGACTGATATCAACTTAACCGGCTTAACTGTCTTGAACTTTTAACGGATTCTATAAATTTAAAATGGTATCTCTGAGGTGTTTAAATATCACCTCCCAGTTTGACAATTTACCATTGTTGATTTACATTTGAAAATCTAACCCAAATAAGGGACACCCTAATACACATATTTAAACGTGCATGAACATTTCCATCGATTTGAAAAATGCGAGTACACTCGTATTGCTAAATTTGTTTTCCTTCTCGTTTGTGTGTGTGCGAATGTGGGTATGTGTGAGTGGAAAATCATATTTATGCCCAAACACAATTCACTAAATAGATGATGGAAATCTGGAAATCTCTCTGTGGCATAAATATGTGTAAATTTCAATCAATTTACTAAAATATGAACATTTTATAGTTGCCTAAATATGCATGCTGTTTATTCCTATACAGATAAACGCATATGTGTACGTAATTGCTTAGAAATAGAAATACCCGTATTCACGTTTGTGTTGCTGGCTCTTCGAATAATATTGAAGAATCAAATCGGTTTTTTGTATAGTCAGTCTGAAAATGCTGCATGCCCACCAGAGATACTACACTTAGCTCTAATAAGTACTACAATATTAACCGCTTATATGCACGTCGGTTATAAGCATTTATCGCTTATATGCAGCCTTAAATTCATGTAATTTCGATGTGATAAATACTGTAGATACTCGTAGGCTACTTAAAACATACACTTTCAAAGTTATGTGCAAAAAGACAGGCATACTTAAAATGTTGAAAACTATGAGATCTATTCAAAATTAAATTATTTGGAATTGCCAACCATTTGCCTGATTTGCAAAGAGAAACGAACTATTTTTCAATGGCCTATTCAGACTAGATTGTCAAGAAAACCGGGGATTTCAGAAAACCAGCATTTTGGGGTTTTTTCAAAACCGTGTTTTGAAAAAGCCGACTGTCGGTTTTTTAAAAGTAAAAACCGATACTAACCGACATACCAGTTCAAGCCTTTTGCCTAAGATAATAGGCATAATATATTCCCTATTAGTCGTGATATGAATGATCCCATTTATAGACTTTAATAATAAATTAAAATCAATTGAAATGTCAAATATAGTTTTTTTTTTTTTTTTTTTTTAAAAAAAACTATTAAAAAAGCAAAAGTCGGGTGTCGCCAACTATATAATATGCTGCCCTTTTGAATGTGCAGAAAAGCAAACTAAACATTCGCTTTTGGACTCCCCGATCGGGTTCTTATTTCACCGAGATTTTGAAACTAATGCCACATTTAGACTTATGAAAAAATATATTCATTTTTGATATCCATAACCCAACGGGTCGAAATTGCAACCATAAAGTCCGTCATCTAAATTTTTTTATAGCAATTTTATACCTATATGCCCATATATATTGGCACCCGTTTTTGGGGCCCAGACCATTTATATGGGAACTGTCAAACAATAAGCATATATTGTCAAAATAGGCCCACCATTCGTTGTTTATCAATCGTAATATGATCGAAATCGGATAGATTTTCTTAAACGTCCAAATCGAATCATCTGGTGATTCTGGTTGATACTATTAGAGGTGAGTCTAGCTCAAAAAATGTTGGTGCTTACTTATTCAGTACGTGCAAATTACAAATTTTCTTTGCCTTTACATACAAAATTGAAAAAACGGAAACCGAAAAAAATGACAGGAAAAAACCGGGTAAACCGACATGTCGGGTCGGTATTTTGGAGAAACAGGCTGTCGATTTTGGACATAAAAACCAGTTGTCGTTTAACGGTTTTGGTTTTGGACACTAATTCAGACTGACGAAAACTAGTAGTTTTCCAGATCGTTCTACCATACAAATTCGACAAATGGTTGGCAACTTTATTTTTCCTAATATGAAGAAAACGAGCACAAAAACTACTATTTTTGCCAGTCTGAAAAGGCCGTAAGACACTGTGACTGATAACTCTAGGCAATATAATGTTATGGGATTTGGCATCTAGCTAAAGAAAATACAAGTTTTCATTATTAGTCAGACCTGACAAGCAGACGAATTGGCCAGTTAATTTCATCCCCTAAATTCTAGTCGTTTTTAAGCACAACAAAAAAATGGTGGTCCAAACAAAACGCACGATGTTAATTGTTAATTAAACAAAACGTTTTCGGAGAATTATCTTAAAATTTTTTATAATAATAGAAGGATCTATTATCAATTATTCGTGAAACAAAATATCAAGCAAATCCTAGCCACTGCTTCGGCGACATACCTCTATCGATGGACCATATTTTCAATGAGTCTATTTTCAATGTCGTTAATACGCCGATTTATCTCAACCCTTAACTCATGAGTTGTTTTTGGCTTATTGACGCACAGTTTTGCTTTTAAATATCCCCAAAGAAAGAAATTTAACGGTATCAAATCACATGACCGTGGCGCTGAATTAATATCGCCACAACGTGAGATAACACGGCCATTGAATTTCTCCAGCAAAGAAGCCTTTGTTTCGTTGGCTGTATAGCAAGTTGCACCATCTTGTTAAAACCACATATCGTTCAGGTTCATATCCTCGATTCCTGGCCACAAGAAGAATGGTGTTCGCTATCGCGAGCACGGTAACTGCTTGGTCGACCTTATTTTCGAAGAAGTACGGCCCCATGACAACGATGGCAGAACGAACTGAGCGGGCAGGCACTGGTGTTTTCACATTTCCTTCAGACCGGCTTTGCTGAAATTTGCTCACAATTCTCCCGATTGTGTACACATTTGGTCGATTATGCTAACCCAAACAAATCTCGAGGTGCACGAAATGCATTTTGATTTAAAGGCCCACTTTCGAAAAACGCTTCAACAATCTTAACGCGTTGCTCATGTCTGTACTTTTCCATGGTTAAACTGTCAAACGCTGAAGCGGAGAAATGTAAAATTAAGTGGGGCTCAAAACTTGACGTTAAGGTGTGACTCTCAATTAATATCGTGCTTTAGGGTTGTTAGAAACTCCAACTTTTTTAAAAAGAGAAAACTAGCACCACAATCTACGTGTTTTGTCAGCCTGAGAAAACGATTTAATTTATAAAGTGATCTTTCTGATCTGGAATATGGGCGTTTTGGTAACAAGTAACCGAGTAACCACTTAGGTACAGTTCTAGTGTGTGCATATTTTGTAGGTGTACATTGGACTGTGTCACAACCAGAGTATATGTTCAGGCACATTTTGAAAATTAAACTTTGTCTATTTTCTGATTAATCCTACGATATGTCGCCTCCATTTACAGGGTGATCTAAATATTTAGTTTCTTTTCAAAAATTTTAAGTTAACAAAATACAATTATAAAAGGCTGAAGTCGGGCATGGCTGACTGTGACATAACCTACACTCTGCTATTCGGAGGATTCCCCGCCTCTATCTAGAGCTTATGAATAATTGTATTTACAATGTTGCTTTAACAGCGTCAGATCCTCTATTCGGAAGGAACCTTTGTGTGAGGGCTATTAAAAACCATAGAATGACGTGTTCTAATTTCACTAGAGATGGGGTTGGCCGCTCGTTATGCTCCATGCGAGAATTGGACGGAATAAAAAAAATAAAGGGTGGTTAAATTTTAAGGGCCGATGCCATTTCTTGCCACCATTCAGACCATTGATTACGTTTTGAATGGTCAAGGGGCTTTAGTTCTTAAGTCAATTGCACCTTGTAAGCGTGTAAATGCAAGTCTTTATGCATACTAGTAATGTTCATCAACGACGAGCGTGAGAGGTGTAATTGTTGGGCACGACGACGAGTTGAGGTGGACGGCTCTTCAGCCACACTATCGCGAACAGCAGCAATAAGCCTGAATAACTTTAACGCGTTGCTCGTTCAAATTGAGTTAGTCTGAAATTGAGAAATATCGAATGAAATGCAGAAAAAAACTGGACGTTTAGGTGTGTTTCACAACAACATCGGCCCTTGAAATTTATTTATTTGAAATTTATATTTTATACGGTTGAGATAACAATATCCGAAGAGCATCATATGGTTATGGTACAGCAGTATTATGATCCTCACATCAATAGTATGATTCAACTACAACCATACTTATGATCCTCTCAACAATAGTATCATTCACATATAACCATATTATGATCCCCACAATCATAGTATAATTCACACGCAAAATTTTATCCCTACAATCATAGTATGATCAACCACAATTTAGCTATGATCCCCAAAATTATTTATTAGAATAGGTTTGAATTATGAAAATTATTTAAAAATACATTTAATTCAAAATAAGAGATGTAATTTATTTAACAGTAAAAAAAATCAGTTTAAAAAACGTTAGCGTTTGTTTAAAAATTTTGAATTTGTTTGAAAATACTATTATTGCATTTGATCCGAAACAATAACATTGTTCTAAAAAGCATATTGAAATGAAGAAAAATAACAATCATACAGTATGATTGCCGTTATCATGTAATTGTTAACATAAAACCCAAAAAACAATACTTTTGTCGCACCAACCATATTCATATTGTTGCTATAACCACATTTTCATTTTTTTAATTTGGCAATAATACTATTGTTACACTTCAACAATATTAATAGCGCGGCAATCATACTATTATCAAAATTGAATTTCAAAAAATAATATGCTTGCGACGAACATACTTTTTTTTTGCGGAGAATATATTATTATTGCCATATAGTAACCATATTTTTTCTCTGCGTGTATGTGGCTTCTATTTTTGGGAACTGATATGGCACTATTGTCTAAAGTTGCTCAAGGGTTAAGCGATTCATTTCTTTCCAAGATTTCGTAACGAAAAGAGCTGGCACTATAAAAAAAACTACTTGATGGACCAAATGCCATAAAGCTTAGTCAGACCATTCCATTTAGGGACCCACTTGAATGTTCAAAAACATGTGGGCCCGCTATTTGTTTATTCTAAAATATGAGTTATCTCTATACATTAGAAATATTGCGTACGTTTATTTATTAAAATGAATATTTATGAACAGTGTGGTTGTTTGTTTCCCAACGGGCAGGTGTTGTAACGAAAATATAGAAAATAAGCCATTATTTTTAAATGCGCACTTTTTCAAAAATCGTGGATAAGTCAAAAATTTCAAGTTTTCAGTAAAGGCAAAAACTGTTTGCTTTGAGAGTTGAAAACTCTGGAACATAAAGTCATGATTGCTTTTGATGTAAGAGAAGAGCAAACAATGGATGATTTTTAACGTAGGAAGAGATGTCCAGTGAAATGCGATTTCGTACAAAAAAATATATTAACTTTTATGATTATACTCGTATGTTGGTATCCTTTTGTTAAACAAGTGCGATATATTTAGTTTCAGCAAATCTCCTATCCATACAAGGCATTTTAAACTATAAAGTTCAGGCTTTAAAAACCACCGCTTAGACAACCAACTGCCGTAACTGACTTTTTCCTATTACCATAATTACTAAATATCCCCAATTAATTTAGGTGGTCTTCGATGTGAGAATTTGGACTTGGCCACTTATCACGTGTTACACGTTCCATTGATACTTAATTCTAGCATCGTTTCAAAAAATTCATTTAAGAGAAATTATTACCTCTACTTACGGCTTCGTGTAATTAGAAAACTAATCTTTAATTTGAATTTAATGTTTTCGCTTTACAAAGGAAATGAGGGAAAACGCAATTAAGAAGAAAATAAGTTTTCGGTGTAACTGCAAATGATATCATCCAATTTTTCTGCTTCATTTAGTTTATGGCTGTTGTACCTAACAAAACAACTGTGCCTAATCCACGTTTAACCATAAACTTTAATTTGAAACCAACCTCTCCCAACCCCTCAGGAACTTAATAATGATGGAAGAAAAATACCAAACAAGTACAACTTGTACGGGTATGCCTGGAAAGTCTTTAGCTCTCATTCCGAAGCGAATGTAAAAAAACTAAGGCCAAATATTTAACAATAACAATTTGGAGCTTCTTCTACACACAGTTTGTTTTCACGTTTATTGTATTGATTTTATGGTGCTTGTTTTCTGCTTTCAGTAGTTCGCATACGTTGTGGAGAGGATGGGTGGTATTGTGAGTTCATCAGTGCGTTTGTGGGACATTCATTGTCGAAATTGGTCTTCTAAAAATGTCATACACAATGTCAACTGGCTTACTATAAAGTGATTTGGCTGAAAGAAAAGTTCCATGCCAGATGGAATACAGATTTTAACATTGTTTTTTAAGTAATATACGCAGAGAAAATATATGGTTACTATATGGTCACGGCAACAACAGTATGTTCTCTGCAATTAAAGTATGATCGTCTCAGCCATAGATTTCTTACTTGAATTTTATTTTGACAAATAGTATGACTGCGAAATTTGTATTGTTGAAATGCGCCAATAGTATTATTAATTTTAAAATAAAAATGTGGTAGTAGCAACAATTTGAATATGGTTGGTGCGACAAAAGTATTGTTTTTTAGGTTTTATGTTAACAATACTTATACTATCATAACGGCAATCAAACCGCATTTTTATAAATGGCATATGATAGTTTTAGTACTTTTTCTCGTTAATTAAAAATTCTCAAAACAAACTGCTTCGGATTTGTTTAACTGAAATATTTTTTATAAACGAATCACTTATGTGCTTTTAAACGAATTTTCGATGTTGTTAAGTAAATCAGTGCTACTATTTTGAACATAACCCAATTCTAATAAATGATTTTGGGAATCATAGTAGGGTTGTAGGGATCTGAACATGGTTGTGTGTGAATTATACTATGGTTGTGGGAATCATAATATGGTTGTGAATATGATAGTATGGTTGAGTGTGAATCATAATAGGGTTGTGGGGATCATAGTATGGTTGAGTGTGACTCTTTATGTGGTAGTGGGGATCATATTTTGGTTGAGTGTGAATTATTACGTTGTTGTTTGGATCATAGTATGGTTGTGTATGAATCATACTATTGTTGTGAGGACGATAATAAACATATAACGAACAATCTTTGAATATTTTTTAACCAGGGAGTGCCTTTCCAACATCATTTGTACCATAAAGTCATTCTTAAGAACTATCCATGAGATATGTTCTTTCTAAGTGCAATGTTGAATAGGGCGGGGCGTGGCCCTTGTTCAAAAATTATAGAAAATACCCTGAAAATATTATTAACTTATCGTAATACGAAATGTGAAAATTGTAGTTGGCAGCAATTTACTACATGAGTGGCTAACGACAAATTAAGCACTTTGGTCATGTACTCTTCTCCCGGGGTATCCAAATGGAGATTCCATATGGACCCAGCGCCTTAGATGTGATATTGGCATTTGGGTGATATTGGCATTTTCGTCAACGTTATAAGTATATTGTGGCGGATACAACACAATACTCTCCCTTTTGCCTGAGTGCTAAATAAACAGCCAGTTTGCGCGGCTCTTCGAATTCATCACTGCTCTGCCGCCGTCACATTTGGTATTCATTCTTCGTGAAAAACATCAAGCGTTAAACTTCAAAAGTAGGCATTAAATGTTTTCATAACATCTATGAATACTTTTTAAAAACAATGAAGACTATTCATAAAATGTATGGACACCATACAAGGGCGGTTCGGAAACTTCTTAGCCTAGCACAAAAAGCGCGGTACAAACAGAAAAAAGTTAAGTGTTTTGGAAACTTTCATCTCTGCTATGAACACATGTTAAATTTTGTTTCGATCTGGCAACTCCTTTATATAGAAACAGGTGGTCACAAAAGACGCATCCGCGATTTTTTACAATGGAAAAATTAGAAATGCGTGGTGTCATTAAATGTTTACATAAAAAAGGTTTATCGGGACAAGAAATTCATAATGATATGGTGAACGTGTTAGGTGAAAGTGCTCCTTCATATGCAACAGTAAAAAATTGGGTTGCTGAATTTAAACACGTAGTGGACGTCCAAAAACAGCAACAACAACAGAAATTGTAGCCAAAGTGAATAATATGGTATTAAATGATCGACGAATAAAAGTGCGTGAAATAGCTAATATCATGGGCATCTCAAATGATCGAGTCCATTTAATTTTGCATGAAGAACTACAGATGAAAAAGCTTTCTGGAAGATGGGTGCCGCACTTGTTATCAGTCGACCAAAAACGCATAAGAATGAACATTTCTCAAGCTTGTTTGGATCGTTTTCAGCGAAATAAAATGGATTTTAAGCGTCGTTTCATAGCTGTTGATGAGACATGGATCCACCACTATACTCCAGAGACAAAAGAACAATCCAAACAATGGACTGAAGCTGGAGGAAGTGCCTCAAAGAAGGCAAAAACAATTCAATCGGCTGGTAAGGTATTGTCAACGGGTTTTTGGGACTTCAAAGGTATTTTATTGATTGACTATCTGCAAAAGGGTAAAACAATAAATTCAGAGTACTACTGCAACCTTTTAGATCAATTAAATGTACAAATTCGAGAAAAACGTCCTGGCTTACAACACAAAAAAATAATTTTTCATCAAGACAACGCACCAGCGCACATGAGTGTTTTAACAATGGCTAAAATCAACAAATTAAAGTACGAGATGCTTGACCAACCACCTTATTCTCCTGATTTAGCTCCCAGTGACTTTTACCTGTTCCCAAATCTAAAAAAATTCCTTGCTGGCAAGCGTTTTACCTCAAATGAATATGCAATTACAGTTGTAAACCACTATCTTGAAGACCTTCAGGAAAACTATTTTAATCAAGGGATAGAATTGCTAGATAAGCGTTGGACTAAGTGTATTGAAGTTTCAGGAGATTATATTGAAAAAGAAAAATATTTTTGAAAAACTAACTTCTCTTTCATTGATAGGCTAAGAACTTTCCGAACCGCCCTCGTATTATATTAAATAACACTGTGCAACAGACACAATCAGCGGGGGCTTTACTTACTGGAAAAACGTAAACATAAGTATACTTAAAAGAAATGGTATACCTGCCGCGGTGTCTCGCTGGGTCAGGTCTAGGAATCGAGAAATATGGATTTTTAATTTTTGATTTTTTATGACTAATTCATGCATTTTGATGTTCTAATGTCTCAAAGTCAGCAAACTTGTTAAACTTAACGCCGGCTTTAAGAGTTTTGAAGCCTTTTACGAAAATGGGCGTTCATATCAAAATGCATTTGCTGCACTTCGTGATTTTTTTTGTCAGCAAATCGACCAAATGTATTCACACTGGATTCGTAAACAAGTAGAATTGCCACATTTGGCAAATAAGAATCCACGAGTGATTGTTGCCGTTGCATACATACATGACTGTTTCATACTTCTTCGAAAACGAGGTCATTGGGCAATGGACCCGACAGGATGGTGGCATTTGCCAAACAGCCAACGAAACAATGGTTTTAATAGCCGTGTTATCTTAAGTGGTGGCGATGTTAATTGGCCGCCACGATTGTGTGATTTCACACCGTTGCACTTCTTTCTTCGAGGATATTTAAAAGAAAAAGTTTACGTCAATAAGAATTCTCAACAATTTCGTTATTGTTTTTCTTATATGCATTTTGAAAATTCTAATTTTGTATAAAAAGTCATTCTAAAATTTTATTCGTTATTTGTAAAAACATCTTCGTACAAATTTTGTAATCTTTGTAAAAGATTCGAAATTTTTGATTCATACGTGTTACGAAAATGTTCATACTTTGTATGAAATGTATTTATTTTTTTTTTGCCATTTAAAGAATATTTTCCTACAATTTTTATCAAAATAGCATAGCTCAAACCATGTATATACGAGGGCATATCAATAATACAAAAAAAAATATTTTTCAACATAATCTCCTTTTAGCTCAATACACTTAGTCCAACATCTCTCCAATTTTTGTATCCCTTCCAAAAATAGGATTTTTCAAGGTCCATAAAATAGGCATTTGTTTCATGAATAATTTCATCGTTGGAGTTGAATCTCTCTCCAGAGAGTTATTACTTTAGGTTTGGAAATAGCAAACAGTCACTGGGGGCTAAATTCCGGATAATATTACCGATGCGGTACCAATTCGTAAACTCTTGTGCACCCGTACAATACCTTGATGAAAAATAACATTTTTCATGGCCATATGGGGTCGTTTTTTTCAAATCCTCATTACATCGGTCTAATAAGTTGGCATAATATTCGCTGTTTATTGTTTTTCCCCAAAGAACTGTTGCCATTACCTTTTTGGCCGACAAAGTCACCTTGGACTTCTCGGAGCCGGTTCATCCGGAGAAACCCATTGTTTAGATTGTTGCTTGGCCTCCGGAGTGCTGTAATGGATCCATGATTCATTCAAAGTTACAAAACGCAGCAAAAACTCATTCGAATTGTATAAACAATCCTTTAAAGTTGTCACACGATTACGTTTATGGTCAATTGAGAGCAAACGCGGCACCAATCTTGCAGATAGCTTTCTTAAACCCAATGTAAAATCCAAACCACACTGCCATTTGAAATGCGCATGACATCAACAATCTCAAGCACTTTTACTCTTTGATGGGTCAACGCCATATCATGGATAATTTCGACATTTTCGGGTGTATTGACCTCAATTGGTCGCCCAGAACGTTCAGCTTCATTTGTACTTGTGCGACTTCAACGAAAGTCAGCAAACCATTTTTTACCATTGAAATCGATGGCGCAGAGCCCCCAAAGTATTTATCAAGCTTTTCCTTTTGGTTCGATTGGCGGTGTTTTTCCGAAAAAAATTATGTTTAATGAGCACTCGAAATCCACTCTTTCCATTTTTAACAAAATACATGAGGTTGTATGTTTTGAACAGCTGTTAAACACAAACTAAATGAAGACACTCTCTCAAAATTTGACAGTAGTCTATTTAAAGATGGTACTTGATGGGAGTAGTGTTGCATTTCGTATAACTACGAGGGAAGTTGGAAAAGTCAGGAAATTGAAATGCCCCCGTTAGTAAACTCTTACCAACCCGACTAAGGAACTTTTCAGACTGACAAAGCTAGTGGCTTCCTAGCTCATTTTAAGGCTTTTAAAACTAGGAGTTTTCGTCAGTCACTGTGGTTCCCAGCGCAAATCTCCACGGAGGGTGTTTAGTATTCGGCCTACCAAATATAACTCCATAAATACTTTTTTGTCCTTTCTTTAAGGTCTACTTCAAAGCAAAGCTAAACAAAAGTTTTAGCAACAAGAAAGCCGAAAAAAGAAAGCCCAATGAGCAAAAAGAAAGAGAAATTTAACAGTTGACAAATAAGCGTTGTAGGAACAATAGAACACAAAACAACAACAGCAACAAAAAGGAAAAAATGTACGCAATTTTTTCGCATGAAACCAATAAAGTAAGCCAAACAATCAACCAACCAGCCCAGCCCAGCCAGCCGGCAACCAAAAAAGAAGAAAACCCAGAACTGAACTGAAAACAAAAACTCATTAAAACGCGACAAACGTAACATTTAATCTTCCAGAACAGTTAAGACGTGATATGACTTCCTAAGACGGCGGTGGTTGGTTGCTTGAATGCTCTGTTCTGGATGCGGGGAAAGTAAAGTCGGCTGGGCAAATATACGCACCACGCACTTTACTTATTTGATTATCTGCCGAAGAGAATGCGAGCATTCAGGAATTCTATACCTTTCTGCCTCAACCCCCATACCAATCTAGCGTTCCACTTAGTGATTGCCAATATACTTAAGGACCGAAACAGGGGGGCAAAAAGATGAAAATATATATTGGATTTTAGACTTGTTTCGGAGGCTCGTGTTATTATGGCCGTTGCCGGCAAAAGGTAACAACGCATACAAATAAACAAACAAAAAAAAAAGAAAAGTTTTTCGTAACAACACACAAATTTGCTTGATTGTAAAATTTATGGAGAGGACCACAACTGCCAGGAAGTGTTTCCAAGGCAAAACTCATACTTGAGTTAAAACAAACAAGCAGAAAAATCTGCCAGGCTATAAATAACCGAAGTGGTAAAGATAAAGTTAAGGTCATTGCAAGTGGTCAGGTCAATCAATGTTGGCTAGGAATTTTATATGAAGCATTTAAAGAGCTGCCCAGCAACTCAATATTAAACCATATATCGTTGAAAACATTAACTTAGTTCTATAAAGATTTTTTTTTAATTTTCTTTTCCCCATCCCCTAAGCCACCCTAATATTTTTGTAATCGTCAATGGGGCAACTGCTATAAAATCAATTTAGTTTTTGTTTAAAAATACGTGCATAGACGTCGGAAACATTGCAAATAATTGACTGAAAAACATAAACATTCATCGAATAAAATAAAATTGTATCGAAACTGAAATCTCTCTGGCTGCATTGCGCTGCGTACGTTGTGTTTTTACCTGTGTTAATATTTACAAAATGAAAATCCACAACAATTTACTATCGAAATTCATTCAATTTCATTCCAACATAAATATTTCGAACGTGGCAATGTAAAAGAGAATATTTCGAAATGTGCAATAAAATCCACAGCTAATATTTGTGTTCTCAAATTATCAGGTTGTACGAGGGCGGTTCGGAAAGTTCTTAGCCTATCAATGAAAGAGAATAGTTAGTTTTTCAAAAATATTTTTATTTTTCAATATAATCTCCTGAAACTTCAATACACTTAGTCCAACGCTTATCTAGCAATTCTATCCCTTGATTGAAATAGTTTTCCTCAAGGTCTTCAAAATAGTGGTTTACAACTGTAATTGCATCTTCATTTGAGGTAAAACGCTTCCCAGCTAGGATTTTTTTAGATTTGGGAACAGGCAACAGTCACTGGGAGCTAAATCAGGAGAATAAGGTGGGTGGTCAAGCAACTCGTACTTGAATTCGTTGATTTTAGCCATTGTTAAAACACTCGTGTGCGCTGGTGCGTTGTCTTGATGAAAAATTATTTTTTTGTGTTGTAAGCCAGGACGTTTTTCTCGTATTTGTACATTTAATTGATCTAAAAGGTTGCAATAGTACTCTGAATTTATTGTTTTACCCTTTTGCAGATAGTCAATCAATAAAATACCTTTGAAGTCCCAAAAAAAACCATTGCCATAACCTTACCAGCCGATTGAATTGTTTTTGCCTTCTTTGGGGCACTTCCTCCAGCTTCAGTCCATTGTTTGGATTGTTCTTTTGTCTCTGGAGTATAGTGGTGGATCCATGTCTCATCAACAGTTATGAAACGACGCTTAAAATCCATTTTATTTCGCTGAAAACGATCCAAACAAGCTTGAGAAATGTTCATTCTTATGCGTTTTTGGTCGACTGTTAACAAGTGCGGCACCCATCTTGCAGAAAGCTTTTTCATCTGTAGTTCTTCATGCAAAATTAAATGGACTTGATCATTTGAGATGCCCATGATATTAGCTATTTCACGCACTTTTATTCGTCGATAATTTAATACCATATTATTCACTTTGGCTACAATTTCTGTTGTTGTTGCTGTTTTTGGACGTCCACTACGTGGTTCATCTTCAATGCTTGTACGACCACGTTTAAATTCAGCAACCCAATTTTTTACTGTTGAATATGAAGGAGCACTTTCACCTAACACATTCACCATATAATTATGAATTTCTTGTCCCCATAAACCTTTTTTATGTAAATATTTAATGACACCACGCATTTCTAATTTTTCCATTGTAAAAAAATCGCGGATGCGTCTTTTGTGAACACCTGTTTCTATATGAAGGAGTTGCCAGATCGAAACAAAATTTAACATGTGTTCATAGCAGAGATGGAAGTTTCCAAAACACGTAACCTTTTTCTGTTTGTACCGCGCTTTTTGTGCTAGGCTAAGAAGTTTCCGAACCGCCCTCGTACTGTGGGTCGGCGTCCTGGATTTTTGGTCAAACTTAGAATAAATAAAAATAATTATCATTTTCCTGTTCTGTTTTCAAACTCTGTGGAGTACTACCAAATCACAGATCTAAATGTCATTTACACTACAACGATGTTGAAAATCGATACTTTAACTATCGGGTGATCAATTATAGAGGTATTTTTTTCAAAATAAAAAATAATTCAAAAATTCAAATCAAGTGTGCAATCTTTATTGGAAATTATTTGAAAGGACATTTTATGGCATTTATTTTTTGAAAATAATTACCTTCAAATGTTGGCAACTGTATTATGGAAATGAGCGTTCAGTGAGAAACGGGAAGCTCCGTTGTTTTCGACCAAAATTTTGTTCAGTGATGAGGCCCATTTCTGGCTCAACGGCTAAGTCAATAAACAAAATTGCTGCATTTGGGCTAAATAGCACCAAGAACAGGTTCAAGAGGTGCTAATATACCCAGAGAAACCCACGGTTTGGTGCGATTATGGGCTGGTGGATTCATCGATCCTTTTTAATTCAAAACTAATGATGGCCGGAACGTTACCATGAATGGTGCTCGCTATTGCGCACTGACAGCGGACTTTTTGCTTCCTGAAATATAAGCCCGTAATCTCGATGACATTTGGTTCCAACAAGATGGCCCAACATGCCATACAGCTAACGAAACAATCAATATATTGAAGGAAACTTTTGGTGAGCACATTATCTCGCGTCTTGGGACTGAGGCGTGGCCCCCAAGATCGTGTGATTTAACTCCCTTGTAATATTTTCTGTGGGGTTATCTGTGTATTCATTTATCTACGCAGATAAGCCCGTCACGATTGACGCCTTGGAAGAGAATACTCGGCGCGTTATTGCTGACATACGGCAACAGAAGTGGTCAGAAATTGAACATCTCCGTTGGAATTTATTCGAGCCATCCGCGGCGGCCACCTTTCCAAATTAATTTAAAAAACATAATGACAAACTCTTATCTTTATAATAAAGCTAAATTCATGGTAGTATGATTGCCGTAATCATGTTATTGTTTAAATTTAAATTTTAAACAACAATACTTTGTTGCATCAACCATGTTTATATGGTTGCTACAACCATATTTTTACTTCTAACTTTGGCAATAATACTATTGTTACATTTCAACAATATTAATATTGCCACAATCATACTGTTGTCAAAATGAAATTCAAAAAACAATACTATGGTTGCAACGAACATGCTTTTATTGCAGAGACCGAAATACAAAAGTTGTTTTTTTATTAAATTTTTATATTTAACGATTTGGGGGATATAAAAATACCATGGCCGATATGGCATTTGTCGGTTGGAACTACTAAAATTCCGATGCAACAAAAGAATTTCGTTTGCAATCATTCAATATACCACAAGAAAATAAATATGATCATCGTATTGTAACTTGTAATTAATCTAGAGGTATTTTTTCAAAATAAAAAAATACAAAAGTTCAAATCAAGTGTGGAATTTTTTATTGTTCATTCGAAAGGACATTGTATGCCATTTATTTTTTGAATATAATATCCTTCAAATGCTCGCCGCAACTACGCCTTAGGGTGTCCATTCTGAAGGTACAATTTCGGATGACTCCTGCGAGCATTACGAGCGGTATGACACACACACCGTTGTTTTCGCGGTGTAAGTTTTTCCATGATGAAATGGCAAACAATACTGGAAAAAATTAAGTTTAACACAACTTACGCCTCATCAGTGAAAAAAACCTCTACACGCAGAAAAAAAGTATGGTTGGGGTAACAATATTCGAAGAGCACCATACTATTGTTGGTTATATGGTTGTGGCACAACAATATTATGATCATCACAACAATAGTATGGTTTACACACAACCATACTATGATCCCCATAATAATATTATGGTCCTCACAACAATATAATCATTCACACACAACCATACTATGATCCCCACAACCATATTATTATTCACTTTTAACCATACTATGATCCCCACAATCATATTATGATCCTCATAACCATATTATATTTAACGTACAACCATAGTATGTTTAACGTACAACCATAGTATGACTTACGCACTACCATACTATGATCCCCAAAATCGTTTGTAAAGATTGGAATAAGTTGTTATTCAACAATAAAGAATTTTATTAAGTAAGTTATGTAACAATAGGAGTGATTTATTTAACAGTAAAAAAATTCATTTATTAAAAATATTTTAGTTATACTAATCCGTATTTTTTTTTGAAAAAACTTAATTTTTATTGCTACTATTGCGTAAGAATCATTGTCAAATTAAAAAAAAATAAGGTTTTGCCGGTATTATTGCCGTAATCATGTTATTGTTAAAATAAAACCCATGAAAACAATACTTTTGCCCCACCAACCATGTTTATATTGTTGCTACAACCATATTTTCATTTTTAAATTTGGCAACAATACTTTTGTTATATTTCAACAATATTAATATTGCCGCAATCATACTATTGTCAAAATGAAATTCAAAAAACAATACTATGGTTGCGATGACCATACTTTTACTGCTGAGAACATACTATTGTTGCCGTGACCATATAGTAACCATATATTTTCTCTGCGTGTAGATTGAGCACCCGTTAGAAGCAACTAATTAATCGGTCATACCAAAGAAACGCATAATCTGCATTTAGTTGCTATAACTGGTGCTTATGGCAACCAATAGTTTTGTCAACATTTCGTTGTTGTAACTGAATATTGGTGATGATATCTAAACTTTCACCATATTTAAAAGAGAAATATTTACTGCTATAAGCAAGTCGTTTAATCTTATTTATTCAGGAAAAATCTTCCTTCTTCTGTTACTTTTTTCTCTCGACATTCCCCTTCCCCCCTTGCTTAAGTGTACTTCAAGTACACGCAGAGAAAAAACATGGTTACTACATGATCACGGCAATAATAATATGTTATCCGCAATAAAAGTATGTTGGTCGCAACCATAGCATTATTAACCGAATTTAGTTTTGACAATAGTATAATTGCTGCAATATAAATATTGTTGAAATGTAACAATATTATTATTGCCAAATTTAAAAATGAAAATATGGTTATATCAACAATATAAATATGGTTGGTTCGACAAAAGTATTGTGTTTTGCGTTTTATGTAAACAATAATATGATTACGGCAATCATACTGTATGATTAGAATTTTTCTTCATTCAAATATGCTTTTAAGATCAAATGTTATTGGTATGGATCTAATGCAAGAATAGTATTTTTTTTATCGAAATTAAAATTTTTATGGATCTAATGCAAGAATATTATTTTTTTATCGAAATTAAAATTTTTTAAACAAGCTGTTTTGGCTTTGTTTAACTGAAATATTTTTAATAAAAACGCTTACGTTTATTTAAACTTATTTTTTTCTACTGCAAACCAAATCACTCCCTATTATTTTGAATTTAATGTATTTTTGAATAATTTTCGTAATTCAAATCTAAATAGTGATTATACTATGGTTGTAGGGATCATAACATGGTTGCGAGTGAATCATAGTATGATTGTGAGGATCATACTATGATTGTATATAAAACATACTATGGTAATGGCGATCAAACTATGGTTGTGGAGATCATAGTATGGTTGAGTGTGAATCATACTATGGTTGTGGGGATCATAGTATGGTTATGTGTGAATCATACTATTGTTGTGAGGATCATAGTATGGTTGTATTTGAATCATACTATTGTTGTGAGGATCATAATATTGTTGTACCACAACCATATACCCAACAATAGTATTATCCTCTTCGAATATTGTCACCACAACCATACTTTTTTTCTGCGTGTATATGTGGAACAGTTTTTTTGTCTACGGCATGTGGACTTTTAGATCCAAAAATTCTTCTCTGGAGGTTCGGTTAGTTCGTATTTTCTACCAACACTTCAGTTATAATTACCGAACAGAGCACTTGCAAGCATTCGGTTGTACTAATGGAATACTCGATGTGCATGCAACCTTAATCATTCGGTGGGGACAACGAATTTGTTCATTGTATGTAATTGAGCAAGTTCGCGTTTAATTTGCGGTTCTAGAGCAGTTTTTTTTATTGGCCGGTCATAGCATTTGGTTTAAAGTTTAAGCGGAATCGGAATATGTGGCTTCGAGAGCTGGGGGTAACAATGAAATTGCTGAAGAGTTTTGTGGTCCAACAAACCTACCGCATTTTGGTCAGCTGTAATTCACGGTAGTCTGAAGATACTCTCTCAGCTCGGAGTAAGATACAAGTACTCTAAGTGTACGATAGATTTTAATAAATCGAAATTTATGGAATAAATAATCATCCGTAACGAGAAGATTTGGACGGTGGCGGTCAGTCTTCTACCGTACTGGGTCATGGTAATGGATCTTGGATCTGGTTGACACGAGGTAACTCTTTCTTTCAAAATTGTTGAAAGAAATTTTTCTAGAACGCATTGGTTTCAGGAGAAATTATGTCAACTGTCCCCTAGGATCGTACAATTAAACACACTTATCCCTTTTGGCACAGAGACATACTTTAGCTTTGGGCCAGCATCATTTATCCATTAATTAAATGCAGTGCTACTTGTGCAACTGATTCAAACACAATTGATCTACTTCGCTGTTGTGATAATATTTTTAAATCATTGTGGTATTGAATGTATTTTAATCCGATATGGGGGTTCAATGTATTTCAAAGTTAAGCTGCACTTAATAAAACCCCATAAGTCCTCATTTATTAAGATTTGCTGTTTAAAAAATCCTCGTTGATGTCCTACTTCGATGGATGTAATAAATCCAGTAATTTGTGTGGCCGTCTGTCTAACTCAAAAAATGGTCTTATGACACTTGAATAACTCCCCCACAAAAAAGAACTTTAAAATTCATAGAAAATATGATATCCGTAACTTTCACGCCTCAATAACCAACAAAAAAAAACAACAACAGCCTCCACCAAGACAAGCTAGTGATGAATAATGACCCCATTCGGAGTACCAAAATTCAAATTACCATCCGCCAGCAACAGTATGTCAGATCACATTGGCCGAACGAACGCAATCTCCTCCACTTCAGGTGAAATTTAAAATTCAATTTATAACAACAATAGCCTAGTCAATACTACGACGACGGTGCGGATGCGGATACATACCTGTGACTGTCCTTTCACATGGCGACTGCCTCAACCAGAAAAGACCACACTAGGTGAGCGGCCAACACCAGCTTCTGTTGGCGCTGAGTGTATATGCGAGCGTGTTTTTTTCTGGATTCTTATCGGGCTTTGACAATAAATTCATGTGTATTTTAATTGGCCTCCCTGAAGATACATCAACTTTAATGTAGCGTATCTAATACTGCTACTTCAAGTATTAACGACCTAACTTCAATTCTACTACCACCAACCAACTCTCCGGGCAGCAATTGTCAATATGCACATACAGACATCCCTGCACACACACGCACACTCACACAGTGATATACATCATGGTAATTTTAAAACATTCTGACTGAAGGCTCCAGATGTGCACGGCTATGTGTTGGATGGTGTGGGCCTAGGCTCGTTAGTTAGTCAGAGAGACCACACCAAATCAGACAGTGGTTTTAAACGGTCGGGGGTGTTGAAAAAATATGCGCGTTTTGCTAAACATTTGTCATTAGGGTGATTAACGGAAAACTTTCAATCCTTATGTGGAATCTATATTCCAACAATGTCCACATCCGGTCATATTAAAAAAAGTGTATGCTGAGGTTACAATTAAAGGCCTGCAGCAAGACATTCCTTTATGCGTCTCCGCATTTGTTTTATTTCATTGCACTCTATAAAGTAGTACTACGCGGGTTGCTATATATATTCCTGGCATTTAGCATAATCGTACTCAGCACGCTTTGACTTACAACCATCATTTGTGTTGTTTACAGTGACTTAAAAAAACCAATTTGGCAAAAAGATGCAATTAACTCGTGAAGATTTTCGTGCAATCATTTTTCACAACTTTCGACGTGGATTATCAGGACAAGAGTGCACCGATGAACTAAAATCTTTGTATGGCGATGAAGCACCATCCTATAGCACTGTGAAAAACTGGTTTAATGAATTCAATCGTGGCCGACGCTAGCTCAAAGACGAAGGTCGTCCAAAAACGGCCGTTGTGCCAGAGAACATTGATGCCGTGCGTGAACTGATAATGCAAGCTCGTCATGTGACATTCCGTGAGATAAAGACATCCTTGGGCATTTCTTCTACCGGCATACATTCGATATTGCATGAACAACTGGCCGTAAAAAAGGTTTGTTCTCGTTGGATTCCGCACAATTTGACAATCGCTCAAAAAAGGCTCATGTCGACTGGTGCAAAGAAATTTTGAAAAATATAAGATCGCGGTGCTTCAAAAGACGTTTATAAGATCGTCATAGGAGACGAATCATGGATCTATGCGTATGAGCCCGAAACAAAACAGCAATCGACCGTGTGGGTCTTCGAAGACGAGGCAAATCCAACGAAAGTTATTCGTGGAAGAAGCACTTCCAAGCAAATGGTCGCCTGTTTCTTCGGCAAAACTGGTCAAGTGGCGACTGTTCCGCATGAGCAACGTAGGACGGTCAATTCTGAATGGTACACCACAATTTGTTTGTCTGAAGTCTTCGGAGCATTTCGAAAAACAAACAAGAGAAGACGAATCATTGTGCACCATGACAATGAGAGCTTTCACACATCGGCTCAAACCAGCGAAAAAAATGCGTGATCAACGATTTTCGTCGCCAGAAGATGCTGTAGAAGCGTTCAAAAACCATGTTTTGGAGGTGTCTCAATCGGAGTGGAAAAAGTGTTTCGACAATTGGTTTGAGCGCATGCAAATGTGTATAAATCATGCTGGAGAATATTTTGATAAACCACAAAACCATTTTTGATGATAAATATTCGCATTTTCATTGTCAGGCCAAAAATATATATAACAGCCCTCGTATTGTTAAAATGAAATTCAAAAAATTGCAGCCGTGACCATATAGTAACCGAATCGAATAACTGAGCTTACATGTACCCTTACTCAGTTATAAATAAGTCATGAGTACTGTACGATGATTACATATATAATAGATGATTACATATACAATTTTCATCAAATTGATGTACAATTTTCATCAAATTGATGTACAATTTTCATCAAATTAATGTACAATGTTCTTTAAATTGATGTATAATTTTCATCAAATTGATGTACAATTTTCATCAAATTGATGTACAATTTTCAACAAATTGATGTATAACTTTCATCAAGTTGATGAACAATTTTCATTAAATTGATGTATGGAATTGAAGAAATATTGATGAAAAGTTCTACATCAAATTGATGAAAAGTGTTGTAGGTTGGAAAATGAAGTACAAATTCATCAAAATGATGTAAAAATTCATCAATTTGATGAACCTTTTCTTTTCAGTGTAGGGTGACTTAGATAGTCATAGATAGATTGTTTTTCCAGAACAAAAAAAATATAAAAATTCAAATCAAGTGTGGAATCTTTATTGATAATTTGAAAGGACATTTTATGGCACTTATTTTTTGAATATAATTTCCTTCAAATGTTGGCCGCAACTACACCTCAGGGGATCCATTCTAAGGGTTCAATTTTGGATGACTCGTTCGAGCATTGCGACCGGTATGGCTTTAATGACACACGTAATGTTGGCTTCCAAAACCTTAATCGTAGCTGGTTTGTCAGCATAGACTTTGGACTTTCCGTAACCCCAAAAAAAATGTCTAAAAATGCCAACTCACCTGTCCAAAACGTGAAATTAGCTGCTTTTCGAAATGCCTCTCAATAGATCCATTGTTTGAGCAGCTGTATGGCAAGCGGCACCGTCCTGTTGAAACCAAGTCCAAACATAACATAAAAAGGAAATACGTAACATAACAATCGGTGCGGCTTTATAAGCAAAATAACTCTACAAATATAGTAAATTTTCCAGACCTAGTCTTTGTATGGGGAAAATGTTTAACTCTTGCCCGATCTGGCCCATTTTCTTTACCATCAAATGTTTCAGAGCAGCAACACATATTTTAGCCATCAGCATTAACGTGTAGTTTGCTTTCCACAGATAGATAAAGGAACATGTCTAATCATCTTTTTTTTGACGACGATTCAGAACATTTATACTTTGTGTAGTCTCCGACCAGATTTCGAGCAGTTACAAACGGAATGACAAACTAATTTGTACACCATCCTAAGGTGGAGTGTATAAACATTGATTATATTCCCCGGTGTAGCATTTAGCGTGCTTGAAAACCACCGTGCCTCGTTAGTTAGTCATAGAGACCACCAACGTTTTGGAGATTTGCTTGCATGAAAAATATCGTTGACGATATCGCCGTTTGATGATTGAGAGTGTGGCTGTGTGTGTGCGTTTGCATAAGTGTTGGTGTGGTTGCCTTTTTGTTTTTCGCTTTTTGGTTGAATTCTAGTTTTGGTTTTGTTGTTTAGCTAGCGTTTTCGCCGTTTCAACGTGGTCGTCGTCGATGTCGTTGTTGTCGTTTTGGCCGTTGTTGCAATGCATAGCAAATAAGTCACGTTCTTGTGACGGTCAACACTTGCAAATGTTAGACACCGACAGATGGATGGTCGCACCGACGTGTACATCCAGACATACACCCACGCACACACACACACACTCAGCGAGGCAGACAGACAATCAGTTTTTGTTAGCCTATTGGGATTAAGCTGTCACTTGCTATGAAATGTCAATCATTGACAGTCTAGCAACGTCACATATCGTCTGTACACGTACACAGACAAAGTGACCGACACACACACACAGACATCCGCAGCAGAGGTTCAAAACGACAGACACATGGGCAATTTTTCTATCACTGCCTCCGACTTTAGGTGTGTACGAGTTTGAGCGTGCGTCTCTGTCTGTCTATGCCTGTGGAGTTATGGACTTGAGTGGCTCCCCCTGTGGGTGTAGTTGTGGAAAGATTGTGAAAGAGTGAGTGAGTGTCTGTTCGATGATATGCAAACATTTGCCACCGAATACTCAGACATTTTTAGGGGTAAACTTTAATAAATTAGCAAAGGAAACAGGGAACTAGCAGAAAAGCAACAACAGCAAAAGAACTTTAAGCAACAATCCACAGGCAGTTGGTAAAACAAAAACAATTGCACCGTGGTGGGGACTCTGATTTATGATAATAGGGCTTGTTTTGAAAGCTAGCATAAGATTTTCTTTAATATTGTTCCGATTGACCCAAACAAAATAAATAAATGCATTTTACCAAATATTTTAACTTGATAACTCTGGTCGACAACGCGATCCTTTTATTTCTCGATTTTCAATTTATAAACTAAAGATCGATCCGAGGATTAATCTCACGGAAAGTTTTTAAATGAGGCTGATATAGAGTGATGTGATATTTATTTTTGGGCCATACACTTGACGTAGTACATGGTCCAACATAACATTAGGTCGTGATTGGAAATAGGGGCGTGACACCACTCATGTTGAAAGACCATATTTCATAAACTAAAGTTTTAGAGACATTACGACAGTTGCTATTTATATTTCGGGTCCGGCAATAAAAAATAATTCATCATTAAAAATAGTTTTATTGTTTTTCCAAATATTCTCCTTTATACTCAATTCTCCATTATAATCGAAACACTTTTTCCACTCCGATTAAGACATCTCCAAAGCATAATTTTGGGACGCTTCAACAGCTGCTTCGGGCGATGAAAAACGTTGACCACGCATTTTTTCTTGATGCTAGGGAATAAGAAGAAGTCATTGGGTGCCGAATCAGGGCTGTGGATGGCCCATCCATTCGACATCTTGAGTGGTCAAATAGCTTATCGTTTCAGCTGATGTGTGAGAGCTCGCATTGTCGTGATTTAAAATGGTCCGTCTTCTCTTATTTTCTTTCCTCATTTCTTCGAATACTGTTAGCAAACAGATGGTTGTATACCACTAAGAACTGACCGTCCTACTTTCCACTAAAGGCACTGTGGCAACATGGCCGGTTATACCGAAAAAAACGCAATCATTTGCTTCGATGTACTTCTTCCACGAAAAACTTTTGTTGCATTTGGCTCGTCTTGAAAGACCCATACGGTCGATTGCTGTTTTGTTTAGGGTTTATATGCATAGATCTATGATTCGTCACCTGTGACAATGCCTTTGAGCGATCGCAGTTTTACTTTTTCAACTTCTCTTTGCACCAATCCATACAAGCTTTTTTTGAGCATACGTCAAATTATGTGGGACCCAACAAGAACAATTTTTTTTCACGGCCAAATGAACATGTAATATCTTATTGATGCTTGTCATACTAATGCCCAAATATGGCTCAATCTCACGGTTACATGTCGGTCTTGCTTAATCAGTTCAGGCACAGCATCGATGGTTTCTGGCAAAGTGACCGAAGTTGGACGTCCTTCACGAAATTCATTCTGAAGCGGACGGGGTCCGGGACTGAACTCTTGGTACCAGCGATTAACAGTGGTTTTTGATGGTGCTTCATCGCCAAAAGTCGAAACAAGTGGATCTAAACACTATTGTCTTGGCAACCCACGCCAAAAATCGTTAAAAATCATCGCACGAAAATGTTCACGGGATAATTCCATTTTTTGACACTTTAAACCAAACAATTCGCCCTCAAATGACAAAACGTTCTGAGTGAAGTTACGCTAAAAAATTTCAGAGTTTCTAATGAAAGTTCCAGTTTGCAAATGGTAACACTAGTATTGTCAGGACCCGAAATATAAATAGCAACCCTCGTATTGACAATGCACAGTGGTCCAGAATCAATTTTCATTGGCCAATAGCCTATAACTTTTGATCGAGTAAACATTTTTGAGTTCTGTAAAAAGGTCAATTGTAGCCATGTCCTCAAGTATTTTTTAACCTCGTATTTACATTCATCTGGTATATTTGTTGAAATAAGCCCAAATTTGACTGCATTTAATATGTTCGATTATAAAGAAAAAACGAAATATTTTTATTAGTTTTTTTTACACAATTGTTCCTAAAAAACACAAAGAATTTTTTCTCGTATTAAAGATTTGCACTATTCGTGTTTGTCGAACTGTGTCTTATACATTTTAAAAGCTATTGCCCTCAATGTTTTTATAACCTTCACCGGAGAGTAGATGGTTCACTAAATATGCCATTCCGTTTGCAAAAACACGAAATATTGATTGAAGACTTGGCGATCTCGACATGCATGTATGTAAGTGTGCTTGTTAAAAGCATTATAGCGGTTTCGATTCCACCGGGGATTCTGAAATTTCGCATGATGATGGCTTAGGGTCATAAGCTGTTTGGGAGTGTAAACGAGCGAAATCGGCCTAGGGAGTTAAAGTTTCTCCTTAAAGGGACTAAAGATACCTTGGTAAAAAGGCACATCCCTCTTGGTCAAACCGGTCGATCCATAGTCAATATGGACATATGGGTCTTTATACTCAAGTCCACATCTTGTACTATGTTTATTTTGGTTGTAGTAAGTATTTTAAAAAATTATATAGATTTTGAAATAAACCTGACTTTGGATCAGCAAAACTTTGTTCTTTAAAATACTGTTAAAGATGTAGTTCCAATTGGGACCGGTAAAAGCGGGCCCCATTTTTGCGTAACTTGAGCCCGTCAGATTTGCCCTCTAGGATGAAAGGGTACATTAAGTGCAAAAAGGCATGTTTTTTTTAAGTCTAAATTGTAAATTTGTTTTATTACTTTAAACACCTTTTTAGTCTAGGTACACAGCTTCAAAAAGGAGCCAGTTTCCTTTCTCTTAATGCTTAATTTTTTGCCAGAGCTATGCCTCAAAAACCCGTAATAAACGTACTATTTTATATACTATTGCGGTAAACTTTGCTTATCAGGAATTGCCCTTTTGGACGATAGGGTACATTTAGGGCAAAAATTTACGTTTGTTAGTTCTAAGCAGCGATTTTCTCACATTTTTCTGAAAAACTTTTTTAACTTAGGAATACAGCTAAAGGTATGTGCAAATCTCCTTCTCTTATTGCTAAATTTTATGCCAAACGGATTTGATTTGCCGGTGCCGTGTCCCAAAAAAATGTTATCTATCATTCATCATTTTCATTTAAAACATCTTTATAAAAGTTATTTTTAACATAAGTACATTATTAATGAAATTGATATCATAACATAACATAAACAATATAACATTAATAAAGGGTTATCCATCAGGATCTGTATATGTAAACTCTATACGTAAACTTTGACCTTCCGAAATTGCCACCTTGAAAGATTGGTTACATAAAGTGCCAAAAGTTACGTTTTAACCTCTAATCAAATTATATTCATATTTTTCTGAGCAATACAAGACGAGCAAATTTCCTTTCCACGAATCCCAAATTTTATTCCAATCGCAATGACCCAAAAAAACCCTAATAAATGTATCAAACCGAATAACTAAAGGAAAGCGGCCCACAGGTAGTACTGCAGTTCATTTAGAAAAACAAACATATCCTACCGCTTGGTAAGGGGTAAATGACCATCTGACACCTTTGCTAGTTTAGGGCCCGAAGCACCAGTTTGAAAACTCCATACCATACAGTTACTGCGAAAGTCCCAGCGGACCTAGAACAAATATTCGTGGGAGTCCTGATCACCTGCTGTACCAGATTGCAGACTCCGTCAGACCTAGAGTTTCAGTTTGAGATACTGACACTCCCACTCAAATTGACATTTATATTTACACTAGAGATTCACCCTTTAGACATAGAGGATGAATAGTAGGGTGGAGTGAAAACATGCTTTTTTTATAATTTGAAAAAGTTAACCTCGGAAAGAGATGTAGTCTGGGGTCCTAAAGAGGGGAAAAATAAAAAAAAAATTTAAAAAAAAAATTAGGGATCGCGCCACATGTGTGTGAAGTTAAATTCCGAATTTAACTAGCAAAGACAAAAACCATCGCCGTTAGCAGTTCGCTGTAAACGGATCAACAGAGTAATGTTAAATAGTTACTCTTAGTATAAGTATATAAAGACGATTTCTGAGATATCAGTAAATAACAAAGTATAAATTTTCATAAAATAAGCAAGATCTATACAAAATTAAGATAATATAACAAGAATGGGGAGTGTTTCCTGCTATAGAAGGTGCATTTTTTCATTATCAAAACGCATGTTGTTTAAAATTCTATTTTTGGATATGCCCCCACTGGGGGCAAACGGGGAGGGATGCTGGAATGACACTTATACCAGGAGTAGCTCCTGGGCTGCTCTCCTTATTGGTGTAATCAGAATATCCAAAAACAATTTAGTATTTTGAACATTTTGCATATAAAGTTAAATTCCATTTTTGGATACCGCCCCATAGGGGGCAAACGGGGAGGGATGCTGGAATGACACATATACCAGGAGTAGCTCCTGGACTGCTCTCCTTATTGGTGTAATCAGAATATCCAAAAACAATTTAGTATTTTGAAAATTTTGCATATAAAGTTAAATTCCATTTTTGGATACCACCCCATAGGGGGCAAACGGGGAGGGATGCTGGAATGACACATATACCAGGAGTAGCTCCTGGGCTGCTCTCCTTATTGGTGTAATCAGAATATCCAAAAACAATTTAGTATTTTGAAAATTTTGCATATAAAGTTAAATTCCATTTTTGGATACCGCCCCATAGGGGGCAAACGGGGAGGGATGCTGGAATGACACATATACCAGGAGTAGCTCCTGGACTGCTCTCCTTATTGGTGTAATCAGAATATCCAAAAACAATTTAGTATTTTGAAAATTTTGCATATAAAGTTAAATTCCATTTTTGGATACCACCCCATAGGGGGCAAACGGGGAGGGATGCTGGAATGACACATATACCAGGAGTAGCTCCTGGGCTGCTCTCCTTATTGGTGTAATCAGAATATCCAAAAACAATTTAGTATTTTGAAAATTTTGCATATAAAGTTAAATTCCATTTTTGGATACCGCCCCATAGGGGGCAAACGGGGAGGGATGCTGGAATGACACTTATACCAGGAGTAGCTCCTGGACTGCTCTCCTTATTGGTGTAATCAGAATATCCAAAAACAATTTAGTATTTTGAACATTTTGCATATAAAGTTAAATTCCATTTTTGGATACCGCCCCATAGGGGGCAAACGGGGAGGGATGCTGGAATGACACTTATACCAGGAGTAGCTCCTGGGCTGCTCTCCTTATTGGTGTAATCAGAATATCCAAAAACAATTTAGTATTTTGAAAATTTGGCATATAAAGTTAAATTCCATTTTTGGATACCGCCCATAGGGGGCAAACGGGGAGGGATGCTGAAATGACACTTATACCAGGAGTAGCTCCTGGGCTGCTCTCCTTATTGGTGTAATCAGAATATCCAAAAACAATTTAGTATTTTGAAAATTTTGCATATAAAGTTAAATTCCATTTTTGGATACCACCCCATAGGGGGCAAACGGGGAGGGATGCTGGAATGACACTTATACCAGGAGTAGCTCCTGAGCTGCTCTCCTTATTGGTGTAATCAGAATACCCAAAAACAATTTAGTATTTTGAACATTTTGCATATAAAGTTAAATTCCATTTTTGGATACCGCCCCATAGGAGGTATCCAAATATCCAATAAGGAGAGCAGCCCAGGAGCTACTCCTGGTATAAGTGTCATTCCAGCATCCCTCCCCGTTTGCCCCCTATGGGGCGGTATCCAAAAATGGAATTTAACTTTATATGCAAAATGTTCAAAATACTAAATTGTTTTTGGATATTCTGATTACACCAATAAGGAGAGCAGCCCAGGAGCTACTCCTGGTATATGTGTCATTCCAGCATCCCTCCCCGTTTGCCCCCTATGGGGCGGTATCCAAAAATGGAATTTAACTTTATATGCAAAATTTTCAAAATACTAAATTGTTTTTGGATATTCTGATTACACCAATAAGGAGAGCAGCCCAGGAGCTACTCCTGGTATATGTGTCATTCCAGCATCCCTCCCCGTTTGCCCCCTATGGGGTGGTATCCAAAAATGGAATTTAACTTTATATGCAAAATTTTCAAAATACTAAATTGTTTTTGGATATTCTGATTACACCAATAAGGAGAGCAGCCCAGGAGCTACTCCTGGTATAAGTGTCATTTCAGCATCCCTCCCCGTTTGCCCCCTATGGGCGGTATCCAAAAATGGAATTTAACTTTATATGCCAAATTTTCAAAATACTAAATTGTTTTTGGATATTCTGATTACACCAATAAGGAGAGCAGCCCAGGAGCTACTCCTGGTATAAGTGTCATTCCAGCATCCCTCCCCGTTTGCCCCCTATGGGGCGGTATCCAAAAATGGAATTTAACTTTATATGCAAAATTTTCAAAATACTAAATTGTTTTTGGATATTCTGATTACACCAATAAGGAGAGCAGCCCAGGAGCTACTCCTGGTATAAGTGTCATTCCAGCATCCCTCCCCGTTTGCCCCCTATGGGGCGGTATCCAAAAATGGAATTTAACTTTATATGCAAAATGTTCAAAATACTAAATTGTTTTTGGATATTCTGATTACACCAATAAGGAGAGCAGTCCAGGAGCTACTCCTGGTATAAATATCATTCCAGCATACCTCCCCGTTTGCCCCCAGTGGGGGCATATCCAAAAATAGAATTTTAAACAACATGCGTTTTGATAATGAAAAAATGCACCTTCTATAGCAGGAAACACTCCCCATTCTTGTTATATTATCTTAATTTTGTATAGATCTTGCTTATTTTATGAAAATTTATACTTTGTTATTTACTGATATCTCAGAAATCGTCTTTATATACTTATACTAAGAGTAACTATTTAACATTACTCTGTTGATCCGTTTACAGCGAACTGCTAACGGCGATGGTTGTTGTCTTTGCTAGTTAAATTCGGAATTTAACTTCACACACATTCGCGCCACTCCCTAGAAATTTGGAAATTATCGCTATTTTGGCGTTGATTTTAGAAAAATCCTAAAAATTAACGACTTAACTTATTCGAAATTTAAAAGTTTGAGCTTGTTCAGTGCCCAAACAAAAGTATTTGAGGCAAATATGAGGATAATCGACTAATATTTGTAGCTTTGGTGGCGATTTCATTGTTCAGTCAATTTTCTGAAGAAGGGACGATTTGACTTATTTTACTTTTTGAAATTTTTGAACAATGAGAAAATTTTTTTTAAATTTTTTCATGCCCTTATTTCATTGTTTACGCTATTGCAAACATTTATTGACATAAAACTTTTTAGGATTTTTCTAAAATCAACGCCAAAATAGCGATAATTTCCAAATTTCTAGGGAGTGGCGCGACCCCTAAAAATTTTTTTAAATTTTTTTCTTTATTTTTCCCCTCATTAGGACCCCAGACTACATCTCTTTCCGAGGTTAACTTTTTTTTTTGAATTTCACTCCACCCTAATGAATAGGACTATCCGAGGCTATCTGGGTGAAGTTGCAAATAATTCATTCACTGCTATAACTGCTATATCTACATAGTAGGGACAAAAATACTGTTACACACGTTTTATGCTTTAAAATAAAAAGTACTGAATGTTTTTGGACCAAATATTTTTTAATATATTTATTGATGTATATTCTATCCAAAAAGAATCTACTTATTCGAAATGTCCGCCTTTTGCCTTTACACACGCCTTAAGTCGCACTGGCCAATCGTCAATAGCTGCACGAACCTCGTCCATTGGAAAATTGGCCACAGCTCGAACCAAAGGAGTCTTACAAGATCCAATGTTGGGGTGTCTTTTGTGACAAGCCTAGTCCTCTAAAACCGTCCACAATTTCTAATCCAATGGGTTCAAATCTGGACTGCCTGAGGGCCATTCTTCAGAGGAAATGAACGCTAGCAAATTGTTTCGCTGGAAAGTCCATGGCTGGTTTTGGAACAGGGAATGTTTAAGAGGCTTTACAACAGCTCCCAAAGCGGTTTCTTGGTAAACTTTGGCCGATGCTTTGACTCCTTGTTCGCAGAAATGCATTTCAGTGACCCCATCGTAAGAGACACCCTGCCAAACCATGACTGAAGCTGGGTGATGACCCTTTCTCCGCCCTTGGGATCAGTTCAGATGCGCATACACTCTATCATTTTGCTTGTTAAATTTTTCCTGAACGGTAAACATTTTTTCATCGGCGATAAAAATTTTTCTGTGCAAGCTATCAGCGTGCTTCACCAAAAGACGTTTGCATTTTTTAATCCTTTTTTTTTAAAGCTGCAGTCAATAAATGTCCGGCACGACGTTTGAAAGCCCCAAGTCTTTTTTAATGATTCGATTCATGGACTTTTGCGTGATATTCATCTCACGGGCC
Organism: Hydrotaea diabolus; assembly: GCA_963513945.1. Lineage (NCBI taxonomy): Eukaryota > Metazoa > Arthropoda > Insecta > Diptera > Muscidae > Hydrotaea > Hydrotaea diabolus. Next base: position 163,506,258 of record OY740717.1, read on the forward strand.
ATGATTTTCTGTTTTCGGAGCGGATTTCTGTGAATTATTGATTTAACGGCTTTGATGACATGCGGTGTTCGAACATAGCGTGGGCGGCCCGACCGATGGCAGTCTTTTTACATCTCCAGTCTCCTCAAACAGGTCGGAGCATTTTGAAAATATCGCTTTTTTTCATTTCACACTTGAAAAGCGCTATTACAGCGATACGGTTCTCATTATCTGACCACTTCATGAAGAAAGTTGAAACAATTTTAAAATCCCGTTACAGACTATAGCTATTGAGGTTAGCTTTCAAAACCCATATGACATTAACGGGGTATGTTCAGTTCTACTATTGAAATGGGTGTGTTCAATGTTGTAACAGTATTTATGTCCATACTAAGTATGTAGTAGATCAACTGCACTTACTGCTCCAGCCGCCACCGTAGCGTAAGGATGCTTGATAGATTAGGCCCATATGAAAGGCCAAAAATTTGTCTATATTGTTCCATCAGTTTTTCTAAAAAAAATCATTTTTGAGGCGGCCAAATTTTGATTCGTTTTGATTCTCTACGACTCTCTCTCTCTGTCGTGTTTCTATTCTCACGCGCTTTTATGTTATTGTGTTGTATGTGGCAATGTATACTTGTATGTATTATATGACACCTCGAAAAGGTAATATATGTGACCCGGCTTATAAAAAGGTGGCTTATGACTCAAAAAAAAAATTTCCACTTTTTTTTTTGTTTTCGATAGTTTTTAAGACGCTCTTTCACGTGGTGAAAACTAGAAAGTCCCTATTCACAAGCGACACACGCCCTACTCGATCAGCATTGCTTTTAAATCTGAGCACCCACAGGATGTTTTTTTTCGGTCAGAAACTGGTTTGTGTTTTGTATTGAAAAAAACATCGCTCTTTATATACATACACGAACGTATCTCATTTAAGCTCTTTTGCCTTTTTTGGTTGCCTTTTGGCCATGACTGTTCAAAATGCAAAAGAAAAACTACTAAGAAACTGAAGAATTGCATTGTTTATCTTTAACAGCTGTTTCTCGCAATTTCTTTTTTGAGTCATACTCGTAAGCCACCTTTTCATAGGTCGGTCACATATAAAAAAAATTCTATTATCATCTAAAAAAAACCTTAAAAATAAAAGTTGACAATAGGTCAAAAATTGAAATTTGGGCACCTCGAAGATGATTTTTTTCGAAATGTCGTAGCGGATCTTTTTCCTCATGCCAAAATCTATCGAAATGTCGATGCAAAATCGACCTACCCTAAGGCTCAATGCACTCATTTGCCATAGCTGAGTATGAGTAATATGTGATATAATTAAATATTACGTATACGTCTGGTAGGGCAGAGTGTGATGTTTACAAAACATAAATGACATCGATGTCCTTTTGCCTTTCTGCATAGCCAGGCGATATTAATGAATGTTAAGTCATTTTTTAATACTTGAACCATTACATAGGAACCTCTTTTTAATGTAAAGAGGGGACGACAAAATCAATGGTGGATGGACGAATTCCAAGAAGACCTGAGGCATCTTGTTATGTATAATACACTGGCAATCGCTTAGAATTGAACATTAAAGTCCTACCTACATTTTAGTTAGATATGCGGCTTTTATTCATAAATTGTGGTTGTAAGTTTTTAATGTTATCTTGTTATTTCTTAGATTTTCTAACAAATTAGAATTTATCTGAAAATTTTGGGTCATTTTCTACTGAAAATATATTTAGTTTTGTAATGCTTTGTTTGTCTTTTCAATGCTGGTGAGCATGGCCAATTCCTCACATAATAACCACTGTGCAAAACATCGCCATGAATACAGACCTATACTTAAAAATGGCAACAGCTGGTTTGCTCCTTTCATTACCAATGCCATACTTGCAATAGGAACTACATAATTACAAACATACATACATTGGATGTATGCTTTGTAACTCATGGTGAATATACATACAACCATACATGGCTGCCAATATTACAATGTGGAATGACTCGAATGATACCCCCGGCCCAGAATTATCGACAGAGAATCCGAATCAGAATTGTCATCTGTGGTGGTTGTAGCCTCCATTCGTTCGGCCAGCCATTCAGTCATTCATTCATTGATGAGACTGATGTTGCTGCTGATTCGCCTGCTGATGATGATGATTCCAATTGCGAGTAGTTACCCGTATTTGTTATTGCTCTCCGCAAAGTCAGTATAATGCAGAAGTCTATTTGTTATTCCCTTGAGTACACTGGTCAATGGCTGGAATGGCTGGCTGTACTCGTCTATGCGGACATACGAGTACTACTCGTACATGGACGAGATTGATTCAAAATTCATTGTCACAGTGGCTGGGGAGGGGGCTGTGTGAGAGTCAAGCCTTATGTGTTGTCAAATCTCCTCAGCTTTCACTTTTAAGAGTTGTAACACTTCAGTACTAGAGACACCAGACGACAGGTGGTCATTTGCGTTGTCCTTCTCTTTGTTGTCCTTTCTTTTTGTTGTACTCGTACGGTGCAGCATGGGCACATAATGTAGAGACAGCGGAGAGACAGTCAGACAAATGAAGAAGTACATGTATAGTCGTTCAGCCAATGATTCATACATTCATTCAATTTGCTTTGGACTTTCAATTCAATTTTCAAACAGTTGTCCGGTGGAACGGTGGTTTAAAGCGGGAAAGATGTAAATGAAATAAGTATCAACCTACAGCTTTGCTTGAACTGTATAAGGTGTTAAAGGAACTTGGAGATTTTCAGGCACTTGGGTTTCAAGTTCTAGAAGATATAAAAAGGCTGAGGTATGATTTAATTTGTTAGCTGCTGCTTTTTGTTTCTAGCTTTAGTGTTTTAGGACAGTGAAGATTTGTGTGTAGTTCGTTCGTTGGACCCTACGACGAATAGGTTTTAAAGTTGACTACGAAAGCTTGGAATTTTTTACTTATGGAGAGAGAAGTAGACGGACTAGCATGTAAAATATATTTTCTTTAGAGGTATAGAATTTTAGTAAAAAAAATAAGACGATTTTTTTTTGCCAAGAAATTGGGATTATCTGGTAAAATTTATTCAGGAGTTGCTTCTTGTTTTTTTCTTTAGGTGGAATTTTCTGTTCAGAAGTTTGGGTCCTACGGTCGTGCAAAAATAGTGACCGTTATAGCTTGAAGATCTAAACTTTTAGGGCCCACGAACGAACGGATTGATGGTTGATGGGCAAGGAGAACGGACAGGTCTGGAGACCGTAGAAAGGTGCTCAAATGCACTGATGTGTTAAAATATAGGATAAACAGATTGTTGGATCGTAATAAGGATGATTTTTTTCGAATGACGAACGAAAACACATATGGGTGGACAGAAACATATAAAAAATTAAATGGAGAGACAGAAGGGTTCCTGAAACTAATGGAAGAAAGCTGGTTTAATAAGAGCAGCGATAAAATGCAGGTGAGAGGATTGAAGTCCAGAAGGACAAGCGGATAAACTAATGAATAGAATAGAAAAAGAATGGGGTTTATAGATAGAAGGATGAAGCAAAGATGGATAAAAATAAATGGAAAGACAAAAGTTAGTTGGAAAACCGGAATACTAAGCTAAAGAAATAATGGATGGAATGAAAGAAAGGAGCGTCGGTACTGATTTTTCTCGATTCTTATTAAGTTTTTTTAGCGCACTCTCTATACTTGTTGTAATAGATAAAAGACAGGTGAGAGGATGGAAGTCCAAGAGGACAAGCGGATAAATTAACGAATAGAATAGAAGAAGAATGGGGTTGTAGATAGAAGGATGAATCAAAGATGGATGGATATGGAGAATAAAGGGAAAGACAAAAGTTAGTTGGAAAACCGGAATACTAAGCTAAAGAAATAATGGATGGCATGACAGAACGGTACTGATTGCTCTCGATTCTTATTAAGTTTTCTTAGCGCTCGCTCTATACGAGTACTTGTTGTGATAGACGGAGTCTCATCCGATATAAATGCAGTGACTCAGCAAGGCTCTGTTTTTTCTCCCTCTTTATTTCTTATTTGTCTCAATGACCTTTTGACTCTGACAACAAATCCTTCTTATACGTTTGCTGACGACAGCAGCATCTATCACTCATATTCGTTCGACCGTTGACCGGGCCTTACAGATACAGAGGCGATGAAGCAAAATATGACTGACACACTCAGCGAAGATCATGTGAGGGTCTCAGAGCGGTTTCGTATTTGGGGTCGAGTTAAATGCTAGCTAAACTCTATGCTTATTGTTAAGTTATAAACGATCGACATCCTTAACATCGTCGGCCCTATCTATGAATGGGATTATTGTCAACGAGTCGGACCCTCTTAATTTTCTGGGCATAAAAAATTCAGCGTGTTCAGTGTTGGAGATTACAAGGTAGCCAACTTTATTGATTCTCTCGAGCATCGGCGGAGTGTTATTTTTTTATATACTCGTATGCTTTATTTGGATCATTGAATCTGCTCCAAAGTATACGAATCTTAAGTATAATTCAATAATGAATCCTAGTACGGATTTCTTGTAATGTGGATCTTTGCTAATTGGCAGGAATTTAAATTAATTTGGTCAAAATAGTATATAACTGGTATGGATCACATGTCTGAGAATTTTAAACCTAGTTTGGCGTAAACCTCGTGATAAAGGGCCAGAGGACCGTTACAGTCATTTACAGAGTGTTCGCGATATTATGTAGAGCGAAGAACTCTAGTTATGAATGTATAACGGATAACTCTAGAATAGCAGAGTGGACGACGTAATTTAGGTTTTGTAAGTTTTTCGGGTTGACTGTTTTGAACATCACGTATGGGAGCATTTAAGCCACGTGACGTAGAATAAAGGATTCTACACTGTCTTTTTTGGGTGTTCGTCCGCGATTGATATTGACTGTTTTAAAGATCACGTATAAGAGCATTTAAGCCACGTGACTTAGAAAAAAAGAATTCTACACAGTCTTTCGGGCGCGTGTGTTCGCGATTACTGTTACGGATGAAGCACAAGTGAAGATTAGGAAACACGGCGTTCGTTTCTCCGATGTTAATTGCGTATCACTCTTTTATAGGTACTCCAACGGAATGTGCATTTCTGATATAGCTGACCTCATCCCAGAGTTCAGAGTGTTCGCCCGTAACTCCCGCTTATCTATTGGGATTCTAATCGTACGACACATTACAGGGAGAATTCGTTCTTCAGCCGTGTTGTCCGTATGTGGAACCGATTTCACGCAGGGATATTGCCTGCCACGTTTGACAGGAACAGGTTTAAGTCAAATGTCCAAAGACATTACTTCCTCCTTTCTTCTCTCATATACTTATATAGGGAACATCTCATGAGAGTTGGTCTTGCTAAAAAAAAATAAGAGACAATAGCTGGACGGAAGGACAATCTATTGATTCGATATATGTAAAAAAATAAATGCCATAAAATGTCCTTTAAAATTACCAATTAAGATTCCACACTTGATTTGAATTTTTATATTTTATTTTTTGTTCTGAAAAAAATACCTCTAGATGGATCACCCTATATTTCTGGACTAATAATGAAAATGCGAATATTGCAAAAATGGTTTAGTTGTTTTTCAAAGTATTCTCCAACATGATTTATACACTTTTGCATGCGCTGAAACCAATTGTCGAAGCTCTTTTTTTCACTCCGATTGAGACACCTCCAAAACATTTTTGAACGCTTCACCGCATTTTGATCTTGATGTGCGGGAATAAAAAAAAAAGTCATTGGGTGCCAAGTCAGGGCTGTACGGCGGATGACCCATCAATTCGACGTTTTGGCCGGTCAAAAAGCCGCGCTGGTTTGAGCCGATGTGGGAGAGCTCTCATTGTCATGGTGCACAATGATTTGTCTTCTCTTGTTCGTTTTCCGATATTCTCCGAAGACTTCAGGCAAACAAATTGTGGCGTACCACTCAGAATTGACCTCCTACGTTGTTCAAGCGGAACAGTCGCCACATGACCAGTTTTGCCGAAGAAACAGGCGACCATTTACTCCGAAGTGCTTCTTCCACAAACAACTTTCGTTGGATTTGGCTCGTCTTCGAAGACCCACACGGTCGATTGCTGTTTTGTTTCGGGCTCATACGCATAGATCCATGATTCGTCACCTGTGACGGTCTTATAAACGTCTTTTGAAGTACCGCGATCGTATTATTTCAAAATTTCTTTACATCAATCGATACGAGCCTTCTTTTGAGCGATTGTCAAAATGTGCGGGATCCAACGAGAACAAACCTTTTTTACCGCCAGGTGTTCATGTAATATCGAATTATGCTGGTGGAAGAAATGCCCAAGGATGCCTCTATCTCAAGGTATGTCACATGACGATCTTGCATTATCAGTTCACGCACGGCATCAATGTTCTCTGCCACAACGGCCGTTTTTGGACGACCTTCGTCTTTGAGCGAGCGTCGGCCACGGTTGAATTCATTAATCCAGTTTTTCACAGTGCTATAGGATGGTGCTTCATCGCCATAAAAAGATGCGCTTTTGTCCTGATAGTCCACGTCGAAAGTTGCAAAAATTATTGCACGAAAATTTTCACGAGTTAATTCCATTTTTTTTTGCCAAATTGATTGTTTCAAAAGTCACTGTAAACAACACAAATGATGGTCGTACCTCAAAACGTTTTAAGTACGTTTATGCTTAAAAATATCAAAATTTTCAATGGAAATGTCAGATGCCGCCAGATAACACTTATTGTTGCCTAGGCCAGAAATATATATGTGACGCGCAAAATGGAAAGGGACCTAAGGGTAAAACCAGTTTGGTTCAGGAGAGCCATTTTAAAGATTGGGTCCCTTTTAATTTTCGCTTAGAATCGTCGACTGCACTTTCATAAAACGCGCATATCTCTGGGAGGGAACACTTTTGTGGCATGGGATCGGTCTCATTCGATGCTCAGATGTTGTCCACATCAAAAAAAAAGTGAAAAGTTGATGAAAAGTTTTGTTCAGGAGAGCTATTTTAAAGATTAGGTCCCTTTCTATTTGCGCTTAGAATCGTCGACTTCACTTTCATAAAACGCGCAAATCTCTGGGAGGGAACACTTTTGGGGCATGGGATCGGTCTCATTCGATGCTCAGATGTTGTCGACATCAAAAAAAAAAATGAAAATTGTTTTTTTTTTACCCTTAGTTCCCTTTCTCTATGCGCTGTCACATATAGCAATCCTCGTCTTTCAGATTAACAAAGTCAAAGGGGTTTGTTTGAAAAATTTTAATTTCGATATAGAAAGTACTATTATTGCATTACATCCGCAATAATAACATTGTTCTTATAAGCATTTTCAAATAAAGAAAAATTTCAATCATACAGTTCTGTAATCATATTATTGTTACACAACAATACTTTTGCCGCACCAACCATATTCATATGATTTCATTTCTTTCTAAAACTGGCAGCAAAAGTATTGTTATATTTCAACAATATTATTATTGCCGCAATCATTCTATTGTCGAAATTAAATTCAATAAACTATACTATGGTTGTGACGAATATAATTTAATGGCGAAGAACACATTTTTATTGCCGTGACCATATAGTAACCATATTTTTTCTCTGCTTGTATACAATCTATATCTCTACAGATTGTTTATCTATTCTGTTCGCTGCAAGGGTTCCAAATTTGATATTATAAATCCAGCCCGATCCCTAGTGACATGTGTCCTCATATTTCCAACAATCTTAAACAAATAATATTATTTTTTTCAAACTAACCTACTGTACGACTTTTGGTCTATTGCAAGGGAGTTAGGCTCGGACACTTCATCAGAAATTGAAAGATAACAAAAGCGTACACTTTCCAAAGTCAGGCTGTCACAAAAACCAATTTACTTGTTTCTATATTTGTACATTTACTCAGTTGACCTCTTGCGCCACGCTGCACACTCGGATATGAGATTTAATCATTATTCTTCGGTGTTTCTGTTGTTTTTTGTTGTTGTTGGCCATTAGTTGTCCTGGTGTCACATCGGACACTACAATAATGAGGCTTGACAATAATCGAAAGAGCTGCCAACCTACGATGTCCTTCAGAGAGTTACCTTGCTAGGCAACGGCATTGCCGTTAGCTGGTCATTCAATTTGGCCCTAGCGTTTTTTTAGGTTTTCGAAAACTAAAAAAAACACAATAAAAACTCCTCAGAGTTTATGCAGCTAGACAACCACATTTATCACACGTTTCACTCCCACACATCCACAAGCTCTTCCAGTCTCTTTGGAATTTTCTGGTTTTTTGTTTTGCTTCAATTTTGTCTTTTTTCGGTCAATGTTTATTGATTTGCAGCAACTGTTTTCACGCTGTGACAATTCTCACCCTCCTCCTTCTTCTCCAATCGGGTTAGTTCATCTTCATCTTCTGGATCTTCATTGGCGGCCATCAACGCTGCCTGAGGGCGGTTGATTGCTTGATTGTCAGTGTCTAACGACCACATGTTGTTGTTGCTGAAGTTGTCGTGTTGGTCTTCTTCGTCAACGGCGGTGATGTGCTTTTGTGCCACAGCGTGTCTTCAGTCAATTCCCATTTGGCCAATGTGTGATTGACAGCCGTGTTCATGTTATTCTGTTGTATTTTTTTTTTTGATTTCGCTTGGAATTTGAACCAACAAGTTTTCGTTTTAGCCTTAATTTCATTACAATGTCTGATGGCTTTGGTAAGCGTTTGATATATTGTCGCCGACATTATGTCTGACTAATCGCTGTGTGTATGTGTGTGTGGAAATAAATTTAGTCTGAGAAGGGGAAAGTTTTCTGCTGCCGCTTTGTCCTTTTGACGCCAGGGAAAATCGGAGTTAATATTTGCTGCCAAGGGGAAAAGTTAAATGAACGGAAATGTGTTGCAATTTGGCCATAAGGGGCCGGGTTTATGAAGAGTTCATGGATAATTACTTATGTTAGTTTAGAAAGGGACATCGCAAACACTTCACGTACATCGCCAAGGGTGCTAATCCAATATTAATTGGGATGTCATCTATAAATTGTCCTGGACTTTGGACTACATCTTAAATAGTTGGTATTATTTTAGTTAACACTGCATACAAATCAGCATAGAATTTTAGATGGACATATTGAAATGGCTCAATACTTTAGTTGATCGATGACAGACCATTTATTATGAAAAAAATTTTAAAATTTTTTTCATAATAATTTTAAAATTTAGTATAGTTTTCTGTATTTTCTGTTGGCTTAAGAAATATCGGGTGATCAATGTGGAGCTATTTTTTTCAAAATAAAAGATACAAAAATTCAAATCAAGTAAAATCTTTATTGTTCATTCGAAAGGACATCGCTGTGAGTTGTTACATTGATTTCGTCCTAATTGGTTTTATATAGGAAGTTCAGGTTGATTGTGGAGATCATGGACTCAGAATCAGGATGGGATTTCGGTATGATATGCGAAATGAGCCCAGTTATTGCTGAAATGTTGGACCCTTTTAAAATTGGCATCATTTAATTGAGTTCTTTACACCCACTGTTCATTGAATGCTGCAAATGGAGTTGATTCGTAAATTCCTGGATCCTTTAAATTAATAAATGCGACCTCAAGGCTGATCAATTTAGAAGTATTTTTTTTTCAAAATAAAAGAAATACAAAAATTCAAATCAAGTATGGAATCTTTATTGTTCATTCGAAAGAAAATTGTATGTCATTTATTTTTAAGAGTATAATTTCCTTTAAATATTGGCCGCAACTACGCCTCAGGTTGTCCATTCTGAGGGTCCAATTTTGGATGGTTTGTTCGAGCATTCCAAAACCTGAATCTGCAGCTGGTATGCCAGCATAGTTTTTGGACTTTAAGTAGCCCCAAAGTAAAAAGTCTAAAGGTGTGATATCACACGAACTAGGCGGCCAACTTACCGGTCCAAAATGTGATAACTGCTCTTCTTCTCTCAATAGATCCATTGTGTGAGCAGCTGTATGACAAGTGGCACCGCCTTTTGAAAAAAAATGTCAAAATTACAGTCCTCAATTTCAGGTAGCAAAAAGTCGATAGGGAGCACCATTCACGGTGACGTTCCGATTTTTGAAAAATTATGGACCGATAATTCCACCATCCTAATTATGAAACCGTGGTCTTATCTGGGTATATTGGCACCTCTTGACTCTTTTGTGGCTGTTCTTCAGCCCGAATGCGGCAATTTTGTTTATTGGCGTTGCCGTTGAGCCAGAAATGGGCCTGAACTAAACAAAATTTTGGTCCAAAACAGGGAATTTTCTTCAAGCAATTCAATTCTTTTACCAGCTGTATTTTGTAAGTTTTCAAATGAATATCATTTCATTAAATGCTCCAAGTTGTTCCATACGACAAATTAAGTTGTTTAGAACGGTGCCGAATCGATTGTTGGGGGTTTTCACGTAAACTCTCAACTACTGCCGCTATGTTTTCAAAACTTCCAGCATGAAGTGGTCTATTTGGATGAATGAGTATTATCCAATAGTGAAAATTGGATTCCAATGTTGGCGATGGTAATCCAAACAGTGCGTTCGGTAGGTCGATCATGTCGACCATAAAAAGGTCCAAGCGCACGAAAAACGCTTCTCACGAACGCTCAATTCCATCATACATTTGCATAATTTGGAGACGTTGATGCGGTGTAAGTTTTTCCATGATGAAATGGCAAATAATACTGAAAAACCGATTATAAAAAAAAGTACCTCTAGATTGATCTCCACACGCAGAAAAAAAGTATGGTTGGGTTGACAATATTCAAAGGGCATCATACTATTGTTGGATATATGGTTGTGGCACAACAATATTATGATCCTCACAACAATAGTATGATTCACACACAACCATACTAGGATCCTCACAACCAAAGTATGATTCACACTCAACCATACTATGATCCTCACAACCATAGTGCGATCACACTCAACCATACTATGATCACCACAACCATAGTATGATTCACACTCAACCATACTATGATCCATACAACCATATTATGATTCTCACAACAATAGTATGTTTGACATACAACCATAGTATGATCCCCACAACCATAGTATGGTTCACACGCGACGATAGTATAATCCCACTCAACCATATTATGATTCCACAACAATAGTATGTTTGACATACAACCATAGTATGATCCTGTGATCGCGTTCAACCATACTATGGTCCTCAAAATTATTTATTACGATAGGATTATGTTGTCAACAATAGAGATTTTATGTTTAGCTCGTTTGTTTTATTTCGGTCTGTTGCTTATACACATTGAACAGGGATTAAACCGGCTCAAGACCTCTTGCTTCTATATTTAAATAGAAGACACGTTGTTAACAAAATGGCAAAGTGACATTGATTTTCGTGGCTGGAATAGAGATTTTAATTAAGTAAATAAATTAAAAATACATTAAATTTAAAATAATAGGAGTATTTATTAGACAGTAGAAAATTCCATTTAAAAAAAACGTAAGCTTTTTTATTAAAAATATTTCAGTTAATCCAAAGCAGTTTTTTCGAAAATTTTAATTCTCATTATTATTTCATAAGAATTATAATAGTTACATTGTTAAGTTGTTAAGAAAAATTACAATCATACAGTATGATTGATGTAGTCATATTATGGTTAACATAAAACCGAAAAAACAATACTTTTGTCGCACCAACCATATTTATATTGTTACTGCAACCATAGTTTCATTTTTAAATTTGGCAATAATACTATTGTTACATTTCAACAATATTAATATTGTCGCAATTATACTATTGTCAGCATGAAATTCCAAAAACAATACTATGGTTGCGATGAACACTATTATTACAGAGAACATATTATTGTTGTCGTGGCCATATAGTAACCATATTTTTTCTTTGCATGCAGCTACATTGAATGCTTATGTGTACATTCTTTCGCGATGTTTAGCTCTTTCTGTTCTTTGTCCGTTTTAACCTTCTCTTTCTTTATGGTGCCAATTATATTTTATATCGCAAACTCTATACGCTTCGGCTGGACTGAAATACGTTTTTACAGAAGAATTGTACACTTAATTCAGAAAATTATTCGTTTGCAGGAATTGTGATATTGTATTTATATTCAATTAGATATTTTCATTGAGCTCTTCCAGGTTTTTCAAACAAAAGAAAGAAAAAAAACCTAAAGAAATAACACTGCTGCAGTCAAATCATGGAATCTTGCTAGCCACTGTAAGTGTCTAAAACAAGCATTTAAAAGTGCATCCTTGTAAATTACCATTCCCGCAAGATTTGTGTAAACAGATACATGGTCCACTTCTTTAATATCCGGGAGATATACGTGACAACACTCCTATATTCACTGACCTTCTGTTTAAAGCTACCTACGAACAGCTAATACATGTTATGGAATATTTTTTACATGGCTTAATCATTTAATTGATCATTTACGAGGGCGACCGCAAAACTAACTGGCCTGGCACATTTTCTGTTTTACTAGCAACTTTTTTGTTTTGTTTTTTAAAAGCAATCTTTTATAAGCCATCTGTCAAAATTTCCGAAATATTTAATGATTATTTTCTTTGTTACAGGTGATTGAAGTAAACAAGTTTTATAATTTTTGAAAAATGGAAAATAAAGAGTTTCGTGCGGTAATTAAACACTTTTATAGAAAAGGTTATACGCCACAATTAATCAAAGATGAACTGGATTCTGTTCATGGTGATAATCATACTCCACCGTGAAATCCTGGGTTCAACAATTTAAAATGGGTCGTTCAAGTACGGAAGATGAACAACGCTCTGGAAGACCGAAAACTGCTACTACTATTGAAAACATTAGAAAAATATTTAATGAAGTGACTAAAGATAGACGAATAAAGCTCAGAGAACTTGCTGATATTTGTAAAATACACGAAAAACATGTTTGGAGTATTTTACATGATGAACTTCACATGAAAAAGCTATCCGCAAGATGGGTGCCGCGTTTGTTGACTTTTCCCCAAAAAATCGTCCGTTGGACCAATTCCGAGGAGCTTTTAGCGATTTATCAGTGTAATCCAAAAGAGTTCTTGCGCCGATTCATAACTGTTGATGAAACATGGATCCATCACTACATCCTAGAATGCAAAGAACAGTCAAAACAAGGGATAGAAGCTGGTAAAAGTGGTCCCAAGAAGGCGACAACTGTTAAGTCAGCAGGAAAAGTAATGGCCACAGTATTTTGGGATGTAAGGGGTATAATATTTATTGATTATCTTGAGAAAGAAAAAACTATAAATAGTGAATATTATTGTGCATTATTGGATCGGATGAGTGAAGAAATCAAGATAAAAGGACCGCATTTAGAAAAAAAAGTTCTTTTTCATCAAGATAATGCTCCTTCACACACTGCATTTTTAACTCAACAAAAACTGGCCGAATTACGATTTGAAATTGCTCCGCATCCACCATATAGTCCAGATTTAGCTTTCTTCGTCCAATAGCGAGGTTATTGCTGAAACTGAGGCATATTTTGAAGGTCTTGAAAAATCGTATTTTTCGGATGGAATTAAACAACTTGAAAAACGTTTGATGATGTGCATTGAGTTGGAAGGAGATTATGTTGAAAAATATATGATAATAATTCCAAAAAAACGGTTCTTTTTATGTTAGGCCAGTTACTTTTGCGGTCGCCCTCGTACAAGGTGAAAAAACTGGCGCTGAAAAACACCTTTTTTAAGTCTAGGTTTTCCTGTCTGACTGTGACAATTGGCACACAATGTCCCTCAGCGCCTTTACAACTTATTGCCGCAACAAAATCATTTACAATTCAACTATGTTCTGATGCTATTCTTACATAAGTGTACTAAAAATATCCCTTTTGCTAAATATAATAATCCCGAGTACAAGAGAATATCCACAATTTCTGTAGAGTTATAGCAACATGCTCAATGCGAGTATATGAAACATTTTAATTAAGAAAACAAATGTTCCACTATTAATTACAGAGTAACGAAATTACAAATATTTCTACACTGAGAGAATTGTATATTTTTGTTGAATGTTGAGCGTAGTGAAATTGGTAAGAAACGAAGTGGTGTCTTTGAAATCAAATTATAGATTTAAAACAAATACTTTGGTTTCCTGGAACCAAAAAAATCTTTAAGAAAAATTAAACGCAAAATTTTATTTAAACAACGAATGAATTTGTAAGTTTTTTTTTTAAATTTCTTTTAGTGGATATACGAGTATTACCGTAAAAGATATGCAGAGTAAACATATACATTTGCTGACAATATAAACTAAATTACAAATATCCCTACACGGAAAAAATTATTCTTTTTTGTTGAATGTAGTTTTTTACCCGATAAGTGAGAGATACAGTTGCGGTCAAAATAATAGCAGTGCCGCCTAGCTAAAGATATCGTTGCCTATATTTTTCTGTGTGTACTTAATTTTATTTCGTTTACTGTATTAACCTTAAGGGCATGATAGAACAAAACAAAATAAATCATAAATTTGGCATAGTTGTTGTTTTTGCTGTAGCTTCATCTCATATTAGGCAAAAGTGTAGAATATTAAGCAGTCAAAATAATAGCAGTAACCTAAAAAATCGAGGATAAATTATAATAGCGTGTTTTTGGTATTGGATTGATATTAAAAGTATAAAATTATTAAAAATCTTGTGGTTTTAAAATAAATTTTGTTATTGTTTTTTTAATTAGTGGGTCGAGGAAAGCATTTTGATGATGAAAAGCGGCTTCTTATAAAAAAATTAAAATCAGAAGGGAAAACCTACAAAGAAATTCAAAATCTTCTTTAGTGCTCTGCGAAAATGATAAGTAATGCTATAAAATTCGAAGCAAAAGCTAAAACACGGGGTAGAAAATCTGTAGTGTCAGAGATAACTAAGAGGCGAATAAAAAATGTTAGTACCAAAAACCCCCTTGTTCCTGCCACCGAGATAAGAGACAGTGTTTGTCCCTCCGTTAGTGTTGAAACCGTTCGCAGAGTATGACGACAACATAACCTCCATGCCAGAAGTCCTAGAAAAGTGCCACTTTAAAAAAAAATACATGTCACTAAAAGATTGCAGTTTGCAAAATCACATCTAAATTGGCCAGTCGAAAAGTGGAGGAACATTTTGTGGACGCACGAATCCAAAATAGTTTTATATGGTGGCACAGGGTCTCGACAGTATGTTAGACCTCCTCCTAACAAGGAATATGATTCCCGGTATACTACGAAAACGGTTAAACAGCGAGGATCAAGCGTTATGATATGGGCATGTTTTTCATACTACGGTGTTGGACCAATTTACTGGATCCAAAATATCATGGATGCTGCCCAATATGTTCAAATCCTCCAAAATATCATGCTACCATACGCCGCATATGAAATGCCCCTAAAATGGATCTTTCAACAGGAGAATGATCTAAAACACACCAGCCGACTCGCAAAAAGATGGTTTTCGGATAATGCAATTGACGTTATGGAGTGGCCTGCGCAGTCGCCAGATCTCAATCCTATTGAGAATTTGTGGTGTGATGTTAAAAGAGAAGTCGCTATAGCTAAGCTAAAAAATAATAATGAACTATGGTCTGTAATTAAAGACGCGTGGGCAAAAATACCAAACAAGAGGTGCGAAGACCTCGTTAATTCAATGATAAGCCGTTTTGAAGCATTTTTACAAAACAAAGGAAACGCTACAAAATTTTAGTTTCTTTATTTAAACATTAAATAACAAAAAAAAATCATTTTAGTAAAGGTAAAGACGAAATATTTTTTTTTTCAGAAATAAACTTTTTTTGGTTAAATCTCAAAATAGAGATAATACGAGGGCGACCGTTTTTTTTTTTTTGGAATTATTATTATTTATTTTTCAACATAATCTCCTTCCAACTCAATACACTTCATCAAACGTTTTTCAAGTTTTTTAATTCCATCCGAAAAATAAGATTTTTCAAGACCTTCAAAATATGCCTCAGTTTCAGCAATAACCTCGCTTTTGCTACCGAGAATTTTTTTTAAATTTGGAAATAAGAAATAATCAGAAGGAGCTAAATCTGGACTATATGGTGGATGCGGGGCAATTTCAAATCGTAATTCGGCCAGTTTTTGTTGAGTTAAAAATGCAGTGTGAAGGAGCATTATCTTGATGAAAAATAACTTTTTTTTCTAAATGCGGTCGTTTTATCTTGATTTCTTCACTCAACCGATCCAATAATGCACAATAATATTCACTATTTATAGTTTTTCCTTTCTCAAGATAATCAATAAATATAATACCCCTTGCATCCCAAAATACTGTGGCCATTACTTTTCCTGCTGACTTAACAGTTTTCGCCTTCTTGGGACCACTTTTACCAGCTTCTATCCATTGTTTTGACTGTTCTTTGCATTCTGGGATGTAGTGATGGATCCATGTTTCATCATCAGTTATGAATCGGCGCAAGAACTCTATTGAATTACGCTGATAAATCGCTAAAAGCTCCTCGGAATTGGTCCAACGGACGATTTTTTGGGGCAAAGTCAACAAAGGCGGCACATATCTTGCGGATAGCTTTTTCATGTGGAGTTCATCATGTAAAATACTCCAAACTTGGTCTTCGTGTATTTCAACAATATCAGCAAGTTCTCTGAGCTTTATTCGTCTATCTTTAGTCACTTCATTAAATATTTTTCTAATGTTTTCAATAGTAGTAGCAGTTTTCGGTCTTCCAGAGCATTGTTCATCTTCCGTACTTGAACGACCCATTTTAAATTGTTGAACTCAGGATTTCACGGTGGAGTATGATGGTGCATTATCACCATGAACACAATCCAATTCATCTTTGATTAATTGTGGCGTATAACTTTTCATATAAAAATGTTTAATTACCGCACGAAACTCTTTATTTTCCATTTTTCAAAAATTATAAAACTTGTTTACTTCAATCACCTGTAACAAAGAAAATAATCATTAAATATTTCGGAAATTTTGACAGATGGCTTATAAAAGATTGCTTTTAAAAAAACAAAAAAAAGTACCTAGTAAAACAGAAAATCTGCCAGGCCAGTTAGTTTTGCGGTCGCCCTCGTAGATTACAATTAAAAAATTAAACATAACATAGTTACCAGTTTCAAAGAAAAAATGAAAATTTCTTTGAAGATAATTTTTGCAGTGTGTCACTGCTATTATTTTGACCGCAGCTGTATGCATTTAATATGTGAAGCTTCTTTAAAGATATTGAGGTCGATGAGAAACAAAGTAGAGTCTTTGAAATCTAAACAAAGATCCAACACATAAATTTCCATTGGAAACAAAAAAAAAACCTTTTGGAATAAATTTGTTGGGGATTTTTCATAAATTTCTTTTAGTGCATAAATTAACGAAATAGATATGCATTGTAAACATATACATTTGATAACAATATACATACATATATCGTACATCAATATAACTATATAATACATAAATCCGTTTACATGTGCATGTAATTACATTTAAACTGTGCTGGCAGGAGAAGCTGTACGAATTCACTATCTGCCTGTATACAGGATGGGTCAAAAGTAACCACGAAACTTTAAATAACTTTTTCGTTTATAATTTTTTTTTCTCAGATTAGAAAATATACAAAATGGAATTTTTTTTACACTAAGTTTGGAAAATAATGTCACCTTAATGACCCCCGTTTTCAGCTTCGCCATGATGGACTCCTTAATAGTTAAATAGTTTTAATACTTACACTAACCGGGAAATAGACCGCCTTGTAAGTGAAAAAAGGAGGTTCCGTCGCGAATGGCAGCGAAATAGGTCACCAGCGGCCCAACTAAGACTGACTAAAGCTACTAAAAGGTTGCAAAGCGCAACCTTGCTAGTTTCATTGCAAGTTTAACTCCGACAGCTTCAACCAAATTCTCATTATGGAAAACATTAAGAAATACTAGTATGCCCACCGAAACGCAATTTCCAATGCGCGATGCAAATGGCTAGTGGGCAATATCAGAAGAGGAAAAAGCCAATGTTTTTGCAAACCATCTGTCCCAGGTATTTCGCCCAAATCCTGCAAGTAGCGACCTCCTTCCACCTGGTGATAAAATGTCTGCCGTAATTCCATTGTTTACTAACGCAAATGAAGTTCTGGATGTCAGTAAAGAAACCGTGAATCCAGGTAAAGCACCAGGATTTGATCTTATCACGCCTAAAATGATCTTGGAACTTCCCTATATTGCTGTGAAGTTCCTGGCAAAATTATTTAACTCAATTTTGAGACATGGTTAATTTCCTAAAGTGTGGAAAATTTCTCTAATTCAAATGATTTTAGAGCCAGGAAAGGACAAATCAGTTTGCCGATCAGTTTGCTTCCCTGCTTATCCAAACTATTTGAAAAAGTTCTTTTATCGAAAATAAAACCGTTCCTCGTGTCAAATAACATAATACCAGACCACCAGTTTGGATTCCGAGAAGGTCACAGCACCATCGAACAAGTAAACCGTCTGACCCAAGCAATTGAAAAATCATTTGAACGGCGAGAATATTGACAAAGTCTGGCACTTTGGCTTGACCTACAAAATTGGCAAATACTTACCGGCAAATACGCATCGAATTCTTGAGTCTTACTTGGAAAACCGCAGATTCAGAGTCAAATGTGGGCAACACGTCACCGATGACCGCGAAATACTAGCAGGTGTGCCCCAGGGAAGCGTCCTGGGGCCTATCCTTTACCTTCTGTTTACCGCAGATATCCCTACCAGCCCAAACGTGCTAACATCCACTTTTGCCGACGATACCGCAATAATGGCCGCACATAAAAAGCAGGATATTGCATCTATGAATCTAGGTGTACATCTCAGACTAGTAGAATCTTGGCTCTCTGACTGGAGAATAAATGTCAATGAGGCTAAATGCACACAGGTAACTTTCACACTGAATTTTAGCACTTGTCCGACATTGAAACTAAACAATATCCCTTTTTCTCAATCTGACCATGTTACGAGTACATACCTTGGAATCCACCTGGATCGCCGACTCACGTGGAGAAGTCATATCGAAACCAAGAAAACTCAACTAAAACTTAAGGTCCATCAACTTCACTGGCTCCTAAACGCGAACTCAAAACTAAGCCTTGAATACTCGTATAAGGTCCTGCTATACAACAGTGCAATCAAACCTATCTGGTTATACGGTGCCCAGCTATGGGGCAAAGCAAGCTCGAGCAATCTCGACAAAATCCAAAGAGTCTAATCGAAGACATTGCGGCTCATTACCGGTGCCCCTTGGTATACGAGGAATGAAAACTTCCACCGAGACTTAAAAATAGCTCTCGTTAAAGAGGCAATTCAAAAAATCAATATAAAGCACAAAGAGTAGCTCGAACGTCATGAAGTGAACGTCAGATCTTTAAGACTTCGGAGAAACGAACGCCATGTTTTCTAATCTACACTTGTGCTTCATCCGTAACAGTAATCGCGAACACACGCGCCCGAAAGACTGTGTAGAATTCTTTTTCCTACGTCACGTGGCTTAAATGCTCTTATACGTGATCTTTAAAACAGTCAATATCAATTGCGGACGAACACTCAAGAAAGACTGTGTAGAATCCTTTTTTCTACGTCACGTGGCTTAAATGCTCTCATACGTGATCCTTAAAACAGTCAACACGAAAAACCTAAAATACCTAAATTACGTCGTCCACTCTGCTATTTTAGAGTTATCCGTTATACATACATAACTAGATTTCTTCACTCTACATAATATCGCGAACACTCTGTAAATGACTGTTACGGTCCTCTGGCCCTTTATCACGAGGTTTAAGCCAAACTAGGTCTAAAATTCTCAGACATATGATCCATACCAGTTATATACTATTTTGACCAAATTAATTTAAATTCCTGCCAATTAGCAGAGATCCACATAAGAAGAAATCCATACTAGGATTCATTATTGAATAATACTTAAGATTCGCATACTTATTGTTAGGCTCCTTTGGAGCAGATACAATAATTTAAATAAAGCATATATAAAAAAAATGATGGACTCGTTTTAGAGCATTTTCCATAACATCTTTCAAAATTTGTGCCTGTAGCTTTCGAATTTTTTCATCAATGTAGGCCATAAGTTCAAGGATTCTCTCGGGCTTGTGCACATATAGTCGCTCCTTCAAATAACCCCAAAGAAAAAAGTCGGGTGCTGACAAATTTGGCGATCGTGCTGGCTTGGCTATCCGGAAATTATTTGTTCGCCAAAAATTTAACTTAAAAGTCGGGCAGCGTGGGCAGTGGCTACGTCCTGCTGAAACCACATCTCAGGCATTTTTTTAAGAGCAGGACGTAAAAAATGTTCTTTCATGAGCCGATACCGCTCTCCATTTACGGTTACAGCACTTACATCTTCAGTCTCGAAGAAGTAAGGCCCAATGATATTTGCAGATGTGATCCCTCACCATACTGTACACTAAATGTGTTGCAATTGGCGTTGATGAATAGCTCTTGGATTTTCAGAACCCCATAACTAGAGTTTTTTTCCCAGACTTTTTCATTTCCCGGGAAATCGGGAAAAAAATACATTTCCCGGGATCCCGGGAATTCCCGGGAAATTGCTCAATATAAATACCATATGGAAATTTTGGTTTTATGAAATCATTTTATTTAAAAAACTTAAAAAATATCTTTACCTTCACACTTATTAGAATTTTAAAAAATGAGATCAAAACATAAAAATTTAATTCTATGATTTAACGAATGTAATAAACTAAGTTTTTTTTAGCTTAGAAAATAATTCTTTAAAACGCTTAATGCGTTAATGGTTTCGTCCGAAAGTCTTTTTCTCATTTTGGTAACAAAGTGTCCTGTTACGATAAATGCTCTTTGGCTCTCTACCGAAGTCGGCCGAATAGTTAGGAGAGCATATAATAAATGTTTAACATTTTGAGATTTTTGGCTGCTTCCTTCAAAAAACTTTAGTTCCTTTTTTATGGAACATTTAAAATATTTGCTTTATAAATTGCTGCGTTCAATACTTCTTCCAAAGATTTTTCTTCGGCAGCTGCACTCTCTCCAATATAAATTAGTTCAACCTTCTCAATATTATAAGAATCCCCAAAAAGGCGGTTATGACTACTTTCAGCATATCCAATTGCTGTGTATTTAGAAGTGTACGAAAATATACTTCCTTCTTTATTATTGTTGAAAAAATCAGGATCTTTTAAATATTTTATCAATGTATACAATTTCTTTTCTCTTCTCTCATCGATACGCAAATGTAAGGCTTGAAACATTTTTTTCGCCCAGAAGAGTTGGAATTGATTTAATTTCTTCACATAATGTGTTAATTATAGCATCAGCTGTCAATTTGTTTGCATCACGGTGGCTCAACTTCTCCACAGCCACTTTCATTGGTTTTAATACCTTAACCATGTTGTTTAAGATTTCTACATTTTGTTCAATCCACATTTCACCCTTTCCCAAATCAATAAGGCTCTTTTTTATGGGATTTTTAAAAATGAGAAACCTCTTAATCATTTCTACCATCGAATTCCAGCGAGTTTTGATGTCTAATTGAAGGGCCAGTTCTTTTTCCTGTTCCTCTAACACGTATTTTTGTAATAAAAAAATTTTGATTGGACTTTTTCTGAACATTTTTATTATTCGGCGGGTCTGATCCAACACCTCTTTGTAGTTAAAGCCTAAAACCATGTCATTTTCACAATTTGAAAAATCATTTTCAAAGTCGTCATCATTGTCGGTTGAATCAGCATCATCCACAACTGCCAAATGGATGGCATGATTGAGGCAAAATATGCCATCAACTTGACTCTCTCTAACAAACTGTTTCATTACGTTTGGTCCATCCGTGGTAGTGGAGACAATGTGCTAGCGAAATTCTATACCGTATTCCGTTAAACGAGTTTCCAGGAAGTCTTGTAATTCTACAGCGCCAGCCTTACCCGGTATATAGACCATACCAAAATTGAAAAATTGTCATCTCCGAATATACATACGTTGAGATACCTTCTGTTCTTTAGGCTGGTTCATTCATCCATTGTTAGGGAGTATCAAGCGCATTCGTCCAATTTTGATTTGATTTCTTTTATGTACTGATCTTTCACTTCCAAAATTTCTTTTACTATCAACTGCTGTACTCCGCACTCAGCTTTTGGCAGATCCAATTTAGCTCGTATCATTGATGTACGTACGAACTCACTCCTGGTAATTGATCCAATACTATACCCGTCTGAAGACGCTAATTTTGCCACAACAGTACAGACATCGTCTTTTTTTTTTTGGAAAAATTATCTATTGTCTGTTGCGTTTTTCTTATTTTTGAAGGCACTTGAGACGCACGTATCGCATCATTCCAGGCTTTCTCATGAAGACCCTTTAATGCCACATTAATCCACTGGTGCTTGTGCCTTTACATGAAATTCTTTTCCCACACAACGAACATGCTGCAGTATCACCAGGTCTTTTCTTAAATAACTTCCATACAATTGAGTTTTCCATCCTAAAAAATATCACTGTTAAAATAGAAATTACCTTAAAAAAATAAAACTACAATAGAAAAATCATAGTTTATTTCAAACCACTGCAAAATTATGTATGTTTACGTTGAAAATATTTGCCGTAATACAATTAACAGCTGTGTTCTCAGCAACAGAGAAAAAAACCTGATCGAAGAATTCTCCCTCAAAAATCATAGTAGTAAAAGGAAAATGCTTCAGATGGCTCTTACTCTCTTTTTTGTTTTCTTCGTATTTCTGGACAATAAACAAAAGAAAACGAATGAAAAAAAACGAAGTGCACTTTAACTGAATTCTGATTTAACAGACATATCTTGTCAAAAAGGCAAACAAATTTCCCGGGATCCCGGAAAAAATCTTCCGGGAAATCGGGAAAATAAAAAACTGAAAAAAACCGGGGAAACCCCTACCCAGAACTTGCAGTTTTGCTTATTAACAAAGCCATTCAAATGGAAATGAGCTTCATCACTCATGCGTTTGCGTTAAAATAATTGATCGTTGATTTAAATGATAAAATTCTATTATTCTGGTTCTTTGTTCAGTTGTGAATCTCTGCATTGTTTATTCTCCAAGTGCAATTTATAAAATCTAAAAAAAAAAATATGTAAACGAAAAAGTTATTCAACCCAATGGTAACTTTTGGCCCACCCTGTACTATAGTTTTAAATACCTATACGCTCTTATGAAATTAAGAGGATTCAGTTGTTACCCGACAACAGCATTCATTAACTGCAGCCTCGGCTGCTGTAGCTCCAGCTACAACACCAGCCGGGTAACAAAAATGAAACCCCCCCTTCGTAAAGGTGGCATCTACAAGCTTGCACTCACATAAAGTGTTAAATACAGACTTCCGTGTATGCAGATATTTTGGTTAACGTGTTCGCTACTGCTGTTGTTTAAATAATGTCGCACTAAATTCGCACCGAAGCTACCGGGAAACCTCTCCTCTACACAGATTCGCAGTTAGACACCTCATCCGCTGCTTAGGTGGTGTGGAAAGTGCCACGCTGAATGGGGCAAACCTACTGCTATGCCACAGAAGCGCGTACACTTGTAATTATTTCGAATCTACATACTCGTATTAAACCTTCCACCCAAATGGAGATTGTTGAAATGGAGAACAGATGATGCTAGTCCTCTAAAATGACAGTAGTATTTGTGTCACGCACACACACAGACAATTTACACTGTGGAGCAAAATTGAGCTATAAATTAACTGCTAAGCAATGATAGAGTATAGGTGGCCCAAATAAGATTAAAGGGTTAAAATTTATCATAACATTTTTGTTTATAATTTATTTTCTGCTCTTTTGCAGGTTATATAGTTTTTTTTATGGAAGTATATGATGGCTACAAATGGTGGCAAAGCAACATTCTGAATTTTAGTATTCTGCTGGCAAGTCTATTATCTCATAGCTTAAATGTTCCTAGAGTGCCAAAAACA
This sequence comes from Hydrotaea diabolus, assembly GCA_963513945.1. Taxonomy (NCBI): domain Eukaryota; kingdom Metazoa; phylum Arthropoda; class Insecta; order Diptera; family Muscidae; genus Hydrotaea; species Hydrotaea diabolus. Next base: position 163,530,084 of record OY740717.1, read on the forward strand.
AGATCTCTTCGAACTTCAACACATGGATACTCAGAAGCAGAAGAATTTCCTCACTATTCTCAATATGTGACGCGCAAAATTACCTAAGGCCAGTTTTGTTCAGGAGAGTCATTTTAAAGATTTAAATACGTGTATCTTTGGTGTACCATCACTTTCATAAAATGTGCATATCTCTGGGAGGGAACACTTTTGGGGCATGGGATCGGTCTCATTCGATGCTCAGATGTTGGCCACATCAAAAAAAAGTGAAAATTATTTTTTTTACCCTTAGGTCCCTTTCTCTATGCGCTGTCACATATGCTTTAATTTTCAAGATTTTTCTTAATTTAAGGACCGAATCTTTGGGCTCTCTAGGGCCCTTTCAATAATGGACATATGTGACACGGCCTATGAAAAGGTGGCTTATGACTCATCTTTAACTTTGACTTACGAGGGCGACCGCAAAACTAACTGGCCTGGCACATTTTCTGTTTTACTAGCAACTTTTTTGTTTTGTTTTTAAAAGCAATCTTTTATAAGCCGTCTGTCAAAATTTCCGAAATATTTAATGATTATTTTCTTTGTTACAGGTGATTGAAGTAAACAAGTTTTATAATTTTTGAAAAATGGAACATAAAGAGTTTCGTGCGGTAACACTGTGGAACATTTTTGGGGTTATTGTCTGGGGGGTGAGAAATTCCAAGTCAGGGTGATGGTACTAGGTCAGTATATTAAAACCCTCAAAGGGTTTTGCGTTCGTATGTGCCAGTTTTTTATGACCTTTAACATTTTTTCCTTATCTTGATGTTTTTTCGCTTAGTTGTAAAATGTTGGCAAAAACGTAGTTTGACATAACTCGAGAACGACTAATTAATTGTAAATAAAAGCAGAACGCGTTAATCGATTTCTATGATCTATGTCGCATTTTGTTTATAGGTTATGTGACTTTACGTGAAAGTTATAAGACTCTACACGTTTTTCCGTTTGGGATTTATGTTTAAAAAAAAAAAAAATTTTTTTTTGGCAAAATTTTCTTCATAAATTTATTTCTAATTGCAAAAATGTTGATTTGGTAGAGAAACAGTATATTAATGGATTAAAGAAATTGTAATTATTAATTTTTCTCAATTTATTTCAGCAAAATCGAACTAGTCGTTCTCGAGTTATGTCAAACTACGTTTTTGCCAACATTTTACAACTAAGCGAAAAAACATCAAGATAAGGAAAAAATGTAAAAGGTCATAAAAACAACTGGCACATACGAACGCAAAACCCTTTGAGGGTTTTAATATACTGACCTAGTACCATCACCCTGACTTGGAATTTCTCACCCCCCAGGCAATAACCCCAAAAATGTTCCACAGTGTTATTGATTTCATTGATAAATTGTGTATCGATCCATTAGTTTGACCATTAATGCGTTTTTTAAAAGGGGCGTAGCACTGCCCATATTTTCCAATTGTCTTTTTATGTTAAGGGTTGTTGATTTTTCCCATGGGTTGACTTAGTTCTTGTGTAGGGAGAATTTTCACCTCTTGGCTGATCTGATCCATTTTCAATACCAGCCCTTTTTTCCATCTACAAAGGTGTCTGGAAAATTTCATCTACTTAGCTTTAACTGTGCGACCTGTAGATTGCTCTCCACAGACAGACAGACATGGCTGGATTATCTGATAAATTTACCACGATTCGGAATATAACGGGTGATCAATCTAGAGGTATTTTTTCAATAGGGAGTTTTCACAGATTGCGCATGAGTTGTTTAAAACTTTATTTCTTATTTTTAGAATTGTTTGCCATTTCATCTTGAAAAGATTTACACCGTGAAAACCACGGTTTGGTGCGGTTTATGGGCTGGTGGAATCATCGCTCCATATTTTGTCGAAAATGATGATGGCCGGAACGTAACCGTAAATGGTGCTTGCTATCGCGCCATGATATCAGACTTTTTGCTAGCCGAAATTGAACTCCGTAATCTTGGCGACATTTTCTCAAACAATGGATCTACTCGTATTGAGAGGTCATTGCGAAGAGTAGCTTGTTTCATGTTTTGGACCGGTGAGTTAGCCGCCTAGATCGTATGATATCAAACCTTTGGATTTTTTTGGGGGGCTAAGTAAAGTCCAAAGTCTATGCAGCTACGATTTAGGTTTTGGAAGCCAACATTACGCTTGTCTATGATTCAGGTTTTGAAATGCCATACCGGTCGAAAATAAAACGTTGAAATTTTAAACGTTCTTGCCGCACATTTAACCTCTACTGTTTACCAAAAAGTACAGACTCACAGACACATTTAATAACAAATGAAGTACAAAACAAACACACATTTGCTCCCCATGGCTGTAGTGGCAATTTCAACCACATTCCCATACAATTCGAGGGAGACACTACCAGCCTATGCGGACTCAGAAGAAAAGGGGGCCGGCCCACTAACTACTGAACACTGATGACTCAGCCATTATCCACCAAAATGGAAAATCTTAATTTATCAAACCTGCATCACATCGGCAGCATGAACGAGTTACAGGACAGACATTTACAACGAATTATGAAAATTAGTTAGTTGTTGTTGTTGTCGGAGCTGCTACCAGAAGTCTCCTGCAACTACCACCACCAAAAGTAAAGAACATTCTAGACATTATTTTCTAATTACATATCATCTGCGCAGTAAAGGAATTTACGCTGAAATATTTATTATGCAAATTAAACAAAATTAATCAAAAGGATTTACTTGGCAGAACCTGCTGCTGGTGGGCCCACCACAAAAAATGTGGCACACAATGAGTTATTGCCATAATTCACCGCAGGACCAGTACAAGGACCTACGTACATCTTGCGCGCTGAGTCAGAAGACAAGCGCAAAACAATACAATTTTAATTAGAATTTTACCGAAAACAATCTGTCTGAGATATGAAACAGTTCCAGTTTTCGCCTGCTGGCAGTTTTCACTCATAAATACTTTGTCGCCTTGTGATAATATTTTGTAAAAGGAATTCTTTGAGCTGTGAAAAATGTAAGAAGCCGTAGGTATGGACAGTGTGGTAAAGTTTGGTTGAAACTTTAGAAATGGCCAAAGGGAAGATATGGTGGTTCTGTTGTAATGAGGCTTTTTATTCTTAAGTTAAGATATGAGTATTGGTTGGACATGTTGGCGGACTGTTAGATTCAGATAGGTCAATCAAAAGGGTAGACGTTGTAAGGGAGATGCGAATTATTCCAACAGAGGATGGATACAGTTGTATCTACGAACGGGCTATGGTTTAAACACAAATCGCGGGAGAGTTTTGGCTCGGTGTGGAGTTGCATTGCAACCGGGTGCTGTGACCCATAGAATAGCTGAGGTTTAGATAGTCCTCGACCCCTTACCAAGAGGAAAGTTATGACTCATAAGTGCTTCGAATTGGTACCGGCGGACTCTATCCAATGGGACGCTGGCGGTCGCATTGTAATGGGACCAGTGCTATGGCGCACCTTGGTTCAGGCCAGAGCGGCGACAATCATGTAGAACTCGGCGACTCTGTATCTACAAACGCTGCACTAATTTATGATGTTCTCTCTTCCTTTAGGGAGAGAACGATCTTTTAATCATTTGTTAAAATAATACATTTGCTTTAATCCCATTTCTTATAAAAAGAGCACCCGTTGTTAAAAGATTGTACGGCTAATGCTAGTCCACTGGCTGAAATATTTGCAGGGAAATATTCCTCAAACCTCTGACCGTGAATGATAATGTATCTGAATCCATGAACGGATATTTGTATATCCTTTTATATTTCTATATCCTTATAAGAATGGATTACGAAATTTGTCATTCTGTTCGAACCCCTCCAAATATTTATCGGAGACCCTATCAGGTATATATAGGGTGGACCATTTAAAATTTAAATCGGCTGTAAAGAAAGTATTGATATTTTTTTTTATCAATTTCTAATTTTATTGGAAAGTGACTTTGTCATTTAATATTGGAACACCATCCGATGCGTTTTCGCTTTGCCAAATGGGCTGAAGATTTTTTGACAAGAGATGAAGAATCTTACCGAAAAATCGTGTTTTCAGATGAAGATAATTTTCATCTCGATGGCTATGTCAATTAGCAAAATTGCTGCATATGGGGTTCAGAGAACCCACACGTGACTATTAAGATGCCAATGCTTTCACAAGGAGTCACTGTTTGGTGTGGATTTTGGGCTGGCGGTATCATTGGGCCATAGTGCCCATTTACACGAGGCAACTTTACTTGCCGCAACTGTCAGTTTGTAGAAGAAAGAGATAGGGGGAATGGAAAGAGAAAAATCTTGCCCGTACTATTAATACCTTTTGTGTTTTTCGTAGTGTGAAGTTGGCTGCAGATTATTTCAGTATTTTTCACACAAAAATCAGAACAAATAAATCACAGAAATTCAGAAAAGGCAATAATGAAAACAAAAATTGCCGTAACTGAATTGCCTTGTGTAAACACAGAAGGCAATTCAAAAGGTAATCATAAAAATTGACGCAAGTAAAGTTGCCTCGTGGAAAAGGGGACATTTTTCTACGGAAATAAGCAAGGAACCGCCGTTCATTTAAAAAAAATATCAGAAGTTTTTTTTTACAGCCGATTCAAATTAAAAATGCGACAAAGCACCCACCCTGTAATTAAACAACGAGTAGTTAAAGGATTGAACAATTAAGTAATTACAAAAATGTAATAACTGAAAATATGATAATTTGGAAATTAGATAATCGCGTAATTAAATCAATGAATTATAGAAGAACCTAGTAAAGGGTGGTTAAATTTTAAGGGCCGATGTTGAATGTGAACCACACCTTAACGTCAAGTTTTTTTCAGCATTTCATTTGATATTTCTCAATTTCAGACCAACTCAATTTGAACCATGGTCATCATCATAGGTCAGAATGGTGGCAAGAAATGGCAACAGTGGATGATCAATTTTCGAAGAAAATCATCTTCAGTGATGAGGCACATTTTAACCTCATTGGATTCGAAAATAAGCAGAATTGCCGCATTTGGACAAATGATAATCCAAGAATGATTGTCGATAAAACAATGCCCCACAAAGAGTGACTGTTTGGTGTGCTTTATAGGCTGGCGGCATCATTGGGCCGTATTTTTTTTCCAAAATGAGGCCGGTCAGGCAGTTACTGTGAATTGTGTTTGCTTTCGTGAGATGATAACGAACTTTTTATGGCCCAAATTGGAAAATATGGATGTGGTCGATAGGAGTATGTGGTTTCAACAGGACGGTGCCACCTGCAACACAACTAACGAAACAATGGCTCTTTTGCGCGACATCCAATAGCCGTGTTATCTTACGTCGTGGTGATGTTAAGTGGCCGCCAAGATTATGTGATTTGGCACCGTTGGACTTCTTTCTTTTGGGTTATTTGAAAGAAAAGGTGAACGTCGATAAGCCAGCAACAATTCAAGAGCTAAAGGATGAGATAGATAATTCGGCACATTAACGCCATATAACTTCATCGAAAATTTGGACCATCGGATGGAAGTGTGCCGCCGAGGTCGCGGCGGCCATTTGCCCGATAATTTGTTCCATACATAATTGAACCATATTAATATTATCATAATAAAAAGAAATGACAATAATTTAAAAAATAATTTGTGTTAAATTCAAAATCAACATCGGCCCTTAAAACTTTAACCACCCCTTACTTAAATAAGTGCTTAATTAAACTGTGCAATAATTGAATATTTGAGTAATTAATTGATTAAATATTTTTAAAATCTTGTAATTTTCTAAATGATTTAAATTATTGATTAACTTAATAATTGATTAATTGGAATATTGCATCATTACCACAAAATTGCATAGTTTAGAAATTGAACAACTTAATAACAGAGTAATTTTCTAATTAAAAACTGAATAACTGGTAAACTGAATAGTTGAATAATTGGATAATAATTAAATATTTAAGTAATTTAATGATTTGATATTTTTAAAATCTTATAATTTAGTATTTGAAAATTCAAATTATTGAATAACTAACTAATTGAATAATAGAATTATTGCATAATAAACTGAATATTTCAATAAGTACTTAATTGAATAATTGAAGAATTTAGTAATTGCTAAATTTGGATAATTGAAAACTGAATAATTTAAAACTGGATAAGTGGTAAAATAATTAAAAAGAATTGATGATAATTGAATATTTGAGTAATTTATTGATTTGATAAATTAAAAAGCTTAAAATTTAGTATCTGAATATATAAATTTTTGATTACTAAATAATTGAAAAATGAAAATATTGCATAATTAACTGACTATTTAAATAAGTGCTTAACGACCTAATTGAACTATTAGTAATTAAAATATTAATAACACGGTAATTGTATAATTATAAACTGGATAAGGGAATAGTTGAATTATTGGATAATAATTGAATATTTGAGTAATTTAATGAAAATCTTATAATTTAATATTTGAATATTTAAATTATTGAATAACTAAATAATTGAATAATGAAAATATTGCATAATTAACTAAATATTTCAAGAAGTACTTAATAACATAATTAAATAATTAAAAAATTTGATAATTGAAAAACTGGAAAAGTGGTAAACTGAATAGTTGAATAATTAAAGAGAATTGGATAATAATTGAATACTTGTAATTTAATGATTTGATAGTTTTAAAGTCTTATAATTTAGTTTTTGAATTATTTGATAACTATAATTGAATAATGGAAATATTGCATTTTTAACTGAATATTTGAATAAGTGCTTAACAACACAATTGAATAATTTAGCAATTGAAAAATTGGATAAATGAAAAACTGAATAATTAACACCTCAATGATTGAATAACTGAGTTGGGTGATCAATCTAAAGGTATTTTTTCAAAATAAAAAAAAAAAATTCAAGAAATCAAATAAAATGTGGAATATTTGTGGTTCTTTGAACAGGGATTAAACCGGCTCAAGACCTCTTGCTTCTATATTTAAATAGAATACAAGTTTTTAACAAAATGGCAAAGTGACATTGATTTTCGTGGCTGCACACTACTTTTATCATGATTTCGGGTCCGTGACAACCCTCTTCAGAAAGCCTTGCTGCAATTGTTGAAAGTAAAACCGAACTCTATAAGGCCAGGCTCTCCACAAACGAATGAGAACTACTGTTGTAAACCTTACTTTTCAAGTTTTTCTTCACACAATTGCCCACGAAAATACAACTCACTCTTGCCAGCTGTAAAGAGACTCCACATCGAGAGCCATCAATAGATTTCTTTTACAACGAAAGGACATTTTATGCCGTTTATTTTTTTAATATTATTTCCTTTAAATGTTGGCCGCAACTACGCTTCAGGGTGTCCATTCTGGGGTTCTAATTTTGGATGACTTGTTCGAGCATTTCGACCGGTATGGCTTTAATGACACGCGCAATGTTGGCTTCCAAAACCTGAATTGTAGCTGGTTTGTCAGCATAGAATTTGGACTTTGCGTAGTCCCAAAGAAAATGTCTAAAGGTTTGATATTACACGATCTAGGCGGCTAACTCAATGGTCCAAAACGTGAAATTGGTTGCTTTTCGTAATGACCTCTTAATAGATCCATTGCTTGAGCAGCTGTTTGGCAAGTGGAGCCATCCTGTTAAATCCAAATGTCGTCAAGATTACGGGATTATATTTATTCAGGAAGCAAAAAGTCCGATATCAAGGTGCGACAGCGAGCTCCATTCACGGTTACGTTCCGACCATAATCATTTTTAAATAAATTTGGACCGATTGTTCCACCATCCCATAATCCGTACCAGACCGTGGTTTTCTGTGGGTATAATGGCACCTCTTGAACCTCTTATGGTTGCTCTTCAGCCAAAATGTTTATTGACGTTGCCGTTAAGCCAGAAAGGTGCCTCAACACTGAACAAAATTGTGTTTCTCACAGAACGCTCATTTCCACAATTTTGAGACGTTGTTTCGGTGTAAGTCTTTTCATGATGAAATGGCAAACAAACCTACAAAAGAAAAAAGAAATAAAGTTGAACACAATTCATACGAAATCTATGAAAGAAGCTATTGAAAAAAATACCTCAAGATGGATCACCCATTCTAATTGAATAACTGAGTAATTGAATAATTTAATAATTGAACGATTATATAAAGGTTTTCGGCTATCAAATCATTTTTTCATTACTTAGTTACTTAGTTATCCAATAATTCTATCGATTCCAATATTAATTGTTCAATTATTTGGTAACTTAAATATTCCAATGTGCAATTAATCGGTTGTTCAATATCTTTTTTATTGATTTATTTATTTCTTTAAACGAATAATTTATTGAATTATCTATTATTCTTATTTATTGAATTATAATTATTTATAATTCAATAAATGAGTTGTTTGACGAAGTTAATTAATCAATAACGAAGATATTGAATAACCGATTAATGGCACATTGAAATAATTGAGTAACCAAATAATTGAATAATTAAAATTCTAATTAATCAAATTATTCGATAATTAAGTAATTGAATAATAAAATAACCTAATACTTGAGAAACTTTATAACTGCGAACTTTTGTACAATATTTCTTAGTGGTTGTCGCCTAACTTACTACAGCGTCATCGTAAAACATTTTCTGCGTGCCATAATAGAAACAGAACATTGAAATTACCATAATTATTTCGACGCTTGGAATGTCGACTAAGTTCGACTGCGTCGATGTTTAGTTTTTTTTATTATTTAAAAACTTTTCGTCTCGCCTGACGGCTTGCCTGGTTTAAGTGTGCATCTTTGGTGTCTGGGCTAACGAAAGACGTCAAATCTGTTGTAAAACCGCAAATAATTTTTGGGTTATGTGCCCGATGTGCTGCAAATAATTTTGTGCGTGTCACAAAAATATGGTACGTAACATGTTTGGTTGTGGGTATTACAAGGACGACTGAAGGATGATGGATCACTTAAGGTGCAAGTAGAGAGAGAATATGGTGTTGTTGGAAGTTTTGTCGCAAAATACTTCATTAATCATTGGGCGATATAATGGACGCAGACGAACGAGCTGCTGTTGTAGGTGGTGCTGTGGTTTTGTCAATTGGAATTTAAGACGAAATTGTTGCATATTTAAGTGGCGTCACGAGAGTTGACATTTCATTTGGGGAGCTACGGCATAAGGGGGTGTCAGAAGGAATATATGCGGGCTTAACTGTGGGTTAAGGAATTTCAACCCCGACGTCATTAGCTTTAGGACTTTCCGAAATCTTGTAACATTTGTGTTCTGCGTGTAGGTTTTAAAGCCACGTAAGAGTATAGGAATCAATTCATGCTCCCCTCTTTAATCGCATTTTTATTGTACTGAAATTGAATTTAACTTAAAAACCTTTGTCTGTTGGCTTTCTCAATTGTTTACCATACCTTTTTCTGTTTTTTTTTCTTCTTGCAGCACGCAATCCCAGCGATGATGCTGAAGTGATTGGCTATCCACGCCGTGTGTCGGCCAAAACCGATGCTGAGGATGATGACGATTTTAACGGTTTCAAGGGTGTTATTGACACCGGTTCCGGTTATCCTTTCCTTCAGCCAAATCCATCGGTACTTAATTTCGGATTCTTTGACTCGTTCGATGGTAAGTGTTATGAACTGTTTTTAATGGATAAATTAAATGATGCGCGGCTAAAGGGTGTACCTTTTTGGGATGCGATAAGTGTTTCAAAAGGAATGATAAAGTTAATGATCTATCAAATGTGTTAGTGCAATTTCGGAATTAAACTGTAGCTACTATTTATTTATATTAAAGCATAGGGTGAGTTTTTTTTTTCAAAATAAAAAAATACAAAAATTCAGGATACTTAAAAAGGACATTTTATGCCATTTATTTTTTGAATATAATTTTTTTCAAACGTAAGCCGCAACTACACCTCAGGGGATCTATTCCGAGGGTCCAATTTTGGAAGACTCGTTCGAGCATTTCGACCGGTATGGCGTTACCGTGGTTTTTGCGGTGTTAGTCTTTCCATGATGAAATGACATACAATACTGATAAGAAACAAAAATAAAGTTTAACACAACTCACGCGTAATCTGTGAAAAAACCCTATGGAAAAAATACCTCTAGACTAGGTGGCGCAAAATTAATCATCCAGAGTTGTTTTATATAATTTTTTTTTCTAAATTGAAAACAAACAGAAATTTGATTGATGGAAATCAATTTCATCCTCTCAAAACTGTTAAATGATACTGACCATACAAATTTCCTCTGCGATGAACCTTGTGGATTTTTTTTTGAACACCGACCATACAAATTTCCTCTGCGATGATAAACTTTTTCTTACTGCAGAAATAGGATGAGCGAGGTTTGGTGAACATGCAGTTTCAACAAGATGGCCACAGTGTGTAATGGGAAGGATGCGGCTCCTAGTCGCGCAATATTCCTTTTCTGCGATTTGGCATGGTCAGCAAGATCGTCCGATTAACCCACCCTGGACTTCTATCTATGGGGCTACTTGAAGTCAAGGGTTTTTGCCAACGAGCCTCAGTCAACCGCCAACCTTTAGGACAAATTTGAAATGCGAACAGTTATCACCGAAAATCTAGCGAAAAGTCATGGAAAATGCGATAAAGCAGTACCAAATTTGTATCAACAGTAGCAACAGCCATGTCATATTTTATCACTTAAAAGAGTCAAAAACAGAATTGGATGATTAATTTTGCGCCACCTTGTGCCTGAGATGATGATTTTTTGAATTAGACCCCTTTCTTTGAAAGAGAAAGAGGCATGTTTTTGCACAACATTCCATTAGGGACGCGGTGCGGAATTGTAGGAAATGGAAGTTATAGGGTTAAATATGCCAGTAATAATATTTTCTCTTTTTGCACCCTACACTACACTGTGGCATAATACCCTGTGTTTACAGCGTATGTTAATAACTCCTTAAAGGAATTGAGATACCTCATGTATACCGATTGATTTATAATCACCTTCTGATTTCATTGTACGATGACCGTCCGTTCGCCCCTCCATCTATTGTTGAAATCAAAGTACAGGTCGTAATTATGAACCGATTTCGATATAGTGTTGTATATACATATAAGTGTGTACTAAGCATTCAAGACCCCATTGAAATTGTTCAACTTCGGTCCATGTCTTTATAGCATACACAAGTCTTTACCGGTTACAACCAAATTTCGCAAAGATCGTGACGTACACATATTGGTGGCATTCGATCGGTATTATCGAATAGCTGCCGTACAAATATACTTTCCAATTTGAAGTCCTGTAGCTTCAGAAGCCACAAATGAAACCGCTTTACGTTAACAAATTCAAGGCACGCTACGAGCGAACAATAATTAACTGACAAAACTGTACCATAAAGGTTCATATTTTCGTAAAGCCCCTATACAAGGTCCATTCTACTTTTAGAATCTACAGGTCTTAAAGCCACAAAGTATATATGATTCCGATTAAATTCCACACAGAACGTTTAAAGCAACCAACAACCATCTCTGGTGGGGTTAATTAAAATTAACCCCAATGACGCTCAAATTTTCATGGGTCATTGGGAACGACTAATAATTTACTCTAGTGAAACAATACCTTATAGGATTTCATTTTCGAACAGCCCCAATATCTGCACCTTTAGAAGTCACACATTACATCTTATTCAGACCACATTTCGCATGGGACCCCCACACAAAGGTCACATCCAATTGAGGTCCAGCCGCTAAGTTCCTCATTGTAAATCTATTCTAGCTTAAATGCATTATAGTGCTTTATTTTATATAGCCCCGCTCTAGAAGTTTTATATTAAGGGTATCTCAACGTCGGCCACTTTTCTTTACCCTACACCGAAGCGTGGCTAGTATACTAAATTTGTCATTCTGTTTGCAACACGACGAAATATTAATCGGGGAACCAAAAAATAAATTATTAATCTAAGACGATATAGCCATGTTCGTCCGTCAGTGTGTCTGTTAAAGGCACTATATCGGTCAAAAGAATCGATCTAGGATCCTAAAATTTTTCACCATGATGGAATATTGTCATAAGCTGTTTGGAATTGTAATGGGCCCAGGGGGAACTAGTTCGTCTTTAAAGGACTAAAGGTACCTCGGAAATCAAATGCTTAACAAATCACAATTTTTTGTGGACGGAAAATGGGTAAAATTGGTACTGTTACATGGGAAGCACCTTGAACCTCAAAATAGAGGACTCATGTTGTCCAAAAACATCGCTCATAGTCGAAACCGGCGATTAAAAGTTAATATGTACATTGGGTCCTAAAATTTAAGCATAATTTTGCTACGAATCCGAATATAGATTAATTTTTAAGTTTTGGATAAAATAAGGATCAAACGCATGAATATAAAGGGAACGAAAAACAGACTAAAGTACTGTAGTTATGGTGGAGAATACAAAAGGTTCGGCCTGAAGTTTTTACTTGTTCCTTAAGTAATTTTCGTTTAGTGTCGATTGTATCTGATTTTTTTTTTACATTTTATTACGAGGTTTGCTATTTATATTTTGGTCCCGGTAGTAGTATTATTGTCAGATGTAAACTGAATCTTTCCTTTGAAAGTTTGACGTTATTTTTAGCATAACTTGATTTAGAACGTTTTGTAATTGGAGTGTGAAATATTTTGTTCACAGATTGTTAAACAAAAATATATTGGTCTAAAAATGGAATAAATACCTGAAAAAGTTCGTCCTGCGATTTTTTAAGATTTTAGATTGTCAAGACAAAAGTGTCTTAATCAACTACTTTCGACTTCTGGTTATGAAGCACCATTAAAACCTGATGTAAATCGCTGGTACCAAGAGTTCAGTCTCGGACGCCGTTTGCTCTAGGATGAACTTTGTGAAGGTCATCCAACTTTGCTAGTTTTACCGGAAACCACCGATGCTGTGAGTAAACTGATAAAGGGACAAACCGTGAAATTGAGGCATTTTTAGGCATAATTATGACAAGCCTCAATTAGATATTGCATGTTCATTTGGCCGTGAACAAGATTTGACGAATGCTCAAAAAAGGCTCGAGTCGATTGCAGCAAAGAAATGCTGAAAAATACAGCCGCGGTAGCTTAAATGCAGTGTATACTCGTACCTTCGTCACAGGTGAAGAATGATGTATCTATGGATATCAGCCCGAAACAAAACAGCATTCGACCGTATAAGCCTTTCATTACGAGCTAAATCCAACAAAAGATGTTCGTGGATGAAGCACAGGAAGAAGCTAGTGCGGTCAATTGTGAGTGGTACACAACCCTCTGTTTGCCAACAGGATAAATAAGAAGAGAGACGAGAAGACGAATCATTTTGCAACTCGACAAAGCAAATTCTCAAACATTAGCTTAAACAATGGGCTATTTGACCACTCAAGATGTCGAATTGATGGGTCACCCGCTGTACAGCCTTGATTAAGATTCTTCTTATTCCCTCTTACCTACTTAAGTCTCACTACATCCCATTAAGGGACAAGGGGGTATTTCTCTCAAATCAGTGAGCAGTGCACCATTCAATTCTTAAACTCACTGGCAGGGACCTACTGTTTAGGGCCGGCTCCGAATGGCTAATACATTTTATAGAGAAGGTTTTACATGGCTTGGAGATAAATCTCTTACACGTAAATTCGCCGGAATTTAAGAGGAGAAAAACTCGCCGCTAAAAATTATTGGATGTTTTTAACCGGAGTTGAACCTAGGCTTACTGGCATGATAGTCGTGCACACTTCCATCACGCCACGGCGGCCCTTATTCCCTCAAATCAGGAAAAATAAACTACTTATACTGTTGATGCGTTTAAAACCCATGTTTTGAAGGTGTTTAATTTGGTGTGGAAGATTGCTTCGAAATTGGATTTGAGCGCTTTCAAATAGTATTGATCTTTACGGAGAATGATTATTGATTACTTTTTTTAGCTGGATCCGAAATATAAATAGCAAACATTCGGGATAACCGATATTTTCCTTTCATATACTATATAAGTAAATCATTATCAAATACGACTTTTGTCATGTAGACAATGTTTTCTTCAACATATTTCACGATTCAATCTTAGAACCCTATCGCCTTCATTTTTTGAATAGAATCTTAGTCAATCTACTGGAATTCTTTAGGTTATCGAAAGACTTTAAATATTGTCTCATTAGAGCACTTATGGCTGTTGACCTATGGTATTCGAGCTGTACGTCGTTAAAGGGTCTGTTCGCAATTATCTCATCTGTATACAGTCTTTAACCTTAGGGGTGAATAAATGAGCATTTGCAGCCGACGTTCTCCTCTCCCGAGGAGTAACATACCTCAAAGGCTTATGTTACCCTCCCACAACATGTTTGTCACCACATTGTGGCACATATTTGTCACTTCTTCATAATTTAAATCGTATTTTCATTCAAATATCCTAGCACACCAAAGTTTCCCTCTTGTTTTCCCCAACCCACATTCTTAGCATATGTGCGCTGAACCGCCACTCAGCCGTATACGAGATGAGATCTAGGTATGAACAAGTGTTTTGGATTGTGCCAACACTTAGCCACTAAAATGGTGCTGATGTGCAGGTTCCATATCACAGGAGGAAAGAAGCAGAGGAGGCGTCGGATGTAGTACGTTCCCAGCGGGAGTAGTTGGGTGTATTTATAAATGCAATTTAATTTGACCTTTTACGCCATCAGACGCACGCTCATACACAGGCACTCACACACACTCGTGGTCATCATCAGCGGCAGCCTCATCAATGCGTCTCATGTCCTGTCTATCCTTTCACATGTGTGTGTGTGCGTGTGTGAACCTGTGTGTAGGTGTGCGTGTCTGTGCGGAATGTCTGGCGGTGTAATAAAATTCGAATTAATTAAAATTTTATGTTGCGTAAAATTGTCACCTCACAATCTGCAAATGTTGCATATTGTCAACGATTTTCGACATCAACTCATCTCATTGGCCCTATCCGGGTGTGCATCGCTTGGCCGCAATGGCAGTCAGTATCACTACCACTCCATCGTAATCTGTATGCGGATACGGTCAGAGTCATTTAGAGCTGGTATCGGTGTCGACATCAATGCTGCCCTTGTTGTCTTTCTCCTAGTGTCTGTAGTGTGGCTCTGTGTATGCCTGCCTGGCTGCATGCTGTGCGCTCCGTCCTTTCGGTCGTCTGTGTTGGCCTGGCTATTATTGCATTTAATACTTTTGCATTAATTTTATTCCAGTATCTCTTCGATATCTCGTTTTTATTCAATTGCTTATTATTATTTTTACAACAAACAATTATTGAATTTCATGTTGTGAAATTAATTATATCAACGCTGTCTATACGAGTCGGTCGGTGTCTGTATCGGTCAGCATGTGTGTGTGTAAATGTTTATTCAATTGTTGTCATTGTTCTTCACTTTTAAATTGCTGCGCTCAAGCGATGAAAACTTTATCGCAACGATAAAGAAGTTTTCGATTTTATTTATATCACATGTATTTTTTCTGCTGCTGCTGCTGCTGCTTCTTCGTACTGTAGTGATCACTTAAATGTTGAGAGTTTTATTTAAATTGTTATGCAATTAATGAAAGTGTTAATTTAACTTTAGTTTGCGAGACGATGAAGAAGAATGGCAAAAGACTTTTATCATATCCACTGGAGCGTATGAGTGATGAGTTGATTAACTTGATCTACGGAGCGTATGAGTGTTGTGCGACTGGGCTTGGGGTGTGCATGATTATTATTTTGCTATCGGGTGTTCGGTTGTTTTGTTGCAAGTAAAAGCAAAGAAAAATCATAATTTTCAGTGCGGCATACGTAATACCAAAAATATATTTAACCTAGACCCACCTTAAAGTGTATCGTTTGATTCGATTAAACGACATCTGCCTTTCCGTCCCTCCTTCCGTCTGCTGTCCAACTAAAGCTTGTTTTCAAACTGCAGTTTGCAACTATGGTCAAATCTTCATAAAATTTTCAAAAGTTTTTAATTTTGACAAAGGCGGTTAAAATTAAGATATAGCCCTGCACATATATTCTACCGACTTTATGTCTATGGCTCTAAAAGCCACGTAATACCTAGTAGGGACATAAATACTGTTACCACATTGAACATACCCACTTCAATAGTAGAACTCAACATATCCCGTTAATGTCATATGGGTTTTGAAAGATAACCTCAATAGTGTTAGTCTGTAACGGGATTTTAAATTTGTTTAACTTTCATTATGGCGTGGTCAGATAATGAGAACCGTATTGCTGTAATAGCGCTTTTCAAGTGTGAAATGAATATAAGCGATATTTTCAAATCGCTCCGGCCACTAGGGATTAGCCGCATGTTCGTCTACCGATGCATAAAACTGTTTGAAGAATCTGGAGATGTAAAAGACCGCCACCGGTCGGACCGCCCACGCTCTGTTCGAACACCGCATGTCATCAAAGCCGTTAAATCAAGAATTCACAGAAATCCGCTCCGAAAACAGAAAATCATGGCCCGTAAGATGAATATCACACAAAAGTCCATAAGTCGAATCATTAAAAAAGACTTGGGACTTGGGGCTTTCAAACGACGTACCAGACATTTATTGACTGCAGCTTTAAAAAAATAGGGTTAAAAAATGCAAACGTCTTTTGGTGAAGCACGCCGATAACTTGCACAGAAAATTTTGTTCACCGATGAAAAAATTGTTCCGTTCAGGAAAAATTTAACAAGCAAAATGATAGTGTATGCGGGGTCATCTAAGGAAGCATCTGAACTGATCCCAAGGGTGAAAAAGGATCATCACCCAGCTTCAGTCATGGTTTGGTGGCGTGTCTCTTACGATGGGGTCACTGACCTGCATTTCTGCGAACAAGGAGTCAAAACATCGGCCAAAGTTTACCAAGAAACCGTTTTGGAAGTTGTTGTGAAGCCTCTTAACAATTCCCTGTCCCCAAAACCAGCCATGAACTTTCCAGCAGGATTCTGCGCCGGCCCATAAGGCTAAAACGTTCCAGGCCTGGCTTCGAAACAATTTGCCAGCGTTCATTTCCTCTGAAGAGAGGCCCTCAGGCAGTCCAGATTTGAACCCATTGGATTACAAATTGTGGACGGTTTTAGAGGACAAGGCTTGTCACAAAAGATACCCCAACATTGGATCTCTTAAGACTGCTTTGGTTCGAGCTGTGGCCAATTTTCCAATGGACGAGGTTCGTGCAGCTATTGACGATTGGCCAGTGCGACTTAAGGCGTGTGTAAAGGCCAAGGGCGGGCATTTCGAATAAGTAGATTCTTTTTGGATACAATATACATCAATAAATATATTAAAAATAATTGGTCCTAAAGCATTCAATACTTTTTGTTTTACAGCATAAAACGTGTGTAACAGTATGCATGTCCCTTCTAAGTATATTCTACCGACTTTGTGTCTATGACTCTAAAAGCCACTTAATACATCCAACATTGATGACATTTGGCACAGATCACTGGGTCATAGCCCCAGTGCAAAAGTTCACTCACGATATAAAATACAACCGCTTTAGAACATTCCTATTAATTATGATTTCAATCACGATCTCTCCCGATATAAAATACAACCGTTTGAGGACATTCATTCCTATTAATTCTGATTTCAACCAAATTTCGTATGGTTTATTTCAATTGATTAAAATAAAAACTCTTGAACCGATTTCAAGTTTTCAAAATACTGCTCCAATTACAGAATCAATATTTTATAATTTTTTAACATAAAAATTAAATAAAAAATGTTTTTTGTTTCGGCCAAATAAACGAATACATAAAATTTAACCATCAGTTGGTCTAGCTGACAAATGTTCTTGGAATTCTCAGGGACTAATAACCAATAATCTATTAGAACAATCAATACATGAAAAAAAAAGAAATAAAAAATTTAATAAAAAGACGTTTTTTGGGCAAATAAACGAATACAAAAAATTTAACCATCAGTTGGCCTAGTTAACGAATGTTTTTGGATTTCTCAGGGACTAATAACCAAGAATCTACTAGAACAATCAATTCATAAAAAAATAAGTTCAAATAGTCATCTTTATTAGTTATGGATACCGATACTTCCTCTCTTAAACCTTTAGCGTTAGTTCCTTCTGCTGAAAATCATCGTATACCCAATTAACATTTGGTTGTAGCGATAGAATTCATGAATTTGGTTGTTCCAACAAATCTTTTATTGGTGTGTAGTTTAATTAAGGTCTCCTATAAAACAGACCAACAAATTTTGTATCATATCACTCTCAAAGATCTCAATTTTCTTTTGTCTTTGTAGAAAAGAAACTTGCACCCTTACCTGCGAGTTGTCTTTGTTAGATCTTCTAACTATTTAACCTTTCTTTGTGTTTTGCCTTTATTCCCATACACTTAATTAAGCAATTATTACAAATGTTCTATCACAGGCAGTGGCATTAACTAAATGTTCTCGTATTTAGCATTAGACCTCATAATGTTTTCTAACAACATTTTGGCATACTTTCAATGTGTAAACGATGTTGCTGTTGCTGCCTCCGCTGCTGTCTCCATAGACAGCCAGCGACACTATGTCGTTAAGACGACATAGTCGCTGGCGAAACCTTATACAATTCGAATTCGAATTCAAGGTAATGTGAAATACATTCCGAGCGATATTACGCGCGCATAGTTCAGTAAATGGAAACACGCAACAGTATGCTGGGAGTGTAACGCCGCCGCCGCACAGTGGCGCCATTTGAGTTTTTTCGTTGCAAAAATCATATCTTTTGAACCGAATAAGATAATTGAACAGTTTAAACAGCATATGATAGATAACTGTTCAGCCTATGAAATGAGCGTTTGGAAAGGGTGCTACGCTCTGTAGGGGCCTAATTATGGGTTATCAAAGTTAAAATTTGTAGAAAACTTCACATGCCGCAGGGAAGAAATAAGTGGATCGGAAGATGCTGCCAACATGTTGAAGAGGTCCTCATTTTGCCTTACCCTTGATGCTTTGAATGTGTTCTGCAATCTATATTTTTTATTAAATTTGTTAAGAGACTCCTGTGCTTCTTCAGAAAGCTCTCCAATTGGCAAAGACTGGTACTCAATTATATCTTTGCCATGCGCCAATATTTTATGGACGGTCGGGGTCAACTTCTTCTGTGGATACATTTCTGCTAAAAGAGATGCAGTTTTCGACGCATATTCTCCATATTTTGTAGAATTGACATTTTCTTTGCAGTTTAAAACATCTAAGATCGTTCCCAATCATTTCACGATTTGATTGTCAATTCCAGTGATTCTAGTTACTGCCTCATCATTTTCAAAAAATCTCCTAGAAGTGTTTCCATCGTTTGAGTTACCGTATCCGTGCTTGGGACAGTCTACTTTTAGTCCAACTTGTTTAAAAAAAGCATCCTGTATTTGCTTCTTTCTGATCTTTTCCTTATCCTTTATTGATGTATTTTCATCGAAGTTTTCCTCCTCTTGTGGTAGGGTATACGCCAGTTTTAGCAAGAATTCCATACACCTTATCCTTGCGTGTAATGGTGACATTCCATATTCGTAATTCTCCTCATTTGTAGAATCGTTTAAATTACCAAAGTTCTTCTGACTCTTTTTGCAAATCGGGCATGACATTGTTGAGGTTGTTCCTGTCAGTTCGTTTACGACTTTTCCGTCAACCATGGTCAGATGGAACTCGTAATTGCATTCAATATATTTTCCTTCTCCAATTTCAGCTTTGTAGGCTTAATCTTGCTTATTTGTTCTTCAATGTCATTCACCGTGGTCCTTATGAGTTCTGCCGATTCCCTTGCAAACTGAAACATTATTGGTCGGCAATAATGCACTGATGACGGACGTGGATTTTTCCAGTGTAGGGAAATATCAGATTTAAGCCGCAAAGGAACAACAGATGCCATAAACATATTTCCGTCCGATATTGTGGCGTCATCGGAAGATATCCTTTGCTTATAAACGCTATGTCCGGATGATCCATCGCAGCCCCATTTGCTGATCAATGTCAACTTCTCAGGAAGAATTTTCACCTCATTTTCAGGAAGACTCTCCAACAACCGTTTTGCTGTATGGCCCATGAGATCCTGCAGATTGGCTTTCGCAGAGACTTCCGTAAACTCCGTATGCAGTGGTCGTGAATTTATTTTGGCTTGCGTAATATGCTTGTATCCGGGTAAAACGTCAGCGCCGTGTCGCGTTAAAGATGTCCGTAGTTTCTCATATTTCTCTTTGGAAAGTTCTAAGTCCATAAACAAGGCCAAGGCTTCTTCGGATCCATACTTTTTAATGTGTGCGTTTGTGGGCGTGGGAATGCTTTCCTTAATCCTTTTTAGTCGCAGTGGGCTTGCATCAGCAACAGATTTGGTTATCTGCGACCTAACTCTTTCACTATCCTTTGTAAATTTAATAGACAGCGCGTCCGATAATTGCTTCGTGGTGAAGTCATTGGTGACATCGGCATGTTTCCTCTTCCTTGTGAAAATTGAACACTCCTCAATACTTTTTTTGGCCTTCCTTTTGCTCCTCTGGTTGATGTGGTGGGTTTATCTACTGCCAATATATCCAGGATGGTGTCTTCATTAAGCCAGTCCTCGTATTTGGAGTTGAAGTTCTGAATGGTTCGATTATATTTCACCCATTTTGCCTTAATATTTGCATATATCAGATAAAATTTATTTTTTATAATTTCGCTTCTCTCAATATTTCCGTATAAGCTATCAAGTTCTTCTAAAGCAGCTTCCGTGAATAAAATTGGTGTGGTTGACTTTCTAAACAGTTCAAATAATTTAAAATTGTTCAACGCCATGTTTTCAGTACTTAAATTGTTTAATGGTTTCAGTAATTGTTGCGCCAACTTTCAGTCGTAGAGTAATCCAGGCATTATCCTTATTTTGCAATATATAGGCTTAAGCTACCATGCCTAAAAATAAAAAATAAAAATAGGGACCATAAGTCAATATTGTTCTTGACCATTTGTACGCCAAAGTATTGTTTAAGTGAGGTACGTACCTGCTAATTTCAATGAGTAGTTTTTTTTTAAACTATTAGATCAAACTACTGTCAGTCAAAACATATAAGGGATGTACGCCATACAATTTCTGCAACCATGTCTTTTTAACCTTTTTTACCTCTAGAAGCCAAACGGGCACGTACGGGCAGCTAAAATTTTTGAATTATGTAAAGAAATAATCAATGAACAGGTTGTGCAAATATGGCAAATATAGAAAAATATAGATTTTTTTTATTTTCCGTCAAAGTTGAAAAATAGTGAAAAACGGATAGTTTTTAAACAGTGATTTACCAGGAGAAACACAAAGCAAACAGTTAATTTTTTTATCATTATACATTTAATAAATACATCAATCAATACAAACAAAGAATAAGGCGATTCGTTACCTATTTTTCGTGATATTACACCTGAAATCGCAACAAATTCACTAAAAATTGTGTGTTTTTTTGAAAACCGAAAGTCGGTCAACTTTGAACGGCTAAATCTTCTAAACTAAAAATGTGATATTATTAAGAGTGGCAGATTTGAAATCGTTGAAAAGTTTCCTATAACATGGGTTTATTCAAAACTTCGTCGGCGCTCATGAAAATTTTGATTTTTGCAACCTCGTTTGCTCTACGGGCGCTACTGTGCGCCGCAACACATGACATAAAAAGAAAACTGGAAAGACAGAAAGAAAGAAAGAAAATTGAATACGCCGACTTATGTTGTTGGGGCGGGGGGGCTGGTGACATTACCAAAGGGAACATGTATGTCTGTCAGTCTGCCTGCCGTTAAGCGACAGAATACTTGACATAATTCCTTTGACATGAACATCGAACAAGGGGGAATGGGGCAACTACTCAGCACAAGAATGCTGGCGTCTCCACGTGTCGTGTGGTGGAGAACCTAAAGCGTCTTAGGTAAATGATGTGAAAATAATTATGCAACCTGTGCGATTTGCACGATAAGAACTGGCAATGGCGGCCAGGTGGAAGGTGAGTGTTTTGTGCCAATTTTAATGGCATTTTTGCACAGGGGGGAAAACCACTTACACACACACATCAAGATAGAAATATTATATTGAGAGAATGACAAAAACTTGTGTACCTAGAACCGATTAACACTGACCGCATTAACTTTTGTTGCAATTTTGAAAAAACAATTTAGGTGGGGCTATTGTTGCAATGAATTCAGTGGAAACCTCTTGGATAGTGTCTCAGGCGGAGAATGCAAAAGGCTAAACGTTGCTCAGCACCATACTTGGTTGCAGAAGTACTGACAAGCGGTTCGATTTCTTGAAATGAAGTGCAAAAAGATAACATCACTGAATGCTAAGCCGGTTATGTTTCAGAGAAAGTAATTGAAAAAAAGACCACAAAGCGTTTTGCTAACTATCAAATCAAACATTGAACCACGCTCATCCAAAAAATCACCATTGGTTAAAGTGTTGTGCTGTTTCTTTAATTTCATTTGCAAGTGTACCATTGGTACCAAGTGCTTTGCCAGTGCTCTTTTTTTCAGTGTATGGAACTCATTTTTCATGTTACATATTTTTTTATTATTCATGTTAAAGCTCATTCGATTTTATAAAATATAGCTTAATTAGTTTTAAAAATAATGGAGTTTTAATGCCCCCTGCTCCTTGGCATTAAAACTCCATTATTTTTAGCATAAAGTTAAGCTATCTTACAATCTTACCAAAAATTCTTCATTACTGCTTGGAGAGTTGAGTCAGGAATAGCCGCAATTGTTTCTAGAATGAATTGCTTTACGAGAACGACCGCAAAAGTAACTGGCCTAACATAAAAAGAACCGTTTTTTTGGAATTACTATTATTTATTTTTCAACATAATCTCCCTCCAACTCAATACACTTCATCAAACCGTTTTCAAGTTTTTTATTTCCATCCGAAAATAAGATTTTTCAAGACCTTCAAAATATGCCTCAGTTTCAGCAATAACCTAGCTATTGGACGAAAATTTTTTGCCACCGAGAATTTTTTTTAAATTTGGAAACAAGAAATAATCAGAAGGAGCTAAATCTGTACTATATGGTGGATGCGGAGCAATTTCAAATCGTAATTCGGCCAGTTTTTGTTGAGTTAAAAATGCAGTGTGTGAAGGAGCATAATCTTGATGAAAAATAACTTTTTTTTCTAAATGCGGTCGTTTTATCTTGATTTCTTCACTCAACCGATCCAATAATGCACAATAATATTCACTGTTTATAGTTTTTCCTTTCTCAAGATAATCAATAAATAGTATACCCCTTGCATCCCAAAATACTGTGGCCATTACTTTTCCTGCTGACTTAACAGTTTTCGCCTTCTTGGGACCACTTTTACCAGCTTCTATCCATTGTTTCGACTGTTCTTTGCATTCTGGGATGTAGTGATGGATCCATGTTTCATCAACAGTTATGAATCGGCGCAAGAACTCTATTGGATTACGCTGATAAATCGCTAAAAGCTCCTCGGAATTGGTTCAACGGGCGATTTTTTGGGGCAAAGTCAACAAACGCGGCACCCATCTTGTCATGTGGAGTTCATCATGTAAAATACTCCAAACTTGTTTTTCGTGTATTTTAAAAATATCAGCAAGTTTTCTGAGCTTTATTCGTCTATCTTTAGTCACTTCATTAAATATTTTTCGTATGTTTTCAATAGTAGTAGCAGTTTTCGGTCTTCCAGAGCGTTGTTCATCTTCCGTACTTGAACGACCCATTTTAAATTGTTGAACCCAGGATTTCACGGTGGAGTATGATGGTGCATTATCACCATGAACAGAATCCAATTCATTTTTGATTAATTGTGGCGTATAACATTTCATATAAAAGTGTTTAATTACCGCACGAAACTCGTTATTTTCCATTTTTCAAAAATTATAAAACTTGTTTACTTCAATCACCTGTAACAAAGAAAATAATCATTAAATATTTCGGAAATTTTGACAGATGGCTTATAAAAGATTGCTTTTAAAAAACAAAACAAAACAAGTTGCTAGTAAAACAGAAAATGTGCCAGGCCAGTTAGTTTTGCGGTCGCCCTCGTGTACTGACCAAAGATCACAGAGCGGACGAAATGCATTCAGAAAGACAATTTTCGTAAAATGCTTTAACAATCTTAGTTTGTCAACCACTCCATGGTCGAATTTGTCAAACACTGAAAGATAGAAATGTCAAATTAAGTTAACTTTACGTTAAGCTGTGACTCACAATTAACATCGTGCATTATGGTTGGACCACCCTTTATAAGCAAACTGAACTGCTTGCATGAAAATCAGGTAAATAGTATGAGCCAGCGCTCATACTATTTACCTGAGCTTCGAAATCTTCAAGCCACTAAAGCTGATTATGATTTCCCCAGAGAGGCATATATCTTGGCTCATGTAGGGCCCAGTTAAAAACTAGACAATATGTGAATGTCTCTCGGGTCCAGTGACTTCCAATGTGTCATCGGCTGCAAAAGACAACATGGGTATGAATAGATGTGGCATAGTTCCACACAGAATACCTCCTTAAAACATAACCTAACTTGTGCAAGCTTCAAAGTCCGTCAAATTTATCACAGTCAGCGGTCAATAATTTTATACAGCTCTTATTAAAAAGCGTCTCTACGACCGAACCTATATAAGCTAGGGAGATGGAGAATACTTAATATCAAGTAATACAGTATTTTTGCTTAAATAGGACATTGATTATATTGTTGACTTTTTCAAATTCAAAGGATTGACAATGTGCATCCTCGGGGGTCCCTCTGAATATATACAGCGAAGCTATTAATTGGAGATATGCTTTGTACAAAGTGATCGGGCACTGATTGGCAAAGACTTGGTGGTTTCTAAGAACTAATTTTTTTACATCAAAACTAACTAATTTTTTTACATCAAAAAGTTGAAGAAATGTCACAATTGTCTGTAGACACTTACTTATGACTTCTCGAACAGCAGCGTGGAGCTACCAAAGCTATTGACTTTCACAATTTCCCAATTTTAAAGCGAACAAAGTAATTCGAATCCTCCAAATCAAAATTTTGCAACGGCTTCTGTGTAAGCCTCTTTTTAAAACAGACAAACAACTAAATCCTTAATAAAATTTTCGTTTTTGTTTTGGCCATTTGCATGCCAACTGCCCTCCTAAGCTAACCAAATGTATGGCCTCTTCCATCACAAAGTGTTCTCATTAATCCGCAGATTTTATTAAATTAAAATCACATCTGTCATCACTCGACATCCATTGGAAGCACTCCATAAGCCGTGATTGAATTATCGTTTCTATTTTAACAATTTTATTTTATTCCGCAAAGTTTTTCTCTATCCTCGAAACATTTCGTAATGGCCCCCACAGGTCATTAGGAAGAGATTGCGTTCAACACTCAGGGCCATTTCAGATGTTCGACAGTGTTGTTGTTGCATTGTATTTGGGATAAGTTAAATTTATTAAAACTTATTTCCCATGTCGTAATTTTTGAAAAGTTTTTTCTCTTCTTCGTATGGCTTCTAATTGTCTCAATATTAATCTAATTTATTGTCTGTATTTATTGTACCACATACCCTACAATTTTAAGAATGTATGTTTCGGTTGTGGCGGCTGATTTGTGTTGCACAAGAGTGGGTCTTATGAAGGCTGGTCCAACCATAATGCACGATGTTAATTGTAAGTCACACATTAACTTCCAGTTTTTTGGCCAAGTTAATTTGACGTTTCTTTGTTTCAGTGTTTGACAAATTCGACCATGGAATGGTACACAATTGAGCAGCGCGTTAAGATTGTTAAAACCTTTTGGAAAAACGGGCGTTCAAAATGCCTTTCGAGCACTTCGTGATTTTTTTGGTCAGCATAATCGACCAAATGTATTCATAATCGGAAGAATTATGCGCAAATTTCAGCATACTGGCCTGTAGGAAATGTGGAAACATCTCTGCATACCTGCCCAGTTCGTTCAGTGGAAAACATTGATGTTCTTCGCGATAATGTGCCGGAAGAGCCACAGCCGTCAACCTCGACTCGTCCTCATGCCCAACAATTGAACATCACTGATGCAAATTTTAAATAAAGATTTGAATTTACACGCCAACTCTTGAGTCTATTGACTCAAGAGCTGAAGCCTACACGCAGAGAAAAAACATGGTTACTACATGGTCACGGCAATAATTAAAATGTTCTCCGCAATAAAAGTATGTTCGTCGCAACCATAGCATTGTTAACTGAATTTATTTTTGACAATAGTATAATTGCTGCAATATTAATATTGTTGAAATGTAACAATAGTATTATTGTCAAATTTAATAATGAAAATATGGTTATAGCAACAATATAAATATGGTTGGTTCGACAAAAGTATTGTGTTTTGCGTTTTATGTTAACCATAATATGATTACGGCAATCATACTGTATGATTGTAATTTTTCTTCATTTTAATATGCTTTATTTTATTTTTTCTACTGTGAAATAAATCACTCCCTATTGTTTTGAATTAAATGTATTTTTGAATAATTTTCATAATTCAAATCTATTATTGACTACTTAACCAAATTCTAATAAATAATATTGGTGTTATCATACTATGGTTGTAGGGATTATAACATGGTTGCGTGTGAATCATATTATGGTTGTGAGGATCATACTATGGTTGTATACGAAACATACTATGGTTGTGAGGATCATACTATGGTTGTGGAGATCATAGTATGGTTGAGTGTGGTTCATGCTATGGTTGTGGGGATCATAGTATGGTTATGTGTGAATCATAATATTCTTGTGAGGATCATAGTATGGTTGTATTTGAATCATACTATTGTTGTGAGGATCATAATATTGTTGTACCGCAACCATATACCCAACAATAGTATTATCCTCTTCGAATATTGTCACCGCAACCATACTTTATTTCTGCGTGTGCTGACCATTTCAAGCGTCGCACAGTAGTTCAGGATCGATTTCCATCGGCCAAAAGGAAAATGATAGTTAAGGACTCAAGGATTACTTTGAAAAAGTCTTTCCTTCGTACTAGTCTTTAAAATCGGATAATACGAAAAGTAGTAAACTTCAGGGTAATTTCTAAAATATATCCAATAGTCCGGCTTTAAATGTAATTGGCTCAAAATAATACTTGAGACATAAGCTGCAATTTCCTTATTAAAAAAATTAAAAAGTAGTTACTAGAATAAAAGTTTTAGAATTTAGGCCAATGGAAATCGATCTTGGACAACTGTGCGTCGTCAATACGCCGAATGGTTAATTGAACGGACAGAAGTGAATAGTGACTTTGCAACGAAAATCATCTTCAGCGACGAGGCACACTTTCACCTCAGTGGATTCGTTAACGAGCAGAATTGCCACAAATGAGAATTCACGAGTGATTGTTGAAAAACCGATGCAGCCACAAGTAGTGACTGTTTGGTGCGGTTATGGGCTGGCGGTGTTATCGGGCCGTACTTCTTCGAAAATGAGGTCGGTCAAGCAGCTATCGTAAATAGTGTTGGCTGCTATCGCAGGATGATAGTGGAGTTATTGTGGTCAGAAATTGAGGATATGGATCTGGATGAAATGGGGTTCCAACAAAATGGTGCCACAAAGCCAACGAAACAATGGTTTTTTTTGCGCGAGAAATGCAATCGCATGCCATCTCACATCATGGCGATGTCAATTGGCCGCCACGATCATGTGATTTGACAACGTTGAATTTCTTTTGTTTTTCGGGGGGAAAAGAAAAACTGTTCGTCAATAAGCTAAGAACAATTTAAGGGCTACAGTCAGTCTTTAAACCACCATAATGTAATTAAAAATATGGACTATCAGATAGGGGTATGCCACCGAAGCAGTGTTGAGCATGGCTCATATTTTGCTTCACACATAATTGGCATATATCCTTCTATCATAATAAAAAATATAAAAATAATTCTGCAAAAACCTTTTGTATTGTTTACAATTAATAACGTGCGTTTTAGTTGGACCACCCTTTAGAAGGTTTTAAGTGGCGGTATATAGAGGTCGTAGTTGTTAATGAGGTCGAATAGAGCGAAGTATTTCATCTACGGCTTTTAAAATCTCAAACACTAGAAAGCTTCCTTTGAGAATATAATTATATTTTTTAGAAAGTATCACATGGAGTTTTCGTGCTTAGAACAAAGGACACTTCGGTTTTGTAGTCCTGCTGTTCAAGAGGGCAAATAAATCCGATCATGCCTAAATTAGAATATTACTTTCTTATCAACACTGGCGAAATTGGAACTTATCGGTTCATGATTAATTGTAGCTTCTACACAAAGGACATCCCTAATCTCCTTTGCGTAGCGTACTATGCTAAATTAAAGCCGATTTTGGTGTTGGTCTTTTTGACAGCTGTCACTTGATTTATGCTCAGTTTGGTTTGCCATTTCATATTAAATAGACTTACTCCGAAACAACGGTTGCAAATCGTGGTGAATGGACCCAAAACGAGATGGTCACCGATCCTGATTTTTACAAAAAAATATTTGTTTGACGATAAAGCTTATATTTGGTTGAATGGGTACGTTAATAACCAAACTTGTCGCATTTGGAGTAATGAAAATCCACAAGCCAGTGTTGAGATGCCGTTAACATCTTCAAAAAGTCGGAGCCGGTCATAATGTTACAGTCAATGGGGAATGCTATAGAGCAGCGATAGTCAACCTGGTCCCTACCGCCCACTAGTGGGCGATACGGACTTTTTGGTGGGCGGTAGGATTTTCCTAAGTATATTATATATTTTAACTATCTTATTGCTTTTAGTTTTATTTAAAAGACAACGTGCTGTAAATGTAGAAGCTTACAACGCAAATTCATTTTTTTTACTATTTACACACACAGACGATGTATTGAGTAGATAGGTTATTTGAAGTTGTTTGTTGTATTTGTACCACAACAAAATGGCAGAGGGACGCCTTTAATGGTAAATCACATACAAACTCTACCTCCATCTAGATTTTTTATTGACACATCCAATATCATAGTTGCCAGATCACCAAAAGCATAAATTTGTTTTCTTTACTTTTTCCATTGCCACTGTGGCAATACTTTTTAGCACAACACTGTTGCAAACGAAATTGACAACTGTTGTCACTCCTCCTGCAACGTTTTGTTGGGATTTCCCCCTTTTTTTTTAAATTGTCCATTTAGTGTTGCGAATGTGTCACAGTCGGTCATTTCATTTACAGAAGCATTTTAAAAAACATTACAAAATGTCCCAAAAAAAGAAATACGCTCGTGGTTATTCACCGGATTATTTAATGTTTGGTTTCATTGAAAGCATCGTAAATAAACAAAACCCAATGTGTTTAATATGTAATAAAACACTATCAAATGAGGCAATGAAGCCAAGTAGATTGCGAGAACACCTGTCTACAAAACATCCAAATGATAAGAACAAGCCGATGGAATATTTTCAAGAATTGCATAAAAAATTGCTAGATCGGACAACAATCGTTGCATCACTTAAAAAACAAAGTGCAGCGAATGAAGATGGTTTAGTAGCCTCTTATCGCATATCGCAATTAATTGTAAAAAGTGGTAAAAGTTATAATATTGGAGAAACATTAATAATACCGTCGATAAAAGAATTCATCACCACTGTCATGCATCAAAATTTACCTCAAGCTTTAAAAACAATGCCATTAAGCGATAAAACAGTGAAGCGAAGAATTGAAGATATGGCAGTAAACGTGGAAAATAAACTGATTAGTATTCTCCAACAATGTCAATTTTCCATGCAATTGGATGAGTCTACCATTGCAGACAATAACGCTCTATTGATGTCCTATGTACGTTATTTTGATGAAAACAACACGTTACAAGAAGAAATGCTATTCGCAATAAACCTTACTACAGATACAACTGGATTATCCATATTTACTACTGTGAAATCATATCTTACCAAAAATAATATTCCTTTGCATAATATTGTTGCTTGCGCTACCGATGGAGCACCAGCAATGGTAGGTCGCTATCGTGGATTTGTTGCTTTTTTGAAGGCTGATGTACCAAATGTTTTATGTATCCATTGTGTAGTGCACAGACAACATCTTGTTGCATTTAGGTGAAAGTCTCCATTCGTCATTAAATATAGTAGTTCGAGCTATAAATAAAATTAAATCTAATGCCAAAAATGATAGAATGTTTCGGCTGCTATGTCAAGATAATAATGAAGAATATATAAGACTTCTTTTGCACACAGAAGTACGATGGCTGTCAAAAGGTGCGTGTTTAAATCGTTTTGTTGCATTATATAGCACTATTATACATTATATAGCACTATTATACAATATTTTCAAAAGATTTAATGACGTTAATTTACAACTCCAAGGCACAAATAAAACTCTAATAAGCTGCCAAAGTATTGTGTCATTATTTATTGACAAACTGGAACTTTTCCGTCATAATCTGTTAAATGGAGAGCTTTGTCAGTTTCCTGAATTATCATCTATAAAAGATGAAGTAACTCCAAAGGATATTGATAAGTTTTGCAGCCACCTTAGTGAACTTAAGTCTGACATGAAAAAACGATTTGAAGACATTTTGAACTTAAAGGTGTACCAATGGATGAAAAATCCATTTACAGCTAATGCTAAGGAAGCTGATACAAAGTATCAAGAAGAACTATTAGAAATAAAATATGATGAAGATTGTAAACAGAGTTTCGAAAATGGCGGATATGAAAAGTTGTGGCAACATAAAAAAATACCTCTATTATATCCAAATATGTGGAAAGAGGTATTCAAATTATTAATACCTTTTCCTACCTCATATTTAGTCGAATCCGGATTTAGTGCTGTTAACCACATCATGAACAAAGAAAGAAACCGCCTTAATATTTCTGAAAGAGGAGACCTTCGCTTGTTTTTGACGAAAATAGAACCAGATATTAAATATTTAATTTCGAAGCATCAGCCTCAGGGATCCCATTCAATATTCTTCATTAAAATTTTCACTATACTTCATTAAAATTACTTAATAAAATGTAAAAACCTAATAAATAAAAGCAGTTTATCAATAAACAACACTGTGGATTAGGTGGGCGGTAAGAATATTTTTCTATCACTCGGGGTGAAAAAGTGGGCGGTAAGTAAAAAAAGGTTGACTACCCCTGCTATAGAGCCATGACTTTTTCGTGCATGAATTGGAGGATGTTGGTGTGGACGACCTTTGGTTCCAACAAGACGGCGCTACGTACCATACAGCCAACGAAACAATTACTTCATTGAAGGAAACTTTTGGTGAGCGCACTATTTCGCGTCGTGGGCCTGTGGCGTGGCCTCCAAGATCGTGCGATTTAACACCGCTGATCTATTCTTTGTGGGGTTATGTGACGTCACTTGTCTACGCAGATAAGCCCGACACAATTGACGCCTTGGAAGAGAATATTCGGCGCATTATTGCTGACTTTTGGCCTCAAATGCTGCAAAAAAGGGGTCGAAAATTGGGCCTCAAGGCTGAAATTTATTCGAGCCAGCCGCGGCGGCCACTTCCCCGACAAACCTTATCTTTTGTAATAAAACTGAATTCTTGGTCATAACATTAAATTATTTGCGTTCTAAAAAACACCCTTTAGCTCCCATTCAAAGTACCCTCCCGATTTGAGGCCACAAGTACAGGGTGGGCGATTTAACATTTTAAATTTGAGTCGGCTGTAAAAAAAATACTAATCTATTTTCTTTAATGGTTTAATTGGAAAGGTTAAACTTTGTCCTTTAATAATGGAACACAATATTATTCACAGGACTACCACAACTGGCTCATCAGTACCATATGCGATCAAACTAATTTTCAGTAAATTTTTGATTAGTTCGGGTCGAATATCTTCAATGACAACATCGATTTCTTTGCTTTGCGTAACCAGAAAATTGTCCCAATGATACCGCCAGCCCAAAATCCACAAAGCACAGTGACTCGTTGTGGATGCATTAGTTTCTCAATAGTCACAGGAGGGATCCCTGAACCTTATATGCGGTAATTTTGCCATAGCCCATTCGGCGAAGCAAAAACGCCCTTTCTAATAAAACCAGAAATTTAAAAAAAAAATTATGATAACAGCCGTTTAAAATTTTAAATGTTAAATGACATACCCTATATCAAGCCAGATCTTGCTTAAATTTAGCATTGAACGGATTAAGCGTCCTGCCAACAACTGTGATATGTTTTCACGAGATTGGTTGTTTTGGTGTAGCTTCCGTTTAAAGGTCTTTCCGAATAAAAGGCCCCGACGTCTTAGAAGCTTCAAATAAAATCCTTTTTAACCTTCATACCAATGCGACCGGTCTTCCGAAAAGCACATTGAAGTAGTGTCATGTGTAGTCGTCCTAGCCCATCCTTACCTTAATCACTTCTCTAAAACGTAATAAACTTTAAAAGATTTAGGTTTTCTAGGTATGAGGGTTTTCTTTTAATACTCCAATATTGGCTCATGAATTATATCGCGAATAGGAGATTCGTTAGTCTCATAAAACCTAATAAATTAGAGTCCTTGAAATAATATTCCTTGTGCTCCAGTGTATATGTGAGTGTTTGTTTGAGAATGTGTGTTAAACTCGTTCAAATAGATGCGCTTATGTGCGTTTTCACAGGACACTAAATCAAATCATAAATGTTCTCCAAGGATTAATATATACTCTAGCACAAATACACTCACAGACAAGGAGGCACTCAGATACACACACACACGCATAAAGTCAAGGATGTTCCCAATTAGAAATTGTACAGCAATACCACCACCATCTCCACCCACAAACAACGACCATTATTTAATGCGTTTCATTTAAAATCAATACGAGCCCCCAAAACAGACACTTGTTCTATTTTATTTAATATCGCACTTAACACAGAAAAGTATTCCCATAAAATAGAAAGTTTTTTTTCTTGTATCTCCCTCTTTCATTTGGTATTACCCCCTCTTCTATTGGCATTGGTGGTATTCTCCAAAGTGTATTTTTCATATCACAAAATCCTTCGCATTTTATGGAGTGCGTATGTCATGCTCTGTGGAGAGCATAGAAGAAGAAGCATAGAAAAAGTTACCAAAAAGATTTATGAAGCTCCCCAGTGAAACGTGTCCTTTTTGAGAATCTAAACTTTAGCGGGGGGGAACACAAATTATTTCAATACTTATTATAGTATTTTGAAGTTTTTTTTTTATCGGGGATGTTTAATGGGAGGCCATTGTAAAAAAGCGGCAAACAACATGAAAAAATGTAATCAATCCCTGGGGGGTATCTAATGGTCCACTGTGGACTTTAACAGTGTTTTGAAGCATTATTTTATGATTAATGGATTCCATTTGCTTTCACTTGAATAATTGTAAAATATGGCAGATCTTGATTAATTCTTGTTCACAGGGAAAACTCTAAAATATTTAAGTTAGAGAAAACGTGGGCGTAGAGTTGCCATAAACCATAAAAAATTGCATTATTTAATACTCACAATTTGCAATTGCTTTAATAATTTGATATACTTTCTCGTAACTTTTTTGACTTAAATTTTCACTATGTTTTAAACGACTTTCTCCTGAAATAATTCAGTTTGAAAAAAGCTAGAACTAATTTTTAGTAAATGACTAAATTTTTGCTTGTACCTAGAGGGCTTTAGGTATTCGAAAACGAAACCGTCATAAACAGTACCATATTTTGACTTATAATGGGTGATCCAGATGAGATACTTTTTTCAATAGCCTTTTTTTGACAGATCACGTGTAAGTCGTGTCATCCTGTCATGTTATTTTGGTTTTGTATTGTTTGGCATTTCGTCATGGAAAGACTTACGGCTGAACAACGTTTACAAATCGTTTAACTTTTTTACGACAATTCACGTTCTGTGAGGAATGTGTTTCGTGCACTTCGTTTAACTTAAGGTCAACATAATCGGCCTACTGAGCGTACTATTCGCAACACCAACCAACACCCATCTTAAGCCCCAGCATTCATTATTGGATAATATTCGACCGGATAGAACACGTCCAGCACGCAGTGAAGAAAATGTAGCGGTCGTAGCTGAGAGTATACACCAAAACCGTGGAGAGTCGATTCGGTGCCGTTCGCAGCAAATCGGACTGACGTATGGAACGACTTGAAAAATTTTACGTCGAGATCTTAAATTGAAAGCGTACGAAACACAGCTTGTGCAAAAACTGAAGCTGCCCGACGTTTCCAAGCGACATTGCTTCGCTCTATGGGCTCTTGAAAAGTTCCAAGAAGATCCGACGTTTTCGAGCCAAATTTTGTTCAGCGATGAGGTCCATTTCTGGCTCAATTGGTATGTAAACAAGCAAAACTGCCGCATTTGGGACGAAGAGCAACCAGAAGAGGTTCAAGAGCTGCCACTTAATCCAGAAAAAACAACGGTTTGGTGTGGTTTGTGGGCCGGCGGAATCATCGGTCCATATTTCTTCAAAAATAATGCCGATGAAAACGTAACCGTCAATATCGACCGTTATCGTGCCATGTTAACCGACTATTTGATGCCTGAAATTGAAGCTCGTGATCTCGGCGACAATTGGTTTCAAAAAGACGGCGCCACTTCCCACACATCGCATCAATCAATGGATTTATTGAGAAAACACTTCGGTGAGCAGATAATTTCAAGTTTTGGGCCGGTCGATTGTCCACCAAGATATCACACCGTAAGAATTTTTCCTATGGGGATATGTAAAGTCTAAAGTTTATGCGAACAAACCCGCTTCGATTCAGGCGTTGGAGCAAAACATCACGCGTGTCATTCGCCAGTTACCAGTCGAAATACTCAAACGAGTCATCGAAAATTGGACTCAACGGATGGACTATCTGAGACGTAGTCACGGCCAGCATTTTATAGACATAATATTCAAAAAATAAATGCCAAATAATGTTATTTCAAATGATAATAAACATTCCCTATTCAATTTGAATTTTGTGTTTTTTTCTTTAAAAAAGTAGGGAACCTCGAAATGGATTTCGAGGTTCCCTAAATTTTTGATTGAACCTAGAGGGCTTTAGGTATTCCAAAATCGGCTGTAAAAAAAATACTGATAATTTTTCAAATTTCTGGTTTAATTGAAAAGGTTGAACATTATTATTTAGTCCTCGTTTTTACGAGCAACTTTGATTGCCTCAACTGTCAGTTTGTAGGAGAGAGAGAGAGAGAGATAAGGGAATGAAAAAAAAACTTGCCCGTACTGTCCATTCCTTTTGTGTTTTTCGTAGTGTGAAGTTGGCTGCAGATTGTTTTAGTATTTTTTCATACAAAAATCAGAAGAATTAAAACCAAAATTGCCGCAACCGAATTGACTTGTGTAAACACAAGAGGCAAGTTCAAAAGGGAATCGTAAAAACTGACGCAATTAAAGTTGCCTCGTGTAAATGGAGACTTAATAATGGAACAGCGTCGGAGTTTTCCCTTCGGCCAATGGGTTGAAGATTGTTTGGCTGGAGATGAAGAATTTTACCGAAAAATCCTCTTTTCAGATAAAGCTCATTTTCATCGCCTTGACTATGTCAATAAGCAACATTTGCCGCAGATGGGATTCACGGAACCCACACGTGACTTTTGAAAGGCCAATGCATCCACAACGATCATTTTTCTTCGAAAATAAGCAAGGAACCGCCGTTACCGTCAAATGTGAGCGTTACCGCGCCAGTCTCAGCGAATTTTTGTTTCCAAGAATTCAAAAGAATGACTTAGAGACATTTGGTTTTAACAAGACGGGGCCACATGTTGCGCAGCCAACGCAAGCTTCCATATTTTACGCACTGTTTTTGAAAATCGAATAAGCAGCCGAAATTTTTATGTCAATTGGCTACCTCGGATCACAGCATGGAGCATTGAGCCTTTTAGATAATTTTCTGTGGGGAACCATTAAGGATAAATGTTACACAAAGCCTCCAGAGTCAATGTAAGCACTAAAATATAAAATCGAATTGAACATATACGGAAAATCAGCCGAAATTGTGACGTCAATTGGCCGCCTCGGAACTGTGTTTTAAGCCCTTTAGATAATTATCTGTGGGGAGCCATTTACGCAGTATATTTTCGTCCAAAACAAACGAAAATATGTTGAGAAATTGGGTTGATCGGTTAAGGTACTGCCGAGCCAGTTTTAATAGTCATATGATTGATCTTGTGTTCCATTTTCAATAAAACCAAAAATTTTAAAAAATTGTCAGTACTTTTTTCTACAGCGGATTCAAAAATAAAATGTTAAATCCCTGTTCCTTAATGGTATGTTTTAAGACAAACAGACAATGCCGCCGACTATAGTTTACCCTATACCACTGTGTTATACAGAAGCCTCATCGCATCTGTACGTGGCCCTAAAGTCTGAAGGGACATTTATAATGAGGGCTGGCAAAAGTGACGTTTGTCACGCTACTTAGAATGGACATACCTAATTGATCATTGTCACTAAGCTTTGGTAAAGCTCTTAAATTTGATGAACACAAATACGTAACTCAACTAACAAAATAGGTGCGCGTGATTTGTTTTTAAAAAATTAATTTTTTTTTTCAAATAGAAAGTGGGCAGCTCTACGCAATTTTTAGAGTGTAATTGACCTACATCAATTTCGCATGCTTGTAATTCTAGAACAATGTCGTATTATTTACGTATGAGGTTGTTTTGGGGGTCTTTAGGGCCTCCTAGGACCACGGTCATGCTATGTTTTTGCATTTTTGGCATCTTTAAACAATTTCCTTTAGTTTGAGTACATACACATATGGGCGATATCATTTTTAAGCCCAAAGGGTTCCCTGAATCTGATCGTCCTTATTTATTATTTTTCCAATATACTAAAGACATCCTGCAGAGGACGGCATACTTTTTTTTTTAAATTCTGTTACGCCTCTTAAACTGCTCATTAGCCTTTTCGAATTACGGAAACATGAACCGATTTGGTCCTATTATATAGGTCACACACTTTACACTTAATTTATTTGTGCAAAATCGCACGGCCGCACCGCTAATAGGTGGTCTTTGTAAGGGGACTATATGAAAAAATTTATGAATATCGTCTAATTTGACTAGAATGGTAATAATTTTTATAATACCAGCCCTGTTACACAGTTCTGTAACAACATCCGGTATTGGACGAAACCATCTGATTCTTATGTAAAATGATTTCCGGAATTCCGATTGAGAATACTTTTTGCCCCATCACTTATAGTTTTCGGCAATTCTTATCGGTTTTACTTAAAACTGGGCAATATTAATAGTTTAGAAATGAATCTTTTATATAAATCATAATTTATAAAATTCAAATAAAAATTGTGGAATTTATAGCCAAAATAAGTCAATACTTTTTTTGTGCAAAATCAGACAATTGTACTCCAATTTTGGAGTTCTCCTGATTTTGCACAAAATCATAAATAACGTACTGAAACGTTTTCAACGTGGTATATTTTTTGATAATCCGAAGAAAAATGTCTCAGATATAGCATTTTTTGTTAAAAATCTTAAATTTGAAAACTATACGTGATGGTTCCAAATGGACACTCAATTCGGATTAAGGAGATCATTGTATAGGGTGATCCATCTAGAGGTATTTTTCAGAACAACTCCTTATTGGTAATTAGAAAGGACATTTTATGGCATTTATTTTTTGAATATAATTTCCTTCAAATGTTGGCCACAACTACTCCTCAGGATTTCAATTCTGAGGGTCCAATTTTGGATGAATCGTTCGAGCATTTCGACCGGTATGAATCGTAGCTGATTTGTCAGCATAGACTTTGGACTATACACGCAGAAAAAAAATATGGTTGGGGTAACAATATTTGAAGAGCACCATACTATTGTTGGTTATATGGTTATGGCACAACAATATTATAATCATCACAACAATAGTATGGTTCACACACAACTATACTATGATCCCCATAACAATATTATGGTCCTCACAACAATAGAATCATTCACACACAACCATAATATGATCCCCACAACCATATTATTATTCACATTCAACGATACTATGATCCCCACAACCATATTATGATCCTCATAACCATAGTATGTTGAACGTACAACCATAGTATGACTTACGCACAACCATACTATGATCCCCGAAATTGTTTGTAAAGACTGGAATACGTTGTCATTCAACAATAAAGAATTTTAGTAAGTAAGTTATGTAACAATAGGAGTGATTTATTTAACAGTAAAAAATTCATTTATTAAAAATATTTTAGTTATACTAATCCGTAGTTTTTTGAAAAAAAAATATTTTTTATTGCTATTATTGCGTAAGAATCGTAAAAATAACATTGCCAAATTAAAAAATTAAGGTTTTGTCGGTATGATTGCCGTCATCATGTTATTGTTAACATAAAACACATGAAAACAATACTATTGTCCCACCAACCATATTTATATTGTTGCTACAACCATATTTTAATTTTTAAATTTGGCAACAATACTTTTGTTACATTTTAACAATATTAATATTGCCGCAATCATACTATTGTCAAAATGAAATTCATAAAACAATACTATCGTTGCGACGACCATACTTTTACTGCTGAGAACATACTATTGTTGCCGTGACCATATAGTAACCATATCTTTTCTCTGCGTGTACGTAACCCGAATGAAAAATGTCTAAAGGTGTGATATCACTCGATCTAGGCGGCTAACTTACCTGTCCAAAACGTGAAATTAGCTGCTTTTCGAAATGACCTCTCAATAGATCCATTGTTTGAGCAGCTGTATGGCAAGTGGCACCGTCCTGTTGAAACCGAGTGTC
This sequence comes from Hydrotaea diabolus, assembly GCA_963513945.1. Classification (NCBI taxonomy): domain Eukaryota; kingdom Metazoa; phylum Arthropoda; class Insecta; order Diptera; family Muscidae; genus Hydrotaea; species Hydrotaea diabolus. The sequence continues at coordinate 163,568,669 of OY740717.1, forward strand.
GTCAAGATTACGGGCTTCCATTTCAGGTAGCATTAAGATCGATATCATGGCGCGATAGCGAGCACCATTCACGGTTACGTTCCGGCCATCATCATTTTTAAAAAAATATGCACCGATGATTCCACCAACTTATAAACCGCACCAAACCGTGGTTTTCTTTGGGTATAATGGCACCTCTTGAACCTCTTTTTGTTGCTCTTCAGCCCAAATGCGGCAATTTTGTTTATTGACTTTGCCGTTTAGCCAGAAATGGGCCTCATCACTGAAGAAAATTTTTGTCGAAAACAGCGGATCTTCCAGTTTCTCACCGAACGCTCATTTCCATAATACAGTTGCCAACATTTGAAGGTAATTATTTTCAAAAAAATAAATGCCATTAAATGTCCTTTCAATTTACCAATAAAGATTCCACACTTGATTTTAATTTTTATATATTTTTTTGTTTTGAAAAAAATACCTCTAGATGGATCACCCTATACATACGAGTATTTTCAGTTGTCAAGTGATTTAATTAAAAGGATTTAACAAAGGAATTAGTTCATTTATTCATTTGCATTACTTGCTTGATTTTAATAAGTAATCTTTTTTAAATGCTCCGTCCTTTGTGCTGCAGTCACAAATGCTGGATGTTTAATGTCTGTAATCAGCAAACATCTGCAAATAATGAGTATCTGCACGTACATTTTTGTAAACATTTCCGACTAAACAAAACGTTGCAGTGACGTGTTGGAAAGACGAACAGGCAATTGACAGTGGGACTAAAGAGATGATGAACTTAAAGAAGATGCCGCATCTTTTTTCTGGACTGCTAGAGCGGAGGGCTATTTAAGAACGATAATGATCGTAACATTTCAGCGGATGGATGGACGGACATTTCTCAATAGAATCAGATAGCATTTCTCAATCGATCAGTAAATTGAACTTGGATTCTGTCCCCTTTCCGTTAAGGTGTTACAGGCATCAGCACTAAGTCGTAATTCCCCGTACAACATGGTGGTTGAGGATATACTTTACAAATAAGAGTTCTTAATCTTTCTATTGTATTGTAGGAAACATCATACAAATCTACTAGTTTACGTCAGTCTGAATGTGCCCTTAAACAACATATCAGCCATCGTTTACCGCAAACCCGGATGTTTTTAAAATCAAGTAGGATAAACAAACTAAGTGGCCCACTGTGCACTGCCATAACACATAGAAAACACTTGACGACGTTTAAAGATTAAGGACTTAAAAGAAACAGAAGGAGGAAACGAAAACGAAACAAGGAAACGCATTAGAATATAAAAAGACAACATCAACAACAAAAAATAAATGCAAAACTATACCGAGAATACCGGAATGTGTTGTTGTTAAACAAATAACAACGAATTACAAAGAAATTCTAAACGATAATGCTCGGCAACAGTTGAAGCAGATGTTTCTATTCCCACCAATCGAAAGATTGCAGGCTTCTACATTAATTTCTTAATCTGGCGGAGTACGTTTTCTGATGTTTAATTTGTTCTTTTTCTTCTTCTTCTTTTACAGATATCTTCCGTCGCTTCAGCGCTCGTTTGTGGCCCACCACCTTGTTGGGACGCGGTGATGATGATAGCGATGAAGATTCCGGTTCCGGAAGCGTTATTACCACAAACTTTGATCCCAAAAAGGGTAACACAACATCAACGGTTAAGGTTGGTTGGTCAATGGCTGGTACTGCAAGGTGGTATGATAAGGATGGTAATAGAAAAAAAATTAAAACATTAAAAGGAGAAACGTGGGCTTATAGGGTTATGTACAGATATAGTCCCCATTTGCACGAGGCAATTTTTCCCATTGAACTTGTCTCTTGTGTTTTTACAAGGCAATTCGGTTACGGCAATTTTTGTTATCATTATTGCCTTTTCTGGCATTCTGTGATTTATTCGTTCTGATTTTTGTGTAAAAAATACTAAAATGATCTGCAGCCAACTTCACACTACGAAAAAACACAAAAGGAATTAGCGGTACGGGCAAGTTTTTTTTTTCATTTTCATTCCCCTTACCTCTCTCTCTTACAAAGTGCGAGTTGCGGCAAGTAAAGTTGCCTCGTTTAAATGGGAACATATTTAGATACTTAAGATTAGAAGTAGTTAATAGTAAGTGTGGTCCAGAGCCAAATGTCTTGTTTTAAAAGTTCGAAAAATCAAAAAAATGTATTTCTTGATTATTTTATTCAATCTGTCCACACGCACCCTTTATTTGGAACAAATTATAATATTGTTGTAGCGGCACATAGTGCCGGGGTGACAGCCCTTGGTCGATGAATTTTTACTACGGGTCGATCTGGTGCATAGGCTGTCGGGAGATCGACACATCATGTGATCATTTACCTTCTACCAATCTCACGACAGCCGGTTCTATAGAGCTGATTGACCCGAAGTACAATACTTCGGCCAAGGGCTGTCATCCCGGCACAGAGTTGCCGCGACAACAACAACGAAAGGCCTACACAATCCCACGACATCCGATTCTATGAACCGGATTGACCCTAAGAACAATTCTTCGGCCAAGGGATGTCATTCCGGGACAGAGTTGCCGCTACAAAAACAACGAGAAGACTACTGGCGTGTAAATGCTGCTTCAAGGTGACCAATTAGCATCGATTACTTGATTGGATTGTAGTCTGGGCTATGTGGCATGACGCTCTAACCTGCTGAAATCTGCTACGACAGCGACAAACTCTTCAGTGTGCACCGTACGACGATAGCGGCCGCAATCTTTTTCCGATAGCATGGAAGTCCCTTGCTGTCGAGATTTCCTATTTCGGTGTTTTGCCGGCCAGAGAGACCGAGCTATTCTGCAATTGCAAATTAAGTTTTACCTTGACGCTGCTTCCAAGACGGCCACTTTGTCGATTGCATGTATCCGTTCGACGAGCGGGATATGCATGTCTGGAGTGGTTGGCTTGTACAAGGCTCCCGAGCCTTTTCTAGCACATTCGTCCACTATCTCGTTAAAGGTATATCGCTGTGATCCGGTGCCTATGTTAGCGGAATTTTGAGTCCTCGGATTCGTAGGAGCGATTCAGTGCATCACATCACACATTTTGAATTTAATGTGATAAAGTCTAGCGCCTTTGTGGATGCCATGTTCTATCCACACATAGTCGGATACCTGACAAAGGTATGCTTAGTTCCAGAATCTTTTCCGCGGCTGTGTAAATTTTGTAAATCTCTGCCTGAAACACTGTACATCCTGTACTCGTCTAGTTATTTTTAGGTTGGGAGACTGTGTGTGTAAACCCATGATCCCGTACCTGCCTCTAATTTTGAACTATCCGTGAAGATCGAGAGCTTCTGATGTTCAATATTTTCTTATTGGAAATTTCGATATAAAGGATTTCTTTTGGACCATCGTCGGTATCAGATTTTCTTCGTCAAGACTGTCCATTCTGCGTGTTGATCTTAGAATCACGCCATGATTCTAAGATCAACAAATTTCGATGTGAAGGGTTTCTTTTGGACCATCGTCGGTATCAGATAGTCTGACTTCATCAAGTCTGTCCATTCTGCGTGTTGATCTTAGGATCGCGCCGTGTCCGTGGAAATTTCGATATGAAGGGTTTTTATTTTGGACCATCGTCGGTATCAGATAGTCTGACTTCATTCTTCTTCATTCTGCTTGTCCGTGAGTGCTGAGTTTTAACATTTCCGAACCATCCGTGAAGATCGCGATTTTATTTTCGGTTATACAGCGTCTAATGTTCAATATTCTCTTATTTGAATTTTCGATCTGAAGGGTTCTTTTTGGATCATCGTCGATACCAGATCAAGCCTCCTGTCCATTCTTCCTGTTGGTCTTAGTATGGCGTCCTGTCCGTGAGTGCTAAGTTTCAACAAACCAGTTTCCCTCAAACGTTGGGCGACCCTTGCTGCACACCTCTTCATGTAGATGTCTTTGGGTTGTGCCTACAGTCTTTCGATCTTGGTGAGACTATTGAGGTTGGTCTTTTAGCAGCAGCCTATCAGACCAGAACTCCATATGTTAAAATAGGTCTTATAATTGAAATGAGCATCCAGTGTATCATCCTTTGAATATCCCATTTTTTGCCGAACATCCCTCTGCTAGTTTAAAAGGCCCAAAAAGCCTTTTTACTCGTTCCTCCTCATTTCGCTACTAGGAAAGCTTGGAAGTTTAAAAGGCACAAAAAACCTTCTTTCCTCGTTCGTTCTCATTTCACTTCTAGGAAAGTTTGGAGTCGAGTTTTACACGCAGGTAGTATTTGTTTCCTTAATTCGTTGCAGCTATTTCCCGTCTAGTGTTGGGATTTTAAAGTTCGTTCGATGGTTTATTTTCGTGTGAACAGAACTAGCTTTGTCTTACTTGGGTTGACGCCTAATCCATGGTCATTTGCTTACCGGAAGAGTTTCCTCAGTGACCGTTCCATAATCCCACTAATCATTGGTAGAAATTTGTCTAGGACCAGCAGCCCATCATCGTCGGCAGACGTTGTCAGTTTGTTTCCACCTTTCCCCAATGCGATTTAAAGCTTCATGATTCGAGGTTCACGATGATAAATTTGAAAGTGGGGGCAATTTTCTAAATCCTGCTTCACGGATTCGCTATTCAAATAGGGGTGGTCCAAGTAAAACGCTGATTGTTTATTGTAAATAAAACAAAAAAATTTCAGAGAATTATCATAAAATGTCTTATTATGATAAAAGGATCTAAGACAATTATATGTGAAACAAAATATCAGCAGTGAGACAAAATATCAGCCAAATGCTCGTCACGGCTTCCGTGCCATGCCTCTATTCGATTGTCCATATTTTCAATGGTTCTGAGACATAATAGAGGTTAAATATCGTTAATGTTCCGAATTATCTTATCCATTAGCTCTTGAATTGTTCTTGGCTTATTGACGAATGTTTTATTTTTTCAATATCCCCAAAGAAAGAAGTCCAACAGCGTCAATTTATATGATCGTGGTGGCTAATTAACATAACACGGCCATTGAATTTCTACCGCAAAAGAGCCATTATTTCGTTGGCTGTGTGGCAAGCGACACTATCCTGTTGAATACGCATATTGTCCACGACCATATCCACAAGAAGTTCGTTAGCATCTAACGATAGCGGACACCATTATTTTCAAAGAAGTACGGCCCGATGACGCCGCCAGCTTATAAACCGCACTAAATAATCACTCTTTCTGGATGCATCGTATTTTGAACAATCACTGGTGGATTCTTATATGCAGGAATTCTTCTTGTTTACGAATCCACTGTCGCTAATTTGATCGATTATGCTGACCAAACAAATCACGAAGTTCACAAAATGCATTCTGATTTAAACGCTCATTTTCGCAAAAGACTTCAACAATCTTAAAGCGCTGCCCAATTTTGCACCTCTTCATTGTTGAGTTGGTCAAACACTGAAACAAAGAAATGTCAAATTAACTTGGGCAATAACTTGAAGTTAAGAAGTAACTCACAATTAACATCGTGCATTATGGTTGGACCACCCTTTAGAATTAAAAACAATAGAGTTGTTTAAAGCGGCTATGGTCTCTGTGCTATCATTGCCACATCTTAAAACCAAATCAATGTCAAGATTCGTAGTGAAGTTTTCTTTTTTCGTCGCTTGTCTTGTTCATAATGACCGTTGTTTGGACCTAGAATACATAAGTCCGAGCCGCAGTCTAAGTCAAAACATAAAACTAATTCATAATATGGAATCGTAGAGGAATTTACCGTACTTAAAGAACCCAAATGTAAATTTCTAAATATTATGAGTCAATAACGGTCGTTTTTTAGCCCCTATTCATCGATAAACTGTACGAATAGGTCCCTGACCAGGAGTATAAGAATAATATCATGCACAGATACTATTTATATATCTTATCTATTTTTCATGCCAGACTTATCATACCTTCTTCCTTTCTTATGATGCTTAAAACGATCACATTAAAAACCTATCGTTTCCACAGATTGTCGATGGCCACAAAGTCGAAGTAAACGAAACGATCTATGGCGATGAGCACAGTGTCTTCAAGGTGCGTGTTGTTAATGTACGTCCCTTGGAAGATGGCGAGACCGTTGACGAAACCGTACGCACCGGCACCAGAGGCGGAGATCAAACGCCCAGCGGCAAACCAGTGACTTCGGCACCCAACAGCGACGAAGAGGAAGAGGAACGCCGTGAGCCCTTGGAAAAGAAACCCAACGACAATGAAATACAAGGCAACATCGATGATCCCGAGGTAAAATATTAAATGGACGCAAGTCTGTGTGCTTTCAAACTACTCCCGCTCTCTCGGGGCTTTTGTAAAATTTATTTTTTTGTTCTTGTTCAATTGTATAAAAATTTCGAATGAATGGAAAATTCTCGGATTTTCATTTATTTTTCTGTTTTTAATGTAAATGGAATGAATATTGATTGCCTAAAACAAACAAAAAAAAAAGAAAACTGATTGGTTATGGATTTTAGCTCTTTGTTATGTTAGATGGGGTTTATTTGTTTTTTTTTTTTGTAGCGCAATCGAACTTTTGTTTTTATTTATCAGATCTATTAAACATTAATCATGTATGTAAAACAACTATCAACTTAACAAACATAAAGAGAAAAAAACCTTTATATTTTTAGCTTTTAGAATTCTATAGAAACAAAAACCTTTTTACTAAATATTTGTATTTATACAATTGCAAAAGTAATTACTTAACCAACTACTTATGCCGATTATATTACATTATATACAGACCTACATATACATATATATTACTAATTAACACAATTGTATGAACATACAAATATACATATATATGGATTTTGAACAATAACCTATTATTTAAAAAAAAACCTAGAGTTTTGTATAAACTGAAATCATTATTTGTGATTCTGCTTTAATTGGCTTTTATCAATTCTATTTTAGCTTAACTTTTACTATTTTCTTTTTTTTATTTTTTCTTTTCTCTACTATTTGCTTATGAAAATATTTACTAACAACTTTATTAGTGTTGCAAAGAAAACTTTGTTATGGACTGAGTTAAAATTCAATCGAATTTCTGTTAAAACTTTTTCATTGAAATTTTTTGAATCGGAAACGATTTTTAGCTTTGACCATTACATACAACATTTGTGATCAAATTATTACACAGTTTCTGTTTTTCTCACTTTGATGAGTTGAAATTCAATCCAAATTCGTTTGTAATTGTTTCATTAATCATTTGTAGGAAACGATTTTTAGTATAATGCTTCGAGCGCTAGATACAACAATTTTGATCTAATTATTACACCGAACTCAAAGTTTTTCCGATTCTGCTAATTCTGATGTTTTTTGAATAATTTCTGATAAGATTTCTTTAATACAATTTAAATTCGTTTAAAATCCGTTTGTTTCAAATTTTTTCCAACAATTGTGGAAACTGAAATTCTAGAAAAAGTTGAGATTTCCTGACAGTGTTCTCTGGCTTAATACGAGTATGGCGGACTAATTTCTTATATCCACTCAATAGCGATAATATAGCTTATAACACGGAGCGATAAGTAGGGAAAAAAATTAAATCATGGCCATCAAACTAGAGCTGTCAAACTATTGAAAGCACTATCAAAAGTATAGATAGTTTGTTTTGGGCTTTAAATCGATAATTTTTTCACTATCGATAGTATCGGTGCAAAAATGTGATAACATAACGAGAACAGAAAATTAAATCAAGACCATCAAACTAGAGCTGTCAAACATCAAAAGCACTATGAATAGAATCGATAGTTTGTTTTGAGCGTCAATTTGATAATAAAGCTTATATATTAGGGAGCGATAACTAGGGACATAAATTAAATCAAGGTCATCCAACTAAAGCTGTCAAACTATAGATGGCACTTTCAATAGTATCGATAGTTTGTTATGGACGTCAATTTCGATAGTCTTTATTTACTATCGATTGTATCGGTATAAAAGTAATCAGTTGCAAAAAAATGTAATAATATAGCTTATAGCACGGATCGATAAATGCGGATAAAAATTAAATCAAGACCATCATACTAATGCTTTCAAACTATCGATAGTTCGTTTTTGTCGTCAATATCGATAGATTTTTTTCATTATCAGTTACAAGAATTTGATAATATAGCGATTATAGTCAGCCCTAATAGCAGGGAGGGATAACGGGGAAAAATTTAATCAAGGCTATCAAAAAAGAGCTGTGGATGGGCGTCCGTAATAGCGTTAGTCTAAAATTTACCATCGATAGTTTTTATTCACGTTATCAGTTGCAAAAATGTAGGGACACAGCGAATTTGGGCAAATAAACTGAAAACAATACCAAAAAAGTCGATTGTTCGAATTAATCAAACGTCTTCGTAGACTGTTTTTATTCTAAAATGTAGATTTCGTATTTTATTAGAATCATTCACATTTATCGTTAACACATTATTCAGTACTATCGATAGTCTAGACGAAATCTATCGAAAGTATCGAATGGAGCGACTATCGATAGTTTGACAGCTCACATCAAACGCCAAAACAAAAACCTACTTAATCCCATGACAGCCAAGGGCTAACCCCCTTCGGCCAAGGGCTAACTCCCCGGCACAAAGTTGCTGCTACAACAAGAATAAAAAACTGTTTTTTTTATTTTTTTTTGTTTGCGTTGAGTCATAGCCTAGTCCCTAGAGTGTTTGTCTAATGACTGACTCAAGTTCAAATATTCGCTTTCAAAATGACAGTTAATTACTAGAAAAACTAATTTTTGGTTACAGAACGCGAACCATACCGAACTGGGAGGTAATGCATAGAACCAATATTTTAAAGTTTATACTAAAAAAACGGAGAAGGTTTTTACTTAACGAAGAACATCAGATTTATTTTTTTTTTATTAAAAGAAATTCACTTTTTTGGTAACGAGAAAAAAATCCGTCAAAATTAGTAGAATGATAAATTTCAACTCGATATTTTGCAACACTAACATCCCATTTTTTAAGGCTGAGATATTTTCATTGGCATTCTAAATTGTTTATGAAATTTGATTGCTATCTTCAATAAGCAAAATCTTTGCCTTAAAATTCAAATAAAAGTCTTTTAATGCCTACACTTTATTTTTTTTTAATTACTTATTTTATATTGTTTTCATTTCTGTTTCTTATACACTAACAATACACTGTAAAAAAAACTATTTCTCATTTAACTCAGTTTATATATATTGTATATTTTTTTCTATTTTCCCAATAAATATTATTGAAAACTCTTAATCATAAACAATTATTTTGGTATGGTTGACGATGAATCAAGCTCTATATTGAGTGCCTTACTTCTCAGTCATGACAATGGGATTTTTAAGTATCTACTTTTAGTTTTGTTTACATTAGAAGTGAATTTAGCAGCAAGATTGCTCATCGGCGAATTTGCCGAAGGCTGACAATGAAAATCTACAAACTGTATTAAAATAGTCAATAAAACACTGTACGACAATATTTAAAATAGTCGTTACACTTGAAACGTTTTTTAAACGCCTGAAGCCGGGGACCGCGTGTAGTAAAACTGCATTTACAGTTTTTCAGTACTCATCAAGTTTTTTTTTTAAAGGATTTTTTTTTAAGTTTCAAAGAATAACATTTTTGAAAAAATATTTTAAAAAAAATTCTGTTTATCCTACGATGTTCAAATTGGTGCCATGTGAAAGAGAAGACTCGTGCCTATTTTATGATATTTTTGTTTTATCACTGCAAAGGAAAATGGATGCAAATAATATCCTTTCAAAAATGTATCTTTTAATATCCTTTGGAATCTCCATCCAAATTTTTTGAACAAAAATCCGTTGAAGATCCTCTTAATGTGTAACACACACCAAAATTTTTCATTTCTAGCTGCAATTTTTAAATAAGAACTAAAGTATTCTATTTTATACGCCTTGCAAAAAATGTGTTTTCATAAAATAAATAATATGAATTTGAAAATACATAAATGGTTTTTTTGGTTAATTAAGATTTTCGTTAAATATTGCATGATTTTGATAACTCTGAAAATATTGTTCGAAAACTAAGGGCTAGTTTTGAAAAATGGGTTTAAACATGTCGCTTAATATAAAATTCTTAGGCAGCCATTTAAATTTATTTCCCTAAAATTTAGGGGATTTAAGTGATGAAAATGACGAAAGGTTTCATCAGAATATCTCCACAATAAAGAAACGATTACGTGAAAAAACACCGCCCATATGCTAACGAAATGCTGTTGGTCAATTTGTCGGGACTCTGCTGGTCCATATAAACGACAAAGCAAAAGCATACAATTTTCTTAAAAACATCTCATTAATCAAACAAAATAACGTTGAATATTTACACATTGTATTTTCAAATTTAGATTATTTAACTTATGAAAACACATTTTTTAGGAGTGGTTAAAATACAGGATGATTCAAAGAATATTATACAATTAAACAAATATACCTAGAAATGCGAAATATTGGTGTGTGTTACATAAAATAAAGGTCGCCAAAATTCTGTTTTTCAAAAAATTTGGATCGAAATTTGAAAGGATATTAAAAGATATATTTTTGAAGGAATATTTTTTTCTTTTCTCCTTTGCAGTTATAAAACAAAAATATCATAAAATAGCCCCGACAGTAGCATTTTAAAATATTTATTCAAAAATAGAATCCTTTGTTATTTAAAAGTCCTTTAACAAAAAAACTTGATGACTTAATGAAAAACTGTAAATGCAGTTTTATTCCACTTGGTCCTCTTCTTCATACTTATGCCGTGTGTAGTGTAATATGTATTGTCAGACATTGTAATAAGTCAATTGATTTGCTTTTTAAAAATTGTATAAAATTTCTTTCAACTATCTGTTCGAATTGATTTATTGCTTTACTTATCTCGCCTCTAGCAAATGAACCCACGACAAGTTCGTCGATTAGATCTCTTCATGTTTGATTATTTTTTAGTAGACATAACATAAAATTTATATTTTTATGAAGCAGGGTGTGTCACGTTGGCTTTTTGTAAGTAAAATATGGAAAAATAAATAAAAATAAAAATATGCAACTGCATAAAATTCCGCTGTCTACTTATAATAAACAAGATTTTTTTCTTCTTTTTGTTTATATAAGTATTTATTCGGTCTTTTATCATTATTATGACTTGAACAGTTTTTATTCTGATTCGAGACCTTTTTGTTGATTCTTTTTCAGATTCAACGTAAACAATTGGTGAATGTATTGGCTACGGGTTGAAGATGGCTCTACGCACAATTCGAAGACTATACGCAAAGGGTAATTCTCATTAATTAAAATGAGTCTCCCGTATAAGTCATTTGATTTGTTGCCGAAGTAATCGTTACCAAAGACTACTGAAGAAAAACCCTGGTGGGTTTAGAACAGCTGAACAGTCTGCCTGACAACCGTAGCCAATACATTTCACCAATTTTTTACGTTGATTCTGAAAAAGAAACAACAAAATGGTCTCGAACCAGAATAAAAGCTGTTCAAGTCATAATAATGATAAAAGACGGAATAAATATAAACAAAAAGAAACACATTATTGTTTATTATAAGTAGGCAGCGGAATTTTATGCAATTGCATATTTTTACTGAAAGGTCGGAAAAAGCTGTAAATGCTTGTGAATCCACTAATTTCTTTTATTCAAAAAATCTTTTATCGTTTATCCAAAAAATAGAAAAACATTTAAAAAAAAATCGCATATTTTTTACATATTTGTATAAAACCTGCATATGTGACAGCGCATAGAGAAAGGGACCTAAGGGTAAAAAATCAATTTTCATTTTTTTTTCTTTTTTTGATGTGGACACCATCTGAGAATCGAATGAGACCGATCCCATGCCCCAAAAGTGTTCCCTCCCAGAGATAGGCGCGTTATATGAAAGTGAAGTCGACGATTCTAAGCGCAAATAAAAAGGGACCTAATCTTTAAAATGGCTCTCCTGAACAAAATTGGTTTTTAACCTTAGGTCGCTTTCTATTTTGCGCGTCACATATGTAGAATTTTTTTTTCATTTGCAATTTTGTAATTGCTTATTTTCTTTATATTCTCCTGCATGTTTTTTGCATCAAAATTGCATTTATGAAATACAAGCCTTTATACAAAATTTGCTTTTAATCGGACTGATTAGAAATTGCATAAAATTCCGCGGTCTAACTATAAAAGGTCCTATTTTTTGTCCCTTACTGTAACAGTGATCTTTTCCAGTTAATAAGTAGAAATTTAATTTTGCTGTTAATAAGAAGCATTTAAAATCCATCGGTTAAATCTAAATTTAGTTTTATTGTAGTATGGTTCAAGCTTATGCCAAATTTTATCTAAGCTGTTGTTTAAGATTATCTTACAAATTCCATTGTTGCGACTGAAAACTTAGGGACCTGCTAGAGAAGGGCAGCGTACATTTTGTTTGGGGGTTATCTTACAAAAAATCTCTTTAACATAAAAACTAAATAAAAAATCTTCTTTTAGATAAAAAAAAAGAAAGTGTAAATATTTTTTCTCGTTGTGTACTCCTTATGCTTTTCTTTTTTGCTTTTATTTTTGTTTTTTATCCTTTTTCTTTTACTATATTTTTAAACTTACTCTTTTTTTATTTAAAAAAAAAAGAAATAAACAACAATAAATAAAATATATTTTAATAAAAACTGACTCTTAATAAAATCAAAACTGTATATACTTTTCTCTCTGTGTACTTTATTTGCTTTACAACTTTTGCTGCTGCATTTCTTAAAGCCTTGTTCAAACTGCTTATTAAAATGCTCTATATTCGATTTTTATTTGTTATCATCCTTAGAGATTGTAATTATAATAAGAATCCTGAATGAGAGGATTTGAATGTGCGCTTAGGTCTGCCCGCCTGAATTAAATATTTTTTTTTGTTTTATTTTTAAGTTTATTGTGGAAGCTCTACTAAAGTTTTGAAATGTTTTTAACGCTCTTAGTTTGTCTTTTATTTATAATCTGTACAAATTGAATAATTTTTTGTAAATATGCATTTGCTTCGAACTTGTAATGGGAATGGTTTGTTAGTTAATCCTGTGTTTGTGTAGAAACAATTGTACATTTGTTAAATTTGTGATATTGGAAAAAGGTAAGACCCAGATCACATCTTATTTTAGAAAATTTTGTATTTCATTTAGCGAATTGCGTTTTTTATAAAACTTGTGATTTGAGTTTGGATTCTTTATTTGTGCTATTACCATTGATAACTTTTCAGATGTATTTTAAAAATTTTTAGTAGTCATCGTATTTTTAAATATTTAATTTTGTAGACGGTCACCACTTATGTTGTTGTACCGTCATCTAGAGTCGGAGTGGCAACCCTAGAATATCGTTTGATTCATTCACTATTCTTTTCTTTTTTTGTCGACTCTATCTGCATTTGCCACATGTGTCACAAGAACCCCAAAATTCGCAGTCGCTACAACTTGATTTCAAATATAACATAGTTCTCAAATTCAAATTCACATTCCGGCATATATTTCGGAAAATCTGCGACACTATAATAAAATCCAGTCACTGTATAATTGAAATCCTGAAATGGAAACCGAAAGTAAAATTTTAAGTTTTAAAATATCTAGCACCATTCTCCGGCAGACCTTTGGAAATGGACATCGTGGTATGACATTCATGTATTGCCTCATGTTCTTCTGGAATGCCCTTAGTAGTTTTTGTTTCGATATTCTCTCCAGAAATTGGCAGCCGTTTACTGTAAGATCAAACAATTTTAAGCGTGGCATATTTTTGCGATAGCCGATTAAGATCGCGTGCACAAAAAACGCATTGAGTGGCGTGGCCAATTCTAGGCGAGAGTCCAACGCGTACCGATAATTGGTATCGTTTCGCAGAGTACAGCCAAAGTACGTGAAATGCGTCGAATTGTGAAAGCAGTGAGCTTTAGTATAGATGATTTCATAATCACGCTGCTAAAGAAATGGTATTGTCAAATGATAATTTGCCTTTTTTACAAAGTCAATTGGTTTCTTACTCGATCGTCGGCAATACTGGGAACCAATGCAAAGGACAATGTCAAACCGAATAGTATTTAAAACATTTTATTGAATTTCTAGAAACTTTCCGCTATCAATACTTTGAGTCTTTTTAGCTATATGCAATTGATTTTTTGTCCCCAGTATCTAAAACACCAGAGTGGCTAATGACGTTTAATATTTTTAATTGTCATGCCATTATAAATTTCCCTATTTAGGTACGTTTAAATGGTCATTACGTTTGGAGATCATCACATCAATTGCTGGTGATCTCAAAACAAATCACCGACCAATTTGTAGGCCGTAAATATATCCAGTGGGTTTCGTAAAAGACTCAATGAAATCTGAATTAGGGAAAATGGTACTGTGCTTTGTACTTATATATTGCTCCACGCACAGTTCAAGAAATATACGCAAAGGGCAATTCTCATTAAGTGTATGAGACTACTGCATAAGTTGCAGATTGCTGAAGTAGAAGCATCTGTCCAGTCTTACTTGCACGTTGAATATTTTTAATTGTCAAGCATTTATAACTTCTCTATTTATGTAGGTTTAAAAGGTCATTACGTTTTGAGGAAATCACACTAACTTCTGGTGATCTCGAAACAAATCACCGACCAATTTTCATAAGGTTTTAAGTTTCCCACACCGTAAAGACATTCCCTGTGTCAATGACTCATGTAAAGTTGAATTAGGTGAAATGGTATTGTGCTTTGAAAAGACTACTGAAGAAGAAAAGAAAGACTGCTGAAGAAGAAAGGAAGAAACAGCTCTACTTGCAACCAAAGCCAATACATTTACCTATTTGTATACCCTCCACCTTGGAATTAAGTGCGCCATATCCGCCTGTCTATGGAAAGTCCCCATTTACACAAGACAACTTTACTTGCCGCAACTCTTAGTTTGTAGGAGAGATGTAAGGGGAATGGAAAGGGAAAAAAAAACTTGCCGCGCTGTCAATTCCTTTAGAGTCTTTCATAGTGTGAAGTTGGCTGCAGATTATTTAAGTATTTTTTTACACAAAAATCAAAACTAATAAATAAATCGCAGAGTGTCAAAAGGCAATAAAGGAAATAAAATTGCCGTTACCGAATTGCTTTTAAAACACACGAGGCAAGTTCAAAAGGGAATCATAAAAATTGACGCAATTAAAGTTGCCTAGTGTAAATGGGGCCAAAGCAAACTAGGCTGCGCTGTTAAAGTTAGTTGGCTGACATTTTGCACTAAAAAAGTGTCAAATCGGTCACAAGGACTAAGTCAACCTTGAAAAAATCGCTAAGTTTGTAGTTTTGATTTTTTTTTTTTGTTATACTCTTACTTCGAAATTTTCACATTAGGATACGTTCGGCCGGGTTCTAACCAACACAACCCTCAATGCCTCCTGAACTAATAACGATACGTCGAATACATTTGGATCATCAATGTTTGCATAGATCGAATCACATTCTGGCGGAAAAGAGGACAGCGCCACGCCCCATTTAAAGTCACATATATGGCGAAAGTAATGGACCAAAAGACTATGCTATGTTAAAACTATACAAGGGGGCTTAGCACCGCCTATACAACCCTGAACTTCTAAAGGTCGTATCTCGTGAACTAATGCCAATTTGACGAAAGTAGTTGGTGTATATAGAGTGGGTCACTCATATTTTAAATTTAAATCAGCTGTAAAAATAGTATTGATAATTTTTTAATTTTTGGTGAAAAGGTTGAACTTTGTCACTTTATGGAACACTATCCGATGCGTTTTTGATTCGTCCAATGGACTGTAGATTGTTTGGCAGGAGATGAAGAATTTTACCGAAAAATCGTGTTTTCAGATGAAGCTCATTTTCATCTCGGTGGCTATGTCAATAAGCAAATTTGCCGCATATGGGGTTCCGAGAACCCACTATTGTGAATCCAAAGCATCCATAACGAGTGTGGATTTTGGGCTGGCGGCATCATTAAGCCATATTTCTTCGAAAATGAGCAAGGAGCTACCGTTATCGTCAAAGAATTTTTTCCCCCAAAAATGTATGAGAATGACATGGACGACATTTGGTTTCAACAAGACGGGGCCAGATACCACACAGCCAAACGCAACCATCGATAGTTTACGGCCAGTTTTGGAAAATCTAATAATCAGCCGAAATGGTGATGTCAATTGGCCGCTTTGGAGTTGTAATTTAAGCCCTTTGAATTATTTTTTGAGGGCAGCCTTTTAGGATAAATGTTACGCTATGCATGCAGCACACGAAATTAATGTTGCCATTTTGAAGAGATTCGACCCGAAGCAATCGAAAATGTTCTGAAAAATTTGATTGATCGGATGAGGTACTGCCGAGCCAATTGTGGTAGTCATACGAATGATATTGTGATCCATTATTAAATGACTAAGTTCAACCTTTTCAAAAACACACTGAGAAAAAAATAGTTGAAATTCGGTTGGAACTACAATGATTTGGTTGCAAAAGCGGAATTTCGGTTGCAATCACCAAATGTTTATCATCGTATTGGATATTCGGTTCGAAATAGCACAAAATGATAAATCTAATCATCGTTCTGTACTCACAACTTATTGATCGGTCATACTAATGAAATATGTAATGAAATATTGGTTATGTCAACCAATAGTTTGCAACTATTTTGTTGGTGTTACCAATTAGTAGTGATGTGACCATATCCAAAAAGGGGTTGTTTAATGAAATTTTTTTAAAAAAAATATTTCGATTGTTAGTGACTTTAAGCCAATCGATAAAACACATTTATTTTCAGTAAAAATCATCTTTTACACTATTTCCTCGTCATGACCCTCTATTCCTCGTCATGACCCTCTATTCCTCGTCATGACCCACTATGAAGCAAACAGTGTTTTGCCTCTGACTAAACTTTTTATTTTTTTTCGTTGAACAAGTGAGAAATGTGAATCTTTAGATCTAAAAATTCTCTTCTGCAGGTTAGAATAAGGTATGTTCCACCGATACAACAGTTTCAATAACTGAAAATTTCAGAGCACCAACTAAAAATCGGTTGTACTGATGGAATACTCGAGGTGCATGTAACCTCAATCATTCGGAAAAAAATCGGTTGTAACAAAGAATCCGTTGTATGTGTGTAGATACTTTGATGACCTAACAGAAAAAGCGGATGTAAGTCTTAAATCACATTAAAATTTGTTGAACGGTCGGACTGGATAACTGCCACACATCTTTCTTATAAATATCGCCCTCATTCATTCCTATAACTCTTCACTCTACCCCTCTCATTTCATCTATCTCGTTCTCTCCCTTTTATCAAGGTTCCATAATGACCTTTTAAGCCTACAAGTGAACACGCCATTTCTTCCTGGCGAGCTACCCTTTGAACTTGACCCAACCTACAGGAAATAAGTGGTTATAAGTGTTAATGCTAGATTAACT
Organism: Hydrotaea diabolus; assembly: GCA_963513945.1. Classification (NCBI taxonomy): domain Eukaryota; kingdom Metazoa; phylum Arthropoda; class Insecta; order Diptera; family Muscidae; genus Hydrotaea; species Hydrotaea diabolus. The sequence continues at coordinate 163,586,013 of OY740717.1, forward strand.
TAATGACGCAAAGTTTGAAAAATAAACAACGCTCCTTTCTGAGAGATAATTGTTTGAAATGATAATGCTAAAATTTCAATTTTAAATCTCTGCAGAGAATTGAGAAATAGCAGAAACTAATAATATCAAGATATTCCTTGGGAGCTCTAGGCCATCTACTTAAACAATAGGGTCAAAACAGTTAGGCTTCCCTTACTCGTTCTATATGAAATTTGTTTAAGTAACTGAAACTTAAATGGTCCGAGAATAGATTCATCACAACAATTTTCCTGCCAAAGCTTTTGGTAAATCCCTCCTTTAACCACTTGCTTACATGTGCAATTCAATTTTGAAAAATATTTAAGGCTTAGAAAACGGCACTAAAAGCTAAAAAAAACATTTTTCATAGCGAACTGTAATCTTACTAATCTTTAAAATAAGAAAAACTAACTTTTCTATAACGACATTAAATCAATCTTTTATGGGTCAAAACAAAATGCAGATACTCTTGACCTGTAACTATCAAGTAATGAAAATATATTGTAATGGCCTTACAAAGTTTTTGCAAAAAATAAAGAAATTCTTTGTATTTGGATGAAAAAAAACTTCCTACATTCTATGAGTACTACTTCGTCTTTCTTATTGCGATAATTCGTTTGCCTTTCCCTTTTATTTTCAATCTCCCAAAAGCGGCGACCAAAAGGTTGATCGATATGCATGAACAATTGCCCAGGTACTTTATTAATCATACAAGCTGAATGGCAGGCACTAGTGACAGGACTTGAAGGATATCAGACACTTTTCACTGAATTGCCAAAACATTTTTGAGAAATACTTCGCAAAAAGAAGCCATTACGTGACTTTTCCATTTACCTCCTTGATTTGCTAAAGAAAAGCGCCGTAAAAAATCAGCAGTGGCAGTTTTGAATGACAGCCAGTTAAATTCATTTCGTGCGTTTGCTTGGTTTTTTTTTCATTCTCCATTCGAAAATGAAAGTAAAACATTTGCCCTCTTATGCCACTCGACTCGTGCCACACTCAGCTAATGCATATGTATGAGTGAAGTACCGAGAAGGAAAAAACACGTTGGGAAAACTAAATAATTTTCATTACACCCCCGTTAACGTTTTTTCGTTATCGTTTCTCATTTCAAGCACGGTTTGAGATCATTTTCATATTCATATCCCCTACAGAGGAAGTTGGTGTGTATAGAAAATATTTAAGCAAAAAAAAATTGTTCATTACTTTTTGCATTACATGGCTATGAAAGGGCATTAGCCTGAGCAATATTTAATAACCTAACCTAGTATATAACCTAATATAGTATATACGGATGGAGAAACAAACACAAACTTGGACCTATTTGGACCACTAAAGCTCAAATTTTGATACAGACCGTATAAATTGTGTGAGGGCAAAAAAAATGGCTTTCAATATACTTGGACATATGGCTTTAAACACGCAGAAAAAAGTATGGTTGAGATAACAATATTCGAAGAGCAACATACTATGGTTGGTTATATGGTTGTGGCACAACAATATTATGATCATCACAACAATAGTATAGTTCACACACAACCATACTATGATCCCCATAACAATATTATGGTCCTCACAACAATAGAATTCTTCACCCACAACCATACTATGATCCCCACAACCATATTATTATTCACATTCAACCATAATATGATCCCCACAACCATATTATGATCCTCATAACCATAGTATGTTTAACGAACAACCATAGTATGATACTCACAAACATAGTATGACTTACACACAATCATACTATGGTTCCCAAAATTTTTTGTAAAGATTGGGTTAAGTTGTTATTTAACAATAGAGAATTTTATTAACACAGTAAAAAATGTATTTTTGTTTCGAAAAAAATTAATTATTTTTACTATTATTACGCAATAATTCGTAAAAACAACATTGTCACATTAAAAAAAAAATCAATTTTGCCGGTATGATTGCCGTAATCATGTTATTGTTCACATAAAACCCATAAAAACAATACTTTTGTTCCACCAACCATATTTATATTGTTGCTACAACCATATTTTCATTTTTAAATTTGGCAACAATACTTTAATTACATTTCAACAATATTAATATTGCCGCAATCATACTATTGTCAAAATGAAAATCAAAAAACAATACTATGGTTGCGACGACCATACTATTATTGCAGATAACATACTATTTTTGCCGTGCCCATATAGTAACCATATTTTTTCTCTGCGTGAATTACTATAAAATTTTCTTATGAAGCCAAAAATGAAATTATATTTGAAGTTCGACTAAATTTGGGTGACGGACCCTTAGCCAATTAAAATAAATGATAAATTTTGACAAATTGAAATCTGGGTAAATTAAGAGCCCGTTCAAGGGTTTCAAACCCCTGTTTTCAATTACGTTTTCTGCACAACCAGATGTGAAGGATATAATAAAGTCGTTCAAGACACTCTTTTTTTTAAATAAAAAACAAACCTCTTATCGCATTAAGTGATATTGTTGCATTCTAGAGTCTAGAAATAAAGACAATTTCTTCACTCCTCATTGGTAAAATATTTTTCATTCCTTGGCAAAACACTAAAACTGGAATGTCGGCTTTTTTACTTTTGAAAAACCTGAAATTATAGTTTTCTGCAAACCCCAGTTTTTTGGACACTCTAGATAGGATGTTACAATGTTCTACGAAAATATCTTCATACGATTTCGCTTTAGACATCCCATAACGAATGTTCCCTAATATGTAGGCAAATGCACTATATTTCACGGCCCATAAAGAATAACCCGCCTGATGTTCTTCTTAGGATTGACTATACTCATCAGAGTCTTTCATTTCCAAAAGGAGTTATCCCCCGCCCGAGAAAAAAACGAAATTTTGTTGAATAATGTCTCCAAATTAAAGCAAATTTTTTTGAAATATTTTTAGATGTATATTTACTTATAGTATGTATAGGGTGGGACAATTAATTATCATGTATTGATAATTTTTTAAAATTTCTGCTTTATTGGAAAAATTGAACTTTGTCATTTAATGAAGAATCCCAGTAAACCAAATTTGCCGACAATGTCTGATATCAGACAATTTTGAACAATATCTGAATATCTATCGAGAATTCTTACCGAAATCGTTACAAATTCTGTTCGATTTGTCTGAGGATTTTTTGTTTATTATGTTAAGAAATATCTGAACGGAATCGGCCCAGTTCTGTTAGACTTGTCTGTGGGATTTTTATTAATTTTTTGTTCAGACTTCTCTTATCGAACTCGCAACGAATTCTGAACTATTTATCTGAGATAGTCGATTCGTTTAATTTTTTTGTTATTTGCTCTATATTCTTGTGTTCAGACATGTCGGAACTAATTCTGAACGAACTCTTAACTGTTTGTCTGAGGTATTTTTATATTTCAAATTCAAATTCTGAAAGTTTGGTTAGCTTAGCTGTGCGAGGGATTTTTATTGTGTTCGGGGGAAAACTCTACTGCCGGTAGTTCTCGTTGAATGCAAAACGGGTTGCCCTTAAGTGTATAGCCACTCAACATAGTTACAGCACAATTATTGCTTGCGAAACTGCAGACACCCCTGCTTGTAACAAAAAGTCTTTCCGAACGCTTTTTGAAAATGTTTTACAACTTTTTTTTGTAGAACAATAATATTTTCTTCTTTTTGATTGTTTACATTCAGAATTTACCATGACATAAGCTCAGAATTCGTTCAGAATTCGGTTCGTAATGTCGGTAAAAACATCAGAATTAAATAAGACTTAATGCCAGAATTCTGACCGACGTCGTTCAGAATTAGTTCAGAATTCCATACGACAATTCGAAATTTCCTTTCGAATTTCCCAAGACTACAGTTCAGATTTCGGTCAGAAATCAGTTCGAAATCAGTTCTGAACTACTTCCCTCAGAGAAGTAGTTCAGAATTCATGTCAATCCTCTCATATGTTTTTCGTTACGAACTCGTTAAGAATTCTGATCCGAAATCGGAACATTTTGCCGATTGTCGTACAGAATTCTGACCGAATTATGAAGGTTTGGTTTGCTGGGATTTGACCGAAAAATCGTGTTTTCAGATAAGCTCATTTTCATATCGGTGGCTATGTCAATAAGAAAACTTGCCTCATATAAGGGTTCAGAGAATACACACGTGACTATTGAGAGGCCAATGTCTCCTCAACGAGTCCCTGGTTGGTGTGGATTTTTCGCTGGCAACATGTCACACAGCCAACGCAAGCATCGATATTTTACGCTCAGTTTTTAAAAATCGAATAATCGGCCAAAATTGTGATTGTGTTTCATTATTTAATGACACTATTCAACCTTGCCAAAAAAAATTAGCATACCCAGAGAAAAAAATTATTTAGAATTCAGTCCGAACTACAAAAAATATGGTTGGATAAACACACTTTCTGTTTCAATCACCAACTTTTCATGTTGTTGATGGTTACATGGTTCGACATATCATTAGAAGTTAGCTGCAATAATAATACGGAACTCACAACCAATAAATCGGTTATACCAACCGAATTTAGTAAAACTATTGGTTGCCACAACAGGTGGTTATGGAAACCAGCCAATTATGAAGTGCATGTCACTTCAGTGCCAATAATTATTATTATAGTTGGTGGTTACAGTAACAATAATTATAATTGATGGTGACAACGTATGTTTTTTTGTAGAAACTCAACCCCGTTAAGTTCAATGTTGTAAGCTATTATTGGTTATCCCAACGTAACAATATAATTTCCATAATAATCTGTCGGTCCTAGTCATTACAGAATTGGAAGTTTAGAAAAACAAATAGAAAATTGAAGCATTATTTTAAATGTTTAAGAATTTAGATAATTTTTCCCCAAGTGGATTCGAACGATTCTAAACTAAGTAAAGAATTCAAATACGAGGATTGCTATATATATTTCTGGCTATCTGACATTTCAATTGGAAAGTTTGACATTTTTAGCATAAACGTACTCAGAACGTTTTGAGGTACGACCATCATTTGTGTTGTTTACAGTGACTTGAAGAAATCAATTTGGCAAAAAAAATGGAATTAACTCGTGAACATTTCGTGCGATCATTTTTCACAACTTTCGACGTGGATTATCACGACAAAAGTGCATCGCTGAACTTAAATCTTTGTATGGCGAATAAGCACCATCCTATAGCAGTGTGATAAACTGGTATAATGAATTCAATCGTGGCCGACGCTCGCTCAAAGACGAAGGTCGTCAAAAAACGGCCGTTGTGCCAGAGAACATTGATGCCGTGCGTGAACTGATAATGCCAGATCGTCATGTGACATACCGTGAGATAGAGGCATCCTTGGATATTTCTTCCCCCAGCATACATTCGAAATTGCATGAACACCGGGCCGTAAAAAAGGTTTGTTCTCGTTGGATCCCATACAATACGATCGCGGTGCTTTAAAATACGTTTATAAGAACACCACAGGTGACGAATCATGGATCTGTGCGTATGAGCCCGAAACAAAACAGCAATCGATCGTGTGGGTCTTCGAAGACGACCCGAATCCAACGAAAGTTGTTCGTGGAAGAAGCACTTCGAAGCAAATGGTCGCCTGTTTCTTCGGCAAAACTGGTCATGTGGCGACTGTTCCGTTTGAGCAACGTAGAAGGTCAATTCTGAGTGGTACACCACAATTGGTTTGCCTGAAGTCTGAAAAACGAACAAGAGCAGACGAATCATTGTGCACCATGACAATGCGAGCTCTCACACATCGGCTCAAACCAGCGCCTTTTTGACAACCCAAAACGTCGAATTGACGGGTCATCCACCGTACAACCCTGACTTGGCAACCAATGACTTCTTTTTAGTCCCGCACATCAAGAAAAAAAGGCGTGGTCAACGATTTTCGTTGCCAGAATATGCGTTCAAAAAACATGTTTTGGAGGTCTCTCAATCGGAGTGGAAAAAGTGCTTCAACAATTGGTTTGAGCGTGTATAAATCATGCTGGAGAATACTTTGAAAAAAAAACCATTATTGATGATAAACATGCATTTTCATTAAAAGGCCAGAAATATATAGCAGCCCTCGTAGCACTCAAAACCAGCAATCTGTAACAACTAATGCATGTGAAAATTCAATTCCGATAATCATCTTTTTAGTTTGGGTTACCGATACTTTGTCTCAACAACCTTTAACGTCTGTTCCTTCTGCTGAATATTGTCGTGTACACAACCAATATTCGTGGGTAGCAATAGAATGCATGAATAGTTCGTGCAACGGTTGGCAAAAAATTCGTTTGAGCCTACAAATGTGTTCTCTGTGTGTGTGTTTTTTTCTACAGCCGATTCAAATTTAAAATAGCCCACCCTGTACTTATTTAGTGTTTCAGAACATTGTAAGGGGTACGACAGGGCAATATCTGGAAATGCAAATGGTAATGCTTTAAACTTAGTAAGTTTTTGCTTTATCATTATGAAAAATATTGGCAGTTGAGAATGTTTAAAGCTTACAAATCCCCTTAGCTCTATGGCGTTTCCCAGTCGTTGTCTTCTGCCCGAAACTACCGTTTTTGACTTGTGTTCCGAAAAGGTACTTTTAGTTTTCAATTTGCGTTTTTTTTTATTCTTCACGTACCACACTTGCAAGACTTCACTAAAATTAGCACCGTGAAAAGTAAGGTAATGAAAGGGAAAAACGAAACTAGCGGCAAAAAAAAAATCCCCAGAAAACTACTTAAAAATGCTTGCTGCAGAAGAAATAAGCACAGAAGTGAGCAAAAAAAACACAAACTTTTTAATATTTTAATATTAATGAGTTGAGAAAGGGCAAATTTTCTATTTTCAAGTGGTACGAAGGAAAAAATCTTCCCAGCCACCGCCCGCAGAAACAAGGGACGGGGGCAGCGATATGTGATGTCGACATACACGGTCAAAATCTGCTGCATTTGGCATTTTCCATTAAAACATCATCGTCGCATCAGTCGAGGGTAAAACATTTGAAATCAATTTGTGAAATACTCGTAGTTAAGGGCAATGCATTGAGAGTAGCATCATAAAAAGTTTAAAATAAATATTAGCAAATATTTACATAAAATTAAATACAAATACGAGTACGGTTTAAAAAAGAATAAATATTGGAGAAATAAAAAAGCTACAGCATCACAACTGACAAAAACAAGTAAATAAATATTAATAATTTCATTATTTCATTATTTAATTATTGATGCAGCCTGGGAGAAAATAGAAAAATCACAAACTTAATTTAAGCACATGCCAAAACCGCCTGCCCCAACTACTTGTGAACTTTTAACGTAAATATTTCAAACTATTTATACTTTATATTAACTTGTTTTTTAATTCAATTAACGTGCTCTATGTAGTAAAAAAAACCATGCTAAGGATAAACGGCAAATAGGCGGAAATAAAAAAATAATAAATAATTATTGACATTTTAAATCAGGCATAAATACGAGTAGATGGTAAAAAAAACACAGACTCATAGTCTGAAAACATAACAATAGCTGACTGACAATTTGATGTTTGAATTAATTAAAGTAGGTGGGTTTTTTTTATAAATTAAATCAAAATTATATTAACTACTGAGATAAGTCTTGGTCGACTTGTAAAAACCCGTATTGTCGATTCAAATATAGGATGGTACATTACAATGTTGAAATCACTTACCTACACCAAAGGAATTTTCTCCAAGCAGATATTGTCTGGGATCAGTAATTTAAAGCCAGGCTCGATAGGCTAATGACGTTTTTAAAAAAACGTGTAAGGCTTAGAGATAAATCTCTAATTAGCAAAGTCTTCGGAGGCGAAACTGATAAGGAAGCTATGACGGGGCTGATTATATCATCATCCTGCATCACTGGATATGCAGCAAAGTCCACTGAAAAATGTAAAAATTCATCGAAATTTAATTAGGAATGGAAGAGTTCATTTGAATCGACAGTAAAATTCTGAAGAATTTTTTTTTGGTTTAAACCTAAATTTAGATGAATCTAAAAATAGTATGAGCATATGTGACAGCGCATAGAGAAAGGGACCTAAGGGTAAACAAAAATCAATTTTCATTGTTTTCTCTTTTTTTGATGTGGACAACATCTGAGCATCGAATGAGACCGATCCCATGCCCCAAAAGTGTCCCTCCCAGTGAAGTCGACGATTCTAAGCGCAAATAGAAAGAGACCTAATCTTTAAAATGGCTCTCCTGAACAAAACTTTTCATCAACTTTTCACTTTTTTTTTTTGATGTGGACAACATCTGAGCATCGAATGAGACCGATCCCATGCCCCAAAAGTGTTCCCTCCCAGAGATATGCGCGTTTTATGAAAGTAAAGTCGACGATCCTAAGCGCAAATAGAAAGGGACCTAATCTTTAAAATGGCTCTCCTGAACAAAACTTTTCATCAACTTTTCACTTTTTTTTTTTTTTTTTTGATGTGGACAACATCTGAGCATCGAATAAGACCGATCCCATGCCCGAAAAGTGTTTCCTTCCAGAGATATGCGTGTTTTATGAAAGTGAAGTCGACGGCTCTAAGCGCAAAAAGAGAGGGACCTAATCTTTTGAAATGGCTCTCCTGAACAAAACTGGTTTTTAACCTTAGGTCCCTTTCTATTTTGCGCGTCACATATATTTTTGTACCCAAACGAGGGTTGCTATCGGGTCGTGACAATACTCGTGTTCCCAGATGCAAACTGAAACTTCCATTGGATACTTTGACTTTTTTTTAGCATAACTTCACTCAAAACGTTTTGTCATTTGAGGGCGAATTGTTTTGTTTACAGTGTGTTGAAAAATTCATCTCCGTCAAAAAATGGAATTATCCCCTGAACATTTTCGTGCGATGATGTTTTACGATTTACGGCGCGGGTTATCATGGCAAGAGTGTTTAAATCCACTTGTTTCGACTTTTGGCGATGAAGCACCATCAAAAACCACTGTTAATCGCTGGTACCAAGAGTTCAGTCACGGACGCCGTTCGCTCCAGGATGAATTTCGTGAACTTCGGCCACTTTGCCAAAAACCATCGATGCTATGCGTGAACTGATTAAGCAAGAGCGACATGTGACATACCGTGAGATTGAGGCATCCTTGGGCATTAGTATGAAGAGCATCAATAAGACATTGCATGTTCATTTGGCTGTGAAAAAAATTTTGTTTAGACATCGCATAATTTGACAAATGCTCAAAAAAAAAGGCTCGTATGAATTAGTGCAAAGAGATTTTGGAAAAGTATAACTCCGGTCGCTCAAAGGCAGTGTATAACATTGTCACAGGTGACGAATCATGGTTCTATGCATATGAACCCGAAACAAAACAGCAATCGACCGTATGGGTCTTTCAAGACGAGCCAAATCCAACAAAAGTTGTTCGAGGAAGAAGTACATTGAAGCAACTGATTGCGTTTTTTTTTGGTAAACCCGGCCGAAGTTGCCACAGTGCCTTTAGTAGAACGTAGGTCAATTCTGAGTGGTATGCAGCCATTTGTTTGCCAACAGTGTTCGAAGAAATGAGGAAAGATAATAAGAAGTATAATTTTGCATCACGACAATGCGAGCTCTCACACATCAGCTGATACGATGAGCTATTTGACCATTCACGTTGTCGAACTAATGGACCATCCACCATACAGCCATAATTTGGCACCCAATGACTTCTTCTTATTTCCAAGCATCAAGAGAAAAAAAGCGTGGTCAACGTTTTTCATCGCCCGAAGCAGTCGGAGTGGAAAAGGTGCTTCGAAAATTGGTTTGCAAAAGCAAAAGTTTTTTTTTATATTTCTTTATTTACAATCTATCTTTCGACATTCAGTAAATTGGATAATAAATTTAAGATGACAGTAGTAAAGTAGTTCCATCGAGCTACAAGACCTTAATTATTTTGTATTTTATGAATTAGTATTATAGTCATACTCGTATATGAAAAATATTCAAATTTAAATTTCTAATAGAAAGTATATTTGCAATAATAGAGTTAACTTCGAAATGGTTAATCTCATGTATGAATACGTTTCAGTCTTATCGTCTCGTTACTGCTTTCTAGCAGGGATATAGCCAATGGGTTAACATGATCTCTCAGCCTCTGTAGATACGTGGTGCTGTATCTACGTATTTCTTCTTTTAGGGATGGTATCTGTAGATCTAGTTGGTTGATATAAACCATGGAGCATTTGTAATTAGCCTCAAAGTTTTAGATTGGTATCTTTCCAGGATCTCAATATTGGAGTTACTCGCCGTACCCCACAGTTGTATCCCATACGTCCAAACTGATTTTAATATGGTTTTGTATATTCTTAGTTTATTATTTAAATTTAGTTGAGACCTTGGTCCCAAGAGCCAGTAGAGTTTTCGACCTTTAATTTTTAATTGTTCTTGTTTTGATTTAATGTGTGGCTTCCACGTTAGTCGCCTGTCTAGTGTTAGACCCAAATAGTTGACGGAATTAGTTTGTGGGATGACTTCTTGGTTAATTGAGACTGGGCAACAATCGCCGTGCCTTAATGCAAAAGTCACATGCTTATACTTTTCGGAGTTAACTTTTATATTCCATTTCAATTACCAAGTTTGAAGTAAGTTGAGCTCATTTTGTAGAAGGAAAGAAGATAATGTTGGTGACGGGCTGTTTGCTAAAATGGCTTCAGGTGTTGTAGGCATAACTTGAGGTGTTGTAGGCATATCACTCATAAATATAGTGTACAATATAGGACCAAGTACGCTGCCTTGAGGAATTCCAGCTTTAATTTGGTATATTGAGGAGTTATCTCTATTGACCTTTACATAAAAACACCTGTGTTTAAGATAACATTCAAAGAATAGGAAATATGGTGCGGGCAGATATTTCTTTATTTTATGTAGAAGGCCTTCATGCCATACTCGGTCAAACGCCTGTTGCACATCGCGAAAGACAGCTGAACAATATTGTTTATTTTCAAGAGTCTCAGAAGCGCCAGCAAAAGTGTATTGATCTAAAAGGAGAATATTTTGAAAGACAATAAAATCATTTCCAATGATAAATTATTGTGTTTTTATTGCCGGACCCGAAATATAAATAGCAACCCTCGTATTTAACAGAAATACAAAAAAAAAATCTTGTTTATTTTTTGGAAGCGAAATAACATTTTTTGTTCTTTTTTGTAAATTTAAACCGAACAAAATTTGGATTTCATTCAAATAGTCATAACTTTGGAATGGTAGGACCAAATCTTTCTTGGCTCTGAAAGTTAAACACTTGTTCTAATTTATCATAGAATTAATTTGAAATATATCATTTCTCTGAAGAGTGTAGACTCGGCCGACACAAGGTCGCTGGAGTTTTGCTGGCGACCAAGGCCTAAAAAAGTCAATGTTAAAATTTTTAAAAAATGGACAAAATACGAGGGCGGTTCGGAAAGTTCTTAGCCTATCAATGAAATATATTTTTATTTTTCAAATATATTTTTATTTTTCAATATAATCTCCTGAAACTACATTACACTTAGTCCAACGCTTATCTAGCAATTCTATCCCTTGATTAAAATATTTTTCCTCAAGGTCTTCAAAATAGTGGTTTACAACTGTAATTGCATCTTCATTTGAGGTAAAACGCTTGCCAGCAAGGAATTTTTTTAGATTTGGGAACAGGTAAAAGTCACTGGGAGCTAAATCAGGAGAATAAGGTGGGTGGTCAAGCAACTCGTACTTTAATTCGTTGATTTTAGCCATTGTTAAAACACTCTTGTGCGCTGGTGCGTTGTCTTGATGAAAAATTATTTTTTGTATTGTAAGCCAGGACGTTTTTCTCGAATTTGTACTTTTAATTGATCTAAAAGGTTGCAATATTACTCTGAATTTATTGTTTTACCCTTTTGCAGATAGTCAATCAATAAAATACCTTTGAAGTCCCAAAAAACCGTTGCCATAACCTTACCAGCCGATTGAATTGTTTTTGCCTTCTTTGGAGCACTTCCTCCAGCTTCAGTCCATTGTTTGGATTGTTCTTTTGTCTCTGGAGTATAGTGGTGGATCCATGTCTCATCAACAGTTATGAAACGACGCTTAAAATCCATTTTATTTCGCTGAAAACGATCCAAACAAGCTTGAGAAATGTTCATTCTTATGCCGGACTGTTAACAAGTCCGGCACCCATCTTGCAGAAAGCTTTTTCATCTGTAGTTCTTCATGCAAAATTAAATGGACTCGATCATTTGAGATGCCCATGATGTTAGCTATTTCACGCACTTTTATTCGTCGATCATTTAATACCATATCATGCACTTTGGCTACAATGTCTGTTATTGTTGCTGTTTTTGGACGTCCACTACGTGTTACATCTTCAATGCTTGTTAGCGTTTAAATTCAGCAACCCAATTTTTATCTGTTTCATATGAAGGAGCACTTTCACCTAACACATTCACCATATCGTTATGAATTTCTTGTCCCAATAAACCTTTTTTATGTAAATATTTAATGACACCACGCATTTCTAATTTTTCCATTGTAAAAAAATCGCGGATGCGTCTTTTGTGAACACCTGTTTCTATATGAAGGAGTTGCCAGATCGAAACAAAATTTAACATGTGTTCATAGCAGAGATGGATGGTTCCAAAACACTTTTTTGTTTATACCACGCTTTTTGTGCTAGGCTAAGAAGTTTCCGAACCGCTCTCGTACAAAACCCACTTTTCAATATTTTCAATTGGTATGCGTCGATTATGGGTAAGATTGCAAAAAGGTCCAATTCAATCTTTGCTGAAAAACTTAGGAAGAATAAGTATGTTTCATTTGCAAAAAATTCTATTGTCAACATGCTTTAGTACCTTGAAATGTGGGCCTTTTTGCTTTGACACCCTGGGCATTTGCCTGGGTAGAGCTGGCCCTGGGTATACAGGTACAGGGTATTAATTAATTTTCGTTAGTGTGTTATTGATCTCTATTCCAATGCCTTCCCTCTTTTACCCAAAAATTATGCACTTATTCAATTGCCATTCAATTGACTGTGTTCCGTCGATTTTAAAATTCAAACTCAATACTAAATTCAATAAATTTATTCTTCATTTAATATGTACACATTAAAATACAATTTAAACCCAGTACACCACTCATAGGGTATCAATTCTCATGCATTCATTCATATGAGTACGTTCAAATATATATTTTTTGTTGTTGTATGAACCAATTCAAACAATATCATGTTTTGCATCTAATTAAATATCCATTTCAAAATATTGTATTTCGGATTAATACGAGTAATAAAAAAACACAACCCATCGTTCACATACTAAAAAAAATGTGATGCGAAAAAAACGCATTTCAGAATAAATCAACTCGGATTTTTGTTGTTGTTGTTGTGTGTATTTATAATAATCGCTATCAGCATAACGATTATAATTTTAATCTTTTTTTAAATACAAATCAGCAACATCTCATAATCAGCCGGCGGCACTGTATCTGCCCAATTAAACATTGTTTTTTTAAACTTGTACACGCTTTGGGCGGTTCTCAAAGCGACCACAACGCAAGTATCGGCTTAAGTGAGTAGCGGTTACCATGTCAACACCTTAACGACGACTACGACAACATGACACACACGCGTAGACAGACGGAGATTCAGTCAGATGGCCGTATGCCGTGTCGTATAGCACAATATCACGTTAGTTCAGAAGCCCGGATTATTAATCATTTTCTGAGAAATTCCCATTCATTCATGAGTGATTCTCTTGAATCGTTAACGAGACAACGATGAAGACGACGACATAACTGTGTGTTCAGTCTTGAGCTACACACACACACGCATACACAGAAAAACACTATTCTTTGTTTTTAAAGACGACGTCATTTTTACAAGTAGTAAGCCAACTATGAGGGAGGTGTAATAAGATGGGAAATCAAGTACACCTAATCCTGTTTTTACACGGTCTTTTTTTACACTATTTTGAAATAACACGGTCGACTGAAATAAACTTATCCTGCTTTTACACGTTTTTCTAAATAGCAGGAAAACACTTATCCTGTTTTTACACGTTTTTTTAGACGGAAATAAAATCTATTTTGAATTTAACTGTGAGATTTTATCTACATATGCATAGTTTTTTCTCTCTTCAGCATTGCCAGTTAATAATGAAGTTTTGCCACTGTTTCCACAAGAAACTGCCATTCAAATATTATTTTTCCGTATATTTTTTAAATATGGCAACACAATGTGATTTTGACATTTCATTGCAAATTATACCGATAGTTAGGGGAGCTGTGAAATTTCAATCAGATCTACAATCCTGTATGGCTCGATACAAGGAACTGTACAAAGAACTCTCCAAAGTAGGATCGCAACGTACTATAACTGAATTTGCTATTAAAATAAATAAACCTGTGCCTGAAACAAGTTCTGATATGCAGTTACCAATGAACGCAGTTGAAGATGTGGACGTAGAACTGAACAATTCTACTGACTAAACAGATATTGCTCCAACGCAGCAGAAAAGAATGCGCTTACATTCAGAAACTAATACCGAATAGAATTTACCCTTATACCATTTTTTATATTTCTATACAACTTTTTTATGTGCCTTGCATAGGAGATTTTTTTGTTTTTAAATTGGATTTTTATTGCTTAAAAACTTTAAAATGATTTTATTTTTTAAGTTCCTTTATATAAAATTAGTTCCTTTATATAATATGTGAAATAAAATGGGCATGGTATACTGAAGAATAAAATTTATGTTTATTTTACCGAATTATGTATTAATTTTCGTAGGCTTCCTTGGGTTGCTGAACCAATCTAACATTTTTCCATTAAGTGGTGTCTTTATTTACACGATTTTTTTTACACGATATTTTCTGGAACACATGTACCGTGCAAAAACAGGATTAGGTGTACTTACTTTTTTGAGCATCTTCAGGAATACTTGACCTGTTCATCATCGCCTTGTTTTGATGAATACGTACTGTTGATTTGATGAATACGTAGTTATGGAAATGTTTGTACTGATACCTAGGGAAACTTCTTTACGAACTTGTGACTAAAACTGATTTAATGGCCAGTGAAAGGCGAAATTTTTTTCCGAAATATATTTTCACATCCTGCACCACAACAACTATGCATTTTGAACGAAGCCCCTAAACTACGTATATGAGTATATGTGACAGCACATAGAGAAAGGGACCTAAGGGTAAAAAAATCCATTTTCATTTTTTTTTCTTTTTTTAATGTGGACAACATCTGAGCATCGAATGAGACCGATCGCATGCCCCAAAAGTGCTCCCTCCCAGAGATATGCGCGTTTTATGAAAGTGAAGTCGACGATTCTAAGCGCAAATAGAAAGGGGCTTAATCTTTAAAATGGCTCTCCTGAACAAATCTGGTTTTGAACCTTAGGTCCCTTTCTATTTTGCGCATCACATATATTAATTATGTCCTAAAACATCTTATTAAGAAACAGGTGAGGGAAACTTCTCTTAAATATTAAACTCATTGACTGGATCTACTGTTAAATGCAGGATCCGAAAGGCCAATGCATTTCATAGAGATGTTTTTATATGGCTTAAAGATGAATATTTTACTGGTAAAGTCGCCGACATATACGAGGAGCAAAACCAGTAGCTAAAAACTTTTATACTTAGTAGGGACATAAATACTGTTACAACATTGAACACGCCCATTTCAATAGTAGAACTGAACATACCCAGTTAATGTCATATGGGTTTTGAAAGCTAACCTCAATAGCGTTAGTCTGTAATGGGATTTTTAAATTGTTTCAACTTTCATCATGGAGTGTTCAGATAATGAGAGCCGTATCGCTGTAATAGCGCTTTTCAAGTGTGAAATGAAAAAACGGCACACAAGTTGACATAGTCAACTAAACTCTTTTTACAACACACACACACGTGTTGAAAAAGAAATCTATTGATGGCTCTCGATGTGGAGTCTCTTTAGAGGTGGCAAGAGTGAGTTGTATTTTCGTGGGCAATTGTGTGAAGAAAACTTGAAAAGTAAGGTTTAAAACAGTAGTTCTCATTCGTTTGGGGAGAGCCTGGCCTTATAGAGTTCGGTTTTACTTTCAACAATTGCAGCAAGGCTTTCTGAAGAGGGTTGTCACGGACCCGAAATCATGATAAAAGTAGTGTGCAGCCACGAAAATCAATGTCACTTTGCCATTTTGTTAAAAACATGTCTTCTATTTAAATATAGAAGCAAGAGGTCTTGAGCCGGTTTAATCCCTGTTCAATGTGAAAAAGCGATATTTTCAAAACGCTCCGGCCACTAGGGATTAGCCGCATGTTCGTCTACCGATGCATAAAACTGTTTGAGGAGGCTGGAGATATAAAAGACCGCCACCGGTCGGGCCGCCCACGCTCTGTTCGAACACCGCATGTCATCAAAGCCGTTAAATCAAGAATTCACAAAAATACGCTCCGAAAACAGAAAAACATGGCCCGTGAGATGAATATCACGCAAAAGTCCATGAGTCGAATCATTAAAAAATACTTGGGACTTGGGGCTTTCAAACGACGTACCGCACATTTATTGACTGCAGGTTTAAAAAAAATAGGATGGAAAAATGCAAACGTCTTTTGGTGAAGCACGCTGATAACTTGCATAGAAAAATTTTGTTCACCGATGAAAAAAATTTTACCGTTCAGGAAAAATTTAACAAGCAAAATTATAGAATGTATGCGCGGTCATCTAAGGAAGCATCTGAACTCGTCCCAAGGGTGTAAAAGGGTCATCACCCAGCTTCAGTCATGGTTTGGTGGGGTGTCTCTTACGACGGGGTCACTGACCTGCATTTCTGCGAACAAGGAGTCAAAACAAAGACCAAAGCTGAACAAGAAACCGTTTTGGGAGCTGTTGTGAAGCCTCTTAACAATTCCCTGTTCCAAAACCAGCCATGGACTTTCCAGCAGGAGTCTGCGCCGGCCCCTAAGGCTAAAACGTCTTAGGCCTGGCTTCGAAACAATTTGCCAGCGTTCATTTCCTCTGAAGAATGGCCCTCAGGCAGTCCAGATTTGAACCCATTGGATTACAAATTGTGGACGGCTTTAGAGGACAAGGTTTGTCAGAAAAGATACCCCAACATTGGATCTCGTAAGACTGCTTTGGTTCGAGCTGTGGCCAATTTTCCAATGGACGAGGTTCGTGCAGCTATTGGCGATTGGCCAGTGCGACTTAAGTAAGGCGTGTGTAAAGGCAAAAAGCGGACTTTTCGAATAAGTAGATTATTTTTGGATACAATATACATCAGTAAATATATTAATAAATATTTGGTCCAAAAACATTCAGTACTTTTTATTTTACAGCATAAAACGTGTGTAACAGTATTTATGTCCTTACTAAGTATATCTTATTATTCGAAAAGCACTAACCTCTTGATAATCTTAAATTTAGTGTTTCATGATGTTGCGATCGAAACGGAATGCCTTGTGAGAGTACACCTATTATGGAAGATCTAAAAATTCACTTATCACGAAAAATATGTTTCCCAATGTGTCCACCTAATCACGTACTTATAGAATGAGTCTCCCATAAATGCGGAACCTTTAAAAAAAAGCTTTGTGCATTGCTGAGTATAATTTGTTCGCTAGAATTTAGATCAACTTTTAGTCGCTGCAGAGCTTAACCTTTAAACATATATGTTAACGGTTTCAATTCGTTTGTCAATCGGGTAGTGTGGATGGACGAGGTTGTGTGATCTTCAGCCACACTTTCAGCAACTGCAGTAAGATTCTCAAAAGACCACGCGGTTTAGCATCTTACAGTGACTGCTCGATCAGCAGCCTATCCGTTATGTCCCCTTAAATTGTCATGAAGTTAAGTAGCTTGCGACATGTTGGTTGAACATAATACAAAATTTGGACAGCTGCTGGAAATCGTTTAAAATCATTGGAAATCATTTAAAAGTAGAAGTTGTATAAAATTAAGTTCGTTAAAAAGATAATAATACAAGTTCGCTAATAAGATAACACTGTGGAACAAATTTTGGTTAGCAAAAGTTAGGTCGATTCTGAGAGTGAGAGGTGAAAATATAGGCTAAATTAGAAGACCCGTATCGCGGCGTTTGTTTATGTTAGTTCGAATTTTTTTTAATCGAACTTTGCAGTCAATTGCCGGTTTTCAGCACATTGTTTATATGGTTTTTTGGCTATAACTCGTCGACTAATAGATATTTTTCAATCTGTAAAAGCCAAATTATTGCTAGAGACCTGTCCAACAATTAAATATTTAAAAAAATGATTTAGAAATTTTTATGGAAGCAAAATGTTCAAAAAATTATTTTTATTTAATGCTTTATGAAAATATTTTCCACAAAACTACGTCTTTATTTGCTTTCTGTTTGATCTAAAATATTGTTCTCAGTTTCTTCAATAAATTTCATTTGAAAAGAAAACAATAATAATACTAAACTTGCGTTTTCCAGCTTAATATTAATTTAATATTAATTTTTTATGTATCAATTTTGTTCAGTGTTGGTTTTGAAGAAACATTGAAAAAGAAATTATAAAAATATGTAAAAAAAAATATAATTTTGAAATGTTAGTTATGAAAAGTTTTAGTAAAAAAATTAAATAAATTAAATCAATGATTTGGCCAGTTGCCGTTGAGCAGGCGGCTGTGGATCAACATGGTATTCTAAGAAGAAATGAATGGATATAGCAGCGGCAGTTGTATTACTGATATCTGTTTGAAGATCAGTACTTCGGTATGTTTGTACTGGAACGAATTCTGAGTGCGGTAAAGGTAATTGGACACTTGGACTGCTACATAAGTTTTATTCGTTGCTTTCCTTCTAATCAAAGTTTTATGGTAGTTGATACATCCATAGCAATTTTCTTCTTTCGATTCGCATAAGAGTTGAATAGCTATTAAAGCAAACTTTTTTAGTGGCATAGTTTACGTCAGTGATGAACTCATGCGAGAAATATTGTTTATAGGCTTCCAAAAAAAATCACTCGCATTGCCACATTTTTCATCGCTTGCTATGGAACGTCCACAAACATTGCAAAAATGGTCCATTTTCTATTTTGGTTCCGACATTTTAAATACAATATATAGTATACAATGTTTTTTTTGTTATTTTTATGAAACCGATGCATTTAACTTAAATCACTTACAAAATGAAATAAGTTCCAACAAAATCAATAGCGTATTTTATCATGACCGAGCGAAAATTAAAAGACTTCGCTTCGGCTGAGTTTCGAGTCTTAACTGAATCTTTATTTTTGAAATTAGTTCGCTTGTACGAAATAAAAAAAATCGCTACCTGTTGTTTAAAACAAAAAAAAGTTATTTTGCTAATTCCTAATTCTTGGACTTCCATTTTAATTACTTCGACCTCTTTTTCTTTTTCAATGTTTCTTCAAAACCAACACAAAATTGATACATAAACAAGTAAGTAAGTGCTATAGTCGGGCGTGGCCGACTCTATGATACCCGCACCACTATAAATGTGATTAAGTCTCCTGTTAATCGAAAGCACTCGTCGCTATTTCTATCTGTATCTATCACGCAAGCACTAAGCCTTTATACCCCATACCACTATGTGGTGAGGGTATAACAATTATAGTTGGTCCACATTTTCATACCTTGTTTTCGGACCCTGTGCCCTCCCACGGACGAGATAAATCATTTGGCTTGACATATTTAAAGTCCTGAGGCAATTCCCTGTCATTTGAGGGGTCACACTAAAAAAAACACACTAAAAAAAAATCCGTGTAAACCGAAACTTTTGGACCCTCCTAATGGACCCTGGGGCCCAAACAGGTCGAATTTTTTTCTGTATTTAAAATTGTAAGATAATTTCCTTTCATTTAAGGGGTCACACTTATATTTAAAATCATGGGTCCATTTTTTGGGTTCTGAAGGCCCCGTAGGTCCGAGAGGCGGGTCCAACTATTTTTTTTACATTTTGTGGTCAGTTCTACATCGAATGGCATATTTTTTTAATTTGTTGACCAATACACGCGACATCAACTGGATTTGGACCAAATCCGGGAGTTCCTTTGTATGGGGGGTCTATCAGAAAGTGCTCCGATTTGGACCAAATTCAATAGCGTCCGTCCTTGTCCCAATATATTACCACATCAAGATCGGTGCATAAATGCGACCTGTACTTTGATTACAAGAATAGATGGACATCTTTACATCCAGCCAGCCAGCCGCCCAGCCAGCCAGACAGACATGGCTAGATCGACTCAAAATGTAATTCTGAGCAACTTTCTCTCTGGTCTCGGTATTCTAACTCGATTCCTTCGATGTGTTACAAACGCAAGCACTAAGCCATTATACCCCATACCACTATGTGGTGCGGGTATAAAAATGGGATGTTAATTAATATTAAGCTGGAAAACCCAAGTTTTGTATTATGATTGTTTTCTTTTCAAATAAAATTTATTAAAGATACTGAGAAGCATGTTACAGATCAAACAGAAAGCAAAAAAGACTTAGTTTTGTGGGAAATATTTTCTAAAAGCAGGAAAAAAATAAGTTTTCCAACATTTTGCTTCATAAGACCACAAAAATTTTCTAAATCAATTTTTTAAAAAAATTTAATTTTTGGCAGGTCTGTAGCATTAATATGGCTTTTACAGATTGAAAAAAATTCAATAAGTCGACAAGTTATAGCCAAAAAAAAAACATATAAGCAATATGCTGAAAATCGGCATTTGACTGCAAAGTTCGAAGGTCCATAAAAAACAAACGCCGCAATACGGGTCTTCTAATTTAGCCTATATTTTCACTCTCAGAATCGACCTAACTTTTGCAACCTGAATTTGTTCCACAGTGTAATAATACAAACAACACCTAGTGAATAACTATGCATCCTTCAATAAATCACTTCCTGTATCTTTTTTTAAGGTATGTTTTTTTTTTTAATGGAAGAGCAATCAACAATTTTGAGTATCCGTTTTCGAAACATATCATGTGTTTCCAGGTCTTTGTCGAACCCATTTTCCATACTACCCTCATACTCAACAACTATGCAATCATTCACTTGTCTATCAAAATTTTTGCATTTTTTTGTGTTCCGCAAATTTTAAAATTCAAACGCACATTAAGGAACACCGATCTATTGACTCAAAATACGATGATTCATGAATACCAAGCAGAACAAATGAGATAATATTAAAATATGTTTATGGCGAGATTGGAATGATCGAGCGTAGAATGCGACAGTAGCTAGACACACACAGTGCTTTAAGCTTTGCTCAAATTAAGCTTTAAAATACTCTTAGTTAAGAGAGTAGGTAAGTAGAAACAGTTGTTGAAAAAGAGCAACAAAGAGAAATGATGGCGACGTTTGTTTAGGCGAAAGAGAGATTACGAATCGACAATGACAAAGTATTTAAATAATTTAATAAAGTGTCCAAGATTGCGGTGGCTGTCTTCTATAAGAATGTGACATGTTGTGGAATGTCAATATTTGGGTTATTCATATATGGGCCTAAAAACAGTAGATATATTAAAGTAATGTGTGTAACACAGATATTGTGATCGCAATGGGATAATTTTCGAAAACGGTCCCAGTATAATGTCAGCATTATACTAATTCAGAGTATCCAAAAAACCGGGACTTTCAGAAAACCGGCATTTCAGGTTTTTTTCAAACCCGTGTTTTGAAAAATCCTACTCTGTCGGGTATTAACAGACACTCCGGTTTTACACTTTTGCCTATGAACATAAAATATTTTCCGAGTCAGAAGTAACGGTCCCCTGAAACAGCTCTTAATTTAACCATATTTTAAAAATAAAGTCATATTTGAATTTGTGTTTTTGGTATCCATATGTTCATGATTTAATTGGGCAGATCTTCGGCAAAGGGACTCAGATTTAGCCAAAATTCAAAAATATCAAAAAATAGGCTATGGCTACACTCAAAAAAATGTGAACCAAGAGACAAGTAAAAATGAACTAGTTTATTTTTGATTCTAGTTTATTTTTACTTTATAAAACAATTTTTTTCCTCATGGAAAATTATTTTTGTCCTCAAATCAATAACGTTTTTACATAATGTAAGAAAAAAATTTACTACAAGCTAGTGCAATTGAACTAAGACCGAGGAAATTTGAAAATGAACCATGTACATTTTTCTTTGAAATTAGGACATGGTTATTGATGCCAGTTCAACATACATAAATAATAAAGCAGACAAAATCATATATATATATGACTCGAATCGGTCCAAATTAGTTGTTTGCCACTAAAATACACCACAACAAATTTTATTGAAATCGAAATTAAAATGGATTTCTAGAGCTGTTGTATTTTATATCGGAAGATATCTTTTTTTGTATGACCCATTTTTATCTAAGCTGATTACACTAGTTTACAGCCATTTTGGTCCTGAGTTCCTAATATTTTTTCTATAGATTTTGGCCACCAAAACATGAAAATGAATTTTAAAAAAATTGTTTTTCTCGAGAATGTCCAAACTTTATGCTGCATTTATTTTTATATTATTATTTATATATTTTTATATTATTATTTATATATTTTTATATTATTATTTATATATTTTTATATTATTGTTTATAAAGAGTGATCCATCTAGAGGTATTTTTTCAAAACAAAAAAATATAAAAATTCAAATCAAGTGTGGAATCTTTATACTTATAGGTAATTTGAAAGGACATTTTATGGCATTTATTTTTTGAATATTGTTTCCTTTAAATGTTGGCCGCAACTACGCCTCAGGATGTCCATTCCGAGGGTCTAATATTGAATAACTCGTTCGAGCATTTCGACCGGTTTGGCTTTAATGACACGCGTAATGTTGGCTTTCAAAACCTGAATCGTAGCTGGTTTGTCAGCATAGACTTCGGACTTTACGTAACCCACAAGAAAAATATCTAAAGGTGTGATATCACTTGATCTTGATCTCTTAATAGATCAATGGTTTAAGCAGCACTATGGCAAGTGGCACCGTTCTGTTTAAACCAAATGTCGTCAAGATTACGGTCTTCATTTTTAGGAAGCAAAAAGTCCGATATCAAGGCGCGACAGCGAGCTTCATTCACGGTTACGTTCCGGCCATCATCATTTTTGAAAAAGTATGCACCGATAATTCCACCAGCTTATAAACCGCACCAAACCGTGGTCACCACTTGAACCTCTTCTTGTTGCTCTTCAGCTTAAATGCGGCAAGTTTGTTTATTGACTTTGCCGTTGAGCAAGAAATGGGCATCATCACTGAACAAAATTTTGGTCGAAGCAGCGAATCTTCCTGTTTCTCACCGAACGCTCATTTCCATGATACAGTTGCCAACATTTGAAGGTAATTATTTTCAAAAAATAAATGCCATAAAATTTCCTTTCAAATTACCAATAAAGATTCCACACTTGATTTGAAATTTTATATTTTTTTGTTCTGAAAAAATACCTCTAGATGGATCACCTTTATAATTTTTTTTCAATTTAAAATCGTGATTTTTCCCAAAAAAAAACTAATTTTTTAAATTTCCTTTCATTTGAATTTACTCTTGATCAAATCGGTAATAGCGTTTGGGAGTTATGGTCCAAAAACCTGAGACATCTCATAAAAAAAATCCAAACATGCTTTCTTGAAAAATAATCAGAGGAAAATTTTTAAAATTCATTTTCGTGTTTAGAAGACCAAAATCTATAGGAAAAAAATATTCAAAACTCGACCAGGAAAAAATCATAATTTGTACACAATTGTTACGGATGGATCAAATGAACTACGAGTATATCCAATTTCATTAATATTGGATTACTTTGTGGCTTCTAGAGCTAAAGACATAAAACCGGTTAAACATATGCGTGGCGGTGATATCAAAATTTTAGCCGATTTTCAAAATAGTCAACAGCCTTTATCCAACTAACTATTGTAAATCTCATGAAGATCGGACAACAATTGTGACCTGTAGTTTGAAAACAAGCTTAAGAAAGACAGCAGACGAACGGATGGACGGACAGACAGATATCGTAAAATCGAATCATCTGGCGATTCTTAGTCGAGCGGTACACTTAAAGGTGGGCTTTGCTAAACTATTCTGATATTTACGTATTTACAACAGCAACAAAAACGGAAAACCCGACTAGCTATTTGTGAGCAACCGAATGTCGGGTTTGGACTTAAAAACCGGACTGTCGGTTTCTGGTTTTGGTTTTGGACAACTTACAAGTCAGTAATAACTAGGCATCGGAAAGTAATGCAATTTTTAAAATCAGTCCTATTGAAGTCAAATTTTGTATATGGTCTAATTGTAAGTCTGCATATTTCATATCTGCAGTTTTTATGTAAAAATATGCAGGGGAATATGCACTGAAAATGCAATTACGAAATTGCATATGTACAAAAAAATTAAACATAGGCAATTGTTTAAGCAATTTAAAATTACAAAATCATATTTATTTGTCAATTTTTATTCATATTAACTAAATTCGACTTTGGTAAGATATATTATTGTCTGTAATTTTCACTGCAGTATACAAAAATAATCTATTCCATTGTCAGATTTTAGCGCATTCCCGAAAAAACCATACGAGATAAAGAAAATATTCTTTCTTACTGAATATTCTCAATTCGATACTCGTATCTTTTATTGTCTGAATAATCTCGAATAGCAAGACAATTTTTTTAGATTCCAAATATATATAACATAGATAACAAACGATATTTATAATTTGCGGTTACAATGTCTTACGATTGCTCGAGTCCCGATATCACTTATTTCTATATTTGAATAAATCCATAATTATGTTTGAGTATTACTCATTACCCGAGTAATTCACTAGAAATGTTTTTAAAAATGTAAACAATAAATAAAACAAAGTACTCGTACATCTTCTTTTTAATTAAACGGCTAAGGTTGACGAGACAGTCTCATAAAAACTGGGAAAAGGTTGAATTTTGGCAGGACCATCTATGCGGTATCCTACAATGCCCCTCACGTTTGTCAGGTATAAGAGCAAGGTCTGTCTGAATATGAAGTATATCTTTTAGAGCGAGTAGTACATAATTCCAAGGGGCTGTATGATACTAAAATCCGAAGTTTTAAATAGGTTTAGTTGAAGGTCGCGCACTGTGCTTTATTTGGGCTAGAAGTGTAAATTCTAAAGTGTCAAAGCTTCGCATCGGAAGGGACTTTTGAAAACATGGAACGATGTAGCTTAGATTTTACAATATTGGTCGTAGATTTTTCGTAACACTCCCAATAAGCACATCGGATCCGAATCTGATCCGAATCGGATCCGACTTCTCTGATTTGGTTTCGAGAACGGGTCCGATTTCGGTCCGAGGTCGGACACGAGAACGGGAGCAATTCCCTCTTCGATATCGGACCGAGAATTGAGTCCGATTTCGAAATGATATCGGACCCGAAATCAAAACGATGTCGGATCCAACATCGAAGTGAGTTCGGATCCGATTTAGATATGAGTTCGGACCCGAACTCAAAACGATGTCGGATCCGAAAACGAAATGAATTCTGATCCGTTGCCGAAACGATTTTTGATCCTGCATAATTTAGCATAAAATAATAAGGCGAAACAAATTTAATTTTTACGCATTTATTTATAGCATAGGTAAGTATAAACGATTACTTTACGATAATATTACTTTACGATAATATTTTTTCATTGTTATATTTTGTTTTTTTCGTAAATCTGTCCATTGCATATTGGAAGTATTTTTTGCTCCGCTGGTCCATTACTTCCAAGGGCTCGTGAGGATTT
The DNA here is from genome assembly GCA_963513945.1 of Hydrotaea diabolus. Classification (NCBI taxonomy): domain Eukaryota; kingdom Metazoa; phylum Arthropoda; class Insecta; order Diptera; family Muscidae; genus Hydrotaea; species Hydrotaea diabolus. The sequence goes on from OY740717.1 coordinate 163,611,656, forward strand.
TATTGAGTTTGAAGATTTGCCCAATGAGCACAACATATTACATATAAAAAAGGTTTTCAAAATTAAATAGACAAACGAATTGTATTTTGTACCACTTATACACTAATATGATGTCTGTTACATATGAGTCATATACTTATTAATATATTAAATTTTAATGTCATATTACTTTTCATCTAATTGTTGCTTATTTCACCACATATATACTAAGTAATAAATTCAAAATAATAAATAAATTCATTAATAAATATAAAAATAAAACTCCAAATTTTTACTGCAAACCTGAATCGAAAGCGGAATCCGACATCTCGGACTCAAATCGGATCCGAATCGGAACAGAGAAAGCGGAGTCTGTCATATCGGACTCAAATCGGATCCGAATCGGAACAGAGAAAGCGGAGTCCGACATCTCGGACTCAAATCGGATCCGAATCGGAACAGAGAAAGCGGAGTCTGTCATATCGGACTCAAATCGGATCCGAATCGGAACAGAGAAAGTGGAGTCCGACATCTCGGACTCAAATCGGAACAGAGAAAGCGGAGTCTGTCATATTGGACTCAAATCGGATCCGAATCGGAACAGAGAAAGCGGAGTCCGACATCTCGGACTCAAATCGGATCCGAATCGGAACAGAGAAAGCGGAGTCCGTCATATCGGACTCAAATCGGATCCGAATCGGAACAGAGAAAGCGGAGTCCGACATCTCGGACTCAAATCGGATCCGAATCGGAACAGAGAAAGCGGAGTCCGTCATATCGGACTCAAATCGGATCCGAATCGGAACAGAGAAAGCGGAGTCCGACATCTCGGACTCAAATCGGATCCGAATCGGAACAGAGAAAGCGGAGTCCGTCATATCGGACTCAAATCGGATCCGAATCGGATCCGAGTCCGACTTTGTGCTTATTGGGACAGTATTCTAAATTTGAGTATGATCGAAATTTAATGTATCTAGAGCGGCAGATCCACAATGGGGAGGGACCTTTATGTAGGACATATACGAAAACATAAACCGATTCGGTTCTATTTTACCAGGGTAACTTACATAGCCAACGAAACAATGGCTCTTTTGCGAGAGAAATTTAACTGCCGTATAATCTTGCTATGTTAACTGGCCGCAACGATCATGTGATTTGACACCGTTAGATATTTAAAAAAAGGAACAATTCAAGAGCTGAAGAATGAGATAGTTCGGCTTATTAACGACATTGAACCTCCTTTATGTCTCAGTCATTAAAAATATGGACCACCGAATTGAGGTATGCTACCGAGCATTTGGCCGATACGAGGGCATTTCAATAATGTCGTGACTAGTAAAATTTCCCTTGTAGTTATGTATATGAAATGCAACACTGCCCTCATCAAGTACCATTTCTTAATAGACTACTGTCATATTTTGAGAGAGTTCCGTCATCTAGTTTGTGTTTAACAGCTGTTCGAAACATACAACCTCGTTGATTTTGTTTAAAATGGAAAAAGTGAATTTCGAGTGCTCATTAAACATAATTTTTTTCGGAAAAAAAACTGACAATCAAACCAAGGAAAAGCTTGATAAATGATATGGGGACTCTGCACCATCGCCTTAAATGGTGAAAAAGCGTTTTACTGACTTTCGTTGTGGTCGCACAAGTACAAATGACGCTGAACGTTCTGGGCGGCCAATTGAGGTCAATACGCCCGAAAATGTCGAAAAAATCCACGATATAGTGTTGGCCGATCGACGATTAAAAGGGCATGAGATTGTTGATGCCATACGCATTTCATTTGGAAGTGTGGTTTCGATTTTACATGATCAGTTAGGTTTGAGAAAGTTGCCTGCAAGATTGGTGCCGCGTTTGCTCTCAATTGACCGTAAACGTAATCGTGTGACAACTTCAAAGTATTCTTTGGAGTTGTTTAGGCGCAATTCAAATGAGTTTTTGTTGCGTTTTGTAACTGTGGAAAAAACATGGATCTATTACGAGTACAACACTCCGGAGGGCAAGCAGCAGTCTACTTAGTAGGGACATAAATACTGTTACAACATTGAATAGTAGAACTGAATATACCCCGTTAATGTCATATGGGTTTTGAAAGCTAACCTCAATAGCGTTAGTCTGTAACGGTATTTTAAAATTGTTTCAACTTTCATAATGGAGTGGTCAGATAATGAGAACCGTATCGCTGTAATATCGCTTTTCAAGTGTGAAATGAAAAAAGCGATATTTTCAAAACGCTCCGGTCACTAGGGATTAGCCGCATGTTTGTCTACCGATGCATTAAACTGTTTGAGGAGGCTGGAAATGTAAAAGACCGCCACCGGTCGGGCCGCCCACGCTCTGTTCGAACGCATGTCATCAAAGTCGTTAAATCAAGAATTCACAGAAATCCACTCCGAAAACAGAAAATCATGGCCCGTGAATGAATATCACGCAAAAGTCCTTGAGTCGAATCATTAAAAAAGACTTGGGACTTGGTGCTTTCAAACGACGTACCGGACATTTATCGACTGCAGCTTGAAAAATGCAAAAGTCTTTTGGTGAAGCACGCTGATAACTTGCACAGAAAAATTTTGTTCACCGATAAAAAAATGTTTACCGTTTAGGAAAAATTTAACAAGCAAAATGTGTATGGGCGGTCATCTAAGGAAGCATCTGACCTGATCCCAAGGGTGGGAAAGTGTCATCACCCAGCTTCAGTCATGGTTTGGTGGGGTGTCTCTTACGATGGGGTCACTGACCTGCATTTCTGCGAACAAGGCGTCAAAACATCGGGCAAAGTTTACCAAGAAACCGTTTTGGAAGCTGTTGGGAAGCCACTTAATAATTCCCTGTTCCAAAACCAGCCTTGGACTTTCCAGGAGGATTCTGCGCCCAGGCCTGGCTTCGAAACAATTTGCCAGCGTTCATTTCCTCTGAAGAATGGCCCTCAGGCAGTCCAGATTTAAACCCATTGAATTTCAAATTGTGGACGGTTTTAGAGGACAAGGTTTTTCACAAAAGATACCCCAACATTGGACCTCTTAAGACTGCTTTGGTTCGAGCTTTGGCCAATTTTCCAATGGTCCAATGGAGGTTCGTGCAGCTATTGACGATTGGCCAGTGCGACTTAAGGCGTGTGTAAAGGCAAAAGGCGGACATTTCGAATAAGAAGATTCTTTTTGGATACAATATACATCAATATATGTATTAAAAAATATTTGGTCCAAAAACAATCAGTACTTTTTATTTTACAGTGCTTATGTCCCTGATGGGTTTCTCCGGGTGAACCGGCTCCGAAGAAGGCGAAGGTGACTTTGTCGGCCAAAAAGGTGATGGGAACAGTTTTTTGGGATGCACGATTACCTTCTAAAGGGAAAAACAATAAACAACGAATATTTTGACAACTTAACGGACCGATTTAACGAGGATTTAAAGAAAAACGTCCAAGATAATGCACGGCTGCACACGCGTGCAGTCTGAATGGCAAAATTGCATGAATTGTGTTACAAATTGGTACTTCATCCGGCAGGTACCAAAAGGCGATTATGTTGAAAAATATTTTTTTTTTGCAAAAAAAAAAACTGTTTTATTCGAAAAGTCACGGAATTATTTATATGTCCTCGTATTTTATTTCACATAAAATATTCATAGATCCGTCTATCATTATAAAAAATGTTAAGATAATTGTCCGAAAACTTTTTGTTTTATTTTCAAACATCATGCCTTTATGTTTGTTTGGAATATATAGGTAGACAGAAAAATCACAAACATGATAAACATATCTGTGGAAGCTATATTTAAATCTAAACCAATTTTCTCCAATTTCAATAGCGGGCTGTCCTTGGCCCAAAAAACTTACTTGTACCAAATTTCATGAAGATCGATCAGCAATTGCGATTTTTAGTTTCACAAGAAGCTTTAGATAGACAGCAGAAGGATGGGGGATTGATAAACAGATATCATTAAATCGCATCAACTAGTTATGCTGAGTCTGTCGGTACCCCTGAAGTAGGGTCTCCCTCAAAAACTAGTTATGTATTCCCAACTTAAAATTATGAATTTTCTTTGATTTTACATTGAACAACAAAAAAAAACCGTAAAACTCGACAGCAAAAAACCAGGTCGGGTTAGGTTAATTTTAAGAAACCGTCGGGTTTGGACATAAAATCCAGAACGTCGGTTTTGGAGAACATAGTCCTACCGAATTCTTCTCATTTTTATTTATTTTGATTTGTGATAAGGAAACAGAAAATTTCTTTAACCAAATGATTTTACTAGGAAGTATTTCAATTGATATGTGATATTTTTTGAATAGCATAACTTAACATAAGATTGTCGTAACAGGGGTCAAGACTAAGTACAAATGTACGATGACAACATAAAACAATACGAGGTGTGCCACAATATCTTCCTGCTACACAACATTTTTAATTACAAATCTGATCTGCAAAAATACACAATCAAAATAAACATTTATGTAAAAGCTTCTACTAAATTAAAGCTTTCGGATTTGCTTTGTATATTAAAAAAATTCTCTTAAACAAATTTGCTGGCTTCGAAGAAATTTCTCTCTTAATATCAGCTATCTGTTCAAAGGAATATAAAAATCGTTTTAGAACTGCTGAGGCTAACAGTCAGTGCAAACTTTTCAAAACGGCAACAATAACAATTTGTAAATAATTTTCGAAATATTTGTAAAAGATCGTTGGAAATTCATTCTATAACATAAAATCCATAAAACGGGTGTAAGTGCATTACTGATGTGTGTTAATAATTCAATTAAAAAAAATAACTCAATATGGTTCAATATTTCCGAATTTAAAAGTTTACAAAAAAATTCAATAAACGTACAGAAAACGGAATTAATGAGTAGCTAGTTCGAAGCCGATCTTATAACAAAAACACTTGATTGAAAAAGGCACTGTTGACAAATCGAAGCATATTTTTATAATACTTAGTAAGGACATAAATACTGTAACACACGTTTTATGCTGTAAAATAAAAAGTACTGAATGTTTTTGGACCAAATATTTTTTAATATAATTATTGATGTATATTGTATCCAAAAAGAATCTACTTATTCGAAATGTCCGCCTTTTGCCTTTACACACGCCTTAAGTCGCACTGGCCAATCATTAATAGCTGCACGAACCACGTCCATTGGAAAATTGGCCACAGCTCGAACCAAAGCAGTGTTAAGAGATCCAATGTTGGGGTATCTTTTGTGACAAACCTTGTCCTCTAAAACCGTCCACAATTTGTAATCCAATCGGTTCAAATCTAGACTGCCTGAGGGCTATTCTTCAGAGGAAATGAACGCTGGCAAATTGTTTCGAAGCCAGGCCTGGGACGTTTTGCATTATGGGCCGGCGCAGAATCCTGCTGGAAAGGGGAATTGTTAAAAGGCTTCACAACAGCTTCCAAAACGGTTTCTTGGTAAACTTTGACCGATGTTTTGATTCCTTGTTCGCAGAAATACAGGAAGCCCATGGCTGGTTTTGAAACAGGGAATTGTTAAGAGGTTTCACAACAGCTTCCAAAACGGTTTCTTGGTAAACTTTGGCCGATGTTTAGATTCCTTGTTCGCAGAAATGCAGGTCAGTGACCCCATCGTAAGAGACACCCCGCCAAACCATGACTGAAGCTGGGTGGTGAACCTTTTCCACCCTTGGGATCAGTTCAGATGCTTCCTAAGATGACCGCGCATACACCCTATCATTTTGCTTGTTAAATTTTTCCTGAACGGTAAAAATTTTTTCATCGGTGAACAAAATTTTTTTGTGCAAGTTATCAGCGTGCTTCACCAAAAGACGTTTGCATTTTTCAATCCTATTTTTTCTTAAAGCTGCAGTCAATAAATGTCCGGTACGTCGTTTAAAAGCCCCAAGTCCCATGTCTTCTTTAATGATTTGACTCATAGACTTTTGCGTGATATTCATCTCACGGGCCACGATTTTCTGTTTTCAAAGCTGATTTCTGTGAATTCTTGATTTAACGGCTTTGATGACATGCGGTGTTCGCACAGAGCGTGGGCGTCCCGACCGGTGGCGGTCTTTTACATCTCCAGTCTCCTCAAACAGTTTAATGCATCGGTAGACGAACATGCGACTAATACCTAGTGGCCGGAGCGTTTTTAAAATATCGCTTTTTTCATTTCACACTTGAAAAGTGCTATTACAGCGATACGGTTCTCATTATCTGACCACTCCATGATGAAAGTTCAAAACAATTTTAAAATCCCGTTACAGACTAAAGCTATTGTGGTTAGCTTTTAAACCCCATATAACATTAACGGGGTATGTTCAGTTTTACTATTGAAATGGGTGTGTTCAATGTTGTAACAGTACTTATGACCCTACTAAGTACTTTGTACAAATGGTCGAATATTTTTAAAACTTGTGATTTTTTCTTTTTGTTCCTTTGCAACTTTCACTGTTGTTATCTGACATTTTAGTTTGGGCATAATTGTATTATCAAGCACCGTACAAAGGGTCCAATTACTATTTTTTAAAGCAAAATGTACACATTTGAATTGAATTATTTTCATAAGGATGAAAGCCTGTGCATTTGTAAAAACCGCATTGAGTTTTTGGAAAAATACGCCTGCGCTCGATTGGAAACAATTGCAGTTTATCAAAGAAAAACTACGGGGCGCACCAAAAGTTCAATTCGATTATTTTCTTTTTTAAAAAATATTATGTAATGAAAAAAAACAAAAAAAAAAAATTAATGGTAAAAAAAAAATTACATTATTTGTGAAAAAAATCTCAGTAAAATGAAAACCGTTTTCCATAACGCAAAAATGTGCTCTTTTTATAACATTTTTCATATATTTTTTGAGTGTTTCTTGTGATAAACGATCAATTTCTTCATGAATGAGTTGCTGCAAGGTTTTGGGCTCATTCACATAAACTTTGTCTCTGAGATAGCCCCACAATAAAAAATCTGGTGCAGAATTTATTTTAGAATTTATCCAATTTGGAAATTGTTGTTGTCTCAATAACTTCATCGTTGAAACCATATGTTGGCGTTTAACCCATTCCTGCCTAATGGATATTTAAATACTCAAGAAAGTGTTGGTAGATAAATAAGTTTAGCGTTGGCCAGGTGAGCGATATCGCTGTAATTTTTTTTTTTTTAAAAAGAGGAAAGATTTGGCTAAATTATTTTTTTTCTTTCAACTTCTATGGTCTTTTGGACATAAATTTCCAAATTTCATAAAAATCGAACGAGGCGATCTATGGGCATGCAGTAACGGGTTAATGGCAATTGCGGAAATAACAAATTTGGAAGCATTAATCTGTTACGTTATCCGTTGATTCTTTGACTTACACCTTGATCGTTTTCAAATACAGGGTGGACCAATTGGGACATTTTTCTTTGAAAATTAGGAAGGATCCGCCGTTACCGCCAACAGTGAGCGTTATCGCGCCATGCTTAATGATTTTTTTTTCCAAAAAAAATTAAAATAATGATATGAACGGCACTTGGTTTTAAGAACACGGGCCACATGTAACACCGCCAACGCAACCATCGATATTTTAAGCACTGTTTTTAAAAATATTGAATAATCAGTCGTGATAATTGTGATGTCAATTGGCCGCCTCGGAGCTGTGATTTTAGCCCTTTGGGTTATTTACTGTGGGGAGCCATTAAGGATAAATGTTACGCAAAGCATCGATAGACAATTGAAGCGTTGAAACATGAAATCGAAATTGCCGTTGAAAAGATTCGACCCGAAACATTCAAGAATTTAGTGAAAAATTGTGTTGATAGGATGAGGTACTGGCTCGGCAGTACCTCATCGTACCTCGGCAGTTGTGGTAGTCATTTAAATGATATTGTGTTCCATTATTAAATGACAAAGTTCAACATTTCCAATAAAATCAGAAATTCGAAAAGATTATCAAGTCTTTCATTAAAAATTACCATTTTTTAACAAATTGATATCGTAACGTTTAAGATTTGTTTACGTAAAAAGTTTCTTAGCTGAAAAAATAATATAAATTTCGTAATTTATATCAAATATTTCTTGATTATAGCGAACATAATTTTCTTAGTGTAAGGATTTATTTCGCTTTTCCATCATTATACAAAATGCGTGTGAGGTAAAAAAATAATGGGTGATCCATCTCAAATCAAGTGTAGAATCTTTATTGGTAAAGTCAATAAACAAAATTGCCGCATTTCGGCAGAAGAGCAACAAGAAGAGGTTCAAGAGGTGCCGGTATACCAAGAGAAAACCACGGTTTGGTGCGGTTTATAAGCTGGTGGAATCATCGGTGCATATTTTTTTCAAAAATGGTGATGACCGGAACGTAACCGTGAATGGTGCTCGTGATCGATCCTTATGCTACCTGATATTGAAGCCCGTAATCTTGACGACACTTGGTTTCAACAGGACGGTGCCACTTGCCATGCAGCTGCTCAAACAATGAATCTATTGAGAGGTCATTTCTAAAAGCAGCTAATTTCACGTTTTGGACAGAGGAGTTGGCCGCCTAGATCGAGTGATATCACACCTTTAGACATTTTTCTTTGGGTTTACGTAAAGTCCAAAGTCTATACTTACAAACCAGCTACGATTCAGGTTTTGGAAGCCAACATTACGCGTCTCATTAAAGCCATACCGGTCGAAATGCTCGAACGAGTCATCCAAAATTGGACCCTCAGAATGGAAACCCTGAGGCGTAGTTGCGGCCAACATTTGAAGGTAATTATTTTCAAAAAATAAATGCCATAAAATGTCCTTTCAAATTACCAATAAAGATTCCACACTTGATTTGAATTTTTATATTTTTTGTTTTAAAAAAAATTCAAAAACTATCATCTGGTATGGCCAGCGCAGGGCCTATAGTCTGTATCTTCTAACCGAAGTGTTCCATGTCAAATCCCCGCAGTAGTTTATTTTTTTTTATTTCGATAATTTCTCAAAATATACTGTCTCACTCGCTCTCACACACAGACTATTTATTCTTGAGCCCGCGTATGCTTACAAATAAGCACTTTCCTCAAATGTCAGCAACATTTTAACGATATTCAAAACGAACCCGAAAAAATATAAGTGAAGTTTTTTGAATTCAACTTGGTCCAAATGTTACTTGGTAATGAAAGTTTTAGCTGAGAGCAAAAATTGGACAACATTTTGCACAAGTTTTGACTTTGGCTTATTTGATAAGTAGGTGGGCTGACTATGTGCCTACGAAACGCAATCTATGATGAAAGTTTTGTTAATGCCGTTTTGCTGGAAAATTATACTCTTGGGGTTTTAAGGTTTATATACCCTTAAAACCCTTAAAAGTATAATTTTTTTAATGTTTTTTTGTACAACTAGGCGTACACCATAAGGTCATCTCTCAAGTGAATTCTGGATATAACCCAGTGCTTCTAAATTCTAAGGAATAACTTTTTATTTAATTATTAATAAAAATTAAATTGAATATGGCTCTAATATTTGAAAATGATTCTGCAAATAGCATTGATATCTATGGATATACAAACAATTTATATAATTTAATGTATTTCTTTTTATTTTATTTTCATATTTGCACCATTCCCCCCACCCACACTTATGGGCACCAACACCACCCTTTAACTGCACTTTTTTATTTTAATACCCGAACAATTGGTTCTATTATGGCTGAAAACACACAACAAATTATTTTCGCAAAAAACATAAAAATAATGATTGTGCACCCTACCTCTGTAACTCTAACAACTGTGCCCCCATCACCACCATCACCACGTCTACCCTAACTATTGCACTTATGGCGCATGCTACACAATGCACCAAATAAACAGCACTCGACAGCTACGGAAAACAGTGTTGAAACAACGACATCCTTCTACGACCAGGACGACGAGGACAATAATACAATGTTGCCAACAACAACTGAAGATGTGACATTTGTTACAGACAATAGTCTTGCCGGCGGAGAGGAAGAGTTGAATGGCAACGAAAATAACAACGGAAACGGAAATAACGAATTTGAAACCAATATGTCGTCGTCGTCATCGTCGGTTGGTGAAAACGCCAACGATGACAATGTGGAAAATGTTGCCGATAACGATGATGATGCAGCAGCAATTGAAAATAATGAGGATACCGAGGAAGTGAATGACAACTTAAATGAATCATCGAGTGCTGCTGCTGCTGCTGCTGCTACTGCAGATGCGGATGCACAAGATGACTCGTCAAATGAATTCGAGGATATTGAAGATGTGCACGGTGCTGACGTTACGGGGGAAATTGTCAATTCGCATGCGAAACACTCCAATTATGCTGTCATACGCAACAAACAACGCGAAGACGCTTCCTCTTCAGATGATGACGACGACAACGAGGATGCCGTTGAAATGCATCCCACATTCAACGATGAATGGGGCAGCTTTAATGAGAAAGCTGGCACTGATATTAAGGAAAATAATGATTTCAGCAATGACATCGATGTCTATGACGTTGAACCAATTGATTTGTCCAATGATATTGCCGTCAATGATGCCCCTAATTTGCCCCTCAATCCCGATGCTGAATTCATCGATGTCTTTGGCGCCCGCCAGTCCATGGACGCGATGCCAAAGTTTGAAAAGTTATCCCTTAGTCAGGCGCCCGACGAGGAACATTTATCATCATTAAGTGGTGAAATGAAATAAACCGCAGCAAACCAAATGACATTTAGTAGATTATAAAACAAACAAAAAAAAATCGAAACGTCACCTAATGACTTGAAAGAAGAAGCAGCAGCAAATGCAAAGTTAAATATTTATTTTGTTTGTTTTTTTTTTCTTTTTTTTAACAATAGAGGCAACGAACAATGGCTTGCTGGCTTAACTGCTCACCCTCTCAAAATGAGTCATTAGGTTGGTTTTGAAAATTATAGTCATTTTGATAACGATAACACAACGATAATATAATTTATTTTCAATTATCGATAGTATTCTTTTAATTTACAATTTTAAATGCTTTAAGCTTCGAATAAAATTGTTTTCATCATTTCCTTTAATTTATATTTTGTGCATAAATCATTATCATCATCACTTTTTGTTCACAACATTCGACAACGTTTTGCAAATATTTTCTTTTGTAAATACCAAATAAAATTTCGATATACGATATTTTTTTGCAAATTATTTCTAAATATTTTAAACATACATTGTACATACAATGTATGTCTAAAAAGCCAATTATGTATTTTTCCCTGCTCATGCTACTCTCCATCACCACAAAAAATACTCACTTTTGATTTGTATGTATTTAGAAATATTTGTATGGCTTTATTTTAATTTTATATTGGAGTATTTTTTTTGTATCTCTCTTTCAGTTTGTTTAATTAGTATTAGTTTCTATTTTTATTAATGGACTGTAATTAGAATTTATCTACAAATATTCAAAAAACTATATGTATTTATTTCCGACTCTCAATATACACATTTAATTTTTTTTTTGAGCAAATAAATTATTTATTAACAATTTATATGATTTTGGTTGTCAGTTTTAATCGATTTTTATGGAAACAACAAGAAGTGAGTATAAATAGGTAATGGAAACAGATTATTGTCAACTAGACACATTTAAAGATCCAAACCTGATTTAGTAGTCTTAAAAATGCTAAAGTAATAAAATTTGCACCAAGCTTGCGTAGTGTATCATTACATGAAGAGAAGAAACTATTTTGAGACTATTTTTTCAAAGCAATTTGATATAAAAAAATACGTTTTCAAGTTCGAAATTACTTACGGAATCTTAACTTTGTTCATTGTGGCAAAGAAATTTAACTGTACAGCGCTTCAAGGTATCTCAAACGACCTGTAAAACGTAATGTTTCTACACACAGAGAACAGATTCGTTGCCGATTTTGTTTGCCAACCGTATGATTGAGGTTACATGCACCTCCATCAGTACAACCGCATGTTAGTTGGTGCTCGGTAATTACAGTTATTGGAAATTGTAGTATTGGGACAAAATACGAAGTATGCGAACCTTTAGAAAAGATTTTTTGGTTATAAAATGTCCACATACTTGTTCAAAAAAATTAACATTTTAGTCGACGGCAAAAAACTGTTTGATTACATAATTGAAGTACTTAAAGTACTACGAGGTTGATATAAAGGGTGTCCCAAGAAGAGCGCAATTTTTAAATGACTGATGCAGCAATTGAATTGTTTCTCTGGCTGTATTACATGTGGCGCCGTCTTGTTGGAAACACATGCCCTCCACATTCATTTCTTCAATTCTAGGCAAGAAAAAACTGGTTATCATTTCACGATACCAAACACCATTGATTGTTTGCGCTTGACCTGCCTCATTTTCATAAAAAAAAGGTCCAATGATTCCTCCAGCCCAAAAACCGCACCACACAGTGACACGTTGAGGATGCATTTGCTTCTCGTGAATCACTCGAGGATTTTGCGCACCCCAAATGCGACAATTCTGCCTATTGACGAAGCCATCAAGATGAAAATGGGCCTCGTCACTGAAGATGATTTTATCGGCAAAATCAGCATTTTCATGTTGTCTCTCCAATACCCAATTAACGAACTCCCTTCGCTGTCCATGGTCAGCTGGCTTCAGTTCCTGAGTCAATTGAATTTTGTATGCATGAAGATGCAAATCTTTCGTCAAAATTCGCTGCAAAGTGGATTTGGAGACACCAATTTGCTGAGCTCGGTGTCGAATTGAGGTGGATGGAGTTTGAGCGACATCATCACGTACAGCTGCGACATTTTCGGTCGATCGACCTGGTCGATGGCGCGTTGTTGTCTTTACATCACTAACAGACCCAGTTTCGGCAAATTTATTCATTAATCTCTTTACAGTTGACTCTTTTGGAGCATTGTTGTGACCCCAAATTGATCGCAATTTGCGAACTGTAGCCGCAAAACTTTCACCATTTTGGTAAAACAATTTCACAATGAGAATGCGTTGTTCATTCGTGTAGCGCTCCATTTTTACTAACCTCGTACCTTCTACTAACAAACAATAACAATTGTTCAAATGTCAAACAATGACACTTCGAATGTTGCCAGATTTAAAAATTGCGTTCTTCTTGGGACACCCTTTATATATTTCTGGCCTAGGCAGTACTAAGTGTTGCCTGGCGCCATCTAATATTTCCATTGGAAAGTTTGACATTTTTTAGCATAAACATACTCAGAACGTTTTGACGTACGACCATCATTTGTGTTGTTAACAGTGACTTGAAAAAATCAATTTGGCAAAAAAATAAAATAAACTTGTGAACATTTTCGTGCTATCATTTTTCACAACTTTCGACGAGGATCATCACGACAAGAGTGCATCGATGAACTTAAATCTTTGTATGGCGATGCAGCACCATCCTATAGCACTGTGAAAAACTGGTTTAATGAATTCAATCGTGGCCAATGCTCACTCAACGACGAAGATCGTCCAAAAATGGCCGTTGTGCCAGAGAACATTGATGCGGAGCGTGAAATTATAATGCAAGATCGTCATGTGACATGCCGTGAGATAGAGGCATCCTTAAGCATTTCTTCCACCAGCATACATTCGATATTGCATGAACACCTGGCCGTAAGAAAGGTTTGTTCTCGTTGGATCCTGCACAATTTGACAATCGCTAAAAAAATGCTCGTGTCGAGTGGTGCAAAAATTTTTTTGAAAAAATACGATAGTGGTGCTTCAAAGACCTTTATAAGATCGTCACAGGTGACGAATCATGGATCTATGCGTATGAGCCCGAAACAAAACAGCAATTGACCGTGTGGGTTATCGAAGACGAGCCAAAACAAACGAAAGTTGTTTGTGGAAGCAGCACTTCGAAGCAAATGGTCGCCTGTTTCTTCGGCAAAAGTGGTCATGTGGCGACTGTTCCGCTTGAAGAACAATTCTGAGTGGTACACCACAATTTGTTAGCCTGAAGTCTTCGGAAAAATTCGGAAAAAAAACAAGAGTGCACCATGGCAATGCGAGCTCTCACACATCGGCTTACACCAGCGCCTTTTTGACCGGTCAAAAAGTCGGATTGATGGGTCATCCGCCGTGCAGCCCTGACTTAGCGCCCAATGCTTGGTCAACGATTTTCGTCGCCAGAAGATGCTGTTGTAGCGTTCAAAAACCGTGTTTTGGATGATCCGGCCTAATACATATACTCTTTAGGTTGAATATACAGTGCCGGTGCAAACGTTTATTTTTTTACCCTGCACCCTGTTCTTAATACGACAGCTAAGGCAAAACAAATTGCTAGCATAATTTTAGGCTGATTTTAAATTAATTATTTTTTGTAATACAAATATCGTCTATAAAACAAAAAACGTATGATTTTAAAAAAAAACATTTACAAATTGTTTAAAAAATATTACAAAAGTCATACAAAATGTTTGGCCGGTATTCAATTCTTTCCAGCGATTTGCGACAGCGTGAATTCGGAATTATATGTAAAAAGCATATTATAGCTTAAAGGCATTATCAAACCTATTTTCAACCAAAAGAGCTGTGTCAATGTTTCAATCTCGAAACCAATTCTATATTGGACATGAGGTCTTTTAAGGTTCGATTTCACATTTCGCCAATGGCAATTGGCAGACGAGATCATGCGATTCGACGCGTTTGGTCCTTTTAGTGGGGTCTTTATGCAGAAAATTCTTAAAAATTGAATAAACCTCATCTAATGGTTAATAGCAATGCGGCCCGCAACAAGCCAAAATCCTCAAAAGGTGTGCAGTTTCATAGACAAGTTACAAGGAGTGCAACGGAAACATAAAATTTTTTAATTCTTATTTTGATCACTGCGGCTGAAGACGATTCTCACGGTAATGTATTGTGCAACCAAGGATCATTCTTCTCTTTCTGGACAAAAAAGCGCACTGTAGAGCACATAAGCAGTTTAATTTCCGATACTGTTTAAGCAAAACAGAGGCACCCGTAAAGAAATGCAAGAAAATAAATACATCACTCCTTTTTTGGCCGAATGTGGATGACATTAGTATTGGGGAGGTCGTATAGAGTGATGTACAGGGTGGGCCATTTAAAATTTGAAATTTAAATCGGCTGTAACAAACAAAGTACTGATATTTTTTTCAAATTTCTGGTTTTATGGGAGAGGTTGAATTTTGTTATTTAATAATGGAACACAATATCATGCATAAGGGTTGATATTTATATTTCAGGTGCAAACTGGAACTTCCATTAGAAACATTGACGTTTTTTAGCATTACTTCACTCAGAACATTTTGTCATTTGAGGGCGAATTGTTTTTTTTACAGTGTGTTGAAAAATGTATCTCAGTCAAAAATGAAATTATCCCGTAAAGATTTTCGTGCGATGATTTTTTACCATTTTCGGCGTGGGTTTTCGAGACAAGAGTGTTTAAGTCAACCTGTTTCGACTTTTGGCGATAAAGTACTATCAACCACTGTTAATCGCTGGTACCAAGAGTTCAGTCTCGGACGCCGTTCGCTCCAGGATGAATTTCGTGAAGGACGTCCAACTTCGGTCACTTTGCCAGAAACCATCGATGCTGTGCGTGAACTGATTAAGCAAAACCGACATGTAACATACAGTGAGATTGAGTCATCCTTGGGCATTAGTATGACAAGCATCAATAAGATATTGCATGTTCAATTGGCCGTGAAAAAATTTGTTCTCGTTGGATCCCACATAATTTGACGAATGCTCGAAAAAAGGGTCGTATGGATTGGTAGATGATGAAAAGGTATAACTGCGGTACCTCAATGGCAGTGTATAACATTGTTACAGGCGATGAATCATAGATCTATGCACAAGATGTCGAATTGATGGGCCATCCACCGCACAGCCCTGACTTGGCACCCAATGACTTCTTCTTATTCCCTAGCATCAAGAAAAAAATGCGTGGTCAAAGCTTTTCATCGCCCGAAGCAGCTTGAAGCGTTCAAAAATCATCTTTTAGAGGTGTCTCAATCGGAGTGGAAAAAGTGCTTCGAAAACTGGTTTGTGCGCATGCAAAAGTGTATTGATCTATTTTAAAAAACAATAAAACCATTTCCAATGGTAAATTATTGTGTTTTTATTGCCGGGCCCGAAATATAAATAGCAACCCTCGTACATCATCCGGACAACGGAATTATTAAGTAGATATTCGATTGTTTCGGGTTGAATCTCCTTTTTGGCAACTTCGATTTCATGTTTCAACGCTTCAACTGCTTCAACGCCTCTGGCTGCTTTGCGTAACATTTGTCCTTAATGGCTTCCCACAGAATATAATTCAAATGGCTTTCCACAGAAAATAATCCAAAAAGCTCAAATCGGCAGATTATTTGATTTTCAAACACTGCGTAAAATATCGATGGATGCGTTGGCTGTGTGATATGTGGCACCGTCTTATTAAAACTAATTGTCGTCCATGTCAAATTCTAGAATTTTTGGGAACAAAAATTCGTTGAGCATGTCGCAGTAGCTCCCAACGTTAACAGTAACGGCAGCTCCTTGTAAAAAATGGCCCAATGATGCTGCCAGCCTAAAACCCCCACCAAACAGTGACTTGTTGTCACAGCCAATTGGGCGAAGCGAAAACGCATCGGATGGTCACGAGGCTTCAGTTCTTGGGCCAGTTGAACTTTGTAAGCCTTCATACTGAAGTCATTATGCAAAATTCTTCTCAGAGAAGTGCAAGAAATGTTCACTTCCTGAGAACGATGACGTGTTGATGTTGATAGATGCTCTTGGACATTCTCAGCCACAAGCAGCAATGTTTTCGATTGGACGAATTGGACTAGAACCAACTTGGGTTGGTTTGTCCAATACCGATCCATTTTCATAAACTCGCACAAATTGACGCACAAACTGAACTGAAGGTCAAACTCTTCTCGAAAATTGTCCACGTAAACTTCTACTTTGGAAATAAATTTTAATATAGGGTGGGCCAAAAGTTCCCACGGGGTTTACAAATTTAATAACATTATCGTTTATATATTTCTTTTATTTTTTTTTACAGATTATATAAATAACACTTGGAGAATGAATAATGGAGAGATTCACAACTGAACAAAGAACCAAAATAATAGAATTTTTTTATTTAAATCAGCGATCATCACCACTGTAGGTTCTGGGGTTCTGAAAATCCAAGAGCCATTTATCAACGCCAATTGCACCCCATTAGGTGTACACTATGGTGAGGGATCACATCTGCAAATATCATAGGGGCTTACTTCTTCGAGAATCAAGATGGATGTTCTGTAACCGTAAATGGAGAGCGGTATCGGTTTATGATAAAAAAAATTTTACGTCCTGCTCTTGAAAACAGACCTGAGATGTGGTTTCAGCAGGACGGAGCCACTGCCCGAGACACAAATGAATGTTATTCTACCTTTTAAAGTTAAAGTATTCGGTATTTCAAATTCAACATTTTAAATGGCACACCCTTTACTTCCGTCCCAATCACTTGAATGGGACGGAACATAATACTGACATCTTAAGCTAGAAGTATTCCCTTCACCGCAGGTGTTGACGATTCTAAGCCGATACTGGTCCGTGTATGGCCTAGCCAGCAACATTGGGTCTTGTGAGCTTTTAATTTGACCATACTCGCAAGAGCCCTGCAAGGACATCATAGAGTGTGTAACTTATAATTTTACTCGTCACCTCTTTTTCAGGATGACGTGGAAAATAAAGGGTGCTTGTTTTGCTTAAATAGAACTCACGAAAGGGTTAGCTTTAAAATTAACTGTCATACTGCCATGATCCATAAACGCCTAAAACATATATTAATTGCCGTCGGTTATTATCAAGGTTCCTAGCGTCAACCTCTTGTGGAAGCGATAAAAAATTGGCAACCTTTCACCGTGAAGGCAATACCTTCGCTCGGTTCTAATTCGAAAAAATGCGCAATAAAGCAAGAGAGGATAAAACTTAATTTAAACAGGTGATACTCAATTAGTATCGTAAAAGATATACCAAAAGGGATGCGAAAATGATTTCAATTGTCGCTGTCTACATTATTACATTTACATTTTAGTAGGACTATCTAAAGCATATTAAAGGCACTTAGGGTAGGCTGATTTCATACCAATTGAAAAATACTAAATCTTATTTCTAAACATCGTCCATTATTTTCAATATTTACAATAATTGATGCGATTACAATAACAAAAGTACAGACTTAAATCGAATTGAATTCTTTGAAGCGATTCTCGTTTACTAATGAGGCAAAATGCCTAAGACATTTCCACTTGCATAGACAAACACAAACTGCTAAGACGTCTTATCATTTCAAAATAATTTTGAAATAAAATATGAAAGAGTGAATACTAGCATTACTTATTATTATTATTAAATGCAAATAGGAAAATACGATAAAGTTAATCCGATTGTCAGCAATTTCACAGTTGAAATACTCTTCAGACTATTTGTGACTAATCCTCAATTTGAAATTATCCACTTGTAGCCATAACGCATTGTTCGACTATTCCATCATTGCTGGGCATATCATTTGAGACCTGAATTACGGAATACTTAACTGAAGGAATGAATGAATGGATGACTGAACGAATGAATGTATTTACAGATGCATGGCAGACGACTCTTCTATTGAAATAAATATAAGCATTATCATTATTTATACAAATATTCCTACTTAGCTACGTTGGATGCGAAATTCTGCTACCACCCGCATTGGTCACAATTTAACAGAAATGTAAATTTTCTCCTGTCTGGCCTAGGATAAAGGCGAATATCAGGAGCTCACCAGCAAACAGATGAGGGAAACACAGACTGAATGATGATGGAGTACAAGTGTACACCAGTTGTTTGACGAGTGTAGGGTGTTCCTTTTTTGGTTTACTAAAAATAAACAAAAATTATTAATATCAAGTAAATCTAAACTTAATTGAGTAAATTTGATATTTACACGAGTATCTAGGGAGCAACTGCCTAGGCCATAGTGGGACACTTATGAATATGGAACATTTGTATGGAGAAACAAACATTTTTATACGAGTAAGTGTTGCCTGGCGCCATCTGACATTTCCATTGGAAAGTCTGACATTTTTTAGCATAAACTTACTCAGAACGTTTTGACGTACGACTATCATTTTTGTTGTTGACATTGACTTGAAAAAATCAATTTGGCAAAAAAAATGGAATTTACTCGTGAACATTTTCGTGCGATCATTTTTCACAACTTTTGACGTGGATTATCACAAGAGTGCATCGATGAACTTAAATCTTTATATGGCGATAAAGCACCATGCTATAGCACTGTGAAAAACTGGTTTAATGAATTCAATCGTGGCTGATGCTCGCTCAAAGACGAAGGTTGTAAAGATCGTCCAAAAACGGCCGTTGTGCCAGAGAACATTGATGCCGTGTGTGAACTGATAATGCAAGATCGTCATGTGACATACCGTGAGAGGCATCCTTGGGCATTTCTTCCACCAGCATAAATTCAATATTGCATGAACACCTGGCCATAAAAAAAGGTTTGTTCTGATTAGATCCCGCACAATTTGACAATCGCTCAAAAATTAGCTCGTGTCGATTGGTGCATAGAAATTTTAAAAAAATACGATCGCGGTGCTTGAAAAGACGTTTATAAGATCGTCACAGGTGACGAATCGTGGATTTATGCGTATCAGCCCAAAACAAAACAGCAATCGGCCGGGTGGGTCTTCGAAGACGAGCCAAATCCAACGAAAGTTGTTCGTGGAAGAAGCACTTCGAAGCAAATGGTCGCCTGTATCTTCGGCAAAACTGGTCATGTGGCGACTGTTGAGCAAAGTAGGACGGTCAATTCTGAGTGTACACCACATTTTGTTTGCCTGAAGTCTTCGGAGAAATTCAAAAAACGAACAAGAGAAGACTAATCATTGTGCATCATGACAATGCGAGCTCTCACACATCGGCTCAAACTAGAGCCTTTTTGACCAGCCAAAACGTCGGATTGATGAGTCATTCGCTGTACAGCCCTGACTTGGCATCCAATGACTTCTTTTTATTCCCGCACATTAAGAAAAAATGCGTGGTCAACGATTTGCGTCGCCAGAAGATGCTGTTGAAGCGTTGAAAAACCATGTTTTGGAGGAGAGGAAAAAGTGCTTCGACAATTGGCTTGAGTGCATGCAAAAGTGTATAAATCATGCTGGAGAATACTTTGAAAAACAATAAAACCAGTTTTGATGATAAATATTCGCATTTTCATTGTTAGGCCAGAAATATATATAGCAGCCCTCGTACTCGTATATGAGTATGTATGAGTTACAAAGAACCGACTGGGCTACTTGGATCTCAGATTTCTCTACAAGTCATATCTGATTAATCACTGGGAACAGAGACAATTATTTAGAGTAGCTTTAAATTTGTAGTTATTGCAGGGCTCTGTACAAATTTCAGTATGGGTTGCAAGGAATTGTAATTCGGCTGGCACGCTTTAAAAATTGATACCTTGAGAAGAAGAAAAATTTCAAAAAGATGGTACCCAAAATAAGACAGTGATATGAAGTAAAACGTTTGCTTGAGGCCTAAACTCCTTAATACAGGGTTTTCCATTAAGGACATATGCACATTCATACACATTACAGGTATAGTGCAAATGTTTCATTTTAAGAATAAAATTCGATTTGTTATACGACTACCACGAGACCCTACACAGCGATCTTTACTTTGAACCCAATTTTTGTATGTTCTCTTTGAGCATGGTCTATGCCAACAAGCCTACAACTTTAGACGACTAAAGTTGTAGGCTTGTTGGCATAGACCAATGCCTTGATGTGGCCCCATAAAACGAAAACCAATGGCCTTAAATCGGATGAACAGGGTGGTCATTCCACTAGACCATTTCTCGAGATAACACGTTCACGAAGTTGCCTTTCAATAAATCGATTGTAACGCGTGCCGTGTGGCTAGTGGCACCGTCTTGTTGAACCACATATTGGCGAGGTCAAGCTCATTCAATTCTGGCCATTTTGTTATTTTCATCGACGAAAAAATACGGCCTATCACACCACCGGCGTGAAAACCACACAACACATTCATTTTTGCGGGTTTGCGCTGTCTAATCACGCATATGTAACGCGCAAAATAGAAAGGGACCTAAGGGTAAAAACCAGTTTTGTTCAGGAGAGCCATTTTAAAGATTTAAATACGTATATCTTTGGTGAGAATAGGTGAAAATTGATTTTTTTTACCCTAAGGTCCCTTTCTTTATGCGCTGTCACATATTTTGTATATTGACAAAATTACTCAGCCAAAAATTAGCTTCATCGCTGAATGTGTTTTTTTTCGATGAAATTCTGGATTTTCGTGAAACTTTGCCAGAGCAACCGACTCAGACTTTCGTTAGTGATTTTTTAATGACTTGCAAACGTGGCTCGTTAGTGAACTTTACCATGATGAAAATGTTGAATTCGACTAACGTCTCGACACTGAAAAATCATTAAAAATGTTTGAAGGTGCGTTAACATAAAGATAGGAAATTGTTATGGCCCTATTGGAAAACCCTTTATTGTTATTTGGAGAAAACGGTGAAACGCTCATTGTCGACACGAAAAGAATGGGTCTGAAACTCTATAGAAGGTCAGATCGCAGTGCCAACTTACGAGTATGCTTTGAAATTGGAAACAGGAAAAACTATTTGTCTACTGATATGATTTAATACTCCAAAGTGTAAAAGTTGGGCAAAAGGGAAGAAAGTGATCATTGAAGGACAAGAAGGACCTATAATTTTTGATTTATATAATTCCACATTAAACCTTTAATATGATGTGTTAAAGAAAATTTCGCAGCATTTAAAGTTGGGCTTTTGAACTTTTTGTTCAAAGAGAAACAAAAAAGTCATTCAAAAGCAGTTGAAAAGAGTTTTAGTTGCAACCAGGGCTGACTACAGTTGCCGTGAACGCTACTTTACCGTCTTGAGACCCCAAGCAACTAATGTGTTTTTACAATGATCAAAGGCTATGAACTAAGCATTTAGTCAATATTCGAATTTTTTTAAATATTATTTTATACATTGAACAGGGATTAAACCGGCTCAAGACCTCTTGCTTCTATATTTAAATAGAAGACAAGTTGTAAACAAAATTGATTTTCGTGGCTGCACACTATTTTTATCATGATTTCGGGTCCGTGACAACCCTCTTCAGAAAGCCTTGCTGCAATTGTTGAAAGTAAAACCGAACTTTTTAAGGCCAGGCTCTCCCCAAACGAATGAGAACTACTGTTGTAAACCTTACTTTGCAAGTTTTCTTCACACAATTTTAAATAATTCAATTTTTTTAAAGATCATAGTCGACGCAAACAACTTTAGAAGTATAGGGTAGTCGATTTAACATTTTAAATTTAAATCGACTGTTAAAAAAAGTACGGACATTTTTTTTTCGAATTTCTGGCTTTTTTGGAAAGGTTGAACTTTGTCATTTAATAATGGAACACCGTCCAATACGTTTTCGCTTTGCCCAATGGGCAGAAGATTGTTTGGCAGGAGATGAAGAATATGACCGGAAAATCGTGTTTTCAGATGAAGCTCATTCTCATCTCGGTGGCTATGTCATTTGTGGAATATGTGGTTCAGAAAACCCGCACGTGACTACTGAGAAGCCAATGCATCCTCAACGAGTCAACGTTTGGTGTGGATTTTGGGCTGGCGGCACCATTGGGCCATTTTTCTTTTAAAATTAACAAGCAGCCGCCGTCACCGTCAACGGTGAGCTTCACCGTGCCATGCTCAACGAATTTTTATTCCTAAAAATTCAAGAGAATGACATGGACGACATTTGGTTCCAACCTGATGGAGCCAGATGTCACACAGCCAATGCAACCATTGATATTTTACGCACTGATTTTAAAAGTCAAATAAACAGTGAAATTGTGATGTCAATTGACCGCCTTTGAACTGTGATTTGAGCCCTTTGAACTATATTTTATGGGGAGCCATTAATGATAAATGTTACGCAAAGCATCCAGAGAAAATTGAAGCATTGAAACTTGAAATCGAAGTTGCTATTGAAGAGATTCGACCCGAAACAATCGAAAATGTACTGAAAAAGTTGTGTTGATCGGACGAGGTACTACCGAGACAGTTGTAGAATTTTGCGTTCCATTATTAAATGACAAAGATCAGCCTTTTCAATAAAACCAGAATTTTTATTGAAAATTATCAGTGTATTTTACCGCCGATTCAAATTTAAAATGTTAAATCATACACTCTGTAGTTAAATGTATATATGAGAACATTTTAGGGTCGCATCTATAAGTAGGTGTTTCGAGATTTTTCGTACTGATGACAAAGTTTATGAATACACTGCATTCTATGGTGGAGGGTATAAAAAGAATAGCAGGATAGTCAATAGCAGGAGAGCTCAACAGTAATTGACATTACGTTAGTGTTTTTTTTTTTGGTTTGGTTTGATAAATAATTAATTTAATAACAAACGAATTGATTAATTGTAATTGATTTGTTTTTAATTATTCACCTTCCTCAGCACCGAGTTTTGTTTTCATCATGCCAAAACGGCACACCCTCCGTGCGCTATCTTTCAGACCTATACAAATCGTTTGGAGCTCATACTCTTGTGCCATTGTATAAAATGTTTAAGTACGAGTACATATTTATTTTACATTTTACTTGTATTTTGTTTTTGTTTTTCCCCATCACAATCTGTATATTTAAATAATCGCATTAAGCACAACTTTACTCTTGAATAAGAATGTAAAGATGAGGATGTTTTCATTTGCCTCCGTTTGAATGCCGCTGCGTCCCATTGTTTGGAAAAGTACAAAAAAAAAAATTTTTTTTGAATGAATGAGTGACTGAACAAACGAATGGATCAAATGGGGCCGCCTGAATGAAGGAAGGAACTGTGGACGAAGGGGGAAAGTTGGATTCAAATTTTTCGGACCAATATTTATTTGTATATGTATGTAGGTGGGCAATGCAAATATGTAGAAGTAAATTTAAGAGGAATCCGTATGATAAGTTGGTGGTGACAAAAGGACCAATACATGCCGTCGTATTTGAAGGATTAAAAATTGAAGTGGTTGTTAAGTTTAAACCGCGAAAAATAATAACGGATAGCAAAACCACAATTGTTAGGCCATTTTGTAAAGGTACAAGAGTCTCCAAATAATTATGAACTAAAATTTATTATTTGTAACTGTAGTTATCTTCGAAACTATCAGGCAGGGGGCTAATCACCGCATTCGTTAACGACCAAATTTACTTCGAAACGCAATTAATTTGGATCACGGCA
This sequence comes from Hydrotaea diabolus, assembly GCA_963513945.1. Classification (NCBI taxonomy): domain Eukaryota; kingdom Metazoa; phylum Arthropoda; class Insecta; order Diptera; family Muscidae; genus Hydrotaea; species Hydrotaea diabolus. The sequence continues at coordinate 163,635,815 of OY740717.1, forward strand.
ATCGTTATCGAATTGAAACTACCCGAAGTTGAATTCGAAAGCACAACCGTCATCGAAAAAAACCAAACACTACCATTTTTAATGACGCCAAACAAAACAACAGAGTAAAACAAAAGAAATGTAGGTATTTTTCTATATTTTGTGAAATAACGTAAAAATATTCGTCTTTTTTATTATTTTTAGGGACAAAGATAATGAAAAAACGATCGCTTTTATCTCGAATATTTCTTCTAATTACGTTTACATTGCAATCCTCCTCCGAATCGGACGATGATGAGTAAAAAAATAGCATTGGATCCATTTATAACTAATTTCTATATTTTTATCAGATTTATTAAAATATTCACTTGCATTTATTAAAATATTCACGCTTGTTGTTTTGTTTTTCTGCTTTTCTCTGCTTGTCATCATACTCGTATGCTTGCCGCAAAGAGAATCAACAAAGAAAGATGTTTCATCGGCCTTTTAGGAAACTCAATTTGTGTTATCACAGTAGTGGTTTCGACAAAAATTACGTAAAAACACCATAAATTGTTATAAAATAATAAATTAACTACAATAAAATAATTAATCGTTACATTTTTGCATTGCAATAATGCGTAAAATGTTTCTTATTATCTATTTAATTTTTTAACAGTCCCACGTCGTGCTCGAATCAGCCAACGACACATCTTTTGAGTTGAAAGTCTTTGTTTTGCAGCATTGCAAAAAAAGTAGTATGCGATAAAACATTACGATCGAATGCCATGATCCAAACATTTAAACGTATCGAAATATTTTTCTATTCGAATTTAAATTCGTCGTCTGATCAACATTCACGCTGATGAAGTCGCAGCAGAAGTAACCAGCTGCAGTGTGAATATAGTGCTAAAGGAACATCCCCCGAAGATTTCACCTGGGGAGAAGGTACAACCTGGGCAGACGCGCGTTTCTGGTCCGTCGTATTTGAAGGGTTAAAAACAGAAGTGGTGGTTTAGTTTAAACCTCGAAAAATAATAACGGATAGCAAAACCATAATTGTTAGGCTATTTGTAGAAGTACAAGAGTCTCCAAAAAAATTATGAACTAAAATTTATTATTTGTAACTGTAGTTATCTTCGAAACTATCAGGCAGGTCTGAACAACATTCACGCTGATGAAGTCGCAGCAGGAGTATCCAGCTGCAGTGTGAATATAGTGCTAAGGGAACATCCACCGAAGATTTCACCTGGGGAGAAAGTACAATCTGGGCTGACGCACGTTTTTCTGGCTCATCGGAGAACAGGATGGTGTAGCCGCCTCAATTCTTATTAAGCAGGAATTGAAGCTAACGTTCCAGGCATCTGTCCCGAGGTGATGCACCTCTCCAATTGTTCGACCAAGCCCACTCAGCTGACCCCCAGGTCTCTGTGGACGAATTCAGTTCAAATAGCGCGTTTTCACCAACTGGATATCGAAGCAGATCTCCTCTAGACGAACAGGACTTCAAAATATATTATTGTCACGACAACAACAACCCGCCCTAGTAGTCATGCTACTTTCCAATTTTTATACTCTCCAGGTGCACTATTATAAAGGCTGAACTAAAGTACAAACAAACATTCATATATTCATATTCACTCGTATGCGCGCCACGGAAGATCAAATGGAAAATTCTACCCAACAAAAGAAACCACCTGATACTGTTAAAACATGCAAAGGACCATTTAAGTGCAGGTTTTTTCTCCTTCTTATTGAATATGAGTGCAGCCATGAAACAAATGTATTGAACTGTCTTGATGGCAGAATTCCTTTGATTATAGGGTGAAAAGCACGGAAAAAGAAGGGATCTCAAACAGGGGGAGACCTGGTAAGAATAGTTAGCAATAAAATGTAAACTGAACCACAGCTGTGGGAGGACCGTCCTACTTTTACTGAATCGGTATGTGTTATTAATCTGATATTATATGAATCTCAAACAAAATCGGCGTTAATTCGGCAATAGCTCCAGCTCATCCAAAATTGGTTAAAGTTTAATATAAGGATGTTCAAGTCACAATATCGCGTCGACCAACTTTTGAATTCTAGTCGTGGGATGACCCGGTCACCAAATTTTTCATTCACCGCGAAGCTGAAGCTACAGTTGCGACTGTACAATGCTGTCAAAACCAGACTAAAGAAAGACGGTTAACACCGAGGTTTATTGACAGTAACCTCATTTAAATACGAATGGCGTTGTTGTAACAACAATATATTTATAAGTATTTTGAATTCTTGTTCGTCTATGGGGGATCTGCTTCGATATCCAGGTGGAGGAAACGCGCCATTTGAACTGGATGCGTCCACAGAGACCTGGGGGTCAACTGAGTGGGCTTGGCCGGACAATTGAAGATGTGCAGCACATCATGTGGTCCCTGATGACAGGCGGGACAGATGTCCGGAACTTTAGCATCAATTCGTGCCCAGTAAGAATTTAGTCGACTGCACTATCCAGATCTAAGCTGCGCCAGAAACACGCGCGTCTGCCGAGGTAGTACCTTCTCCTCAAGTGAAATATCCGGGGGATATTTCACTTGAGGAGCTGGATACTGCTGCTGCGACTTCATCGGCATGAATGTTGTTCAGACCTGTCAGATAGTTTCGATGATCGAAAGGTTCTGTTGTTGTTGTAGCGGCACATAGTGCCGGGGTGACAGCCCTTGGCCGAACAATTCCTCCTTCGGGTCGATCCGGTGCATAGAACCGGCTGTCGTGGGATTGTGAACGAAAGGTTATCTCTTATACCGCTGGACCTCTCTCTCTCTAGATCACGAAGATCGTATCTGATCTGCCTGGGCGGAGGCATCCTGTCCAAGAGATGGTGGTTAGGATGACTGCTGCGAAAACACCCTAACAGGTATTGCTTAGACAGCAGAAAATTGTGTCTGCGCACGGCAAGGACCTTCGTCTCCTCATGTAAATGGTCCTCAGTAGACATAAGAAGACAGCCTGTTGTTGTTCTGAGGGCGGCATTCCGGCAAGTCTGACTTTTCTTCCACTGCGTCGTACTCACAAATACGAATAATCAATTTGTTTGCTTTTTACATTGGCTGATTCGGGGAATATAGTTGTTGGTGGTGGGTTCATGTTTGGCATGACCTAATTTTTGTAGCCCCATTGCTTTCAGGTTCAATGCAGTCATTGGTCAGGTTTAGATTCTTTTGAACATTTCATTGTTTTTAAGAACACACACGTCCGTTGTTAAAGGCGGCCGATATATGGTTCTCTCGGGCTCGTATCTTCGGACCTGAAATTTGACCAAATTTTAAAAGTGCATATTAAGGTGGGTCGATTTAGCAATCGATATTGTGTCAACGACTTTTAGATAGCATTTGGCATGAGGAAAGAAAATTCTACTACGACATATCAAAAAAATCATTTTCGAGGCGCCCAAATCAAAGATTTTTTGACTTTTTTCAACTTTAATTTTAAGGGTTTTTAGTAGGTGCTCGTAAAAAAAATATAATATTTTTTGATATGGTGATATATCGTCAAATTGTTTTCCTTACGAATCGGCTCACCCTCGGGCATATTTTGATTAGTTTGAAAATACTACAATTTCTGAGGACTTAAAAGGAATGATTTTTCAGCATGGGTCCAATTTATGGAATGTTTAGTGCATTATGAAGCTAAATTAATTTTTAGGTTATACAAGGGTTGCTATATATTTCTGGCCTAGGCAACACTTTGTGGCGCCATCTGACATTTCCTTTCCATTTTTTAGCATAAACGTACTCAGAACGTTTTGACGTACGACCATCATTTCTGTTGTTTACAGTGACTTGAAAAAATCAATTTGGCAAAAAAAAATGTCATTAACTCGTGAACATTTTCGTGTGATCATTTTTCACAATTTTCGACGTTTATTATCACGACAAGAGTACATCGATGAACACAAATCTTTGTATGGCGATGAAGCACCATCCTATATCACTATGAAAAATTGGTTTAATTGATTCAATCGTGGACGACGCTCGCTCAAAGCAAAGGTCGTGAAGGTCGGCCGTTGTGCCAGAGAACATTGATGCCGTGCGTGAACTGATAATTCAAGATCGTCATGTGACATACCGTGAGATAGAGGCATCCTTGGGCATTTCTTCCACCAGCATACATTCGATATTGCATGAACACCTAGCCGTGAAAAAGGTTTGTTCTCGTTGGAACCCGCACAATTTGACAATCGCTCAAAAAAAAAGGCTCGTGTCGATTAGTGCAAAGAAATTTTGAAAAAATACTATCGCGGTGCTTCAAAAGACGTTTATAAGATCGTCACAGGTGACGAATCATGGATCTATGTGTATGAGCCCGAAACAAAACAGCAATCGACCGTGTGGGTCTTCGAAGACGAGACAAATCCAACGAAAGTTGTTTGTGGAAGAAGCACTTCGAAGCAAATGGTCGCCTGCATCTTCAACAAAACTGGTCATGTGGCGACTCTTCAGCAAAGTAGGACGGTCAATTCTGAGTGGTACACCACAATTTGTTTGCCTGAAGTCTTCGGAGGAATTCGAAAAACGAACGAGAGAAGACGAATCATTGTGCACCAATGCGAGCTCTTACACATCGGCTCAAACCAGCGCCTTTTTGACCGGCCAAAACGTTGAATTGATGGGTCATCCGCCTTACAGCCCTGACTTGGCACGAGTGACTTCTTTTTATTGCCGCACATCAAGAAAAAAAATGCATGTTCAACGATTTTCTTCGCCAGAAGATGCTGTTGAAGCGTTCAGAAACATGCTGGAGAATGCTTTGAAAAACAATAAAACCATTTTTGATGATATATATTTGCATTTTCATTATTAGGCCAGAAATATATATAGCAACCCTCGTATACACACAAAGAAAAAGTGAGTTAGAAATCGGTACGAGCTACAAAATTTCTATTACGAAAAGATATTCAGTTCTAATCACCATATGTTAATAATCATTATTTAAATTGATTGATAAGCCAAATGATGGTACAGCCAACTTAATATTCGGTCACACTAATATAATGAAGTAAAATAAGTGGTTGCTAGAACTGTCTGGCCTACTCTTAAACAGATATCTATTTATTCTACTTTAAACAGGTCTACTATAAAACTTATTATCAAAATTCCCAGAACGCCTAAAAACTGTTGCATTTATTCATTTAGATTTGCTACGTTTTAACTAAAAAAGAAATTTGAGTTTAAGGCGCGTTTTTGTGTGACACAACAATATGAACAAAAATCTCACATAGGCCCTTTTAGTATTACCTTTTCTGTATTAAAATAAAAATGCGATAATTTTTGACATTGGTCTTTTTATATCGTCCACCATAGGATGGGGTGTACCAAATTTGGAATTTCGTTTGGTACACCTTAAAATACTGATATGATACCCTAAAATGTATTTACTTATATGATTAGCATACAATTCCGATCGTCCGTCTGACAGTAAGTCTGTTGAAAGCACAATAGCGGTCACAATAATCAACCTAGAAAGTCCAAACTTTGTAGAGAAATATATTGTTTTTGCAAGTTGTTTGGTATTTATCATGGACTAAATCCATACAGATATAGTCCCCACACAAAGTAAATTCCCGAGTTCAGGTACCATCCCTCTAGAAACGAAGTAGTTTCATGGCATGGAATTTTATAATTAAGGCCATATCGGTCCATATAATATACAGCCCTTATGCAAAGGTCCCTCCCGATTTTAGGTCCTGACGATCTAGAAGCTACCTTTATTGTCTACTCTACACAAAATTTACTACAAAATAGTTCTATGGAATGGCAATTAATTGTTAAGGATCTGGACCATACTGGACCATGATTTAATTTACCTCACACACAAAATATATAAAAAGCTAAAAAGAATTATTGATTTGGAAATTGAAAAGGCCTATATGAAGAAAAACACATAGGCCTTCTAAAATAATTTCTATAAAGAAATGCACATTGGCCTTTTTCTAAATCCTGAGCCAATGAAGATATCGAAAAACGATTTGGTGGGTACATGTATGACCAATAAGACTAACTAAAAGCAACAATAAAAAAATCAAAAATTTGCACACAGACCTTCTGCTGAAAACTACGACGATTGTTAATAATCATGATTTAAATTGATTGATATGCCATGTGATGGTACAGACAACTTCATATACGGCCACATTTACCGAATAAAGTATAAATTATTGGTTGCTCCTGATATACTATAAAACAGATCTACTGTAAAACAGATCTACTATAAAACAGATCTTCTATAAAACCGATCTACTATAAAACAGATCAACTATAAAACATATCAACTATAAAACATATCAACTATAAAACAGACAACAAGTTAGAAGACTCTAGATATTTTAGTTCAACAGATAGACGGGAAGACATAGCTAAACCATGTTAAAATTTTCCGACGATCAGTTATATACAGATATGTTCTTTTAAGGATATTTCGATAAGTATTTCGAGATTGTACAAATGGAATGACCAACTTATATACAGTCCATCCCATGGTAGAGAGTAAAAAAAGATTTCATTTCCTCCAAGAGAAATTGACTTTTTGGCCAATATTTCCAGTGCCCAAGAAGTGTAATTAATAATTGTATTAGGTCGTCCGTTTTCATTTCATGTGTCAGCACAACATCAAGCTGATATTGGTCCAATTTTAATCGCAAAATAAGCCTGGTATTTGGCGCCGCACAGTGGTTGAAAAATAAACTATTTTGAAAATAAGTCTCTAATTTGTGAAGTTTTTGCCGTAAAGCCGCAAAACTATATTTGAGGTGCATTCGAGTTTACAGGAACATATTTAGACCTCTTGCCGGAAAAGGGGTCCGGTTGGCAACAACGGGTGTGTAAATTATAATTCTCGCCAGAACCAAAGTTTTTATTCGATTTGGAGGCCATTTGACTTTTTAAAAGCGCTAGTTAGGGCCTGCAGAAAACGTAGTGGCATATTTTTCATTATCTCTCATAGTATACAAGTTAGGCACAAAAATAAAAATTCCAGTTTTCCACGCTCTTTATTTAGTATTTTTCATGTTATTAATCTCATTCGATTGGTTGGGGTATTCTATAAAAAACCAAAACAAATTTGGAGCGTTTGCTGTGTGAAGACATCGATCGATAGCGCTGGTTAGGAAATGTTTTGCGTATACACCAGCGCTATCGATCGATGTCTTCACACAGCAAACGCTCCAGATTTGTTTTGGTTTTTTATAGAATACCCCAACCAATCGAATGAGATTAATTACATGAAAAATTCTAAATAAAGAGCGTGGAAAACTGGAATTTTTATTTTTGTGCCAGCAACGATCAATATAGGCCGGCCGAGACTCTGGTGGAAAGACCGGGTCCAGCAAGGACTAAAAAATCGTGTTATAACCCACTGGAGGTCACGCGCACAAGATCGAAGCGCGTGAAATTATTTTCTATAAAGTTTAGAACAGCCACTTATAAGAAAATGAGTTTTGAATGACTTCTCGAAAAAAAATTAACTATATTTGTTAAAAAAATGCTGTAAGTATACACTTGTTTAATTAGAGCTGCCAGGTTTCAAGACCTCATATCAGAAAATATTACTAATTCCCTCTATTTAGTGGTCACTTACTCCATTGCTTGATCTTGGCATTAGACAAATGTGTCACACGACCCCAGAATAATGCTGTCGCAACATTTTGCTTACGAAAAAAAATATAATTCTCCAATTCAAATTGAGACTCTGGCAAATATTTCGGAAAATCAGCAAGACTGTAATAAAATCCTGTCACAGTGTAGTTGAAATCCTGAAATAATATGAGTAAAATGTACATTCAAAAATTGATAACCAACCACCCGCAACCGTTCAACAGACCTTTCGAAATGGGCACCGTGGCACGACATTCATGTATCGCTTTATGGTTTTCTGGAATATCGCCAAGAGTTTTTGACTCGATACTGTCTGCAGGAATTGGCAAGCATCCAACGTTAAATCGTACAATCTCAAACGCGGCATGTTCTTGCGATAAATAATTAACATCGAGCGTACACGAAACTCGTTTAATGGAGTGGCCAATTCTAAACGAGCATCAATCGTATACGAATACTTGATGTCATCTTGCAGAATACAGCCAAAGAACTTGAAATGCGTCGAATTTTGATAGCAGTGAACTTTAGTGAATATCAGTTCATAATCACGCTGCCAAAAAATCGATTTTAAACTGTTAATTTGGTCTCTTACAACTTCAAGTGAAAATATACCTGTTCATCAGCATCAACCTGCAAAAGACCAAGGGTCAATATGAACCCTATAAGTTTAAGTAACATTTTGATGTATTTTTAAGACAGCTTCGCATTGTCAATATTTTGAGTTTTTGAAGTTTTAAAGATTCGATTGATTTGGCATATATATAAATATATTCCTGAGTTGATCACTATTTTAAAAATGTTACTCTTTTGTAGTCATACAAAATTGAATTGTTTTGTCATTGAAACCCTATCATATTAGCTCGTTGAATGAGTAATTACATTTCAAGTGTATCAAAGCGATTCATTGAGGTTTTAAAACAGAAATTAACTGTTATTTTGCAAGCTTAAAACAGTTATATCAGTTAGAAATATCATATAATTAAAAATGCATTAAATTACGTTCCTTGTGGTGAATGGGCCCAAAACGAGGTGGCCACCAATGCTGATTTTTACAAGAAAATTTTGGTCAGCGACGAAGCTCACTTTTGGTTCAATGGGCACGTTAATAACTAAAATTGTCGCATTTGGAGTAATGCAAATCCACAAGCCATTGTTGAGATGCCGTTACATCCTCAATAAGTCACTGTTTGGTGTGCTCCGTGAGCATAGGGAATCATTGGTCCATATTTCTTCAAAAACTAAATATAATATTAAAGGGGAAAAATGAAATATAATATTACAGGAGCTATAGAACCATAATTAATGACTTATTTGTGACTGAATTGGAGAATGTGGATGTGGACGACCTTTGGTTCCAACAAGACGGCGCTACATGCCATACAGCCAACGATACAATCAATTAATTGAAGCAAAGTATTGGTGAGCGTATTATTTCACGTCGTAGACCTGTGGCGTGACCTTCAGGATCGTGCGATTTAACACTGCTGGACTGTTTTGTGTGAAGTTATGTTAAGTCGCTTAACTACACAGATAAACCCTATACGATTGCCGCTTTGGAAGAGAAAATTCGGCGCATTATTGCTGACATACTGCTCCAAATGCTGCAAAAAGTGGTCGAAAATTGGGCTTTTCGGCTGGAATTTATTCGAGCCAGCCGTGGCGGCCACTTGCCCGAAGTCATTTTTAAAATATAATGTGAAACCCTTATCTTGATAATAAAGCTAAATTCTTGGCCATAAAATTATATGCGTTTTATTTCTTCTTGAAAACCACACGTCTGAAAAAAGCACCCTTTATACAATTTTTTTTAATTGAGGTATGTGTATTTGTACACTTAATCGCAGATGATCCTAAGTTTTCTTTTAAGTCATTTACCGTATAGCTCCTCTAAAGCCCTTAAATCCGATGGATATTGTAGCTTAATAATGAAAATTGGAAAAATTATCTAAATTTAAAGGAAATTAATGAAAAAAAATGTTTTCTTAGAATTAAGGTATTTTAGTTATGTTTCGAAGACAGTGATCAATATCAAAGTGCTGTAAAGTGCCGAATACCTATATGACTATTGGCCAAAACTGAAAGTCTTTAAGCTCAGTCGTTCACACAGAAGTTTAAATTTTATGTAAATTTTTGTGACTATAATTAAGAGGTAAAGCTTTAAAGTCTCGAGACCCTAGATTATTATTGTCCATAGAAGGTCTTTAAGTCCGGCCAATGGCCAGCCACACAGCAAGAAGTTTTATTTTACCTCAATTCCGGTGACAGTAATCAATAGCAGAAGGCTTTACATTCTAGAAACCATAGATTATGTCTGTTCATAGCAGAAAAACATTAAGCCCGTCCACACAGAAGGAAGTTTTAATTTAAGCTAAACTCCGGGGACAGTGATCAATAGCAGAAGGCTTTAAAGTCACGGATTCCTAGATAACGGTTGGCCATAACTGAAAATCTTAAGCCCGGACGGCCACACAGCAAGAAGTTGTATTTTACCTCAAATCCATTGACAGTAATCAATAGCAGAAGGCTTTACAGTACCGAATCCCTAGATTTTGATTGTTCATAGCAGAAAAACATTAAGCCCGGCCACTGCAGGAAGTTTTAATATTAGCTGAATTCCGGTGACAGTCATTAAAAGCAGAAGGCTTTAAAGTCCTGAATTCCTAGATAACGGGCCGGCCGAGGGCCGGCCACACAGCTTATGTTTATATTGTACCTAAATTTTATTTATAGTAATCAATAGGTGAAGGCGTTGAGGTATCGCGATCCTAGATTACACCTGCCCATATCTGAAAGACTCTAAGGCCGGCCACACAGACATTAGAAAATATAAGGCCGCCTGGACCAAGCGCCCATAACTACTTTTGTTATAGAAGAGCTATTGGGACATTTAATATCCTAAAAGAGAACTTAATTTTTCTTCTGAGATAAAGTGTACATACCTTAATTACAATATACGAGTATTTTGTTATAACGCGTGATCCATTTCGAGGTTCCCAATTTTTTTAAAGAAAAAACACAATGTTTATTACCATTTGAAAGAACATTTTTCGGCATTTATTTTTTGAAGATTATGTCTATCAAATGTTGGCCGCGACTACGTCTCAGATGGTCCATCCGTTGAGTCCGATTTTCGATGACTCGTTCGAGCATTTCGACTGGTATCTGGCGAATGACACGCGTAATGCTTTGCTCCAAGGCCTGAATCGAAGCGGGTTTGTCCGCATAAACTTTAGACTTTACATATCCCCACAGGAAAAAGTCTAACGGTGTGATATCACTTAATTTTGGTGGCCAATAGACCGCCCAAAACGTGAAATTATCTGCTCACCGGAGTGTTCTCTCAATAAATCCATTGATTGATACGATGTGTGGAATGTGGCGCCGTCTTGTTAAAACCAAATGTCGCCGAGTTCACGAGCTTCAATTTCAGGCATCAAATATTCCGTTATCATGGCACGATAACGGTCGCCACTGACGGTTACGTTCTCACCGGCATCATTTTTACATACCCACTGATCCAGAAATGGGCCTCATCGCTGAACAAAATTTGGCTTGAAAACGTCGAATCTTCTTGGGAACGTTATGCGGCTTCAGTTCTTGCACAAGCTGTATTTTGTACGCTTTCTATTTAAGATCTCGACGTAAAATGCACCAAATAGTTTCAACGGCGCCGAATCGACTCTTCACGGTCTTGGTTTACAGACGTATAGACGTGATCTATTCGGTCGAACATTATCCAATAATCAATGCTGGGTCAAGATGGGTGATGGTGTTGCGAATAGTACGCTCAGTAGGCCGTTTAAGTTGACCATAAGTTAAACGAAGTGCGCGAAACACATTCCTCACAGAACGTAAATTTTCTTAATAAAGTTGAAGGATTTGTAAATGATGTTCAGGCGTAACTTACGCCGCGTAAGTCTTTCCATGATGAAATGCCAAACAATACTAAACAAAAATAACATGACAGCATGACACGAATCACACAAGACTTGTCAAAAAAGGCTATTGAAAAAAGTATCTCTACTTGGATCACACATTATTAGGCATATTCGAAAAACATGCAGCATGAATATGTATAAAACCATTCACCGACCCGCAATGGATTAACGGATTTCAATGATTTATTTTAAAAAGGTCTTACCTTTCCAAGGATATCCATTTTGTCCAGATCGGATAATATAAAACAGACAGTATTTTTTATATCAAAAATGTGGATGTCCGAAACTCGGGAAATATGGCCGCAAAATTTTGTTTGTTTTGTTTTTCTCTTTACTGACTACCCGCCCAATTTTTTTTTTGTCGTGGTCCGTGCCACAGTGTCGTTCCAACTCCAATTTGAAAAATGGCTCTTAGACATAAAACATTAATTTTGCTTTTCGCAAAAATCAAAACAAATATTTATTTTGAATGTCTAAGTTTGGTAGATACCAATGACACATTTCGTTTGGCGAAAGAAATATGGAATATTCATTAAACAATGAAAACGTACTTACCTTGTCTGTCTGTAGAAGTTGCTTCATATGCCGGCCAGTCTTTCTTCCATATTCTGTGTGGTTGTCTATGCATCATGTTTTTTGCTGTTGTAGCGGCATACATAGTGATGCTCCCGCTCTTGGCCGAAGAATTGCCTTCGGGTCAATCCGGTGCATAGAACCGGCTTTCGTGGCATCATGCTTCAGCAAGCTTTCTGGTGTTTATGGAATCATTTACGCCAGCTCTCACATTTCCAAGAAAACTCTGCGAATATTCTCCATACCAATTGTTGTTGTTGACACATTATCCAACTAACAACTAACCACAATTACTTCAACATATGTACGTTGTTGTTCTTGTTTTTTCTTTGTACAACTCCATGGCTATGCTTCCTCTTCCTTTGGTAAGCAAATGCAAAATATTGCCAATTTTACATAGAATTTTTAACAAATATTGCATTTTCCTTTTCACAGCTTTCGTATGTACTTGTGGCAAATGTTGTATAGGGTATATTTAACCGATATTTGTACAGTTTAATTAAATTTCCGTAGAAATACTTGCAAATAAAAATTGTACCAAGTGCAGTGCTCCATAATTGTTGAATGTTTATGTACGAAATAAATGACAGATCACTAAAATGAGAGTGAGAGAAAGATTTGACAAACCGCGACAGTTGCAAGTCAATCCTTTTATGTGTTGGCACAGTTGCCTTTTAAGGGTTTTCTTATCAAAATTGGGAGTTTTTTTCTTTTAATTAATTTCACAAATTGTAAGTTTCAAACACATAATATTTAAGATATAGAGTTTTATACCAGGTGTAATTGCAAATGTTTAGAAAATAAATTTCGATTTCGGTCATATGACCACCACGAGCCCGTGTACTGCGATCTATTCTTTGGACGAAATTTTCTCCTGCACACACTTCGACCGGAAAGTTGGCAATTCTGCGTTAGTTGTTGTCTCTGGCTCGTCTAAAGATTTTGGCATAGACCAATGACTTGATTTGGCCTCATAAAAAGAAATCCAAAGCCTTTAAATCGCCTGAACGAGGTGGCCATTTGACCGAACCATTTTACGAGATAACACGTTCACCAAATTTGCCTTTCAATAAAATCGATAGGAACGTGTGCTGTGTGGATAGTGGAAACCACATATCGGCAATGTCAAGCTCATCCAATTCTGGCCAAAAATAATTTTCTAACATGGCACGATAACATGACGATTGTTTTCATCAACGAAAAAATCCGGCCCAATCACACCTCCGGCATGAAAACCACAACGCACAGTAATTTTTTAAGGATGCAATTTTGTCTCTTGAAGAACACGTAAGTTTTTTTCTGTTCAATAAAGCATATTTTGTTTATTGACAAAAGCCAGAAAGAAAGCCAGCTTCATCGCTGAAGATGATTTTTCGACGAAATTCTGGATTTTCGTAAAACTTGGCCAGAACCCAATCGAAGATTCTAAAATGAACAAGTGGCATTAGTTCTTGAGGAAGTTTGATCTTATGAGGCTGGAGGCCAAGATCTTTTAGCAAAATATGCCACAGTTTGGTTTGAGAGATGCCCATTTCCTAAGAACAAATGAATTCGACTGATTTGGCTCATTCTGAATGGATACACTTACGGCTGCGATATCTTTGTCGCTTCGAGTTGTACGGCGTCCCTTTGGCCCCGGAACATCCAAAAGTAAAAAATTTGGATCCAAATTTATCCACGTACAGCCCGTCGGGTGGGACGATTATTAAGGCAGAATGTTGGAGTAAACGCTCCAATCCCACGACAGCCGTTTCCTTGGGCACATAGTTGCCAATACAACAACAACAAGTAAGCGCTCTTTAACTTGCGACCACCGACTCAGAATTTCGGTAGTAATTCCAAACGTTGCTCGTAAGTAAACATTACCATGATGAAAATATTGACTTTGGCTAACGTTTTGACACTGAAAGATCATTAAAAATGTTTGTGGGTTCGTTGACATAAGGATACAAAATTGTTATGTCCCTATTGGAAAACCCTTTAATTGCTCAGTCTACTGGGATTTTTTCTACGCATCGCAACTGAACAATAAAAGGCATGGTGTCGAAATGTTCAACCGTTAATATTTTTATACCCTCCATCATAGGATAAATGATATGAAATCAGGGGCCTTAACTGTCAATTTTTAACAGTTCATGGATCTTGAAACAAACACATTTTTCCATTGAAGAAAAACGTAATATAACTTGGAAACTAATTGTATCCGAATTGACCGATAGTCCCATTTTTTATGTAAAATTTTAAGAGATTAAAAAAACAGACAGTATACGAGTATATATGTGACAGCGCATAGAGAAAGGGACCTAAGGGTAAAAAAATCAATTTTCATTTTTTTTCTTTTTTTGATGTGGACAACATCTGAGCATCGATTGAGACCGATCCCATGCCCCAAAAGTGTTCCCTCCCAGAGATATGGGCGTTTTATGAAAGTGAAGTCAACGATTCTAAGCGCAAATAGAAAGGGACCAAATCTTTAAAAAGGCTCTCCTGAACAAAACTTTTCATCAACTTTTCACTTTTTTTTTGATGTGGACAACATCTGAGCATCGCATGAGACCGATCCCATGCCCCAAAAGTGTTCTATCCCAGAGATATGCGCGTTTTATGAAAGTGAAGTCGACGATTCTAAGCGCAAATAGAAAGGGACCTAATATTAAAAATGGCTCTCCTAAACAAAACTGGTTTTGAACCTTAGGTCCCTTTCTATTTTGCGCGTCACATATATATTTTCGATTATGTGAAAATCGTAATTCCATCCTTGCCTGATATCTCACCTTTTGTTTTGTTTTTGCCCTTTTGCTCTAGGTAGATCAAAATATTTGTGGATATGGATCACATATGCATAACAGTTTTATACTCATCTGAGATACAATTTCCTTTGAATTGTCTTAAATACTAATTTATTGTCTATCGTTATGCTTCCTGTTGAGACTCGGAAGAAGTCAGAACCGCATTTGAGGCTTATATATCTTCTCATGTTCGCAAATGGAATAAAAAGCTGTCGTCGTTACTTACCAGTAATGCACCTTAGTTCTGATCTTTCATGAAATTGTCAGCCGAAACATTAGATTCCACAAAAATATCTAAGTCTGAAAATATTTTAGTATTTTTAACAAATTGACATTAAGGGGAAATAATGCGACACACCTTTCGAATACGACAAGTATTTTGGAGAAAAACATTTGTTGATTTTTCACATTTTAAAAAGAGTGGCCCAAATTTTACAATATATTCAAAATGTTATTCGGTTTTACTGAAGTCGATGGAAAATTATTACTTCAAATTATTATTGCCGCGAAGTGAATAACAAAAGAGACAGTATACCCATTCGTTAATTACTTTTCTTAATATTTTGACACCCAACACGAAACTATCGAGGATGTTACTTTTACATTGTGCTGATATTTGCAACTCCTAAAAAAAGATGATAGAACCCACACTTATTTTACCGATCGACACAGAATCAGTATTTGCTTAGATACATCCGTCCATCTATCGTTGTAATAAAAGCACAGATCGCAAATATAAACCGAGCTTGAAGAAACTTTTTAAATTGTGTAGGTCGGGGCCAAAAAAATACTACTGAAATTGGTTATTTTTTATTTCTTAGTTCTACAAAAATAGATCCGATCTAGATTTAATTTTGAGCACAGAGATAATTGTAACCAATATCCAACCCCGGTGGATATTGTCCATGTTTCGAATTGCAAAACAAAGTACCTCCTGAATTTAGGTCGTTCTAGCAGCCATGGATTTAATCCGCTCTTGCTTGCGTTGCTCGCTTTGTACTTATCTATCAACTTATAATTTACCCTACCAAAACTTGATTATATGAGTCCTTTTTTAGAATTAGCTTTATACAAAGTTCCTTCCCAACTTGAAGTCAGCGTCTTTATTATTGTTATTTACAAAAAACATTCATTTGTTTGATATCACTATCTTCAAATTTTGACTCGAATAGACCGATGCAAGAACCACAGTGATCGCTTTAAAATTTAAAATATCGCAGTTTGCAATATGGTCTGGAATATAAGTCACAGTTGGCTGATCTTAAAACTTAAACCATATCCCATGATAAATGAAGTGTTTCGGCTCTAGTAATTCAGTTAGATAGAAATCCCTAACTAAGTTTTGTGTTTTCGAAAATATTTTAATTGTAGAGACAAATTTCGACATTAATGCAAATCGAGCCAAATTTAAACCGCACCATTTTCATTTTTGGTCTACCGTAAACCAAACCACGGTTAGATAAGCATTGTTGAAACGATTCAAAATTATAAAAAAGCGGTTCGGTTCACAACAAAAAAAAAACCATGCATTGAAGAATATTTTTAACTGAAATGCGCAGTATGTGCATTTGGGCTGTTCTCGACATAATTGGAAAACATTTTTTTTGTCGGATCTTATCGCATATTAGCTTATTTTGTGCCGCTTGGAGAGCAAAATAAGCCTGCAAAAAAGATTTTCAATTTTCATAGTAAGAAAAGGCCGAAATAAAAAATAAATCATTCACTGACTTTTATTTTTTAAGTCGCTAAGTCTTATATTGCGATATTTTGTTTAATATTACTAAAGGAATCATTGGAGATCAAATGATATATGTGACAGCGCATAGAGAAAGGGACCTAAGGGTAAAAAATCAATTTTCATTTTTTTTCTTTTTTTGATGTGGGCAACATCTGAGCATCGAATGAGACCGATCCCATGCCCCAAAAGTATTCCCTCCCACAGATATGCGCGTTTTTGAAAGTGAAGTCGACGATTCTAAGCGCAAATAAAAAGGGACCTAATCTTTAAAATGGCTCTCCTTAACAAAACTTTTCATCAACTTTTCACTTTTTTTTGATGTGGACAACATCTGAGCATCGAATGAGAACGATCCCATGCACCAAAAGTGTTCCCTTCCAGAGATATGCGCGTTTTATGAAAGTGAAGTCGACGATTCTAAGCGCAAATAGAAAGGGACCTAATCTTTAAAATGGCTCTCCTGAACAAAACTGGTTTTTAACCTTAGGTCCCTTTCTATTTTGCGCGTCACATATGTATAAGTATGTATACAATAGTCGTGTTCTTTTCAGGTAACTAGCTTAGTTACCTAGTTAGTTAGCAATATGGTATTCTTGCAATATTCAACAACATTTTGAATCAGATGACAGCATAAGCTCAACAAAAGTTTCTTTAGAAACAAAAAGAAGAAGAAAAACAAATTGTGGAAAACGATTTTTTTTATTTCGTATAGTTTCTTGTTTTGTTAACATTTTAATGACAAATTTAATTTCGTTGGTAGACATTTCTTTTTCGCCGGGGACATTCAAATTCGTCCTTTCTGGCTTTGTAGCAAGCCAACAGCTTCGACGTCACGTACATTACACTCTTAAAAAAATATAGCTACATCGAAATTTCTTTAAATCTTAACAATAAACATTTTCACTTACCGTTTTTGCATTATTGTAATTTATCGAAATGGTTTTATCACGCTTTTTCTATTTTCTTTCATTCTTTTCATTTTCTTTCTGTATCAATAACAAAAAACATATGTTTTTGATTTTGTTATAAAAGCCGGGTGTGTCATAATATTTCTTTTGTTAACAAAATAAGTCAGGTAACTCTAACTCGTATCGTTACCGAGTAACAGCCAACTCGCTTGCTTATCGAGTTATTTTCTATACAAATGCTTGTTTAGTTACCTGAAAAGAATACGGCTAATATATACATTCATGATCAGCTCAACAAGCATAATTGAGGGGAATAAAAAATGAAAAAACAAACATCCCTTTCCCCCTAAACACCATCTCGCTAAATTAAATATCCATTTGGCATCTTTTTAATTATTTCCTTTTTTGTCCGTTTATACCACATTTTTGCAACTTTTTTGTAATCTTGTATCCCCTCGATTATTCTTGTTGAGCTGATCGAATGTTATACTCGTACGATTATAAATCCTTTCGTCTCCAATGACTCCTTTAATTCGACTAACTTTAATGCTGTCTATATTGCGACTTAAAAACAAAAGTCAGTGAATGATTTTTACTAAGGAATTTTATAAAAAAAATGGCCACAGACTGAATTTTATAAATGACTTTTAAACCTTGAAGTCAGGCACTGTTTTTTAGTAAAAACTTTTATAAAAAAGCCACTTACTGATTTTTATTTGGGACTTTTAGAATTAAAAAGCAATGACTGACTTATTGCTCACCTTTATAAATTAAAATCATTAATAAATCTTACTGTACGAAAAATAAAACAAAAATCAAAAATAGTTGTTAAATGTTGAGTAATTAAATAAAAATTAAAAACAAATTGTTATTGTCTGACTTTTATAAATTTTATTGAAAATAACTGTTATGTGCAGAGCACTAATAAAAACCAAAACCGAACTGTTAGAAATTGATTTCTATGATAAAACTCAAGACTGTTACGGTTTCTCGTTTTATTATACTCGCAATCAAAAAAAAAATACATTTATTTATAACCCTTATCCGAGTATTAAAATGCAAAGTAAAGTATGCGGAATTATTTCGATGTCCCGTTTGACATTGAAAAAAACCTTTCAAAAGAAAAATCAGTGCTTAAAAAAAGATTCATAAGGTAAAGTAAAGTTTTGATTTATGATATGTTGATGTCTTACAGGGTGGCTGATAAAGCCGCCACCAAAAAATTTAATAACTTTTTTCTATATAATGAATCTGATTATTTTTTTTTATTTTGCTGATTGATTTTAAGATTTAACAAAAATAAATAACTGGGACACTGAAACAAGAAATTGGATTGTCCGCCGCTATCACGCACTGGAGTCCGTAGTTTTGGTTTAAAGAGAGTTTAGGTGCACGTTTGGCGGCAATCCTCCGATCAGATGGACCACCATGAGACTTCTTAACAATTTTGCCGAGCATGGGACAACCAACAGAACACCTTACTATCCAAACCCTTTAGTTCGAAAGGAGGCTGTACCAGCCGCCACACAAAATAATCCAAGAGTTTCGACAAGAAGCTTATCTGCTCAAATGGGTATAAGCAGACAGTCGTTGCAGTCAAATATACACAAGGATTTGAACTTATTCCCATATAAAATTCAAATGGCCAACAAACGGAACACAAAAGACTTCCCGCTTTGCTTGTAATTTTGCCAAAAGATGCTTCAAATGGTGAAATATAACGGAAACATGTTAAACTGTCTTTTCAAGTCTGACGAGGCCCATTTCGATTTAAACGGCAACATAAACAAACAAAATTGTCAAATATAGAGTGCTTCTAATTTACAGATACTCCATGATGCGGAATTGCATCCACTTCGTGTCACAGTGTGGTGTGCAGTTTCATCACGCTGAATTGTCGGGCGCTATTTCTTCAAAGAAAACGGTCACACCGTTACGGTTACTTGAGCATGTTGAGAGAGTTTTTTTATCGACAATTACGCGGAATGAAAATTTATTCAACTCTGTGTGGTTCCAGCAAGATGATGCAACTCCTCACAACCCGGCCTGTTATGACAGAATTGCGACGAAAATTTCCCAATAAGCTGATATTCAGAAACTCCACATTCGTTGGCCCTCCAGATCGCCTTATCTTACTGCATCTGACTTTTTCTTGTAGGCTTATTGCAAACGGAAAGTCTATAAAGCAAAACCAACAAATTTGAATGAACTAAAGCAATCCATTAAAGAAAGAATTGCGGCTATTCCTGTGTCAACTCTCCAAGCAGTAATGAAAAACTTTTTTGAAAGAAGCCGCACATGCATCAACGAGCAGGCGAGATATTTAAATTCCATTATTTGTAAAACTAATAAAGCTATACGAGGGTTGCTATTTAAATTTCGGGTCCTGACAATACTATTGTTCCCATATGCAAAATGGATCTTCTATTGGAATCTTTGACATTTTTTAGCATAACTTCATCAGAACGTTTTGTCATTTGAGGGCGAATTGTTTTGTTTTTTTCAGTGTGTTGAAAAATTCATCTCACTCAAAAAATAAAATTATCCCGTGCACATTTTCGTGCGATTTTCGGCGTTGGTTATCGAGATAAGAGTGTTTAAATCAACTTGTTTCGACTGAAGCACCATCGAAAACCAATGTTTATCGCTGTACACCCTTCACTCCAGGATGAATTTCGTGAAGGACGTCCAACTTCGGTCACTTTACCAGAAACCATCGATGCTGTGCGTGAACTGATTGAGCAAGACCGACATGTGACATACCATGAGATTGAGGCATCCTTGGGCATAAGTATGACAAGCTTCAATAAGATATTGCATGTTCATTTGGCCGTGAAAAAAACATGTTCTCGTTGGATCCCACATAATTGGGCGAATGCTCAAAAAAGACTCGTATGGATTGGTGCAAAGAGATGTTGAAAAGTATAACTCCGGTAGCTCAAAGGCAGTGTTTAACATTGTCACAGGTGACGAATCAGGGATCTATGCATATGAACCAGAAAAAAACAGCAATCGACCGTATGGGCCTTTCAAGACGAACCAAATCTAACAAAAGTACATCGTACATCGAAGCAAATGATTGCGTGTTTTTTCGGTATAACCGGCCATGTTGCCACAGTGCCTTTGGTGGAACGTAGGACGGCCAGTTCTGAGTGGTATACAATCATCTGTTTGCCAACAGTGTTCGAAGAAATGAGGAAAGATAATAAAAGGAAGACGGATAGTTTTGCATCACGACAATGCGAGCTTTCACACATCAGCTAAAACAATGAGCTATTCGACCACTCAAGATGTCGAATTGATGGTTCTTATTCCCTAGCATCATGAAAAAAATTCGTGGTCAACGTTTTTCATCGCCCGAAGCAGCTGTTCAAGCGTTCAAAAATCATGTTTTGGAAGTGTCTCAATCGGAGTGGAAAAAGTGCATCGAAAATTGGTTTGTGCGCATGCAAAAGTGTATTGATCTTAAAGGAGAATATTTTGAAAAACAATAAAACCATTTGCAATGATAAATTATTGTGTTTTTATTGCCGCATCCGAAATATAGATAGCAAAAAGAAACAAGATTTCCATACACTGAAAAAAAAGTAATTTGAGTTTCTTAATGTAGCAATATTCATCCGCCACCCTGTATGACATGTTGATGTCTTAAGGACATATCTAGAGTAGTCCTAAAAAAATCACCGGGTTGGCATGTACTACTATATCCTGTAACATTATCACAATAGGTGTATTCATGAACTAAGAGCCGTTAACAAATTATCATTCATATCAGTTTATGGCTTGATTTATGTCGATATAAGCCCGTTTTTAAATACCCCCAAATATTCACTTGTGGTCCTTCGAACATTATTTATGATTTCCAATTAATATTCTATAATGAATATTATTTAAATTCATTAAAGCCTTTCATTCCCCTTGCCTCCGCCCCCAGGCGCTAGCACACAGTTTAATCAATTACGGATTCGAGTGTATTTGAATAATTCGAGCTTATTTGTTTAATGTTTTCGAAATAATTTCTTCGTTTGGCTTCATTATTTAATAAATAAATCATTTCCCACTTGACAGATAGTTAACCATAATTAATTACAGCACAATTTATACATGAATTTTGTGTTTTTGCATCAGTGCCCGGCCACGTTAGCGCTGCGTTGCGCGTCGCGTTCAGCCGCCACCACCACCGGTTAGTGAATAATTAATGTCAACACAACCACCACCACCTGTGACATCCCAGCATCCGGTCTTCGGCCATCCTGCGACTCACCGCTCAACGTCCGCAGCTTCATCTAGTAGTTGCAACCGAAAAATGTATTACACAAATATATCACATAATCCAACTTAATTAAAAATTTAACAAATATTTTTAAAATAAAAATATTTATAAACAGAGAACAACATCAAAATCGTGTGGAAAGCGGTAAAAACACGGAAACGGAAACAGCAACCAAACAAACATAATTTTAATAATAAAACAATGTGCGCTTTGCAAGAGATTATTGAAAGTCAAACAAATGCCAAGCACATAAGTCAATATTAATTGTTCAGGAGAGGGAAATCTATAAATGATAGCTGGACTTAAGTGCAAATTAATTTGTGTCGGCAAGAACTGTATTATAGGTTAACCTTAACTTCGGCACATGGAAATATGATCTGTAGGCACTGCAACAACAGAAAGAAGATATGACTAAACTAAGAATAGGCCTGTTTGCGCAATTTTCCAGTAGCAAATACTCAGTAACTTTTTTTGGGAGAGTAAGCACAATTTTACTCTGTCGGTTGAAACCACCTCAAAAAGTACGCAGACAGCATCCACTGAAATCTTGCAAGAAAACAGCTAATCGGTGTGTAAACGGTTCTGCCATCTCCAATCCACTTGCATCACGTTCGCACTGTATATTTGCACGTTTCTAGCAGGAAGTAAAATGTTTTGTTTATTATAATTTACTATAAAGGTTGAAAATCAACACAATTCTAACTACCTACCTCTGCCATTGTTAAATTTAAATTTTTATTTCCATTTCACAAAAATTATTTCATTTAAACAGTAAATAAAAACAGCTGTTCAAACTGGTTGTAAAATCTTGCAAGCAGAAATGGCTCTAGCAACATTTGCAAGTTCTCTAACTTCCAACTGTCAAAAAATTCTCTTTTGGGCTCTCTCGCTGCAAGAGATTTGCAGTACGCAGGCAACACTTTGCAGGGAATGATGCAAAATATGTGTACGCAGACAGACCTAATGGATTAGGGTATTTTAAGTTTTTAAGCTTTGGACATAATATCCCTAGCCGGGCCAAAATTAGGACATAACGTCTGTAACACATCTATTGCGACTACGGGTTTCATGAAATACTTTTGTTTGCATGGCAAATAAATCATGGTGTTCATTTATTCAGGAAAATATATCAAAAACTAAATCTAATGGAACAAACTATATTTTGCACTAAGTGATAATGAATTTTATGTGAAATGCACATTTTGTAGGACATCTGGGATCCATTTTGGTAACTTGTTTCCCTAAACATCACATTCAAAGACAAACAGGAAACGTTTCTCAAATCTGTGAGCTGTGCGTACGCAAACATTTATACCAGGAGCCACTGCTTAAATCAATTTCGGAACGCCTAACGCTTGAAGAATTTTTTTGATACTGAACAACATATCAAAGGAAATTTTTTTGAATTGCCACCTACGGGCAACTTCATCGCTTTTTCTTTTATTAAAAAGTCGTATAAGAAAAATTTTACGTCATATTATAGATATACAGAGATTCCAGAAACCGAACAATATTGTACCCTGAATTGGTCTGCTGACTCGTATAGAAAAACAAATCAAATATATATATATATGAGGAATATATATTCCTCAAAGAGTCGCAGAGTTGCAAACAGAAAGAGGAACTCTAACCTATGATTACTTATCCTACATCCAGCAAAAAAAATCAGAACCTGGACTGATCTCGTCGATTTTCAATAATGTTTCCTGTATGCATAAAACAGCCACAAAACAAATTTCGTTGAAATTATATGGACTTTGCTGATGTTAATTCGGTTAAACCCCAAATCGGCAGTAACATTCGTATTGGAATACAGGGTTAGGCTGTTGAAGTGTTATTTCTACGATCAAATTTTAAGTGTGATTGATTTTTAATTGATTCACATTGTGAAAGTAATTCAAATTTCAGAATCCATTTACTTGAACACATCTAAAGTAAAGGGTGGTCCAACCATAACACAGTACAACATTTTTCAGGTGATTGATTCGGGACTCAATTCTGACAATTGTTTGTGAAATTAGCCCCAAAAAGAAGAACTTCTGCATCATACGTTTGGTCAAGGTTCATCAAATAATAATTTGAAATTAGTAAGAATCGTATAGGGGAATTTATCACGTTTTAGGATCTTTTGTTTGTCATAATTTGAGAAAAATTACAACTCCTTTAATCTGTTCATACAACGTATGAAGAAAAAAAATATTTTTTGCCTAAAAAAATTATTTTTTTTTAATTCATAAAAAATACAAAACTGTAAAAAGTGCCAAGTCCTATTACTTTCACATAACCTATGAACAAAATGAGACATAGATCATGAAAATCGATTTACGCATTTAGCTTTTATGCACAATTAAGTGAAGGTATGAATTTCAAAAATTTGCTCGAGACTTCAACGAGATGGATAGGTACAATAATTGAAAATGTTCTAAATTTTGTTTCCATGCCTAGATAAAATACGAATGATGCTGAAGTTCTTCTTTTTGGGGCTTCTTTCACAAACAATTATCAGAATTGAGTCCCGAAATCATGTGTTGTAATTCACGATGTTAATTGTGAGCCACACCTTAACGTCAAGTTTTTTGCCCAAATTAATTTGACCTTTTATTTTGTTTCAGTGTTCGACAAATTCTACCATGGAGAAGTACATATTTGAGCAGCGCGTTAAGATTATTGAAGCCTTTTACGAAAATGGACGTTCAAATCAAAATGCCTTTCGTGCACTTCGTAATTTTTTTGGTCAGCATAATCGACAAAATGTTGCCACAATCCACTTGCCACACAGCCAACGAAACAATATTTTTTGCGCAAGAAATTCAATGGTCGTGTTATTTATTGCTCGTCGTGGCGATGTTAATTGGCAGCCAGGATCATTTGATTTGACACTGTTGGACTTCTTCTTTGGGGATATTTAAAAAATAAAGTGTACGTCAATAAGCCAAGAACAATTTAAGAGCTAAAGGATAAGATAATTCGCACTTTAACGACACTGAACCTCCATTATGTCTCGGAGTCATTAAAAATATGCCCCATTGGATAAAGGTATGTTATTAAAGCCGTGATGAGCCTTTGGCCGTTATTTTATTTCACGCATAATTTTCATATATCCTTCTATCAAAATAAAAAAATATTAATATAATTCTCTGGAATTTTTGTGCGTTATAGTTGGACCACCCTTAAGCATATTTTTGAGTGCTCATCCTGCTCTTAAAAATGTTCGAGATGAAATAGTACATCGGATTTGCTTCAGGCGAGCTCGAAAGCGATTGTGTGGACGAAAAGAAGCTTGGGACATGTTTTTTTTTATAATTTTTGGTTTACATGAAACTTTGACCAACTTATTACATTTGAACATTATTTCGAATAACTTTTTTTCTATACAACTTAGATGCAAATGCTTGTGAAAGCTGAAAACAATATACACAGCTGTCATTGGTAAGACTTTGACATACGAGGACGACCGCAAAAGTAACTGGCCTAACCTAAAAGGAACCGTTTATTTGGAATTATTATTATTTATTTTTCATCATAATCTCCCTCCAACTCAATACACTTCATCAAACGTTTTTCAAGTTTTTTAATTCCATCCGAAAAATAAGATTTTTCAAGACCTTCAAACTATGCCTCAGTTTCAGCAATAACCTCGCTATTGGACGAAAATTTTTTGCCACCGAGAAATTGTTTGAAATTTGGAAACAAGAAATAATCAGAAGGAGCTAAATCTGGACTATATGGTGGATGCGGAGCAATTTCAAATCGTAATTCGGCCAGTTTTTGTTGAGTTAAAAATGCAGTGTGTGAAGGAGCATTATCTTGATGAAAAATAACTTTTTTTCTAAATGCGGTCGTTTTATCTTGATTTCTTCACTCAACCGATCCAATAATGCACAATAATATTCACTATTTATAGTTTTTCCTTTCTCAAGATAATCAATAAATTTTATACCCCTTGCATCCCAAAATACTGTGGCCATTACTTTTCCTGCTGACTTAACAGTTTTCGCCTTCTTGGGACCACTTTTACCAGCTTCTATCCATTGTTTTGACTGCATTCTGGGATGTAGTGATGGATCCATTTTTCATCAACAGTTATGAATCGGCGCAATAACTCTATTGTATTACGCTGATAAATCGCTAAAAGCTCCTCGGAATTGGTCCAACGGACGATTTTTTGGGGCAAAGTCAACAAACGCGGCACCTTTTTCGCGGATAGCTTTTTCATGTGGAGTTCATCATGTAAAATACTCCAAACTTGTTTTTCGTGTATTTTAACAATATCAGCAAGTTCTCTGAGCTTTATTCGTCTATCTTTAGACACTTCATTAAATATTTTTCTAATGTTTTCAATAGTAGTAGCAGTTTTCGGTCTTCCAGAGCGTTGTTCAACTTCCGTACTTGAACGACCCATTTTAAATTGTTGAACCCAGGATTTCACGGTGGAGTATGATGGTGCATTATCACCATGAACAGAATCCAATTGATCTTTGATTAATTCTGGTGTATAATAGGGGTATTCTATTTTTTAACCTATGTTTTACATGCCCATTCACGATGAGAAACATTAAAAAAATGTTAACTGCGTTTTTAGTTTTTTATTTCATTCAAAAAAGTTCACGCACCAAACGATTTTAAAATTTACATGCGCATTACAGTGTATATGCGCATGTAAATTTTAAAATCGTTTGGTGCGTGAACTTTTTTGAATGAAATAAAAAACTAAAAACGCAGTTAGCATTTTTTTAATGTTTCTCATCGTGAATGGGCATGTAAAACATAGGTTAAAAAATAGAATACCCCTAGTGTACGTATATCATTTCGTATGGCAAAAAGTGTAGCGCATATGAACGCGTTTTAGACACTTCTCATATCTTGGCCTAATCTGTTTTAGGACTTTTAAAGTAATTTAAGTCATGGGCGCATATCTGACAGGTTCGCATGATAACTTTCAAAAGGAGTAATACATTGATTGTTATACCCTACACCACACTGTGGTACTGGGCATTAGGACTTAGTGCTGATGTTTATAATACCTTAAAGGAATGGAATGTTAAGTATACCGATCGACTCAGAATCACTTTCTGATTCCATTTAGCGGTGGCCATGCCTCCCTCCGTCCGTCCATCTATGGTTCTAATCAAAGTACAGGTAGTAATTATGAACCGATTTCGTTGAAACTAGGTACCGAAATTGGTCCACATCGGTCTATACTTTGTTATCATACATAGGGTTTTTCCAATTTCAGAACCTACAGCTCCTAAAGCCACATATTACATCCGATTTCGACTGAATCACGCACTGAAAATTTGTACATATCGGTCCAAGTTTTCGAATAGCTCCCAAGGGTCCCTCCCGATTTGAAGTCATGCCGCTCTGGAACCCACAAATTACACCCGATTACGGATAAATTTTGCATGCTCCAAACAGGGACTTTATACTCTAAATAACACGCTGGTGTAGGGTTTCTCATACACGCAGAGAAAAGATATGGTTACACTATGGTCACCGTAACACTAATATGTTCTCTACAATAAAAGCATGTTCGTCGCAACCATAGTATTGTTTTTTGAATATTATTTTGACAATAGTATGATTGCGACAATATTGCTATTGTTGAAATGTAACAATAGTATTATTGCCAAATTTAGAAATGAAAATATGGTTGTAGCAACCATATAAACATGGTTGGTGCAACAAAAGTATTGTTGTTCAAAAATTTATGTCAACAATAATATGATTACGGCAATCACACTGTATGGTTGCGACTATGAACATAACAAAACAGGTTTTATAGAGCATACATTTTTGTGTGTGCGTATTTTTTTTGATACACAAAAAACACATACACACGATACAGTGAATGGTTGCTGTCCATTAAAGAAACAACAACAATCGGAATGTAGTTCAAGGGATTTTTATTGTGTTTTCTTTGTTCGGTGAAATACTCTAATACCGACTGGTTCTCGTTTATTTAAAATCTGCCTGCACTTAAGTATATAGCCATTGATCATTGGGTTTAATCACATTCTTTACTTGGTGTCTACGGATGGTGAAGTAACATTCACCCCTGCTGGCAACTACAAGTATTTTTGACCGTTCGAATATATATTTTTGTTTCTTGAATGAAATGTTTAATAAAAACATGGCATCGAATCTGGCTATGAACTAACAGTAATGCAATTTAAAATAACAAACGAGTACTTAATAAAAATCTCTATTTTTGAATAACAACAATAACCAATCCTAATTAATAATTTTGGGGATTATAGTATGGTTGAGTGTGAATCATACTATGGTTGTGGGGATCATAGTATGGTTGCGTGTGAATCATACTATGCTTGTGAGGATCATACTATGGTTGTATAAGGAACATACTATGGATGTGAGGATCATAATATGGTTGTGGAGATAATAGTATGGTTGAGTGTGAATCATACTATGGTTGTGAGAATCATAGTATGGTTGCGTGTGAATCATACTATGGTTGTGAGGATCATACTATGGTTGTATGAGAAACATACTATGGTTGTGAGGATCATAATATGGTTGTGGAGATAATAGTATGGTTGAGTGTGAATCATACTATGGTTGTGAGGATCATAGTATGGTTGTGAAGATGATAGTATGGTTGAGTGTGAATCATACTATGGTTGTGGGGATCATAGTATGGTTATGCGTTAATCATACTATTGTTGTGAGGATCATAATATTGTTGTGTGACAACCATATACCCAACAATAGTATGATCCTCTTCGAATATTGTCACCCCAGCCATACTTTTTTTCTGCGTGTAGGCAGCCAAGCCCGATTTTAACTGTCCAGGAAGAGGTGCTTGTTTTTTGATTTCGCATAACAGAAAACTTGCCTAAAAACTGTCTTGTGGGCCTTATTGTCACAACTCTACGAGGACAAATTGACAAATGTACCATTTAACCTGCTTGTGGAATTCTTATTATACAGGGTGGCCCAAATGAGACCTAGTGATGTTAAACACGTATAACTCTTGTAGTAACGGCTTTTTAAATGATTTATTTTTATATGTTAAATACATTTTATGGAAATTTAACGTGACTATGTGTGAAATATGACATCAGACAAATGACCACCATTTTGCTCGATACAGGCATTGGCTCTTTTTAGCGCCAAGCTGCTGCACATCTTCCACGTTCTCTTCAGTGCGAATATTTCGATGAGCACCTCTTCTTGGACAGACGGCAACTGAACCCAGTTCCTCAAAACGGCGAACTAAACTTGTAATCATGGAAGAAGTGGGCGCTGATCTTACGTTAAAAAACGGCGATAATTTGGCTGCGTCAGAACAATTGATCGTTGAGAAGAATAATAAAAATCGATAATTTTAATACGTTGTTGTGGACTGTACGTCTTCATTTTAAATTTGCAAGAGTTCAGTTATAATCTACAAAAAGAAAAAACAAATTATGTTAAAAAATAAAAAAGTTATTTGTGTTTCACATCAGCTGGTCTTATTTGGGCCACCCGTTATAAGGTATTCCATCTAGAGGTATTTTTCCAGAACAAAAAAAATATAAAAACTCAAATCAAGTGTGGAATCTTTATTGGTAATTTGAAAGAACATTTTATGGCATTGATTTTTTGAACATAATAAAATGTTGGCATCTGTATTATGGAAATGAACGTTCGGGAAGATCCGCTGTTTTCGACCAAAATTTTGTTCAGTGATGAGGCCCATTTCTGGCTAAAAAGGAAAGTCAATAAACAAAGTTGCCGCATTTGGGTTGAAGAGCAACAAGAAGAGGTTCATGAGGTGACATTATACCCAAAGAAAACCAAGGTTTGGTGCGGTTTATAAGCTGGTGGAATCATCGGTGTATATTTTTTTTAAAAATGATGATGGCCGGAACGTAACCGTTAATGGTCCTCGCTATCGCGCCATGATATCGATCTTTATGCTACCTGAAATATCTTGACGACACTTGCTTTCAACAGGACGGATCGTGAGATATAACGAGTTTAGACTTTTTCTTTGGGGCCACGTAAAGTCCGAACCAGCTAAGATTCAGGTTTCGAAGCCAACATTACGCGTGTCATGAACGCCATGCCGGTCGAAATGCTCGAACGAGTCATCCAAAATTGGACCTTCCAAATGGACACGCTTAGACTTAGTCGCGGTTAACATTTGAAGGAAATTATATTTAAAAAATAAATGGCATGAAATGTCCTTTCGAATGAACAACAAAGATTCCACACTTGATTTGAATTTTTTTTTTGTTTTGAAAAAAATACCTCTAGTCTGATCACCCGATATAACCATATGTGATGCGCAAAATAGAAAGGGACCTAAGGGTAAAAACCAGTTTTGTTTAGGAGAACCATTTTAAAGATTTAAATACGTGTATCTTTGGTGTACCAGCACTTTCATAAAACGCTCATATGTCTGGAAGGGAACACTTTTGGGGCATGGGATCGGTCTCATTTGATGCTCAGATTTTGTCCACATCAAAAAAAAGTGAAAATTGATTTTTTCACATATACGGACACCATTACGTGATAAACCGTGGGAAACCGTTTGGAATTTTAATTTACTCTCTGAGGCAAAGTTGTACTCTTGTCATAAAGAAAATTGTGAACAATGTTGATGTAAAGAAAAAACAAGTGACCTAGTGGTGCTGAAGAACTCTTATCCATACTGATGTCGCAACCATTTGGCTAAGATCGTCCAATTCCAGCCCCGCAGTTTCTAGGCTATTTCTTGATAAAGCTTCTATATAAATACTGCATCTTAGAACTGGATACCAATAATTAGATTCAGACTATACCGGTAGATGTTTTGATATGACATCCAAACTCAGGTCCGTTCCAATTTAAGATTCTACCGCTCGTAGACAATAAAATGAAAATTTTGGGGGAATTTTTCGTTTTTGCGGTTACTTAAGCGCTACCCAAACGGTGTTAAGAATAATTCCTAGGAAGTTCATATGTTGTAGAAAGTTTTTTTATTGAGATTTTAGGTACATTTTTGTAGTTGATTGAATTTAACTGGTTTGCTACCTATATTTCTTTTGATTTTTGATTTTCACAATTTCTTTCGTTCTTTATGACAAGAGCAAAATTTCGAACGGTTTGCAAGACATGAGCCTGAAATTATCGCATTTTTCAAAAATGATACCGAGGCTCCAAATCTTTGGGGGCCCATGAAAAAAAGTGCATTACTTTTTTTCAAAACTGGGTGACACGGGTCTTTTCTTTATGGGTCTTCTATCACCTAGTGGTTATATTTTTTCGTGTTGCACTGTGTTATTAAAGCGATCCCAACTTCAACCCTTCAGGCCGCAATGAATAATTTTCTTATCAGGTTTGTATGCGTGGATGAGAATGGTGGTCTATAATTTTTAAACACAATTAGTCTTATTAAATAAAATCCATTTTTCTGTACAACAAGCTAACCCGGCAAACGTTGTTTTGACTTCAAACATTTTTTTACTGAAAGTCTGGTTCCGTTGCAAAGTCGTGGTGGATTGATTTTTCGAAGAAGAATGACGAGTGCACTGAACCCGAATACAAAAATTATTCAAATGTAAATATATTTGGTTTCCATCGATGATGGGAGGTACCACGCTCCTTTGTCCAATCCCGCCCACATTTCCAGCAGAATATAGAATATGTAAACCAAACCATCATACCAAATTTAGTTCAAATACCGTTAACAGGAGCAGAAACAATGGATTTTTAACTTGTGATTTGTATGGGAGGTACCACGCCCACTCGGCCGATTTCATGCAAACTACACATAAACCATCTACAGACCATCCCCGGCGTACCCTAAAATGTTGTACCAATTGTCGGCCTTCTAGCTGAAAAAAAGAGTTTTGTTACGCCTCCTCCGCCCACAGTCCAAAATTTCGACTCTGCTATTTTCCTAAACAAAGCCCCAGTCGTTTTCAAGTTTTAAGCGGTGTAAAAGACCTCATTTCATTTATATATCTATACAATAAAAAAATAATTGAAATAAAGGGTAGTTCAATTTTAAGGTCATCGATCATCCACTGTTGCCATTTCTTGTCGTCATTCTGACCATTAACGCCGTTTCGAATGGTCAAGGGGCTTGAGTTCTTGAGTCAATTGCACCTTGTTAGCGTGTAAATGCATAATCTTCACCAACGACGGGCGTGAGAGGTGCAATTGTTGGGCACGACGGCGAGTTTAGGTGGAAGGCTCTTCAGCCACACTATCGCGAACAGCAGCAATATTTTCTGCAGTACGAGCTGTATGAGCAAGCTATGGTGTTTTCACATCTCCTACAGACCCGATTTGCTCAAATATTTGCACGATTTTTCCGATTGTACGCACATTTGGACGATTAAATTGACCAAAAAAAATCACGAAGTGCACGATATGCATTTCCATAATAAGTCAAAATAAGTTTAACGCGTTGCTCGCTTGTGTATCTTTCCATGGTTCAAATTGAATTAGTCTGAAATTAAGAAATATTAAATGAAATGCAGAAAAAAATTTGACGTTTAGGTGTGGTTCACATTCAACAATATAGATTATATAGATTAATTGGCCTTATAGGCTTTGAATATTACAATGAAATAAATAAATAAATAAACACTGACCCTTACAATTTAACCACCCCACATTAAATAAAAAAAGTTATTTGAATTTCTTATTGTAGCACAATTTGTGCGCCATCCTGTATCTCTGAGTCGATTCACTTACTATTTTACGACAACCCTGAATATATACAAAACAATATAATGTTAAAGTCTTATATCAATATTTATATAAAAAAAATTAAATACACTTTTTTTTAAATCACTTTCGATATTTTACAGTTGATGCAGAAATTGGACGTTTTTGGGCCACCCTAAGGTACTTATCCACACATATGAATGTGTGTGCGTTTGTCAGAGAGAATCAATCCATTAGATAAGATATCAAAGCTCGAAAAATGTTTGTTAGGCATTCAAAGAACTCGCCAGTTCACACCTAATCAAAAACAAGCAGGTGGTGTTGGCGGTCTAGCTCAGTTCTTGGTCAGCCAACACATGTAGTACGTGAGAGGTTGCCACCGCTACAGGTTAGATTTTTCGGGGCTCCGCACGAAACAACTCAATCGGATTAGTCGGAAACATTAGCGTCATCGACATCATCATGGAAACAAGGAATAAAAACATAAGGCGAAGGGTGAACACGCCAACTGCCGACCAAAGTACAGCTGATCCATTACTACGCCAAACTCAGACCGGCGACTATGAGGATGAGGTGAGTATAGAGATCTCGGTAAAGGGCCTGCTAATACATTGCATTTGACACACTTAACGCTTAACGTTAATGATTAGATTACTAATAAAGTACATCAGAGATTATGACCAAGAGCCAATAAAATCGATGAGGGAACGGATGATTTCTTCGAGTTTGACGTTTAATATCTGCTGTTAAGTTACTTATATATATATGGCTCTTCCTATATGTACATCTGTTATATTTGAGTCATGTTATCATGTTGAACCATGGACTAGGCCAAATATTTTTAAAGATCTTTAATTAGTTGACTGGTAAAAACATATAACATGGAATGTCGCTGACACATAGCCGTATGTAAGTAGGTGATTCACAGTGGGCGAATTTGAAAAAATATGTTGGAAACTCATCATGAATTAACTCATCATGAAACTCAGCATTTATTACAAGTAGACATTTTGTCCCAACTTCTCTTATCTCCATGATTTCGGACTCTAAGTACTCGACATTATCTTTGTAAGTAATTGTTTTACCACCAAGTGAAGTAGGGCTGCTATATACTTAGGGTGATCCATCTAGAGGTATTTTTTCAGAAAAAAAAATATAAAAATTCAAATCAAGTGTGAAGTCTATTGGTAATTTGAAAGGACATTTAATGGCATTTATTTTTTGAAAATAATTACCTTCAAATATTGACAACTGTATTATGGAAATGAGCGTTCGGTGAGAAACGGGAAGATCCGCTGTTTTCGACCAAAATTTTGTTCAGTGATGAGGCCCATTTCTGGCTCAACGGCAAAGTCAATAAACAAAATTGCCGCATTTGGGCTGAAGAGCAACAAGAAGAGGTTTAATAGGTGCCATTACGCCCAGAGAAAACCACGGTTTGATGCGGTTTATAATCTGGTGGAATTATCGGTGCATATTTTTTGAAAAATGATAATGGCCGGAACGTAACCGTGAATGGTGCTCGCTATCGCGCCATGATATCGATCTTTATACTACCTGAAATTGAAGCCCGAATCTTGACGACACTTGGTTTCAACAGGACGGTGCCACTTGCAAACAATGGATCTATTGAGAGTTTATTTCGAAAAGCAGCTAATTTCACGTTTTGGACTGGTGAGTTGGCCGCTTAGACCGAGTGATATCACACCTTTAGACTTTTTCCTAAGGGTTACGCAAAGTCCAAAGTCTATGCTGAAAAACCATCAATGATTCAGGTTTTGGAAGCCAATATTACGCGTGTCATTAAAGCCGTACCGATCCAAATGCTCGAACGAGTCATCCAAAACGAAAATCCTGAGGCGTAGTTGCGGCCAACATTTGAAGGAAATTATATTCAAAAAATAAATGCAATAAAATGTCCTTTCAAATTACCAATAAAGATTCCACACTTGATTAGAATTTTTATATTGTTTTTTTGCTCTGGAGAAAATACCTCTAGATGGATCACCCTTTATATTTCTGGCCTAACAATGAAAATGCGAATATTTACGATCAAAAATGGTTTTATAGTTTTTCAAAGTATTCTCCAGCATAATTTCAACACTTTTGCATGCGCTGAAACCAATTGTCGAAGCACTTTTTCCACTCCAATTGAGACACCTCCAAAACATGGGGTTTGAACGCTTCGCCAGCATCTTCTGGCGAAAAAAATCATTGGGTGCCAAGTCAGGGCTGTACGGCGGATGACCCATCAATTCGACGTTTTGTCCGGTCAAAAAGGCGCTGATTTGAGTCGATGTGTGAGAGCTCGCATTGTCATGGTGCACAATGACTCGTCTTCTCTTGTTCGTTTTTCGAATTTCTCCGAAGACTTCAGGCAAACAAATTGTGGTGTACCACTCAGAATTGACCGTCCCACAAAACAGTCGCCACATGACCAGTTTTGCAGAAGAAGCAGGCGACCATATGCTTCGAAGTGCTTTTTCCACGAACAACTTTCGTTGGATTTGGATCGTCTTCGAAGACCCACACGGTCGATTGCTGTTTTGTTTCGGGTTTATACGCATAGATCCATGATTCGTCACCTATGACGATCTTAAAAATGCCGCGATCGTATTTTTTCAATATTTCTTTGCACCAATCGGCACGAGCCTTTTTTTGAGCGATTGTCAAATTGTGCGGGATCCAACGAGAACAAACCTTTTTTACGGACAGGTGTCTAATGTATGCTGGAAGAAATGCCCATGGATGCCTCTATCTCACGGCATGTCACATGACGACCTTGCATTATCAGTTCACGCACGGCATGAATGTTCTCAGGCACAACGGCCGTTTTTGGGCGACCTTCGTCTTTGAGCGAGCGTTGGCCACCATTGAATTCATTAATCCAGTTTGCCACAGTGCTATAGGAGGGTGCTTTATCGCCATACAAAGATTTAAGTTCATTGATACACTCTTGTCGTGATAATCCACGTTGAAAGTTGTGAACAATTATCGCACGAAAATGTTCACGAGTTATTTCCATTTTTTTGCCAAATTGATTTTTTTAAATCACTGTTAACAACACAAATGATGGTCGTACGTCGAAACGTTCTGAGTTCGTTTAAGAAAAAAAATGTCAAACTTTCCAATGGAAATGTCAGATGGCGCCTGGCAACACTTAGTATTGCCTAGGCCAGAAATATATATAGCAAACCTAGTTCAATTTTTGGAATTCGACAATTTCTAGTGAGCCATATCTCTTCCAGCCCCTCCGGGAAAGTCTCTGCCTATGATACGTCTTTATAATCTATTCATACTACAACTAGAATGATATTGCTAAGATCTTGTTCTTCTGGTCGGTTCCACATAAAAATAAAAAAAAAATCCAAAAATTAAACTAAACTTTCACCCACTGTTCAATCGATATCTTGACTTTACATAGCCAGCGGACCATTAGAGTATACCAAACTGTAGGCAGAATAGTTTTGTTTTCAATGATTAGATATCATCCAATAAAATTAAATTCTATATTGGATTTACAGAGCGAAGGCCTAAAGCGTTTTTTTGTAAGGCGCAATAAAATCAAATGGTTTTGGGCTCCTGTATTCCTAGGTTTATGGGTGCTACTGTACTACACAGTGGCCATACCGGCCTACCATAGCCTACCGAAACCACTGAACATCAAGGATGAAGCCAAATATCCCGATCGGTTTATAGCCGAACGTGCAGAACTCAATTTACAAAAACTAGTCGAACTGGGGCCGCGTGTGGTGGGCAGCCAGGCCAATGAACAGGGTGCCATCAAGTATTTCATGAACTATGTACAAAAACTGAAGAAAGAGGCCAAGAATATTTACGAAATTGAAGCAGACGTACAGATAGCCTCCGGCAGCTATATCCACTGGGAAATGATAAACATGTATCAGAGTATACAGAATTTCATTATAAAAATCGGGCCGAAAAACTACAATGGCACCTCGTACCTGTTGGTGAACAGTCACTACGATTCTGTGCCCAGTGGCCCGGGAGCTGGTGATGATGGCGCCATGGTGGCCATTATGCTGGAGACTATACGCGTTTTATCGCAAGCCGATAAGCCCTTGAAAAATCCCGTGATTTTTCTCTTCAATGGGGCCGAAGAGAATCCCTTGCAGGCATCACATGCCTTTATCACGCAACACAAATGGGCGAAATTTGCCAAGTAAGTAAAGTATCCGGTATATAAAGCCTCCGAATACTATTCGACATTTTGGACTTTATTTTCTTACTATCAGAGCTTTGATAAATTTGGATTCTGCCGGTAGTGGAGGTCGAGAAATTCTCTTTCAATCGGGCCCAAATCATCCTTGGTTAATGAAGGTAGGTCCTCGACAATTATTAAGAGGAAATGTAATTATTTTTCTTTTACAGCACTATCGCCGAGCTATAGTCCACCCATATGCTTCGACCGTAGCGGAGGAAATGTTTCAGCGTCACTTTATTCCCTCGGATACAGATTTTCGTATTTTCCGTGATCATGGCAAAGTACCTGGTAAATATAATTTCAGCGTCTAAATTTCTTAGCTTTAATTTGTTATCTCGTTCTATGTCTAGGTCTGGATATGGCCCATCAATATAATGGTTATGTCTATCACACACGTTACGATCGTCCGGAAATTATTCCTCGTGGTAGTTTCCAGAATACCGGTGACAATGTTTTGGCCCTGGTCAAGGAAATTGCTAATGCTCCGGAGTTGGAGGATACCGCGGTAAGTGGTGATAAAAAATGTTGTTCACGGGTTTGTTCAGCGGGTTGATTTGCTGATCGTCATTGATGGATTGTTTTTATTAACAATTAGGGTATTCATGCACTTAGGTATAATGTTAAATTCTCATACACAAAAGCCACTTGGATTCGGACATTAGGGAATTTACTCGTATATCATCATATGCAGTACATGAATACTCCAAAAGTCGCGAACGAAAACGTACCGAAAATTTGATTTTTTTTTAAACAGGGTGGCGCAAAAGTAAAGTCATGTAGTACACAAGTAAGGTCGTTTTAAATTTAAATTACGAGTACGTCTTCAAAAAGTACATCTTTGTATAAAATGGCTGTACTTTGTGAAATTACATTGGGGCCAACATGTACACCAATTTTTCTTTTGCATTTTATATATTTTATGTTTGTGACTTTGATTCACTTCCCCCGGATTTAATGAGTGAAGGATATGTTTTTCATATGCATTTAGCAAAGATTTTGGCTTAGTTCTCATCGTCCATAATACGACATTACACTGCGAATGGACAAGCATGAGTAAACCATTTGGATCCAAGTTTAAATATATCATTATCCTGCTCGATGTGAGGTCCTGCTACTCTAAGAGCTATACATTTAGTCTGATCTTAATAAACTTTGGTAACATACACCAAACTGTGTGACACAGTATTATGACTTAGTACTGATGTTTTCCGATTTCAAAATCTACAGCTATAAATGCCACATATTACATCCGATTCTGACTTAATTTCAAACGAAGTGTAAAGAGCAAGAAAAACCCATCTCTGGTGAAATTGGACCATATGCGTGCATGTTTTTGAAAAGCTTTTACAAAAAGGACCCTCCCGATTTAAGTACCTGCAGCTCCGGAAGCTACAAATTTTACCCGATCACTGTCAAGGGATGTTAGAAGTAACCAACATTTAAATTTGGTACTAGTGGACGATATAGGCAAATATTGTCGTATAGCCTACATACAAAGTTCTTTTCTGATTTCATAAACAGCTCTAAAAGCCACATTTTACATCCAATTCTGCTACTAGATACCCGAAACCATTTGTGGTGAAAGTGGGCCAAAATGGCCCATCTTTTTGAATAGCCTCACACAACCCCTTTTCGAAATCTAGCCGCCCTTAAGGTCATTGTCAGCCATTCAGACAATGGCGCAGAATCTCCTGAGGGTTTTTCATAGTCGACCTCTCCTGACTTTAGACATTTTAGTTGTTTTATTGTAGAAAAGTATGATACGAGTAAATAATTATAGGCCCTCTGTAATTTATACCTTTTGGTCCATGAAATGTATACCATATACCCTATACAGCGATTCATCCGGATTTGCTGCTGTTCCACTTTTCACGTAACATATTAGGTGGTTTCGGCTTTTTTCAGACGTGTGGTTTTTAAGAAGAAATAAAATGCAATAATGCGCCAAACATTCTCTTCCAAGGCGTCATTTCTGCCGGGCTTATCTGCGTATCCAAGCGACTTTACATAACCCCACAAAAAATAGTCCTGCGGTGTTAAATCGCACGATATTCGAGGCCCACGCCAAAGGCCCACAATGCCAGAAAATGCACACACCCCAAAAGTTTCCTTCAATAAATTGATTGTTTTCTTGGCTGTATAGCATGTAGCGCCGACTTGTTGGAACCAAATGTAGTCAAGATCACGGGCTTCAATTTCAAGTAGAAAAAAGTCCGATATAAGGGCGCGATAGCGAGCACCATTCACTATAACGTTCCGGCCATTATCATTTTTCAAAAAATATGATTCAGCCGGCCCATTAACCGCACCAAGCCGTGATTTTCGTTGGGTATATTAGCATCTCTTGAACTTCTTCTGGTTGCTCCTTAGTCCGAATGCGGCAATTTTGTTTATTGGCGTTGCTGTTGCGCCAGAAATGGGTCTCATCACTGAACAAAATTTTGGTCGAAAACAGGGGATCTTCCCGTTTCTTACCGAACGCTTATTTCCATAACACAGTTGCCAACATTTTAAGGAAATAATATTCAAAAATTCAAATAAATGCCATGTTCTTTCGAATGAACAATAAGACACTTGATTTGAATTTTTGTAAAGTATATTTTTTATTTTGCAAAAAATTACCTCTATGTTGATCACCCGATATAACAGCGCAAACGGCACATCGGCCCACCTGTTCTTTAACTCAGCATCATGTACTGACGTAAGCTTTAAAATCATACAAAAAAACTGGGGCAAAAATTATTTTTTTGATCCGTTTTGCAGAGTGTCCCCCTAAAGTATGTTATTAATTATAGAACAATTCTAACACTGTTACGAATCTTTTGTTTTGAATAAGATTATAGTCAAAGACATATGTTCAAAAAACTGTACTTATGTTATAAAAAGAAAAAAATGGGAAAAATTGGCATATGTGTACTTTTATCAAAGAAAATTTGATTTGATAGCCCCAAAAACCGGGCAACTTTTATATATTGTATTGAGGTTGGGCCAGACCACACTTCACGACATTTTAATTTTTTTTTAATTTTTAAAAACGAAAGTTGGATGCATCCTTATTGTCTAAAGGTCGCTCATTTTAACCATATGATCACTTTAAGGTCTCTTAGGCCCATGAGCCCGATATGAGTTATTATATATCCAGGTTTATTAGTGCCCAAAGTATTGACATGGTTTGTCCACAAATAAATTATATGTAATTAGTCAAGGGCGTAAATAGTCAAGGGCGTAGCCAGGTATGGGCAGGGGGGCAAGCTGCCTACAAAATAAAGTCAAAATTCTGGAAAATTATTAAATGTGTATTTGTATAACTTTGTAACACAGTAAAGATGTATATTTTGTACCCACTATCTACAAGAGTACCAAAATAAGAAAATATATTTAAAAAAATGTTTAATACCATTTTTTTGGGATTTGGTAATTTTTTTTAAAAGAATGTGGTTAAAAAATTTTTCAAAAAGAATCGTGACAGCAGTAGTGGAAGCGAAAACAGCGACAATACTCATTTGCCACAATCATCTGCTCCTGAAGCGCCTTCTAAATCAATATAGAAATCGATGCAAATGATGGATGCCACATTCTGCTCCGACCATGGGTTCCTGAAGCTAAGTATGATTTTCAAATTGATGCACAAAGTTTACAAAGAATATTCAACTATGCTTGGCTAGACCAATATGCACCGTGGTTAATCTAGTCCAAGCGTTTAAAAGGGGCTCTTTGCAAGTATTGTGTACTGTTTCCACCAGTTCCTGGAACTGTCCGAGGAGTATTGGGTTCATTTATGATCCGGTCTTTTTTAAGATTTAAAAATATCCACGAAGGCTGCAAAAAGCATGCAAGCATAAGCCTTCACCTGACTGCAACCGCTGCAACAAAGGCTTTTGTTGAAGATGTGCCTATAGATGTGCAATTACAAAACAGTCACGAGAAACTCAAAGAAGACAATGGAAATATAATGTCATCAATTATTTCATGTGTGATATTTTGCGGAACTTACTACTCAGGGGCAAAGGACAGAATGGTGGCGTGCTTAAGACAAGCTGTCAATAGAAGGAAACTCTAGCACAAGAAAGTCTGCATACCAGTTTTATTCTGCGGTGACAAGGCAAGTGTTCAACATTGCTTAAATGATAATTGCAAATATTCGACGTTACTGAAACCTACAGTAAACATTTTGCAAACAAAGTCAATAGACTTTATTGCGATTGAAAGTATTTTGTGCGTGCTTAAAAATGATCGTATAAATGCAGGAGGAATCACAGAAGAATTGATTGGCAAATCGCGAATGATTTCAACCGACCTAGAAGTTGAAATGTCTCTGCCACGTTTAGCTGAAAAACAGAAGTAAACCACCAGCAGCCAATGAACCGCATCGGGATTCACTAACAACCTCTATGCAACTACGATTTTCGAATGAAAATACTCCAGCTTTTGGCTAGTGAAGAGGTACATAATAACTGGAAGCTTTTTCAACAGATGTATGGTCTAGATGTCGGAGGTGAATTGATTCTTTAGTACAATCTGTGGAAGAAAAAGGAATTGTGCGAACTAGACTTGAAGGGTATTGCAGTTGTTGGTTGACCTATTTAAAAACACAAACGGATTTCTACCTACGATAAACAAAATCAATTCTATTTTGAGTGCCTTGCCATGTCCAACAGCGACTGTGGAGCGTTCCTTTAGTACACTTCGTAGAGTTAAAACGTGGTTGAGGAGCACAACAGGTGAGGAAAGGCTTTTCGGGCTATGCCTCATGAGCGTGCACAGAAAATTCAACGAAAACCGTTTGGTGATGAAGGAAATAATTGAAAATTTTGCAAAAAATGCGAGGCGTTTGTTATAATTGTAGCATAAAAAACGATTAAAAATTAATACTTTTGCTTCTGAATTACATGAATTCGTTAATTTTAAATCTAAAAATTTTACCAAAAAAATTTATTTCCTTTTTGTTTATTTTTATTAAAAATATTTTCAAAACAATGAGTATTCATTTTTTATTAGGAAAATGCCTACTTACGAGGGCGACCGCAAAACTAACTGGCCTGGCACATTTTCTGTTTTACTAGCAACTTTTTATTGTTTTTTAAAAGCTGTCAAAATTTCCGAAATATTTAATGATTATTTTCTTTGTTACAGGTTATTGAAGTAAACAAGTTTTATAATTTTTGAAAATGGAAAATAAAGAGTTTCGTGCGGTAATTAAACACTTTTATATGAAAGGTTATACGCCACAATTAATCAAAGATGAATTGGATTCTGTTCATGGTGATAATGCACCATCATACTCCACCGTGGAATCCTGGGTTCAACAATTTAAAATGGGTCGTTCAAGTACGGAAGAGGAACAACGCTCTGGAAGACCGAAAACTGCTACTACTATTGAAAACATTAGAAAAATATTTAATGAAGTGACTAAAGATAGACGAATAAAGCTCAGAGAACTTGCTGATATTGTTAAAATACACGAAAAACAAGTTTGGAGTATTTTACATGATGAACTCCACATGAAACAGCTATCCGCGAAAAAGGTGCCGCGTTTGTTGACTTTGCCCCAAAAAATCGTCCGTTGGACCAATTCCGAGGAGCTTTTAGCGATTTATCAGCGTAATCCAATAGAGTTCTTGCGCCGATTCATAACTGTTGATGAAACATGGATCTATCACTATATCCCAGGATGCAAAGAACAGTCAAAACAATGGATAGAAGCTGGTAAAAGTGGTCCCAAGAAGGCGAAAACTGTTAAGTCAGCAGGAAAAGTAATGGCCACAGTATTTTGGGATGCAAGGGGTGTAATATTTATTGATAATCTTGAGAAAGGAAAAACTATAAATATTATTATAGTGAATATTATTGTGCATTATTGGATCGGTTGAGTGAAGAAATCAAGATAAAACGACCGCATTTAGAAGAAAAAAGTTCTTTCACACACTGCATTTCTAACTCAACAAAAACTGGCCGAATTACGATTTGAAATTGCTCCGCATCCACCATATAGTCCAGATTTAGCTCCTTCTGATTATTTCTTGTTTCCAAATTTAAAAAAATTTCTCGGTGGCAAAAAATGTTCGTCCAATAGCGATGTTATTGCTGAAACTGAGGCATATTTTGAAGGTCTTGAAAAATCTTATTTTTCGGATGGAATTAAAAAACTTGAAAAACGTTTGATGAAGTGTATTGAGTTGGAAGGAGATTATGTTGAAAAATAAATAATAATAATTCCAAAATAACGGTTCTTTTTATGTTAGGCCAGTTACTTTGGCGGTTGCCCTCGTAAAGTTTTAAATTTTTTTGTATGTAAAAATAATACATATGTGACACGCAAAATCGAAAGGGACCTAAGGGTAAAAACCAGTTTTGTTCAGGAGAGCCATTTTAAAGATTTAAATAAGTGTATCTTTGGTGTACCATCACTTTCGTAAAACGCGCATATCTCTGGGAGGGAACACTTTTGGGGCATGGGATCGGTCTCATTCGATGCTCACTCAAATGTTGTCCACATCAAAAAAAGAAAAAAAATGAAAATTGATTTTTTTTACCCTTAGGTCCCTTTCTTTATGCGCCGTCACATATTAAGAAAAAACAAGAACTTCGGCCACCCGAATAAATAGTACTGAGGTTTTCTTAGCACCGATAAAATGAAAATACAATTGTCAAATTATTTTTCATTGTGACAATGATCCATATGACAAGTATAGCTTTCTTATTGACATTCTCCACTTAGCTTGATTTTGCGCCCACACACTGAACACAAGATTTAACCAGACACCAGATCATTAACCAAAACTATCTATAACAATTATAAGTACTTTCTTATAAAACTACAAAATTCTTTAATCCTTTAGAAATATGCTGAA
This sequence comes from Hydrotaea diabolus, assembly GCA_963513945.1. Classification (NCBI taxonomy): domain Eukaryota; kingdom Metazoa; phylum Arthropoda; class Insecta; order Diptera; family Muscidae; genus Hydrotaea; species Hydrotaea diabolus. The sequence continues at coordinate 163,679,364 of OY740717.1, forward strand.
GGTCATACAATTTTCTTTGACGTCATGGGTGTATTTCTGGTCTTCTACACCGAAACCGAGGGCATTATTTTGAATATCATCGTATGTCTGGCGGCCATTGTTGCCTGCGGCTATTCCTTCCACATGATGGCCACAAATGTGGGCATAAAACTGCGTAGCGTTCTGCAACGTTCAATGTACACCCTAGTTGTACAAGTATTGGCTGTGATTGTTGCCTCGACTCTGTGTTTTTCGATGGGCGTCTTTATGGACCTCGTACATTTGCCCATGTCTTGGTTTACAAACTCATGGCTAATATTGGGTTTATATTTCTGCCCGCTGTTCTTTGGATTCGCTATGGTGCCGGCAATTTATATATACTATACACAGGATGTAAGTAGATTTTTTTAAAGATGATTTTCTATGTTTTTAATGTGTTTTGTTACTTATTACTTCCTAGGATCGCTTCCCCATTGGCCATCGTGTTCAACTATTGCTGCATTGTCATTGCCTGTTCTTGGCGACCTTAACTTTGATTATGACCATTTGTATGATACGTTCTGCTTTTATGTTTACGATTTCGATTCTCTTTTACACGATGGCTTTGATAGTGAATATAGCGACAAAGCTGCACAATAAGCGTAAGTTCGAGTTTATGTCATGTAGGGTGTCTATCTAACTATCTTAACTTACCTTTTTTCAGCTACAATGTGGTTGATTCCTCACATCATCTGTGGCATACCGCCTTTTATTTTCTACGCTTATCTATCACATGGCTTCTTTGTGACATTCATTCCCATGACGGGTCGTTTCGGAGCTGGCACAAATCCCGACTTGATCATTTGTGCCTTTACGGTGGGTGTTGGTCTATTGACGGGAGGTTTTATGGTAAGGACAATTACAGAATTTTGAAGAAATCATTTAACATTTAATATATTTTTAGATACCCGCTTTAAATCTTTTCCGCAAGTCCAAAACAATTATTTGCTCTTTACTTGGCTTCACATTGATATGCCTGATTATCGCAGCTACCCCTTTGGGTTTCCCCTACAGGCCGGAGACAAATCCTCAAAGATTTTCAGTTTTACATTGTCGTCGGACTTTCCGCGATCTGAATAATGAAGTACGAAGAGTAGAAACAGGTTACTTTATTCTACCTCAGGACAGGCGTACATATTCTGTCAAAAGTTAGTTTCAACACTAAAACCTGTAAATAGCCTAACGTCGTTTTCGTTTCTAAAAAAAATAACATTTTTTCTGCATACTACCAAAATACTTCAACATTCAGTGCTCATCACTAGGACCCGCTCATATTCCAATGTCGTTTTCGTTTCTAAAACAAATTTTACATTTTTTCTGCATGCTGCCAAAATACTTTAACATTCGCTTCTTTTTTTAAAAAATGTAGTAAAGTTTTTACGTTATGTTCATAACAGGGTATTATTTTGACTAAGAAAATGTATAAGTTGCCCTCTGATAGGGTAACTTTTTTATAGAAACGAATATGGCATTACATATCTAAGGTCAAATAAATGCAATTGATATGAGACTTTAAATATATTTTTCCCTTTCCAACAGAACATGCCATCAATATGACATTAGCTCAGCCGATTATTGCTGACTGTGAGAAGGAAATGCTGTGTGGGCTGCCGCTCTACAACCATCGCTGGCACAAATCAAGGTGAGTGATCAAGTGATGACACCCTTTTAAGACTGTTCACCCCTTTTTATCTGCTGTTTCTTTCATTTTACAGAGCATCCAGTCTCTGGATACCAGGCCCAGATCCTACATTCGATAAACTACCCGTAGTGAAAGTAACTGCAAAAAATCAAATAACCAAAACTAAAATACGCTATGATCTTAAACTAACCGGGCCAGATCACATGGGTTTATTCATGCGGCCCCTAAGTGGTGGGAAAATAGTAAATTGGTCTTTCCATTGGACGCCGTTGCGCATGGATTGGAAACCGCCATATTTCGTCTACTTTTCATATGGCGTTAATAAAGATCCTTTGAAGTTCTGGCTGGAGATTGAGGTAAGTTATGGTCTCTAATTGAACATTACCCTAACTTAAACCCCTTTTCTCTCTCTAGAAAAAGGATGGCGATTGGAGTGAACCAATTTTAGAAATTGGTGTCGGAGGTCACTGGAATCATCAAGAAGATATGAACACTGAGGAATTCCGTAAATTCCTGGGCAGCTTCCCGAAATATGTTGACGCCACTGCCTGGCCCGCATCTTATGATACGTGGCATTTTTAAAAATAAAAATATAAAAACTGAAAGCTTAAAAATTCAATTACAAAGTTATGTAAGTGCCAACATTATTTTACAAATAAATGCAAGCAAATTTTTTCTGCTTGAGAAAAAGTGAAAATTTTGAAATTGTTCTTCATTTTTCTTTCGAAAATGTATTAAAATTCAATCTGTTTTTTCTTTTCTTATATAATTAAAAAAATGGATAAAATCGGTTGCCTGGTAGGGCAACCAGATAGTAAAAAAAAATCCTGGTTCAAAAAAATAATTTAAATTGTTTAGTTTAGTTTATTGAGACTTTTTTCAAAAACAATGACACACATACTAGATCTATGAACAAGAAATTGCTTATGACTATGTTTTGTCTAAATTACCAATAACGTGCAGCTAACGGCACCAAGCCTTTTCTGCGTATAGAAATATTTTTAATTTGTATGTAGCTCTGATAAGTGTGTTCGCCCTTGCTCCCGAGGCTAAAGTGGTCTTAGGAGTGAAATATCCTAGAATTTAGCTTAAAAGTATACTTATAACTAGCCTAAAATTAGGGGGTGAAGGGGAGGGATTGATTACAAAAAAGGAGAGGATAGGGAAAAAAACAAAAATAAGTAGAAAAATAAGAGATTTAAACAAATGCTGTTTAAGAGCCTTAACAATATTCCAATCATAAAGATGCTATCCTCTATGTGCACCCGGAACCACTTTTTTTGTAGAACTCGGGACGAAAGGAAACCGAGGTATCAAAATCTGCCCGACTTTCATTCAAAAATCCAATCGGAGATAAATAGCAAACATCTGACCAGCGAATGTCCTTCTGGGCATTGTAAATATCGGTTATAATGGAATTCTCGTGAAGGGAAATCCTTGAAATAAATTTATTAATTACGTCACAAATATACAGACCAATAGGAGTATATAACGTATGTTTATTGTTTCCATTTGGTATTATTTACATAGTTTTATAGAATATTAATTGATATGTTTTTCTAATATACTTTGTATTTTTCTAGAATTTCTAACTATTCTAACTATATTATATGACCTGAGGCCAGCCCACTTAACAATTTATAAGCATCTTTGACGATTGTCACAATTAGGTTTATTTTCCCGGAAAAATAGGAACAAAAAACGGGGTGAGCAATAGGAGTAACATCTGACTGCTTATATATATACTTATTCGAATATCGCTTGGAGATCGACTTAAAATTTTTACCAATACAATATCTTAATATCTTTCTCTCAAACATCTCAAATTCCTTTATAACTGTCGGGGATACATTAAACCATATTGGGAACCCATATAAAATGACCGGGCGTATACTAGTCTTGTACATAAATTTTTACCAATACAATATCTTAATATCTTTCTCTCAAATATCTTAAATTCGTTTATAACTGTCGGGGATACATTAAACCATATTGGGAACCCATATAAAATAACCGGGCGTATACTAGTCTTGTACAGTAATAGTTTCGTCTCTACCGGTAAACTGTTATTCCTCCCAATAGCCCTTCTGAAGAACAGACCTAGCATGTCTATATAATTTCAAAAGTTTATTGAAGTGAATGCCTAAATATTTCATGTCATTCCTGAAAGGGACTTCCTCGCCATTAATAACAATTCTCAACCGTTTACTCTCAGAAACCACAAACCTTCTTCACTTGCCTGAGGAGTTTCGAATACAAATAGCCTCGCTCTTGGACGCGTTGATCGTTATACCCCAATAATCATAGAACTCCCTGACAGTGACAAGGTGATCCGCAACTTTCATCAACGCAATATTCGAGGACTCATCGTGCGCATATAAAAGACTGTCATCTGCTTATAATAACCCAATCGAATCTGAACTAGTGTGTGGAAAATCGCTCCTAAAAATATTGTATAAGTGCGGCGCTAATAATGATCCTTGTGGGACTCCACACCTTACCTCACCAAACTCCGACATTCTATTATTTAATAGAACGCAAAACAATCTGTCCGAGAAATAACTTCGAAACAATTTAATCACTCTGTGGTCAAAGCCTATACTGATCATATTAAACAAAATGCCATCATGAAAAGTTCTATCGAAAGCATTTTTCCACATCCGGCGAAACCGCAACCGTACAATATTGCCTCCGTAAATTAAACACAACGTCGTCCTGAAATTTCAACAGGGCATCAGTGGTCGAATGCCCCTTCATAAACCCAAATTGTAGGTCTGGTATGCAAAATTCTCTCATTCCATCATACATTGTTAGCCAAATCCCCCTCTCAAATAATTTGCCTAAGTTGGATAAGAGTGATATAGGTCTTAAGTCATTAATATTTTTATTTATTTTAATTTTTTTTTTATAAAATTACAGATTTCTTTAAAAAAAATCCTAAAAAATTCAGGAGGATTCCCTAGGATTTGCCTAGTGAAGCACAAAAATATAGGGTGTTTTTTAAGAGGTGTATAACTTTAAATTGAAGTAACGAAAATAAAGATATATTACAGCCTATGTGGCGAACTTGCGATGGTGGTCCGACTCAACAAGGGTCAATACGATTCTTCAAGTTTTCAAACAACCATATGATCCCACTCAACCACATTATATTTCATATGTGTCTTCTCAATTCTTAAAGATCGCTCTCAACCAACTATTTTCTAACACTCAAATATTATGGTCACACACAAAAATAGTAATCTCTCATAAACCTCGCAACGTTATAGCCTTATTATAACTCTACACAACCATTTTTTAATTACACACAATCATAGTATGATTTACACAACCAGTCTGTTACACGTATCACACCTCACACACAGTATAATTCCCACTTATATACTTATAAATAATGATCACATAAAACCAATGTAGGAATTCCACAACCATATTTTGATGTCTAGAATTATGTTATCATATTATTTTCTCGGCAACAGTATTTTAAAATCCCGAACCATATTATGATCGCCGCAACCACAACACGATTCCTAATAATATTTCAGACTTATTTATAAAAGTTTATTTCAATAGTGCGATCTAAAGGTTTGCTTTCCGAAAACAGCCAAACGAACTTGGGATCATCTTTGATTTTTACGATATATACTCGTATACATAAACTTTATGGGGTCTTCAAACCGTAATTCAAAGTGTCGCAACCGGAATGACAAAGTAAATATTCCATCCATCTTATGGTGGAGGGAATAAACAACATTGCAAATTCGCAATAAACATATTTTTTTTTTTTGTTACGAACCGGAGGTGTGGAATCTTCCTCGATACAAGTAGCCCGCACTACAAGCATGCACGATTCACCATCTCTGGCGCCTACGTACTAAATCACACCCCCCACACTTCAACCACTCTACCCCGCGGGACTGCCGTAAGGTATTACTTCGCGGGGGCTGGTTAGCATTTAAGCTATCGTCGTTTCATCGTTGGATCTTGATTCCGCGTTTCGAATGCGTTCCGTCCTTCGTAATTCCTTAAGCACTATTGCTGTGTGCATTTCTACTTTCGCCCAATTGTCAACACTCTGGAGCATAAACTCCATAACGTGTTGAGGGCCCGGGATGTCCATAAGTGAAGCGCTGAATCTGGGACAGTTAAATACAGCGTGTTCTGCGGTTTCTTCTTGATCCACACAGTTCGGGCATACAGACGAGCTGTCATGTCCAAACCTGTGAAGATATTTCCTAAAGCAACCATGCTCTGTAAGAAATTGCGTCAGGTAATAGTTTACGTCCCCTTGGGACCGATTTATCCAGTCAGAGACAGTGGGGATTAACTGGTGCGTCCATCTGCCTTTCGTGCTGCTGTCCCACATATTTTTGTAGTAGAAATCATGTATTTGTCGATAATAACTATAGAACGTAAACTTGATTTTCAAAAAATATTTGCACATCTTCAAGGAGTAGTTTAGCCGTTTGATCTCTATGGTGAAATGGCAAACCAACCTCGACACAAGCCGAAATATCTTAGCCGGATCTGACTTATTTGAGACCGTTTCTTTTGTTAACAGAAAATAGATTCTCTTAACCAAGTATTTCCTTTAAAAATAGATATTGAGTATAAGAATAATTTTAGATATTTGTGTCATATTTAGGTCTGAAACATAAAGTATTGCGTTATAGACCTTTGCCATATTTCCTTCTGTGGCCTTAATGGCAGATGTCACTCCACAAAATTCAAAGACCCCTTTTTGTCATCACCGAACCAATGTTGACTCAACGTTGTTTTTTCCCCGGCCCTAGCCAAATTGCTATAGTTGCCTTTCGATTAATGTGGCCGTAATCCATATGATTTAACGCCTCTTCGGGGGAGGTATAGACCGGAAGATAATCTTATCTACTTTGTATGCAAGCAGTTAGTCGATGATAATGTGCTGTTATTAAGAAAATGTTATTTTTTGCAACATTTCATAATCTAATACTAACTACAAGTATTTAAACTTTGTGTTTTTACAATCATAAAAGTATTACTGATTGTGATGTTTGGCGGGACAGACATGATCTAAAGTCTTGAAAGTTAGCTGCGATTAAAGTCCACGTAGTTCTAATGGAGCTGAGAGGTACGAATCGTACAAAAATATAAAGGTTTATGTGATTCGGTCGGTAAGGCGGCATTTAAACTCTTAAGTGAAGTTACTTAATTGTAAATAAAAGCAGAACGCGTTAATCGATTTCTATGATCTATGTCGCATTTTGTTTATAGGTTATGTGACTTTACGTGAATGTTATAAGACTCTACACGTTTTTCCGTTTGGGATTTATATGTTTAAAAAAAAAAATGTTTTTTTGGCAAAATTTTCTTCATAAATTTATTTCTAATTGCGAAAATGTTGATTTGGTAGAGAAACAGTATATTAATGGATTAAAGAAAATGTAATTATTAATTTTTCTCAATTTATTTCAGCAAAATCGAACTAGTCGTTCTCGAGTTATGTCAAACTACGTTTTTGCCAACATTTTACAACTAAGCGAAAAAACATCAAGATAAGGAAAAAATGTAAAAGGTCATAAAAAAAAACTGGCACATACGAACGCAAAACCCTTTGAGGGTTTTAATATACTGACCTAGTACCATCCAAGGTTTATGTATAGAGTAGTATTTATAAACCTTGGTACCATCACCCTGACTTGGAATTTCTCACCCCCCAGATTGGCTGTTGTACTGTGTTATTAATGACATTTCTTATACCGCCACCCTAGTAGATAGGAAAGTATTTACCATTTTCGAGGTAAGGAACAAAAGGTTGATAGCATCAAAAAAAGAATAACGCTATTGAAGCTATGTCCGTCTAAGCGGTCGTATGACCAACATATACCTACTGCACAATTGACTACGTTCCAATATACGAGGGCGACCGCAAAAGTAACTGGCCTAGCATAAAAAGAACAGTTTTTTTGGAATTATTATTATTTATTTTTCAACATAATCTCTATCCAACTCAATACACTTCATCAAACGTTTTTCAAGTTTTTTAATTCCATCCGAAAAATAAGATTTTTCAAGACCTTATGACTTGAGCAAAATATGCCTCAGTTTCAGCAATAACCTCGCTATTGGACGAAATTTTTTTGCCACCGAGACATTTTTTTAAGTTTGGAATAAGAAATAATCAGAAGGTGCTAAATCTGGACTATATGGTGGATGCGGAGCAATTTCAAATCGTAATTCGGCCAGTTTTTGTTGAGTTAAATATGCAGCGTGTGAAGGAGCATTATCTTGACGAAAAAGAACTTTTTTTTTCTAAATGCGGTCGTTTTATCTTGATTTCTTCACTCAACCGATCCAATAATGCACAATAATATTTACTATTTATAGTTTTCCTTTCTCATGATAATCAATAAATATTATACCCTTTGCATCCCAAAATACTGTGGCCAAGCGTTCAAAAACAATGTTTTGGAGGTGTCTCCATCGGAGTGGAAAAAGTGCTTCGACAATTGGTTTTAGCGCATGCAAAAGTGTATAAATAGTGAGTGAGAATACTTTCAAAAACAATAAAACCTTTTTGATGATAAATATTCGAATTTTCATTATTAGGCCAGAAATATGTATATAGCAGCACTCGTATTCGCCGTTTATTGTTTTTCGCCTTTGTAATCGATGTGGATTTTCCCAAAAAACAGTTGCCATCGCCTTATTGGCCGACAAATTCACCCGAACAAAACCCATTGTTTATACTGCTACTTGGTCTCCGGAGTGTTTTAATGGATCCATTTTTCATCCACAGTTAAAAAACGCCACAAAAACTATTTCGAATTGCGGTTAAACAACTCCAAACAATCCTTTAAAGTCGTCACACGATTACGTTTATGGTCAATTGAGAGAAAACGCGGCACCAATCAGACAGACAGCTTTGACAGCTGTTTGGTCTCCACATTGTTGTAATAGATCCATGTATTATCCACAGTTACAAAACTCATTCGAATTGCGGTTAAACAACTCCAAACAATTCTTTGAAGTTTTTACACGATTACGTTTATGGTCATTTGAGAGCAAACGCGGCAGCCATCTTGCTTTCTTAAACCCAACTGATCATGTAAAATTGAAACCACACTGCAATATGAAATGCGTATGGCATCAACAATCTCACGCATTTTAACTCTTCGATCGGTCAACAACATATCGTGGATTTTTCGACATTTTCGAATGTATTGGCCATCCAGATCGTTCAGCGTCGTTTGTAGTTGTGCGACCTCAAGGAAAGTCGGTAAACCACTTTTTTTACCATTAAAGTCGAGTCCCCATATAATTTATCAAGATTTTACTTGGTTTGATTGATGGTTTTTTCCGCAAAAAACAATGGTTAATGAGCACTCTTTTTTCCATTTTTAACAAAAATCCACGAGGTTGTATGTTTTAAAGAGGTGTTAAACACAAACTGAACGACGGAACTCTCTCAAAATTTGACATTAGTCTATCAGTTTCAGCAATAACCTCGCTATTGGACGAAATTTTTTTGCCACCGAGACATTTTTTTAAGTTTGGAATAAGAAATAATCAGAAGGTGCTAAATCTGGACTATATGGTGGATGCGGAGCAATTTCAAATCGTAATTCGGCCAGTTTTTGTTGAGTTAAATATGCAGCGTGTGAAGGAGCATTATCTTGACGAAAAAGAACTTTTTTTTTCTAAATGCGGTCGTTTTATCTTGATTTCTTCACTCAACCGATCCAATAATGCACAATAATATTTACTATTTATAGTTTTCCTTTCTCATGATAATCAATAAATATTATACCCTTTGCATCCCAAAATACTGTGGCCATTACTTTTCCTGCTGACTTAACAGTTTTCGCCCTCTTGGGACCACTTTTACCAGCTTCTATCCATTGTTTTGACTGTTCTTTGCATCCTGGGATGTAGTGATGGATCCATGTTTCATCAACAGTTATGAATCGGTGCAAGAACTCTATTGGATTACGCTGATAAATCGCTAAAAGCTCCTCGGAATTGGTCCAACGGACTATTTTTTGGGGCAAAGTCAACAAACGCGGCACCAATCTTGCGGTTAGCTTTTTCATGTGGAGTTCATCATGTAAAATACTCCAAACTTGTTTTTCGTGTATTTTAACAATATCAGCAAGTTCTCTGAGCTTTATTCGTCTATCTTTAGTCACTTCATTAAATATTTTTCTAATGTTTTCAATAGTAGTAGCAGTTTTCGGTCTTCCAGAGCGTTGTTCATCTTTCGTACTTGAACGACCCATTTTAAATTGTTGAACACAGGATTTCACGGTGGAGTATGATGGTGCATTATCACCATGAACAGAATCCAATTCATCTTTGATTAATTGTGGCGTATAACCTTTCATATAAAAGTGTTTAATTACCGCACGAAACTCTTTATTTTCCATTTTTTAAAAATTATAAAACTTGTTTACTTCAATCACCTGTAACAAAGAAAATACTCATTAAATATTTCGGAAATTTTGACAGATGGCTTATAAAAGATTGCTTTTAAAAAACAAAACAAAAAGTTGCTAGTAAAACAGAAAATGTGCCAGGCCAGTTAGTTTTGCGGTCGCCCTCGTATTTAAGAGCCCACATAAATTGTCACCTTAAGCATAAAGTTTACTTGGTCATCCGCTTCGTTATCGCTACTTGCAGAACTATTATGGTCGAAGTACCATCCTTTCCGACTAAACCATACTACGAACGCATATCATTAATTCCGTGAGTTTTCAAATAAAACACAGTTTTATTGCAAAAAACAAATATTTTTCAACCTAATCTCCTCTTATCTTACACACTTAGTTCAGCGTTTTTCCAATTTTTGTATCCCTTCCAAAAAATATGATTTTTTGAGGTCCATTAAATAGGCATTTGTTTGATCAACAATTTCTCTGTTGGAGCTGAATCTCTTTCCACCGAGCCATTTCTTTACTTTTGGAAATATGAAATAGTCCCTGGGCGTTAAATCCGGAGAAAATGGCGGATGAGGTATCAACTCGTAACCCAATTCATGCAATTTTGCCATTGAGACTGCACACGTTTGCATCCGTCCATCGATGAACTTAAATCTTTGTATGGTGATAAAGCACCATCCTATAGCACTGTGAAAAACTAGTTTAATGAATTCAATCGTGGCCGACTCTCGCTCAAAGACGAAGGTCCTGAAGTTCGTCCAAAAACGGCCGTTGTGCCAGAGAACATTGATGCCGTGCGTGAACTGATAATTCAAGATCGTCATGTGACATACCGTGAGATAGTGGCATCCTTGGGCATTTCTTCCACCAGCCTACATTCGATATTGCATGAACACCTGGCCGTAAAAAAGGTTTGTTCTCGTTGGATCCCGCACAATTCGGCAATCGCCCAAAAAAAAGGCTCGTGTCGATTGGTGCAAAGAAATTTTGAAAAAATACGACCGCCGTGCTTCAAAAGACGTTTACAAGATCGTCACAGGTGACGAATCATGGATCTATGCGTATGAGCCCGGAACAAAACAGCAATCGACCGTGTGGTTCTTCGAAGACGAGCCAAATCCAACGAAAGTTGTTCGTGGAAGAAACATTTCGAAGCAAATGGTCGCATGTTTCTTCGGCAAAACTGGTCATGTGAAGACTGTACCACTTGAGCATCGTAGGACGGTCAATTCTGACTGCTACACCACAATTTGTTTGCCTGAAGTCTTCGGAGAAATTCTAAGACTTCAATGCGAGCTCTCACACATGGGCGCAAAACAGCGCCTTTTTGACAGGCCAAAACGTCTAATTGATGGGTAATCCGCCGTACAGCCCTGACTTGGCACCCAATGACTTCTTTTTATTCCCGCACATTAAGAAAAAAATGAGTGGTCAACGATTTTCGTCGCCAGAAGATGCTGTTGAAGCGTTCAAAAACAATGTTTTGGAGGTGTCTCCATCGGAGTGGAAAAAGTGCTTCGACAATTGGTTTTAGCGCATGCAAAAGTGTATAAATAGTGAGTGAGAATACTTTCAAAAACAATAAAACCTTTTTGATGATAAATATTCGAATTTTCATTATTAGGCCAGAAATATGTATATAGCAGCACTCGTATTCGCCGTTTATTGTTTTTCGCCTTTGTAATCGATGTGGATTTTCCCAAAAAACAGTTGCCATCGCCTTATTGGCCGACAAATTCACCCGAACAAAACCCATTGTTTATACTGCTACTTGGTCTCCGGAGTGTTTTAATGGATCCATTTTTCATCCACAGTTAAAAAACGCCACAAAAACTATTTCGAATTGCGGTTAAACAACTCCAAACAATCCTTTAAAGTCGTCACACGATTACGTTTATGGTCAATTGAGAGAAAACGCGGCACCAATCAGACAGACAGCTTTGACAGCTGTTTGGTCTCCACATTGTTGTAATAGATCCATGTATTATCCACAGTTACAAAACTCATTCGAATTGCGGTTAAACAACTCCAAACAATTCTTTGAAGTTTTTACACGATTACGTTTATGGTCATTTGAGAGCAAACGCGGCAGCCATCTTGCTTTCTTAAACCCAACTGATCATGTAAAATTGAAACCACACTGCAATATGAAATGCGTATGGCATCAACAATCTCACGCATTTTAACTCTTCGATCGGTCAACAACATATCGTGGATTTTTCGACATTTTCGAATGTATTGGCCATCCAGATCGTTCAGCGTCGTTTGTAGTTGTGCGACCTCAAGGAAAGTCGGTAAACCACTTTTTTTACCATTAAAGTCGAGTCCCCATATAATTTATCAAGATTTTACTTGGTTTGATTGATGGTTTTTTCCGCAAAAAACAATGGTTAATGAGCACTCTTTTTTCCATTTTTAACAAAAATCCACGAGGTTGTATGTTTTAAAGAGGTGTTAAACACAAACTGAACGACGGAACTCTCTCAAAATTTGACATTAGTCTATTAACAGATGGTACTTGAAGCCCTCACAATTATAAGTCCACAAAATATGTTTTTGTTCGTATCGTTGATCTATAAAAACAGTTATACGTAGTTCATACTTGATTTGAGCCAATGCTTTTATTGATCACTTCATTCAAAAATAACTCAAAAGCAGGCGAAATAACTTTTACTGGCTAGATGGGTGACTTCACCATCATTGTATCCCAAGCATCGATTGTGGTTGAACTACAAACTATATTACTTATATTTATAACTGCGAAACTTATGTAGCGAAACGTTGTATAAACAGATTAAATTAATTGTAATTTTTAATTTTAAATTTGTTTCAGCTTATTCGGACTAGTGGTTCTTGAGTTATGACAAACAAAAGAGCCTAAAACGTGACAAACTCCCCTATACGATACTTACTAGCTTCAAATTAAGTTCTTCTGAATGGGCTACTTTCACAAACAATTATCAGAATTGTGTCCAGAATCAATCACCTGAAAAATGTTGTACTGTGTAATGTTCACTCAATCAAAGTTTTTTCTCCACAACCGTATTACAATGTCCACAATTATAATGATACACTAAATTATTCCAGAATATCTTATAAATAACACAGGATTCCCGAAATAATATTACTGTTTAAACAAATATACGAGTATTAACGATTCAGGGTCTGAAGATGAAAAATGATTCTACGGAATGCACCATCCATTCATGATTTCTATCAAATATGGTCGAACCATTTAATCATTCCGAGTATTGATACTATTTTATTTTTGTTTCAGCTACAATTGTTAACAGTTCATATATAATAGTGCATTATGATTTAAATTATTCCACATAAAATATGTGTTCAAAATTTAAATAATGTTTAATAACAAACTAACAACACAACTGGGAGTACGAGCTACAACATCAATACATATTTGTGTGACCTAATCCTGTAACCCAACCTAACGCAACAAAAGCATATTTCAAAAAAAAAATCCACATACGTATAAAAAATAGCTTTTACAGCAAGTGACAGCAACACAAAAAACATTTTTTTTTTATTTTTCCGCTGTCCAACCCCAGCCAGGTTAAACATATTTTTTTCCAATTTGCATACACTCGGGAGTACACGCTTCAACATACTTGTTTGTAACACAACTGCATTTATGTTTTATATTAAATGTGTAACATACTCACACAACTACACGTTTTGGCCTGAACCATTTATGTTTTGAAAACCCCGACAAAACGGATATGTCAAAAAAAACCCGCCTTTAGCAACCACCGCCCAACTCTATCCCTCGACAACCAGCTACGTCGTCCTTCTATCCAACCGTTTCTCGTATTCATATCCATCCATCCATGCGTCCTCACCATCCAACGAAAATATGGATTTAACGGATTTGTCGCGATTCGTGTTACAGGAGGTGAAATGGAATTAGTTTCGACGGTAAGCAGGCATTATGTGATACCCTAATAAGCCGTCGCTATAAATATAAATAGAAATTGTCAAAAAATTAATGATTTGAATAAGGAAAAACTAAGTACAATTTCTTACTAAAATTTAAAAGAATCTAAACAAATAAAAGTATAATATTTTTAATATAAATTCGTACATAACAATCCATTTTTTTTAATGTATTCCGCACCACAGAAAAGTGTACTTCGATTGTTAAGCAAAATAATGAGTCTGAACAAAATCTTTCTTTAAAACTTACTGCGAATCAGAGAAAAACGCTCCACACTATTTTGTTTTGAAAAATTTGTAGTAAAAATGTGAATAAAAATGCTTTTCTGGTAATTTTTCATTATTTTTTCTAAAAAAACTTATATTTTATTTAATAATTAATATACCGAGCTCGAGCGAGTATCGAACTCCGTAGAAAGTACCTCACTTTTTGTTAAGTTTTTTTGTTTAATTTTGTTTTTCCTGATGATGTTCTTCAGAGAGGAACGAAATAACGAATATAAGAGCCGTGGCCTCGAGCTCGAGATAATAATTATTTAATAAAATTTAAAATAAAGGCCGAATACAAAAATTAATTACTGCGTAAAATTGTTATATATATAAAAGAGGCTTGTTTGTATGTACGCGGTAAACTCAAAAACTACTGCACCGATTTTGACCAAATTAAATATATGGGTCGTGAGCCGTGTTTGTATAAAATTTTGCGTTTGTCCGAACCCTGTGTCCAGTTTTATATAAAACACGTCCTTTTAGAGGTATTTGTGAAGCCAGCTGTGTGAACTATCTTCAAGGGTTGCTATATATATATATATATATATACATATATCTGGCCTAGGCAACACTAAGTGTTGCCTGGCTCCATCTGACATTTCCGTTGGAAAGTTCGACATTTATCAGCATAAACGTACTCAGAACGTTTTGATGAACGACCATGATTTGTGTTGTTTACAGTGACTTGAAAAAATCAATTTGGAAAAAATGGAATTAACTCACAACTTTCGACGTGGATTATTACAAGAGTGCATCGATGACCTTAAATCTTCGTATGGCAACGAAGCACCATCCTATAGCACTGTGAAAAACTGGTTTAATGAATTCAATATTGGCCGACGCTCGCTCAAAGACGAAGGTCGTTCAAAAACGGCCATTGTGCCAGAGAACATTCATGCCGTGCGTGAACTGATAATGCAAGATCGTCATGTGACATACCGTGAGATAGAGGCATCCTTGGGCATTTCTTCTACCATCGATTTTGCATAAAAACCTGGACGTAAAAAAGGTTTATTCTCGTTAGATCCCGCACAATTTGACAATCAAAAAAAACGCTCGTGTCGATTGGTACAAAGAAATTTTAAAAAAAATACGATCGTGGTGCTTCTAAAGACGTTTATATGATCGTCACAGGTGACGAATCATGGATCTATGCGTATGAGCCCGAAACAAAACAGCAATCGACCGTGTTAGTCTCCGAAGACGAGCCAGATCCTGCGAAAGTTGTTCGTGGAAGAAGCACTTCGAAGCAAATGGTCGCCTGTTTCTTCGGCAAAACTGGTCATGTGGCGACTGTTCCGCTTGAGCAACGTAGGAGGTCAATTCTGAGTGGTACACCACAATTTGTTTCCCTGAAGTCTTCGGAGAACATCGAAAAACGAACAAGAGAAGACGAATCATTGTGCACCATGACAATGCGAGCTCTCACACATCGGCTTAAACCAGATCCTTTTTGACCGGCTAAATCGTCGAATTGATGGGTCATCCGCCGTACAGCCCTGACTTGGCACCCAATGACTTCTTTTTAATACCGCACATCAAGAAAAAATGCAGGATCAACGATTTTCGTCGCCAGAAGGTGCTGTTGAAGCGTTTAAAAATCATGTTTTGGAGGTGTCTCAATCGGAGTGGAAAAAGTGCTTCGACAATTGGTTTGAGCGCATGCAAAAGTGTATAAATCATGCTGGAGAATACTTTGAAAAACAATAAAACCATTTTTGATGATAAATATTCGCATTTTCATTATTATTGTTTACCGGAAAACTAATCCTCTATTGGACAGTCGGTCAAGATAGACCTACATTTTAAAGAAATACCACAATTATAATTATAGTCACGTTAAAAATCATCGTGGCCAAATCACTACTGTACTCAGCTATCAGTAAAAAATTTGGTCCGCTTTGCTAGCCATAAGTTAATGCTAATGCTTGAACTAATATTGTCGTTCAAAATAAGATTTTTGGTCGTTTCAACAAATATCTTATTTTGACATTCAAATCTATCAACATTCAAATAGTGTTATGGATGCAGATGAAATTGTGAATTATCCAACAGAATTTTTAAATTAACTTGATTTGCCAGGAACTCCACCTCATATTCTGCAACTAAAAATTGGTGTACCTTTAATTCTTTGTACTACTTTGTAATGGAACAAGGTTGGCCGTTAAAAATTTATTGGACAATATCATTGAAGCCACTATATTAACTGGCAAATACAAAGGCGGAAACGTACTTATTCCAGGTATACCAATAATTCCGACTGATATAGATCTAACTTCCAGTCCGCCTTGCATTCGCTATGACAATAAATAAGTCACAAGGTCAATTGTTGCAGGTTTGTGGATTACATCTTGAAACATCAAGTTTCTCATATGGACAGTTATATCACTTTTCGTATACGCTAATGAAGACTAAACAAAAAATATTGTTCATAAGAGAGCACTCGAATAAAACATCATTTACATATTTACCTACTCATTCAAATTAAATTTGTTTTAGAATACGAGTATAAGGATTTTTTTCACCACTTAGATTAACTTAGGGTCAGCTAGTTTTCTATATAAATGTAACCTGAGTGAATCTTTTGTGACGCACTTTCATGGCATGCCTCCCTCGAATCGATATTTTTCGGAAAATAAATTAGGGTGCTAGAGCCCAGATGAAAGCCAGCTCATTTTAATATTAAATTTGATACTTAAACGAAAGGAGATTTATTAATGATTTCAAAGTGCAACCATATATGGACGCAGGCCTTTAAAGCCAAACAAGCGTTTAAACATATACGGTCGTCTGCCCATAGAAAGAAAAATAGTCCCAAATAATTCCAATTTTGCAAAAAAAAAAATTGTCTGAAATGTAAGTAAACCACATTATACATACTCAAAATAAGTTTTCAAGATATAACTATCATTTATATAAACCTCTTCAAAATTAAAAAAAATTAAGATATGGCCAACAAAAACTCGTTGGTTTTGGTCATAGAATCTCAAACAATCTGGTCGCTTGAGATTTTTTCCGACCAACATTTTCCCTAAAACTTCCCAAAAGCGACAAAAAATCGTACAAATGCCCAAAAATCTAACTAAACAATTTTTTTTCCGACTTCCTATGGCCTCTGCGACATATCAATCACTACCGGCACAATCGTTCAGCTCCTCTACCCAAGCCCAACAGTTTCCAAATACTATACCAATATACTATTAAATACTGGGTTTGTAAATATGGATATTCTTAAAAAATAAGAAAGTGAAGCAAAACACCAAAAGATAAATTGCACAATATGAGCGATGTGCTTCTTCTTTGCAATAATGTAGAAAAACATACTTCAGTAACCAACAAATCCACGGGGTTCATATGTTCATTTATTCGTTTGTACACAATCACTAGAACGCTAGAAAGTAAAAATTAAAACACAAATAACACTAAATTAGCACACTTTAAGAACACAAAAAACAGCATTTCCAGAATGATTTTTACTTACCTCTGTTTTTCTATAAGTATTTAGCCCACATCGCCCATCTTGTACAATTAATCGTCTTTGTTAACACCTATTTTAGTTATAAGTTAATAAAGTACAATTTAACCAATCGATTAAGTCAGTTAGCTTGGCTCCCCATCTTTAAAATAAATTCAAAAAAGAACAATTATTCGTGAACAAAACTCAAAATTTGATAATCAAATACCGTGTAGAATGTGTATGGTGACGTAAGTCCATTAAAGGAAAATATTTTCTCCTGGACCGATTTAAAATCCGGCGTACGAGCTTACATGGCTAGACCGTCATATAATATATGTTTATTTATAGGGCTGCAATCAAAATTTCGTGGTGTTGCAAACGGAAAAACAAATTATATTACGCTTCATCTTTCGGTGGAGGATATATAAACGTCGTTAGGTTTGGAATCGATGATAGCTTATATTGTTGATTAAGTTGGTTCGTTTTTGGCCCATAAGTTCAGCACTGTCAAAGTTTTAAAGCAAATTAATTGTGCATATTTCCCATACCTGCCGTGTTTTGAGCCACGCGACCCGAAACGTCAAGCAACGATAGGCTTTTTTGAGATATCACGTGCGCTTCAACTTAATATTGTATTAGTGCTTGTACAAGCAAAAATATGACTTCTTGAGCAAATTCTCAAAAAGTGTAATTTTTTGAGGTTATTTTTCTCTTAAAGGTCCAATTAGTCTTGGCGGTGGACGGTTGATTCTACAACCTGCAGAAGTCTACCGTCGTCAAACTGTAGTTATCTCCCTCTAACACATGCAAAATGCAACCCCCAACTGAAATAGCTGATTGTCAGCCGTCCACCGTCAAGACTCAATGGACCTTAAGGGATAATCCTTCTGGAATGATTTTGTCGACTTGCCATTACTAACAGCATAATTCAATTTTACGACAATCAATAATGAAAATGCGTTCTTTATAGAGTTATCTATGTATAAATATTTTGAGATATCCAATGTACGTACGAGTATATATGGCGTTGTCTTAAAAAAAACACCAGCTATTGAACTTATCATTTACAACTGCCTACAATTTGCGAAA
Source organism: Hydrotaea diabolus (assembly GCA_963513945.1). Classification (NCBI taxonomy): domain Eukaryota; kingdom Metazoa; phylum Arthropoda; class Insecta; order Diptera; family Muscidae; genus Hydrotaea; species Hydrotaea diabolus. The sequence continues at coordinate 163,698,208 of OY740717.1, forward strand.
TCTACCAAATAATTCAACTAAACAAATAAAAAACTACCAATTTTGATAAGAAAACCCTAAAAAAAACAACTCTGCCAACTCACAAAAGGAAAGACAAAACCCGTTTTTGTTAGTCAACTCCTTCCCTCTCTCATTTTACTGACCTGTAATTTAATTTGTACATAAACATTCAATAATTATTGAACGCTGCATGGGTCAAATTTTATTTGACAATGTTTGTACAGAATTTTGATTAAGCGGCTATATAACATTTGCCACAAGTACATAAGAAAATGTGTAAAGAAAAACGCAATAGTTGTTTAAAAACACATTAGAAGGCCTGCACTATTTTGCATTTTCTAAATCGATGGAAAGGCAGCATATACAAGGAGTTGCACGAAACAAGAACAACAACGTATGTCGCAGTGAGTATGTTTAGTTGGAGAATGTGTTAACAACAACAGTTGGTGAGAATATTTCTAGAGTAGCTTGGTAAATGCGAGAGCAGGCGCGAGTGAATACATACATAAATATCAGAAAGCTGGCTGAACCAAGATGCAACGACACCGCCAAACAGAAAATGGAAGAAAGACTGACCGGCATATGAGGCAACATCTACAGACAGATAAGGTTAGTGGGTTTTCATTATTATATACATACATACATATGTAAATATTCCTTATACTCCAAGTCTTGTCGATGTCTATCAACAAATTACCTTAGATTTTGGACCGTTGGATAGAAATCTCAGACTACGTTCGGAAATCTTAGACTACATTCGGGGGTTGGACTCACAATTTGTTTTGATTTTTGTAGAGAGTGATTGCCATAAAAATACTGGTTTGTAACTTAGTAAAAACTTCCAATGAAAATATGTTATACTTATACTTTATAGGGTCTCCGATAAACATCAAGAAATCATGGTGTGGCAGAAGAAATGACAAATTTAGCGTACACTCCATCTTTAGGCTTTTTGCTTCGACTATGTGTGTATCTATATAGAAGCTTCTTCTTAAACCTATCCCAAATCTGAGTTAAACGCATGACAAAACTTTACTCTATGTGAACTTTTCATACAAATTCTTCTGCATACTGACCGGGACCCTCTAATTAAAGCCGGCTCCAGAAGAAGAGATAAGGGTAAAAATGTTTACATTTTGGCTTGGGAAGTTTATAATACGCTTCTGTACTTACATAAGTTCCACATCACCCCATTACGGAATAAGGGGAAACTTCCCTCAAATCAGTGGGCTGTGAACGATTCAACATTTCAAACTCACTGAACGGGACTTAGAGATTAACGCCGACTTTAAATGGCTAATGCATTTTATAGAGAAGTTTTTTCATGGCTTACAGAAAACTCTTACTCGTATGTATAGTCGCCGATATTAAAAAGATGAAAAAAGCTTCTTTTTATTTGTACAAATGACATCATTTTTTTTTTGCTCTGTATTAGGGGGTAGAAAAAATTTAAACGACAAAAATTAAACGATGCCGTGCGTGAACTGAACTGAACACCTGGTCGTAAAAAAGGTTTGTTCTTGTTGGATCCCGCACAATTTGACAACCTCTCAAAAAAGGCTCGTGTCGATTGGTGCAAAGAAATTTTGAAAAAATACGATCGCGGTGGTTCAAAAGGCGTTTATTAGATCGTCACAGGTGACGAATCATGGATCTATGTGTATGAGCCCTGAACAAAACAGCAATCGACCGTGTAGGTCTTCGAAGACGAGCCGAATCCAACGAAAGTTGTTTGTGGAAGAAGCACTTCGAAGCAAATGGTCGCCTGTTTCTTCAGCAAAACTGGTCATGTGGCGACTGTTCCGCTGGAGCAACGTAGGACGGTCAATTTTGAGTGGTACATCACAATTTGTTTGCCTGAAGTATTCGGAGAAATTCGAAAAACGATCAAGAGAAGTCGAATCATTGACAATGCGAGATCTCTCACATCGGCTCAAAGCAGCACCTTTTTGACCGGCCAAAATGTCGAATTGATGGGTCACCCGCCGTACAGCCCTGATTTGGCACCCAATGACTTATTTTTGTTCCCGCACATCAAGAAAAAATACGTGGTCAACTATTTTCGTCGCCAGAAGATGCTGTTGAAGCGTTCAAAAACCATGTTTTGAAGGTGTCTGAATCGGAGTGGAAAAAGAGCTTCTCGACAATTGGTTTGAGCGCATGCAAAAGTGTATAAATAATGCTGGAAAACACTTTGAAAAACAATAGAACCATTTTTGATGATAAATATTCGCATTTTCATTGTTAGGCCAGAAATATATATAGCAACCCTCGTATAGCTCATCGCTTATTGAGAGGCGCGTTGCGTTAAAACGTCGTAACGACCCCATCTGTTATTTTACACATCATCATGTATTGGCGTCTACTTTAATGTCATGCAAACAAATCTTCAAAAATTTGCTTTGGAAAGAATCCATCATATAAAGGTTAAGGGGTCTCCGATCAATGTTTCGAGGTGTTGGAAAAGGAATAAGAAAAAATTATGTAAGTGAAAATTTTTTTCCGATTACAGTTTTTAAAAGCATGTATTCTAAGCAAACAATTTATTAACTCTAATATATTTGTTTTCTGTTCTATTTTCTTAAAATTTAAGTATAATTTTCTACATACAAATTTCTCCTCAATTCTACTAAGCGCATTAAGAAAACTTTTTCTCAATAATTGATTAAACATGTACTTTAACAAGATCGCACATAAAGTGTAACAATTGGATAGGCTCCCCAAAGGACCTGTCTGCATTTGTAGCGAACCCGATAAAATCCACATACATCTTACCACATCCGTTCAATGTTTTTGAATCGTCGAACACACGCTGAAACCTGCGAGGTAGGCATTGCGGGTTGTTGCCTTTTTCCTTTTCTGTTGTTCAACCATCAACATTTTTATTAAAATGTAACATGAATTATTAGTTTAAAAAATATACAACGACAACAGGGATAATAAAGTTTATTTTTTTCTGTTGTGTTGGCAACTGCAATATGTTGTCAATGGCGGGGGTCGAGTTGAGTCTTCTGCATGACTGGCCATACTGTGGTGTCGGCTGTCGACTTAGTCTGCTACTTCGTGTACTCGCTTCGATGCATTAATCCATCCATCCAACCAGCGAAACAACGAAACCATCAGTCCATCCGGCGTTGTCCATCCAACCGTGAGTGAACCTGCCCACCACCTAGCGTCGTTTATTTGTAACATTGGCTTTGATATGCCATAAACGTATTTCTTGCCGCTTGATTTTCGTGGAAATTTTATATTTTAGGGGGGGTTTTCTATATACGGAAAACATGAAAAAGTATTCAACTAAAAATGTCAATTTAATCGTGGGTTTATACATGACAAACTCCGACTGAACTAAATTGTATGAGAAAATTTAAAGGTTGTCCTCTAGTGTTGAATTTGATTTAGACCAGAGCTACTGCGAGTATGATGGATGCAAATTTTAGTATTTGCGTTTCAATTAAAGCAAGATTTGGTAAAAATTCAAATATGGTTTAATTTGAATTTCTTTTGGCTTAGATTATTGTCGTGGTCGATCCCACGACAGCCGGTTCTTAGCACCGGATCGACCCGAAGGAGGAATTCTTCGGCCAAGGGCTGTCACCCCGGTACTATGTGACGCAACAACAACATTTCTGTGGTTTCCTTTATGACGTGCGATCAATCTAGAGATATTTTTTTCAAAATAAAAAAAATTTTAAACAAGTGTGGAAACTTTATTGTCCATTCGAAAGGACATTTATGCCATTTAATTTTTGAATATAATTCCCTTCAAATGTTGGCCGCAACTGCGCCACGGCGTGTCCATTCTGAGGGTCCAATTTTGCATGACACGTTCGAGCCTTTCGACTGGTATGGCCGTAATGTTGGTTTACAAAACCCGAATCTTAAAGTAGCCCCAAAGAACTTACCGGTCGAAAACGTGGAATTATGTGCTTTTTAAAATGACCTCAATAGATCCATTGTTCAGATTCTTTCTTGTTATACAAGTGGCACCATCCTGTTGAAACCAAATGTCATCAAGATTACGGGCTTCAATTTAAGATAGCAAAAAGTCCGATATTACGGCGAGTTAGCGAGCACCATTCACGGTCATCATCATTTTTGAAAAAATAGGGAACACCAGCCTATAAACCGCACCAAACCGTGGTTTTCGCGGAGTAAGTCTTTCCCTTATGAAATGGCCAACAGTACTGAAAGGAAAAAAATAAGTTTAACATAACTCACGCGTAATCTGTGAAAAAAACGTATTGCAAAAAATACCTCTAGATTGATCACCCGTTACCAATTTGAACAAATATGGACCGATGATTCCACCAGCCTATAAACCGCACCAAAACGTGGTTTTCGCAGTGTAAGTCTTTCCATGTTGAAATGGCAAACAATACTGAAAAGAAAATAAAGTTTAACACAACTCACGCGTTATCTGTGAAAATTTTTCCTAGAATGACCTCCCGTCATTGACCGCAACGGCGTGTTCGTTATTTTTCTCAAATCGCACCAATCTCCGTCTGTTGGTGTCTATTGTTGCAATGGAGTTTAAGCACCCTCAAACTTTTCACGGATCGGGGTACAACCTGCGCAGTAGACCAGATGACAATCAACTCATGGCGGATCCCGGCGGAATTCTTCGGCTAAGGCTGTCACTGTGAGCTACTGTGAGGCACTGTGAGCTACTACAACAATCAAGTTCAAGAATTCATACTTACAGCAAAGTTGGAATGTCGATAAAAATAAATAAAAATAATTTTTGGCTGACCTAAAACAATGCTTGCTTCAAGTCCCTAACAATTTTATGCTTCCATTCGAAATTCGTTGAAAGACCGTTTTTCTGCTTATATAGAGTCGTAAAATCCACAAATTCCAAAAAAAAATTATCGACAATTTACTCTACAGTGCCACTTTCAATGGTTGTGATTCGGAAAAAAACGTAAACTAAAACTGAGCTAGGTTCGCTTTTCCTCCAACTGATTTTAAACATTTTCAAAGTTTCATGACGACCAAAAACAAAACACAGACTATTACTTTTGAACGTAAGAATCAATTAAAAATATATATTAATTGTTTTGGCCGGATATTGATATACCCTGCAATTGTTTTTATTGACATTGTCATTTGGCAATTTTGGAATTAAGTCAACTGCTAAAAGGGCAACAAAGGCTATAACAAATTCATTTTGTGCTTTAAACTAATTGCACAACAAATACCGACAATAGAAATTTGCCGCATACTAAGCGAAATGCCGATATTTATTATTGTAGTCTCATTGACGTTTTCACTTTTAGTGGTGAAGGCCGATGTACAGGTAAAATTATTAATTTACCTTATATATTTTAAATTGAAAAATCTCTCCATTTGGCAGCGTAATTATGTAATTGAGTTCACTCAGGTCCAGTGCTATAAAAAAACGAGTCAGGTCAAAGTTATTGAATGCTTTCTGAGAAACGACAGTAGCCATCAAAACCTAATCGATGGCCGTTTGGAACTGGCAACTCTAATAAATGACTTCAAACTGCGTACCATTTTATATGGATTTCGCAAAAATCGGCCAGCACTTACATTGTTTGACTTCACCTTAAACGGATGCGAATTCCTGAATACTTTGCATAGACATAAATTTCTATCAATAGTTCGCGACACCATGAAGAAGTATTTGAATGTTGTACCACGATGTCCTTTTCAAAAGGTCTGCAGTTAATGAGTGTGAATATATAATAAGTATATTATAATATTTTCGTTTTAGGATTTCAATTACACTCTAACCGGCTTTCATTATGACATTAATGATTTTCCGAATTTTTTGCCAGAAGCGGAATTTAAATCAACCGTAACCGTCACTTCGCAGAAAAAATTGGCTATCTCAACAGCATTTTGGGGTCGTGTGGTATATTTGAAAAGCAAAAAGTCAAAACAAAAGTAGAACAAAGTAAGGATATTGCAAAGACGATAATAGGACACCTTTCCAACTTGTATTGCTAAGAACCTTTTAACCGCATCGAGTCACAATGGGACAAAAGAAACCAGGGAATGGAATAGCAGAAACGGTGTATAGCGTTTTCTAATACGAAAATGTTAAAATATTTGACACATTTTCGTATTAGAAAACAGTTCTACGGAACTGTGCTACAAATTGAAGAACTACTTTTGGTTACTTGGTTAATTTATTTATGTGGATTTTTTAATAATAAAACTGTTTTACACACTATTTTTCAAAATTAATTCTATTTTTCAAACAAAAGATGGTAGGCCCTGCGTCCGTCCCTAATCACTGACAAAACTTAAAAATTTCTCTTTCATTCGATTCGCAGCAAAATTTTCTTTAATTTAAGTAAACATATCTCCATAATAAATATTTTTGGGCCATATGAGCCAAAATGTTGAGCAACTTTGCTTTTTTGAGATATTAAGTGAGTCATAATAACGCGTGCGCGATTTTATATAAGGGTTTTTATAAGGGTGGTTTAATTTTAGGGGCCGATGTTGATTTTGAATAAAACGCAAATTATTAAGGAAACTATTGTCATTTCTGTTTATTATAATAATATACGATGGTTCAATTATGTATGAAACAAAATATCGGCCAAATGGCCCCGCAACCTCGGCGGCACACCTCCATCCGAAGAGCCATTTTTTCGTTAGATGTGTGGCAAATGGCACCGTCCTGTTTAAATCACATATGGTCCAAATCCATATCTTCCAATTCGAGCCATAAAAAGTTCGTTATCATCTCACGATAGCGAACACCATTCACGGTAACTGCCTGACCGGCCACATTTTTTATAAAAAATACGGCCCGATGATGCCGCCAGCCCATAAACCGCACCAAACAGTCACTCCTTGGGGGTGCATTGTTTTTTCGACAATCACTCTTGGATTATCATTCGCCCAAATGCGGCAATTCTGCTTATTGACGAATCCACTGAGGTGAAATTGTGTCTCATCACTGAAGATGATTTTCTTCGAAAATTGATCATAAAAAGCCTGAACAGCTTTAACTCGTTGCTCGCTTGTGTATCTTTCCATGGTTCTAATTGAGTTAGTCTGAAATTGAGAAATATCAAATAAAATGCAGAAAAAAACTTGACGTTTAGGTGTGGTTCACTTTCAAGATCGGTCCTTAACATTTAACCACCCTTTAGTTAAATAATATTTTATCTTAGAAGCAACGTTCATCTAATAATCCTTACCTTAATCTTATCATTTTCAGACAATTAAAAAATTGTATTATGTAATTTAACAAGTAATAATACATTTTTTTATTTAAATTAGTTTGTCCGAAGTGGTAGACCGCATGCAAACAATTGTTTGACTACACAACGAGAACAGAGTCGTTGCCACAACCAATTTTTTCTGTAAACCGAATGGTTGAGGTTGCATCAACTCGTGTATGCCATCAGTACAACCGAATGTTAGTTAGTGCTCTGTAACGTTCAGTAATTGTAACTGAAATATCGGTAACAAATACGAGGAATCCGAACCTCTAGAGCAGAATTTTTGAATCTAAAAGTCCGCATGCCGTCTTATTAAACGAAAAAATTTTAAATTTTCAGTAGAAAATGTTACCTTATGAACTTGAAAAGACCATGGAAAATTTTTGCTGAATAAGGTATCGGGTGATCAAACTAGAGGTATTCCTTCAAAATAAAAAAAATTAAATCAAGTGCGGAATCTTTATTGTTCATTCAAAAGGACATTTTATGCCATTTATTTTTTGAATATAATTTCAATTAAATGTTGGCCGCACCTCCATTTTGAGAGTCCAATTTTTTAAAACCCGTTCGATCGGTACGGCATTAATGACACGCATAATGTTGTCTGCCAAACCCCGAATCGTAGCTGGTTTGTCGGAATAGTCTTTGGACTTTACGAAGCCTCGAAGATAAAAGTCTAAAGGTGTGATATAACAGGATCTAGGCAGCCAACTCACTGGTCCAAATCGTAACATTTGCTTCTCTTCAAAATGACCGCTCAATAGATCCATCGTTTGAGCAACTGTATGGCAAGTAGCACCCTCCTGTTGAAACCAATTGTCGTCAAGACTACGGCCTTCGATTTCACGTATCACAAAGTCGGATATCATCGCGCGATAGCGAGCAACATTCACAGTTACGTTCCAGCCATCATACTTTTTGAAAAAATATGTACCGATGGTTTTATCTGGGTACAATGGCGCCTTTTTAACCTCTTGCGGTTGCTCTTTAGCCCAAAGGCGTCAATTTAGTTTTTTGACGTTGCCATTGATGCAGAAATGGGTCTTATCACTACCCAAATTTTTCCTTTAATTCCTGGAAGAACTTTATTTTGTACGCTTTCAAATCAAGAATTTTCCGTAAAATGCTCCTAGTTTTTCCATACGACAAGCTAAATTGTTGAAAATGGTGCCGAATCGATTCCTTGGGATTTTCACGTACAAAAAAAATGTGGAAAGATAATAAGATAAGACGGAATGCGAGCTCTCACACATCAGCTGAAACGATGAGTTATTTGACCACTCAAAATGTCGAATTGATGGGCCACCCACCATACAACCCTGATTTGGCACCCAATGACTTCTTCTTATTCCCTAACATCAAGAAAAAATTAGAGGTCAACGTTTTTCATCGCCTAAAGCAGCTATTGAAGCGTTCAAAAATCATGTTTTGGAGGTGTCTCAATTGAAGTGGAAAAAGTGCTTCGAAAATTGGTGTGTATGCAAAAGTGTAGTGATCTTAAAGGAGAATATTTTGAATAACAATAAAACCATTACCAATGATATCATTATTGTGTTGTTATTGCCGGATGCGAAATATAAATAGCAACCCTCGTATTATCCAAAAGTGAAAATTGGGTGTCAACGTTGGCGATGGTAATCCGAATAGTGCATTCGGTAGGCTGATAATGTCGACCATAAAAAGGTCAAAGCGCACGAAAAACGGTTCTTACCGAAAGCTCATTTCCAAATACAGTTGCAGAATTTGGAGACGTTGTTGCGGTTTAAGTCTTTCCATGATGAAATGGCAAACAATACTAAAAAGAAAAAGAAAATAAAGTTTAATATGAAAGTAAAGTAATAACGTAATTTATGAAAAACCACTATTAAAAAATATTTCTAGATTGATTACCCGTTATATTAAACGATTTGTTTAAAGCAGTAAACACAGGATTATTATCGCTTATGCTTATGATGAAAATTCAGATATTATCACCAATATTCGGTTATTACAACGAAATGTTGGCAAAGCTATTAGTTGCCACAACCACCAGTTATGGCAACTAAATACATTTTATGCGTTTCATTTGTAGGACCGATCAATTACCTGCGACTACAATACCATAATCATATTTATCATCTTCTGGTATGTCGAACCGTATATCCATTACGAATATAAGCAGGTTGTGATTGCAACCGAAATTCTTTTTTGTAACGGAATTTTAGTAGTGCCAAGCATTTTCTAACAATTTTTTTTCTGGTATAAATGTGTATAAATTCGTGCTCTCTATTTTGAAGTCAAACAATTTTTTGCCTGCACTTACGACCTGAATTAAATAGGTATATTCAAGTCTTCCAATGATATACGGGTACATTTGATGCGGTTAATGCCAGCACACAGAGAACAGATTAGTTGTTGTTGTTTGTAGGTGGTTGCACTCATTATCCATGTATTCCATCGCTACAATCCAATGTTGATTGGGTAAAAGCAAAATTTCAGTAGTGGGAGCATACAGTTTCGGGTTGAAAAGACAAAGTATAGGTAACCCTTACTGAATAGGATGATTATTTTTTGTTGTTATTGATTAATGGCTGTAATTCGGTTGTAAAACGATTTCCGCCCCTTTGCCTATTCATGGTTGTAATGAAAGCGCTTTTAGCAACAATGAATTAAGAACAATTTCTATTGAAATTGGTCTTTAGTATATGGACCTGCTTTGATACAGAACAAACGATTTAAGAACTTTCAATTCTTATTAACTGTCGCATAGATTTATATGAGCCTGCAACCAACTCTGGTAAACTTTATCTACAAGGGTTGCTATATATATTTCTGGCCTAGGCAACACATTTTTTAGTATAAACGTACTCAGAACTTTTTGACGTACGACCATCATTTGTGCTGTTTACAGTGACTTGAAAAAATCCATTTGGCAAAAAAATAGAATTAACTCGTAAACATTTTCCTGCGATCATTTTTCACAACTTTCGACGTGGATTATCACGACAGGAGTGCATCGACTTACTTAAATCTTTGTACGACGATGAAGCGCCATCCTATAGCACTGTGAAAAAGTGGTTTAATGTCGTAAAGTTCGTCCAAAAACGGCCGTCGTGCCAGAGAACGTTGATGCCGTGCGTGAACTGATAATGCAAGATCGTCATGTGACATACCGTGAGATAGGGGCATCCTTAGGCATTTCTTCCACCAGCATACATTCGATATTACATGAGCACCTGGCAGTAAAAAAGGTTTATTCTCGTTGGATCCCGCACAATTTTACAATCGCTCAAAAAAGGCTCTTGTCGATTGGTGCAAAGAAATTTTGAAAAATACGATCGCGGTGGTTCAAAAGGCTTTTATAAGATCGTCACAGGCGACGAATCATGGATTTATGCGTATGAGCCCGAAACAAAACAGCAATCGACCGTGTGGGTCTACGAAGACGAGCCAAATCCAACGAAAATTGTTCGTGGAAGAAGCACTTCGAAGTAAATGGTCGCCTGTTTCTTCGGCAAAACTGGTCTTGTGGCGACTGTTGCACTTGAGCAACGTAGGAGGTCAATTCTGAGTGTTACACCAAAATTTGTTTGCCTGAAGTCTTCGGAGAAATTCAAAAAACGAACCAGAGAAGACGAATCATTGTGCACCATGACAATGACCGGCCAAAACGTCGAATTGACGGGTCATACACCGTACAACACTGACTTGGCAACCAATGACTTCTTTTTATTCCATCACATGAAGAAAAAAATGCGTGGTCAACGATTTTCATCGCCAGAAGATGCTATTGAAGTGTTCAAAAACCATGTTTTGAGGTGTCTTAATCGGAGTGGAAAAAGTGCTTCTACAATTGGTTTGAGCGCATGCAAAAGTGTAAAAATCATGCTGGAGAATACTTTGAAAAACAATAACACCATTTTTGATGATAAATAATCGCATTTTTCATTATTAGGCCAGAAATATATATAGCAGCCCTCGTAGCCCCTCACATAAAAGTCCCTCTCAATGTGAAGTTCTGCTGCTGAGAAATCCTCAAAAAAATCCAATATTGTAGAAATTTCTCATGGTACGTAAGTAACGAGCAATTACAAACTCCACTTAAATCGCACTACATCGGTGGTTGTTTTCATCTAGCCCCCATGTAAAGGAGACTCCCGATTTGAACTCATGCCGCTAGACTAGTTTTTTTGGTGTTTCGACAAAAAATTCTGGTACAACTTCGGGTCAAAAATGCATGACATTTTTTCTTACATTTCGCAAAGACAAAATTGGAAATTTCATGAAAATTATTTCAAAACACAATGTGTTGCAGGATTCTTCAAAATATATATGTACATAAGTTAAGTATCTATCATTCATAATATAATCCTATTGCAATTGATATAATCACAATTGAAAACACCCCAATTATATTGGTCAGACCTAAATAACTACAATTGTTTTTAAAAACGTTTTGTTTTCACTCAACAGCATTAAAGCTAAACCCAGACAGTTTCAATTGATTTTATAATCTGAAGGGACTTCCGATATTGACATCGGATATTTTCCTAAAATCAAGTGAAATGTTAATATGTATATTTGTTTTGTCATCGACGCTACTACTTGTTTTGGGCAATGACGATGTCCAGGTACAAAATTCTTCTCCGTGTTTTACACAGGCCACCCAATATAACCACTTTAAAATCCTCTCATCAGCAGCGGAAATATGCACTTGAATACACCAAAGTTCAGTGCTATAAAAACTCGAATCAAATCAAAGCCATTGAATGCTCTTTGAGAAATGACAGCAGCCATCAGTATTTAATCGATGGACGAATGGAGCTGACAACGACAATAAATGACTTCAAATTACGCACCACCTTGAATGGTTTTCGGAAAAATATGCCAAAAATGACCTTGTATGACATTACATTGAACGGATGCAATATGATTAGTACCCTACAGAAACATAAACTCCTAGTCATATTCTTGGACACCATGAAAAAGTATTTGAACGCTGTGCCAGGCTGTCCACTGAATAAGGTCTAATGAAATTGCTTATGAAAATTATTAATTTTGACATTATTAATATTTTCTTTGTAGGATTTCAACTATACTCTTACCGGGTTTCATTACGATGTAAAAGATTTTCCGAGGTATTTGCCGGAAGCAGAATTCAAATCAACTTTGAATATAATTTTACAAAATAAATTAGCTGCCTCGACTGCATTTTGGGGTCGTGTGGTGTATTTAAAAAAAGGCAGCCGTAGGTTGAAGTAAGTACGGATGGCCAGTTATGAACAAAATCGTTTAAATTATCGAAATTTTATATCTTTAAGAAATAAAGTTTTGTTGTGATTCTGAAATTTTAGTCTTTAGCACTCAGAGTCAATGGATCGCTATGAAACTATGTTTTGGTATGATTCCATTTCTCTTCATTATTTCTGCAATATCAGATTTGGAATGTGATTCGTTGAACGGCAGATCCTCATTGTTGTCATGGGAAACTTGTGTTGTTTATATGTGGAACTTTTAATATCTAACTATAATAAATTTGATCAAATTCGGATACATAATGTAAATCAGTACGGGTAGAACCTAACTTCAGCAGTGTCCTTAGCAAGTGAACTAAAAAAAACATGAATTTTAAGGTCATGTCTGACCGCAGTTAGTCACTGATTGCATGTAACGTACTATGCCGAATTTAATCACAATCGGACCTCTGAGTGGTGGCTAGATGAAGAAATGGACCATTATGGCTAAGATTTGCCAGGCTTGCTTAATACACCCGATTTTTTTTTGCCAACCGAATGGTTGGGGTTACATGCACCTCAAGTATTCTATCATTACGAGGGTTGCTATATATATTTCTGGCCTAGGCAACACTAAGTGTTTCCTGGCGCCATCTGACATTTCCACTGGAAAGTTTTAGCATAAACGTTCTCAGAACGTTTTGTCGTACGACCATCATTTGTTTTGTTTACAGTGACTTGAAAAAATCAATTTGGAAAAAAATGGAATTAACTCGTGAACATTTTCGTGCTATGATTTTTTACGATTTTTGGGGTGGGTTATGCAATAGCGTTTAAATCAACTTGTTTCGACTTTTGGCGATGAAGCACGATCAAAATCTACTGTTAATCGCTGGTACCAAGAGTTCTGTCTCGGACGCCGTTTGCTCCTGAATGAATTTGAATGGACGTTCAACTTCGGTCACTTTGCCAGAAACCATCGATGCTGTGCGTAAACTCATCAAAGGCAGTGTATAACATTGTCATAGGTGACGAATCATGGATCTATGCATATGAACCCGAAACAAAACAGCAATCGACCGTATGGGGTTTTAAGACGAGCCAAATCCAACGAAAGAAATACATGGAAGCAAATGATTGCGTTTTTTTCGGTATAACCGGCCATGTTACCAAAGTGCCTTTAGTGGAAGGTAGGACTTACAATTCTTAGCACAGCCCTAATTTGGCACCCAATGACTTCTTATTCCCTAGCATCAAGAAAAAAATTTGATTGTGCGCATGCAAAATTGTATTGATCTTAAAGGAGAATATTTTGAAAAACAATAAAACCATTTTCTATGAAAAATTATTCTGTTTTTATTGCCGGACCCGAAATATAAATAGCAGCCCTCGTATCTGACTATAATAAAATGGATCAAATTCAGACGCAAAATGTAAATCATAACGAGTAGAACCTAAAATCAGCAGGTTATGTCTGACCGCAGTTAGTCACAGATCCGCAGTTATTCACGGACCTCTGTGTGGAGCCTAGATAAAGAAATGGACCATTATGTCTCAGATTTGCTAATTGGCTACAACCAGAGAACAGGTTCGTTATAACAACCGACTTTTGTTGCCAACCGAATGGTTGGGGTAACATGCACCTCAAGTTCTTCATTATGACAACCGAATGTTTGTTGTGCTCTGTAATTTTCAGTTATTGGAACTCTTGTATCGGTGCAACATACCAAGTAAGCGAACCTACAAAAGAGAATTTTTGGATCTAAAAATACACATACTTGTGTTCAACGAAAAAAATTAAATTTTTAATCAGAGCAAAAACGGATCTTCTGGCGACGAAAATCGTTATTGATGTGCGGGAATAAATAGAAGTCATTGGGTGCCAAGTCAGGGCTGTACGGCGGACGACCCATCAATTCTACGTTTTGGTCGGTCAAATAGGCGCTGTTTTTAGCCGATGTGTGAGAGCACGTATTGCCATGGTGCACAATGATTCGTCTTCTCTTGTTCGTTTTTCGAATTTCTCCGAAGACTACAGACAAACAAATTGGGGTGTATCACTCAGAAATGACCGTCCTACGTTGCTCAAGCGGAACAGTCGCCACATGACCAGTTTTGCGCAGAAACAGGCAAACATTTGCTTTGAAGTTTTTCTTCTACGAACAACTTTCTTGGATTTGGCTCTCCTTCGAAGACCCTACGATTGCTGTTTTGTTTCGGGCTCATACACATAGATCCATGATTCGTCACCTGTGACGATCTTATAAACTTCTTTTGAAGCGCCGCGATCGTATATTTTCAAAATTTCTCTACACCAATCGACACGAGCCTTTTTATAACGATTGTCAAATTGTGCGGGATCCAAAGAGAACAAACCTTTTTTACGGCCAGGTGTTCAGGCAATATCGAATGTATTCTGGTGGAAGATATGCCTTAGTGACGTACCGTAAGATAGAGGCCTATCTTACGGTACGTCACATGATAATCTTGCATTATCAGTTCACTCACTGCATCAATGTTCTCTGGCACAACGGCCGTTTTTTGACGACCTTCATCTTTGAGCGAGCGTCGATTGAATTCATTAAACCAATTTTTCCCAGTGCTATAGGATGTTGCTTCATCGCCATACAAAGATTTAAGTTCATCGATGCACTCCTGTTGTAATTATCCACGTCGAAAGTTGTGAAAAATGATCGCACGAAAATGATCACTAGTTAATTCCATTCTTTTGCCAAATTGATTTTTCAAGTCACTGTAAACAACACAAATGATGGTCGTACGTCAAAACGATCTGAGTTCGTTTATGCTAAAAAATGTCAAACTTTTCAGTGGAAATGTCAGATGGCGCCATGCAGCACTAAGTGTTGCCTTGGCCAGAAATATATATAGCAAGCCGTATACCCTCCACCGTCCCTACGCAACTAAAGTTAAAAAAAAAGTTCCGTTTTTTCGATCCACACGGGCGCACCTTATCTTAGCAGAAACTTACTCTATATTTCAGCCAAAACGTCTCAACTAGCAGTACCTGTTTTAACCAGTGTCCGCCCACAAAAATTATGATTTGTTAAATAAATACCGTTTTATTTTTGTGTGGGACCTCACTCCAGACGGACCTTTGTAAAGGAGCTATTTGAAATACATTGACCGATATCGACCAAATTTCCCCAAAGGTTTGCGTTAGTCGCTCGTAACCAATTTCAAAAGGAGTCGTCCTTGGCCATAACTTGACGATTTTTTCAATTTTCAACGGAATAGGTTTATACTTTGATTTAAACGTACGATGGACAGACGGTCGGCATCGCTCAATGGAATCTGATAGTAATTTTAAATAAATCGCTGTACTGAACATGGCACCTTTTCCAGCAAGTTGTTAAAACACCTTCAAAAATTCAAAATACCCTGTACCACAGTCTCGCGTAGGGTATAAAAATGTACCGAAGTAGGTCAATTTAAATAGTAATCGTAACAGGGCCTAAAGTGCACACATTGCAAAGTTTCGTCAAGATTTGCAAACTACACATTGTTTATAAGCAATCATCTGGGCATTTTACAACGATCCGCAGCACAGTGGGGTCTAGTCGATCAAGCCACCCCCAACACAGTGAATATAAACGATTATCGACGATGTTTGATAAGAAAAACCCATCCAGCAACAAATTATTAATAATATTGGACAAAGTATGAGATCAAAGCTACGAGAACCCATCTTCACCTCGAAGCCGTAGGTGCCAAGAGTATACCGGCTGAGATGTCTTAAACTAGAGCTAAACTGTACTTTCTGAAAGAAGAAATGTATAGCAGATAATTGGAACCTTAGCTTACTATCTCTAAGTAATAAAACAAAATACGAGACTGTTGGTTTTACAACATTCTAAAGGGTGGTCCAACCATAATGCACGTTGTTAATTGTAAGTCACACCTTAACGTCAAGTTTTTTGCCTAACATAACTCGGCATTTCATTGTTACAGTTTTTGAAAAATTCAACCATAGAGAGGTACACAATTGAGCAGAGCGTTAAGATTGTTGAAGCCTTATACGAAAATGGATATTGAAATCAAAATGATTTTTTTGGTCAGCATAATCGACCAAATGTGTTCACAATCGGGAGAATTGTGCGCAAATTTCAGCAAACCGGGTCTGCAAGAAATACGCAAAATTCCTGTGCGTGCTCGCCCGCTTCGTTCTGTGGAAACACTTGACGTTTCCGATGTAATCGAGCCGTACTTCTTTGAAAATAGGGTCGTCAAATCAGTTACCATAAACGTTGTACGCTATATAATGGAATTCTTGGAGCCAGAAACTGAGGTAATGGACCTGGACGATATGCGGTTTCAACAGATGGTGCCATTTGCCGCACAGCCAACAAAATAATGGCTCTTTTGCGGAAAAAATTCAATGTTCGTGTTATCTCAGGTCGTGCCAATGTTTATTGGCCGCCACAATCATTTGATTTGACACAACTGGACTTCTTTCTTTGGGGATATTTAAAAGAAAATGTGTACGTCAATAAGCCAAGAACAATTAGAGAGCCAAAGAATGAAATAATTCGGCATATTAACGACTTTCGATGGACCTCCATTATGTCTCAGAGTCATTGAAAATATGGACCATCGGATAGAGGTATGACACCGAAACCTTGACGAGCATTTGGCCGATATTTTGTTTAATACATATTTGTCATAGATTCTTCTATCATAATAGAAAACAATAGGATAATACTCTGCAAACTTATTGTTTTATTCACAATTAACATCGTGCCTTTTTGTTGGACCACCCAATGTTAGGGAACTGTTATTAACTTGATTAAAATTTGTTACGCATTGACTTGGACCCAGGGCCTACTGTTTATACATCATAAGGGAAACTCTGAACTGTTAATGCATCATAAGGGAAAACTTTTACTTATCTTAGAGATTAATCTTTTACTCGAAAAGTCGTCGGAATTTTTGTATGTGGAATATATGCAGAAAAATGTTAGATGTTCCTACCAGGTTTTGAAGCTGGTTTGTTTGTCTGACATTTACGCACACAACCCGTCTCGACATCAACTAAAATACCCCCACTGTATCTACTACACTTGTGTGGTTATTCCCAAATTGTTTGGTAACCGAACCATTTGGATTTCGGTCAACGGTTAATTGGCACCGCTAACGCGTTACACATCAGCTGAAACTAAATTTTACCTCAATCGCTTGGACAACAGAAAAACGCACAAAGTCTCGTAAAATGCTTAAATTTGTAATTGTTTTAATAGTGATGATTACATTTGTTTTGGGAAAATCCATTGTTCAGGTACAACTGATGTTTGCTAGTTTCACAATTATTTTTCACCAATCATCTTTTTTTTACAGCGCAATTATGTGATTGAGTTTACCAAAGTCCAGTGCTATAAAAAATCGAAGAATATCAAAGCCCTCGAATGCTCTTTGAGGAATGATAGCACCCATCAATACCTAATCGATGGACGTCTGGAGCTGGCCAGCACGACAAATGACTTTCAATTTCGTCTGGCTTTAAGTGGATTTCGCAAGAATTTGCCAAATATTACGTTGTACGACTTTACACTGAACGGCTGCGAGTTCTTGGAAACTATGCATAAGCATCGATTCCTATCGGTATTCCTGGTGACGCTCAAGAGGTATGTGAATGTCACACCGGTATGCCCACTTCAAAAGGTCTGTAGAATAATACGAGAATATTTTCTATTTTACATTATAACCATATTTATTTTGTTTAAGGATTTCAACTACACTTTAAACGGATTTTACTACGACTTAAAAGATTATCCGAAATATTTGCCAGAATGTGTATTTAAATCCACCTTAAATATCATCATACAAAATAGAATGGCTGCCACAACAGCGTTTTGGGGTCGTGTGGTAAATTTAAAAAAGAGGACTTCCTAAGCGAAAGTTCTCGTAGCAGACAATTCGTATTCGTTATCAGACTCGGAAATGTATTAAACTGCGATGTTAGCATGGAAAAAAATATTTAATCAGAAGCATTTATTTCCCCAGACGTAAATAGATGGAGACATTTATAATAAACAACATCGTTGGTCCAATAATAATGACGTAGTTAAAATACATATGGTACTGGGTATTGAGACAAAGAGCTAACGAAAGAAGAAAGACTCCATGTTAAGTATACCGATCGTTTCGAATCACAGTCAGATACCATTGAGGGGTGCCCGTCCGTCAGTCTGTCGCACAGTTGTTCAGAATCGTTTTTTACTGGCCAAAACTCTGAACCGATTGAGATATTTTAGTACTTCCGCATTTCCGCATATGTAAAAAGATTGTGTGTAAGGGCTGGACAGCAATATCCAGTAATACATATTCTTAATAAACAACATCGTTGGCCCAATAGTCCCAATACCCAATAGACAAAGAGCTAACGAAAGAAGAAAGACTAGCGATTAGTATACCGATCTTTTCGAATTACAATCACATACCATTGAGGGGTGCCCGTCCGTTCGTCGCTCACTGCATCTATCGCTGTAATAAAGGGTGGCCCAACTAAAACGCACGATGTTCATTGTATAGGGTAATCCATCTATCTTTACTTGTAATTTGAAAGGACATTTTATGGCATTTATTTTTTGAATATAATTTTCTTCAAATGTTGGCCACTATTATGCCTCAGGGTTTCCATTCTGAGGGTCTAATTTTGGATGACTCGTCCGAACATTTCGACCGGTATGGATTTAATGACGCGCGTAATGTTGGCTTCCAAAACCTGAATCGAAGCTGGTTTGTCAGCATAGACTTTGGACTTTACGTTACCCCAAAGGAAAACGTCTAAAGGTGTGATATCACTCGATCTAGGCGGCCAACTCACCTGTCCAAAACGTGAAATTAGCTGCTTTTCGAAATGACCTCTCAATAGATCCATTGTTTGAGCAGCTCTATGGCAAGTGGCACCGTCCTGTAAAAACCAAGTGTCGTCAAGATTACGGGCTTCAATTTCAGGTTGCATAAAGATCGATATCATGGCGCGATAGCGAGCACCATTCAAGATTACGTTCCGGTCATCATCATTTTTGAAAAAATATGCACCGATGATTCCACCAGCTTATAAACCCACCAAACCGGGGTTTTCTCTGGGTATAATGTCACCTCTTTAACCCCCTTTTTTGCTCTTTAGCCCAAATGCGGCAATTTTGTTTATTGACTTTGCCGTTGAGCCTGAAATGGGCCTCATCACTGAACAAAATTCTGGTCGAAAACAGCGGATCTTCCCGTTTCTCACCGAACGCTCATTTCCACAACACAGTTGCCAACATTTGAAGGAAATTATTTTCAAAAAATAAATGCCATAAAATGTCCTTTCAAATTTCCAATAAAGATTCGACACTTGATTTGAATTTTTATATTTTTTTTGTTCTGAAAAATTACCTCTCGACGGATCAACCTTTATTTAACTCAAAAAGTTTTCAGAGAACTACCTTAATTTTTTTTATAATAATAGAAGGATCTGCGGCAATTATGTGTAAAACAAAATATCGGTCAAATGCTCTCCACGTCTTCGGTAACTTACTTCTATCCGATAGTCCATATTTTCAATGACTATGCGATATAATAGAGGTTCAATGTTGTTAATGTGCCCAATTATCACATTATTTTTTGGATTTTACTTGGCTTATTGACATACACGTTCTTTTAACTCTCTTCAAGAAAAAAAAAAAAGAATTCCAACGGTGTCAAATCACATGATAGTGGCGAAATGCTCGGACCAGTCATCCAAAATTGGACCCTCAGAATGGAAACCCTGAGGCATAATTGCGGCCAACATTTGAAGGAAATTATATTCAAAAAATAAATGCCATAAAATCCCCTTTCAAATTACCAGTAAAGATTCCACACCTGATTTGAGTTTTTATATTTTTTTTGTTCTGAAAAATTACCTCTAGACGGATCACCCTTTATTTAACTCAAAAAGTTTTCAGAGAACTACCTTAATTTTTTTTTATAATAATAGAAGGATCTGCGACAATTATGTGTAAAACAAAATATCGGTCAAATGCTCTCCACGTCTTTGGTCACTTACTTCTATCCGATAGTCCATATTTTCAATGACTATGCGATATAATAGAGGTTTAATGTCGTTAGTGTGCCGAATTATCACATTCTTTTTTTGGATTGTACTTGGCTTATTGACATACACGTTCTTTTTAATTCTCTCCAAGAAAAAAAAGAATTCGAACGGTGTCAAATCACATGGTAGTGGCGGCCAATTAACATTGCCACGACTTGAGTGGTCACACTGTCTATTTCGTTGGCTGTGTGGCAAGTGGCACCATACTTTTAGAACAACATGTCGTTCATATCCATATCATCAATTTCTGGCCACAAGAAGTCCGTTATCATCTCGCGATAGCGAACCATTTACGGTAACTGCTTGTCCGACCTCACTTTCTAAAAAGTACCGCCCGATGACGCCGCCTGGCCATAAACCGCACCTAACAGTCGCTCTTTGGGGATGCATCGGCTTTTCAACAATCACTTGTAGATTCTCATTTGACCAAATGCTGCAATTCTGAGCACAATTCTCCCGATTGTGGACACATTTGGTCGATTATGCTGATCAAAAAAATCACGAAGTGCACGAAATGCATTTTGATTTGAACTCCTATTTTCGTAAAAGGCTTTAACAATCTTAACGCTCTGCTCAATTGTTAACCTATTCATCGTTGAATTTGTCGAACACTGAAAGAAATAAATGTCAAATTAAGTTGGGAAAAAGCTTGACGTTAACTAACATCATGCATTATGGTTGGACCTCCCTTTACTTTCCGAACAGTTGTAGATAGGTTAAGATGGTATTCATTCCGCTTTATGGTGTAAAAAGGCAACCATAAAAGGGCAAAAGACTAGACCAGTAAGCCTATAATCTTTAATGATGAACACACTAGAAAGGCTCCTGGTTACAGAAATTCTCACGAGACTGTATTTTTCAGGTCATTTATCAAAAGGCCAGCAGGATCGTTTAACCGAAACTAATCCAATCTGACTACAGTTTGTAAAGGATCCCTACCACAAAAGCAGTATAAACGCGCTGCCTTCTACCGGCAATGACAACAAAGATGCTATTGAAAATGTCTTACTCCGACTGGTCGGAAAGGATTCATATAGAGGTCTGATCACAGCCGCATGTTTTGGTAATTGTCCGAAGACAAAGTATGTATGCAGAGAAACTCCTCAGCGTGGGCTTTTCTCTTCTTTACTTGGCTCGTCTTTACTGACCTAAAGACCTTTTTCCGACTTTTCATCTAATTGCAGATAGCTGTTGCATGTGCAAAATCTCGAAAATGACTGTCCAATGTGAAACCAAGGACTTTGGAAAACTTGGTAGTCGGAAGGTTCACGTCAGCGACTTTCATATTAAGAGTCAGTCGGACATTCGCATTTCATGCAGTAAACAGTGCGGCTTATGATTTGGAGGTGGATATTTTCATATTCGTTGCAGTAAAGAATTGTGCCAAACATATGTAACTACCTCTAGTGAAATTGGAACACATTGGTTTATGTTACCATGTAGCCATGTCCGCCCGGCTGTAGGTCTGATGAAAGTACGATAGCGGTCAAACGAATATGCCAAGTTTCCTTAGGTATTCTATGACTTGGTCTTTCCACCGGATTCCTTTAACTTTTATAAACTGCTCGACAAGTTGGTTGCAAAGCAATGAATGCCTCAAAAAGGAACGTTTCAAATAAAAGCACATTTTGCTCAGAATCTAAACAACGGTCCAACCATAATGCACGATGTAAATTGTAAGTCACACCTTAACGTCAAGTTGTTTGCCCAATTTAATTTGACATTTTTTTGTTTCAGTGCTCGACAAATTCAACCATGGAAGAGTACACAATTGAGCAGCGCGTTAATATTGTTGAAGCCATTTTACAAAAATGGGCGTTCAAATCAAAATGCTTCGAGATTTTTTTAAGTCAGCTTAATCGACCAAATGTGTCCACAATCGGTAGAATTGTGCGCAAATTTCAGCAAACCAGATCTGTAGGAAATGTGAAAACACCTTTTCATGCTCGTCCACTTCGTTCTGTCATCAGGCTGTACATTTTCGAAAATAAGGTCGGCCAAGCAGTTACCGTAAATGGAGTTCGCTATCGCGGATGATGACAAACTTCTTGTGGCCACAAATGGAGGATATGGACCTGGACGTATGTGGTTCCAACAGATGGTGGCACTTGCCACGCAATCCCACGACAGCTGGTTCTACAGACCGGATTGACCCGAAGCAGCAATTCTTCAGCCAAGGGCTGTCACCCCGGCACTTAGTTGCCGCTACCACATCAACAACTTGCCACACAGCAACCGAAAAAAGGGCTCTTTCGTGTTAAAAAATTCAATGGCCGTGTTATCTCACGTCGTGGCGATGTTAATTAGCCGCCACGATCATGTGAATCGACACCATTGGACCTTATTCTTTGGGGAAGAATTAGTGTACGTCAATAGGACAAGAAAAACTCAAGAGCTAAAGGATAAGATAATTCGGCACATTAACGACATTGAACCTCCATTATGTCCCAGAGTCATTAAAACTACGGACCATCGGATAGAGGTATTCCACCGAAGCCGTGGCGAGCATTTGGCCGATATTTTGTTTTACACATAATTGTCATAGATCCTTCTATCAGTATAATATTAAGATAACTCTCTTTATGTTTTTGTTAGTTGAGCCCTCCTTTATTATATTCAAGTTTTGGCTGAGAGAAGAATGAGACGCATGTGCCGAAGGGGCCCAAAAAGACCCTTTTGTTCAAAAGAAGGCAGCACCGATAAATTGGACGTATGGGTACTCAAAGCAAATTTCGTAACGAATTTAGAAAAGCAATGAAGTACCTTTAAAACTATAAGGCTGAATTTGCCGTTGGTTTACCGGCTGAGCTTTTTAAGACAGGAGGGAACGATTTGGGAATGATATCTGCACAATTTGGTTAGAAAAAAGCATGTCTACTATTGATTGGAACCGCAGTGTACTGTGCCCAGTTAATAAAAATGGCGACCGTAGTTAAGTCTACTACAAATTGCTTACAAGCTTCTCTCGATCGTATAATATGAACGAATGAAGACCCATGTCAACAACATCATAAGCCCGTATGAGTGTCTGGTAAATCTACAACTTTTCAGATGCGCTGTTGAACAGCTTTGATAATGTTCAACATTTTTACCACTACTACGTTCCAGTGTTGTTAAGGTAGTGTTATTTGAAGTAAATTTAGCCAAACTTTTTTTCAGTTAAGGGGTAATCAAAATAAACTAGTTGTTCAAATTCTGTTCCGGATTTTATAACGTATTTTTTATGTCCGTCCGCTAGTCTGTCTATCTGTCGTTGTGATGAATGTAAAAGCAACTACAAATCAATAATAATTCTCTTTGTATAGATCAAAAGAAAATCTAACAACAAGAGGTTTTATCGGCGAATTCGTCCAAAGAAAAGAAGAAAAAACTTTAAGTTGTATTGTACTACAATAAAATATTTTAAATAAATTAATTGCCGCACATTTGCATTTAAAAATGTGTAAAACATGTGTTTGAACTACAGAAGATAAAAAGTATAAGAAAGTCAATAAGCACCACAAGTTTTTTTCCTATCTTCATTTTTTTTCTTATAAACAACTAATGACAATAAATTTATTTACACGGTATTTTGCAAAAATTTCTTTTATACGGGTTTTCTTATAAAAGACGTTCTTATATCTGTTACTTTCCGTATCAGTTTCCGTTGATTAAAATAATGTTAATCCCAATCGTGCAAATGAATCCTATAGAAATCTCCGAAAATACCTCTTTTTTTATACGCATGTTGCTTTGTTGTAAAACATTGCAAGGTGTTCGTAAATGCAAACCTGAAAATTTTGTCAATGTGCTTTGTTCCCTTTTGCAACACTGTTGTAGTTAATACGCAAGGAAAAGCAACAGAGGCATCTAAATAAAAAATAGAGTGTCCGTCGGAAGGTATACTTTTTTGTTTGTTTATAAGTTTTAATTAAATGATCTTATATTGATAAATGTTTATTTAATGTCGCCAATTAAGTACGAAATACAAAATCAGATAAATGTCCGCCTCTGTTAGCCTCACAAATGCGAGCCCTTTTGAGCACATTTTTCATTACATTCTTAGACATTTCACGCGGTATTTTATTAATTTCATTACGAATATTTTGCTTGAGTTGCTTAAGCATTTCTGGTTTGTTTGCATAAATCTTGCTTTTCAGATATCCCCACAAAAAGAAATCGGGAGCAGTCAAATCAGGCGACCAATCAACATTATCATTTCTTGAAATAACTTGTTGTAGAAAGAGGTCTCGCAGTCGTTCCGTTGTTATCTTGGCTGTATGCGATGTGGCACCGTCTGTTGATACCACATGTTAATCAAGCCCAAAGCATGCAGTTCTGGCGTTAAAAAGTTTTCAATCATATCACGATATCGCTTTCCATTGACAGTTACCGTTACGCCATTTTTATTTTCATAGAGGTAAGGTCCAATGATTCCTCCTGACCAAATTGGATACCAGACTGTCACTTTTAATGGGTGCAAAGGTGACTGATAGATAATGTGAGGGGTTTCCATTGCCCAGAACCGACTATTCTGTTTGTTCACATATCCACTAAAATGAGCCTCGTCAGGCATTATGATTTATTCATTAAAATCGGGGTTGTCTCGGGCGAGCTGTAACATCCTATTGGCATATGTACGGCGGCGTAAATGGTCTTGTGGAAGAAGCTCTTGTGTCAACTGAATCTTAAATGGAAACAAATGAAAATCCAAGCTCCTGAGCACGGCGTCGAATTGAGGTTGATGGATTGTTTTGTACACATTTTTTTGATCAGCAGTAATGTTTTCAGACGATCTTGCAGTACGTTGTGGTCTATGCTTGGGCCTATCAGCTACAGACTCTCTTTCTTCGAAATCATTCACTACACGATAAATAGTGCGTCGTAACTTGCTCATCGTCACAGTAATCGATGATTGATTTGATAAAATGTTTTAACGATTCGATTGGTTTATCGAATACTTTTCCATAATTAGTTTGCCACGTCTCTACTTTACGACTTCCAAATATGAACTGTCATGACTAATGTTTACCAAAATGGTAGAATACCTTCCCGAAGGACACCCTTTAGATGCAAAGCGAATGCAACACATCACACAATGGCGACGCAGGAAGATTAGTAAGCATTTTTTCTTATTTATTGATATGAATGATACAATGCATATAAATGTTCCTTAACGATTTCAAAGTTGCAAAGTATTATTATGTGACGTATTAAAAGAGTAACTACACAATGTATCAACTCTGTTTTACTATCGTATCGATACATTGTAAATATACGTTTAGGAAGTCAGCCAACCTCAACGAACACAGGCAATGGATTAAAAATAATTTGAGATTTTTAAAAATATTTCAACATGTAAAAGACCAATAAACTCTATAAAACGAGTAATATTGATTTAATATTAATTGGTTCACCATATAATATATTTTCTGATGACATAAAAGTTAATACTCTCTAATCGAACGAACCGCCCTTTTTAAATATACCACACGACCGCAAAAAAACATTTTGGCAATTTGTTGATTTTTGTGCAAAATAATATGCGTAGACTTAAAGTTACATTCCGGAAAGTACGTTGGAAAGTCCTGAACATCGAAGTGAAATCCAGTCACGGTGTAGTTAAAATCCTGAAAGACAATAAGTTCGAATAAGTAGGAATCTAGTTCGTGGCTTTTCACAGTAGTCGTGGGACCTTTGATAGCGGACACTTCGGAATGACGTTCAAGTATTTTTTCAAGGTATTTGCGAATAACGCCAATATTTTATCCTTGTGTAAGGCATTCAGGAACTCACATCCGTTCACGGTTATATCGAATAGCGTCATGCGTGGCATATTGTTGCGAGAAACATGCAGGAATGAACGGACAAAGAAGTCCTCCTGGGGCACAGTTGCCAGGTTAATGCGCACATCGATTAGATACTGGTGATCACTGTCATTCCTCAGGGAACATTCAAGATCTCTGATATACGAGGAATTGTGATAGCTGTTGGCTTTGGTAAATTCGATGACATAATTGCGCTGCATGAAGGATAAGATATCATTGTAGTCACCACTATTTATTTAATACAATTTTTATAATTATACCTGTGCATTCGTATTTATTACAACGATTCCAAAAATACACATGAAGGTAAAGAAAATGTTTATGGTACGTCCAAGTTTTTCAAACATATTCGATTTTACAGTTTTGCATGCATTCAGCTTAAATTTTAAAACGATTCTAATAGATTTGGGGCACATGTTTAAAATGATTTTTA
Organism: Hydrotaea diabolus; assembly: GCA_963513945.1. Classification (NCBI taxonomy): domain Eukaryota; kingdom Metazoa; phylum Arthropoda; class Insecta; order Diptera; family Muscidae; genus Hydrotaea; species Hydrotaea diabolus. The sequence continues at coordinate 163,724,964 of OY740717.1, forward strand.
ATGGGAATGTATGTTTGGTTTGGTTTCGATTAAGTTTTAATTGTTTCTGATTAGTATAAAATGAGACTCATAATTATTACAGTAGCTTAGTATATATAAAAATTGTATATTATATTGTTTATAATCTTGTCTATTATATACTCGTTAATGGAAGACTAACAAGTGGACAAAATAAGTTCGGTTATGCCGAATCTTATTTGCCCTCCATTATAAAATTCGGATCAATACGAACATTGTGTCAAGGGTCGTGGCACCGGCCTCTTTTCTATAAAGGTTGTGTTTCTTTCCATACCAACATCATACCTACCAACTACTTTCATATATTGGTATTAGTACACGAGATATAGCCTTTCAAGGTTCAGGTTTGTATGGGCGGGGTTACGCCCTTTTGTCCCACTTTAACACAATAAAGATAATGTTATAACGATCGATTTATTACTTTGGCCATAAATGCGATTTTTTAAAGTGGGCGTCGCACCACCAACTATTTCCCCACGATGTGTTTTGATCCGTGCCAACATCATATGTATGTTCCAAACATCATTGTCATATCTCTATTAGTTCATGAGATATTGTCTATTTTAATTTAGGGTTTTGGGGGCGGTGCCACGCCCCATATCCAATTTTTTCATAAATAAAAATCATTGGGTCATCCTGTTAGAACTTCATAAGGATCGCTTAGCTTAGCCATTTTTGAAAGGGGTCGTGGCACCGCCCCCGTTTTCCTTCGAAATGTGTTTCTCTACTAGCGGGTGATCAATATAGAGGTAGATATTGTTTGCCATTTCATCATGGAAAGACTTACACCGCGAAAACCTCGGTTTGTTGCGGTTTATGGCCTGGTGGTGGTCCATATTTTTTCAAATTTGTAACGGGTAATCAGTCAAAGGTTTTTTATCAATAGATTTTTCACAGATTACGCGTGATTTGTATTAAACTTTATTTGTTTTTCTTTTCAGTATTGTTTGCCATTTCATCATGGAAAGACTTATGTATAATACTTATACTATTAACGGCCCATATTTTTTTCAAAAATGATGATGGCCGGAACGTAACCGTGAATGATGCTCTCTATCGCGCTATCGGACTTTTTGCTACCTGAAATTGATGCACGTAATCTTGAAGACATTTGTCACTCATTTCATTTCACTCATTGTCATTTGCCACTTGCCATACAGCTGCTCATTTGAGCAGCTGTATGGATCTATTGAGAGGTCATTTCGAAGAGCAGCTAATTTTACGTTTGGACCGGTGAGTTGTTCGCCTAGATCGTGTGATATAACACCCTTAGACTTTTTCCTATGGGGCTACGAAAAGTCTAAAGCTTAAGATGGCAATCCAGCTTCGATTCAGACATTCTGGTCGAAATGCTCGAACGAGTCATTCAAAATTAGACCCTCAGAATGGACGTAGTTGCGGCCAACATTTGAAGGAAATTATATTCAAAAAATAATTCACATAAAATGTCCTTTCAAATGAACAATTAAGATTCCAAACTTGATTTGAATTTTTGTATTTTGAAAAAAAAACCTCTGGATTGATCATGAGATATTGCGTTTTAAATTTCAGGGTTGTTTCAGTCCATCAATCCATGTCTCTGCAATTTTTCAGTCTCCAAGCATCAATAGTGAGACCTGTAGCTTGCTTTCCACAGACTGACGGGCATGGCTAGATCATTAAAGAAATTTGCTTAATATACGAGTGGGTACTTGGGTCGCCGACCAGTATTTTGAGGTGTTGCAAACGGACTGACAAAGTGAATACATATGTATCGTATCCTATGACGCAGGGTATAAACACTCAAAAACAACAGGCCAAAACTCATACGTGCAAATAATGGGTGGTTCACCTTAGAGTTTGTAGCCTATTCGGCTCAAACTATCGGTCGTCACCGAGAGCTAAAAATTTTGTAAAACTTGTGAAAAAAACTTCTATTTAAATATAGAAGCAAGAGGTCTTGAACCGGTTAATCCCTGTAAAAGCAAAAGACAGAAATAAAACAAACAAGCTTAACAAAAAAACGGCGAGCTTAAAAAATTATTTTTTTTTTAAAAATATGAAGCCTTTCATCTTTTTTTGTCCACAATTTAACAAATATGATGGACCCACAAATCTGATTACTGTTTTTGATTGGTTAAACTTCTGCTTAAAATTTTTAAAACAAAAAAGTCAGTAAGACCTTTTAAAAAATTAGTTTTAATTTATATATATGGTAATACAAATGAGTTCTTATGGTCTACAAAATAAAGAGTTCAGAAATAGTTATTTTTCTACTTAAATGTTAATAATAAATAGTTAATGTGTTATTTGTAGTATATATAAGTATATACAAAATTGCAATTGAGGCAAAAATGTCAAAACTCCATTTGAACTTTTTATACTAAACTATAACTAACCTAATCTAATTAAGCTCTAAGTTAGCTCGTTTATATGAGAGAAGACAGAGTACAAGCAACTGTTATGAAACGATGTAGTAAGTCTGCTTAGACTGTCAGTAACTAGTTCCACATAAGCAAGGGAGTGGAGAGAAATTGTAGAATAGAACCATGGTAAATTGTAAATAAGCTTAAGTAGTTTATTTTGTAAAACTTTGATTTTTCTAAAATGGCAATTTGCACTACTAGACCAAACAGGGGCCGCATAGAAGATAGCAGCATTAGACAACAAAGATTTTCTATTTATAAAGGGGTATAACATTCTAATTAACATATTGATATTGTTGGATATATAAGAAACGTGGTCTTTAAAAGTCATCTTGGGGTCCAGCATCACTCCCAAATATTTTACCTTATTTTGCCAATGTATCTCGTTACCATTTATATTCAAGCTGATCTGCGGAACGAAGACTTTATTAAAAAAAAAATAAAAAAATATATATAATTTTTTTTTAAAAAAAAATTATAAATCAAATTTGACTACGCAATGTGGACGTAGTGTTCTCTTTCATATGAATTAAATTTTCTACAAATGGGTCAAACCGTAACAGAACAGCAACATTGTTAGTAAAGCCAAAAAAAATCATTATTTTGGCCATTAGCTAAAAATTATAGAAGCCATTTATACGACTCTAAAAAATCGACTAATAAACTTTTTAAGGAAAAAAAATTTAAGTACGTTTTAAATATTGTACGAGTACTCTCCACCATGGACTGCGTTTTAGTAAGGCATTACCAAGGACTTAAGTCGAATCGTAAAACGAATGTGATATACGAATGCAAGAAACACTTTATACCTTCACCCTCCTGGGTGAGAGCTAATTTTGTTTGGTACGGGCAAAAAGTGTAACGCATCGACAAAAAAAAAACATTTTAGACCCTATACTTATATATGTTTTGACCAAATACGTTTTGTGACTTTTTAAGTGATTTTAGCGATAACTCTTGAAAGGAGCCAATCGTTTTTGAATTCTCCATATCGTTCTATTTTACCAAAACTTCATATGGCATACACTGAAAATTAGAACCCACATAACTTATCACCTAGAATTCGCTTTAATTGTAAACACCGGCATATCTTAATAACGACTCGCATATGACAAAAAATGGTTGATATGCCCCATTTTGGTAACTCCCATCCAATGCACCATTCCGCCCACTTTTGGTTTTCGTGCAATATCTTGAATGTTTTTTTTTGTACGATTAAACTCAAAATCAATACTGAAGAACAGAGTTATATAGTTAACTTGTTGACAAATAATTGGATGCCTTACCACGCCCTTTTTGGCACCTCCCACAAAAATGACCCTGTTTTGGTGTATATAAGAACCCACATAACACGAGGCAACTTTTCTTGCCGCAACTCTCAGTTTGTCGTAGATATGGAATGGAAAGGGAAAAACTAGCCCGTACTGTCAATTCCTTTTGTGCTTTTCGTTGTGTGAAGTTGGCTGCAGACTATTTTAGTATTTTTTAACACAAAAATCAGAACGAATAAATTACAGAATGTAAGAAAGGGCAATAATGAAAGCAATAAATTGCCGTAACCGAATTGCCTTGTGTAAACACAAGAGGCAAGTTAAAAAGGGGATCATAAAAATTGACGCATGTAACGTTGCCTCGTGCAAATGAGGACCAATTCGCTTGTATTTCGAACTCCATAATATTTTATGACGACATAATACAAGTATACGAAAAGAGTGGGTGACACGCCCCATTTTGGTACCTCCAGTACAAATGACTTTTCATATTAATCTAAATGTAGGGTTTTCCATTAAGGACATAACAATTTAATTTATAAAAAAACACAGTAAAGTTAAGATATAAAGTTCAAAATTTATTCTAGATGTAGTGCAAATGTTACGTATATAAAGAATGAAATTCGATTTCGATCATATGACCACCACACGAGCCCATGTACAGCGAGCTATTCTTTGAACCCAGTTTTCCACCACTCTTGCACACCTTCCGACCGGAGCGTTGGCAATCTTGTTGTCTCTGAGCTCGTCTAAAGTGTTGGCTTGTTGGCATAGACCAATGACCTGATGTGGCCCCATAAAAAGAAATCCAATGGCGTTAAATCGCATGAAAGTGGTGTTAAGTACTAAACCATACCCCTCACACTTCAATGTCCCCCCGCGGGACAGCCGTAAGGTATTACTTTGCGGTGGCTGGTTAGCATTTACGATATCGTCGTATCATCATCGGATCTTGATTCCACGTTTCAAAAACGTTTCGTCCTTCGTAGTTCCTTTAGCACTATTGCTGTGTACATTTCGACCTTTACCCAACCCATAACACTGTGGAGCATAAATTCCTCAATGTGTAGAAAAAGCAGGGTGTGTCATGTAAGACTGTTTGAAAAATATGCCGTAAGGTATTACTTCGCGGTGATTGGTTAGCATTTACGATATCGTCGTATCATCATCAGATCTTGATGCCACGTTTCAAATGCGTTTCGTCCTTCGTAGTTCCCTTAACACTATTTCTGTGTACATTTCGACCTTTACCCAACCCATAACACTGTGGAGCATAAATTCCTCAATGTGTAAAAAAAGCAGGGTGTGTCATGTAAGACTGTTTGAAAAATATGCATAGTAATTCTAACTTACCAATTCATTGACTAAACAAAATTGCTAGATTGGTAACTTCAAACGAATACAGCTAATGATGATCATCGATCAACCACACTCACTGTTAGCTTTTGCAATACGAGTATAACGAGTCGCTGATAAACATTTCAGTATGTCAAACACCAATAAACTTTATAATACGAGTAGCATTAATTTAACTTTAATTGGTACACGATATAATATACTTCATATAAACTCTCTGATGACAAAAAATTCAACACACCTTATGTGAACGAAATGCATTTTTAAAATTTATCACACGACCACAAAAAAACATTTTCGCAATTTGTTGATTTTGATACAAAATAATGTGACTGGTCTTAAAGTTACATTCCGGAAAGTATGTTGGGAAATCCTGAAGATCGAAGCGAAATCCGGTCAAGGTATAGTTGAAATCCTGAAAGACAATAAATGCGTTTAGATTGGAATCTAGTCAACTGCTTTTCACAATTATAGTCGGACCTTTGAAAGCGGACACTGCGGAATGACATTCAAGTATTTTTTCAAGGTTTTTACAAATAAGGCCAATATTTTATCCTTATGTATGGCATTCAGGACCTCACATCCATTCACGGTTAAATCAATTAACGTCATCCGTGGCTTATTGTTGCGAAAAACATGCAGAACCGTTCGGACATAGAAGTCCTTCAGTGGCACAATTGCCAGGTTAAGTCGCGCATCGGTTAGATACCGGCGGTCACTTTCATTTCTGAGGGAACATTCAAGGTCCCTGATATATGAAGAATTGTGATAGCTGTAGGCTTTGTTAAATTCAATCACATAATTGCGCTACATTAGGAGGAACATATTTTTTAATTTATCACTGTTTTTGATGTGACGAAATTTTTATAATTATACCTGTCCATTAGTATTCTTTACAACGATTCCAAAAATACACGTTAAGGTAAAGAAAATGTTTATGTTACGTCCAAGTTTTTCAAACATATTCGATTCCAAAGTTTGGCTAGCATTCAGTTCGAACGTTCAAAAAACTCTACTAAATTTGTAGCACATGTTTAAAATGATGTTTCATGACATTAAAAATAGAAGTAAAGGGTGTTTTTTTTAACGTGTGGTTTCAATCTGGCCACACTTTTTCGGATTTGGAGTTGGACAGATGTCACTTGATCTATGATCAGTTTGGTTTGCCATTTCATATTGAATAGACTTACTCCGAAACAAATCGTGGTGAATGACCCAAAACGAGATGGCCACCGATCCTAATTTGTACAAGAAAAGTGTGATGTCTACGAACTTTGGTTCCAAAAAGAAGGCGCTACATGCCATACAGCCAACGAATCAATCAGTTTTTTGAAGGAAACTTTTGGTGAGCGCATTATCTCCCATCGTGGGCCAGTGGCGTGGCCTCCACGATCGTGCGATTTAACACCATCGGACTATTTTTTGTGAGGTTATGTGAAGTTGCTTGTCTACGCAGATAAACTTGACACGATTAACGCCTTGAAAGAGAATATTCGGCGCATTATTGTTGATATACGGCCCCAAATGCTGCAAAAAGTGGTCAAAAATTGGGCCTCTCGGCTGGAATTTATTCGAGCGCCGCGGCTGGCTCGAATAAATAAATTGGCCACTTGCCCAAAATTATTTTAAAAACATAATGGCAAACCTTTATCTTTATAATAAAGCTAAATTCTTGGCCATAACATTAAACTATATGCGTTTTATTTCTTCTTGAAAACCACACGTCTGAAAAAAACACCCTTTATCTCATATTGTCTTGCAGTGATTTTCAATTATTTGTAATCTGGATAAAATGATACTCATTACCTATACAGTGGCTTAATATTTATTATATTTATAAAAAAAAACACTTAATTATCTGGAGGATTAACCAACGAAATTGTTTTATTCATTTTATGAGTAATGGGAACTCAAAACTCTAAAATCATTTGGGCAAAACCACACGTGCGAATACAGAGTTTGAAGCCGAATCGGCTCAGACAGGCGGCGAGCCTTTGGCGTTGTTAAAAATAAAAATGTTATGTAAAACAGTGTAAAATGTAGAAGTTTTCGTCTTTGTGCTAAAATTATTTACTTGTTAGTTGTATTAGAAAAAACATTAATTTAATCTTAAAGATAATACCATACTTTTTTTTACATCATATATATTTGCTACAGATTGTGAAAACTTTGTTTTTTGGATTGAGAAATGTAATTAGCTTCGATCAGAATGCTAATATTTTGCTTGAATCGAAATCTTACTTGGATGACATTGCAATATTTGTGTTATGGTTCCAATGTGGCAGCACTACACGGCATATAAACGGCTCAAAGTTTTTAGTTGCTACGACCGGGTAATCTTACGGTAAGCCTTCATTCATTAGCTATCGCCATCCTGTGAATTATTACCCCTCTTGTATTTTTTCTGGGACGACGTGAAGTCCTTAGTTAACGCTAACAGTTCAAGGACATTGCTGGGAAAACGTTGCACATATTGGATCGATCGCTTGAAGCACTGACAGCGAAGCCTAGGCGGTCATTGGAAGTGCTAAAAATGTTCTCAAGGCATATTAAGTTTTGTAATTGATCGCAGATAACCAATTACAGTTTTCAATACCAAGCAGAAATTTGGTAAGTAACCATTACCATTTGCTTTACCAGGTAATGACCTCTTTTTACCCTTTACATTACAATATTAATAAGAGATTACCCAGTAAACTAAATTTGCCGACAATTGGTTAGCCCGGTTTTTTGGCTGTAGGGTTTTTCGGTTTTCGTTTTTTTTTTTGTGGTTGTACCGGGTGGGCGACACCTGTACAACAGGTGGGCGATTTAACATTTTTAATTTGAATCGGCTGTGAAAAAAAAGATACTGATAGTTTTTTTCAAATATCTGGTTTTATTGGAAAGGTTGAACTTTGTCATTTATTAATGGAACAGAATACGAGTGTTTCTATATACCTATATATTTCTGGCCTAGGCAACACTAAGTGTTGCCTGGTCCCGTCTGACATTTCCATTGGCAAGTTTGACATTTTTTAGCATAAACGTACTCAGAACGTTTTGACGCAATCATTTGTGTTGTTTACAGTGACTTAAAAAATCAATTTGGCAAAAAAATGAAAATAACTCGTAAACATTTTCGTGCGATAATTTTTCACAACATTCGACGTGGTTTATCACGACAAGAGTGCATCGATAAACTTAAATCTTTGTATGGCGATGAAGCACCATCCTATAGAACTTCGAAAAACTGGTTTAATGAATTCAATCGTGGCCGACGCTCGCTCAAAGACGAAGGTCGTGAAGGTCGTCCAAAAACGGCCGTTATGCCAGAGAACATTGTTGCCGTGCGTGAACTGATAATGCAAGATCGTCATGTGACATACCGTGAGATAGAGGCATCCTTGGACATTTCTTTCCCCTGCATACATCCCATATTGCATGAACACCTGGCCGTAAAAAAGGTTTGTTCTCGTTGGATCCCGCAAAATTTGACAATCGCTCAAAAAAGGCTCGCGTCGACTGGTGCAAAGAAATTTTGAAAAAATACGATCGCGGTGCTTCCAAAGACGTTAATAAGATCGTCTTAGTTGACGAATCATGGATCTCTGCGTATAAGCCCGAAACAAAACAGCAATCGACCGTGTGGGTCTTTGAAGACGAGCAAAATCCAATGAAAGTTGTTCGTGATAGAAGCACATCGAAGCATATGGTCGCCTGTTTCTTCGGCAAAACTGGTCATGTGCCGAATGTTCCGCTTGAGCAACGTAGGATGGTCAATTCTGAGTGGTACACCACAATTTGTTTGCCTGAAGTCCTCGGAAAAATTCGAAAAACGAACAAGAGAAGACGAATCATTGTGCACCATGACAATGCGAGCTCTCACACATCGGCTCAAACCAGCTCCTTTTTGACCGGCCAAAGCGTCGAATTGATGGGTCATCCTCCGTACAGCCCTGACTTGGTACCCAATGACTTCTTGTTATTCCCGCACATCAAGAAGAAAATGCGTGGTCAACGATTTCCTTCGCCAGAAGATGCTGTTGAAGCGTTCAAAAACCATGTTTTGGAGGTGTCTCAATCGGAGTGGATAAAGTGCTTCGACAATTGGTTTGAGCGCATGCAAAAGTGTATAAATCATGCTGGAGAATACTTTGAAAAACAAAAACAATAAAACCGTTTTTTATGATAAATATTCGCATATATATTATTAGGCCAGAAATATATATAGCCGCCCTTGTACCACAACTGGATCGGTAGTACCTCATCCGATCAACCCAATTTTTTAGTACATATTGATTGTTTCGGATCGAAACTCTTAAAAGCCAACTTCGATTTCATGTTTCAACGTTTCAATTGTCTCTGGATGCTCTGCGTAAAATGTATCCTTAATGGCTCCCCAAAAAAATGCATACAAAGGGCTCAAATCACAGCATCGAGACTGCCAATTGACATCACAATTTCCGCTGATTATATGATAAATATCGACCGTCTTATTGAAACCATGTGTCGTCCATGTCATTCTCTGAATTTTTTGGAAATAAAAAATCATTGAGCATGGCTCTTTAATACTCACAGTTGACAGCAACGGCGGCTCCTTGCTCATTTTCGAAGAAAAATGGTCGTATGATGCGGATGTATTGGCTTCTCAATAGCCACGTGCAGGTTCTCTAAACCCCATATGCGGCAAATGACATAGCTACCGTGATGAAAATGATTTTCATCTGTAAACACGATTTTTCGGTAAAATTCTTACACCAAAAACGCATCGTATGGTGTCCAATATTAAATGACAAAGTTCAACCTTTCCAATTAAACCAGAAATTTGAAAAAACTATCGGAACATTTTTTTTTAAACCGATTCAAATTTAAAATTTTTATTGTGCACAGATTTGAGAGATGTTTTCCTTTGATCCTTAATGGGAGATTGTTGGAGTTAAGTAAGTAAGGGCAAGCGTCGTAGCTCTAGATTGAGTCAAATTAAAATCTTGACGAACGCACCACAGGGTGACCCAAATAAAACCAACTGATGTAAAATACAAATAATTTTTTTGTTTTCTTACAAAATTTATACTTTTCTTTGCAGATTATAACTGAGCTATGGAAAATTTTGATCGACAGACCCCAACAACGATTACAACACTTTATTTGATTTACACTACACAGTACAACAGCCAATCTGGGGGTGAGAAATTCCAAGTCAGTATATTAAAACCCTCAAAGGGTTTTGCGTTCGTATGTGCCAGTTTTATGACCTTTTACATTTTTTCCTTATCTTGATGTTTTTTCGCTTAGTTGTAAAATGTTGGCAAAAACGTAGTTTGACATAACTCGAGAACGACTAGTTCGATTTTGCTGAAATAAATTGAGAAAAATTAATAATTACATTTTCTTTAATCCATTAATATACTGTTTCTCTACCAATTCAACATTTTTGCAATTAGAAATAAATTTATGAAGAAAATTTTGCCAAATTTTTTTTTTTTTAAACATATAAATCCCAAACGGAAAAACGTGTAGAGTCTTATAACTTTCACGTAAAGTCACATAACCTATAAACAAAATGCGACATAGATCATAGAAATCGATTAACGCGTTCTGCTTTTATTTACAATTAAGTGAAGGTATCCCATTTTGACAAGAATATTGATATATGTTTTTATTCAAAAAAGTGTCATTTATCGCCTTTTTTATAAATTTTTCCCCAATAACTCCAGACTTCTGGCCATAAAAAATTATAAAAATAAAAAAAAAAAATTTTTTTTTTTGCAAAATTTTCTTCATAAATTTGTTTCTAATTGCAAAAATGTTGATTTGGTAGAGAAACAATATATTAATGGATTAAAGAAAATGTAATTATTAATTTTTCTCAATTTATTTCAGCAAAATCGAACTAGTCGTTCTCGAGTTATGCCAAACTACGTTTTTGCCAACATTTTACAACTAAGCGAAAAAACATCAAGATAAGGAAAAAAATGTAAAAGGTCATAAAAAAAACTGGCACATACGAACGCAAAACCCTTTGAGGGTTTTAATATACTGACCTAGTACAATCACCCTGACTTGGAATTTCTCACCCCCCAGACAATAATCCCAAAAATTTTCCACAGTGCTATTAGTGCTCTCAAAAAATGCTAAGGCCCAAAAAAAAATGCTATTGAAATTAAAGGCAGTCTAAATTTTCAAGCATCTTTAGTTGTTAAATCCCATTAAGTTATTTTTCTATATATCCACAGCTTAATATTCCAATTGTTTAATGGTTTTGTTTTTTCTTTAGTTTTTTTATCTCTGTTGTATTTTTCCCTTTTTCACATAAATAACACGCCCCCAAAATATTGTACTCGAAATAAATTGATTTTGATAAAAGAACAAATTTGTTGCTCTGAATTCACATTCCGGCAGATATGTCGGAAAGTCCTCGATGTTAAAATGAAACCCAGTGAAAGTATAGTTGAAGTCCTGCAAAAGTAGGCATTTCTATGAGTCAGAATATCAGATATTTTCATAGGTTTTACTCTTACCTTTCGGAATGTGCATTCGAGAGGGACATCAGAATATTTTTTCAGCGCCCCAATAAATATAGCCAAAATTTTATGTCTCTGTATGACAGCCAGCAAATCGCAAATGCTCACGGATAGATCGAATATCTTCATTTTTGGCATATTTTTGCGAAATATAAACAGCATCATACGTATTTTGGGATCATGAACCGTAGTGGCGAGCTCTAGGCGAGTATCGAGCAGATTCTGGTGACTACTGTCATTTCTCATGGAACATTCCAAGGCCCTGATATGTGACGTATTGTGAAAGCACCCGTATTTCGTGTACTCCATTATATAATTTCGCTTAAATTACAGAGATTAAGCGGTGTTTTTTCTAATAAGTGTGTATTTGAATAGGTCTTTAGTTATAGTACCTGTCCCTTTGTATGGGCGGTAATAAATCCAATATAAATTGTCAAAAATATTAAAAGTTTTACGAAAGTCGTCAAACTTTGAAACATTTTGAACTCCTTTGTTGAACACCGACCTTAACCGAATTTGTATTTAATGCTTTTGAAAAGCTTTGCTTTGCACTTAATAATGCCTTAAAAAAAATCTTTATTAATGTTAATCGCTTCATATAACTTCGCTTCAATTGTTTTGTTTGTCTGGTAATCATCGCTCGGAAAGTGCCACCATTAAGCTGCAATCAATTTAGTTAATCGTGGGAATTTAGGCTGAACGAAGGGCGTAACAAGGGCAACCTCAATTTGTTGACTTAAATGGAACCCAAAAAAAAAATGTGACTTGAAACAAAATAGCATAAATCCATTTGTTTATTTTCAAATTAAAAAGCAAACCAAGGTAGTCATTACATTATAATTGATTTTCAATAACTCAATAGGTAAAGGATGACACAAAAGTCACACACAGAGAAAGAGTCGGTTGGTAGACGGTGATAACTCTTTAACTTTCAGTCGCTATCACCAACTATTAATAAACTTGATGGAAATTCGGCATGACATACCATCAAATGATAGCCATGGTAATATTATGGTGTAGACAATAAGCCATTCGTTGCGAGTGCTAATTTTTCAGTTTTCATAACATCCTGTCGAAGTTTCTAATATTTTCTATAAACTTGTTCTTCAGTAATAACAAAAGAACAATAGCGGGATTCTTTTGGATTTACTAGCTTAGTTACCCAGTTATTTTGCACTATGGTAACCTCGCAATGTAAAACAAAATAAAATGTAATATGAAAACATTGTTTCTCTAAAGAGAATTGAACAACAAGAGGATTCATTGGCGAATTCCTCAAAATCAGCCCAAAACTGTAATTAAACAATCAATGAAATGTAAATAATCAATTTTGCTTTATAAAAATTTATAAAATTTCTGTAGTCTATTTGAATGAATTGATTTATAGTTTCATTTAACCCATCTTATGCAGATAAACACAAGACGAATTCGCCGGTGACACCTCTTCTTGTTTGATTATTTTTTAGTATTCGTAATAAAAAAAATTCATGTTTTTATATAGCTGAAGTTGTCATATTTCCATTTTTGTTGGAAAATAAGTGCGGTAACTCTTACTTAATAGGACAACATTGTTCACCTTTAAGAGAAAAGGACGTAAAGGACACTCTAATCCAAGAGACCGGATGTTAAAATTTTCTAAGACCATAAACTCCATACGACATCACTTAAGTATTTCCTCACGAAAAATCGGTAAATCGAAGGAATATTTTCTAGTTTTTAACTTATTTCATATTGTACGAGCGTTACAAAATAATATTTTCCTTGGCCTACGAGGTCTAACCTTTTTGAATTTACTATAATCACCTAACTCCTTAACTTCTAAAAGAAATCAATCATTCACCTTCCAAAAAAAATCCGAACTTTTGTTGCATAGTGTAATATGTTTCAACTGCGAATTAAACGGGGTTTGATTACCACAAAAAATTCATTTGTTGTCACCGCCAGTTATTGGTTCCAAAGTAATATTTACATCATAATTGGTTGGTTGTCATAACCACCAGTTGTGTCGGGCAATAGTTTAACTGAGTTTAGTTGGTATAACCGACGTATTGGCTGTAATAATCGTAATATTATTGTTGCTACCATCTGACGGTAAGTCAATCCTTGTAACCACCAATACCATGGAATGTTGGTGATTGCAACAGAAAGTACGTTTATCCAACCGAAGCACTTTTCCACTCCGATTGAGTCACCTCCAAAACATGATTTTTGAACGCTTCAACAGCTGGTTAGGGCGATGAAAAACGTTGACCACGCATTTTTTTCTTGATGCTAGGGAATAAGAAGAAGTCGGTGGGTGCCAAACGGTGGATGGCCCATCATTTCTACATCATGAGTAGTCAAATAGCTCATCGTTTTAGCTGATGTGTGAGAGCTTGCATTGTCGTGATGCAAAATGATCCATCGATCCACCGTTGGCAAACAGATGGTTGTGCACCACTAAAGGCACTGTGGCAACATGGCCGGTTATACCGAAAAAAAACGCAATCATTTGCTTCGATGTACTTCTTCAACGAACAACTTTTGTTGGATTTGTCTCGCCTTGAAAGACCCATACGGTCAATTGCTGTTTTGTTTCGGTTTCATATGCATAGATCCATGATTCGTCACCTGTGACAATGTTATACACTGCCTTTGATCTACCGCATTTATACTTTTTCAACATCTCTTGACACGTGCCTTGTTCTTATGCATTCGTCAAATTATGTGGGATCCAACAAGAACAAATTTTTTCACGGCCAAATGAAAATGCAATACCTTATTGATGCTTGTCGTACTAATGTCCAAGAATGCCTCAATCTCACGGTAAGTCACATGTCGGTCTTGCTTAATCAGTTCACGCTCAGCATCGATGGTTTCTGGCAAAGTGACAGAAGTTGGACGTCCTTCACGAAATTCATCCTGGAGCGAACGGCATTCGAGACTGAACTCTTGGTACCAGCGATTAACAGTGGTTTTTGGTGGTGCTTCATCAAGAAAAAAATAGGATTGAAAAATGCAAACGTCTTTTGGTAAAGCACGTTGATAACTTGCACAGAAAAATTTTGTTCACCGATGAGAAAATTTTTACCGTTCAGGAAAATTTAACAAGCAAAATCATAGAGTGAGTGCGCGGTCATCTAAGGAAGCATCTGAACTGATCCCAAGGGTGGAAAAGGGTCATCACCCAGCTTTAGTCATGGTTTGGTGGGGTGTCTTTTACGATGGGGTCACTGACCTGCATTTATGCGAACAAAGAGTCAAAATATCGGCCAAAGTTTGCCAAGAAACCGTTTTGGAAGCTGTTGTGAAGCCTCTTAATAATTCCCTGTTCCAAAACCAGCCATGGACTTTCCAGCAGGATTCTGCGCCGGCCCATAAGGCTAAAACGTCCCAGGCCTGGCTTCGAAACAAATTTCCGGCGTTCATTTCCTCTGAAGAATGGCCCTCAGGCAGTCCAGATTTGAACCCATTGGATTACAAATTGTGGACGGTTTTAGAGGACAAGGTTTGTCACAAAAGATACCCCAACATTGGATCTCTTAAGACTGCTTTGGTTTGAGCTATGGCCAATTTTCCAATGGACGAGGTTCGTGCAGCTATTGACGATTGGCCAGTGCGACTTAAGGCGTGTGTAAAGGCAAAATTTCGAATAAGTATATTCTTTTTGGATACAAGATACATCAATAAATATATTAAAAAATATTTGGTCCAAAAACATTCAGTACTTTTTATTTTACAGCATAAAGCGTGTGTAGCAGTATTTATGTCCCTACCAAGTATATAAAAACATGGACCGATATATATACATAGGCAAACGTTATTGGTCTAGCAACACCGGTATCGTATTATACTGAACTTAAGTAGGATCGGATGAGGAATATGATTTGTGGAGTGGCAGGACCTCATATTGGATTTAGGAAGCTCATAGTACAAAGGAGATTCCTACTGGCGAACGATGGTCAAAATTATTGACACCATGCTAGATTTTGGACCTTTAAGAGGGGGCACTTTGGAATGACGTTCAGAAACTTTTTGAAGGCCTCCGCGAATACTGTCAACATTTTGTGCCTATCTACGGTATGCAGGAACTCACATCCGTTGAAAGTTAAATCAAATACTGTAATACGCGGCATATTTTTGCGCCATATATGCAGGATTGTACGGACGTTGAAGTCCTCCTTAAGCGTGGTTGCGAGTTCCAAACGGGCATCGATTAGATACTGGTGGTCACTGTCATTTCTCAGCGAACATTCAAGGGCCCTGATATGCGAAGAATTGTGAAAGCAGTTGCATTTGGTCATTTCCAACACGTAATTACGCTGCAACGAAGAGGGATTTTTTCTGAATGAAGTTTTGCAGTGTTTGTGCTAACAAGATAATATAACTTAAGAGCTCTAAAGGCAAAATCGATGTTTGGGTCTTTTTTCGACTGCCAAAACTAATAGTTTTTGTGATCTATTTCTGCATATAAAAACTTTGAAAGCTGTTAACAATTAGGCAGATTCGTATTGAAAAACGCTAGTTTTTGTCGGTCTTAAAAGGGCCTTAAATGGATCTTTTAACAAGTTAGAAAACTTCACATGTTATGTTTACCTTGAGAGCACAGATAAAACGAATTTGTTCAACAAAAAGGTATTTACTCAAAAATTTCAAATGTTCAATAGGTCATGTCATTATATATCCTTAGCATTTTTTATCCTTATCCTCATTTGCATCCTTTATATAAAGAAATGGCATTTTTATCCTTATCCTCATTTGCATCCTTTATATAAAGAATAAAAGAATGTCGTTATTTTTTACAAATTTTTTTTTGAAATTTTGAGTTAATACTCTTTTGCTGAAAAGTGTTACATATATGTATATTCTATAGTTATTATACCTGTCCGTTCGTATCTATCACAATATATCCAAAAATGCACGTTAACGCTATGCAAATTTCGGCGATATTCCTAATTGTCGCAAGCATTTCGGATTTAAGAGTTATGCGTGCGTTCAATTTGACTGATAGATCGGGTTTAAGTCGATTCTAATTAATTTTAAAGCATTTGGCAAAAAGCAATTTAATCGATACATTTTTTGCGACAAGTTTTTAATTGGGGTTTTCATACATAAAAACATTTAAATACGCAGAGGATGCCCCATTAGTGCAGAGTGCAGTGAAGTATTGCTGACAGTTTAGGGCAGTGGTCGGATTACGTAGCACTGACAAAATTTTAGAAACTTACAAATTGAACAGGGATTAACCGGCTCAAGATCTCTTGCATCTATATTTAAATAGAAGACAAGTTTTTAACAAAATAGCATTGATTTTCGTGGCTGCACACAGCTTTTAACATGATTTCGGGTCAGTGACAAACCTCTTCAGCAAGCTTTGCTGCAATTGTTGAAAGTAAAACCGAACTATGTATATAAGGCCAGGCTCTCCCCAAACGAATGAGAACTACTGTTGTAAACCTTTCTTTTCAAGTTTTCTTCACACAATTGCCCACGAAAATACAACTCACTATTGCCACCTCTACAAATTTCGTGTTTTCTTCTTAAATATTGTTCTTTAGAATCGGGCTATTTACCGATCGATTCAGGATCTTTATCTTATTCCATTGAGCAATGTCCGCCTGCCCTTCTGTCCTCATATCGTTTCAATTCAAGAACAGGTTGCAATTGTTTAACGAATTTAACGAAACTTTACACATTGTCAAGAAAATTATTGGAATTTATCCACAGGAGTTTAACTTGTATGTCCTGTGCCGATGTTTGTAACTACTAAAAAAATATGACCTAAAGGCGTACCGATAGATTAGGTATACAATTTTACGATGTCCTGCCGTCCGTCTAATGTTCATCTTAACCTT
Source organism: Hydrotaea diabolus (assembly GCA_963513945.1). NCBI lineage: Eukaryota > Metazoa > Arthropoda > Insecta > Diptera > Muscidae > Hydrotaea > Hydrotaea diabolus. The sequence goes on from OY740717.1 coordinate 163,742,354, forward strand.
GCAACCAAACTACAGTTTCTTAATGAAATTTGGCATATGTAGGTACTGTGCAGATTTAGATATAGCTTTTAGACATTCGTTCAACCGATTTAGTGTACTTTTGGTCATAACCCCTTGAAGTCATATATCATTTCCAATCTTGATGACATTTAGCATAATTCTTTAGGATCGATAGCTCAGATAAAAATTGATCATATTGGTGGTCGAAGTTTAAATATAGCCCGCTTTGATATAAAAACAATCTAGCACACCCTTCATAATTATGATTTCACCCATAATTAATATTTTTAGTATTTTCGATGCACCAAAAACCAATCCTTAACCTATCTGACTACACAGGTACATTTTTTGATACAATCCCTATAAAAATGGTTTTAACCGGCTTCGAATCTTCAGCAACATTTAAGTGTTGCCTGGCGCCACCTGAAATTGCCATTTGGAAGTTTGACATTTTTTAGCATAAACGTAGTCAGAACCTTTCGACGTACGACCATCATTTGTGTTGTTTACAGTGACTTGAAAAAATCAATTTGGAAAAAAATTAAATTAACTCGTGAACATTTTCGTGCGATCATTTTTCACAACTTTCGACGTGGAAATTTTGACAGATGGCTTATAAAAGATTGCTTTTAAAAAACAAAAAAAAACAAAAGTTGCTAGTAAAACAGAAATGTGCAAGGCCAGTTAGTTTTGCGGTCTCCCTCGTATATAAAAGATGTTATTATATCCGTTTCTTATTGCATTGGATCTAGTTGATTATAATCGATACGAATTCGCCGAAAATAACTCTTGTTAGTGGATTCTTTTTAAGTATCAATAACAAACATCAATATATGTTTTAAAAAAGCAGGGTGTGTCATGTAAGACTGTTTGAAAAATATGCATAGTAATTCTAACTTACCAATTCATTGACTAAACAAAATTGCTAGATTGGTAACTTCAAACGAATACAGCTAATGATGATCATCGATCAACCACACTCACTGTTAGCTTTTGCAATACGAGTATAACGAGTCGCTGATAAACATTTCAGTATGTCAAACACCAATAAACTTTATAATACAAGTAGAATTAATTTAACTTTAATTGGTACACGATATAATATACTTCATATAAACTCTCTGATGACAAAAAAGGCAACACACCTTATGTGAACTAAATGCATTTTTAAAATTTATCACACGACCACAAAAAAACATTTTCGCAATTTGTTGATTTTGATACAAAATAATGTGGGTGGTCTTAAAGTTACATTCCGGAAAGTATGTTGGGAAATCCTAAAGATCGAAGCGAAATCCGGTCAAGGTATAGTTGAAATCCTGAAAGACAATAAATGCGTTTAGATTGGAATCTAGTCAACTGCTTTTCACAATTATAGTCGGACCTTTGAAAGCGGACACTGCGGAATGACATTCAAGTATTTTTTCAAGGTTTTTACAAATTAGGCCAATATTTTATCCTTATGTATGGCATTCAGGACCTCACATCCATTCACGGTTAAATCAACTAACGTCATCCGTGGCTTATTGTTGCGAAAAACATGCAGAACCGTTCGGACATAGAAGTCCTTCAGTGGCACAATTGCCAGGTTAAGTCGCGCATCGATTAGATACCGGCGGTCACTTTCATTTCTGAGGGAACATTCAAGGTCCCTGATATATGAAGAATTGTGATAGCTGTAGGCTTTGTTAAATTCAATCACATAATTGCGCTACATTAGGAGGAACATATTTTTTAATTTATCACTGTTTTTGATGTGACGAAATTTTTATAATTATACCTGTCCATTAGTATTCTTTACAACGATTCCAAAAATACACGTTAAGGTAAAGAAAATGTTTATGTTACGTCCAAGTTTTTCAAACATATTCGATTCCAAAGTTTGGCTAGCATTCAGTTCGAACGTTCAAAAAACTCTACTAAATTTGTAGCACATGTTTAAAATGATGTTTCATGACATTAAAAATAGAAGTAAAGGGTGTTTTTTTTAACGTGTGGTTTCAATCTGGCCACACTTTTTCGGATTTGGAGTTGGACAGATGTCACTTGATCTATGATCAGTTTGGTTTGCCATTTCATATTGAATAGACTTACTCCGAAACAAATCGTGGTGAATGACCCAAAACGAGATGGCCACCGATCCTAATTTGTACAAGAAAAGTGTGATGTCTACGAACTTTGGTTCCAAAAAGAAGGCGCTACATGCCATACAGCCAACGAATCAATCAGTTTTTTGAAGGAAACTTTTGGTGAGCGCATTATCTCCCATCGTGGGCCAGTGGCGTGGCCTCCACGATCGTGCTTGCTTGTCTACGCAGATAAACTTGACACGATTAACGCCTTGAAAGAGAATATTCGGCGCATTATTGTTGATATACGGCCCCAAATGCTGCAAAAAGTGGTCAAAAATTGGGCCTCTCGGCTGGAATTTATTCGAGCGCCGCGGCTGGCTCGAATAAATAAATTGGCCACTTGCCCAAAATTATTTTAAAAACATAATGGCAAACCTTTATCTTTATAATAAAGCTAAATTCTTGGCCATAACATTAAACTATATGCGTTTTATTTCTACTTGAAAACCACACGTCTGAAAAAAAACACCCTTTATCTCATATTGTCTTGCAGTGATTTTCAATTATTTGTAATCTGGATAAAATGATACTCATTACCTATACAGTGGCTTAATATTTATTATATTTATAAAAAAAAACACTTAATTATCTGGAGGATTAACCAACGAAATTGTTTTATTCATTTTATGAGTAATGGGAACTTAAAACTCTAAAATCATTTGGGCAAAACCACACGTGCGAATAATGAGTGCTCCATCTCAGAGTTTGAAGCCGAATCGGCTCAGACAGGCGGCGAGCCTTTGGCGTTGTTAAAAATAAAAATGTTATGTAAAACAGTGTAAAATGTAGAAGTTTTCGTCTTTGTGCTAAAATTATTAACTTGTTAGTTGTATTAGAAAAAACATTAATTTAATCTTAAAGATAATACCATACTTTTTTTTACATCATATATATTTGCTACAGATTGTGAAAACTTTGTTTTTTGGATTGAGAAATGTAATTAGCTTCGATCAGAATGCTAATATTTTGCTTGAATCGAAATCTTACTTGGATGACATTGCAATATTTGTGTTATGGTTCCAATGTGGCAGCACTACACGGCATATAAACGGCTCAAAGTTTTTAGTTGCTACGACCGGGTAATCTTACGGTAAGCCTTCATTCATTAGCTATCGCCATCCTGTGAATTATTACCCCTCTTGTATTTTTTCTGGGACGACGTGAAGTCCTTAGTTAACGCTAACAGTTCAAGGACATTGCTGGGAAAACGTTGCACATATTGGATCGATCGCTTGAAGCACTGACAGCGAAGCCTAGGCGGTCATTGGAAGTGCTAAAAATGTTCTCAAGGCATATTAAGTTTTTTAATTGATCGCAGATAACCAATTACAGTTTTCAATACCAAGCAGAAATTTGGTAAGTACAAACCATTACCATTTGCTTTACCAGGTAATGACCTCTTTTTACCCTTTACATTACAATATTAATAAGAGATTACCCAGTAAACTAAATTTGCCGACAATTGGTTAGCCCGGTTTTTTGGCTGTAGGGTTTTTCGGTTTTCGTTTTTTTTTTGTGGTTGTACCGGGTGGGCGACACCTGTACAACAGGTGGGCGATTTAACATTTTTAATTTGAATCGGCTGTGAAAAAAAAGATACTGATAGTTTTTTTCAAATATCTGGTTTTATTGGAAAGGTTGAACTTTGTCATTTATTAATGGAACAGAATACGAGTGTTTCTATATACCTATATATTTCTGGCCTAGGCAACACTAAGTGTTGCCTGGTCCCGTCTGACATTTCCATTGGCAAGTTTGACATTTTTTAGCATAAACGTACTCAGAACGTTTTGACGCAATCATTTGTGTTGTTTACAGTGACTTAAAAAATCAATTTGGCAAAAAAATGAAAATAACTCGTAAACATTTTCGTGCGATAATTTTTCACAACATTCGACGTGGTTTATCACGACAAGAGTGCATCGATAAACTTAAATCTTTGTATGGCGATGAAGCACCATCCTATAGAACTTCGAAAAACTGGTTTAATGAATTCAATCGTGGCCGACGCTCGCTCAAAGACGAAGGTCGTCCAAAAACGGCCGTTATGCCAGAGAACATTGTTGCCGTGCGTGAACTGATAATGCAAGATCGTCATGTGACATACCGTGAGATAGAGGCATCCTTGGACATTTCTTTCCCCTGCATACATCCCATATTGCATGAACACCTGGCCGTAAAAAAGGTTTGTTCTCGTTGGATCCCGCAAAATTTGACAATCGCTCAAAAAAGGCTCGCGTCGACTGGTGCAAAGAAATTTTGAAAAAATACGATCGCGGTGCTTCCAAAGACGTTAATAAGATCGTCACAGTTGACGAATCATGGATCTCTGCGTATAAGCCCGAAACAAAACAGCAATCGACCGTGTGGGTCTTTGAAGACGAGCAAAATCCAATGAAAGTTGTTCGTGATAGAAGCACATCGAAGCATATGGTCGCCTGTTTCTTCGGCAAAACTGGTCATGTGCCGAATGTTCCGCTTGAGCAACGTAGGACGGTCAATTGTGAGTGGTACACCACAATTTGTTTGCCTGAAGTCCTCGGAAAAATTCGAAAAACGAACAAGAGAAGACGAATCATTGTGCACCATGACAATGCGAGCTCTCACACATCGACTCAAACCAGCGCCTTTTTGACCGGCCAAAACGTCGAATTGATGGGTCATCCTTCGTACAGCCCTGACTTGGTACCCAATGACTTCTTTTTATTCCCGCACATCAAGAAGAAAATGCGTACACCACAATTTGTTTGCCTGAAGTCCTCGGAAAAATTCGAAAAACGAACAAGAGAAGACGAATCATTGTGCACCATGACAATGCAAGCTCTCACACATCGGCTCAAACCAGCGCCTTTTTGACCGGCCAAAACGTCGAATTGATGAGTCATCCTCCGTACAGCCCTGACTTGGTACCCAATGACTTCTTTTAATTCCCGCACATCAAAAGGAAAATGCGTGGTCAACGATTTCCTTCGCCAGAAGATGCTGTTGAAGCGTTCAAAAACCATGTTTTGGAGGTGTCTCAATCGGAGTGGATAAAGTGCTTCGACAATTGGTTTGAGCGCATGCAAAAGTGTATAAATCATGCTGGAGAATACTTTGAAAAACAATAAAACCGTTTTTGATGATAAATATTCGCATATATATTATTAGGCCAGAAATATATATAGCCGCCCTTGTACCACAACTGGATCGGTAGTACCTCATCCGATCAACCCAATTTTTTAGTACATTTTGATTGTTTCGGATCGAAACTCTTAAAAGCCAACTTCGATTTCATGTTTCAACGCTTCAATTGTCTCTGGATGCTCTGCGTAAAATTTATCCTTAATGGCTCCCCAAAGAAATTCATACAAAGGGCTCAAATTACAGCTTCGAGACGGCCAATTGACATCACAATTTCCGCTGATTATATGATAAATATCGATGGTTGCGTTGGCTGTGTGAATTGTGGACGCGTCTTATTGAAACCATGTGTCGTCCATGTCATTCTCTGAATTTTTTGGAAATAAAAAATCATTGAGCATGGCTCTTTAATACTCACTGTTGACAGCAACGGCGGCTCCTTGCTCATTTTCGAAGAAAAATGGTCGTATGATGCCGTCAGCCCAAAATCCACACACACCAAACAGTGACTCGTTGCGGAAGCATTGGCTTCTCAACAGCCACGTGTAGGTACTCGGTCACTTTCATTTCTGAGGGAACATTCAAGGTCCCTGATATATGAAGAATTGTGATAGCTGTAGGCTTTGTTAAATTCAATCACATAATTGCGCTACATTAGGAGGAACATATTTTTTAATTTATCACTGTTTTTGATGTGACGAAATTTTTATAATTATACCTGTCCATTAGTATTCTTTACAACGATTCCAAAAATACACGTTAAGGTAAAGAAAATGTTTATGTTACGTCCAAGTTTTTCAAACATATTCGATTCCAAAGTTTGGCTAGCATTCAGTTCGAACGTTCAAAAAACTCTACTAAATTTGTAGCACATGTTTAAAATGATGTTTCATGACATTAAAAATAGAAGTAAAGGGTGTTTTTTTTAACGTGTGGTTTCAATCTGGCCACACTTTTTCGGATTTGGAGTTGGACAGATGTCACTTGATCTATGATCAGTTTGGTTTGCCATTTCATATTGAATAGACTTACTCCGAAACAAATCGTGGTGAATGACCCAAAACGAGATGGCCACCGATCCTAATTTGTACAAGAAAAGTGTGATGTCTACGAACTTTGGTTCCAAAAAGAAGGCGCTACATGCCATACAGCCAACGAATCAATCAGTTTTTTGAAGGAAACTTTTGGTGAGCGCATTATCTCCCATCGTGGGCCAGTGGCGTGGCCTCCACGATCGTGCTTGCTTGTCTACGCAGATAAACTTGACACGATTAACGCCTTGAAAGAGAATATTCGGCGCATTATTGTTGATATACGGCCCCAAATGCTGCAAAAAGTGGTCAAAAATTGGGCCTCTCGGCTGGAATTTATTCGAGCGCCGCGGCTGGCTCGAATAAATAAATTGGCCACTTGCCCAAAATTATTTTAAAAACATAATGGCAAACCTTTATCTTTATAATAAAGCTAAATTCTTGGCCATAACATTAAACTATATGCGTTTTATTTCTACTTGAAAACCACACGTCTGAAAAAAACACCCTTTATCTCATATTGTCTTGCAGTGATTTTCAATTATTTGTAATCTGGATAAAATGATACTCATTACCTATACAGTGGCTTAATATTTATTATATTTATAAAAAAAAACACTTAATTATCTGGAGGATTAACCAACGAAATTGTTTTATTCATTTTATGAGTAATGGGAACTTAAAACTCTAAAATCATTTGGGCAAAACCACACGTGCGAATAATGAGTGCTCCATCTCAGAGTTTGAAGCCGAATCGGCTCAGACAGGCGGCGAGCCTTTGGCGTTGTTAAAAATAAAAATGTTATGTAAAACAGTGTAAAATGTAGAAGTTTTCGTCTTTGTGCTAAAATTATTAACTTGTTAGTTGTATTAGAAAAAACATTAATTTAATCTTAAAGATAATACCATACTTTTTTTTACATCATATATATTTGCTACAGATTGTGAAAACTTTGTTTTTTGGATTGAGAAATGTAATTAGCTTCGATCAGAATGCTAATATTTTGCTTGAATCGAAATCTTACTTGGATGACATTGCAATATTTGTGTTATGGTTCCAATGTGGCAGCACTACACGGCATATAAACGGCTCAAAGTTTTTAGTTGCTACGACCGGGTAATCTTACGGTAAGCCTTCATTCATTAGCTATCGCCATCCTGTGAATTATTACCCCTCTTGTATTTTTTCTGGGACGACGTGAAGTCCTTAGTTAACGCTAACAGTTCAAGGACATTGCTGGGAAAACGTTGCACATATTGGATCGATCGCTTGAAGCACTGACAGCGAAGCCTAGGCGGTCATTGGAAGTGCTAAAAATGTTCTCAAGGCATATTAAGTTTTTTAATTGATCGCAGATAACCAATTACAGTTTTCAATACCAAGCAGAAATTTGGTAAGTACAAACCATTACCATTTGCTTTACCAGGTAATGACCTCTTTTTACCCTTTACATTACAATATTAATAAGAGATTACCCAGTAAACTAAATTTGCCGACAATTGGTTAGCCCGGTTTTTTTGCTGTAGGGTTTTTCGGTTTTCGTTTTTTTTTTTGGTGGTTGTACCGGGTGGGCGACACCTGTACAACAGGTGGGCGATTTAACATTTTTAATTTGAATCGGCTGTGAAAAAAAAGATACTGATAGTTTTTTTCAAATATCTGGTTTTATTGGAAAGGTTGAACTTTGTCATTTATTAATGGAACAGAATACGAGTGTTTCTATATACCTATATATTTCTGGCCTAGGCAACACTAAGTGTTGCCTGGTCCCGTCTGACATTTCCATTGGCAAGTTTGACATTTTTTAGCATAAACGTACTCAGAACGTTTTGACGCAATCATTTGTGTTGTTTACAGTGACTTAAAAAATCAATTTGGCAAAAAAATGAAAATAACTCGTAAACATTTTCGTGCGATAATTTTTCACAACATTCGACGTGGTTTATCACGACAAGAGTGCATCGATAAACTTAAATCTTTGTATGGCGATGAAGCACCATCCTATAGAACTTCGAAAAACTGGTTTAATGAATTCAATCGTGGCCGACGCTCGCTCAAAGACGAAGGTCGTGAAGGTCGTCCAAAAACGGCCGTTATGCCAGAGAACATTGTTGCCGTGCGTGAACTGATAATGCAAGATCGTCATGTGACATACCGTGAGATAGAGGCATCCTTGGACATTTCTTTCCCCTGCATACATCCCATATTGCATGAACACCTGGCCGTAAAAAAGGTTTGTTCTCGTTGGATCCCGCAAAATTTGACAATCGCTCAAAAAAGGCTCGCGTCGACTGGTGCAAAGAAATTTTGAAAAAATACGATCGCGGTGCTTCCAAAGACGTTAATAAGATCGTCACAGTTGACGAATCATGGATCTCTGCGTATAAGCCCGAAACAAAACAGCAATCGACCGTGTGGGTCTTTGAAGACGAGCAAAATCCAATGAAAGTTGTTCGTGATAGAAGCACATCGAAGCATATGGTCGCCTGTTTCTTCGGCAAAACTGGTCATGTGCCGAATGTTCCGCTTGAGCAACGTAGGACGGTCAATTGTGAGTGGTACACCACAATTTGTTTGCCTGAAGTCCTCGGAAAAATTCGAAAAACGAACAAGAGAAGACGAATCATTGTGCACCATGACAATGCGAGCTCTCACACATCGACTCAAACCAGCGCCTTTTTGACCGGCCAAAACGTCGAATTGATGGGTCATCCTTCGTACAGCCCTGACTTGGTACCCAATGACTTCTTTTTATTCCCGCACATCAAGAAGAAAATGCGTACACCACAATTTGTTTGCCTGAAGTCCTCGGAAAAATTCGAAAAACGAACAAGAGAAGACGAATCATTGTGCACCATGACAATGCAAGCTCTCACACATCGGCTCAAACCAGCGCCTTTTTGACCGGCCAAAACGTCGAATTGATGAGTCATCCTCCGTACAGCCCTGACTTGGTACCCAATGACTTCTTTTAATTCCCGCACATCAAAAGGAAAATGCGTGGTCAACGATTTCCTTCGCCAGAAGATGCTGTTGAAGCGTTCAAAAACCATGTTTTGGAGGTGTCTCAATCGGAGTGGATAAAGTGCTTCGACAATTGGTTTGAGCGCATGCAAAAGTGTATAAATCATGCTGGAGAATACTTTGAAAAACAATAAAACCGTTTTTGATGATAAATATTCGCATATATATTATTAGGCCAGAAATATATATAGCCGCCCTTGTACCACAACTGGATCGGTAGTACCTCATCCGATCAACCCAATTTTTTAGTACATTTTGATTGTTTCGGATCGAAACTCTTAAAAGCCAACTTCGATTTCATGTTTCAACGCTTCAATTGTCTCTGGATGCTCTGCGTAAAATTTATCCTTAATGGCTCCCCAAAGAAATTCATACAAAGGGCTCAAATTACAGCTTCGAGACGGCCAATTGACATCACAATTTCCGCTGATTATATGATAAATATCGATGGTTGCGTTGGCTGTGTGAATTGTGGACGCGTCTTATTGAAACCATGTGTCGTCCATGTCATTCTCTGAATTTTTTGGAAATAAAAAATCATTGAGCATGGCTCTTTAATACTCACTGTTGACAGCAACGGCGGCTCCTTGCTCATTTTCGAAGAAAAATGGTCGTATGATGCCGTCAGCCCAAAATCCACACACACCAAACAGTGACTCGTTGCGGAAGCATTGGCTTCTCAACAGCCACGTGTAGGTACTCGAAACCCCATATGAGGCAAATGACATAGCTACCGTGATGAAAATGATTTTCATCTGTAAACACGATTTGTCGGTAAAATTCTTCAACCAAAAACGCATCGTATGGTGTCCAATATTAAATGACAAAGTTCAACCTTTCCAATAAAACCAGAAATTTGAAAAAAACTATCGGAACATTTTTTTTTTAAAACCGATTCAAATTTAAAATTTTTATTGTGCACAGATTTGAGAGATGTTTTCCTTTGATCCTTAATGGGAGATTGTTGGAGTTAAGTAAGTAAGGGCAAGCGTCGTAGCTCTAGATTGAGTCAAATAAAAATCTTGACGAACGCACCACAGAGTGACCCAAATAAAACCAACTGATGTAAAATACAAATAATTTTTTTGTTTTCTTACAAAATTTATACTTTTCTTTGCAGATTATAACCGAGCTATGGAAAATTTTGATCGACAGACCCCAACAACGATTACAACACTTTATTTGATTTACACTATTAGCGCTCTCAAAAAATGCTAAGACCCAAGAAAAAATGCTATTGAAATTAAAGGCAGTCTAAATTTTCAAGCATCTTTAGTTGCTAAATTCTATTAAGTTATTTTTCTACATATCCACAGCTTAATATTCCAATTGTTTAATGGTTTTGTTTTTTCTTTATTTTTTAATATCCTTTATAGTTTTTCTATCTCTGTCGTATTTTTCCCTTTTTCACATAAATAACACGCCCCCAAAATATTGTACTCAAAATAAATTGATTTTGATAAAAGATCAAATTTGTTGCTCTGAATTCACATTCCGGCAGATATGTCGGAAAGTCCTCGATGTTAAAATGAAACCCAGTGAAAGTATAGTTGAAGTCCTGCAAAAATAGGCATTTCTATGAGTCAAATATCAGATATTGTCATACGTTTTACTCTTACCTTTCGGAATGTGCATTCGAGAGGAACATCGGAATATTTTTTCAGCGCCCCAACAAATATAGCCAAAATTTTATGTCTCTGTATGACAGCCAGCAAATCGCAAATGCTCACGGATAGATCGAATATCTTCATTTTTGGCATATTTTTGCGAAATATAAACAGCATCATACGTATTTTGGGATCATGAACCGTAGTGGCGAGCTCTAGGCGTGTATCGAGCAGATTCTGGTGACTACTGTCATTTCTCATGGAACATTCCAAGGCCCTGATATGTGACGTATTGTGAAAGCACCCGTATTTCGTGTACTCCATTATATAATTTCGCTTAAATTACAGAGATTAAGCGGTGTTTTTTCTAATAAGTGTGTATTTGAATAGGTCTTTAGTTATAGTACCTGTCCCTTTGTATGGGCGGTAATAAATCCAATATAAATTGTCAAAAATATTAAAAGTTTTACGAAAGTCGTCAAACTTTGAAACATTTTGAACTCCTTTGTTGAACACCGACCTTAACCGAATTCGTATTTAATGCTTTTGAAAAGCTTTGCTTTGTACTTAATAATGCCTTTAAAATAAATTCTTTATTAATGTTAATCGCTTCATATAACTTCGCTTCAATTGTTTTGTTTGTCTGGTAATCATCGCTCGGAAAGTGCCACCATTAAGCTGCAATCAATTTAGTTAATCGTGGGAATTTAGGCTGAACGAAGGGCGTAACAAGGGCAACCTCAATTTGTTGACTTAAATGGAACCCAAAAAAAAAATGTGACTTGAAACAAAATATCATAAATCCATTTGTTTAATTTCAAATTAAAAGCAAACCAATGTAGTCATTACATTATAATTGATTTTCAATAACTCAATAGCTACAGGATGACACAAAAGTCACACACAGAGAAAGAGTCGGTGGGTAGACGGTGATAACTCTTTTACTTTCAGTCGCTATCACCAACTATTAATAAATTTGATGGAAATTTGGTATGACATACCATCAAATGATAGCCATGGTAATATTATGGTATAGACAATAAGCCATTCGTTGCGAGTGCTAATTTTTCAGTTTTCAGAACCTCCTGTCGAAGTTTCTAATAGTTTCTATAAACTTGTTCTTCAGTAATAACAAGAGAACAATATCGGGATTCTTTTGGATTTACTAGCTTAGTTATCCAATTATTTTGCAATATGGTAACCTGGCAATGTAATACAAAATAAACAGTAAAATGGAAACATTGTTTCTCTAAAGAGAATTGAACAACAAGAGGATTCATCGGCGAATTCGTCATAGGCAGACTATAAAAAAAGCCCAAAACTGTAATTAAACAATCAATGAAATGTAAATAATCACTTTTGCTTTAAAAAATTCATAAAATTTCTTTAATCTATTTGAATGAATTGATTTATAGTTTCATTTAACCCATCTTATAAGTATACAGATAAACACAAGAGGAATTCGCCGGAGACACCACTTCTTGTTTGATTATTTTTTAGTATTCATAATAAAAAAAATCATGTTTTTATATAGCTGAGGGTGTCATATTTCCACTTTTGTTGGAAAAATAAGTGCGGTACTAGGACAACATTGTTCACCTTTTAGAGAAAAGGACGTAAAGGACACTCTTATCTAAGAGACCGGATGTTAAAATTTTCTTAGACAATAAACTCCATACGACTTCACTTAAGATATCTCCTCACGAAAAATCGTTAAATCGAAGGAATATTTTCTAGTTTTTAACTTATTTCATATTGTACGAGCGTTGCAAAATAATATTTTCCTTGGCCTACGAGGTCTAACCTTTTTGAATTTACTATAATCACCTAACTCCTTAACTTCTAGAAGAAATCAATCATTCACCTTTCAAAAAAAGTCCGAACTTTTGTTGCATAGTGTAATATGTTTCAACTGCGAATTAAACGGGGTTTGATTACCACAAAAAATGCATTTGTTATCACCGCCAGTTATTGGTGCCAAAGTAATATTTACATCATAATTGGTTGGTTGTCATAACCACCAGTTGTGCCAGGCAATAGTTTAACTGAGTTTAGTTGGTATAACCGACTTATTGGCTGTAATAATCGTAATATTATTGTTGCTACCATCTGACGGTAAGTCAAACCATGTTACCATCAATACCATGGAATGTTGGTGATTGCAACAGAAAGTACGTTTATCCAACCGAATATTTGTAGTTCGGACCGATTTCCAACTGATTTTTTTTCAGTGTGCGCGCATCTCCGTAATTTGCACCAAGTAAACCTAACACTGTGCGTGAGGGAAATTTTTTGTGGGGCGATTTAAAAAAATCGACCACTATGGTTCAATTTCAATCTGGATCTAACTTAAAATGATCAAAAAGTGTTAGCTATAGCTCGAGCTTTGCTTTTTTGAGCTGGATCTAGCTTAAAATGTCGCTGGTGTAGCAGCAGAACTTCACATCGGAAAGAACCGTTGCACAAGGACTTAATCAAAGATAAAATAATCGAGTCGGGTCGGGTCGCTCGCGCCGCACTAAGCTAAATTAGAGTAAGATCGGATTTCATATGTAGCTTCTAGATCAGCAAAGCCTCCTCATATGGAGAGGAACCTTGTATGAAACATTGAATGAGAAAGTCCGGCAATAAAAACACAATAATTTATCATTGGAAATGGTTTTATTGTTTTTCAAAATATTCTCCTTTAAGATCAGTACACTTTTGCGTGCGCACAAACTAATTTTCGAAACACTTTTTCCACTCCGATTGAGACACCTCCAAAACATGATTTTTGAAAGCTTCAACAGCTGCTTTAGGCGATGAAAAAAGTTGACCACGCATTTTTTTTGATGCTAGGGAATAAGAAGAATTAAGTGGGTGCCAAACGGTGGATGGCCTATCAATTCGACTTCATAAGTAGTCAAATAGCTCATCGTTTCAGCTGATGTGTGAGAGCTTGCATTGTCGTGATGCAAAATGATCCATCGATCCACCGTTGGCAAACAGATGGTTGTGCACCACTAAAGGCACTGTGGCAACATGGCCGGTTATACCGAAAAAAAACGCAATCATTTGCTTCGCTGAACTTCTTCAACGAACAACTTTTGTTGGATTTGGCTCGTCTTGAAAGACCCATACGGTCAATTGCTGTTTTGTTTCGGTTTCATATGCATAGATCCATGATTCGTCACCTGTGGCAATGTTATATGACGACCACAGAACAAAAACGCCGAATAAAATCGTACAGAGCAAAAACGACGCAAAAAATTTAACAGAGCAAAAATGCAGCAGATCAGCGTACATGTGACACTCACACATGTATACATGCATGCTCTGTTGAAGATTTCAAGAGAATTGCCAATTGCGTGTGGGCTCTCTCTCTCTCTCTCTCTCTCGAGTCGTGAGTCTGTTGTTATTTTCTTTTTTTGTTTTTCGTTGTCCGGCAAGTTGAAGTGAAAGCAAAGAAAGTAAATGTTTCACAAAACACTATACAAAACATTATTAAATTTATTTTCATTAATTATTTTCGGCTGCAAACATGGAAGATGAAAATCATGGTAAGTAGTATTTAATTAAATATATTAGGTATTATTTCAATATCTAAATATCATTGCTACAAAATGTCTTCTTCTATTTAACTTTTAGTTACGCTGCATCAACGAAAAAGACAAAAGAAATTGGAAAACCGCAAGCGAACCATTGCAAAGAAAAATGTTGAGTGTGGTAATGAACACAAAACTGCTAGTGGTAGAATAATTGCGGCGAAGAAATTTGAAAGCCAAATAATTTGCAAATGTGGGAAAGGATGCTGCCAGAAAATTGACGTTTTACGGCAGAAAGAAATTTTCGACAATTTTTACAAAACATCTAATTGGACACAAAAAACATTGCTGATTCGAGGAACAGTGAAAAAATTGCCTGTGCCTCCTAAATTTGATCCAATAATTCCACAGAATGTAAGACAGAATTTTCAGTACACATTGGAAAATGCTGATGAATAAAAAGTGAAGCTGCAAATTTTTTAAGTTTTATCGAAAACTTGACTTTTTATAGAGATTAAAAAAAACAAAATTAATCTATTGAAATAATTTTTTTTTGGATTACACTAAATCGCACTAAATGTTTTTAATTTTTTTTTCATATTTACTATTATAATTTTTTTATTAATATAAGAAACGCCCTAAATGGAAAAATGGATTAATGAATTTAGTACAAAACAATGCTTATGAAAGCTTCATATCACCAGTAAGTAATTAAATTACAGCTAATATTTTCTACTTGTACTTGTTATATCAAAAACGTATGAGCCTTGAATTTTTCATTAATTCTATTATAATAAGAAAAAAAAGAATATTTTTTTACTTTAAAGTATGTAATACTTTTTATACATACAAAAGCTTAAGTGACTTGAAGTTTACATCATTTTTATTTGTTACAAACAAAAATTACTAAATATTTTCGTTTTTAAGAAATAAGAACATATTGATATTAAACCTGTATTTTGGAAAATAAAGCATTCTTATTATTTCTTTCACTTCGACTTGCTGGACAACGAAAAACAAAAAAAGAAAATAACAACAGAGCCAACCGATCACGATTCGAGAGAGAGAGAGAGAGCCCACACGCAATTGGCAATTCTCTTGAAATCTTCAACAGAGCATGCATGTATACATGTGTGAGTGTCACATGTATGGTGCTCTGCTGCATTTTTGCTCTGTTAAATTTTTTGCGTCGTTTTTGCTCTGTACGATTTTATTCGGCGTTTTTGTTCTGTGGTCGTCATATACTGCCTTTGAGCTACCGCAGTTATACTTTTTCAACATCTCTGCACCAATCCATACGTGCCTTTTTTTAAGCATTCGTCAAATTATGTGGGATCCAACAAGAACAAATTTTTTTCACCACCAAATGAACATGCAATATCTTATTGATGCTTGACGTACTAATGCCCAAGAATACCTCAATCTTACGGTATGTCACATGTCGGTCTGGCTTAATCAGTTCATGCACACAATCGATCGATCCCAGCTTCACGAAATTCATCCTGGAGCGAATATCATCCAAGACTGAACTCTTGATACCAGCGATTAACAGTGGTTTTTGATGGTGCTTCATCAAAAAAAAAAAAGAAGGATTGAAAAATGCAAACGTCTTTTGGTGAAGCACGTTGATAACTTGCACAGAAAAATTTTGTTCACCGATGATAAAATTTTTACCGTTCAGGAAAAATTTAACAAGCAAAATCATAGAGTGTGTACGCGGTCATCTAAGGAAGCATCTGAACTGATCCCAAGGGTGGAAAAGGGTCATCACCCAGCTTTAGTCATGGTTTGGTGGAGTGTCTCTTACGATGGGGTCACTGACCTGCATTTCCGCGAACAAGGAGTAAAAACATCGGCCAAAGTTTACCAAGAAACCGTTTTGGAAGCTGTTGTGAAGTCTCTTAACAATTCCCTGTTCCAAAACCAGCCATGGACTTTCCAGCAGGATTCTGCGCCGGCCCATAAGACTAAAACGTGCCAGGCCTGGCTTGGAAACAATTTGCCAGCGTTCATTTCCTCTGAAGAATGACCCTCAGGCTGTCCAGATTTAAACCCATTGGATTTAAAATTGTGGACGGTTTTAGAGGACAAGGTTTGTCACAAAAGATACCCCAACATTGGATCTCTTAAGACTGCTTTGGTTTGAGCTATGGCCAATTTTCCAATGGACGAGGTTCGTGCAGCTATTGACGATTGCCCCAGGCGACTTAAGAAGGCGTGTGTAAAGGCAAAAGGCATTTCGAATAAGTAGATTCTTTTTGGATACAATATACATCAATAAACATATTAAAAAATATTTGGTCCAAAAACATTCATTACTTTTTCTTTTACAGCATAAAACATGTTTAAACAGTATTTATGTCCTTACTAAGTATATATAAACATGGACCGATATATACATAGGCAAACGTTATTGGTCTAGCAACCCCGGTATCGTATTATACTGAACTTAAGTAGGATCGGATGAGGAATATGATTTGTGGAGTGGCAGGACCTCGTATTGGATTTAGGAAGCTCATAGTACAAAGGACGATGGTCAAAATTATTGACACCATGCTAGATTTAAAGGAGGTTGTATACCTCTGTTCTGCAGCAATATGTGAGGTATACAGAAACAATAAAGGCTGAAGTAGAAAAAACAAGCTTTACTGTTGCGGTATAGATAAATTTTTAATTAAATACATATTTTATTAAATTCTTTAAGGGACCACATCCACTCACATAAATACAAACAACATTTTCAACATTACAAATGCATACACCCGATCGATATGAAAATGTCAGCATTTACAAATGTTTTCTCCTAGGGATGTTCACAACTCTCTTGCTGGTATAGACAGTCCGACCCCAATACATGGCTTTAACTAGTCCTTCATTTAGACGCATAATAATGATGGTCACCTTGAAATCAGCCTCAGGGAAGTATGACGGGAAATCCATAATATTGTAATGAAGTCCGGTCAAGGTATAGTTGAAATCCTGAAAAAGAAAAGTTTTCATCAAATAAGACTTAAGTTGGATGGCTTACACAAAAATATTTTTGGACCTTTAAGAGGGGGCACTTTGGAATGACGTTCAGAAACTTTTTGAAGGCCTCCGCGAATACTGTCAACATTTTGTGCCTATGCACGGTATGCAGGAACTCACATCCGTTGAAAGTTAAATCAAATACTGTAATACGCGGCATATTTTTGCGCCATATATGCAGGATTGTACGGACGTTGAAGTCCTCCTTAAGCGTGGTTGCGAGTTCCAAACGGGCATCGATTAGATACTGGTGGTCACTGTCATTTCTCAGCGAACATTCAAGGGCCCTGATATGCGAAGAATTGTGAAAGCAGTTGCATTTGGTCATTTCCAACACGTAATTACGCTGAACGAATGAAGTTTTGCAGTGTTTGTGCTAACAAGATAATATCGTATTACTTAAGAGCTCCAAAGGCAAAATCGATGTTTGGGCCTTTTTTCGACTGCCAAAACTAATAGTTTTTGTGATCTTTTTTTGCATATAAAAACTTTGAAAGCTGTTAACAATTAGGCAGATCCGTATTGAAAAACGATCGGAAAAACTGTTAGTTTTTGTCAGTCTTAAAAGGGCCTTAAATGGATCTTTTAACAAGTTAGAAAACTTCACATGTTATGTTTACCTTGAGGCACAGATAAAACGAATTTGTTCAACAAAAAGGTATTTACTCAAAAATTTCAAATGTTCAATAGGTCATGTCATTATATATCCTTAGCATTTTTTTTATCCTTATCCTCATTTGCATCCTTTATATAAAGAAATGGCATTTTTATCCTTATCCTCATTTGCATCCTTTATATAAAGAATAAAAGAATGTCGTTATTTTTTACAATTTTTTTTTTGAAATTTTGAGTTAATACTCTTTTGCTGAAAAGTATTACATATATGTATATTCTATATAATGCACGTTAACGCAATGCAAATTTCGGCGATATTCCTAATTGTCGCATGCATTTCGGATTTAAGAGTTATGCGTGCGTCCATTTTGACTGATAGATCGGGTTTAAGTCGATTCTAATTAATTTTAAAGCATTTGGCAAAAAGCAATTTAATCGATACATTTTTTGCGACAAGTTTTTAATTGGGGTTTTCATACATAAAAACATTTAAATACGCAGAGGATGCCCCATTAGTGCAGAGTGCAGTGAAGTATTGCTGACAGTTTAGGGCAGTGGTCGGATTACGTAGCACTGACAAAATTTTAGAAACTTACAAATTGAACAGGGATTAACCGGCTCAAGATCTCTTGCATCTATATTTAAATAGAAGACAAGTTTTTAACAAAATAGCATTGATTTTCGTGGCTGCACACAGCTTTTAACATGATTTCGGGTCAGTGACAAACCTCTTCAGCAAGCTTTGCTGCAATTGTTGAAAGTAAAACCGAACTATGTATATAAGGCCAGGCTCTCCCCAAACGAATGAGAACTACTGTTGTAAACCTTTCTTTTCAAGTTTTCTTCACGCAATTGCCCACGAAAATACAACTCACTATTGCCACCTCTACAAATTTCGCGTTTTCTTCTTAAATATTGTTCTTTAGAATCGGGCTATTTACCGATCGATTCAGGATCTTTATCTTATTCCATTGAGCCATGTCCGCCTGCCCTTCTGTCCTCATATCGTTTCAATTCAAGAACAGGTTGCAATTGTTTAACGAATTTAACGAAACTTTACACATTGTCAGGTTTCGACTAAGGAAGAAAATTATTGGAATTTATCCACAGGAGTCTAACTTGTATGTCCTGTGCCGATGTTTGTAACTACTAAAAAAATATGACCTAAAGGTGTACAATTTCACGATGTCCTGCCGTCCGTCTAATGTTCATCTTAACCTTGCAACCAAACTACAGTTTCTTAATGAAATTTGGCATAGGTACTGTGCAGATTTAGATATAGCTTTTAGACATTCGTTCAACCGATTTAGTGTATTTTTGGTCATAACCCCTTGAAGTCATATATCATTTCCAATCTTGATGACATTTAGCATAATTCTTTAGGATCGATAGCTCAGATAAAAATTGATCATATTGGTGGTCGAAGTTTAAATATAGCCCGCTTTGATATAAAAACAATCTAGCACACCCTTCATAATTATGATTTCACCCATAATTAATATTTTTAGTATTTTCGATGCACCAAAAACCAATCCTTAACCTATCTGACTACACAGGTACATTTTTTGATACAATCCCTATAAAAATGGTTTTAACCGGCTTCGAATCTTCAGCAACATTTAAGTGTTGCCTGGCGCCATCTGAAATTTCCATTTGGAAGTTTGACATTTTTTAGCATAAACGTAGTCAGAACCTTTCGACGTACGACCATCATTTGTGTTGTTTACAGTGACTTGAAAAAATCAATTTGGAAAAAAATTAAATTAACTCGTGAACATTTTCATGCGATCATTTTTCACAACTTTTGACAGATGGCTTATAAAAGGTTGCTTTTAAAAAACAAAAAAAAAACAAAAGTTGCTAGTAAAACAGAAATGTGCAAGGCCAGTTAGTTTTGCGGTCTCCCTCGTATATAAAAGATGTTATTATATCCGTTTCTTATTGCATTGGATCTAGTTGATTATAATCGATACGAATTCGCCGAAAATAACTCTTGTTAGTGGATTCTTTTTAAGTATCAATAACAAACATCAATATATGTTTTAAAAAAGCAGGGTGTGTCATGTAAGACTGTTTGAAAAATATGCATAGTAATTCTAACTTACCAATTCATTGACTAAACAAAATTGCTAGATTGGTAACTTCAAACGAATACAGCTAATGATGATCATCGATCAACCACACTCACTGTTAGCTTTTGCAATACGAGTATAACGAGTCGCTGATAAACATTTCAGTATGTCAAACACCAATAAACTTTATAATACAAGTAGAATTAATTTAACTTTAATTGGTACACGATATAATATACTTAATATAAACTTTTTGAGGACATAGAAGTCAACACACCTTATGTGAACTAAATGCATTTTTAAAATTTATCACACGACCACAAAAAAACATTTTCGCAATTTGTTGATTTTGATACAAAATAATGTGACTGGTCTTAAAGTTACATTCCGGAAAGTATGTTGGGAAATCCTGAAGATCAAAGCGAAATCCGGTCAAGGTATAGTTGAAATCCTGAAAGACAATAAATGCGTTTAGATTGGAATCTAGTCAACTGCTTTTCACAATTATAGTCGGACCTTTGAAAGCGGACACTGCGGAATGACATTCAAGTATTTTTTCAAGGTTTTTACAAATTAGGCCAATATTTTATCCTTATGTATGGCATTCAGGACCTCACATCCATTCACGGTTAAATCAACTAACGTCATCCGTGGCTTATTGTTGCGAAAAACATGCAGAACCGATCGGACATAGAAGTCCTTCAGTGGCACAATTGCCAGGTTAAGTCGCGCATCGATTAGATACCGGCGGTCACTTTCATTTCTGAGGGAACATTCAAGGTCCCTGATATATGAAGAATTGTGATAGCTGTAGGCTTTGTTAAATTCAATCACATAATTGCGCTACATTAGGAGGAACATATTTTTTAATTTATCACTGTTTTTGATGTGACGAAATTTTTATAATTATACCTGTCCATTAGTATTCTTTACAACGATTCCAAAAATACACGTTAAGGTAAAGAAAATGTTTATGTTACGTCCAAGTTTTTCAAACATATTCGATTCCAAAGTTTGGCTAGCATTCAGTTCGAACGTTCAAAAAACTCTACTAAATTTGTAGCACATGTTTAAAATGATGTTTCATGACATTAAAAATAGAAGTAAAGGGTGTTTTTTTTAACGTGTGGTTTCAATCTGGCCACACTTTTTCGGATTTGGAGTTGGACAGATGTCACTTGATCTATGATCAGTTTGGTTTGCCATTTCATATTGAATAGACTTACTCCGAAACAAATCGTGGTGAATGACCCAAAACGAGATGGCCACCGATCCTAATTTGTACAAGAAAAGTGTGATGTCTACGAACTTTGGTTCCAAAAAGAAGGCGCTACATGCCATACAGCCAACGAATCAATCAGTTTTTTGAAGGAAACTTTTGGTGAGCGCATTATCTCCCATCGTGGGCCAGTGGCGTGGCCTCCACGATCGTGCGATTTAACACCATCGGACTATTTTTTGTGAGGTTATGTGAAGTTGCTTGTCTACGCAGATAAACTTGACACGATTAACGCCTTGAAAGAGAATATTTGGCGCATTATTGTTGATATACGGCCCCAAATGCTGCAAAAAGTGGTGAAAAATTGGGCCTCTCGGCTGGAATTTATTCGAGCGCCGCGGCTGGCTCGAATAAATAAATTGGCCACTTGCCCAAAATTATTTTAAAAACATAATGGCAAACCTTTATCTTTATAATAAAGCTAAATTCTTGGCCATAACATTAAACTATATGCGTTTTATTTCTTCTTGAAAACCACACGTCTGAAAAAAACACCCTTTATCTCATATTGTCTTGCAGTGATTTTCAATTATTTGTAATCTGGATAAAATGATACTCATTACCTATACAGTGGCTTAATATTTATTATATTTATAAAAAAAAAACACTTAATTATCTGGAGGATTAACCAACGAAATTGTTTTATTCATTTTATGAGTAATGGGAACTCAAAACTCTAAAATCATTTGGGCAAAACCACACGTGCGAATAATGGGTGCTCCATCTCAGAGTTTGAAGCCGAATCGGCTCAGACAGGCGGCGAGCCTTTGGCGTTGTTAAAAATAAAAATGTTATGTAAAACAGTGTAAAATGTAGAAGTTTTCGTCTTTGTGCTAAAATTATTTACTTGTTAGTTGTATTAGAAAAAACATTAATTTAATCTTAAAGATAATACCATACTTTTTTTTACATCATATATATTTGCTACAGATTGTGAATTGTTTTTTGGATTGAGAAATGTAATTAGCTTCGATCAGAATGCTAATATTTTGCTTGAATCGAAATCTTACTTGGCTGACATTGCAATATTTGTGTTATGGTTCCAATGTGGCAGCACTACACGGCATATAAACGGCTCAAAGTTTTTAGTTGCTACGACCGGGTAATCTTACGGTAAGCCTTCATTCATTAGCTATCGCCATCCTGTGAATTATTACCCCTCTTGTATTTTTCCTGGGACGACGTGAAGTCCTTAGTTAACGCTAACAGTTCAAGGACATTGCTGGGAAAACGTTGCACATATTGGATCGATCGCTTGAAGCACTGACAGCGAAGCCTAGGCGGTCATTGGAAGTGCTAAAAATGTTCTCAAGGCATATTAAGTTTTGTAATTGATCGCAGATAACCAATTACAGTTTTCAATACCAAGCAGAAATTTGGTAAGTACAAACCATTACCATTTGCTTTACCAGGTAATGACCTCTTTTTACCCTTTACATTACAATATTAATAAGAGATTACCCAGTAAACTAAATTTGCCGACAATTGGTTAGCCCGGTTTTTTTGCTGTAGGGTTTTTCGGTTTTCGTTTTTTTTTTTGGTGGTTGTACCGGGTGGGCGACACCTGTACAACAGGTGGGCGATTTAACATTTTTAATTTGAATCGGCTGTGAAAAAAAAGATACTGATAGTTTTTTTCAAATATCTGGTTTTATTGGAAAGGTTGAACTTTGTCATTTATTAATGGAACAGAATACGAGTGTTTCTATATACCTATATATTTCTGGCCTAGGCAACACTAAGTGTTGCCTGGTCCCGTCTGACATTTCCATTGGCAAGTTTGACATTTTTTAGCATAAACGTACTCAGAACGTTTTGACGCAATCATTTGTGTTGTTTACAGTGACTTAAAAAATCAATTTGGCAAAAAAATGAAAATAACTCGTAAACATTTTCATGCGATAACTTTTCACAACATTCGACGTGGTTTATCACGACAAGAGTGCATCGATAAACTTAAATCTTTGTATGGCGATGAAGCACCATCCTATAGAACTTCGAAAAACTGGTTTAATGAATTCAATCGTGGCCGACGCTCGCTCAAAGACGAAGGTCGTGAAGGTCGTCCAAAAACGGCCGTTGTGCCAGAGAACATTGTTGCCGTGCGTGAACTGATAATGCAAGATCGTCATGTGACATACCGTGAGATAGAGGCATCCTTGGGCATTTCTTTCCCCTGCATACATCCCATATTGCATGAACACCTGGCCGTAAAAAAGGTTTGTTCTCGTTGGATCCCGCACAATTTGACAATCGCTCAAAAAAGGCTCGCGTCGACTGGTGCAAAGAAATTTTGAAAAAATACGATCGCGGTGCTTCCAAAGACGTTAATAAGATCGTCACAGGTGACGAATCATGGATCTCTGCGTATAAGCCCGAAACAAAACAGCAATCGACCGTGTGGGTCTTTGAAGACGAGCAAAATCCAATGAAAGTTGTTCGTGATAGAAGCACATCGAAGCATATGGTCGCCTGTTTCTTCGGCAAAACTGGTCATGTGCCGAATGTTCCGCTTGAGCAACGTAGGATGGTCAATTCTGAGTGGTACACCACAATTTGTTTGCCTGAAGTCCTCGGAAAAATTCGAAAAACGAACAAGAGAAGACGAATCATTGTGCACCATGACAATGCGAGCTCTCACACATCGGATCAAACCAGCTCCTTTTTGACCGGCCAAAACGTCGAATTGATGGGTCATCCTCCGTACAGCCCTGACTTGGTACCCAATGACTTCTTTTTATTCCCGCACATCAAGAAGAAAATACGTGGTCAACGATTTCCTTCGCCAGAAGATGCTGTTGAAGCGTTCAACAACCATGTTTTGGAGGTGTCTCAATCGGAGTGGATAAAGTGCTTCGACAATTGGTTTGAGCGCATGCAAAAGTGTATAAATCATGCTGGAGAATACTTTGAAAAACAATAAAACCGTTTTTGATGATAAATATTCGCATATATATTATTAGGCCAGAAATATATATAGCCGCCCTTGTACCACAACTGGATCGGTAGTACCTCATCCGATCAACCCAATTTTTTAGTACATATTGATTGTTTCGGATCGAAACTCTTAAAAGCCAACTTCGATTTCATGTTTCAACGTTTCAATTGTCTCTGGATGCTCTGCGTAAAATGTATCCTTAATGGCTCCCCAAAAAAATGCATACAAAGGGCTCAAATCACAGCATCGAGACGGCCAATTGACATCACAATTTCCGCTGATTATATGATAAATATCGACCGTCTTATTGAAACCATGTGTCGTCCATGTCATTCTCTGAATTTTTTGGAAATAAAAAATCATTGAGCATGGCTCTTTAATACTTACAGTTGACAGCAACGGCGGCTCCTTGCTCATTTTCGAAGAAAAATGGTCGTATGATGCGGATGTATTGGCTTCTCAATAGCCACGTGCAGGTTCTCTAAACCCCATATGCGGCAAATGACATAGCTACCGTGATGAAAATGATTTTCATCTGTAAACACGATTTTTCGGTAAAATTCTTCAACCAAAAACGCATCGTATGGTGTCCAATATTAAATGACAAAGTTCAACCTTTCCAATTAAACCAGAAATTTGAAAAAACTATCGGAACATTTTTTTTTTAAACCGATTCAAATTTAAAATTTTTATTGTGCACAGATTTGAGAGATGTTTTCCTTTGATCCTTAATGGGAGATTGTTGGAGTTAAGTATGTAAGGGCAAGCGTCGTAGCTCTAGATTGAGTCAAATTAAAATCTTGACGAACGCACCACAGGGTGACCCAAATAAAACCAACTGATGTAAAATACAAATAATTTTTTTGTTTTCTTACAAAATTTATACTTTTCTTTGCAGATTATAACTGAGCTATGGAAAATTTTGATCGACAGACCCCAACAACGATTACACCACTTTATTTGATTTACACTACACAGTACAACAACCAATCTGGGGGGTGAGAAATTCCAAGTCAGGGTGATTGTACTAGGTCAGTATATTAAAACCCTCAAAGGGTTTTGCGTTCGTATGTGCCAGTTTTTTTTATGACCTTTTACATTTTTTTCCTTATCTTGATGTTTTTTCGCTTAGTTGTAAAATGTTGGCAAAAACGTAGTTTGACATAACTCGAGAACGAATAGTTCGATTTTGCTGAAATAAATTGAGAAAAATTAATAATTACATTTTCTTTAATCCATTAATATACTGTTTCTCTACCAAATCAACATTTTTGCAATTAGAAATAAATTTATGAAGAAAATTTTGCCAATTTTTTTTTTTTTTTTTTTTAAACATATAAATCCCAAACGGAAAAACGTGAAGAGTCTTATAACTTTCACGTAAAGTCTCATAACCTATTAACAAAATGCTACATAGATCATAGAAATCGATTAACGCGTTCTGCTTTTATTTACAATTAAGTGAAGGTATCCCATTTTGACAAGAATATTGATATATGTTTTTATTCAAAAAAGTGTCATTTATCGCCTTTTTTATAAATTTTTCCCCAATAACTCCAGACTTCTGGCCATAAAAAATAATAAAAATAAAAAAAAAAAAATTTTTTTTTTTGCAAAATTTTCTTCATAAATTTGTTTCTAATTGCAAAAATGTTGATTTGGTAGAGAAACAGTATATTAATGGATTAAAGAAAATGTAATTATTAATTTTTCTCAATTTATTTCAGAAAAATCGAACTAGTCGTTCTCGAGTTATGTCAAACTACGTTTTTGCCAACATTTTACAACTAAGCGAAAAAACATCAAGATAAGGAAAAAATGTAAAAGGTCATAAAAAAAACTGGCACATACGAACGCAAAACCCTTTGAGGGTTTTAATATACTGACCTAGTACCATCACCCTGACTTGGAATTTCTCACCCCCCAGACAATAATCCCAAAAATTTTCCACAGTGCTATTAGCGCTCTCAAAAAATGCTAAGGCCCAAGAAAAAATGCTATTGAAATTAAAGGCAGTCTAAATTTTCAAGCATCTTTAGTTGTTAAATCCCATTAAGTTATTTTTCTATATATCCAAGCTTAATATTCCAATTGTTTAATGGTTTTGTTTTTTCTTTAGTTTTTTTATCTCTGTCGTATTTTTCCCTTTTTCACATAAATAACACGCCCCCAAAATATTGTACTCGAAATAAATTGATTTTGATAAAAGAACAAATTTGTTGCTCTGAATTCACATTCCGGCAGATATGTCGGAAAGTCCTCGATGTTAAAATGAAACCCAGTGAAAGTATAGTTGAAGTCCTGCAAAAATAGGCATTTCTATGAGTCAGAATATCAGATATTTTCATAGGTTTTACTCTTACCTTTCGGAATGTGCATTCGAGAGGGACATCAGAATATTTTTTCAGCGCCCCAATAAATATAGCCAAAATTTTATGTCTCTGTATGACAGCCAGCAAATCGCAAATGCTCACGGATAGATCGAATATCTTCATTTTTGGCATATTTTTGCGAAATATAAACAGCATCATACGTATTTTGGGATCATGAACCGTAGTGGCGAGCTCTAGGCGAGTATCGAGCAGATTCTGGTGACTACTGTCATTTCTCATGGAACATTCCAAGGCCCTGATATGTGACGTATTGTGAAAGCACCCGTATTTCGTGTACTCCATTATATAATTTCGCTTAAATTACATATTAAGCGGTGTTTTTTCTAATAAGTGTGTATTTGAATAGGTCTTTAGTTATAGTACCTGTCCCTTTGTATGGGCGGTAATAAATCCAATATAAATTGTCAAAAATATTAAAAGTTTTACGAAAGTCGTCAAACTTTGAAACATTTTGAACTCCTTTGTTGAACACCGACCTTAACCGAATTCGTATTTAATGCTTTTGAAAAGCTTTGCTTTGTACTTAATAATGCCTTTAAAATAAATTCTTTATTAATGTTAATCGCTTCATATAACTTCGCTTCAATTGTTTTGTTTGTCTGGTAATCATCGCTCGGAAAGTGCCACCATTAAGCTGCAATCAATTTAGTTAATCGTGGGAATTTAGGCTGAACGAAGGGCGTAACAAGGGCAACCTCAATTTGTTGACTTAACCCTTTCGAAACGGATTTATTTTTTAAAAATACGAAATACGAATTGGTTAGTTATAGTTCCAATAATTGGCCATAGGGTGCGTTTCGCGAAAGGATAACCAGAACAAGGAAAATGTCCTGGGACAAATATGTCCCATCAGTAAGTGCGGATGGGACACATATGTGTCGTTCATTGTAATAGTGAATTATCTCCTTGTTATTAAATTTCGAGAAAATGAGCCTTTTAAAAAGCATTGTGTAGGAAAAAAACCAATATTTTTTTTCAGTGTTTCTTTATTATTTCTTGTTTAATACAAATCAAAGTTATAATAATTTGTAGTAACTGATAGTAATCAACTTAAACAAATTTAATAAACGAACTTAAAGTTTTTTTTCTGGAGTTACTTCACTGTTAAAGTGATAAGTTGCTTTTCAGTCATATGTAATTTCGTCATCAGATGAACGTTCTTCGGCATTACGTGTACTTGAACGAGTTGGTATATCTATGGGAAGATTTTTGTAATAATGGTGGTAAACCGGTGGGATATAGGGTAGAAGGTCAATCATATCTTTCTTTTTTGCGTTAGTGACTGGTCTCCTTGACGAATAGAGTGGGTCTTGTTGAATATTGTAGAAGTGAGCAGGTCGTCCCTGTTTTTTTTTACATAAATCTACTATGTAAAAGGATGTGTCTGGATTTAATGTTTCTTTAAATTGAAATTTTAAAGGACGATTTCTTTCAAATCTAAGCCATCTAATATTCAACCAGTTGAAGTCGTAACCGCAAGTGGTTTTTTTTCTATTTGTAATAGAAGTTTCCAAGGCCGCTGTACTTAAAAATTCGGCAGTTTTCATTTCATTAACAACAAAAAAAGGTTCTTTGCGTTTGGCTGTTTTTATAATTTCAACCCATTGGTCTTTGTTGTAAATTTGATGATGACGGCGACTAGCACTCTCAATTATTCCGAATTCCCCGTCATTGGGAAGATAAGAATGTCCCGATACCAGGAACTTGTGATCTATGGTGTCAATACGAGTCTCAGAATCTTGTACAAGCTTCAAAAGAGAAAGGGTTGTCTTTATATTACGATTTTGTCCAGTGCAAGAATCGGAATATAAAATGACATGCTTCTGCAATGCCGCATACGTTTTTAAATGCTTAACAAGACATGCTGCTATGTCTTGAGAACCTCTTCCACCTTCAGTTTCGTCCCAGACATTCATGTAGCCTGTATTATTATTGAAGCAATGTATACCTAGATTATACAAATAAAGATTTCTTTTATAATATGCCACAGACGTTGTTAATTTTGGGAAAGCTGAAGCTTTCTGCAAATCAAAAGTTAGTATGTATGCTTCACCAGTTTTTTTCGAATCAGTCTGTAGCATTTCTCTTGCTGAATCTGCTTTTTGTTGGTGAAGTTCTCTTTGGAACTCATAATCTTTCTTGGCATTTTCATCATCGGCTCCTTGTATTTTTAAATTCAAATCATCACAAGTCTTGCATGTGTCTTGCCGTGGTGCCTTAAAATGGAGATTAAATTTAGTGTTGAATATTTTGTAATAATACTTTAATTTCTTAGGTTCAGTCATTTCAATTTCACATTTTTCTTTATAAAGGTCGTACATCTTACGAATGGTAAGCCCAGGATTTAAATATTTTCTATTAGGATTACTCTTTCGAGTATAATGGCTTTGATATGCAGGAAAACTTTGGATATGTCTAATAATGTCCGAATCATCAAGTTTTCGGGAGCTAGTTGTGCCTCGTTTATCCATGAATTGAGAGACATCATTTTTTGAGAGGCACCGATATAATCTTCCATCACTTATTTGAAATGTTTTCAGAAAATATTTCTTACATACTGATTCTGTCTTGATACTAGACTTGATGAAATATTTAAACGACACCTTTTTTTCCACACGAGACCCATCTTTAGGGCGTTTCCGACTAACTCTTGTTTTTTGCACTAATGCAAACAGATAAGAATTTTGCAAATTAAAGTCTTTTAAATTCCAGAATGACTCAAATATTTTTCTTCTTTCATTTTCTGTAAATAAAGTACCACATTTTTTAGGACACCCACAGTCAAAATTTTCAATTTTTTTGCCAGCTTTCCTCACTCCCGTTTTAGTAAAATATTCTTTTCCACTGTTACGCAATAACTTCCTTTTATTAATTACCCAATTTTCCATGTGAAGGGAACGTTTTTTAGATGTAGACGGTCCAGGTTCAATTTGAAGATTTGGCTGGTTATTATCTACATTAATAATTTCATCATTGTCTTTATCTGTTAAAAATGAATATACGATAATACAAAAAAAATGTAAAAAACAAAAAACCTCATGCTACATTTTGAGGTTAGAAAAACAACAAATTCATACAAACTTACCAGAATCTGATTCAGAACAGTTTTCTTCGGAAGACGGCTCATATTCCGATCCGGAATCACTAAAATCCTCCATATTTATGGAAACAAGCTTTTCAACACTTATTTAGGATATTTTTTATAATTATTACTGCACAATAGATGACCACCTGTCAAACATTAGTCACAATAAAAGTGAATCAACTACGGACTTACTTCACTATTAAACAGACATGCGACTTACTTCACTCTTATTGTGAATATTTTGCAGTTTTACTTCCGCAAGTAAACTAGTAACGCCATCTATGGGGTTTTGGTGCAAATATTGCAGTTTCTTCACTGTTGCTACGAAAGATATGACTAAATGTGATACTATTCTACAAAAATATGCATTTATCAAAAATATGGAGTTACACCACTTTTACAATAAGCGACACATATGTCCCAATAGTAACGAAGTAAGGCAAAACTAAAATAACATAATATATGTAAACTTCATTGCTGTTTTATTAATTTATGAAACAAACAAGTTAGAATTGAATATGTGTCATATACAATGAAAATGTATGTTAATTAGTATGATATTTGGCGAAACACAGCTTGCACAAAGGAATATTGCAAGAAACGCACATCATTTTCGTACGATGCTCTTTGTTATCATTTGAACAGCTTCTGCAACGACGGCGTGTTTTCCCCTCGATAGGAAGATGTTCTCCAACACCAGAAAGTGTTTTTGATCGCTCTGATGGGCGACCACTCGTGCTACGACGTTTAATTGTTGCTCTCTCTTTTCCATAATGAAGAAGCTGCACCGCCAATTCAGCGAGAAAGGAAATTAATGGTACCTTCACATGCCGAGTTTCTTGGAAAAGAATCCAAGCATTGGAGACGGAAACCATAAGCAGTTTTTGAAAAACTCTCTTCCACCATTTTCCAGATTTCCTGTCAGGATCATAAAGAGATGAAAATTGATCTGAAAGATCTACACCACCCATGTATCTATTATAAAAGGCAATGGGCTCAGGGCATGCAACATCAAGGGCTTCTCCTTTTTTGTTGGTTCTTTGAACGGTCGTTACGATATCAGTGTGGCAATTGGTGAGTAACAAAACCTCCTTTGTATCTTGCCATTTACAAAGCATAGTACCGCTGCTGTTATACTTGAAAACATAGTCACCTCTTTCTAATTTTGGTCCATAAAGATTTGGTAAGAATTTCTTATTTTTCATAATGGTACCAACTAAACCAAAATCCAAAGTCTGCGCTAAGTTGACAGTAGTAAAGAACCGATCGCAGCATATAACGGTGGAAGGATTTGAGATTGTGGAACACAGTTTTTTGACAACTCGTTCTCCAATAGTACCATCGAATGCAGCTGTTTCTCTTCCACAGTATATGTCCAAATCATAGCTGTATCCAGTTTTAGAATCACACCGTGCCCAAATTTTTATGCCTCGTTTTATAGGTTTCATCGGGTTGTATTGTTTCAGGGAAGACTGCCCATGAACTTTGACATAGCTTCGCCAATTGACTGGAACATGGAGTCAGTCCGACATTTTGGAAATGTGTATTTTAGACATGAAACCATTTCATCCACATAGTACGATTTTGTAGCATCTGAAGGCTTTTCTGGGTCATTTATGTACTTCGACGACAGAAATAGAAACCGGTCTCGGCTTATACTATTTTTTATAGCAGTATTACCCATAGATAAGTTTTGTGACCAATACATGCTCATTTGTGGCAAACGGTTATACGCCATGACCAAGTATACACCGACAACTGCCATCATTTCATATTGATCAGTAGCCTGCATTGGAGCTTTTCCTTGTTTATCGGAGAGCTTCTTATTCTTATTTTGTATTTGTGTGTTTAATATGGCAATTCTTTTACTAGTGCAATCGGCAATTTTTATAAATAAACTTTTCGGAAAAACTTTGAAGAATACTTCAAGTTCTGTTGAACCCCTATCAATGTTTGTTCGAATAATGGGTTGTGCAAAATTCGGAAGGGTTTTTCGAGGCATGAAGTTAAAATTGCTGTTGTTCCATACCACACCGCTACTACTTTGCGCCTCCTGTTCCTCTGGCAATGTATGTTCTTCAGCAAGTTCTTCGTCTTCAGAATCAGAGTTCTCTATAGATGAGGTGTCACGTTCCTGAGAGTAAGTTGGATCAACAATGCTGTCACCATCGAAGCCGCTAATACTTTCAGAGTCGGTGCTTTCTAATAAATTTGAATGGTACCATCAGTAAGTATCCTCTGTCGCTTCCTTTTTGGA
Organism: Hydrotaea diabolus; assembly: GCA_963513945.1. Taxonomy (NCBI): domain Eukaryota; kingdom Metazoa; phylum Arthropoda; class Insecta; order Diptera; family Muscidae; genus Hydrotaea; species Hydrotaea diabolus. Next base: position 163,774,462 of record OY740717.1, read on the forward strand.
TAACATTCGCTGAATATGAGAATACAATAAATATGAGTATACATACAATAAATTACTTACTACACGTTACTGTTGGGACATATGTGGCCCAGTTAAAGTTACTGCTGGGACATATATAACCCACATTCAATTTTTTCAATATATCTCCATATATCTTATATATATGTTCTGATTTTTAGTTAATATCGATTTATTTATATAAATAATATTAACTTACCTTGCCATTTTTTTCTTTGTAAATCGCTCCTAATATCACTAAAAACACAAATTTATTCCGCGTATTTCAAGCACGTGCCAAAACTATTTGCAAACTACAGCTTGTTTGTAAACAAATTCTACGAATAACGGAACCAAAGCATGCGAAAACGATCATATTACTGTTGGGACAAATATTTATAGAAATAGTTGGGAGTAATTGCGTTTCAGTTCGATTAGAAAACTCAATGGGACACATGTGTCCCGTCAGTGTCGAAAGGGTTAAATGGAACCCAAAAAAAAAAATGTGACTTGAAACAAAATAGCATAAATCCATTTGTTTATTTTCAAATTAAAAAGCAAACCAAGGTAGTTATTACATTATAATTGATTTTCAATAACTCAATAGGTAAAGGATGACACAAAAGTCACACACAGAGAAAGAGTCGGTTGGTAGACGGTGATAACTCTTTAACTTTCAGTCGCTATCACCAACTATTAATAAACTTGATGGAAATTCTGTATGACATACCATCAAATGATAGCCATGGTAATATTAGGGTGTAGACAATAAGCCATTCGTTGCGAGTGCTAATTTTTCAGTTTTCAGAACCTCCTGTCGAAGTTTCTAATAGTTTCTATAAACTTGTTCTTCAGTAATAACAAAAGAACAATAGCGGGATTCTTTTGGATTTACTAGCTTAGTTACCCAGTTATTTTGCACTATGGTAACCTCGCAATGTAAAACAAAATAAAATGTAATATGAAAACATTGTTTCTCTAAAGAGAATTGAACAACAAGAGGATTCATTGGCGAATTCCTCAAAATCAGCCCAAAAGCCCAAAACTGTAATTAAACAATCAATGAAATGTAAATAATCAATTTTGCTTTATAAAAATTTATAAAATTTCTGTAGTCTATTTGAATGAATTGATTTATAGTTTCATTTAACCCATCTTATGCAGATAAACACAAGACGAATTCGCCGGTGACACCTCTTCTTGTTTGATTATTTTTTAGTATTCGTAATAAAAAAAAATCATGTTTTTATATAGCTGAAGTTGTCATATTTCCATTTTTGTTGGAAAATAAGTGCGGTAACTCTTACTTAATAGGACAACATTGTTCACCTTTAAGAGAAAAGGACGTAAAGGACACTCTAATCCAAGAGACCGGATGTTAAAATTTTCTAAGACCATAAACTCCATACGACATCACTTAAGTATTTCCTCACGAAAAATCGGTAAATCGAAGGAATATTTTCTAGTTTTTAACTTATTTCATATTGTACGAGCGTTACAAAATAATATTTTCCTTGGCCTACGAGGTCTAACCTTTTTGAATTTACTATAATCACCTAACTCCTTAACTTCTAAAAGAAATCAATCATTCACCTTCCAAAAAAAGTCCGAACTTTTGTTGCATAGTGTAATATGTTTCAACTGCGAATTAAACGGAGTTTGATTACCACAAAAAATGCATTTGTTATCACCGACAGTTATTGGTTCCAAAGTAATATTTACATCATAATTGGTTGGTTGTCATAACCACCAGTTGTGCCGGGCAATAGTTTAACTGAGTTTAGTTGGTATAACCGACGTATTGGCTGTAATAATCGTAATATTGTTGCTACCATCTGACGGTAAGTCAATCCTTGTAACCACCAATACCATGGAATGTTGGTGATTGCAACAGAAAGTACGTTTATCCAACCGAAGCACTTTTCCACTCCGATTGAGTCACCTCCAAAACATGATTTTTGAACGCTTCAACAGCTGGTTAGGGCGATGAAAAACGTTGACCACGCATTTTTTTCTTGATGCTAGGGAATAAGAAGAAGTCGGTGGGTGCCAAACGGTGGATGGCCCATCATTTCTACATCATGAGTAGTCAAATAGCTCATCGTTTTAGCTGATGTGTGAGAGCTTGCATTGTCGTGATGCAAAATGATCCATCGATCCACCGTTGGCAAACAGATGGTTGTGCACCACTAAAGGCACTGTGGCAACATGGCCGGTTATACCGAAAAAAAACGCAATCATTTGCTTCGATGTACTTCTTCAACCTACAACTTTTGTTGGATTTGTCTCGCCTTGAAAGACCCATACGGTCAATTGCTGTTTTGTTTCGGTTTCATATGCATAGATCCATGATTCGTCACCTGTGACAATGTTATACACTGCCTTTGATCTACCGCATTTATACTTTTTCAACATCTCTTGGCACAAATCCATACGTGCCTTGTTCTTATGCATTCGTCAAATTATGTGGGATCCAACAAGAACAAATTTTTTCACGGCCAAATGAACATGCAATATCTTATTGATGCTTGTCGTACTAATGTCCAAGAATGCCTCAATCTCACGGTAAGTCACATGTCGGTCTTGCTTAATCAGTTCACGCTCAGCATCGATGGTTTCTGGCAAAGTTACAGAAGTTGGACGTCCTTCACGAAATTCATCCTGGAGCGAACGGCATTCGAGACTGAACTCTTGGTACCAGCGATTAACAGTGGTTTTTGGTGGTGCTTCATCAAGAAAAAAATAGGATTGAAAAATGCAAACGTCTTTTGGTAAAGCACGTTGATAACTTGCACAGAAAAATTTTGTTCACCGATGAGAAAATTTTTACCGTTCAGGAAAATTTAACAAGCAAAATCATAGAGTGTGTGCGCGGTCATCTAAGGAAGCATCTGAACTGATCCCAAGGGTGGAAAAGGGTCATCACCCAGCTTTAGTCATGGTTTGGTGGGGTGTCTTTTACGATGGGGTCACTGACCTGCATTTCTGCGAACAAAGAGTCAAAATATCGGCCAAAGTTTGCCATGAAACCGTTTTGGAAGCTGTTGTGAAGCCTCTTAATAATTCCCTGTTCCAAAACCAGCCATGGACTTTGCAGCAGGATTCTGCGCCGGCCCATAAGGCTAAAACGTCCCAGGCCTGGCTTCGAAACAAATTTCCGGCGTTCATTTCCTCTGAAGAATGGCCCTCAGGCAGTCCAGATTTGAACCCATTGGATTACAAATTGTGGACGGTTTTAGAGGACAAGGTTTGTCACAAAAGATACCCCAACATTGGATCTCTTAAGACTGCTTTGGTTTGAGCTATGGCCAATTTTCCAATGGACGAGGTTCGTGCAGCTATTGACGATTGGCCAGTGCGACTTAAGGCGTGTGTAAAGGCAAAATTTCGAATAAGTATATTCTTTTTGGATACAAGATACATCAATAAATATATTAAAAAATATTTGGTCCAAAAACATTCAGTACTTTTTATTTTACAGCATAAAGCGTGTGTAGCAGTATTTATGTCCCTACCAAGTATATAAAAACATGGACCGATATATATACATAGGCAAACGTTATTGGTCTAGAAACACCGGTATCGTATTATACTGAACTTAAGTAGGATCGGATGAGGAATATGATTTGTGGAGTGGCAGGACCTCATATTGGATTTAGGAAGCTCATAGTACAAAGGAGATTCCTACTGGCGAACGATGGTCAAAATTATTGACACCTGTCAACATTTTGTGCCTATGCACGGTATGCAGGAACTCACATCCGTTGAAAGTTAAATCAAATACTGTAATACGCGGCATATTTTTGCGCCATATATGCAGGATTGTACGGACGTTGAAGTCCTCCTTAAGCGTGGTTGCGAGTTCCAAACGGGCATCGATTAGATACTGGTGGTCACTGTCATTTCTCAGCGAACATTCAAGGGCCCTGATATGCGAAGAATTGTGAAAGCAGTTGCATTTCGTCATTTCCAACACGTAATTACGCTGCAACGAAGAGGGATTTTTTCTGAATGAAGTTTTGCAGAGTTTGTGCTAACAAGATAATATAACTTAAGAGCTCTAAAGGCAAAATCGATGTTTGGGCCTTTTTTCGACTGCCAAAACTAATTGTTTTTGTGATCTTTTTCTGCATATAAAAACTTTGAAAGCTGTTAACCATTAGGCGGATTCGTATTGAAAAACGATCTGAAAAACTGCTAGTTTTTGTCGGTCTTAAAAGGGCCTTAAAGGGGTCCTTTAACAAGTTAGAAAACTTCACATGTTATGTTTACCTTGAGAGCACAGATAAAACGAATTTGTTCAACAAAAAGGTATCTACTCAAAAATTTCAAATGTTCAATAGGTCATGTCATTATATATCCTTAGCATTTTTTATCCTTATCCTCATTTGCATCCTTTATATAAAGAAATGGCATTTTTATCCTTATCCTCATTTGCATCCTTTATATAAAGAATAAAAGAATGTCGTTATTTTTTACAAATTTTTTTTTGAAATTTTGAGTTAATACTCTTTTGCTGAAAAGTGTTACATATATGTATATTCTATAGTTATTATACCTGTCCGTTCGTATCTATCACAATATATCCAAAAATGCACGTTAACGCTATGCAAATTTCGGCGATATTCCTAATTGTCGCAAGCATTTCGGATTTAAGAGTTATGCGTGCGTTCAATTTGACTGATAGATCGGGTTTAAGTCGATTCTAATTAATTTTAAAGCATTTGGCAAAAAGCAATTTAATCGATACATTTTTTGCGACAAGTTTTTAATTGGGGTTTTCATACATAAAAACATTTAAATACGCAGAGGATGCCCCATTAGTGCAGAGTGCAGTGAAGTATTGCTGACAGTTTAGGGCAGTGGTCGGATTACGTAGCACTGACAAAATTTTAGAAACTTACAAATTGAACAGGGATTAACCGGCTCAAGATCTCTTGCATCTATATTTAAATAGAAGACAAGTTTTTAACAAAATAGCATTGATTTTCGTGGCTGCACACAGCTTTTAACATGATTTCGGGTCAGTGACAAACCTCTTCAGCAAGCTTTGCTGCAATTGTTGAAAGTAAAACCGAACTATGTATATAAGGCCAGGCTCTCCCCAAACGAATGAGAACTACTGTTGTAAACCTTTCTTTTCAAGTTTTCTTCACGCAATTGCCCACGAAAATACAACTCACTATTGCCACCTCTACAAATTTCGCGTTTTCTTCTTAAATATTGTTCTTTAGAATCGGGCTATTTACCGATCGATTCAGGATCTTTATCTTATTCCATTGAGCAATGTCCGCCTGCCCTTCTGTCCTCATATCGTTTCAATTCAAGAACAGGTTGCAATTGTTTAACGAATTTAACGAAACTTTACACATTGTCAGGTTTCGACTAAGGAAGAAAATTATTGGAATTTATCCACAGGAGTTTAACTTGTATGTCCTGTGCCGATGTTTGTAACTACTAAAAAAATATGACCTAAAGGCGTACCGATAGATTAGGTATACAATTTCACGATGTCCTGCCGTCCGTCTAATATTCATCTTAACCTTGCAACCAAACTACAGTTTCTTAATGAAATTTGGCATATGTAGGTACTGTGCAGATTTAGATATAGCTTTTAGACATTCGTTCAACCGATTTAGTGTACTTTTGGTCATAACCCCTTGAAGTCATATATCATTTCCAATCTTGATGACATTTAGCATAATTCTTTAGGATCGATAGCTCAGATAAAAATTGATCATATTGGTGGTCGAAGTTTAAATATAGCCCGCTTTGATATAAAAACAATCTAGCACACCCTTCATAATTATGATTTCACCCATAATTAATATTTTTAGTATTTTCGATGCACCAAAAACCAATCCTTAACCTATCTGACTACACAGGTACATTTTTTGATACAATCCCTATAAAAATGGTTTTAACCGGCTTCGAATCTTCAGCAACATTTAAGTGTTGCCTGGCGCCACCTGAAATTGCCATTTGGAAGTTTGACATTTTTTAGCATAAACGTAGTCAGAACCTTTCGACGTACGACCATCATTTGTGTTGTTTACAGTGACTTGAAAAAATCAATTTGGAAAAAAATTAAATTAACTCGTGAACATTTTCGTGCGATCATTTTTCACAACTTTCGACGTGGAAATTTTGACAGATGGCTTATAAAAGATTGCTTTTAAAAAACAAAAAAAAAACAAAAGTTGCTAGTAAAACAGAAATGTGCAAGGCCAGTTAGTTTTGCGGTCTCCCTCGTATATAAAAGATGTTATTATATCCGTTTCTTATTGCATTGGATCTAGTTGATTATAATCGATACGAATTCGCCGAAAATAACTCTTGTTAGTGGATTCTTTTTAAGTATCAATAACAAACATCAATATATGTTTTAAAAAAGCAGGGTGTGTCATGTAAGACTGTTTGAAAAATATGCATAGTAATTCTAACTTACCAATTCATTGACTAAACAAAATTGCTAGATTGGTAACTTCAAACGAATACAGCTAATGATGATCATCGATCAACCACACTCACTGTTAGCTTTTGCAATACGAGTATAACGAGTCGCTGATAAACATTTCAGTATGTCAAACACCAATAAACTTTATAATACAAGTAGAATTAATTTAACTTTAATTGGTACACGATATAATATACTTCATATAAACTCTCTGATGACAAAAAATTCAACACACCTTATGTGAACGAAATGCATTTTTAAAATTTATCACACGACCACAAAAAAACATTTTCGCAATTTGTTGATTTTGATACAAAATAATGTGACTGGTCTTAAAGTTACATTCCGGAAAGTATGTTGGGAAATCCTGAAGATCGAAGCGAAATCCGGTCAAGGTATAGTTGAAATCCTGAAAGACAATAAATGCGTTTAGATTGGAATCTAGTCAACTGCTTTTCACAATTATAGTCGGACCTTTGAAAGCGGACACTGCGGAATGACATTCAAGTATTTTTTCAAGGTTTTTACAAATAAGGCCAATATTTTATCCTTATGTATGACATTCAGGACCTCACATCCATTCACGGTTAAATCAACTAACGTCATCCGTGGCTTATTGTTGCGAAAAACATGCAGAACCGTTCGGACATAGAAGTCCTTCAGTGGCACAATTGCCAGGTTAAGTCGCGCATCGATTAGATACCGGCGCTCACTTTCATTTCTGAGGGAACATTCAAGGTCCCTGATATATGAAGAATTGTGATAGCTGTAGGCTTTGTTAAATTCAATCACATAATTGCGTTACATTAGGAGGAACATATTTTTTAATTTATCACTGTTTTTGATGTGACGAAATTTTTATAATTATACCTGTCCATTAGTATTCTTTACAACGATTCCAAAAATACACGTTAAGGTAAAGAAAATGTTTATGTTACGTCCAAGTTTTTCAAACATATTCGATTCCAAAGTTTGGCTAGCATTCAGTTCGAACGTTCAAAAAACTCTACTAAATTTGTAGCACATGTTTAAAATGATGTTTCATGACATTAAAAATAGAAGTAAAGGGTGTTTTTTTTAACGTGTGGTTTCAATCTGGCCACACTTTTTCGGATTTGGAGTTGGACAGATGTCACTTGATCTATGATCAGTTTGGTTTGCCATTTCATATTGAATAGACTTACTCCGAAACAAATCGTGGTGAATGACCCAAAACGAGATGGCCACCGATCCTAATTTGTACAAGAAAATTGTGATGTATACGAACTTTGGTTCCAAAAAGAAGGCGCTACATGCCATACAGCCAACGAATCAATCAGTTTTTTGAAGGAAACTTTTGGTGAGCGCATTATCTCCCATCGTGGGCCAGTGGCGTGGCCTCCACGATCGTGCGATTTAACACCATCGGACTATTTTTTGTGAGGTTATGTGAAGTTGCTTGTCTACGCAGATAAACTTGACACGATTAACGCCTTGAAAGAGAATATTCGGCGCATTATTGTTGATATTCGGCCCCAAATGCTGCAAAAAGTGGTCAAAAATTGGGCCTCTCGGCTGGATATTATTCTAGCCAGCCGTGGCGGCCACTTGCCCAAAATTATTTTAAAAACATAATGGCAAACCTTTATCTTTATAATAAAGCTAAATTCTTGGCCATAACATTAAACTATATGCGTTTTATTTCTTCTTGAAAACCACACGTCTGAAAAAACACCCTTTATCTCATATTGTCTTGCAGTGATTTTCAATTATTTGTAATCTGGATAAAATGATACTCATTACCTATACAGTGGCTTAATATTTATTATATTTATAAAAAAAACACTTAATTATCTGGAGGATTAACCAACGAAATTGTTTAATTCATTTTATGAGTAATGGGAACTCAAAACTCTAAAATCATTTGGGCAAAACCACACGTGCAAATAATGGGTGCTCCTCTCAGAGTTTGAAGCCGAATCGGCTCAGACAGGCGGCGAGCCTTTGGCGTTGTTAAAAATAAAAATGTTATGTAAAACAGTGTAAAATGTAGAAGTTTTCGTCTTTGTGCTAAAATTATTTACTTGTTAGTTGTATTAGAAAAAACATTAATTTAATCTTAAAGATAATACCATACTTTTTTTTACATCATATATATTTGCTACAGATTGTGAAAACTTTGTTTTTTTGGATTGAAAAAACAATGAGCTGATGTTCTAGCCGCTGCCGGTTGCCCAAACTTATAAAGTAATCAAGCCGCCGGAGCCGATATTTTGGTTACCATTTTAAGAAATGTAATTAGCTTCGATCAGAATGTTAATATTTTGCTTGAATCGAAATCTTACGTGGATGACATTGCAATATTTGTGTTATGGTTCCAATGTGGCAGCACTACACGGCATATAAACGGCTCAAAGTTTTAAGTTGCTACGACCGGGTAATCTTACGGTAAGCCTTCATTCATTAGCTATCGCCATCCTGTGAATTATTACCCCTCTTGTATTTTTTCTGGGACGACGTGAAGTCCTTAGTTAACGCTAACAGTTCAAGGACATTGCTGGGAAAACGTTGCACATATTGGATCGATCGCTTGAAGCACTGACAGCGAAGCCTAGGCGGTCATTGGAAGTGCTAAAAATGTTCTCAAGGCATATTAAGTTTTGTAATTGATCGCAGATAACCAATTACAGTTTTCAATACCAAGCAGAAATTTGGTAAGTACAAACCATTACCATTTGCTTTACCAGGTAATGACCTCTTTTTACCCTTTACATTACAATATTAATAAGAGATTACCCAGTAAACTAAATTTGCCGACAATTGGTTAGCCCGGTTTTTTTGCTGTAGGGTTTTTCGGTTTTCGTTTTTTTTTTGGTGGTTGTACCGGGTGGGCGACACCTGTACAACAGGTGGGCGATTTAACATTTTTAATTTGAATCGGCTGTGAAAAAAAAGATACTGATAGTTTTTTTTAAATATCTGGTTTTATTGGAAAGGTTGAACTTTGTCATTTATTAATGGAACAGAATACGAGTGTTTCTATATACCTATATATTTCTGGCCTAGGCAACACTAAGTGTTGCCTGGCCCCGTCTGACATTTCCATTGGCAAGTTTGACATTTTTTAGCATAAACATACTCAGAACGTTTTGACGCAATCATTTGTGTTTACAGTGACTTAAAAAAATCAATTTGGCAAAAAATGAAATTAACTTTCGACGTGGTTTATCACGACAAGAGTGCATCGATAAACTTAAATCTTTGTATGGCGATGAAGCACCATCCTATAGAACTTCGAAAAACTGGTTTAATGAATTCAATCGTGGCCGACGCTCGCTCAAAGACGAAGGTCGTGAAGGTCGTCCAAAAACGGCCGTTGTGCCAGAGAACATTGTTGCCGTGCGTGAACTGATAATGCAAGATCGTCATGTGACATACCGTGAGATAGAGGCATCCTTGGGCATTTCTTTCCCCTGCATACATCCCATATTGCATGAACACCTGGCCGTAAAAAAGGTTTGTTCTCGTTGGATCCCGCACAATTTGACAATCGCTCAAAAAAGGCTCGCGTCGACTGGTGCAAAGAAATTTTGAAAAAATACGATCGCGGTGCTTCCAAAGACGTTAATAAGATCGTCACAGGTGACGAATCATGGATCTCTGCGTATAAGCCCGAAACAAAACAGCAATCGACCGTGTGGGTCTTTGAAGACGAGCAAAATCCAATGAAAGTTGTTCGTGATAGAAGCACATCGAAGCATATGGTCGCCTGTTTCTTCGGCAAAACTGGTCATGTGCCGAATGTTCCGCTTGAGCAACGTAGGACGGTCAATTCTGAGTGGTACACCACAATTTGTTTGCCTGAAGTCCTCGGAAAAATTCGAAAAACGAACAAGAGAAGACGAATCATTGTGCACCATGACAATGCGAGCTCTCACACATCGACTCAAACCACCGCCTTTTTGACCGGCCAAAACGTCGAATTGATGGGTCATCCTTCGTACAGCCCTGACTTGGTACCCAATGACTTCTTTTTATTTCCGCACATCAAGAAGAAAATGCGTACACCACAATTTGTTTGCCTGAAGTCCTCGGAAAAATTCGAAAAACGAACAAGAGAAGACGAATCATTGTGCACCATGACAATGCAAGCTCTCACACATCGGCTCAAACCAGCGCCTTTTTGACCGGCCAAAACGTCGAATTGATGGGTCATCCTCCGTACAGCCCTGACTTGGTACCCAATGACTTCTTTTAATTCCCGCACATCAAAAGGAAAATGCGTGGTCAACGATTTCCTTCGCCAGAAGATGCTGTTGAAGCGTTCAAAAACCATGTTTTGGAGGTGTCTCAATCGGAGTGGATAAAGTGCTTCGACAATTGGTTTGAGCGCATGCAAAAGTGTATAAATCATGCTGGAGAATACTTTGAAAAACAATAAAACCGTTTTTGATGATAAATATTCGCATATATATTATTAGGCCAGAAATATATATAGCCGCCCTTGTACCACAACTGGATCGGTAGTACCTCATCCGATCAACCCAATTTTTTAGTACATTTTGATTGTTTCGGATCGAAACTCTTAAAAGCCAACTTCGATTTCATGTTTCAACGCTTCAATTGTCTCTGGAAGCTCTGCGTAAAATTTATCCTTAATGGCTCCCCAAAAAAATGCATACAAAGGGCTCAAATTACAGCTTCGAGACGGCCAATTGACATCACAATTTCCGCTGATTATATGATAAATATCGATGGTTGCGTTGGCTGTGTGAATTGTGGACCCGTCTTATTGAAACCATGTGTCGTCCATGTCATTCTCTGAATTTTTTGGAAATAAAAAATCATTGAGCATGGCTCTTTAATACTCTCTGTTGACAGCAACGGCGGCTCCTTGCTCATTTTCGAAGAAAAATGGTCGTATGATGCCGTCAGCCCAAAATCCACACACACCAAACAGTGACTCGTTGCGGAAGCATTGGCTTCTCAACAGCCACGTGTAGATACTCGAAACCCCATATGAGGCAAATGACATAGCTACCGTGATGAAAATGATTTTCATCTGTAAACACGATTTGTCGGTAAAATTCTTCAACCAAACATCTTAAGCCCATTGGGCGAAGCAAAAACGCATCGTATGGTGTCCAATATTAAATGACAAAGTTCAACCTTTCCAATAAAACCAGAAATTTGAAAAAAACTATCGGAACATTTTTTTTTTAAAACCGATTCAAATTTAAAATTTTTATTGTGCACAGATTTGAGAGATGTTTTCCTTTGATCCTTAATGGGAGATTGTTGGAGTTAAGTAAGTAAGGGCAAGCGTCGTAGCTCTAGATTGAGTCAAATTAAAATCTTGACGAACGCACCACAGAGTGACCCAAATAAAACCAACTGATGTAAAATACAAATAATTTTTTTGTTTTCTTACAAAATTTATACTTTTCTTTGCAGATTATAACTGAGCTATGGAAAACTTTGATCGACAGACCCCAAAAACGATTACAACACTATTCGATTTACACTATTAGCGCTTTCAAAAAATGCTAAGGCTCAAGAAAAAATGCTATTGAAATTAAAGAAAATCAAAATTTTCAAGCATCTTTAGTTGCTAAATTCTATTAAGTTATTTTTCTACATATCCACAGCTTAATTAAAGAAAATCAAAATTTTCAAGCATCTTTAGTTGCTAAATTCTATTAAGTTATTTTTCTATATATCCACAGCTTAATATTCCAATTGTTTAATGGTTTTGTTTTTTCTTTATTTTTTAATATCCTTTATAGTTTTTCTATCTCTGTCGTATTTTTCCCTTTTTCACATAAATAACACGCCCCCAAAATATTGTACTCAAAATAAATTGATTTTGATAAAAGATCAAATTTGTTGCTCTGAATTCACATTCCGGCAGATATGTCGGAAAGTCCTCGATGTTAAAATGAAACCCAGTGAAAGTATAGTTGAAGTCCTGCAAAAATAGGCATTTCTATGAGTCAAATATCAGATATTGTCATACGTTTTACTCTTACCTTTCGGAATGTGCATTCGAGAGGGACATCGGAATATTTTTTCAGCGCCCCAACAAATATAGCCAAAATTTTATGTCTCTGTATGACAGCCAGCAAATCGCAAATGCTCACGGATAGATCGAATATCTTCATTTTTGGCATATTTTTGCGAAATATAAACAGCATCATACGTATTTTGGGATCATGAACCGTAGTGGCGAGCTCTAGGCGTGTATCGAGCAGATTCTGGTGACTACTGTCATTTCTCATGGAACATTCCAAGGCCCTGATATGTGACGTATTGTGAAAGCACCCGTATTTCGTGTACTCCATTATATAATTTCGCTTAAATTACAGAGATTAAGCGGTGTTTTTTCTAATAAGTGTGTATTTGAATAGGTCTTTAGTTATAGTACCTGTCCCTTTGTATGGGCGGCAATAAATCCAATATAAATTGTCAAAAATATTAAAAGTTTTACGAAAGTCGTCAAACTTTGAAACATTTTGAACTCCTTTGTTGAACACCGACCTTAACCGAATTCGTATTTAATGCTTTTGAAAAGCTTTGCTTTGCACTTAATAATGCCTTTAAAATAAATTCTTTATTAATTTTAATCGCTTCATATAACATCGCTTCAATTGTTTTGTTTGTCTGGTAATCATCGCTCGGAAAGTGCCACCATTAAGCTGCAATCAATTTAGTTAATCGTGGGAATTTAGGCTGAACGAAGGGCGGAACGAGGGCAACCTCAATTTGTTGACTTAAATGGAACCCAAAAAAAAATGTGACTTGAAACAAAATATCATAAATCCATTGTTTAATTTCAAATTAAAAGCAAACCAATGTAGTCATTACATTATAATTGATTTTCAATAACTCAATAGCTACAGGATGACACAAAAGTCACACACAGAGAAAGAGTCGGTGGGTAGACGGTGATAACTCTTTTACTTTCAGTCGCTATCACCAACTATTAATAAATTTGATGGAAATTTGGTATGACATACCATCAAATGATAGCCATGGTAATATTATGGTATAGACAATAAGCCATTCGTTGCGAGTGCTAATTTTTCAGTTTTCAGAACCTCCAGTCGAAGTTTCTAATAGTTTCTATAAACTTGTTCTTCAGTAATAACAAGAGAACAATATCGGGATTCTTTTGGATTTACTAGCTTAGTTATCCAATTATTTTGCAATATGGTAACCTGGCAATGTAATACAAAATAAACAGTAAAATGGAAACATTGTTTCTCTAAAGAGAATTGAACAACAAGAGGATTCATCGGCGAATTCGTCATAGGCAGACTATAAAAAAAGCCCAAAACTGTAATTAAACAATCAATGAAATGTAAATAATCACTTTTGCTTTAAAAAATTCATAAAATTTCTTTAATCTATTTGAATGAATTGATTTATAGTTTCATTTAATCCATCTTATAAGTATACAGATAAACACAAGACGAATTCGCCGGTGACACCTCTTCTTGTTTGATTATTTTTTAGTATTCATAATAAAAAAAATCATGTTTTTATATAGCTGAGGGTGTCATCTTTCCACTTTTGTTGGAAAAATAAGTGCGATACTAGGACAGCATTGTTCACCTTTTAGAGAAAAGGACGTAAAGGACACTCTTATCTAAGAGACCGGATGTTAAAATTTTCTTAGACAATAAACTCCATACGACTTCACTTAAGATATCTCCTCACGAAAAATCGTTAAATCGAAGGAATATTTTCTAGTTTTTAACTTATTTCATATTGTACGAGCGTTGCAAAATAATATTTTCCTTGGCCTACGAGGTTCAACCTTTTTGAATTTACTATAATCACCTTACTCCTTAACTTCTAGAAGAAATCAATCATTCACCTTCCAAAAAAAAATCCGAACTTTTGTTGCATAGTGTAATATGTTTCAACTGCGAATTAAACGGGGTTTGATTACCACAAAAAATTCATTTGTTGTCACCGCCAGTTATTGGTTCCAAAGTAATATTTACATCATAATTGGTTGGTTGTCATAACCACCAGTTGTGCCAGGCAATAGTTTAACTGAGTTTAGTTGGTATAACCGACTTATTGGCTGTAATAATCTTAATATTATTGTTGCTACCATCTGACGGTAAGTCAAACCATGTTACCATCAATACCATGGAATGTTGGTGATTGCAACAGAAAGTACGTTTATCCAACCGAATATTTGTAGTTCGGACCGATTTCCAACTGATTTTTTTTCAGTGTGCGCGCATCTCCGTAATTTGCACCAAGTAAACCTAACAATGTGCGTGAGGGAAATTTTTTGTGGGGCGATTTAAAAAAATCGACCACTATGGTTCAATTTCAATCTGGATCTAACTTAAAATGATCAAAAAGTGTTAGCTATAGCTCGAGCTTTGCTTTTTTGAGCTGGATCTAGCTTAAAATGTGGCTGGTGTAGCAGCAGAACTTCAGATCGGAAAGAACCATTGCACAAGGGCTTAATCAAAGATAAAATAATCGAGTCGGGTCGCTCGCGCCGCACTAAGCTAAATTAGAGTAAGATCGGATTGGATATGTAGCTTCTAGATCAGCAAAGCCTCCTCATATGGAGAGGAACCTTGTATGAAACATTGAATGAGAAAGTCCGGCAATAAAAACACAATAATTTATCATTGGAAATGGTTTTATTGTTTTTCAAAATATTCTCCTTTAAGATCAGTACACTTTTGCGTGCGCACAAACTAATTTTCGAAACACTTTTTCCACTCCGATTGAGACACCTCCAAAACATGATTTTTGAAAGCTTCAACAGCTGCTTTAGGCGATGAAAAAAGTTGACCACGCATTTTTTTTTTTTGATGCTAGGGAATAAGAAGAATTAAGTGGGTGCCAAACGGTGGATGGCCCATCAATTCGACTTCATAAGTAGTCAAATAGCTCATCGTTTCAGCTGATGTGTGAGAGCTTGCATTGTCGTGATGCAAAATGATCCATCAATCCACCGTTGGCAAACAGATGGTTGTGCACCACTAAAGGCACTGTGGCAACATGGCCGGTTATACTGAAAAAAAACGCAATCATTTGCTTCGCTGAACTTCTTCAACGAACAACTTTTGTTGGATTTGGCTCGTCTTGAAAGACCCATACGGTCGATTGGTGTTTTGTTTCGGGTTCATATGCATAGATCCATGATTCGTGACCTGTGGCAATGTTATATGACGACCACAGAACAAAAACGCCGAATAAAATCGTACAGAGCAAAAACGACGCAAAAAATTTAACAGAGCAAAAATGCAGCAGAGCAGCGTACATGTGACACTCACACATGTATACATGCATGCTCTGTTGAAGATTTCAAGAGAATTGCCAATTGCGTGTGGGCTCTCTCTCTCTCGAGTCGTGAGTCTGTTGTTATTTTCTATTTTTGTTTTTCGTTGTCCGGCAAGTTGAAGTGAAAGCAAAGAAAGTAAATGTTTCACAAAACACTATACAAAACATTATTAAATTTATTTTCATTAATTATTTTCGGCTGCAAACATGGAAGATGAAAATCATGGTAAGTAGTATTTAATTAAATATATTAGGTATTATTTCAATATCTAAATATCATTGCTACAAAATGTCTTCTTCTATTTAACTTTTAGTTACGCTTCATCCACGAAAAAGACAAAAGAAATTGGAAAACCGCAAGCGAACCATTGCAAAGAAAAATGTTGAGTGTGGTAATGAACACAAAACTGCTAGTGGTAGAATAATTGCGGCGAAGAAATTTGAAAGCCAAATAATTTGCAAATGTGGGAAAGGATGCTGCCAGAAAATTGACGTTTTACGGCAGAAAGAAATTTTCGACAATTTTTACAAAACATCTAATTGGAAACAAAAAACATTGCTGATTCGAGGAACAGTGAAAAAATTGCCTGTGCCTCCTAAATTTGATCCAATAATTCCACAGAATGTAAGACAGAATTTTCAGTACACATTGGAAAATGCTGATGAATAAAAAGTGAAGCTGCAAATTTTTTAAGTTTTATCGAAAACTTGACTTTTTATAGAGATTAAAAAAAAACAAAATTAATCTATTGAAATAATTTTTTTTTGGATTACCTAAATTACACTAAATCGCACTAAATGTTTTTAATTTTTTTTTTCATATTTACTATTATAATTTTTTTATTAAAATAAGAAACGCCCTAAATGGAAAAATGGATTAATGAATTTAGTACAAAACAATGCTTATGAAAGCTTCATATCACCAGTAAGTAATTAAATTACAGCTAATATTTTCTACTTGTACTTGTTATATCAAAAACGTATGAGCCTTGAATTTTTCATTAATTCTATTATTATAAGAAAAAAAGAATATTTTTTTACTTTAAAGTATGTAATACTTTTTATACATACAAAAGCTTAAGTGACTTGAAGTTTACATCATTTTTATTTGTTACAAACAAAAATTACTAAATATTTTCGTTTTTAAGAAATAAGAACATATTGATATTAAACCTGTATTTTGGAAAATAAAGCATTCTTATTATTTCTTTCACTTCGACTTGCTGGACAACGAAAAACAAAAAAAGAAAATAACAACAGAGCCAACCGATCACGATTCGAGAGAGAGAGAGAGAGAGCCCACACGCAATTGGCAATTCTCTTGAAATCTTCAACAGAGCATGCATGTATACATGTGTGAGTGTCACATGTATGGTGCTCTGCTGCTCTGTACGATTTTATTCGGCGTTTTTGTTCTGTGGTCGTCATATACTGCCTTTGAGCTACCGCAGTTATACTTTTTCAACATCTCTGCACCAATCCATACGTGCCTTTTTTTAAGCATTCGTCAAATTATGTGGGATCCAACAAGAACAAATTTTTTTCACCACCAAATGAACATGCAATATCTTATTGAAGCTTGACGTACTAATGCCCAAGAATACCTCAATCTCACGGTATGTCACATGTCGGTCTGGCTTAATCAGTTCATGCACACAATCGATGGTTTCTGGCAAAGTGACCGAAGTTAGACGTCCTTCACGAAATTCATCCTGGAGCGAATATCATCCAAGACTGAACTCTTGATACCAGCGATTAACAGTGGTTTTTGATGGTGCTTCATCAAAAAAAAAATAGGATTGAAAAATGCAAACGTCTTTTGCTGAAGCACGTTGATAACTTGCACAGAAAAATTTTGTTCACCGATGATAAAATTTTTACCGTTCAGGAAAAATTTAACAAGCAAAATCATAGAGTGTGTACGCGGTCATCTAAGGAAGCATCTGAACTGATCCCAAGGGTGGAAAAGGGTTATCACCCAGCTTTAGTCATGGTTTGGTGGAGTGTCTCTTACGATGGGGTCATTGACCTGCATTTCAGCGAACAAGGAGTAAAAACATCGGCCAAAGTTTACCAAGAAACCGTTTTGGAAGCTGTTGTGAAGCCTCTTTACAATTCCCTGTTCCAAAACCAGCCATGGACTTTCCAGCAGGATTCTGCGCCGGCCTATAAGACTAAAACGTGCCAGGCCTGGCTTCGAAACAATTTGCCAGCGTTCATTTCCTCTGAAGAATGGCCCTCAGGCAGTCCAGATTTGAACCCATTGGATTACAAATTGTGGACGGTTTTAGAGGACAAGGTTTGTCACAAAAGATACCCCAACATTGGATCTCTTAAGACTGCTTTGGTTTGAGCTATGGCCAATTTCCCAATGGACGAGGTTCGTGCAGCTATTGACGATTGGCCCGTGCGACTTAAGATGGCGTGTGTAAAGGCAAAAGGCGGACATTTCGAATAAGTATATTCTTTTTGGATAGAAGATACATCAATAAATATATTAAAAAATATTTGGTCCAAAAACATTCAGTACTTTTTCTTTTACAGCATAAAACGTGTTTAAACAGTATTTATGTCCTTACTAAGTATATAAAAACATGGACCGATATATACATAGGCAAACGTTATTGGTCTAGCAACCCCGGTATCGTATTATACTGAACTTAAGTAGGATCGGATGAGGAATATGATTTGTGGAGTGGCAGGACCTCGTAGTGGATTTAGGAAGCTCATAGTACAAAGGACGATGGTCAAAATTATTGACACCATGCTAGATTTAAAGGAGGTTGTATACCTCTGTTCTGCAGCAATATGTGAGGTATACAGAAACAATAAAGGCTGAAGTAGAAAAAACAAGCTTTACTGTTGCGGTATAGATAAATTTTTAATTAAATACATATTTTATTAAATTCTTTAAGGGACCACATCCACTCACATAAATACAAACAACATTTTCAACATTACAAATGCATACACCCGATCGATATGAAAATGTCAGCATTTACAAATGTTTTCTCCTAGGGATGTTCACAACTCTCTTGCTGGTATAGACAGTCCGACCCCAATACATGGCTTTAACTAGTCCTTCATTTAGACGCATAATAATGATGGTCACCTTGAAATCAGCCTCAGGGAAGTATGACGGGAAATCCATAATATTGTAATGAAGTCCGGTCAAGGTATAGTTGAAATCCTGAAAAAGAAAACTTTTCATCAAATAAGACTTGAGTTGGATGGCTTACACAAAAATATTTTTGGACCTTTAAGAGGGGGCACTTTGGAATGACGTTCAGAAACTTTTTGAAGGCCTCCGCGAATACTGTCAACATTTTGTGCCTATGCACGGTATGCAGGAACTCACATCCGTTGAAAGTTAAATCAAATACTGTAATACGCGGCATATTTTTGCGCCATATATGTAGGATTGTACGGACGTTGAAGTCCTCCTTAAGCGTGGTTGCGAGTTCCAAACGGGCATCGATTAGATACTGGTGGTCACTGTCATTTCTCAGCGAACATTCAAGGGCCCTGATATGCGAAGAATTGTGAAAGCAGTTGCATTTGGTCATTTCCAACACGTAATTACGCTGCAACGAAGAGGGATTTTTTCTGAATGAAGTTTTGCAGTGTTTGTGCTAACAAGATAATATAACTTAAGAGCTCCAAAGGCAAAATCGATGTTTGGGCCTTTTTCCGACTGCCAAAACTAATAGTTTTTGTGATCTTTTTCTGCATATAAAAACTTTGAAAGCTGTTAACAATTAGGCAGATTCGTATGGAAAAACGCTAGTTTTTGTCGGTCTTAAAAGGGCCTTAAATGGATCTTTTAACAAGTTAGAAAACTTCACATGTTATGTTTACCTTGAGAGCACAGATAAAACGAATTTGTTCAACAAAAAGGTATTTACTCAAAAATTTCAAATGTTCAATAGGTCATGTCATTATATATCCTTAGCATTTTTTATCCTTATTCTCATTTGCATCCTTTATACAAAGAAATGGCATTTTTATCCTTATCCTCATTTGCATCCTTTATATAAAGAATAAAAGAATGTCGTTATTTTTTACAATTTTTTTTTTGAAATTTTGAGTTAATACTCTTTTGCTGAAAAGTATTACATATATGTATATTCTATGTAATGCACGTTAACGCAATGCAAATTTCGGCGATATTCCTAATTGTCGCATGCATTTCGGATTTAAGAGTTATGCGTGCGTCCATTTTGACTGATAGATCGGGTTTAAGTCGATTCTAATTAATTTTAAAGCATTTGGCAAAAAGCAATTTAATCGATACATTTTTTGCGACAAGTTTTTAATTGGGGTTTCATACATAAAAACATTTAAATACGCAGAGGATGCCCCATTAGTGCAGAGTGCAGTGAAGTATTGCTGACAGTTTAGGGCAGTGGTCGGCTTTCGTAGCACTGACAAAATTTTAGAAACTTACAAATTGAACAGGGATTAACCGGCTCAAGATCTCTTGCATCTATATTTAAATAGAAGACAAGTTTTTAACAAAATAGCATTGATTTTCGTGGCTGCACACAGCTTTTAACATGATTTCGGGTCAGTGACAAACCTCTTCAGCAAGCTTTGCTGCAATTGTTGAAAGTAAAACCGAACTATGTATATAAGGCCAGGCTCTCCCCAAACGAATGAGAACTACTGTTGTAAACCTTTCTTTTCAAGTTTTCTTCACGCAATTGCCCACGAAAATACAACTCACTATTGCCACCTCTACAAATTTCGCGTTTTCTTCTTAAATATTGTTCTTTAGAATCGGGCTATTTACCGATCGATTCAGGATCTTTATCTGATTCCATTGAGCAATGTCCGCCTGCCCTTCTGTCCTTATATCGTTTTAATTCAAGAACAGGTTGCAATTGTTTAACGAATTTAACGAAACTTTACACATTGTCAGGTTTCGACTAAGGAAGAAAATTATTGGAATTTATCCACAGGAGTTTATCTTGTATGTCCTGTGCCGATGTTTGTAACTACTAAAAAATGTGACCTAAAGGCGTACCGATAGATTAGGTATACAATTTCACGATGTCCTGCCGTTCGTCTAATGTTCATCTAACCTTGCAACCAAACTACAGTTTCTTAATGAAATTTGGCATAGGTACTGAGCAGATTTGGATATAGCTTTTAGACATACGTTCAACCGATTTAGTGTATTTTTGGTCATTACCCCTTGAAGTCATATATCATTTAATTAATATTTATAGTATTTTCGATGCACCAAAAACCAATCCTTAACCTATCTGACTACACAGGTACATTTTTTGATACAATCCCTATAAAAATGGTTTTAACCGGCATCGAATCTTCAGCAACATTTAAGTGTTGCCTGGCGCCACCTGAAATTGCCATTTGGAAGTTTGACATTTTTTAGCATAAACGTAGTCAGAACCTTTCGACGTACGACCATCATTTGTGTTGTTTACAGTGACTTGAAAAAATCAATTTGGAAAAAAATTAAATTAACTCGTGAACATTTTCGTGCGATCATTTTTCACAACTTTCGACGTGGAAATTTTGACAGATGGCTTATAAAAGATTGCTTTTAAAAAACAAAAAAAAACAAAAGTTGCTAGTAAAACAGAAATGTGCAAGGCCAGTTAGTTTTGCGGTCTCCCTCGTATATAAAAGATGTTATTATATCCGTTTCTTATTGCATTGGATCTAGTTGATTATAATCGATACGAATTCGCCGAAAATAACTCTTGTTAGTGGATTCTTTTTAAGTATCAATAACAAACATCAATATATGTTTTAAAAAAGCAGGGTGTGTCATGTAAGACTGTTTGAAAAATATGCATAGTAATTCTAACTTACCAATTCATTGACTAAACAAAATTGCTAGATTGGTAACTTCAAACGAATACAGCTAATGATGATCATCGATCAACCACACTCACTGTTAGCTTTTGCAATACGAGTATAACGAGTCGCTGATAAACATTTCAGTATGTCAAACACCAATAAACTTTATAATACAAGTAGAATTAATTTAACTTTAATTGGTACACGATATAATATACTTCATATAAACTCTCTGATGACAAAAAAGGCAACACACCTTATGTGAACTAAATGCATTTTTAAAATTTATCACACGACCACAAAAAAACATTTTCGCAATTTGTTGATTTTGATACAAAATAATGTGGGTGGTCTTAAAGTTACATTCCGGAAAGTATGTTGGGAAATCCTAAAGATCGAAGCGAAATCCGGTCAAGGTATAGTTGAAATCCTGAAAGACAATAAATGCGTTTAGATTGGAATCTAGTCAACTGCTTTTCACAATTATAGTCGGACCTTTGAAAGCGGACACTGCGGAATGACATTCAAGTATTTTTTCAAGGTTTTTACAAATTAGGCCAATATTTTATCCTTATGTATGGCATTCAGGACCTCACATCCATTCACGGTTAAATCAACTAACGTCATCCGTGGCTTATTGTTGCGAAAAACATGCAGAACCGTTCGGACATAGAAGTCCTTCAGTGGCACAATTGCCAGGTTAAGTCGCGCATCGATTAGATACCGGCGGTCACTTTCATTTCTGAGGGAACATTCAAGGTCCCTGATATATGAAGAATTGTGATAGCTGTAGGCTTTGTTAAATTCAATCACATAATTGCGCTACATTAGGAGGAACATATTTTTTAATTTATCACTGTTTTTGATGTGACGAAATTTTTATAATTATACCTGTCCATTAGTATTCTTTACAACGATTCCAAAAATACACGTTAAGGTAAAGAAAATGTTTATGTTACGTCCAAGTTTTTCAAACATATTCGATTCCAAAGTTTGGCTAGCATTCAGTTCGAACGTTCAAAAAACTCTACTAAATTTGTAGCACATGTTTAAAATGATGTTTCATGACATTAAAAATAGAAGTAAAGGGTGTTTTTTTTAACGTGTGGTTTCAATCTGGCCACACTTTTTCGGATTTGGAGTTGGACAGATGTCACTTGATCTATGATCAGTTTGGTTTGCCATTTCATATTGAATAGACTTACTCCGAAACAAATCGTGGTGAATGACCCAAAACGAGATGGCCACCGATCCTAATTTGTACAAGAAAAGTGTGATGTCTACGAACTTTGGTTCCAAAAAGAAGGCGCTACATGCCATACAGCCAACGAATCAATCAGTTTTTTGAAGGAAACTTTTGGTGAGCGCATTATCTCCCATCGTGGGCCAGTGGCGTGGCCTCCACGATCGTGCGATTTAACACCATCGGACTATTTTTTGTGAGGTTATGTGAAGTTGCTTGTCTACGCAGATAAACTTGACACGATTAACGCCTTGAAAGAGAATATTCGGCGCATTATTGTTGATATACGGCCCCAAATGCTGCAAAAAGTGGTCAAAAATTGGGCCTCTCGGCTGGAATTTATTCGAGCGCCGCGGCTGGCTCGAATAAATAAATTGGCCACTTGCCCAAAATTATTTTAAAAACATAATGGCAAACCTTTATCTTTATAATAAAGCTAAATTCTTGGCCATAACATTAAACTATATGCGTTTTATTTCTACTTGAAAACCACACGTCTGAAAAAAACACCCTTTATCTCATATTGTCTTGCAGTGATTTTCAATTATTTGTAATCTGGATAAAATGATACTCATTACCTATACAGTGGCTTAATATTTATTATATTTATAAAAAAAAACACTTAATTATCTGGAGGATTAACCAACGAAATTGTTTTATTCATTTTATGAGTAATGGGAACTTAAAACTCTAAAATCATTTGGGCAAAACCACACGTGCGAATAATGAGTGCTCCATCTCAGAGTTTGAAGCCGAATCGGCTCAGACAGGCGGCGAGCCTTTGGCGTTGTTAAAAATAAAAATGTTATGTAAAACAGTGTAAAATGTAGAAGTTTTCGTCTTTGTGCTAAAATTATTTACTTGTTAGTTGTATTAGAAAAAACATTAATTTAATCTTAAAGATAATACCATACTTTTTTTACATCATATGTATTTGCTACAGATTGTGAAAACTTTGTTTTTTGGATTGAAAAAACAATGAGCTGATGTTCTAGCCGCTGCCGGTTGCCCAAACTTATAAAGTAATCAAGCCGCCGGCGCCGATATTTTAGTTACCATTTTGAGAAATGTAATTAGCTTCGATCAGAATGTTAATATTTTGCTTGAATCGAAATCTTACTTGGATGACATTGCAATATTTGTGTTATGGTTCCAATGTGGCAGCACTACACGGCATATAAACGGCTCAAAGTTTTTAGTTGCTACGACCGGGTAATCTTACGGTAAGCCTTCATTCATTAGCTATCGCCATCCTGTGAATTATTACCCCTCTTGTATTTTTTCTGGGACGACGTGAAGTCCTTAGTTAACGCTAACAGTTCAAGGACATTGCTGGGAAAACGTTGCACATATTGGATCGATCGCTTGAAGCACTGACAGCGAAGCCTAGGCGGTCATTGGAAGTGCTAAAAATGTTCTCAAGGCATATTAAGTTTTTTAATTGATCGCAGATAACCAATTACAGTTTTCAATACCAATCAGAAATTTGGTAAGTACAAACCATTACCATTTGCTTTACCAGGTAATGACCTCTTTTTACCCTTTACATTACAATATTAATAAGAGATTACCCAGTAAACTAAATTTGCCGACAATTGGTTAGCCCGGTTTTTTTGCTGTAGGGTTTTTCGGTTTTCGTTTTTTTTTTGGTGGTTGTACCGGGTGGGCGACACCTGTACAACAGGTGGGCGATTTAACATTTTTAATTTGAATCGGCTGTGAAAAAATAGATACTGATAGTTTTTTTTAAATATCTGGTTTTATTGGAAAGGTTGAACTTTGTCATTTATTAATGGAACAGAATACGAGTGTTTCTATATACCTATATATTTCTGGCCTAGGCAACACTAAGTGTTGCCTGGTCCCGTCTGACATTTCCATTGGCAAGTTTGACATTTTTTAGCATAAACGTACTCAGAACGTTTTGACGCAATCATTTGTGTTGTTTACAGTGACTTAAAAAATCAATTTGGCAAAAAAATGAAAATAACTCGTAAACATTTTCGTGCGATAATTTTTCACAACATTCGACGTGGTTTATCACGACAAGAGTGCATCGATAAACTTAAATCTTTGTATGGCGATGAAGCACCATCCTATAGAACTTCGAAAAACTGGTTTAATGAATTCAATCGTGGCCGACGCTCGCTCAAAGACGAAGGTCGTGAAGGTCGTCCAAAAACGGCCGTTATGCCAGAGAACATTGTTGCCGTGCGTGAACTGATAATGCAAGATCGTCATGTGACATACCGTGAGATAGAGGCATCCTTGGACATTTCTTTCCCCTGCATACATCCCATATTGCATGAACACCTGGCCGTAAAAAAGGTTTGTTCTCGTTGGATCCCGCAAAATTTGACAATCGCTCAAAAAAGGCTCGCGTCGACTGGTGCAAAGAAATTTTGAAAAAATACGATCGCGGTGCTTCCAAAGACGTTAATAAGATCGTCACAGTTGACGAATCATGGATCTCTGCGTATAAGCCCGAAACAAAACAGCAATCGACCGTGTGGGTCTTTGAAGACGAGCAAAATCCAATGAAAGTTGTTCGTGATAGAAGCACATCGAAGCATATGGTCGCCTGTTTCTTCGGCAAAACTGGTCATGTGCCGAATGTTCCGCTTGAGCAACGTAGGACGGTCAATTGTGAGTGGTACACCACAATTTGTTTGCCTGAAGTCCTCGGAAAAATTCGAAAAACGAACAAGAGAAGACGAATCATTGTGCACCATGACAATGCGAGCTCTCACACATCGGCTCAAACCAGCTCCTTTTTGACCGGCCAAAGCGTCGAATTGATGGGTCATCCTCCGTACAGCCCTGACTTGGTACCCAATGACTTCTTGTTATTCCCGCACATCAAGAAGAAAATGCGTGGTCAACGATTTCCTTCGCCAGAAGATGCTGTTGAAGCGTTCAAAAACCATGTTTTGGAGGTGTCTCAATCGGAGTGGATAAAGTGCTTCGACAATTGGTTTGAGCGCATGCAAAAGTGTATAAATCATGCTGGAGAATACTTTGAAAAACAAAAACAATAAAACCGTTTTTTATGATAAATATTCGCATATATATTATTAGGCCAGAAATATATATAGCCGCCCTTGTACCACAACTGGATCGGTAGTACCTCATCCGATCAACCCAATTTTTTAGTACATATTGATTGTTTCGGATCGAAACTCTTAAAAGCCAACTTCGATTTCATGTTTCAACGTTTCAATTGTCTCTGGATGCTCTGCGTAAAATGTATCCTTAATGGCTCCCCAAAAAAATGCATACAAAGGGCTCAAATCACAGCATCGAGACGGCCAATTGACATCACAATTTCCGCTGATTATATGATAAATATCGACCGTCTTATTGAAACCATGTGTCGTCCATGTCATTCTCTGAATTTTTTGGAAATAAAAAATCATTGAGCATGGCTCTTTAATACTCACAGTTGACAGCAACGGCGGCTCCTTGCTCATTTTCGAAGAAAAATGGTCGTATGATGCGGATGTATTGGCTTCTCAATAGCCACGTGCAGGTTCTCTAAACCCCATATGCGGCAAATGACATAGCTACCGTGATGAAAATGATTTTCATCTGTAAACACGATTTTTCGGTAAAATTCTTACACCAAAAACGCATCGTATGGTGTCCAATATTAAATGACAAAGTTCAACCTTTCCAATTAAACCAGAAATTTGAAAAAACTATCGGAACATTTTTTTTTTAAACCGATTCAAATTTAAAATTTTTATTGTGCACAGATTTGAGAGATGTTTTCCTTTGATCCTTAATGGGAGATTGTTGGAGTTAAGTAAGTAAGGGCAAGCGTCGTAGCTCTAGATTGAGTCAAATTAAAATCTTGACGAACGCACCACAGGGTGACCCAAATAAAACCAACTGATGTAAAATACAAATAATTTTTTTGTTTTCTTACAAAATTTATACTTTTCTTTGCAGATTATAACTGAGCTATGGAAAATTTTGATCGACAGACCCCAACAACGATTACAACACTTTATTTGATTTACACTACACAGTACAACAGCCAATCTGGGGGTGAGAAATTCCAAGTCAGTATATTAAAACCCTCAAAGGGTTTTGCGTTCGTATGTGCCAGTTTTATGACCTTTTACATTTTTTCCTTATCTTGATGTTTTTTCGCTTAGTTGTAAAATGTTGGCAAAAACGTAGTTTGGCATAACTCGAGAACGACTAGTTCGATTTTGCTGAAATAAATTGAGAAAAATTAATAATTACATTTTCTTTAATCCATTAATATACTGTTTCTCTACCAATTCAACATTTTTGCAATTAGAAATAAATTTATGAAGAAAATTTTGCCAAATTTTTTTTTTTTTAAACATATAAATCCCAAACGGAAAAACGTGTAGAGTCTTATAACTTTCACGTAAAGTCACATAACCTATAAACAAAATGCGACATAGATCATAGAAATCGATTAACGCGTTCTGCTTTTATTTACAATTAAGTGAAGGTATCCCATTTTGACAAGAATATTGATATATGTTTTTATTCAAAAAAGTGTCATTTATCGCCTTTTTTATAAATTTTTCCCCAATAACTCCAGACTTCTGGCCATAAAAAATTATAAAAATAAAAAAAAAAAAATTTTTTTTTTTGCAAAATTTTCTTCATAAATTTGTTTCTAATTGCAAAAATGTTGATTTGGTAGAGAAACAGTATATTAATGGATTAAAGAAAATGTAATTATTAATTTTTCTCAATTTATTTCAGCAAAATCGAACTAGTCGTTCTCGAGTTATGCCAAACTACGTTTTTGCCAACATTTTACAACTAAGCGAAAAAACATCAAGATAAGGAAAAAAATGTAAAAGGTCATAAAAAAAACTGGCACATACGAACGCAAAACCCTTTGAGGGTTTTAATATACTGACCTAGTACAATCACCCTGACTTGGAATTTCTCACCCCCCAGACAATAATCCCAAAAATTTTCCACAGTGCTATTAGCGCTCTCAAAAAATGCTAAGGCCCAAAAAAAAATGCTATTGAAATTAAAGGCAGTCTAAATTTTCAAGCATCTTTAGTTGTTAAATCCCATTAAGTTATTTTTCTATATATCCACAGCTTAATATTCCAATTGTTTAATGGTTTTGTTTTTTCTTTAGTTTTTTTATCTCTGTCGTATTTTTCCCTTTTTCACATAAATAACACGCCCCCAAAATATTGTACTCGAAATAAATTGATTTTGATAAAAGAACAAATTTGTTGCTCTGAATTCACATTCCGGCAGATATGTCGGAAAGTCCTCGATGTTAAAATGAAACCCAGTGAAAGTATAGTTGAAGTCCTGCAAAAGTAGGCATTTCTATGAGTCAGAATATCAGATATTTTCATAGGTTTTACTCTTACCTTTCGGAATGTGCATTCGAGAGGGACATCAGAATATTTTTTCAGCGCCCCAATAAATATAGCCAAAATTTTATGTCTCTGTATGACAGCCAGCAAATCGCAAATGCTCACGGATAGATCGAATATCTTCATTTTTGGCATATTTTTGCGAAATATAAACAGCATCATACGTATTTTGGGATCATGAACCGTAGTGGCGAGCTCTAGGCGTGTATCGAGCAGATTCTGGTGACTACTGTCATTTCTCATGGAACATTCCAAGGCCCTGATATGTGACGTATTATGAAAGCACCCGTATTTCGTATACTCCATTATATAATTTCGCTTAAATTACAGAGATTAAGCGGTGTTTTTTCTAATAAGTGTGCATTTGAATAGGTCTTTAGTTATAATACCTGTCCCTTTGTATGGGCGGTAATAAATCCTATATAAATTGTCAAAAATATTAAAAGTTTTACGAAAGTCGTCAAACTTTGAAACATTTTGAACTCCTTTGTTGAACACCGACCTTAACCGAATTCGTATTTAATGCTTTTGAAAAGCTTTGCTTTGCACTTAATAATGCCTTTAAAAAAAATCTTTATTAATGTTAATCGCTTCATATAACATCGCTTCAATTGTTTTGTTTGTCTGGTAATCATCGCTCGGAAAGTGCCACCATTAAGCTGCAATCAATTTAGTTAATCGTGGGAATTTAGGCTGAACGAAGGGCGTAACAAGGGCAACCTCAATTTGTTGACTTAAATGGAACCCAAAAAAAAAATGTGACTTGAAACAAAATAGCATAAATCCATTTGTTTATTTTCAAATTAAAAAGCAAACCAAGGTAGTCATTACATTATAATTGATTTTCAATAACTCAATAGGTAAAGGATGACACAAAAGTCACACACAGAGAAAGAGTCGGTTGGTAGACGGTGATAACTCTTTAACTTTCAGTCGCTATCACCAACTATTAATAAACTTGATGGAAATTCGGCATGACATACCATCAAATGATAGCCATGGTAATATTATGGTGTAGACAATAAGCCATTCGTTGCGAGTGCTAATTTTTCAGTTTTCATAACATCCTGTCGAAGTTTCTAATATTTTCTATAAACTTGTTCTTCAGTAATAACAAAAGAACAATAGCGGGATTCTTTTGGATTTACTAGCTTAGTTACCCAGTTATTTTGCACTATGGTAACCTCGCAATGTAAAACAAAATAAAATGTAATATGAAAACATTGTTTCTCTAAAGAGAATTGAACAACAAGAGGATTCATTGGCGAATTCCTCAAAATCAGCCCAAAACTGTAATTAAACAATCAATGAAATGTAAATAATCAATTTTGCTTTATAAAAATTTATAAAATTTCTGTAGTCTATTTGAATGAATTGATTTATAGTTTCATTTAACCCATCTTATGCAGATAAACACAAGACGAATTCGCCGGTGACACCTCTTCTTGTTTGATTATTTTTTAGTATTCGTAATAAAAAAAATTCATGTTTTTATATAGCTGAAGTTGTCATATTTCCATTTTTGTTGGAAAATAAGTGCGGTAACTCTTACTTAATAGGACAACATTGTTCACCTTTAAGAGAAAAGGACGTAAAGGACACTCTAATCCAAGAGACCGGATGTTAAAATTTTCTAAGACCATAAACTCCATACGACATCACTTAAGTATTTCCTCACGAAAAATCGGTAAATCGAAGGAATATTTTCTAGTTTTTAACTTATTTCATATTGTACGAGCGTTACAAAATAATATTTTCCTTGGCCTACGAGGTCTAACCTTTTTGAATTTACTATAATCACCTAACTCCTTAACTTCTAAAAGAAATCAATCATTCACCTTCCAAAAAAAATCCGAACTTTTGTTGCATAGTGTAATATGTTTCAACTGCGAATTAAACGGGGTTTGATTACCACAAAAAATTCATTTGTTGTCACCGCCAGTTATTGGTTCCAAAGTAATATTTACATCATAATTGGTTGGTTGTCATAACCACCAGTTGTGTCGGGCAATAGTTTAACTGAGTTTAGTTGGTATAACCGACGTATTGGCTGTAATAATCGTAATATTATTGTTGCTACCATCTGACGGTAAGTCAATCCTTGTAACCACCAATACCATGGAATGTTGGTGATTGCAACAGAAAGTACGTTTATCCAACCGAAGCACTTTTCCACTCCGATTGAGTCACCTCCAAAACATGATTTTTGAACGCTTCAACAGCTGGTTAGGGCGATGAAAAACGTTGACCACGCATTTTTTTCTTGATGCTAGGGAATAAGAAGAAGTCGGTGGGTGCCAAACGGTGGATGGCCCATCATTTCTACATCATGAGTAGTCAAATAGCTCATCGTTTTAGCTGATGTGTGAGAGCTTGCATTGTCGTGATGCAAAATGATCCATCGATCCACCGTTGGCAAACAGATGGTTGTGCACCACTAAAGGCACTGTGGCAACATGGCCGGTTATACCGAAAAAAAACGCAATCATTTGCTTCGATGTACTTCTTCAACGAACAACTTTTGTTGGATTTGTCTCGCCTTGAAAGACCCATACGGTCAATTGCTGTTTTGTTTCGGTTTCATATGCATAGATCCATGATTCGTCACCTGTGACAATGTTATACACTGCCTTTGATCTACCGCATTTATACTTTTTCAACATCTCTTGACACGTGCCTTGTTCTTATGCATTCGTCAAATTATGTGGGATCCAACAAGAACAAATTTTTTCACGGCCAAATGAAAATGCAATACCTTATTGATGCTTGTCGTACTAATGTCCAAGAATGCCTCAATCTCACGGTAAGTCACATGTCGGTCTTGCTTAATCAGTTCACGCTCAGCATCGATGGTTTCTGGCAAAGTGACAGAAGTTGGACGTCCTTCACGAAATTCATCCTGGAGCGAACGGCATTCGAGACTGAACTCTTGGTACCAGCGATTAACAGTGGTTTTTGGTGGTGCTTCATCAAGAAAAAAATAGGATTGAAAAATGCAAACGTCTTTTGGTAAAGCACGTTGATAACTTGCACAGAAAAATTTTGTTCACCGATGAGAAAATTTTTACCGTTCAGGAAAATTTAACAAGCAAAATCATAGAGTGAGTGCGCGGTCATCTAAGGAAGCATCTGAACTGATCCCAAGGGTGGAAAAGGGTCATCACCCAGCTTTAGTCATGGTTTGGTGGGGTGTCTTTTACGATGGGGTCACTGACCTGCATTTATGCGAACAAAGAGTCAAAATATCGGCCAAAGTTTGCCAAGAAACCGTTTTGGAAGCTGTTGTGAAGCCTCTTAATAATTCCCTGTTCCAAAACCAGCCATGGACTTTCCAGCAGGATTCTGCGCCGGCCCATAAGGCTAAAACGTCCCAGGCCTGGCTTCGAAACAAATTTCCGGCGTTCATTTCCTCTGAAGAATGGCCCTCAGGCAGTCCAGATTTGAACCCATTGGATTACAAATTGTGGACGGTTTTAGAGGACAAGGTTTGTCACAAAAGATACCCCAACATTGGATCTCTTAAGACTGCTTTGGTTTGAGCTATGGCCAATTTTCCAATGGACGAGGTTCGTGCAGCTATTGACGATTGGCCAGTGCGACTTAAGGCGTGTGTAAAGGCAAAATTTCGAATAAGTATATTCTTTTTGGATACAAGATACATCAATAAATATATTAAAAAATATTTGGTCCAAAAACATTCAGTACTTTTTATTTTACAGCATAAAGCGTGTGTAGCAGTATTTATGTCCCTACCAAGTATATAAAAACATGGACCGATATATATACATAGGCAAACGTTATTGGTCTAGCAACACCGGTATCGTATTATACTGA
The DNA here is from genome assembly GCA_963513945.1 of Hydrotaea diabolus. Lineage (NCBI taxonomy): Eukaryota > Metazoa > Arthropoda > Insecta > Diptera > Muscidae > Hydrotaea > Hydrotaea diabolus. The sequence continues at coordinate 163,806,512 of OY740717.1, forward strand.
ACTTAAGTAGGATCGGATGAGGAATATGATTTGTGGAGTGGCAGGACCTCATATTGGATTTAGGAAGCTCATAGTACAAAGGAGATTCCTACTGGCGAACGATGGTCAAAATTATTGACACCATGCTAGATTTTGGACCTTTAAGAGGGGGCACTTTGGAATGACGTTCAGAAACTTTTTGAAGGCCTCCGCGAATACTGTCAACATTTTGTGCCTATCTACGGTATGCAGGAACTCACATCCGTTGAAAGTTAAATCAAATACTGTAATACGCGGCATATTTTTGCGCCATATATGCAGGATTGTACGGACGTTGAAGTCCTCCTTAAGCGTGGTTGCGAGTTCCAAACGGGCATCGATTAGATACTGGTGGTCACTGTCATTTCTCAGCGAACATTCAAGGGCCCTGATATGCGAAGAATTGTGAAAGCAGTTGCATTTGGTCATTTCCAACACGTAATTACGCTGCAACGAAGAGGGATTTTTTCTGAATGAAGTTTTGCAGTGTTTGTGCTAACAAGATAATATAACTTAAGAGCTCTAAAGGCAAAATCGATGTTTGGGCCTTTTTTCGACTGCCAAAACTAATAGTTTTTGTGATCTTTTTCTGCATATAAAAACTTTGAAAGCTGTTAACAATTAGGCAGATTCGTATTGAAAAACGCTAGTTTTTGTCGGTCTTAAAAGGGCCTTAAATGGATCTTTTAACAAGTTAGAAAACTTCACATGTTATGTTTACCTTGAGAGCACAGATAAAACGAATTTGTTCAACAAAAAGGTATTTACTCAAAAATTTCAAATGTTCAATAGGTCATGTCATTATATATCCTTAGCATTTTTTATCCTTATCCTCATTTGCATCCTTTATATAAAGAAATGGCATTTTTATCCTTATCCTCATTTGCATCCTTTATATAAAGAATAAAAGAATGTCGTTATTTTTTACAATTTTTTTTTGAAATTTTGAGTTAATACTCTTTTGCTGAAAAGTGTTACATATATGTATATTCTATAGTTATTATACCTGTCCGTTCGTATCTATCACAATATATCCAAAAATGCACGTTAACGCAATGCAAATTTCGGCGATATTCCTAATTGTCGCAAGCATTTCGGATTTAAGAGTTATGCGTGCGTTCAATTTGACTGATAGATCGGGTTTAAGTCGATTCTAATTAATTTTAAAGCATTTGGCAAAAAGCAATTTAATCGATACATTTTTTGCGACAAGTTTTTAATTGGGGTTTTCATACATAAAAACATTTAAATACGCAGAGGATGCCCCATTAGTGCAGAGTGCAGTGAAGTATTGCTGACAGTTTAGGGCAGTGGTCGGCTTTCGTAGCACTGACAAAATTTTAGAAATTTACAAATTGAACAGGGATCAACCGGCTCAAGAGCTCTTGCATCTATATTTAAATAGAAGACAAGTTTTTAACGAAATAGCAAAGTGACATTGATTTTCGTGGCTGCACACTGCTTTTAACATGATTTCGGGTCAGTGACAACCCTCTTCAGCAAGCTTTGCTGCAATTGTTAAAAGTAAAATCGAACTCTATAAGGCCAGGCTCTCCCCAAACGAATGAGAACTACTGTTGTAAACCTTTCTTTTCAAGTTTTCTTCACACAATTGCCCACGAAAATACAACTCACTATTGCCACCTCTACAAATTTCGTGTTTTCTTCTTAAATATTGTTCTTTAGAATCGGGCTATTTACCGATCGATTCAGGATCTTTATCTTATTCCATTGAGCAATGTCCGCCTGCCCTTCTGTCCTCATATCGTTTCAATTCAAGAACAGGTTGCAATTGTTTAACGAATTTAACGAAACTTTACACATTGTCAGGTTTCGACTAAGGAAGAAAATTATTGGAATTTATCCACAGGAGTTTAACTTGTATGTCCTGTGCCGATGTTTGTAACTACTAAAAAAATATGACCTAAAGGCGTACCGATAGATTAGGTATACAATTTTACGATGTCCTGCCGTCCGTCTAATGTTCATCTTAACCTTGCAACCAAACTACAGTTTCTTAATGAAATTTGGCATATGTAGGTACTGTGCAGATTTAGATATAGCTTTTAGACATTCGTTCAACCGATTTAGTGTATTTTTGGTCATAACCCCTTGAAGTCATATATCATTTCCAATCTTGATGACATTTAGCATAATTCTTTAGGATCGATAGCTCAGATAAAAATTGATCATATTGGTGGTCGAAGTTTAAATATAGCCCGCTTTGATATAAAAACAATCTAGCACACCCTTCATAATTATGATTTCACCCATAATTAATATTTTTAGTATTTTCGATGCACCAAAAACCAATCCTTAACCTATCTGACTACACAGGTACATTTTTTGATACAATCCCTATAAAAATGGTTTTAACCGGCTTCGAATCTTCAGCAACATTTAAGTGTTGCCTGGCGCCATCTGAAATTTCCATTTGGAAGTTTGACATTTTTTAGCATAAACGTAGTCAGAACCTTTCGACGTACGACCATCATTTGTGTTGTTTACAGTGACTTGAAAAAATCAATTTGGAAAAAAATTAAATTAACTCGTGAACATTTTCATGCGATCATTTTTCACAACTTTTGACAGATGGCTTATAAAAGGTTGCTTTTAAAAAACAAAAAAAAAACAAAAGTTGCTAGTAAAACAGAAATGTGCAAGGCCAGTTAGTTTTGCGGTCTCCCTCGTATATAAAAGATGTTATTATATCCGTTTCTTATTGCATTGGATCTAGTTGATTATAATCGATACGAATTCGCCGAAAATAACTCTTGTTAGTGGATTCTTTTTAAGTATCAATAACAAACATCAATATATGTTTTAAAAAAGCAGGGTGTGTCATGTAAGACTGTTTGAAAAATATGCATAGTAATTCTAACTTACCAATTCATTGACTAAACAAAATTGCTAGATTGGTAACTTCAAACGAATACAGCTAATGATGATCATCGATCAACCACACTCACTGTTAGCTTTTGCAATACGAGTATAACGAGTCGCTGATAAACATTTCAGTATGTCAAACACCAATAAACTTTATAATACAAGTAGAATTAATTTAACTTTAATTGGTACACGATATAATATACTTCATATAAACTCTCTGATGACAAAAAATTCAACACACCTTATGTGAACGAAATGCATTTTTAAAATTTATCACACGACCACAAAAAAACATTTTCGCAATTTGTTGATTTTGATACAAAATAATGTGACTGGTCTTAAAGTTACATTCCGGAAAGTATGTTGGGAAATCCTGAAGATCGAAGCGAAATCCGGTCAAGGTATAGTTGAAATCCTGAAAGACAATAAATGCGTTTAGATTGGAATCTAGTCAACTGCTTTTCACAATTATAGTCGGACCTTTGAAAGCGGACACTGCGGAATGACATTCAAGTATTTTTTCAAGGTTTTTACAAATTAGGCCAATATTTTATCCTTATGTATGGCATTCAGGACCTCACATCCATTCACGGTTAAATCAACTAACGTCATCCGTGGCTTATTGTTGCGAAAAACATGCAGAACCGTTCGGACATAGAAGTCCTTCAGTGGCACAATTGCCAGGTTAAGTCGCGCATCGATTAGATACCGGCGGTCACTTTCATTTCTGAGGGAACATTCAAGGTCCCTGATATATGAAGAATTGTGATAGCTGTAGGCTTTGTTAAATTCAATCACATAATTGCGCTACATTAGGAGGAACATATTTTTTAATTTATCACTGTTTTTGATGTGACGAAATTTTTATAATTATACCTGTCCATTAGTATTCTTTACAACGATTCCAAAAATACACGTTAAGGTAAAGAAAATGTTTATGTTACGTCCAAGTTTTTCAAACATATTCGATTCCAAAGTTTGGCTAGCATTCAGTTCGAACGTTCAAAAAACTCTACTAAATTTGTAGCACATGTTTAAAATGATGTTTCATGACATTAAAAATAGAAGTAAAGGGTGTTTTTTTTAACGTGTGGTTTCAATCTGGCCACACTTTTTCGGATTTGGAGTTGGACAGATGTCACTTGATCTATGATCAGTTTGGTTTGCCATTTCATATTGAATAGACTTACTCCGAAACAAATCGTGGTGAATGACCCAAAACGAGATGGCCACCGATCCTAATTTGTACAAGAAAAGTGTGATGTCTACGAACTTTGGTTCCAAAAAGAAGGCGCTACATGCCATACAGCCAACGAATCAATCAGTTTTTTGAAGGAAACTTTTGGTGAGCGCATTATCTCCCATCGTGGGCCAGTGGCGTGGCCTCCACGATCGTGCTTGCTTGTCTACGCAGATAAACTTGACACGATTAACGCCTTGAAAGAGAATATTCGGCGCATTATTGTTGATATACGGCCCCAAATGCTGCAAAAAGTGGTCAAAAATTGGGCCTCTCGGCTGGAATTTATTCGAGCGCCGCGGCTGGCTCGAATAAATAAATTGGCCACTTGCCCAAAATTATTTTAAAAACATAATGGCAAACCTTTATCTTTATAATAAAGCTAAATTCTTGGCCATAACATTAAACTATATGCGTTTTATTTCTACTTGAAAACCACACGTCTGAAAAAAACACCCTTTATCTCATATTGTCTTGCAGTGATTTTCAATTATTTGTAATCTGGATAAAATGATACTCATTACCTATACAGTGGCTTAATATTTATTATATTTATAAAAAAAACACTTAATTATCTGGAGGATTAACCAACGAAATTGTTTTATTCATTTTATGAGTAATGGGAACTTAAAACTCTAAAATCATTTGGGCAAAACCACACGTGCGAATAATGAGTGCTCCATCTCAGAGTTTGAAGCCGAATCGGCTCAGACAGGCGGCGAGCCTTTGGCGTTGTTAAAAATAAAAATGTTATGTAAAACAGTGTAAAATGTAGAAGTTTTCGTCTTTGTGCTAAAATTATTTACTTGTTAGTTGTATTAGAAAAAACATTAATTTAATCTTAAAGATAATACCATACTTTTTTTACATCATATGTATTTGCTACAGATTGTGAAAACTTTGTTTTTTGGATTGAAAAAACAATGAGCTGATGTTCTAGCCGCTGCCGGTTGCCCAAACTTATAAAGTAATCAAGCCGCCGGCGCCGATATTTTAGTTACCATTTTGAGAAATGTAATTAGCTTCGATCAGAATGTTAATATTTTGCTTGAATCGAAATCTTACTTGGATGACATTGCAATATTTGTGTTATGGTTCCAATGTGGCAGCACTACACGGCATATAAACGGCTCAAAGTTTTTAGTTGCTACGACCGGGTAATCTTACGGTAAGCCTTCATTCATTAGCTATCGCCATCCTGTGAATTATTACCCCTCTTGTATTTTTTCTGGGACGACGTGAAGTCCTTAGTTAACGCTAACAGTTCAAGGACATTGCTGGGAAAACGTTGCACATATTGGATCGATCGCTTGAAGCACTGACAGCGAAGCCTAGGCGGTCATTGGAAGTGCTAAAAATGTTCTCAAGGCATATTAAGTTTTGTAATTGATCGCAGATAACCAATTACAGTTTTCAATACCAAGCAGAAATTTGGTAAGTACAAACCATTACCATTTGCTTTACCAGGTAATGACCTCTTTTTACCCTTTACATTACAATATTAATAAGAGATTACCCAGTAAACTAAATTTGCCGACAATTGGTTAGCCCGGTTTTTTTGCTGTAGGGTTTTTCGGTTTTCGTTTTTTTTTTTGGTGGTTGTACCGGGTGGGCGACACCTGTACAACAGGTGGGCGATTTAACATTTTTAATTTGAATCGGCTGTGAAAAAAAAGATACTGATAGTTTTTTTCAAATATCTGGTTTTATTGGAAAGGTTGAACTTTGTCATTTATTAATGGAACAGAATACGAGTGTTTCTATATACCTATATATTTCTGGCCTAGGCAACACTAAGTGTTGCCTGGTCCCGTCTGACATTTCCATTGGCAAGTTTGACATTTTTTAGCATAAACGTACTCAGAACGTTTTGACGCAATCATTTGTGTTGTTTACAGTGACTTAAAAAATCAATTTGGCAAAAAAATGAAAATAACTCGTAAACATTTTCGTGCGATAATTTTTCACAACATTCGACGTGGTTTATCACGACAAGAGTGCATCGATAAACTTAAATCTTTGTATGGCGATGAAGCACCATCCTATAGAACTTCGAAAAACTGGTTTAATGAATTCAATCGTGGCCGACGCTCGCTCAAAGACGAAGGTCGTGAAGGTCGTCCAAAAACGGCCGTTATGCCAGAGAACATTGTTGCCGTGCGTGAACTGATAATGCAAGATCGTCATGTGACATACCGTGAGATAGAGGCATCCTTGGACATTTCTTTCCCCTGCATACATCCCATATTGCATGAACACCTGGCCGTAAAAAAGGTTTGTTCTCGTTGGATCCCGCAAAATTTGACAATCGCTCAAAAAAGGCTCGCGTCGACTGGTGCAAAGAAATTTTGAAAAAATACGATCGCGGTGCTTCCAAAGACGTTAATAAGATCGTCACAGTTGACGAATCATGGATCTCTGCGTATAAGCCCGAAACAAAACAGCAATCGACCGTGTGGGTCTTTGAAGACGAGCAAAATCCAATGAAAGTTGTTCGTGATAGAAGCACATCGAAGCATATGGTCGCCTGTTTCTTCGGCAAAACTGGTCATGTGCCGAATGTTCCGCTTGAGCAACGTAGGACGGTCAATTGTGAGTGGTACACCACAATTTGTTTGCCTGAAGTCCTCGGAAAAATTCGAAAAACGAACAAGAGAAGACGAATCATTGTGCACCATGACAATGCGAGCTCTCACACATCGACTCAAACCAGCGCCTTTTTGACCGGCCAAAACGTCGAATTGATGGGTCATCCTTCGTACAGCCCTGACTTGGTACCCAATGACTTCTTTTTATTCCCGCACATCAAGAAGAAAATGCGTACACCACAATTTGTTTGCCTGAAGTCCTCGGAAAAATTCGAAAAACGAACAAGAGAAGACGAATCATTGTGCACCATGACAATGCAAGCTCTCACACATCGGCTCAAACCAGCGCCTTTTTGACCGGCCAAAACGTCGAATTGATGAGTCATCCTCCGTACAGCCCTGACTTGGTACCCAATGACTTCTTTTAATTCCCGCACATCAAAAGGAAAATGCGTGGTCAACGATTTCCTTCGCCAGAAGATGCTGTTGAAGCGTTCAAAAACCATGTTTTGGAGGTGTCTCAATCGGAGTGGATAAAGTGCTTCGACAATTGGTTTGAGCGCATGCAAAAGTGTATAAATCATGCTGGAGAATACTTTGAAAAACAATAAAACCGTTTTTGATGATAAATATTCGCATATATATTATTAGGCCAGAAATATATATAGCCGCCCTTGTACCACAACTGGATCGGTAGTACCTCATCCGATCAACCCAATTTTTTAGTACATTTTGATTGTTTCGGATCGAAACTCTTAAAAGCCAACTTCGATTTCATGTTTCAACGCTTCAATTGTCTCTGGATGCTCTGCGTAAAATTTATCCTTAATGGCTCCCCAAAGAAATTCATACAAAGGGCTCAAATTACAGCTTCGAGACGGCCAATTGACATCACAATTTCCGCTGATTATATGATAAATATCGATGGTTTCGTTGGCTGTGTGAATTGTGGACGCGTCTTATTGAAACCATGTGTCGTCCATGTCATTCTCTGAATTTTTTGGAAATAAAAAATCATTGAGCATGGCTCTTTAATACTCACTGTTGACAGCAACGGCGGCTCCTTGCTCATTTTCGAAGAAAAATGGTCGTATGATGCCGTCAGCCCAAAATCCACACACACCAAACAGTGACTCGTTGCGGAAGCATTGGCTTCTCAACAGCCACGTGTAGGTACTCGAAACCCCATATGAGGCAAATGACATAGCTACCGTGATGAAAATGATTTTCATCTGTAAACACGATTTGTCGGTAAAATTCTTCAACCAAAAACGCATCGTATGGTGTCCAATATTAAATGACAAAGTTCAACCTTTCCAATAAAACCAGAAATTTGAAAAAAACTATCGGAACATTTTTTTTTTAAAACCGATTCAAATTTAAAATTTTTATTGTGCACAGATTTGAGAGATGTTTTCCTTTGATCCTTAATGGGAGATTGTTGGAGTTAAGTAAGTAAGGGCAAGCGTCGTAGCTCTAGATTGAGTCAAATAAAAATCTTGACGAACGCACCACAGAGTGACCCAAATAAAACCAACTGATGTAAAATACAAATAATTTTTTTGTTTTCTTACAAAATTTATACTTTTCTTTGCAGATTATAACTGAGCTATGGAAAATTTTGATCGACAGACCCCAACAACGATTACAACACTTTATTTGATTTACACTATTAGCGCTCTCAAAAAATGCTAAGACCCAAGAAAAAATGCTATTGAAATTAAAGGCAGTCTAAATTTTCAAGCATCTTTAGTTGCTAAATTCTATTAAGTTATTTTTCTACATATCCACAGCTTAATATTCCAATTGTTTAATGGTTTTGTTTTTTCTTTATTTTTTAATATCCTTTATAGTTTTTCTATCTCTGTCGTATTTTTCCCTTTTTCACATAAATAACACGCCCCCAAAATATTGTACTCAAAATAAATTGATTTTGATAAAAGATCAAATTTGTTGCTCTGAATTCACATTCCGGCAGATATGTCGGAAAGTCCTCGATGTTAAAATGAAACCCAGTGAAAGTATAGTTGAAGTCCTGCAAAAATAGGCATTTCTATGAGTCAAATATCAGATATTGTCATACGTTTTACTCTTACCTTTCGGAATGTGCATTCGAGAGGAACATCGGAATATTTTTTCAGCGCCCCAACAAATATAGCCAAAATTTTATGTCTCTGTATGACAGCCAGCAAATCGCAAATGCTCACGGATAGATCGAATATCTTCATTTTTGGCATATTTTTGCGAAATATAAACAGCACCATACGTATTTTGGGATCATGAACCGTAGTGGCGAGCTCTAGGCGTGTATCGAGCAGATTCTGGTGACTACTGTCATTTCTCATGGAACATTCCAAGGCCCTGATATGTGACGTATTGTGAAAGCACCCGTATTTCGTGTACTCCATTATATAATTTCGCTTAAATTACAGAGATTAAGCGGTGTTTTTTCTAATAAGTGTGTATTTGAATAGGTCTTTAGTTATAGTACCTGTCCCTTTGTATGGGCGGCAATAAATCCAATATAAATTGTCAAAAATATTAAAAGTTTTACGAAAGTCGTCAAACTTTGAAACATTTTGAACTCCTTTGTTGAACACCGACCTTAACCGAATTCGTATTTAATGCTTTTGAAAAGCTTTGCTTTGTACTTAATAATGCCTTTAAAATAAATTCTTTATTAATTTTAATCGCTTCATATAACATCGCTTCAATTGTTTTGTTTGTCTGGTAATCATCGCTCGGAAAATGCCACCATTAAGCTGCAATCAATTTAGTTAATCGTGGGAATTTAGGCTGAACGAAGGGCGGAACGAGGGCAACCTCAATTTGTTGACTTAAATGGAACCCAAAAAAAAAATGTGACTTGAAACAAAATATCATAAATCCATTTGTTTATTTTTAATTAAAAGCAAACCAATGTAGTCATTACATTATAATTGATTTTCAATAACTCAATAGCTACAGGATGACACAAAAGTCACACACAGAGAAAGAGTCGGTGGGTAGACGGTGATAACTCTTTTACTTTCAGTCGCTATCACCAACTATTAATAAATTTGATGGAAATTTGGTATGACATACCATCAAATGATAGCCATGGTAATATTATGGTATAGACAATAAGCCATTCGTTGCGAGTGCTAATTTTTCAGTTTTCAGAACCTCCTGTCGAAGTTTCTAATAGTTTCTATAAACTTGTTCTTCAGTAATAACAAGAGAACAATATCGGGATTCTTTTGGATTTACTAGCTTAGTTATCCAATTATTTTGCAATATGGTAACCTGGCAATGTAATACAAAATAAACAGTAAAATGGAAACATTGTTTCTCTAAAGAGAATTGAACAACAAGAGGATTCATCGGCGAATTCGTCATAGGCAGACTATAAAAAAAGCCCAAAACTGTAATTAAACAATCAATGAAATGTAAATAATCACTTTTGCTTTAAAAAATTCATAAAATTTCTTTAATCTATTTGAATGAATTGATTTATAGTTTCATTTAACCCATCTTATAAGTATACAGATAAACACAAGAGGAATTCGCCGGAGACACCACTTCTTGTTTGATTATTTTTTAGTATTCATAATAAAAAAAATCATGTTTTTATATAGCTGAGGGTGTCATATTTCCACTTTTGTTGGAAAAATAAGTGCGGTACTAGGACAACATTGTTCACCTTTTAGAGAAAAGGACGTAAAGGACACTCTTATCTAAGAGACCGGATGTTAAAATTTTCTTAGACAATAAACTCCATACGACTTCACTTAAGATATCTCCTCACGAAAAATCGTTAAATCGAAGGAATATTTTCTAGTTTTTAACTTATTTCATATTGTACGAGCGTTGCAAAATAATATTTTCCTTGGCCTACGAGGTCTAACCTTTTTGAATTTACTATAATCACCTAACTCCTTAACTTCTAGAAGAAATCAATCATTCACCTTCCAAAAAAAGTCCGAACTTTTGTTGCATAGTGTAATATGTTTCAACTGCGAATTAAACGGGGTTTGATTACCACAAAAAATGCATTTGTTATCACCGCCAGTTATTGGTGCCAAAGTAATATTTACATCATAATTGGTTGGTTGTCATAACCACCAGTTGTGCCAGGCAATAGTTTAACTGAGTTTAGTTGGTATAACCGACTTATTGGCTGTAATAATCGTAATATTATTGTTGCTACCATCTGACGGTAAGTCAAACCATGTTACCATCAATACCATGGAATGTTGGTGATTGCAACAGAAAGTACGTTTATCCAACCGAATATTTGTAGTTCGGACCGATTTCCAACTGATTTTTTTTCAGTGTGCGCGCATCTCCGTAATTTGCACCAAGTAAACCTAACACTGTGCGTGAGGGAAATTTTTTGTGGGGCGATTTAAAAAAATCGACCACTATGGTTCAATTTCAATCTGGATCTAACTTAAAATGATCAAAAAGTGTTAGCTATAGCTCGAGCTTTGCTTTTTTGAGCTGGATCTAGCTTAAAATGTCGCTGGTGTAGCAGCAGAACTTCACATCGGAAAGAACCGTTGCACAAGGACTTAATCAAAGATAAAATAATCGAGTCGGGTCGGGTCGCTCGCGCCGCACTAAGCTAAATTAGAGTAAGATCGGATTTCATATGTAGCTTCTAGATCAGCAAAGCCTCCTCATATGGAGAGGAACCTTGTATGAAACATTGAATGAGAAAGTCCGGCAATAAAAACACAATAACTTATCATTGGAAATGGTTTTATTGTTTTTCAAAATATTCTCCTTTAAGATCAGTACACTTTTGCGTGCGCACAAACTAATTTTCGAAACACTTTTTCCACTCCGATTGAGACACCTCCAAAACATGATTTTTGAAAGCTTCAACAGCTGCTTTAGGCGATGAAAAAAGTTGACCACGCATTTTTTTTGATGCTAGGGAATAAGAAGAATTAAGTGGGTGCCAAACGGTGGATGGCCTATCAATTCGACTTCATAAGTAGTCAAATAGCTCATCGTTTCAGCTGATGTGTGAGAGCTTGCATTGTCGTGATGCAAAATGATCCATCGATCCACCGTTGGCAAACAGATGGTTGTGCACCACTAAAGGCACTGTGGCAACATGGCCGGTTATACCGAAAAAAAACGCAATCATTTGCTTCGCTGAACTTCTTCAACGAACAACTTTTGTTGGATTTGGCTCGTCTTGAAAGACCCATACGGTCAATTGCTGTTTTGTTTCGGTTTCATATGCATAGATCCATGATTCGTCACCTGTGGCAATGTTATATGACGACCACAGAACAAAAACGCCGAATAAAATCGTACAGAGCAAAAACGACGCAAAAAATTTAACAGAGCAAAAATGCAGCAGATCAGCGTACATGTGACACTCACACATGTATACATGCATGCTCTGTTGAAGATTTCAAGAGAATTGCCAATTGCGTGTGGGCTCTCTCTCTCTCTCTCTCTCGAGTCGTGAGTCTGTTGTTATTTTCTTTTTTTGTTTTTCGTTGTCCGGCAAGTTGAAGTGAAAGCAAAGAAAGTAAATGTTTCACAAAACACTATACAAAACATTATTAAATTTATTTTCATTAATTATTTTCGGCTGCAAACATGGAAGATGAAAATCATGGTAAGTAGTATTTAATTAAATATATTAGGTATTATTTCAATATCTAAATATCATTGCTACAAAATGTCTTCTTCTATTTAACTTTTAGTTACGCTGCATCAACGAAAAAGACAAAAGAAATTGGAAAACCGCAAGCGAACCATTGCAAAGAAAAATGTTGAGTGTGGTAATGAACACAAAACTGCTAGTGGTAGAATAATTGCGGCGAAGAAATTTGAAAGTCAAATAATTTGCAAATGTGGGAAAGGATGCTGCCAGAAAATTGACGTTTTACGGCAGAAAGAAATTTTCGACAATTTTTACAAAACATCTAATTGGACACAAAAAACATTGCTGATTCGAGGAACAGTGAAAAAATTGCCTGTGCCTCCTAAATTTGATCCAATAATTCCACAGAATGTAAGACAGAATTTTCAGTACACATTGGAAAATGCTGATGAATAAAAAGTGAAGCTGCAAATTTTTTTAGTTTTATCGAAAACTTGACTTTTTATAGAGATTAAAAAAAACAAAATTAATCTATTGAAATAATTTTTTTTTGGATTACACTAAATCGCACTAAATGTTTTTAATTTTTTTTTCATATTTACTATTATAATTTTTTTATTAATATAAGAAACGCCCTAAATGGAAAAATGGATTAATGAATTTAGTACAAAACAATGCTTATGAAAGCTTCATATCACCAGTAAGTAATTAAATTACAGCTAATATTTTCTACTTGTACTTGTTATATCAAAAACGTATGAGCCTTGAATTTTTCATTAATTCTATTATTATAAGAAAAAAAAGAATATTTTTTTACTTTAAAGTATGTAATACTTTTTATACATACAAAAGCTTAAGTGACTTGAAGTTTACATCATTTTTATTTGTTACAAACAAAAATTACTAAATATTTTCGTTTTTAAGAAATAAGAACATATTGATATTAAACCTGTATTTTGGAAAATAAAGCATTCTTATTATTTCTTTCACTTCGACTTGCTGGACAACGAAAAACAAAAAAAGAAAATAACAACAGAGCCAACCGATCACGATTCGAGAGAGAGAGAGAGAGAGCCCACACGCAATTGGCAATTCTCTTGAAATCTTCAACAGAGCATGCATGTATACATGTGTGAGTGTCACATGTATGGTGCTCTGCTGCATTTTTGCTCTGTTAAATTTTTTGCGTCGTTTTTGCTCTGTACGATTTTATTCGGCGTTTTTGTTCTGTGGTCGTCATATACTGCCTTTGAGCTACCGCAGTTATACTTTTTCAACATCTCTGCACCAATCCATACGTGCCTTTTTTTAAGCATTCGTCAAATTATGTGGGATCCAACAAGAACAAATTTTTTTCACCACCAAATGAACATGCAATATCTTATTGATGCTTGACGTACTAATGCCCAAGAATACCTCAATCTTACGGTATGTCACATGTCGGTCTGGCTTAATCAGTTCATGCACACAATCGATCGATCCCAGCTTCACGAAATTCATCCTGGAGCGAATATCATCCAAGACTGAACTCTTGATACCAGCGATTAACAGTGGTTTTTGATAGTGCTTCATCAAAAAAAAAAAGAAGGATTGAAAAATGCAAACGTCTTTTGGTGAAGCACGTTGATAACTTGCACAGAAAAATTTTGTTCACCGATGATAAAATTTTTACCGTTCAGGAAAAATTTAACAAGCAAAATCATAGAGTGTGTACGCGGTCATCTAAGGAAGCATCTGAACTGATCCCAAGGGTGGAAAAGGGTCATCACCCAGCTTTAGTCATGGTTTGGTGGAGTGTCTCTTACGATGGGGTCACTGACCTGCATTTCCGCGAACAAGGAGTAAAAACATCGGCCAAAGTTTACCAAGTAACCGTTTTGGAAGCTGTTGTGAAGTCTCTTAACAATTCCCTGTTCCAAAACCAGCCATGGACTTTCCAGCAGGATTCTGCGCCGGCCCATAAGACTAAAACGTGCCAGGCCTGGCTTGGAAACAATTTGCCAGCGTTCATTTCCTCTGAAGAATGACCCTCAGGCAGTCCAGATTTAAACCCATTGGATTTAAAATTGTGGACGGTTTTAGAGGACAAGGTTTGTCACAAAAGATACCCCAACATTGGATCTCTTAAGACTGCTTTGGTTTGAGCTATGGCCAATTTTCCAATGGACGAGGTTCGTGCAGCTATTGACGATTGCCCCAGGCGACTTAAGAAGGCGTGTGTAAAGGCAAAAGGCATTTCGAATAAGTAGATTCTTTTTGGATACAATATACATCAATAAACATATTAAAAAATATTTGGTCCAAAAACATTCAGTACTTTTTATTTTACAGCATAAAGCGTGTGTAGCAGTATTTATGTCCCTACCAAGTATATATAAACATGGACCGATATATACATAGGCAAACGTTATTGGTCTAGCAACCCCGGTATCGTATTATACTGAACTTAAGTAGGATCGGATGAGGAATATGATTTGTGGAGTGGCAGGACCTCGTATTGGATTTAGGAAGCTCATAGTACAAAGGACGATGGTCAAAATTATTGACACCATGCTAGATTTAAAGGAGGTTGTATACCTCTGTTCTGCAGCAATATGTGAGGTATACAGAAACAATAAAGGCTGAAGTAGAAAAAACAAGCTTTACTGTTGCGGTATAGATAAATTTTTAATTAAATACATATTTTATTAAATTCTTTAAGGGACCACATCCACTCACATAAATACAAACAACATTTTCAACATTACAAATGCATACACCCGATCGATATGAAAATGTCAGCATTTACAAATGTTTTCTCCTAGGGATGTTCACAACTCTCTTGCTGGTATAGACAGTCCGACCCCAATACATGGCTTTAACTAGTCCTTCATTTAGACGCATAATAATGATGGTCACCTTGAAATCAGCCTCAGGGAAGTATGACGGGAAATCCATAATATTGTAATGAAGTCCGGTCAAGGTATAGTTGAAATCCTGAAAAAGAAAAGTTTTCATCAAATAAGACTTGAGTTGGATGGCTTACACAAAAATATTTTTGGACCTTTAAGAGGGGGCACTTTGGAATGACGTTCAGAAACTTTTTGAAGGCCTCCGCGAATACTGTCAACATTTTGTGCCTATGCACGGTATGCAGGAACTCACATCCGTTGAAAGTTAAATCAAATACTGTAATACGCGGCATATTTTTGCGCCATATATGCAGGATTGTACGGACGTTGAAGTCCTCCTTAAGCGTGGTTGCGAGTTCCAAACGGGCATCGATTAGATACTGGTGGTCACTGTCATTTCTCAGCGAACATTCAAGGGCCCTGATATGCGAAGAATTGTGAAAGCAGTTGCATTTGGTCATTTCCAACACGTAATTACGCTGAACGAATGAAGTTTTGCAGTGTTTGTGCTAACAAGATAATATCGTATTACTTAAGAGCTCCAAAGGCAAAATCGATGTTTGGGCCTTTTTTCGACTGCCAAAACTAATAGTTTTTGTGATCTTTTTTTGCATATAAAAACTTTGAAAGCTGTTAACAATTAGGCAGATCCGTATTGAAAAACGATCGGAAAAACTGTTAGTTTTTGTCAGTCTTAAAAGGGCCTTAAATGGATCTTTTAACAAGTTAGAAAACTTCACATGTTATGTTTACCTTGAGGCACAGATAAAACGAATTTGTTCAACAAAAAGGTATTTACTCAAAAATTTCAAATGTTCAATAGGTCATGTCATTATATATCCTTAGCATTTTTTTTATCCTTATCCTCATTTGCATCCTTTATATAAAGAAATGGCATTTTTATCCTTATCCTCATTTGCATCCTTTATATAAAGAATAAAAGAATGTCGTTATTTTTTACAATTTTTTTTTTGAAATTTTGAGTTAATACTCTTTTGCTGAAAAGTATTACATATATGTATATTCTATGTAATGCACGTTAACGCAATGCAAATTTCGGCGATATTCCTAATTGTCGCATGCATTTCGGATTTAAGAGTTATGCGTGCGTCCATTTTGACTGATAGATCGGGTTTAAGTCGATTCTAATTAATTTTAAAGCATTTGGCAAAAAGCAATTTAATCGATACATTTTTTGCGACAAGTTTTTAATTGGGGTTTCATACATAAAAACATTTAAATACGCAGAGGATGCCCCATTAGTGCAGAGTGCAGTGAAGTATTGCTGACAGTTTAGGGCAGTGGTCGGCTTTCGTAGCACTGACAAAATTTTAGAAACTTACAAATTGAACAGGGATTAACCGGCTCAAGATCTCTTGCATCTATATTTAAATAGAAGACAAGTTTTTAACAAAATAGCATTGATTTTCGTGGCTGCACACAGCTTTTAACATGATTTCGGGTCAGTGACAAACCTCTTCAGCAAGCTTTGCTGCAATTGTTGAAAGTAAAACCGAACTATATAAGGCCAGGCTCTCCCCAAACGAATGAGAACTACTGTTGTAAACCTTTCTTTTCAAGTTTTCTTCACACAATTGCCCACGAAAATGCAACTCACTATTGCCACCTCTACAAATTTCGTGTTTTCTTCTTAAATATTGTTCTTTAGAATCGGGCTATTTACCGATCGATTCAGGATCTTTATCTTATTCCATTGAGCCATGTCCGCCTGCCCTTCTGTCCTCATATCGTTTCAATTCAAGAACAGGTTGCAATTGTTTAACGAATTTAACGAAACTTTACACATTGTCAGGTTTCGACTAAGGAAGAAAATTATTGGAATTTATCCACAGGAGTCTAACTTGTATGTCCTGTGCCGATGTTTGTAACTACTAAAAAAATATGACCTAAAGGTGTACAATTTCACGATGTCCTGCCGTCCGTCTAATGTTCATCTTAACCTTGCAACCAAACTACAGTTTCTTAATGAAATTTGGCATAGGTACTGTGCAGATTTAGATATAGCTTTTAGACATTCGTTCAACCGATTTAGTGTATTTTTGGTCATAACCCCTTGAAGTCATATATCATTTCCAATCTTGATGACATTTAGCATAATTCTTTAGGATCGATAGCTCAGATAAAAATTGATCATATTGGTGGTCGAAGTTTAAATATAGCCCGCTTTGATATAAAAACAATCTAGCACACCCTTCATAATTATGATTTCACCCATAATTAATATTTTTAGTATTTTCGATGCACCAAAAACCAATCCTTAACCTATCTGACTACACAGGTACATTTTTTGATACAATCCCTATAAAAATGGTTTTAACCGGCTTCGAATCTTCAGCAACATTTAAGTGTTGCCTGGCGCCATCTGAAATTTCCATTTGGAAGTTTGACATTTTTTAGCATAAACGTAGTCAGAACCTTTCGACGTACGACCATCATTTGTGTTGTTTACAGTGACTTGAAAAAATCAATTTGGAAAAAAATTAAATTAACTCGTGAACATTTTCATGCGATCATTTTTCACAACTTTTGACAGATGGCTTATAAAAGGTTGCTTTTAAAAAACAAAAAAAAAACAAAAGTTGCTAGTAAAACAGAAATGTGCAAGGCCAGTTAGTTTTGCGGTCTCCCTCGTATATAAAAGATGTTATTATATCCGTTTCTTATTGCATTGGATCTAGTTGATTATAATCGATACGAATTCGCCGAAAATAACTCTTGTTAGTGGATTCTTTTTAAGTATCAATAACAAACATCAATATATGTTTTAAAAAAGCAGGGTGTGTCATGTAAGACTGTTTGAAAAATATGCATAGTAATTCTAACTTACCAATTCATTGACTAAACAAAATTGCTAGATTGGTAACTTCAAACGAATACAGCTAATGATGATCATCGATCAACCACACTCACTGTTAGCTTTTGCAATACGAGTATAACGAGTCGCTGATAAACATTTCAGTATGTCAAACACCAATAAACTTTATAATACAAGTAGAATTAATTTAACTTTAATTGGTACACGATATAATATACTTCATATAAACTCTCTGATGACAAAAAATTCAACACACCTTATGTGAACGAAATGCATTTTTAAAATTTATCACACGACCACAAAAAAACATTTTCGCAATTTGTTGATTTTGATACAAAATAATGTGACTGGTCTTAAAGTTACATTCCGGAAAGTATGTTGGGAAATCCTGAAGATCAAAGCGAAATCCGGTCAAGGTATAGTTGAAATCCTGAAAGACAATAAATGCGTTTAGATTGGAATCTAGTCAACTGCTTTTCACAATTATAGTCGGACCTTTGAAAGCGGACACTGCGGAATGACATTCAAGTATTTTTTCAAGGTTTTTACAAATTAGGCCAATATTTTATCCTTATGTATGGCATTCAGGACCTCACATCCATTCACGGTTAAATCAACTAACGTCATCCGTGGCTTATTGTTGCGAAAAACATGCAGAACCGTTCGGACATAGAAGTCCTTCAGTGGCACAATTGCCAGGTTAAGTCGCGCATCGATTAGATACCGGCGGTCACTTTCATTTCTGAGGGAACATTCAAGGTCCCTGATATATGAAGAATTGTGATAGCTGTAGGCTTTGTTAAATTCAATCACATAATTGCGTTACATTAGGAGGAACATATTTTTTAATTTATCACTGTTTTTGATGTGACGAAATTTTTATAATTATACCTGTCCATTAGTATTCTTTACAACGATTCCAAAAATACACGTTAAGGTAAAGAAAATGTTTATGTTACGTCCAAGTTTTTCAAACATATTCGATTCCAAAGTTTGGCTAGCATTCAGTTCGAACGTTCAAAAAACTCTACTAAATTTGTAGCACATGTTTAAAATGATGTTTCATGACATTAAAAATAGAAGTAAAGGGTGTTTATTTAACGTGTGGTTTCAATCTGGCCACACTTTTTCGGATTTGGAGTTGGACAGATGTCACTTGATCTATGATCAGTTTGGTTTGCCATTTCATATTGAATAGACTTACTCCGAAACAAATCGTGGTGAATGACCCAAAACGAGATGGCCACCGATCCTAATTTGTACAAGAAAATTGTGATGTATACGAACTTTGGTTCCAAAAAGAAGGCGCTACATGCCATACAGCCAACGAATCAATCAATTTTTTGAAGGAAACTTTTGGTGAGCGCATTAGATCCCATCGTGGGCCAGTGGCGTGGCCTCCATGATCGTGCGATTTAACACCATCGGACTATTTTTTGTGAGGTTATGTGAAGTTGCTTGTCTACGCAGATAAACTTGACACGATTAACGCCTTGAAAGAGAATATTCGGCGCATTATTGTTGATATACGGCCCCAAATGCTGCAAAAAGTGGTCAAAAATTGGGCCTCTCGGCTGGAATTTATTCTAGCCAGCCGTGGCGGCCACTTGCCCAAAATTATTTTAAAAACATAATGACAAACCTTTATCTTTATAATAAAGCTAAATTCTTGGTCATAACATTAAACTATATGCGTTTTATTTCTTCTTGAAAACCACACGTCTGAAAAAAACACCCTTTATCTCATATTGTCTTGCAGTGATTTTCAATTATTTGTAATCTGGATAAAATGATACTCATTACCTATACAGTGGCTTAATATTTATTATATTTATAAAAAAAAGCACTTAATTATCTGGAGGATTAACCAACGAAATTGTTTAATTCATTTTATGAGTAATGGGAACTCAAAACTCTAAAATCATTTGGTCAAAACCACACGTGCGAATAATGGGTGCTCCATCTCAGAGTTTGAAGCCGAATCGGCTCAGACAGGCGGCGAGCCTTTGGCGTTGTTAAAAATAAAAATGTTATGTAAAACAGTGTAAAATGTAGAAGTTTTCGTCTTTGTGCTAAAATTATTTACTTGTTAGTTGTATTAGAAAAAACATTAATTTAATCTTAAAGATAATACCATACTTTTTTTACATCATATGTATTTGCTACAGATTGTGAAAACTTTGTTTTTTGGATTGAAAAAACAATGAGCTGATGTTCTAGCCGCTGCCGGTTGCCCAAACTTATAAAGTAATCAAGCCGCCGGCGCCGATATTTTAGTTACCATTTTGAGAAATGTAATTAGCTTCGATCAGAATGTTAATATTTTGCTTGAATCGAAATCTTACGTGGATGACATTGCAATATTTGTGTTATGGTTCCAATGTGGCAGCACTACACGGCATATAAACGGCTCAAAGTTTTTAGTTGCTACGACCGGGTAATCTTACGGTAAGCCTTCATTCATTAGCTATCGCCATCCTGTGAATTATTACCCCTCTTGTATTTTTTCTGGGACGACGTGAAGTCCTTAGTTAACGCTAACAGTTCAAGGACATTGCTGGGAAAACGTTGCACATATTGGATCGATCGCTTGAAGCACTGACAGCGAAGCCTAGGCGGTCATTGGAAGTGCTAAAAATGTTCTCAAGGCATATTAAGTTTTGTAATTGATCGCAGATAACCAATTACAGTTTTCAATACCAAGCAGAAATTTGGTAAGTAACCATTACCATTTGCTTTACCAGGTAATGACCTCTTTTTACCCTTTACATTACAATATTAATAAGAGATTACCCAGTAAACCAACTTTGCCGACAATGTCTGATATCAGACAATTATGAACGATATCTGAACTCTATCGAGAATTCTTACCGAAATCGTTACGAACTCTGTTCGATTTGTCTGAGGATTTTTTTTTCAGAGAAGTAGTTCAGAATTCCTGTCAACCCTCTCATATGTTTTCCGTTAAGAACACGGTAAGAAATCGGAACATTTTGCCGATTGTCGTTCAGAATTCTGACCGAATTCTGAAGGTTTGGTTTGCTGGGTAATTAATGATGTGTGGCTGTAGTTGTATCAAATGGTCAATCTTTCTCATTCTCTCACCCAGACTACAGCGATAACATAAATTATTTTCAGTCTATAAAAGGAACAGCTAAAAATAAATGTCAAAAACTGAGACCTGACTAGATTGTCCAAAACTCGAACCGAAAACCGATATTCCGGTTTTTATGTCCAAACCCAACATATTGGTTAGCCCAGTTTTTTTGGTGTCGGGTTTTTCGGTTTTCGTTTTTTTTTGGTGGTTGTACAGGGTGGGCGACACCTGTACCAGGTGGGCTGTGAAAAAAAAGATACTGATAATTTTTTCAAATATCTGGTTTTATTGGAAAGGTTGAACTTTGTCATTTATTAATGGAACAGAATACGAGTGTTGCTATGCGTGCCGTGCTTGAACTGATAATGCAAGATCGTCATGTCACATATCGTGAGATAGAGGCATCCTTGGGCATTTCTTCCCCCTGCGTACATTCGATATTGCATGAACGTCTGGCCGTAAAAAAGGTTTGTTCTCGTTGGATCCCGCACAATTTGACAATCACTCAAAAAAAAGGCTCGCGTCGATAGGTGCAAAAAATTTTTGAAAAAAATACGATCGCGGTGCTTCAAAAGATGTTTATAAGATCGTCACAGGTGAAGAATCATGGATCTATGTGTATGAGGCCGAAACAAAACAACAATCGACCGTGTGGGTCTTCGAAGACGAGCAAAATCCAACGAAAGTTGTTCGTGGAAGAAGCACATCGAAGCATATGGTCGCCTGTTTCTTCGGCAAAACTGGTCATGTGCCGAATGTTCCGCTTGAGCAACGTAGGACGGTCAATTCTGAGTGGTACACCACAGTTTGTTTGCCTGAAGTCCTCGGATAAATTCGAAAAACGAACAAAAGAAGACAAATCATTTTGCACCATGACAATGCGCCCCTCACACATCGGCTCAAACCAACGCCTTTTTGACCGTCCAACGAATTGATGGGTCATCCTCCGTACAGCCCTGACTTGGTACCCAATGACTTCTTTTTATTCCCGCACATCAAAAGGAAAATGCGTGGTCAACGATTTCCTTCGCCAGAAGATGCTGTTGAAGCGTTCAAAAACCATGTTTTGGAGGTGTCTCAATCGGAGTGGATAAAGTGCTTCGACAATTGGTTTGAGCGCATGCAAAAGTGTATAAATCATGCTGGAGAATACTTTGAAAAACAATAAAACCGTTTTTGATGATAAATATTCGCATATATATTATTAGGCCAGAAATATATATAGCCGCCCTTGTACCACAACTGGATCGGTAGTACCTCATCCGATCAACCCAATTTTTTAGTACATTTTGATTGTTTCGGATCGAAACTCTTAAAAGCCAACTTCGATTTCATGTTTCAACGCTTCAATTGTCTCTGGATGCTCTGCGTAAAATTTATCCTTAATGGCTCCCCAAAGAAATTCATACAAAGGGCTCAAATTACAGCTTCGAGACGGCCAATTGACATCACAATTTCCGCTGATTATATGATAAATATCGATGGTTTCGTTGGCTGTGTGAATTGTGGACGCGTCTTATTGAAACCATGTGTCGTCCATGTCATTCTCTGAATTTTTTGGAAATAAAAAATCATTGAGCATGGCTCTTTAATACTCACTGTTGACAGCAACGGCGGCTCCTTGCTCATTTTCGAAGAAAAATGGTCGTATGATGCCGTCAGCCCAAAATCCACACACACCAAACAGTGACTCGTTGCGGAAGCATTGGCTTCTCAACAGCCACGTGTAGGTACTCGAAACCCCATATGAGGCAAATGACATAGCTACCGTGATGAAAATGATTTTCATCTGTAAACACGATTTGTCGGTAAAATTCTTCAACCAAAAACGCATCGTATGGTGTCCAATATTAAATGACAAAGTTCAACCTTTCCAATAAAACCAGAAATTTGAAAAAAACTATCGGAACATTTTTTTTTTAAAACCGATTCAAATTTAAAATTTTTATTGTGCACAGATTTGAGAGATGTTTTCCTTTGATCCTTAATGGGAGATTGTTGGAGTTAAGTAAGTAAGGGCAAGCGTCGTAGCTCTAGATTGAGTCAAATAAAAATCTTGACGAACGCACCACAGAGTGACCCAAATAAAACCAACTGATGTAAAATACAAATAATTTTTTTGTTTTCTTACAAAATTTATACTTTTCTTTGCAGATTATAACTGAGCTATGGAAAATTTTGATCGACAGACCCCAACAACGATTACAACACTTTATTTGATTTACACTATTAGCGCTCTCAAAAAATGCTAAGACCCAAGAAAAAATGCTATTGAAATTAAAGGCAGTCTAAATTTTCAAGCATCTTTAGTTGCTAAATTCTATTAAGTTATTTTTCTACATATCCACAGCTTAATATTCCAATTGTTTAATGGTTTTGTTTTTTCTTTATTTTTTAATATCCTTTATAGTTTTTCTATCTCTGTCGTATTTTTCCCTTTTTCACATAAATAACACGCCCCCAAAATATTGTACTCAAAATAAATTGATTTTGATAAAAGATCAAATTTGTTGCTCTGAATTCACATTCCGGCAGATATGTCGGAAAGTCCTCGATGTTAAAATGAAACCCAGTGAAAGTATAGTTGAAGTCCTGCAAAAATAGGCATTTCTATGAGTCAAATATCAGATATTGTCATACGTTTTACTCTTACCTTTCGGAATGTGCATTCGAGAGGGACATCGGAATATTTTTTCAGCGCCCCAACAAATATAGCCAAAATTTTATGTCTCTGTATGACAGCCAGCAAATCGCAAATGCTCACGGATAGATCGAATATCTTCATTTTTGGCATATTTTTGCGAAATATAAACAGCATCATACGTATTTTGGGATCATGAACCGTAGTGGCGAGCTCTAGGCGAGTATCGAGCAGATTCTGGTGACTACTGTCATTTCTCATGGAACATTCCAAGGCCCTGATATGTGACGTATTGTGAAAGCACCCGTATTTCGTGTACTCCATTATATAATTTCGCTTAAATTACAGAGATTAAGCGTTGTTTTTTCTAATAAGTGTGTATTTGAATAGGTCTTTAGTTATAGTACCTGTCCCTTTGTATGGGCGGTAATAAATCCAATGTAAATTGTCAAAAATATTAAAAGTTTTACGAAAGTCGTCAAACTTTGAAACATTTTGAACTCCTTTGTTGAACACCGACCTTAACCGAATTCGTATTTAATGCTTTTGAAAAGCTTTGCTTTGCACTTAATAATGCCTTTTAAAAAAATTCTTTATTAATGTTAATCGCTTCATATAACTTCGCTTCAATTGTTTTGTTTGTCTGGTAATCATCGCTCGGAAAGTGCCACCATTAAGCTGCAATCAATTTAGTTAATCGTGGGAATTTAGGCTGAACGAAGGGCGGAACGAGGGCAACCTCAATTTGTTGACTTAAATGGAACCCAAAAAAAAAATGTGACTTGAAACAAAATAGCATAAATCCATTTGTTTAATTTCAAATTAAAAGCAAACCAAGGTAGTCATTACATTATAATTGATTTTCAATAACTCAATAGCTACAGGATGACACAAAAGTCACACACAGAGAAAGAGTCGGTTGGTAGACGGAGATAACTCTTTAATTTTCAGTCGCTATCACCAACTATTAATAAACTTGATGGAAATTCGGTATAGGCAATATGCCATTCGTTGCGAGTGCTAATTTTTCAGTTTTCAGAACCTCCAGTCGAAGTTTCTAATAGTTTCTATAAACTTGTTCTTCAGTAATAACAAGAGAACAATATCGGGATTCTTTTGGATTTACTAGCTTAGTTACCCAGTTATTTTGCACTATGGTAACCTCGCAATGTAAAACAAAATAAAATGTAATATGAAAACATTGTTTCTCTAAAGAGAATTGAACAACAAGAGGATTCATTGGCGAATTCCTCAAAATCAGCCCAAAAGCCCAAAACTGTAATTAAACAATCAATGAAATGTAAATAATCAATTTTGCTTTATAAAAATTTATAAAATTTCTGTAGTCTATTTGAATGAATTGATTTATAGTTTCATTTAACCCATCTTATGCAGATAAACACATGACGAATTCGCCGGTGACACCTCTTCTTGTTTGATTATTTTTTAGTATTCGTAATAAAAAAAATTCATGTTTTTATATAGCTGAAGTTGTCATATTTCCATTTTTGTTGGAAAATAAGTGCGGTAACTCCTACTTAATAGGACAACATTGTTCACCTTTAAGAGAAAAGGACGTAAATGACACTCTTATCTAAGAGACCGGATGTTAAAATTTTCTTAGACAATAAACTCCATACGACTTCACTTAAGATATCTCCTCACGAAAAATCGTTAAATCGAAGGAATATTTTCTAGTTTTTAACTTATTTCATATTGTACGAGCGTTACAAAATAATATTTTCCTTGGCCTACGAGGTCTAACCTTTTTGAATTTACTATAATCACCTAACTCCTTAACTTCTAGAAGAAATCAATCATTCACCTTCCAAAAAAAGTCCGAACTTTTGTTGCATAGTGTAATATGTTTCAACTGCGAATTAAACGGGGTTTGATTACTACAAAAAATGCATTTGTTGTCACCGCCAGTTATTGGTGCCAAAGTAATATTTACATCATAATTGGTTGGTTGCCATAACCACCAGTTGTGCCAGGCAATAGTTTGAGTTTAGTTGGTATAACCGACTTATTGGCTGTAATAATCGTAATATTATTGTTGCTACCATCTGCCAAACCATGTTACCACCAATACCATGGAATGTTGGTGATTGCAACAGAATGTACGTTTATCCAACCGAATATTTGTAGTTCGGACCGATTTCCAACTGATTTTTTTTCAGTGTGCGCGCATCTCTCCGTAATTTGCACCAAGTAAACCTAACAATGTGCGTGAGGGAAATTTTTCGTGGGGCGAATTAAAAAAATCGACCACTATGGTTCAATTTCAATCTGGATCTAGCTTAAAATGATCAAGCTAAAAAGGGTTAGCTATAGCTCGAGCTTTGATTTTTTGAGCTGGATCTAGCTAAAAATGTGGCTGGTGTAGCAGAAGAACTTCACATCGGAATGAACCGTTGCACAAGGGCTTAATCAAAGATAAAATAATCGAGTCGGGTCGGGTCGCTCACGCCGCACTAAGCTAAATTAGAGTAAGATCGGATTTGATATGTGGCTTCTAGATCAGCAAAGCCTCCTCATATGGTGAGGAACCTTTGTATGAAACATTGAATGATATAGTCCAAATCACCAGGCTTCTAGCTATAGGTCAATTGATCGGAGTAAATGTTTCTTAAAGTGGGCGTTTGAAAAGCAAGATTTGTTTCGAAATGTAGCTTGTAGAGCAATAGGGCCTTGAATTGGAAAACAAAATTATATGGAGCTATATGAGTACATGGAACGATATAGAAAAGACAACCATTAAATTTTATCACCACTCAATTAAAAATTTCGCTTATTAAGCTTAACTAATTTCCAGTTGTTGCAATAATATTTAATGAATGGGAACACCAAAAAAAATCATAAAATGCATGCACTGTATCGTGTGTGTGTAGGTATATGTGTTTTAGCTCGATGGATTTTAATTGTGTTCGGTGCAAAACTCTACTGCCGGCAGTTCTCGTTTAATCCGAAACTGCCTACCCTAAAGTATGTAGCCGCTTGGGGTCTTTTGATAGTGAAGTGGCGCTAACCGAATCTGCAGACACCCCTGCTTGTAAACAAAACACTCCGACTGCTTTTGAAATAATTTTATACTTTTTTGTTGTTGTAAATAAATGAATTTTTTCATCACCTCATGACGAAATATTTCCAATAAATGGCTTACAACTGTTTTTTGTTATTTTGTGAAGATTGCATGATACGATATTATTTTTGATAAACAGCTTACAACTTTCTTTTTGAAAAATATGAACTTTTTCATCGCTTCATAACGAAAATATTTTCGATAAATGGCATACAATTTTTTATTATGAGTCCAAAATTTCTTGAAATCAGATATATTTTCGATAAACAACGTACGAATATTTTAGTTAATATGCGAAATTTTTTATCTTAGGATTTCTAGTTAGTTTTTGGTTTTAATATTTGAATTTTTTAATTGTACCTAATTTTTTTGTACAATTTAACTGGAGTCACTTATAGAGGAGGATATACGGGGGTTTCTATTTATACTTCGAGTCCGGCAATAAAAACACAACAACTTATCATTGGAAATGGTTTTATTGTTTTCCAAAACATTCTCCTTTAAGATCAGTACACTTTTGCGTGCGCACAAACTAATTTTCGAAGCACTTTTTCCACTCCGGTTCAGTCACCTCCAAAACATGATTTTTGAACGCTTCAACAGCTGGTTAGGGCGATGAAAAACGTTGACCACGCATTTTTTCCTTGATGCTAGTGAATAAGAAGAAGTCGGTGGATGGTCCATCAATTCTACATCATGAGTAGTCAAATAGCTCATCGTTTCAGCTGATGTGTGAGAGCTTGCATTGTCGTGATGCAAAATGATCCATCGATCCACCGTTGGCAAACAGATGGTTGTGCACCACTAAAGGCACTGTGGCAACATGGCCGGTTATACCGAAAAAAAACGCAATCATTTGCTTCGATGAACTTCTTCAACGAACAACTTTTGTTGGATTTGGCTCGTCTTGAAAGACCCATACGGTCGATTGGTGTTTTGTTTCGGGTTCATATGCATAGATCCATGATTCGTCACCTGTGACAATGTTATACACTGCCTTTGAGCAACCGCAGTTATACTTTTTCAACATCTCTTTGCACCAATCCATACGAGCCTTTTTTTAAGCATTCGTCAAATTATGTGGGATCCAAAAACGGAACGGAAAAAATTTTTACCGTTCAGGAAAAATTTAAAAAGCAAAATCATAGAGTGTGTACGCGGTCATCTAAGGAAGCATCTGAACTGATCCCAAGGGTGGAAAAGGGTTATCACCCAGCTTTAGTCATGGTTTGGTGGAGTGTCTCTTACGATGGGGTCATTGACCTGCATTTCAGCGAACAAGGAGTAAAAACATCGGCCAAAGTTTACCAAGAAACCGTTTTGGAAGCTGTTGTGAAGCCTCTTTACAATTCCCTGTTCCAAAACCAGCCATGGACTTTCCAGCAGGATTCTGCGCCGGCCTATAAGACTAAAACGTGCCAGGCCTGGCTTCGAAACAATTTGCCAGCGTTCATTTCCTCTGAAGAATGGCCCTCAGGCAGTCCAGATTTGAACCCATTGGATTACAAATTGTGGACGGTTTTAGAGGACAAGGTTTGTCACAAAAGATACCCCAACATTGGATCTCTTAAGACTGCTTTGGTTTGAGCTATGGCCAATTTCCCAATGGACGAGGTTCGTGCAGCTATTGACGATTGGCCCGTGCGACTTAAGATGGCGTGTGTAAAGGCAAAAGGCGGACATTTCGAATAAGTATATTCTTTTTGGATAGAAGATACATCAATAAATATATTAAAAAATATTTGGTCCAAAAACATTCAGTACTTTTTCTTTTACAGCATAAAACGTGTTTAAACAGTATTTATGTCCTTACTAAGTATATAAAAACATGGACCGATATATACATAGGCAAACGTTATTGGTCTAGCAACCCCGGTATCGTATTATACTGAACTTAAGTAGGATCGGATGAGGAATATGATTTGTGGAGTGGCAGGACCTCGTAGTGGATTTAGGAAGCTCATAGTACAAAGGACGATGGTCAAAATTATTGACACCATGCTAGATTTAAAGGAGGTTGTATACCTCTGTTCTGCAGCAATATGTGAGGTATACAGAAACAATAAAGGCTGAAGTAGAAAAAACAAGCTTTACTGTTGCGGTATAGATAAATTTTTAATTAAATACATATTTTATTAAATTCTTTAAGGGACCACATCCACTCACATAAATACAAACAACATTTTCAACATTACAAATGCATACACCCGATCGATATGAAAATGTCAGCATTTACAAATGTTTTCTCCTAGGGATGTTCACAACTCTCTTGCTGGTATAGACAGTCCGACCCCAATACATGGCTTTAACTAGTCCTTCATTTAGACGCATAATAATGATGGTCACCTTGAAATCAGCCTCAGGGAAGTATGACGGGAAATCCATAATATTGTAATGAAGTCCGGTCAAGGTATAGTTGAAATCCTGAAAAAGAAAACTTTTCATCAAATAAGACTTGAGTTGGATGGCTTACACAAAAATATTTTTGGACCTTTAAGAGGGGGCACTTTGGAATGACGTTCAGAAACTTTTTGAAGGCCTCCGCGAATACTGTCAACATTTTGTGCCTATGCACGGTATGCAGGAACTCACATCCGTTGAAAGTTAAATCAAATACTGTAATACGCGGCATATTTTTGCGCCATATATGTAGGATTGTACGGACGTTGAAGTCCTCCTTAAGCGTGGTTGCGAGTTCCAAACGGGCATCGATTAGATACTGGTGGTCACTGTCATTTCTCAGCGAACATTCAAGGGCCCTGATATGCGAAGAATTGTGAAAGCAGTTGCATTTGGTCATTTCCAACACGTAATTACGCTGCAACGAAGAGGGATTTTTTCTGAATGAAGTTTTGCAGTGTTTGTGCTAACAAGATAATATAACTTAAGAGCTCCAAAGGCAAAATCGATGTTTGGGCCTTTTTCCGACTGCCAAAACTAATAGTTTTTGTGATCTTTTTCTGCATATAAAAACTTTGAAAGCTGTTAACAATTAGGCAGATTCGTATGGAAAAACGCTAGTTTTTGTCGGTCTTAAAAGGGCCTTAAATGGATCTTTTAACAAGTTAGAAAACTTCACATGTTATGTTTACCTTGAGAGCACAGATAAAACGAATTTGTTCAACAAAAAGGTATTTACTCAAAAATTTCAAATGTTCAATAGGTCATGTCATTATATATCCTTAGCATTTTTTATCCTTATTCTCATTTGCATCCTTTATACAAAGAAATGGCATTTTTATCCTTATCCTCATTTGCATCCTTTATATAAAGAAATATAAAGAATAAAAGAATGTCGTTATTTTTTACAATTTTTTTTTGAAATTTTGAGTTAATACTCTTTTGCTGAAAAGTGTTACATATATGTATATTCTATAGTTATTATACCTGTCCGTTCGTATCTATCACAATATATCCAAAAATGCACGTTAACGCAATGCAAATTTCGGCGATATTCCTAATTGTCGCAAGCATTTCGGATTTAAGAGTTATGCGTGCGTTCAATTTGACTGATAGATCGGGTTTAAGTCGATTCTAATTAATTTTAAAGCATTTGGCAAAAAGCAATTTAATCGATACATTTTTTGCGACAAGTTTTTAATTGGGGTTTTCATACATAAAAACATTTAAATACGCAGAGGATGCCCCATTAGTGCAGAGTGCAGTGAAGTATTGCTGACAGTTTAGGGCAGTGGTCGGATTACGTAGCACTGACAAAATTTTAGAAACTTACAAATTGAACAGGGATTAACCGGCTCAAGAGCTCTTGCATCTATATTTAAATAGAAGACAAGTTTTTAACGAAATAGCAAAGTGACATTGATTTTCGTGGCTGCACACTGCTTTTAACATGATTTCGGGTCAGTGACAAACCTCTTCAGCAAGCTTTGCTGCAATTGTTAAAAGTAAAATCGAACTCTATAAGGCCAGGCTCTCCCCAAACGAATGAGAACTACTGTTGTAAACCTTTCTTTTCAAGTTTTCTTCACACAATTGCCCACGAAAATACAACTCACTATTGCCACCTCTACAAATTTCGTGTTTTCTTCTTAAATATTGTTCTTTAGAATCTGGCTATTTACCGATCGATTCAGAACCTTTATCTAACTCCATTGAGCAATGTCAAGAACAAGTTGAAATTGTTTATCGAATTTAACGAAACTTTACACATTGTTAGGTTTCTACAAAGGAAGAACATTATTGGAATTTATCCACAGGAGTCTAACTTTTATGTCCCGTGCCGATGTTTGTAACTACTAAAAAATATGAGCTAGATCCACCTAAGGCGTACCGATAGATTAGGCATACAATTTCACGATGTCCTGCCGTCCGTCTAATGTTTATCTTAACCTTGCAACCAAACTACAGTTTCTTAATGAAATTTGGCATAGGTACTGTGCAGATTTAGATATAGCTTTTAGACATACGTTCAACCGATTTAGTGTATTTTTGGTCATTACCCCTTGAAGTCATATATCATTTCCAATCTTGATGACTAGCATAATTCTTTAGGATCGATAGCTCAGATAAAAATTGATCATATTGGTGGTCGAAGTTTTAATATAGCCCGCTTTGATATAAAAACACTCTAGCACACCCTTCATAATTATGATTTCACCCATAATTAATATTTATAGTATTTTCGATACACCAAAAACCAATCCTTAACCTATCTGACTACACAGGTACATTTTTTGATACAATCCCTAAAAAATGGCCTTAACTGGCCTCGAGTCTTTAGGAACATTTAAGTGTCGCCTGGCGCCATCTGACATTTCCATTAGAAAGTTTGTCATTTTTTAGCATAAACGTAGTCATCGTA
This sequence comes from Hydrotaea diabolus, assembly GCA_963513945.1. Taxonomy (NCBI): domain Eukaryota; kingdom Metazoa; phylum Arthropoda; class Insecta; order Diptera; family Muscidae; genus Hydrotaea; species Hydrotaea diabolus. The sequence continues at coordinate 163,838,224 of OY740717.1, forward strand.
GTCGTTTTGACGTTTGTGTTGTTTACAGTGACTTGAAAAAATCAATTTGGAAAAAAATTAAATTAACTCGTGAACATTTTCTTGCGATCATTTTTCACAACTTTCGACGTGGATTATCACGACAAGAGTGCATCGATGAACTTTAATATTTGTATGGCGATGAAGCACCATCCTATAGAACTGTGTAAAACTGGTTTAATGACTTCAATCGTGGCCGACGCTCGCTCAAAGACGAAGGTCGTCCAAAAACGGCCGTTGCGCCAGAGAACATTGAAGCCGTGAGATAGAGGCATCCTTGGGCATTTCTTCTGCCACCATACATTCGATATTGCATGAACACCTGTCCGTAAAAAATGGTTGTTCTCGTTGGATCCCGCACAATTTGACAATAGCTCAAAGAAAAGGCTCGAAATTTCTAAAAAAAAAATACGATCGCGGTGCTTCAAAAGACGTTTATAAGATCGTCACAGGTGACGAATCTTGGATCTATGCGTATGAGCCTGAAACAAAACAGCAATCGACCGTGTTGGTCTTCGAAGAAGAGCCAAATCTAACGAAAGTTGGATTTGGCTCGCCTGTTTCTTCGGCAAAATTGGTCATGTGTGAACTGTTCCGCTTGAACAATCAACGTAGGAGGTCAATTCTGGGTGGTACACCACAATTTGTTTGCCTGAAGTCTTCGCAGAAATTCGAAAAACGAACAAGAGAAGACGAATCATTGTGCAACATGACAATGCGAGCTCTCACACATCGGCTCAAACCAGCGCCTCTTTGACCGGACAAAACGTCGAATTGATGGGACATCCGCCGTACAACCCTGGCTTGGCACCCAATTATTTTTTTTTATTTCCGCACATCAAGCAAAAAATGAGTGGTCGTCGCCAGAAGATGCTGTTGAAGCGTTCAAAACCCAAGTTTTGGAGGTGTCTCAATCGGAGTGGAAAAGGTGCTTCGACAATTGGTTTGAGCGCATGCAAAAGTGTATAAATCATGCTGGAGAATACTTTGAAAAACAATCAAACTATTTTTGATGATAAATATTGTTTATATTATATTTAAATAATATTTATATTATTAAAATTATTTTAATAATATTAATATTAAAATATAATACAAATATTATCAGGCCAGAAATAAATACGTGACAGCGTAAAAAAAATCAATTTTCATTTTTTTTTCTTTTTTGATGTGGACAATATCTGAGCATCGAATGAGACCGATCCCATGCCCCAAAATTGTTCCTTCCCAGAGATATGCGCGTTTTATGAAAGTGAAGTCGACGATTCTAAGCGCAAATAGAAAGGGACCTAATCTTTAAAACGGCTCTCCTGAACAAAACTGGTTTTTAACCTTAGGTCCCTTTCTATTTTTCACGTCACATATAGCAATGAAATTTCCTCACAAATCAAAAACTACATAATTTTTACGATTTGACTTAATTTTGATAGATCGGACTCTGGAGCCATGAATCCGGTCCATTCGAGAATAGATATGTGGGTACCAAAACATAGTAAAGTTTTGTCACGAAGTTGAGCCTTGGCTCAAGTTGCTACGGCTTCTTTCCAACGTGCTCTTAAGGTACTCTTAAAAGTGAAATTTCGTCACTTATCTAAATTTGCACCTTATTTTGAAAATTATCCTAATTTTGGGTCCGTATCTAGGGACCAAAAATCGGCTCTTTTCAGTAATAGACATATAGGTACGCGGAAACAATCAATATTCATCAAAAATCTGAATAAGATATTACTTGTATTTTGCGATTTTGCTAAATTAGATGTGTTACTCCTAGGACCAATATCTATAGAGCCTTGAGAATAAGGTCTAGCCAAAAACACTCCCACAACCAACAACTATATGCATCAATACTGCCGATCCCCCCCGACAGACGGTTCTATGCGCCGGACCGACCCGAAGGAGGAATTTTGTGGGGTTTGGAAAAAAATGCATGAGCCAAAAAAATGATGGAGGTAGGATGGGGGCAAGTGACAGCTCATCGAGATAAAAGGTCGTGGGATGGGGGAAAATATTCACAAAAAGCCCCGCAACTTCCTAGGAGTCGTAAAATGTATGAAATGATGTATGAGGGGTAAAATGTATGACCGACCCTCATTAATTTTTCCCTCCCAATATTTTTTCCAAACATAACTACCCCCTAACTTCACCCCTAAGTGGGGGCTCCCCTAAAATTTTTTTTTTTTTAATTTTGCTCCCACCGCTTCAAGTGCCCCTAGAGGAGAACAACTCCCAATATTTCTTCAATAACAACAGTTTTTTAGAACAAATCCACCCTTTATCTTCAACCGTTAAGGGAGTCCCCATACAAATTTTTGTCATGAATACCCCCTATCGCTAACCCATAAGAAGAGTCCAATGCAAAATGCGCTTAAAACGACCATACAAAACAAAATTCACCACAAAAAATTATTTTCGTTTAAATTTTCTGTTATTATTGATAATAATTTATTTTCGTTTTTATTAAAAGTAAAAATGCATGTATTTAAAATTCGAAATTTTTTATAGTTCTAAAATGTTAGTCATATTAATTAAATTTTTTCATATGATGGATATTTCTTCCGGTTTTCGGCGACGACCTCAAGTAATATAAATTTACCCTAACGATGATGAAAAAATATTATCGCCGAAAATCGAAAGAAATATCCATCACATGAAAAAATTAAATTAATTTGACTAACATTTTAGGCGAGCCGTTTCAAAATCGAAAACTCGTGCACTATCCAAATATCAATGTCATTTACTCACAAAACCAACAATGGCGTTTTTTTAGCACGATTCATGGGCCCACAAAGCGGTTCTTAGGAGTTGGCTTAAATTAATGTTTGGAGCAAGAACCCTAAGGTTCGAGAAATTAGCCACATATGGGCATATGCATACGCAATAGCACTAAATTTCCCCACCTCATCCAATACGCACTAATTTTTAAGATTTCTCTAAATGTTATGTGGATCTTATCCGTCTGACACTGATCTGAAACTTGCCCTAAAGCGTAACGATCGAAAATCGATCAAACCTTGATAAATTTAGATCTTATCTGTCCATGTTTTAGAATAAATCCGATCGCTCTCAAATTTTGCATGATACGATTGAGTAACTCAGGTAACCTAAGCCATTGCGGTCTATACTTTCATATACTTATAGACCCCATACCAATATACGTCCTTAAGCCATGGATAGAGGCTTCTTAAATGATCATTCGACAAAGGAAGATTGATCTTAAACATCAAAAAGTTGAGAAACCGAAGTCACGGCAAATTTCCTAGAAAGTCTACAATGCTTCGTTATGGATTTACAAGATTAGCATGTAACATACGTAGAATGAAACCCACTGGTTTAGGAAGATTGAAGAACAAGGAAGTTCTAAACATTATGCAGAGGTTGACAGATGTTGTATTCCAATGTATCACACTGAGGCGTGATTTATATAAAAACAATAAACGCTTAAGAAGCCATAAAAAGCTTTAATGTGGTGGTAACGGACATCTATTCAATACTCACAAATATAGAAAGATTTTACAAACAAATTGAAATACAATGCATCCTCTAAGCATAGACCTATGATCTTTGCCTGCGATTTTTGCCAGCTCCCTTACTCGTGTAGATAACTCGACCCCAAAACATGCCTCTCACCTGTACGTGATTCTGACGCAAAGTAAGGATGGTCACTTTGAATTCACCTTCCGGCAGGTATGTCGGGAAATCCTCAATATTGTAATGAAATCCGGTCAGGGTATAGTTGAAATCCTGGAAAAACGATTTAAATAAAAACAAATTAGGATGGATTTTTTACACACAAATATTTGTATACCTTTAAGAGGGGGCACTTCGGTATGCGATTCACATACTTTTTGAAGACTCTCACAAACATGATCATCAATTTGTGCTTATGCGCGATATGCAGCAACTCACATCCGTTGAAAGTTAAATAAAATATTGTCATTCGCGGCATATTTTTGCGCCATGCATGCAAGATAAAACGGATATCGAAGTCCTCCTGAAGCTGGGTTGAAAGTTCTAAACGTCCATCGTCCAGTATCTAGGTGGTCACTGTCATTTCTCAGCGAACACTCAAGGGCCCTGATATGCGAAGCATTATAAAAGCAGGTGCATTTGGTCACTTCCATCACATAATTTCGCTGGAACGAAGAGGGATTTCAACAGAAGTGATTACGATAATGCATTGTAAAAGTAAAAGTGACTTAAGCGCGAGAAGGCAAAAACGAAGTTTGTCAGTCTTTTTGGGACTATATAATATAATGCCCTGATATAATCCTGAATACATAAGGCAAAGCACAACTCATCACCATTTTATAGCTGCTTGTTGACCTGAATAGCTTTATAGGCTTTTCACACTAACAAAACTAGTAGTTTTGGAAATTTTGAGTTTATATTTACGTGCTGGAAAGTTTAGGTTTGTACGTTCTGTAGTTATTATACTCGTACCTGTCCGTATGTATTTCTGACAATATAGCCGAAAATACACGTTAATGCTATGCAAATTTTGGCGGTATTCCTGAATGTCCCAAACATGTCAGATTCCAGAGCTGTGCGTGCGTTTAGTTTGACTAATAGTTAATTTTAAGGTCGATTCTAAAATATAAGCTATTTAAAGCTAAAAGTAATTTAATTGTTACATTTATTTCATGCCATTTTTTAATTGGGGTTCTAAACGTAGACGCTTAATTATGTTTATTGTTAACGAGTACATACATAAGTATAGGATGTTTCAAACTGAACGCAAGATTCGAAGTTGTAAACAATTGTGCGATGAAGTATACTTAGTACGGTCATAAATAATGTTACACACGATTTATGCTGTTAAATAAAAAGTACTAAATGTTTTTACACCAAATATTTTTTAATATATTTATTGAAGTATATTGTATACAAAAATAATCTACTTATTCGAAATGTCCGCCTTTTGCCTCTACACATGCCTTTAGTCGCACTGGCCAATCGTCAATAGCTGCACGAACCTCGTCCATAGGAAAACTGGCCATAGCTCAAACCAAAGCAGTCTTAAGAGATCCAATGTTGGGGTAGCTTTTGTGACAAACCTTATTCTCTAAAACCGTCCACAATTTGTAATCCAATTGGTTCAAATCTGGACTGCCTGAGGGCCATTCTTCAGAGGAAATGAACGCTGGCAAATTGTTTCGAAGTCAGGCCTGGGACGTTTTAGCCTTATGGACCGGCGCAGAATCCTGCTGGAAAGTCCATGGCTGGTTTTGGAACAGAGAATTGTTAAGAGGCTTCACAACAGCTTCCAAAACGGTTTCTCGGCAAACTTTGGCCGATGTTTTGACTCTTTGTTCGCATAAATGCAGGCCAGTTACCCCATCGTAAAAGACACCCCACCAAACCATGACTGAAGCTGGGTGATGATCCTTTTCCACCCTTGGGTTCAGTTCAGATGCTTCCTTAGATGACCACGCATACAGACGGTAGAAATTTTTTCATCGGTGAACAAAATTTTTCTGTGCAAGCTATCAGCGTGCTTCACCAAAAGACGTTTGCATTTTTCAATCCTATTTTTTTTTAAAGCTGCAGTCAATAAATGTCCGCTACGTCGTTTTAAAGTCCCAAGTCTTTTTCAATGATTCGACTCATGGACTTTGGCGTAATATTCATCTCACGGGCCATGATTTTCTGTTTTCGGAGCGGATTTCTGTGAATTCTTGATTTAACGGCTTTGATGACATGCGGTGTTCGAACAAAACGTGGGCGACCCGACCCGGTGGCGGTGTTTTACATATCCAGTCTCCTCAAACAGTTTTATGCATCGGTAGACGAACATGCGGCCAATCCCTAGTGGCTGAAGCGTTTTGAAAATATCGCTTTTTCATTTCACACTTGAAAAGCGCTATTACAGCGATACGGTTGTCATTATCTGACCACTCCATGATGGAAGTTGAAACAATTTAAAAATCTCGTTACAGACTAACGCTATTGAGGTTAGCTTTCAAAACCCATATGACATTAACGGGTTATGTTCAGTTCTACTACTGAAATGGGTGTGTTCAATGTTGTAACATTATTTATGTCCCTACTAAGTATAGACCCCATACCAATATACGCCCTCAAGCCATGGATAGAGACCATCTTAAATGATGATTCAACAAAGGAAGATTGATCCTAAACATCAAAAAGTGCACAAACCGAAGTCACGGCAAATCTCCTAGAAAGTCTACAATGCTTCGTTATGGATTTACAAGATAAGCATGTAACATAGAATTCTGAAACCCACTGGTTTAGGAAGATTGAAGAACAAGGAAGTTCTAAGCATCACGCTGAGGTTGACAGATGTTATGTTCCCCTTCATCACACTGAGGCGTGGTTTGTAGAAAAACAATAAACGCTTAAGAAGCCAAAAAGTGCTTTAATGTGTTGGTTACGGACATCCATTAAATACTCACATATATAGAAAGATTTTACAAACAAATTGAAATAAATTACGGTACTCTATAAAAATGCACCCTTTAAGCATAGATGCATCAGCATTTACCTATGATCTTTGCCTGCGATTTTTGCCAGGGTTTTTGCCAGCTCCCTTACTCGTGTAGATAACTCGACCCCAAAACATGCCTCTCACCTGTACGTGATTCTGACGCAAAGTAAGGATGGTCACTTTGAATTCAGCTTCCGGCAGGTATGTCGGGAAATCCTCAATATTGTAATGAAATCCGGTCAGGGTATAGTTGAAATCCTGGACAAACGATATTAATAAAAACAAATTAAGATGAATTTTTTACACACAAATATTTGTATACCTTTAAGAGGGGGCACTTCGGAATGAGATTCACATACTTTTTGAAGACTCTCACAAACATGATCATTAATTTGTGCTTATGCGCCATATTCAGCAACTCACATCCGTTGAAAGTTAAATCAAATACCGTTATTCGCTGCATATTTTTGCGCCATGCATGCAAGATAAAACGGATATCGAAGTCCTCCTGAAGCTGGGTTGAAAGTTCTAAACGTCCATCGATTAAATACGGGTGGTCACTGTCATTTCTCAGCGAACACTGAAGGGCCCTGATATGCGAAGCATTATAAAAGCAGGTGCATTTGGTCACTTCCATCACATAATTTCGCTGGAACGAAGAGGGATTTCAACAGAAGTGATTACGATAATGCATTGCAATGTCTGTGTCAACAAGGAAAAACGTCGAAGGCAAAAACGAAGTTTGTCAGTCTTTTTGGGACTATATAATATAATAATGCCCTAAAATTATCGTTAATACGTTAGGTTATGCACAACTTGTCACCATTTTAGAGCTGCTTGCTTGCTGACCTGAATAGCTTTATAGGCTTTTCACACTAACAAAACTAGTAGTTTTGGAAATTTTGAGTTAATATTTACGTGCTGGAAAAGTTCGGTTTGTACATTGTGTATTTATTACACTCGTACCTCTCCGTTTGTATTTAAGACAATATAGCAGAAAATACACGTTAACGCTATGCAAATTTGGGCGGTATTCCTAAATGTCCTAAACATCTCCGATTTCAGATTTGTGCGTGCGTTTAGTTTGACTAATAGATTATTTTTAAGTCGATTCTAAAATCAAAGCTGATTAAAGCTAAAACTTATTTAATTGTTACATATATTTTCATGCTATTTTTTAATTGGGGTTTTAAACGTAGACGCTTAATTATGTTTATTTCAAACGAGTATATACATACACATTAATATATGAATAAATAAATAAATAAATAAGTATAGGATGTTTCAAACTGAAAGCAAGATTCGAAGTTGTTAACAATTGTGCGATGAAGTATAGTTAACCAAAAAAACAAAAAAAAACTTATTTGCTAGCTGAAAGGTGAGGCAGCTGATCAAATCTAAGTGCTTGAAATTAGTACGAAGGTTGCTATTTATATTTCGGGTCCGGCAATAAAAACACAATAGTTTATCATTGGAAATGGTTTTACGTATGTATTGTTTTTCAAAATATTCTCCTTTAAGATCAATTCACTTTTGCATGCGCACAAACCAATTTTCGAAGCACTTTTTCCACTCCGATTGAGAAACCTCCAAAACATGATTTTTGAACGCTTCAACAGCTGCTACGGGCGATGAAAAACGTTGACCCAGCATTTTTTTCTTGATGCTAGGAAATAAGAAGAAGTCATTGGGTGCCAAATCAGGGCTGTACGGTGGATGGCCCATCAATCCGACATCTTGAGTAGTCAAATAGCTCATCGTTTCAGCTGATGTGTGAGAGCTCGCCTTGTCGTGATGCAAAATGATCCGTCTTCTTTTATTATCTTTCCTCATTTGTTCGAATACAACAGATGGTTGTAAACCAGAATTGACCGTCTCACGTTCCACTAAAGGCACTGTGGCAACATGGTCAGTTAAACCGAAAAAATACGAAATCATTTGCTTCGATGTACTTCTTCCACCAACAACTTTTGTTTGATTTGGCTCGTCTTGAAAGAACCATACGGTCGATTGTAGTTTCGTTTCGGGTTCATATGCATAGATCCATGATTCGTCACCTGTGACAATGTTATACACTGCCTTTGAGCTACCGCAGTTATACTTATTCAACATCTCCATCAACAATCCATACGAGCCTTTTTTTAAGCATTCGTCAAATTATGTGGGTTCCAACGAGAACACATTTTTTTCCTGGCCAAATGAACATGCAGTATCTTATTGATGCATGCCATACTAATGCCCAAGGATGCCTCAATCTCACGGTATGTCACATGTCGGTCTGGCTTAATCAGTTCACGCACAGCATCGATGGTTTCTGGTAAAGTGGCCGAAGTGGGACGTCCTTTTCGAAATTCATCCTGGAGCGAATATCATCCGAGACTGAACTCTTGGTACCAGCGATTAACAGTGTTTTTTGACTCTTGTCTCGATAACCCACGCCGAAAATTGTTAAAAATCATGCACGAAAATGTTCACGGGATACTTCCATTTTTTGACTGAGATGAATTTTTCAACACACTGAAAAAAAAACAATTCGCCCTCAAATGACAAAAAGTTCTGAGTGAAGTTATGCTAAAAAATGTCAAAGTTTCCAATGGAAGTTCCACTTTGCATCTGGGAACACTGGTATTGTTCGAAATATAAATAGCAACCCACGTTTAGCCTATTTAGGTCATATATCGCCAATTAAGGTGTTTTATATTGAAGCCTGTATAGATTTTGGATGTGGAAATTTAATGGAGATTACTACTTTGTATACTCTCTACCTTAGGGTGTCGTTCCGTTTGTGACGGAATAACAAACCGTCTCACAGAGGGGCAAAATGGAGAATTATTAAAAAATAAAAAATTTGTTTCTTCGACAAGTTTAGATTATTTGATGTACAGATGAGTGAAGTGTGGCTTAAATCATTCCACCCTTGAGAGTACCAAGCCAACAAATGTGGCTCCCAAACAATCATACTGTCAGTTTCAAAGGATGTCAAATTTATTAAAAACTGGTAAATACTTATAAAAAAAAGAACTTTTGCTAATAAAAAAGCAACCAACGAGAAAACTAGCTTCAATACGAACTATGTTGGTCCTAGTCATATTCAAATTGATAACATAAGTCAAGATAACGCTTGGACATATGCACAAGCGGTAAGAGGTGAATCATCGGGAGAAAACAAATTGCTGAGCAAAATTGAAGCAATGCTTTCCAAGCAAATCGAACTCATTAACGCTTGTGTCCAAATTATGCAAGTAGATCTGATAATTGCAGAATGGAATGCTAATGGCATTTGAAACAATGTGTAGAGCTATTTCTTCGCGGCAATTTTATAGATATACTTCTTGTATCAGAAACACATTTCACCAGCAAATCGTATATTCGAATTAAGGATTATGACATCGTAACAGCAAACCATCCAGACGACAGTGCTCACGCCGGTGCTGCAGTTATAATTAAATCAAATATAAATTGCGAAGTGGCGAAATCTATAACTGAACCGTTTTGCAAGCTGCTGGTGTAAAAATTGCTTGTGATAATTCTACTGTGGCAGTTTACTCCATCTATTTTCCTCCTAGATTCAATGTCAAATGTAATGAGTATGACAATTTTTTCAACAAACTTGGGAACAAGTTTAATAAGGGAGGCGATTTTAATGCCAAGCACATATGATAGGGATCTCGGCTATCAAATCCAAAGGGAAAAGAAGTCTTTAAATGTATAACTCAAAATCATTTTAATGTTTTATTTACGGGTACTCCCACATACAGACCTACATATGTTAATAAAGTACCAGATCTTTTGGAATTTTTTGTTTATTCTGGCATATCACATTTGTAGTGTGCAAGGGTCAAAATATTTCAAAGAAGTTTAGGCCAGCCTTTCAGAACAACAGCACGCATTTACTCCAGCCTTATTGCTCGTCGGACGGGGGGGTTCTAGTTCCTAGGCTACCAGGTTCGACACTACACTCTGAAGTTGCGTGCTTTTCGACAAAAAAAAAAGAAGGTAAATGGAAGGAAGTACGGAAAAATAGAAAAAAAGGATAGAGGGATACCATATTCGGCGTATGCTGGAATGAGTCTCAAGCTGTACCTGAGGTGTTAAAGTACCAGCTGTTTTGCCCACCCAACCTGATCATAAAGTTGCGACAGCAACAAAAATCCAACAACATAACTTTTACTTTATGATCCCACATTTTGCCTAGCGAGCCATTATCGGATTGGAATCAAACAGGGTAAAATTTAAGGTCTACTCAGAATTCATTTTGAGTTTATTTAAAATGAAAAAAAAGAAAGATTCTCAACTAAAAACATTTGATCGAAATTGGTACAAACATAAATTAACCTGTACATGAACATGTAACTGCATATATATGAAGTCCATAAATAATATAAATATTTAAAATTCAATTAATTATATTTCAATATGGAAAAATGTTAGCATCAAGAAATAAAAATAAATTTAAGTTACTCATACGGGATAAAAAAATAAACTAAACGAAATAGACGGGAAATTAAAATCTGCTAAAATGACCGGAAATGGAAATAGAAAGGATTAAAATAGTTCCATACACTCTCAATGTCATGGCTGTATTTCGAAGTTTTAAAGAGAACATCGGTTCATACCAACACATGAAAAAGTTGAAGGAAAAGGAATTCAAGAAAAAATAATTTTTGGTCCAAATAATTCGTTAGAGAACATAAACGTTTTCCAATAAAAAAAATAATATTTGGCCCATAGGTTTATGGTTTAAATCAATTTAAAAGTTGTATAATTTTTATTATAATTATGTATACTTATACGTGTGTGCATTTCTTTTGCTTATCTCAACCGCATATATCAGCTGTTTGGGTCATTGGCCCTTTTTTTAGATAAATTAAAAAGTTTTGTCAAAACAGTGGAACCACTGTAAAGCGCTTGGAAACATTATATTGAAAAATTAAAAATTCTATCGTAAAAATGGGACAAAATATTTAAAAATGGGCGATAAATGACTTCTCTTCACCGAAGCAATAATAATTTACACGCAATCACTTTGATATTTAAATTTTTATTCACTCGAACTGCGACCATTTCAGAGAAAATATAATCGATAAGTAGGTCTCACTGTAGTGAGAACTTTATAAACAAAAGCTTTTCACAAAAGTGGTTTGTGCCCACACTAATCTAAGCCAAGCTTTCACCCATTATCTGTGGATTCTAAGAGAGAGCTTGTATTTTAAATTTGTTAAATAAGCTCTCCGCGTGATAATGAGTGAGAGGGCTCAGATTAACTAGCTTCTGAAATGATCACAGCCGCATAAATATGTTGGTGAGAGAGTCTACTTAGGGACGGAGAGCCATTAAGCTATTTATGGGTTATGATTCTATAGATCGGCTGCGCACAGAGAAGTGTTGGGATTTTCAATACTCTCTGCGCACATTGATCAAACAACCACCAAAAATGCAGTTCAAAAAATACAAAAACAAAACCACTTACTTGTATGTATGGAGTCCCTCGATGAAAGGCCTTTCAAACGATGTTGACTTGGAGTGGTAATGATGATGAGGGGAATGTAAAGGGGATCTTTGGTAGGCTAATAATTTGCCCTTGAAACAGCTACACACTTTTTAATTTAGTTGTAATATTTTTTTCTGATATTTAGTCTTTTTTTTTTTGTTTAAAAAAAAATACACACAGCGAGGAAAATAAATATGTATAAAACTTAAAACAAAATTAAAATAAAGTAGTTTTCCTCTTCCTTTTTTTTTACGAAAAAAAATGCTCTTTAAATTTCCATTTCCGATTTCACAAAAATTTGGGAATGTATACAACTAGCAATAGTAACAATTAAGAAAAATAATAATATCAAGAATTATCAAATTCTTAATTATTCTTTTTTTTTTGACTTTGCACTCTTTTCTTTAAAATTAAAGGTTGACAAATAAACTGCCAACGGGGTTTTGAAATTTGCACTTTACACAAAATAAAACACCGACGGGATCCGTTTTTTTTTTCTTAAAAGGAAAAGACGACGGACACTTTGCTTTTCGCGGAGATATTTGCATTGATCTCACTGTTGTCTTGGGCAGTAGAGTTGCTTGCGAGTTCCCCTCTGCAAATTACCAGCGCAAATAGCTGAATACGCGCTGGTTACTTTAGAGCATCCGTCGTGTGTTAACAAATACAGAATTTTCCTTTTTTTTATATTGGGATGAACAGATTAAGTTTGCGCTCGTGTCAGAGCCCACAGGCAGGAACGTGAGATGCGAGATCCAAGGGTTAGCGTTAGTCCAAGAAATTTGGATGACTTTGATGGCGATAAAAATCTAGTAAAGCAAATGGTTATAAACAAAAATCCCTCAAAGACTGTTTGCTTGTGATTTATAAAAGCGAAAAAACTTACTTTTCTTCAAATAAGGAAGCCACGGAAAGTTGTTGTTTATTGGCATGAAGTTAGTCAAATTAACTTAAGATTTGCTTCCGCCAGAAACGTCCTTATGGCTCGGCATTTGGATTAAAAAGACAGAAACGGCTGCAACTTATGTCTTATGAGACCTGGCTTTTGCAACAAAAATTGGAATCGGGTCGTCGCTTAAACAAACACAACGATCCTACTTCCAAAGCCAAAATGTCTTCCCAAATAAAAATGCATCGCTTCACTAACACCAACAAACGATCTCTCCACAAACTTACTTGTTGCCGCAAAACGCAAAGCTACAAGTTTCCGTCGCTTAACAAAAGAAAGTTTCAAAAAAAAACTCTTATATCGGCATTTGCCGCTAGCGGGATTCGAACTCGGATCTCGAGATCCAAAGTGTGGGACACATCCTGTGCGCTATTTCCGGTTTGCAAATCAATGAGCCCAACACTGTCAATGATCAGATCTCACGTACTGTGAGATACGAACAAAAGTAAGTGTTGGTAAACACAAAAAAAAACTAAACATCCAAATTACAAGAGGAACAACAATATTAGGAGATAAATGTAAAAATATCTACAAGCGCCACTACACATTCTATGCTACACATTATTGCGAGTGATGATCTAAGTTCTGACCACAGCTCGATTATTCTAAATTACAAGATCAGATATATCCATATAAACCAAAATGCAAGGCTAATTACACCTCTTACCAACATAAAATCATTCCAAAACTGGATTGAAAGTAAGCTAAACCTTAATGTACAGATAAAATCCTAGACGGCAAATAAATTGGATAACTTCACTGAGAATATCAGGGAATGTGTCACGTGTACGAAGGGGACCTGAGAAAAGGATTACAACACCTCAAAACATCGAAAGAGTTGGAGCAGCAGTACTGCAATCTCCGAAACGCTCTGATTGGAAGCAATCATTCATTTTCTCTTGACATTTCTTTGATTTTTTTTAACCTGGTTCCATTAATTAATTAATTGTCTAAGGCAAATGTTTCCTGGACGGCTTATCTCGTTAAGGGGTGATGTGAACTGGCCGACACGTTCACCAGACTTTTTTCCTTTGGGTTTACATGAAGTCGGAGGTGTATTCCAACCGTCCCAACAACTTGGAAGACCTGAAATTGACAGAATACCAGTCGACATGCTGTTTATAAAAACTTCAGAAAACGTATGCAACAGTGTGTGGATAGCAAAGGTCGACATTTGCCAGATACACTATTTAAAACCTTGGACTTTGAAAATGCCCTTACTGTTCAATATCATAAAAATATAAAATAAATTTTTCTAAGGTGCATAACTTATTTATTTCATTTCCAAATAAGCAAATTACCGCGCTCCGCCCTGTATTTATAATAAAGGAATTTTTCCACATAGTAAGTTACTCATATTAGTAAGAATTTAATGTATTTTTAAATAATTTACTTAATAAAAATCTCTATTGTTAAATAACAACTTAAAGCAATCTTTACAAACAATTTCGGGGATTATAGTATGGTTGTGCGTGAGTCATTCTATGGTTGTAAGGATCATACTATGGTTGTATGTTAAACAGACTATGGTTATAATGATCATAATGTGGTTGTGGAGATGAAAATATGGTTGAGTGTGAATAATATTATGATTGTGGGTATCATAGTATGGTTGTGTGTGTGAATAATTCTATTTTTGTGAGGACCATAATATTGTTGTGCGGATCATATTTTGATTGTGTGTCAACCATACTATTGTTGTGATAATAATAATTTGTTGTACCAAAACCATATAACCAACAATAGTATGATTCTCTTCGAATTCTCTTACCACAACCATACTTTTTTTCTACGTGTAGGTTCCTATGCAAAAACTTCGAGCGATGTAGTCCAACTTTTTTTTTGTTTGAGATTAATTTTGGACACTCTTGAACAAAATCTGATGTGCTATGAGGTTTTTAGCGCTACAGGTTCTTATTTCAAAAGAGACCTTTGTGCAGGAGCTTTTAAAAGCATGGTCCGATATTGTTCTATTGGCCAGAGTCATTCGAACGCATAATGCGAAATTTTATCAGGATTAGATGTTATATGTGGCTTCGAGAGCTAAAAGATCGATATAGATCATTTTCAAATGAGTTTATCCTTGGCCCTTACCAGAATACCTTACAGAACGTGCCAAGTTTTGTCACAATCAGTTCATATTTGCGACTTGTACGGACTGGCATCGCTCAATAGAACCCGATTTCGAATCGATCGGCAAAACACATGGGGTCTTCCTTAATTCCTTAAAGGTGTTGCAAACATCAGCACTAAGTCCATATACCCTGTACGACAGTGTGATGTAGGGTTTAGCCAGTAAAATAGTCTGTACTCGAGCAGGGCCCAATATATGGTACCCTACACTAGAAAATACGTTTTGCTTTTGTTAGGAACTTAACGTTACAAAGAGATGATATTATATGTGACTTCCAGAGTGAAAGCATAAGAAATCTGAAGGACCCTGAAACGGACGATATGGATGCCTAGAAAGAGGAAAATGCAATCTTAATATGAACTTGTTTAAGAAATGTTGCTTAAAGTAGTACTCGAGACGGACCTTGATGGCCTTAGGGGCTAAAAGGATAGGATCGAGTAAGAAGATACTGATATATTTCCAAATGATTCAGTTTCGTTTTGAAATTTTGTAAAGTACATACGACGATAAGCCATGGATAGAGGCTTCTGAAATGATCATTAGACAAAGAAAGATTGTTCCCAAACATTAAAAAGTGGACAAACCGAAGCCACGGCAAATCCAGAAAGTCTACAATGCTATTTTGAGGTTTTTGCTTTGTAGTGATCATTTGCGAATGTGAATTTACTCCACAAGCTAATAAGATCAGGTTTGTTGTTGTTTGTCATAGAGGGAAGGAAAAGTAAGTCAGCGTAGTTAAAGCAAACACATCAGCGTTTGGTAGACGCACGTTTCGCCGTTGGTGTGGGCGCCCTCCAACACCACTAATGCTTCGATTTTGATTTGCAAGTGTATCATGTAACATAGCATTTAGAAACCCACTGGTTTAGGAAGATTGAAGAACAAGAAAGTTCTAAACATTTTGCTGAGGTTGACAGATGTTGTATTCCCCTTTATTACACTTAATATATAAAAACAATAAACGCTTAAGAAGCCATAAAATGCTTTAGTGTGTTGGTACGAATATCCATTAAATACTCACATATATAGAAAGATTTTACAAACATTGAATTGAAATAAATTACGGTACTCTATAAAAATGCACCCTTTAAGCATAGATGCATCAGCATTTACTTATGATCTTTCCTTGAGATTTTTGCCAGCTCCATTATTCGCATTGATAACTTGACCCCAAAACATGGCTTTCACCTGTACGTGATTCTGACGCAAAGTAAGGATGGTCACTTTGAATTCAGCTTCCGGCAGGTATGTCGGGAAATCCTCAATATTGTAATGAAATCCGGTCAGGGTATAGTTGAAATCCTGGAAAAATCGATTTAAATAAAAACAAATTAAGATGGATTTTTTACACACAAATATTTGTATACCTTTAAGAGGGGGCACTTCGGTATGAGATTCACATACTTTTGGAAGACATTTACAAGCATCTTCATCATTTTGTGCCTATGCGCGGTATGCAGGAACTCACATCCGTTGAAAGTTAAATCAAATACCGTCATTCGCGGCATATTTTTGCGCCATGCATGCAAGATTATACGAATATCGAAGTCCTCCTGAAGCTGGGTTGAAAGTTCTAAACGTCCATCGATTAGATACGGGTGGTCACTGTCATTTCGCAGAGAACACTCAAGGGTCCTTATATGCGAAGTATTGTGATCGCAGTTGCACTTGCTCAATTCCATCACATAATTACGCTGGAACGGAGAGTGATTTCAACAGAAGTGATTACTATCGTATAATGCATTGCAATGTATGTATCAACAAGGAAAAATAACTTAAGGCAAACACGAAGTTTGTCAGACTTTTTGGGACTATATAATATAATGCCCTGATATAATCCTTAATACATAAGGCAAAGCACAACTCATCTCCATTTTATAGCTGCTTGTTGACATGAATAGCTTAATAGGCTTTTCACACTAACAAAACTAGTAGTTTTGGAAATTTTGAGTTAATATTTACGTGCTGGAAAGTTTAGGTTTGTACGTTCTGTAGTTATAATACTCATACTTAATGGTGCCAACTGTACCTGAGTGAAATGCAGTATATTTTGTATTAGAATCCCTAAAAATCAAGTAGAATGCAGTATCTACACACAAAAATGCAGTATAAAATGCAGTATATTTATTTGAGTGAAATTTAATGCTTTTGAAAAAGTGAAAATAACAAAAATTGAATTATTGCGATTCCGAATCATCATCATTGAACTGACATGGGACTATCATGAACTTGCTTTAGTTTTTTGAAATCATATTTGTCTTCTGAGGAGATTTTTCGCAGCAAATCTGGACGAGTTTTTAAAAATTTGAAGAAATCGATACAAGCCCAATCCATGTTACATTTGAGCTGCAAAAGAGCACCAAGAGAATTAACTTGGAGATTGAAAGATTCTTGTTTACAAATTTGTTTGGTCTTTTGCTTTTTCCAAAAACGTATACTTTTTTGCGAGATCATTATTGAAAACACACTTTCCACGTGCCTTTGGGACCATTTCAATCGATTAAAAACAAAAATAATCAAAAATAAAATCGTAGATTGAAAGAAATTGAACTTAATCATAAGCGACACGCGAGCGAATGAAATCTTTTTGTGACAGCTGTCAATGTGCCTCGTTAGTATTGAAAAGTGTTGAAAAGAGGTCCTAGTCGATGCAAAAAATCGGCGGCTGGGCAAAAAATGGTCGCCGGCGGCACTAAGCCGGCTTGAGCCGAAGATTTTTCTTACACAAATTTTATTGTTTTCTTTAATAATTCATTTACTCCAGAGTCTGAATCGGCTTGGACCTCTGCGCAGCACATACAAATAAACGAAAAAACTGCTTGAAAAATAAAATTCATGCAATCATCCGCAATTTTCGAAAATGCAGTATCGTTTTGCATGCAGTATCTTCGCAGTATCTTGAGCTCAAATCAAGTATAATACTTGAAAATCCAGTACAGTTGGTACCATTACTCATACTCGTACCTGTCCGTTTGTATTTATGACAATATAGCCAAAAATACACGTTAACGCTATGCAAATTGTCGCGGTATTCCTGAATGTCCCAAACATCTCAGATGCCAGAGTTGTGTGTGCGTTTAGTTTGACTAAAAGTTTATTTTAAGGTCGATTCTAAAATAATAGCAATTTAAAGCTAAAAGCAATTTAATTGATGCATTTATTTCGTGCTATTTTTTAATTGGGGTTTTAAACGTAGACGCTTTATTATGTTTATTTCAAACGAGTATATACATACATATTACTATATGAATAAATAAATAAATAAATAAATAAATAAATAAATAAATAAATAAGTATAGGATGTTTCAAACTGAACGCAAGAATCGAATTTGTGAACAATTTTGCGATGAAGTATAGTTAACCAAAAAACAAAGAGAAAACTTAATTGGACGCTAAAAGGCAAAGGTAATGGCGGCATCCAAAACACTCTGAGACCAAACATTGAAGAATATTTAAACTAAATGGTTGAAAGCAGTATAGGTCATCTATCGCTAATTTAGGCATTTTATTTTAAAGACGGCGATAACTGTTTTGATTTGGGATGTGGGAAATTAATGGATACTACTACTTTGTATACTCTCTTTGTAACAGAATGACAAACCGTCAGTGGGAAAAATGTGTACCCCCCCCCCCATGACAAACAACAACAAACTTGATCTTAATAGCTTGTGGAGTAATTCACTCTTTTTAAAAAAAAACAATAATTAAAAATAATCGTAACAAACAAAAAAAAACTAAAAGAAATGTTTACCTCTTGAACGATCTGACCATTTTCCATACCAACGGTTTTCGAACATCAGCTTATAAAGGCTGGTCCAACCATAATGGACGATTTTTATCGTGAGTCACAACTTAACGTCAAGTTTTTTGCTCAACTTAATTTGGCAATTTTTTTGTTTCAGTGTTTGACAAATTCAACCATGGAGAGGTACACAATTGGGCAGTTGAAGCCTTTTTCGAAAATCGGGAGAATTCAGCAAAACGGATCTGTAGGAAATGTAAAAAAAACTGTGCATGCTCGCCCATACCGTTATGCGGTAAACATTGAACAAGGATTAACCGGATCGGGACCTCTTGCATCTACATTTTAATAGGATCGGGACCTCTTGCATCTACATTTTAATATAAGACAATTTTTTTTACCAAATAACAAAGTGACATTAATATTCGTGGCGGCACACTGCTTTTATCGCCATTTCAGGGCGACCGACAAACAAAAAATATTGATGTTGTTCGCGATAGTGTGGAAGAAGTGTCTTAACCTTGACTCGTCGTCGTGGCCAACAATTGAACATCTCACAAACATCACTGATGCGAATTTGGATTAAGATTTGAATGAACACGCTTGCAAGGTTCAATTGACTCAAGAGCTGGAGCATGCTGACCATTTTAAGCGACGTCAATACGCCAAATGGTTGGTTGAACAGACAGAAGTGAATGGTGACTTTTCAAAGAAAATCAACATCAGCAGCGAGGCACACTTTCCCCTCAGTGGATTCGTTAACAAGCAGAATTGCCGCATTTGGGCAAATGAGATCCACAAGGTATTATTGAAAAGCCGATGCATCTACAAAGAGTGACTGTTTGAAGCGGTTTATGGGCTGGCGGTGTCGTCGGATCGTACTTTTTCGAAAATTAGGTCGGCAATGCAGTTACCGTGAATGGACTTCTTGTGGCCAGAAATTGAGGACCTGAACGATATGTGATTGCATAAGAGGATGGTTCCACTTGCTAGACAGCCAATGAAACAATGGCTCTTTTTCCGAGAAATTCAATGACCGTGTCATCTCACGTCGTGGTAATATTAATTGGCCGCCATGATCGATCATGTGATTTTACACAGTTGGACTTCTTTCTTCGGGGATATTTAAGAAACTGTGTACACCAATAAGCCAAGGACAATTCAAGAGATAATTCGGCACATTAACGACATAGAACCTCCATAATGTCTCAGGCATTGAAAACATGACCATCGGCTAGAGGTATGCCACCGGAGCCGTGTCTAGCATTTGGCCGATAATTTGTTTGACCCATAATTGCCATCCTTTTATCTTAATAACAAATATTAAGATAATTCTCTGAAAACTTTTTGATTTATTTACAATTAACATCGTGCGTTTTAGTTGGAACACCCTTTATTTCTGCAAAATTTCAGCCACCTAGCTTCAATCATACAGGCTGTAGTTTGCTTTGGCAGCTTAGACCTTGGCTTTGACGAAATCCACCTTGGAACGGTAATCAAATGGCCAAAGAACTGAAAATTTCCAAACTGAGCTCAAGGCAAAGCTTTACACCTTCCAAAAGGCACACAATCCTGCACCAAAACCTCTAAAAAAAAGTTAGAATATAAAGAGCAAAGGAGTTGTTACATCTGCACGAACGAACGAGAATTTCAACTCATTGTGTTCTCCTCTGATGAAACAAATTTTCCCATTGAGTAGTTTGTAAATTCTCAAAATTCTCGTGTTTACATACTGAACGCACAGTTGAAAATTTAACCCTACGAACGGCCACCCGTATTAATTTTCCAACTCAAGAAATGGTATAGGTAGCTATGACCACCGATGGACGCTGTCCAATCGTTTTCATCGCGCCCGCTATCAAAGTCGATGCGACTTATTTCGGAAACATTTTTCCGATGCTGCTCTAGAGCCGAAGGCACGCAAACATTTCGGACGTGGGCCATGGACGTTCCAACAAAAATCGGCACCCTCTTAAAAAGCTCGTGTCAACCAAGAATGGTTAAACCAACCTTGGTCCACACTTCAATTCGTCTACACAATGGGGTTTTAAATTCGCCAGATGCAAATCCGATGGACCATTCTATTTGGAGAGCAACGTATGCACTAAAATATGCTAGTATGGCTGGACTGATGAAAGCCATTGTACGAAAATTGGCGAAAATACCTCAAGATCACATGCGTGCACATGCAATTCGTTTTTAACCGTTTGAAGGCCATAGTCAAGGCAAAAGGTGGCCACATCGAGTTTAAGTAAATGGATTCCGAAATTTTGATTATTGCCACACAGTTTATAATTTTTATAAAACTACTCTAGAACACCTAGCATAATTAGAATTTCAATAGTTGGTATGCATAGTATTTTTAACGGACAACCAATCTGCTCTATACAAGTCAATTTTTATGAAATTGTTCTCATACGAATGGTCTGGTGCCAAAAACTGGATTGGAATATTCAGATCAATGACAATAACAACTCCTTATGGGACCAAAAACTAAATTACTTCTTCGATTTCAGAGTGACGGACCCAACCCTAGTGCAAAACAAACAGTTCATTTAATCAAGGTTGTTTGGGTACCAAAAAACACAATAAAATTTCGACACGAATAATCAAAAACATTGATCCTCCGATTCGAAAAATGTGATGCCTTGGTCTCAAGGTCCTTTCGGACATGAACCTATGGCTACTCAGAAAAGTGGAATTTCGTCATTAATCTAAACGCCATTTCCATTGGAAAGTTTGACACATTTTAGCATAAAATTACTCAGAACGTTTGACGTACGACCATCATTTGTGGTGTTTACAGTGACTTGAAAAAATCAATTTGACAAAAAAATGGAATTAACTCGTGATTTTCTTGAGATAATTTTTCACAACTTACGACGTGGATTATCACGACAAGAGTGCATCGATGAACTTAAACCATTGTATGGCGATGAAGCACAATCCTATAGCACTGTGAAAAACTGGTTTAATGAATTCAATCGTGGCCGACGCTTGCTCAAAGACGAAAATCGTGAAGGCCGTCCAAAACGGCCGTTGTGCCAGAGAACATTGATGCCGTGCGTGAACTGATAATGCAAGATCATCATGTGACATACCGTGAGATAGAGGCATCCTTGGTCATTTCTTCCAACAGCATACATTCGATATTGCACGAACACCTGGCCGTAAAAATGGTTTGTTCTCGTTGAATCCCGCACAATTTGACAATCGCTCAAAAAAGGCTCGTGTCGATTGGTGCAAAGAAATTTTAAAAAATACGATCGCGGTGCTTTAAAAGACGTTTATAAGATCGTCACTGGTGACGAATCATGGATCTATGCGTATGAGCCCGAATCAAAACAGCAATCGACCGTGTGAGTTTTCGAAGACGTGCCAAATCCACAATTTGTTTGAAGCCTTTGGAGGAATTTGAAAAACGAACAAGAGAAGACAAATTAGTGTGCACCATGACACATCGGCTCAAACCAGCGCCTTTTTGACCGGCCAAAACGTCGAATTGATGGGTCATCCGCCGTGCAGCCCTGACTTGGCACCCAATGATTTCTTTTTATTCCCGCACATCAAGAAAAAAATGCGTGGTCAACGATTTTTGTCGCCAGAAGATGCCGTGTAAGCGATCAAAAACCATGCTTTGGAGGTGTCTCAATCGCAGTGGAAAAAGTGCATCGACAATTGGAGCGCATGAAGAATATTTTGAAAAACAATAAAACCATTTTGCACATTTTCATTATTAGGCCAGAAATATATATAGTAGCCCTCGTAAATCTAAGCATTAATTTAGAATATTTAGTACAATTTGGGTCCGACTCTTAGAGGCCTCAGGGGCTCAAAAATTGGCCAGCTTTAACATAACATCATTAATCAATCCCACGAACGCCAGTTCTATGGACCGGATTGACCCGAAGAGCAACTCTTCGGCCAAGGGCTGTTACCCCGGCACATAGTTGCCGCTACAACAACAACATAACATCATTAATAGAGGCTTCGAAAATGATTATTCGACAAACGAAAATTTTTTTCAAACATCATAAAGTATATAAATAAAAGTCACGACAAAGTTAACCATTATTGAGCTACTTCTATCAATTTCGTCACGACAAATCTTCAAAGTCCACAATTCATAGATTTGGATTTACAAGCGGAGCTAGTAACAAAGAATTCAGAAGCCCAAGGTTTTATGAACCTTAAAGGCGAACAATTGGGTGACACAAAATCATTATGCTGAGTTTGGCGGAGTTTTACATACTCCTGGGCCACAGTGAGGTGCGGGTTATACAGAAACAATAAACGCTTAAAGAGCCTGAAATCGCTTTAATGTAACTCGTAAACGAGTATATATCGAGATTTTACAAACGAATTTATGTGATGTACAGGTCTCTTTAACGGCAAGCAATATTTCCAGGTGATGTAAAAGTCCACCCCTTCGGCATGGATCCATCAGCATTTACTGATGATTTCTTCTAAAGACTTTTGCCAACTCTCTTACTCGTATAGACAACTCGACCCCAAAACATGGACTTTGCATGTTCTTGATTCTGATACAAAACAATGATGGACACTTTGAATTCGGCTTCCGGCAGGTATGTCGGGAAATCCTGTATATTGTAATGAAGTCCCGTCAAGGTATAGTTGAAGTCCTTAAAATACGGTTTTAATAAAAACGAATTAAAATGGATTTTTTACACACTACTATATGCATACCTTTAAGAGGGGGCACTTCGGTATGACATTCAGATACTTTTTAAAGGCCTGCGCGAAAACTGTTATCATTTTGTGCCTATGCACGGTATGCAGGAAACTACATCCGCTTAAAGTTAAATCAAATACCGTTATTCGCGGCATATTTTTGCGCCAAATATGCAGTATTGTACGGACATTGAAGTCCTCCTGTAGCGCGTTAGCAAGTTCTAAACGCCCATCGATTAGATACTGATGGTCACTATCATTTCTCAGCGAACACTCAAGGGCTCTGATATGCGAAGAATTATGAAAGCAGCTGCATTTGGTCACTTCCAATACATAATTACGCTACAAAGAAGAGGGATTTCGAAAGAAGTGATTACTACGATTTATAATAATATATTCGCCATATAGAAAAAACGACTTAAGAGCTCTAAGGGAAAAACTACATTGTTTTGCTTAAGCTTCCGTTAGTAAGAGTTATGCCACAATTTGTTTATATAAGCCTATAATTTAGTTCGGAAATTATTACTAAAAATATAAGGTTGTTTTTAGGGCGTTTTTAATCCCGATTCCCGCGTTTTATGGGAAAACGATTTAAAAACAACTAGATTTAATCTGAAAAGTCTATTAACGAATACTTTTAGTAATAAATTTTAAACTCTATAATGGGCATATATAAAAAAAACTGTGGTATGAACCTCTATAGAGACTTCAGACTAATAAATCGAATAGTTGTTGTGCTTTTTTCTACTTATAAAAAGTCAGTCTGAATAGCTCTATTAACAATATTGAAAACTCCACATCTAACTATCTGGAATTTACACTTGTACATACTATATAACAATTAAAATTGCTCAGTAATACAACATTGTAATTATATTAAGATTTGAATAAAATGTACTTGCTGAACTGGACACAGGGGCCGAAAACCCTCAGCCTTCCACATCTAACGTTTATCCTTGAGAGGACAGGTATATCGCATTTGTTCAACAAAGGGTATTAACTCAAAAATTTCAACATTTTCAGTATAAGCTAACAATCTGTCCTACAACTGAACGTCAATGAACGATACAAATGATCCCTGTTTGTCGTTCTCTTACAAAAGAATTTAAATTATAAGTTGATAATCGAATGTTAAGTTAAGTTTGTACATCCTGTAGTTATTGTACCTGTCCGTTTGTATTGATTACAATATAGCCGAAAATACACGTTAACGCAATGCAAATCTTTGCGGTATTCCTGAATGTTCCAAACATTTTGGATTTTAGAATAGTGCGTGCGTTTAGTTTGACTAATTGTTTATTTTTAAGTCGATTGTAAAACAAAATCAATCTGAAGCTAAAAGCAATTTAATCAAAACACTTCATTTTATACTATTTTTTAATTGGTTTTCATATATGTATATAAGCTTTATTCTATTAATTTTTAATGAGTATATGTGTAGAGGGTGTCTTTAAATACGTGCAAGTTTTGAATTTATAAACAGTTGTGCCGTAAAGTATAGAAAACATAAAAATAAAGAGAAGACATTGTTAGCTCGCGGATAAGAGAAATGCAAAGTGGTCTCTGTCGGAAGACAAAAATAAAAAAACTGTAAAGTCCAAAAATTTGTCAAAATTTAACAACAACAAAACAATAGTTCTTTTTGTTTCGCTCCAAACGTCACATTTAAGAATAGCTTAAAAAGAGAGAACATGAAGTGTGTGCTGTTTATAATATAAGTGCTACTTAAAAATATAAAAAACAATATAATTCAATTCTGTATTGTACGAGGGTTGCTATATATATTTCCGGCCCAGGCAACACTTAGTGTTGCTCAGGCGCCATCTGACATTTCCATTGGAAAGTTTGACATTTTTTAGCATAAACGTACTCAGAACAATTTGACGTACGACCATCATTTGTGTAGTTTACAGTGGCTTGATATAGTCAATTTCACAAAAAAATGGAATTAACTCGTAAACATTTTCGTTCGATTATTTTTCACAACTTTCGACGAGGATTATCACGACAAGAGTGCATCGATGAACTTAAATCTTTGTATGGCGATGAAGCACCATCCTATAGCATTGTGAAAAACTGGTTTAAATGAATTCAATCGTGGCCGACGCTCGCTCAAAGACAAAGGTCGTGAAGTTCGTCCAAAAACGGCCGTTGTGCCAGAGTACATTGATGCCGTGCGTGAACTGATAATTCAAGATCGTCAAGTGACAAACCGTGAGATAGTGGCATCCTTGGGCATTCTTCCACCAGCATACATTCGATATTGCATGAACACCTGGCCGTAAAAAAGTTTGTTCTTGTTGGATGCCGCACAATTTGACAATCGCTCAAAAAAGGCTCGTGTCGATTGGTGCAAAGAAATTTTTGAAAATAACGATCGCGGTGCTTCAAAAGACTTTTATAAGATCGTCACAGGTGATGCATCATGGATCTATGCGTATGAGACCAAAACAAAACAGCAATCGACCGTTTGGGTCTTCGAAGACGAGCCAAATCCAACGAATGTTGTTCGTGGAAGAAGCACTTCGAAGCAATGGTCGCCTGTTTCTTCAGCAATACTGGTTATGTGACGACTGTTCCGCTTGAGCAACGTAGGAGGTCAATTCTGAGTGGTACACCACAATTTGTTTGCCTGAAGTCTGCGGAGAAATTCGAAAAACAAACAAGAGAAGACGAACGATTGTGCACCATGACAATGCGAGCTCTCACACATCGGCTCAAACTAGCGCCTTTTTAACCGGCCAAAACGTCGAATTGATGGGTCATCCGCCGTACCTGACCCTGACTTGGCACCCAATGTCTTCTTTTTATTCCCGTACATCAAGAAAAAATGCGTGGTCTACGATTTTTGTCGCCAAAAGATGCTTGCTGTTGAAGCGTGTAAAAACCATGTTTTGGAGGTGTCTAAATCGGAATGGAAAAAGTGATTCGACAATTGGTTTGAGAGCATGCAAAAGTGTATAAATCATACTGGAGAATACTTTGAAAAACAATAAAACAATTTTTGATGATAAATATTCGCCTTTTCATTTTTTGGCCACAAATATATATAGCAGCTCTCGTATTTAAGCATAATCCGAAGTTAAAGCTAGATTTTTATGAAAATGACATTTTTGCTAAAAACTTCGGAACAACGTTTGCAAATCGTAGTGAATGGGCCCAAGCTAACTTTTGGTTGAATGGGTACGTTAATAACCAAAATTGTCGCATTTGGAGTAATGAAAATCTAAACGCTATTGTTGAGCACAATTTGGGCCCGACTCTTATAGGGCTCAGGGGCTCAAAAATCGGACACCTTCAACGTTACATCATTAGTAAAATCATCGAAAATGATTATTCGACAAACTTAAATTGATCACAAACATCAAACAGAAGATTAATAAAAGTCACTACAAAGTTAACCATTAGAGAGCTACTTCAATCGATTTGGTCACCACCAATCTTCACAAAGTCTGCAATGCATCGTTTTGGATTTACAACATAAAATTGGATAACAAATAATTCAAAATACCAAGGTTATATGAACCAAAAAGTAAAAGGAGTTTCTTAAAGGCGAACGATTGAGTGACGAACACATTATGCTAAGGTTGGAGGATGTATACCCCTGGGCCACATGAGGTGTGGGTGTTATACAGAAACAATAAACGCTTAAGGAGTCTGAAAACGCTTTAATGTTTTAAATATTTTACGAATTTATGTGATATACAGTACTAACATCCTACAGAAAGCACTATTTCCAGGTGATGTAAAAATGCACCCCTTCGGCATGGATCCATCAGCATTTACTGATGATTTCTCCTAGAGACTTTTGCTAACTCCCCCAAAACATGGACTTTACATGTTCTGGATTTTGATACTAAACAATGATGGACACTTTGAATTCGGCTTCCGACAGGTATGTCGGGAAATCCTGTGTATTGTAATAAAGTCCCGTTAAGGTATAGTTGAAGTCCTGGAAAACGGTTTTATTAATTACTAATTAAGATGGATTTTTACACACAACTAGATACATACCTTTAAGAGGGGGGCATTTCGTCATGACATTTGAAGCTTTTTAAGGGCCAGCGCGAATACTTTTATCAGTTTGTGCCTATGCACGGTATTGGCGCATTTGGAGTAATGCAAATCCACAAGCCATTGCAGAGACGCCGTTACATCCTCAAAAAGTCACAGTTTGGTGTACTCTGTGGGCAGATGGAATCATTAGTCTGTATGTCTTCAAAAATGAAGCCGGGTATAAAGTTACAGTCAATGGGGAACGCTTTAGATTCATGATTAAAAAGTCTTTCGTGTCTGAATGAAAGATGTTGAAATGGAAGACTTTTGGTTCCAACAAGACGGCGCTACATACCAAAGAAACAATCAATTTATTGAAGGAAACTTTGATGAGCGCATTATCTAGTGGCGTGGCTTTCAAGATCGTGCGATTTAGCACCGCTGGACTATTTTTTGTGGGGCTATGTGAAGTCGGTTGTCTACGCAGATAAGCCCGATACGATTGAAGCGTTGGAAGACAATATTCGGGGCGTTATTGCTGACATACGGCCCTAAATGCTGCAAAAAGTAGTCGAAATTTTTTTAAAAAAAAAAACACCACACAGTTTTGTACAATAAGAAACTAAAAATACATGTATGGTATATCTCCACTAAAAATTTATACATACATAGTTTAACCAACTCCATTTAAAAAAGTGACTTTTAGTTCCAAAACAGACGTTTGCATTTTGTGATAGTCAATTTCTTATTTGAGTCCAAACCCTGAATGGAGTCTAAGATTTTTATTTTAAGAGCACAAGGTATTAGGTAATTTGTCGACAGATACTATTAGCACATTTTGTTTAGGCGAAATGAATATTCATAACAATAAAATTCCACTTACCGTATATGTCTGTAGATGACGCTTTATATTCGGGCCATATCCTCAACTAACGCTTCTTTCTATCATGATTTTAGAGGTTTTTTGATGTTTATGGACTTGCTCGCGTCAGATCTAACACTGTAAGGGCACCTCTTCGCACCACTTGTTGTCATACAATCTGGCTCCAGCTAAACATACTCACTGCAATATACGTTGTTGTTGTTTTTTTTAAGAAAATGCAGAATACTGCAAGTTTTACAATGTATTTTTGAACATGTATCACCAATTTCTTTCCACAACGGTTGCATACACTTGTAGCAAATTTTGTATAGGGTAATTTATCCGATATTTGAATCGTTTTGTCAAATTTGTGTAGAAATACTTGCAAATAAAAATTGCCTTCAATGCAGTGCTCCATTATTGCTGAACGTTTTTGTACTTACTAAATGACAGATCAGTGAAATGAGAGAGTAGGTGTTGACAAGTCGCGACAGTTGTTAGTTAATTCTTTTGTGATTTGGCAGAGTTGTCGTTTTGGGAGTTCTCATCAAAATTGAAGTTGTTTTTGTTTGGCAGATATCGCAAATTATTTGTAGTAGTCAATGTTAAGTCATCTGCGAATCTGCACTTGTACAGTGGTATGAAGTCGAAGGGTTCAATAGTTGATATTTTTTTTACGAAATCGACATACGAATACTTGGTATATTCTACATCGTAGGGTACAGAGTAGAAGCGTAGTCCGTCCATGTGTCTGTTGAAAGCCTATAGTGGTTTAAAAAATTAAGGTGTTTGCTTAATAAAATCAATGACGAGGAAATTATTATAGACTAGGAGGAGTGGCACCGCCCTTACAACCCTGAATTTAGAAAGATCATATGTCATCAGATGTTAAAGATAAAACGAAGATATTTGGAACATGATGTTGGCATGGAACAAAACAAATCCATGGTGGTGCCACGTCCCCTTTCGTATTTATAGTAAATGTATTTGACCTACCGTTAGATAATGTTTACAGAATTAAACAACGATAAGCCAATTTTAATTTATGCTATGTTATGTTAAAATTGGACCAAAGGGCGTGGCACCGCCCATCTAAATCTAACTTTGAACGGCCATATCTCGTGAACTAATAGCATTATGACGATAGTACAGGGTGGCCCGAACGAGACCTAGTGATGTTAAACACGTATAACTCTTGTAATAACGTGTTTTTTAAATGATTTATTTTTATATGTTAAAGCCTATTTTATGGAAATTTAACTTGACTATGTGTGAAATATGACATCAGACAAATAACCACCATTTTGCTCGATACAGGCATTGGCTCTTTTTACCGCATTTTGCATTACACGGCGTAATGTTTCTAGTTGCAAGCGCCTTATTTCGTCTCGAATATTCTGCTTGAGCTGTCCAAGTTTCTGTGGTTTCGCAGTTAAATCTGGTGAACGAGGAGGCCAAGGGAAATCTGAATTTTTTGAAATTATGTGTTCACCAAAAATTTCACGCAGCATGTGCATAGTTTGCCTAGAAGTATGCGCAGTGGCTCCATCTTGTTGAAACCAAAAATTAGGATGTTGCTCCACTATTGGCCGCAAAAAGTTGTCGATCATTGTTCTGTAAGAAGCCCCGGAGACCGTTTCTGGTTTCTGGCGTTTCATCAGTTGAGACAGATGGATCATTTGCAACACTCTGCTGTGCAGCTTCCACGTTCTCTTTAGTACGAATATTTCGATGAGCACCTCTTCCTGGACGGTCGGCAACTGAACCCAGTTCCTCAAAACGGCGAACTAAACTTGTAATCATTGAAGATGTGGGCGCTGATCTTACGTTAAAAAAACGGCGATGATTTCGCTGCGTCAGAACAATTGATCGTTGAGAAGAATAATAAAAATCGATAATTTTAATGCGTTGTTGTGGACTGTACGCATTCATTTTAAATTTCCAAGAGTTCAGTTATAATCTGCAAAAAGAAAAAATAAATTATGTTAAAAAATAAAAAAGTTATTTGTGTTTCACATCAGCTGGTCTTATTTGGGCCACCCTGTAGTTTGTATATGTATATGATTCGGTTAGGAAAGTAACATACTCCGAAAGAAAAGATGACGGTTCCACGCTCCCTTTACAACAATTTCATATTTTTCGGAATCCATTGCGGATGTTTATAAGCCTTGGCCCGGTCCGACTAAATCTGTCCATTTGCTTAGAATTGCAGTTTGTTCCAGTCAGCGTTACCCTTGTTCCACTAATATGGCAATATTGACATTTTTCTGCACTGATTCGTTTATGCTACTCTTTCATGGTGATACAAACTGTGCATCTTTTTTTTAAAAATTTGTGCTACTTTTGCATACCAATGACGGCTATTTATAACGGCCGTGTTCTCTTGGCAACTCGTTGAGGAGGTTTCTAATTCGATAACTGCACACCATTGTACAAAAATATACACATAATTTTGTTTTCAGAAAACTATATACAAACTTCGTTAAAACCCTAAAGTTATTCAAGTATTACATATAGCGAGTTTAAGTGAACTCGGTTATTACTCGATTATAGTATTTCTTGAATAACCTTTTTTCTACAAATTACAAATTTTCAAATCAAACGGTATATGATGCATAAGCCAATCAGTTTTTGTAACCCACTACTTACCCGTTTAATAAACGATTTCCAATCGAAGACGTCTATTGTTTACAAGTAACCACAAGCATATGTGACGCGCAAAATAGAAAGGGACCTAAGGGTAAAAAACCATTTTTGTTCAGGAGAGCCATTTTAAAGATTTAAATACATGTATCTTTGGTGTACCATCACTTTCATAAAACGCGCATATCTCTGGGAGGGAACACTTTTGGGTAATGGGATCGGTCTCATTCGATGCTCAGATATTGTCCACATCAAAAAAAGAAGAAAAAAAATGATAATTGATTTTTTTACCCTTAGGTCCCTTTCTCTATGCGCTGTCACATATGCTTCTAAGTTTATGGAACAAAAGTTATTCGAAATGGAATTTAAATGTAAAAATGTGATTGAGATTTGTTTTGCCGGAAAAACGAAACCAGCTGTTGTTCGTGAGCTAAATTATGTTATACTTATATACATATATATATACTTATATAATTGAACATTAAAAAAAAGCAACATAACATGAAGTTAACGTTGAAGCGGTAATCAAATGACCAACGAATTGAAAATATTCCAGCGAATTAACTGGACATATTCCAAAATGAGCTCAAGGCTAAGTCTTACAAGTTCCCCAAAGCGTTTCACCCTTCATTTCGTCCATACAATGGCCATTTTGGAAACCCAAGTGAGCACTAAAAATATGCCACTATAGATGCGCTAAAGAAAGCCATTGTACAGGAATCGGTCAAAATACCGCAAGATCATATGAAGGTCATAACAAATACAAAATGTGGCCACATCGAGCTAAAAAGTGTGTTCGCTAAAAAGTGTGTAGCGTAAGGTCAATTTTACTCTGGTAAAATTTGCAAGAAAAGTAAACAAACAGCTTCCAGTTAAAATTTGCAATGAAACAGCTGATTTTGTTTACTGTTTTCACTACATTTCGTTTTATTTTGAATTTTAAAGTGCGAAGATTTGTAAAAAAATGAGCAAAATAATATTGCAATTTTTACTTACCTATTTTGTTATAAATTTATTTTTACTCTTATTTGTTTACATAAAACGGCTGATTTCAAATATCTGTTCTATCTTGCAAATTTTTGTTGGCTAAAATTTCTCCAACCAAAATTTGCAAACTCTCTAACATCGAACAGTCAAAATTTTCTCTTTCTGGTTCTCGTTTACTGGACTTTTTGTGTAGACGAACACGATCCAGTAAAAATTTGCACAAATTTGCAAGTAAACGAACACACTTCGTTTACTTATGAAATTTTGATTATTTCCATGCATTTTGTAATTTGAAAAAAAAAATAACTTAAGGTAAATGGAATATGAAATTATGATTATTTCATGCTTTTTGTAATTTGAAACAAAAAATAACTTTACGTTATAAAGTAAAGTAAATTGAATATGAAATTTTGATTATTTCCATGCATTTTGTAATTTGAAACAAAAAATAACTTTTCCTTATAAAATTTAGCAGTTTGAATAGATAACACTTCAATCACCTAACCATGTATATTCTCCTGTGTTATGTTACAGAAAGTCGATCGCTATTTTTTACACATTATTTTTTATTTATTAAAAGGGTTTAAAACTACTTGTTTGACAAATTTCCAGTTTTATAGATTCAAAACGCCTTTGTTTAATATTTTCTGATAATATGGGTTGCGAACTGGTGTCATACGCTTCTCTTGCTATTCTCTCCATTAGATTTGCTCACCCTTTGTACGACACGACCCCAATACATGGATTTCGCATGTTCCTGATTCTGATACAAAAAAATAAGAGTTGATAGGAATTCGGCTTCGGGTAAATATGACGGAAAATCCTGTATATTGTAATGAAGTCCAGTCACAGTGTAGTTAAAATTCTGGAAAACAATTTAATTAAGTAGAATTTACATATAAGTATAGGCAGTTCAAAGAATGTATAGACACCTTCGAGAAGGGACACTTCGGTAGGACATTCATAGACTTTTTTAAGGCCTTCGCAAACAGGGTCAACACTTTGTGCCTGTGCACGACATCTAGAAACTCACAGCCGTTTAAGGTCAAATCATATACTGTTATTCGTGGCTTATTTTTGCGAAAAACGTGCAGGATTGCACGGGTGTAAAAGTCCTCCGTTGGTGTCGCTGAAAGTTCTACACGTGCATCGATAAGATACTGGTGGTCACTGTCGTTCCTCAGGGGACATTCGAAGGCCCTGATGATGGACGAATTGTGGCGGCAAATGGCTTTAGTGAATTCAAGCGCATAATAACGCTGCAAAATAAAGGGACTCCCACTTATTTCATAACTTTGATTTATTGACATACAAGTGACATGAAGTTATCATACCTGGCCATTCGTGTTTATTATAATCGATCCGAAAATGCAGATAAACGCAATTGCAGTATTTGTAGGAACTGTTAATGACCCAAACATTTTGCCTGCCAATGTTAAACGTGTATTCAGGTTGACTTAGTATTCAATTATTGTTGTTCCGTTGTACTTTGTTCGTTTTAAAACTTATGATTAATGACGAGTCTTCAGAAATCAAACTAATAGAAATAGTTTTTTTTATAATGAGATTATAATTATGATGAGGACTAAGTAGAACCCAGCAAAAAAAATGTAGTAAAAAAGCTGGAGTCGGACGTGGCCGACTATGAGAGATCCAACTTCACGTTGCTTTTTAAAGGATTCTGTGCCTCTGTCTGAATTTTAACACTAATCGGAGTTAATAAGTGTGTTCGTTTACTTGCAAATTTGTGAAATTTTTTACTGGATTGTGTTCGTTTACACAAAAAGTCCAGTAAATGAGAGCCAGAAAGAGAAAAATTTGACAGTTCGATGTTATAGAGTTTGCAAATTTTGGTTGGAGAAATTTTAGCCAACCAAAATTTGCAAGATAGAACAGATGTTTGAAATCAGCTGTTTTATGTAAACAAATAAATGTAAAAATAAATTTACAACAGAATTGGCAAGTAAAAATTGAAATATTATTGTATTTAATATATATGTTTATTACTGAAATTAGAAAGAAAAAAAGTTTTCTTTCTCTCATTTTTTTTATTACAAATCTTAACACTGTAAAATTCAAAATAAAATGAAATGCAAACAGAAAACAAAATCAGCTGTTTCAAATTTCAAATTTTTACTGGGAAAGTAAACGAACACACTTATAGAGTTCAAATTTACCACCACACCACACAGTATTTTTTTTCGAATGCAATTGTGTATCTTAAAGCACAAGTGGGTTTCTTGGTGTCTAATAACGCATATTTTGTTTATTGACTAAACCACTCAGCCAGAAATAAGCTTCAACGCTCAATATGATTTTCCGATGAAATTCTAGATTTTCGCGAAACTTTGCCAGAGCCACCAACTTAGAATTTCGATAGTAATTTTTAATGATTTCCAACCGTTGCTTGTAAGTGAACTTTACCATGATGAAATTGTCGACTGCCTTTAATTTGCGAAATCTCCCAATTTACTCTACCAAACAAAAAACTCCCAATTTTGATAAGAAAACCCTTAAAAAGCAACTGTGCCAACACATAAAAGGATTGACTTACAACTGTCGCGGTTTGTCAGCTATTTCTCTCTCTCTCTCATTTCACTGATCTGTCAATTAGTTTGTAATTAAACATTCAACAACTATGGAGCACTGCATTGGGGACAGTTTTCATTTACAAGTATTTCTACAGAAAATTGATTAAAGGTTTCTAATATCGGATAATAATAAACTTTATATGTTTTGTCACAGGTGTATAAGAAAATTCTAGAACGCAAAAGTTGTTTAAAAATACCCATTGTAAAACTTGCAATATTTTGCATTTTCTTAATGGAGGAAGATGTAGAGAAAACAAAAAAAACGAATGCTGCAGTAAATGTTCTTAGGTGGAGTTAAGTGAGCGACAACAATTGGTATCAAGAATTTTTGCAGAGTTGTCTTAGAAGTGTGAATGCTGCCTCGTTTTAATCCATAAACATCAAAAAAAATATTCCGGTATGTGGGGTTTTCATTGTTTTTATGAATATTACTTTCTACTAAACAAAATATGCCCATAGTTTCTATCTGGACAAATTACCTTAGAAACTTGGGACTATATACAGGGTTTTGACTAACAATTTGTTTGGATTTTAGTAAGAACTGACACACTGAATACAAAAATACTATTTTGGAATTGGTTAAACTAAGTATAAACTTGCAATGGAGTTTCTCAAATCAGACTCATTTATTTTATGTTTTTTTTTTTACTAGCGAAGCTTGGTCGAATAGACCTCAGTTGCAGAGGCAAAACAAAAACAACTGACTACGCTTATGCTCCGCAGGGGCATAAGCGGGTAAAGAATATGCTCACTTCGTCATGCATGTAACACATTGAAATACTTTTCGGAGACCCCATAAAGTATATATCTATAGGGTGATCCATCTAGAGGTATTTTTTCAGAACAAAAAAAATATAAAAATTCAAATCAAGTGTGGAATCTTAATTGGTAATTTAAAAGGACTTTTTTGGAAATTTTTTTAAAATAATTTCTTTCAAATGTTGGACACTGTATTATATAAATGAGCGTTCGGTGAGAAACGGGAAGATCCGCTGTTTTCTACCAAAATTGTGTTCAGTGTTGAGGCCCATTTCTGGCTCAGCGGCAAAGACAATAAACAAAATTTGGGCTGAAAAGCAACAAGAAGATGTTCAAGAGGTGCCATTATACCCAGATACCCAAATCACGGCTTGATGCGGTTTATAAGCTGGTGGAATCATCGGTGCAATTTTTTTTTAAAACTGATGATGGCTTTCGCGCCCTGATATCAATCTTTATGCTACCTGAAATTGAAGCCTGTAATTTTGACGGATGGTGCCACTTGCCATGCAGCTGCTCAAACAATGGATCTTCTGAGAAGTCATTTCGAAAATCAGCTAGTGATATCACACATTTAGACATTTTTCTTTGGGGTTGCGTAAAGTCAAGAGTCTATGCTGACAAACCAGCTACGATTCAGGTATTGGAAGCCACCATTATGCGTGTCACTGAAGCCATACCGGTAGAAATGCTCGAATGAGTCATCTAAAATTGGACCCTCTGAATGGAAACCCTGAGGCGTAGATGCGGTCAACATTTGAAGGAAACTATATTCAAAAAATAAATGCCATAAAATGTCCTTTTAAATTACCGATACAGATTCCACACTTGATTTGAAGTTTTATTTTTTTTTTGTTCTGAAAAAATACCTCTAGATGGATGACCCTATATTATGAATCGTCATAAAAATCTATGACCTAGCCATGTCCTTATACCTGCCAGTGCGAAGCAAACTACAAGTCCTATTTTTAAAGCTAGGTGGCTGAAATGTTGCAGAAATATGGGGTGATGCTTTGGAACGGTTGCTTGATCGGTCTAGAGGTAAACATTTTTCTCACAAAAAGACTGGGGAAGCTCTAGGAATAATCGCTATATTTGTAAAATTTTTGCGTGTTGTTTGCCTATTATCATACTTGAAACTTCAAACTTTACATAATATATACATTAGTGTGTGTATGTTAAAAATGGATATTTTGCCATCGATTTTTCGATAGGTTTTGGCATGAGGAAAAAAATGTTTCACTATGACATATCAAAAAAATCAATTTTGGGCGCTCAAAATTCAATTTTTTGACTTTTTCTTAACTTTTATTTATAAGTGTTTTTTAGTAGGTAATAAAAAAACAGAATCGAAATCATCAATGCCGATTTCTCATACTTACAAACCAAAAAGAGATTTAAGACCACAAGCGTTCGTCATTCAAAATTTCAGTATTCTAGAATAATTCATTTGACCCCTAGCGTGCATTCAGAGAAACACGGACGGACATGCTTAGTTCATCTATGCGTTTTACGAGATAATTTATTCATTTATTTGCAGGGTCTCCGATCAATATTTCGAGGTTTTGAAACCAGATTAATAAAACAAGTTAAAAAAGGTAAAGTCAGGCGTGTCCGACTATGAGATACTCTGCACCACTTTGCTATTAAGAGGATTAAGTTCCTCTGGAAATTGCGTTCATAACGTACCATGCAAAATTTCAGCGCAATCAGGTACAATTTGTTGTGGCTTCTACAGCTCCAGGACCTTAATCGAGAGGAACCTTTGTGTCAAAGCAATTCAAAAACATGGACCGAATTGTTCCAATTCCAACAGTGATATGTGTTGGCGACATGTAACGCTCCATGCAAAATTTGGTTGGAATTAGATGTAAAATGTGGTTTCTAAAGGTACAGATTCTTAAATCTGGATATACCTTTGTAGAGGAATATATGAACCTATATAGTCCAGTTTAATCGCTGTGAACTAATGGGCGCTCATAACGTACCGAGCAAAATTTGGGCGTGATCTAGTATTATTTGTAGCTTTTAGAGCTGCAGGACCTCAAATCGAGAGGGCCTTTGTGTGGAGCCTGTTCGGAATCATGAACAGATATGGTTCGACTTCATCATAGATATGTGTTGGTAACTTGTAATGCTCGGTGAGAAATTCGATCGATATCGGTTGTAATATGTGGCTTTTGGAGCTATGGGTTCTAAAATCTGGAAGTACCTTTGTATGTGCTCTAGTTTTCTTACAATTAATTTATGTTCACTCATAACGTATAATGCAAAATGCGTGTAAGGACCTTATCTCGGGAGGTATCTTTGTGTGAAAAGTATTTGAAAACTTCGACCGATACGGGCAAACTTCCTCAGAGATAGGTGTTGATCACTCGTAATACTCTGTGCGAAATTTGTTTAAAATCTGATTTAATATGTGCCTTTTAGAGCTGAAGGCTCTGAAATCGGAAAACCTATGTATGATATCAAAATATGGACCGATTTCAGTAGGGTGTGTCCTTGGCCCAAACTTAGAGAATGTACCAGGTTTCATCGACCTTGATACACTTTGAACTTTGATTACTGTACTTAAATTACACCGATAAATGGACAGACAGGCATCACTCAATAGAATCAGATAGTGATTCTGAGTCGAACTGTATACTTACCCTGTATTATGATGCAGTAGCCTTAGTCATAATACCCTGTATTATGATGCAGTAACCTTACTCATAATACCCTGTATTATGATGCAGTAGGCTTAGTCATAATACCCTGTATTATGATGCAGTAGCCTTAGTCATAATACCCTGTATTATGATGCAGTAGCCTTAGTCATAATACCCGGTATTATGACTTAGAAGTGTATAAAAACAAAATCCATGTAACAGAGGACTTCAGTAAAAGCATTTAATGCGAATTGCGTCAAGCTATTTGCATTAGTGATTAGTGTTCTATATTCCATGTTGTTTTACAGTATGAAAGATGTTTGCGAAATTATAAAGCCCTTGCTCAAGTCCATCGTATCTCAAAGCCGAAAAATGTCACCTGTTTATCGAATAGAAGATGCCTTGAATGTGGAAAACCAATCCATACTTGTGTGGCCATACCCCCTTCAAAAACGTCGGCTTACATCTTGCACCAACCTAAAACTAGGAATAGTCTTGAGGATTTACCTAATTAAACAGAACATGCAGGCTCCCATTAAATCTAAAACATATCGAGATCGCGAAAGATACACTATCTAAAGCTTGCAGATGCAGTAGCCTAAGGGAAAAGGAAGGATCCAGCCAGGTCTTCCAGGAAGCCTTCTTAGGGTGCTTAGAGGCATGCTTTATACATTCTACTCTAATTCAAATTAAAACAGGGTTAGATTGTGTTATTTTGGAACGGCTTATATATCTTCACTGTCAATGGTTCTGACGAGCATCTTCCTTGCTGCCTTCATAGAGAAGTGACATGAGAATATATATGGGATCATTTTTCATGTGCAATGGATGCCTTTCTGAATGCCTTATTTTGAAATCTATTAACGAAAGTGTATAGAATTTAAAAAGAGGCTTTCTAGAAGGACTCCTATGCAAAGTCCTTTTATATTTTCCCGTCTAACGACAAAGTTGTTGGCTCCTTTACAAACATACGCACCATAAAAATGCACATTAAAAAAGTAAAGCTACAAAACATATTTTAACACTCAATCCTTCAGAGTAAACTACCAACGAAATTCAGTTTGGACTCCCAGTCCAAAGAAAACGTATCAACTTTTTTCTTAAACTTTTTCAAGAAACAACCCGGGTAAAAACAGAGAACAACTTGTCAATTTATTCATTTGCATGCTAAATACCCGACCCCAGCTACAGCACTTAGTCGTTTTGTTTTTGTGTCGGCATTGACTAATCTCTGAAAGACGACATCACGCCAACCGAACTTAACTGCAGAAGTTTATCCTTTTCTTGTGTGCGCTGCATTTGATATCCGAGCAATAAAAACTACTAAGAAATTTGCCAGCTGTAGATGCAAAAGATAATATTTGCGCAAGAAAAAAACCCGTAGTAATTATTATTACTGTATAGAGAATAAATTCATACGAAAGATGCACAAAGTAAGTTGGCTTCCATGGTGACCCCATGGGTTTGAAAGTTCGTCAACAAACTAACCCGGTACTGATGGGCGTCGGAGAATAGAACTGAATTGTGAAAGTTGCATGAATGTGGTACGAAGTTACTTCTCGCAACAGTCTGTAAGGAAATAAACGGGAAACTTTACTAAAACCAGTAAATTGTGCACCACTAAATTCTTAAAGACAATAGTTGTTAGTCTTGCATATTGATTTTAACAGAAACATATTACTTACAATCAGAAAGTACCTACGCAAAATCGGAATTCAGTGTGAGGGGATTTTTATTGTGTTGGCTTTGTTCGGTGTTATGCTTTTCTGCCAGCAGTTCTCGTTAAATTTGAATATGACTGCTATAATTGGACTTGCACATTCGTTGCTTCAGGCCTGACAAAGATCGCGACTGTCTTTAGGATGGTATTATCGGGGAAGTGGAAGGATTTAGCTAGATCTTTTTTAACGCCTATTAAGGGAGCTCGAACGCAACAAGCTTCATACTATCATTAAAATTAACATTGCCTTACTTTTGAAGGCATAAACGAATCTGTATTGGATTTCAAAAAGACCTTCTAGAAGGTTGCTTATTAGAAGGCCTTCATATTTTCCCGTTGAGGTAGCACTGCAGGTAAAGATAGCATATATCTTTTGGTACGAACAATAAGACTCATAGAAAAAAGTTGCTTCAGACACTTCATTTAAAAACTAGCCACGCTTCCTTTTAGTAAGTGCAGAATTCAGCCATGCCTCTTTCAGGGCCTCCCACGTAAATCGCCCCCCATCGTTACGGTAAGAAGCCACGCCTCTTTCAGTTCCTCCCACGTTAATCGCCCCCCCCCATGGTAAATGTTAACAGCCATGTCTCTTTCAGTGCCTCCCACGCAAATCTCACGATGGACGTAACTGTAAAACTGTTATAACTGGAAACACACTAAGTCGACTGCGAAGCAAGTAATCTCGATTCAACTTCGAGTAAGAAATATAAGAAATTTGTAGCGGCGTGTTTCCACCTTGGAGACACCGGCACTTTATGAGGAAGAGAGTAATCTCTAAGTCATGTGAAAACTTCTCTATAAAATGCATATGTCCTTTTGCAGATGGTGGTAAACAGCAAGTCCCGGCCATTGAATTGAAAACCTAGCATCGACCCTTTTAGTACCTGTCACACAGACGCGTACACTTAAAGGATCTACACAGTTCGTGTTGGCTTAAATCAACACCAGCTTGCTGGAATGTAACAAGTCCAGCTATAGGTAATGCATGCACTTCAAGTTTTTCGAGGTGCAACTGTTACCCTAAAAGTTGTCAAGTACGGCATCCTATTGGTGAGATCATCTAAGATATTATGTTTTTAGCTCCAAATGTCAAGTTTTTATTCTTTCAACAAAACTCAACAACACCGCCATCCAACTTTTGCCCAGATAAAGGCTAAAGGGGAGATTCGCCCTTCTGCGCGATATCAACGCTGTCATTATACTGTAGTTTAGTTATTTGGGGGATATTCACAATGCATTGGCTGGTTGGTTGCCTGGCCAGTTATACGCCAAGCGAATAGTTACAAGTTTTTTTTCTTTCCTCACCCTCTCTGTGTTGTGTCCCTTTAGTTTTTGCCAGTTGGTTGGAGTTTGAAAACTAGTTTCTTTCGTAGTTTTGTTGCAAATGTTGAGGTTTTTGGTGTTTCTTCGGGGGGTTTTGTAAATATTTGGTGACAATGTCATTATTGTCTCTTTTTGGGATTTAATCCGATATTAATGAGACTTTTTGAACTTTTGGGATTGTGTGTTCATATAAGGGATAACAAAAAAATAAAACTGCACAACAAAAAAAACTAGAAAAAAAAATATTTGGAAAGTAAAGAAACTTTGGATGAATGGAAGCAGCAAGTGTTGACACTAAGTTCATCTGGATTACAAAAGAAAAGTGAATGTATATGTTTATAATAAAACTATTATGAATAGTTTATTTTTATTCAAAAAATACCATGATTCTATTCGGATATATTTGCATTTTAAGTTACGAGTATTAATTTCTTTCATCATTTTAAGATAAAGCTAAGTGAAATCGCGAAATGTCAATCATTTTAAGCTTGTTTAAAATACAATGGATAATTGTTTTTTTTTATTTATTGCAGGTTTATTTTGTTTCTGATAATTGTAAATGACCGCCAAACAGTAACCCATTTCAATATAAAATTGAGGAATGCTCAGTTTAAGTAAATTTAATACTTAATTGGCTGGTTTCGTATAAGCGCATTCCGCCAACCCAACTTTCTAAGATCCAAAAAGAACATCACAAAAGGCCTTAGGAGCTAGAATGGATTGGAAGCATAACATTGCTCTATCCCGACTTCAAGGTAGTCAATTGACTACGACGTGATGGCTTAAAAAAACATCGATTGTGACAAGGCTGGTTAGCCAAACATAGGCCAATGCTACCACTTCTCTAAAATATGCATTAAACTGTCGCTCTTCATATATGCATTGGCTTCTAGACGATCACGTGCATATTTTAAATCCCCAGATGTGGCAGTTTTTATTGCTGAGAATGCACTTCTCCAGAAAAGCTTTTCATTCGATTTCTTCTATAGATTATCCTTTTTGCGCTCTTCTAAGGACCAAACTAAGAAGCAATAAGGAAGCGATGGTCGTGAAATGCCAATTTCTCTGTCATTCGGACCTTTAAAGCGATTAAGGCAATGTATTTAGTCAAAATAAGCATCAGGCGACTTTTGACGAGCTGAGATTGACGGTCAGTCGATATTTAGAGACAGAGTCGCACATTTATGGACTACGGCAGCCACATTTTCGTCCGTGCGGTAAGACTTAATCGATAAATCGACTTTTGGTGGACAAAAATTGTTAAAGTCGACTTTCCGGTAGAATGTTAATCGTATAGACAGGCGACTTTAGGTGTTCTTTAACAAGAACTTAAAACTGCACTAAGCTTATAATTTTAATCGTTATCAAAAGACATAAATCTTTTTTATTTACTTCAGATATGTCAAAATAGTTTGTTTTAAAAATTTTGATTAATAGAAAAAAGTTATTGAAAAAAATTAAGCGATTGTGACAAGGCTGGTTAGCCAAACATAGGCCAATGATAGCACTGCTCTAAAATATGCATTTAACTGTCGCTCTTCATAGATGCATTGGCTTCTAGACGATCACGTGCATATTTTAAATCCCCAGATGTGGCAGTTTTGATTGCTGAGAATGCACTTCTCCAGAAAAGCTTTTCATTCGATTTCTTCTATAGATTATCCTTTTTGCGCTCTTCTAAGGACCAAACTAAGAAGCAATAAGGAAGCGATGGTCGTGAAATGCCAATTTCTCTGTCATTCGGACCTTTAAAGCGATTAAGGCAATGTATTTAGTCAAAATAAGCATCAGGCGACTTTTGACGAGCTGAGATTGACGGTCAGTCGATATTTAGAGACAGAGTCGCACATTTATGGACTACGGCAGCCACATTTTCGTCCGTGCGGTAAGACTTAATCGATAAATCGACTTTTGGTGGACAAAAATTGTTAAAGTCGACTTTCCGGTAGAATGTTAATCGTATAGACAGGCGACTTTAGGTGTTCTTTAACAAGAACTTAAAACTGCAATAAGCTTATAATTTTAATCGTTATCAAAAGACATAAATCTTTTTTATTTACTTCAGATATGTCAAAATAGTTTGTTTTAAAAATTTTGATTAATAGAAAAAAGTTATTGAAAAAAATTAAGCGGACTTCGTCGAAATTAAGTGGACTTTAGCGAACCCTTTTAGAGAAAAGTTTGAATAGCTTTTTTTTCAAACTATATTTTCAACACAAATTATTTTTAAAGCGTAATTCTCAGTTTTTTATAAATGGTTTGAAATTATTATGGGGACTTTTCGATTGGTTAATAAAACACGATTTTTATAATATGATCACTGCACAAAGATATAACGACTTTGTCGTTATTTGACATCAGTTGTGAGTTCGATTATAAAATTTCGTTTCCGTAACAACATGGAAAAATGGGAGGCGAACTGTTTTTCTATTTAAAGAAGCTGCTGCGAGACTACTTTTGATCCCTTTAAAAAAACATTTCGAAATCGCTCAAAGTGTATTTATTTATTTTCGGACTACGAATATAGGTAAAACTGATCATTCTATAATTCTAAAACTATGTAGCCTTGGATCCCTGCCTGCGGAATCAATCTTATGGAAATGAGTGCGAGCACGTCTTAATATGTTGATACTCAGGAATCCTAAAAATCTTTTCTAGACCGATAGTATTCGTTGGTAGAGCTTTTATATTATAATTTTAATAAAAAATATTAAAAAACAAAATAAATATATATAAAGGGTGATCCATTAAAACAAAAAAAATATAAAAATGCAAATCAAGTGTGGAATCTTAATTGGTAATTTGAAAGGACGTTTTATGGCATTTATTTTTTGAAAATAATTACCTTCAAATGTTGGCAACTGTATTATGGAAATGAGCGTTCCGTGAGAAACGGGAAGATCCGCTGTTTTCGACCAAAATTTTGTTCAGTGATGAGGACCATTTCTAGCTCAACGGCAAAGTCAATAAACAAAATTTCCGCATTTGGGCTGAAAAGCAACAAAAAGAGGTTCAAGAGGTGGGATTATACCCAGAGAAAACCACGGTTTGGTGCGGTTTATAAGCTGGTGGAATCATCGGTTCATATTTTTTCAAAAATTATGATGGCCGGAACGTAACCGTGAATGGTGCTCGCTATCGCTCCATGATATCGATCTTAATGCTATCTAAAATTGAAGCCCATAATCTTGACCACACTTGGTTTCAACAGGACAGTGCCACTTGCCATACAGCTGGATCTATTGAGCGGTCATTTCGAAAGCAGCTAATTTCACGTTTTGGACAGATGAGTTGGCCGCCTAGATCGAGTGATATTACACCTTTAGACATTTTTCTTTGGGGTTACGTCAAGTCCAAAGTCTATGCTGACAAACTAGCAATGAATTTGGAAGCCAACATTACGCATGTGGTTAAAGCCATACCGGTCGAAAGGCTCGAACGAGTCATCCAAAATTGGACACTCAGAATGGAAACCCTAAGGCGTCGTTGCGGCCAACATTTAAAGGAAATTATATTCAAAAAATATATGCCATAAAATGTCCTTTTAAATAAAATCTTTATTGGTTTAAGATTCCAAACTTGATTTGAATTTTTATATTTTTTTTGTTCTGAAAAAGTACTTCTAGATGGATCACCCTGTATATATTAATGATCAACTTATACTCGCTATCTGTTTCCATTTAGCTATATCCGCACAAATATAACCGTTTTTAATGAAACTTTGCACTTCCCGTAGGTTTGCGCCAAGGACAAACGTTTTTCAAATGGCGGTTCAAGCTAATGACAACCACACGCTACCAATCACAGATGATGGGGTTAAATGTTTACACCGACC
Source organism: Hydrotaea diabolus (assembly GCA_963513945.1). NCBI lineage: Eukaryota > Metazoa > Arthropoda > Insecta > Diptera > Muscidae > Hydrotaea > Hydrotaea diabolus. The sequence continues at coordinate 163,883,062 of OY740717.1, forward strand.
TAGGATAACGTCAAACCAGGGATAACCTGGCTCATGAGCAACAAAGCCGCAGGAGCCGATGGAATACCGGGACGGACGATCTGATATGTTGTATGAATCCGTTAGTTTGCAATATTTAAAAGACCGAACGCATTACAAATGAATTGAACTCATCGTACTATGCTTAAGTTAAACCATGGAAGCAGTTTGCGCCAACTACCGCGGAATAACTATAGGCTAAAAAAACTATCGACTGGCTTACCATGTCGATCGAATGGAAACAAACGATCCTGCCAGAAAGGCGTTAGACGATAACTTCCACCAAAAGCGCACTTGGAGAGACCAAGGAGAGGATGATGCGATGATCTTTCTGATGGGAAACTGGAGGAAGCTCGCTCGAGACCGAAGTACTTATAAGTAAATCATTTGTCAAGCAGGCCACGACCGACAAGTGGTTGTGGAGCCAGCCCAAGTAAGTAATATTGGTCCTTGTTATAATATATAAGTATTTAATAGTAAGATTATTTCAGAACATAAGCAAAATAAGCCAGTAACTGATCTGCTGTGAGCTCTAATTATTTTATGGTTTATCCTTTAGAGATTACTTTATAAAATCTGTATTTTGAGATAGACACTAAGTGTCCTCCATTCTCTGCCCCCAATCTGTTTCAAATTTGGTAAAGAATCATGCCTTAAGAATCGGGATCTAAAGTCTGCGAAAGCTGGGCAGAGGCAAAGGAAATGCTTTAACGATTCATCGTCCTCCCAGCACATCCTGCAGACACTGTTATCCACTTACCACTTCCTATATTTAGGGTGGGGCATTTAAAATTTGAATTGGCTGTAAAAAAAGTTCTGATCCTTTTTTAAATTTTCGGTTTTATTGGAAAGGTAGAAATTTGTCGATCAATAATGAAACACCATCCGATGCGTTTTTGCTTTGGCCAATGGGCTAAAAATTGTTTGGCAGGAGATGAAGAATTTTACCGAAAAATCGTGTTCTTAGATTAAGCTCATTTTCATCTCGGTGCTAAGTCAATAGGCAAAATTGATGCATATGGGGTTCACATCACTGTTTGGTGTGGATTTTGGGCTGGCGGCATTACTGGGCCATTTTTCTTCGAAAACGACACAAAGAGTCAATGCTGCTATCGTCAACGGCGAGCGCTAACGCGCAATGCTCAACATATTTTTGTTTTAATATTTTGCAGACTATTTTTGAAAATCGAATAATCAGCCGAAATTGTGATTTCAATTGGCCGCTTTCGAGCTGTGGTTGAGCCCTTCGGATTATTTTCAGTTAGGAGTTATTAAGAATTACGCAAATCATTTAGGGATAGTTGAAGCGTTGAAACATGAAATCGAAGTTGCCGTTGAAGTGATTCGACCCGAAACAATCCAAAATGTACTGAAAAATTGGGTTGATCAAATGAGGTAATGTAGAGACAGTTGTGGTTGTCACATGAATGATATTTTGTTTCATTATTAAATAAGAAAGTTCAACCTTTCCAATAAAACCAGAATTTTGAAAAAATTATCAGTATTTTTTTTCATTCAAGCTTAAAATGTTAAAGGCGGCTCAGTCACACTGAAGTCTGGTTTTTACGCTGTGTAATTTTCAACTTCCGGCAATATAAAAACCATTGAAATAAACGTCCAAATCCCGCAATAAATTTCAGTGGCTTTCAGACAGCTAGAAGTTAGAAAAACGTAGCATAACAAAAAAAAATTCAAAGTACCAGGGCCTTAAATCTCCCGCCCTGCAGAAGCGCCTGTGTTTCGTGTATAAATGTTCATTTTGATCAAATTTATCAATGTTCTAGACCAGACCTCCCCACATTCGCCCCCCCCCCCTCTTCTTCGTCTTCCCATCGGAACTGTACTCTATTACTACATGTTTTCCTATAACCGTAATGGTTTGGAGTCCTGCCGCTCTCTAGAAGACACATTTAAAATCCGATCTTGCTTAAACTAAGCTTACTACACTTATTACCTGCTGAAATTGAGACTTATCTGTAAATGTTACAAACCGACCTCATACAATGGCCTTCAGATTTAATGCCCTACGGCCTAGAAGTCACGTTTAAAATCCGAATAAGTTCAAATTGAACACAGCGTATGATGTCTGACCTATAAACATGTCTAGATATATGTGAAACCATGGGTTCATATTATGATATAGCCTCCATATTTTAGACCCTGCCTCTTATGAGGACCCGAAATTATTTCTATGATAAATTCCCTGCAGAATCGAGGTGGCGTCTATATAACACATTGGAGTAGGGTATTAAAATTAGCATCAATGTCCAGCTGTACTCGTATACTTTGTACTTATGTCTTAGTTAATTTTGAATACGCATCCCATTAATAAGGCAGGCAACTGGTTCTACAATTACCTTTCATCTTTTTTGGGAACAGTTTCTGAGCAGAGCCATAAACCTAAATAAAATTAAAAATTCTATTATATCAAGCATACATTAAGGCGCCACCAAAAAAACTAAGAATGGGATTAAGATATAATTTCCCTGCCTGCCAATTTGTAACAGAATATAAGTTCTCGTTCTGAAACGGACTTGATGTGATAGAATAATTTAAATGGCAGTAGGATATTATAATATTATTATATTAACTATTATATAAATGCGAATATTTATCATCAAAAATGGTTTTATTGTTTTTCAAATTATTCTCCAGCATGATTTATACACTCTTGCATGCTCTCAAACCAATTGTTGAAGCACTTTTTCCACTCCGATAGAGACACCTCCAAAACATGTTTTTTTAACGCTTCAACAGCATCTTCTGGTGACGAAAATACTTGACTACGCATTTTTTACTTGATGTGCGGGAATAAAAAGAAGTCATTGGGTGCCAAGTCAGGGCTGTACGGCGGATGACCCATCAATTTCACGTTTTGGCCGGTCAAAAAGGCGCTGGTTTGGGCCGATGTGTGAGAGCTCGCATTCTCATGGTGCACAATGTTTCGTCTTCTCTTGTTCGTTTTTCGAATTTCTCCGAGGACTTCAGGCAAACAAATTGTGGTGTACCACTCAGAATTGACCGTCCTACATTGCTCAATCGGAACAGTCGCCACATGACCAGTTTTGTCTAAGAAACAGGCGACCATTTGCTTCGAAGTGCTTCTTCCACGAACAACTTTCGTTGAATTAGGCTTGTCTTCGAAGACCCACACGGCCGATTGCTGTTTTGTTTCGGGCTGATACGCATAGATCCACGATTCGTCACCTGTGACGATCTTATAAACGTCTTTTGAAGCACCGATCGAGCGCTTTTTTGAGCGATTGTCAAATTGTGCCGGATCCAACGAGAACAAACCAGGTATTTATGCAATATCGAATGTATGCTGGTGGAAGAAATGCCCAAGGATGCCTCTATCTCACGGTATGTCACATGACGATCTTGCATTATCAGTTTACGCACGGCATCAATGATCTCTGGCACAACGGCCGTTTTTGGACGACCTTCACGACCTTCGTCTTTGAGCGAGCGTCGGCCACGATTGAATTCATTAAACCAGTTTTTCACAGTGCTATAGGATGGTGCTTCATCGCCATACAAAGATTTATGTTTATCGATGCACTCTTGTCGTGATAATCGTCGAAAGTTGTGACAAATGATCGCACGAAAATGTTCAGGAGTTATTTCCATTTTTTTGCCAAATTGATTTTTTCAATTCACTGTAAACAACACAAATGATGGTCGTAGGTCAAAACGTTCTGAGTACATTTATGCTAAAAAATGTCAAACTTTTAAATGGAAATGTTAGATGGCGCCAGGCAACACTTGGTTTTGCCTTAGCCAGAATTATATAGCAATGAATTCATAATGAATTCATTAAATTACAATTGGTGTCTTTCCGATTAATGTATTTTGAATTTCATAAATAATATTTTGAATTACGTATAATGGATTTCTAAATTTTTAATGAAATTTTCTAAATTAACATTGCAAATGCGATTCCTTATATTAGTTTTTAAACTCCCTCAAGGTTTAGACCTTTATAAAAAGAGTGGTACTGCATCTGTATCATAAAAATATCGTACAATGTCCTCCTAAAGCCACTGAATCTGTTCTACCTACCGCAAGCAACACAATAAAGATATGAAATAGAAAAAAATCCCCCACGAAAAGAGCAAACAAAATGGATTTGCAAGAGAGAAAAACGAAATAAAAAGAAAGTAATAGAAGGATATCAAAAGGTTAAACTTTTGCATATTTCATATGTTAACGCCAACATTGAAATTGCATACTCGCTTGCACAATCTCATCGCACACAAAAGCTGTCGACATTTTGATTTATAACTTTAAGGATAAACTGCTGCTGCTGCAGCAGCTAGTCCTGCTTTGCTCCAATGTTAGTTGAGGATTTAAGGATTGGTTTATATACGAGTACGCTAAATGTTTTTTTTATAGCAGAGTTGGTGCACATGATGCTGAGGCTGCGAAACGAAAATGCGTTTCTCTAGCGCAGGAGTATCGCTGCAAGTAGAATTTCTATAATAAGTGCTGGTAATAAAAAAGGGCGAAAGAAAGACAGTGAAGACCATAAACTACCCTCTATGCTCAAATATATATTGAGCTTATAGTCATTTATATTTTTCTTGAAACTGTCATATCATAGCCAACGGGCAAAAATAACTCACGTGAAAGGATCACCTATCATTTAATCAGACCTTCGAGTAGATAAGGATTTTCAGACTGGCAAAGATCTCGTTTTCTTCATATCAAAAACAAGAGCACCATTTCTTGGATTTTTGTGGGAAAACTACTAGTTTTTTCTTATTTGCTAAACAAAAGATGCAGATGCCAAATTGTGTGCTTCTACACTCGCAGTATAGCTTTGTGGTATCTAGGGCTCATGGTCCAAAGCGTTTAAGTCCTCTATTAGGAAGTCAATTACATTTTCTTTAGAAGTAAAAATGTTTTTTACGAGGGCTATTTCTGGCCTAACAATGAAAATGCGAATATTTATCATCAAAATGGTTTTATTGTTTTTCAAAGTATTCTCCAGCATGATTAATACACTTGAATGCGCTCAAACCAATTGTCAAAACCCTTTTTCCACTCCGATTGAGACTCCTCCAAAACATGGTTTTTGAACGTTTCAACAGCATCTTCTGGCGACGAAAATCGTTGACCACGCATTTTTTTCTTGATGTGCGGGAATAATAAGAAGTCATTGGGTTCCAAGTCAGGTCTGTGCTGCGAATGACCCATCGATTCGTCGTTTGGCCGGTCAAAAAGGCGCTGGTTTGAGCCGATGTGTAAGAGCTCGCATTGTCATGGTGCACAATGATTCTTCTTTTCTTGTTCGTTTTTCAAATTTTAAACAAATTGTGGTGTACCACTCAGAATTGACCGTCCTACGTTGCTCAAGCGCAACAGTCGCCTCATGACCAGTTTTGCCAAAGAAACAGGCGACCATTTTCTTCGAAGAGCTTCTTCAACGAACAAGTTTCGTTGGATTTGGCTCGTCTTCGAAGAACCCCACGGTCGAGTGCTGTTTTTTTTCGGGCTCATACGCACAGATCCATGATTCGTCACCTGTGGTGATCGTACTTTTTCAAAACTTCTTTGCACCAATCGACACGAACCTTTTTTTGAGCGATTTTCAAATTGTGCGGGATCCAACGAGAACAAACGTTTTTTACGGCCAGGTGTTCATGCAACATCGAATGTATGCTGGTGAAAGAAATGCCCAAGAATGCCTCTATCTCACGGTATGTCACATGACGATCTTGCATTATCATTTCACTCACGGCATCAATGTTCTCTGGCACAACGGCCGTTTTTGATCGACCTTCACGACCTTCGTCTTTGAGCGATCGTCGGAAACGATTGAATTCATTAAACCAGTTTTTCACAGTGCTATAGGATGGTGCTTTTCGCCATACAAAGATTTAAGTTCATCGATGCACATGTGATAATCCACGTCGAAAGTTGTGAAAAATGATTGCACGAAAATGTTCACGAGTTAATTCCATTTTTTTGCCAATCTCTGGGAGGGAACACTTTTGGGGCATGGGATCGGTCTCATTCGATGCTCAGATGTTGTCTACATCAAAAAAAAGTGAAAAGTTCATGAAAAGTTTTGTTCAGGAGAGCCATTTTAAAGATTAGGTCCCTTTCTATTTGCGCTTAGAATCGTCGACTTCACTTTCATAAAACGCGCATATCTCTGGGAGGGACTCAGAATTTCGGTAGTAATTTTTTAATGATTTCCAAACGTAGCCCGCAAGTGAATGATGATATAGAATTATTATGTCCCTATTCAAAAAACCCTTTAGAATTACCCTAAGATTTAAATTAGATAAAACTGCTAAGACAATACATACGATATTCTAATTAAAGATCTGAGAAAATTGAAATGAAAACTTAGTTGATTGTGAATGCCTCCTAAACTGTAGGAAATACTAATAAATATTTTGCCGAATTTTTTCTAGGTAGTTCGGAGTTAAGCTACACGACAACTTTTCTGGCAAGAGCTCTAGAAAATTGTCTAATGCACCTTATCTACAGATGTATGAAACATTATTGACCTACAAAAAACACAATAGCAGAAATTACAGATTTATTTTCAAAATATTTTTTTACCACTGTACAGCGCTAAACAATATTTTACTAGAGCTACAAATAACAGATAATAACTGCATATGTGACGTGCAAAATAGAAAGGGACCTAAGGGTAAAAACCAGTTTTGTTTAGGAAAGCCATTTTAAAGATTTAAATACGTGTATCTTTGGTGTAGAATCGTTCACTTCACTTTCATAAATCGCGCATAACTCTGGGAGGGAACACTTTTGGCGCATGGGATCGGTCTCATTCGATTCTCAGATGTTGTCCACATCAAAAAAAGTGAAAATTGATTTTTTTTACCCCTAGGTCCCTTTCTCTATGCGCTGTCACATATGCAGAATCAGAAGATCCCGAAAATATGATTTCCACTAAGAACAAAACTCGATGCGGAATACATCACAATGATAGAAAAAAATATCGCCAGGGTGGCTTTATAGAAAGTTTATTTTTCAAACCCACATTTGTGATTTAATATGAAAAAACTATCAAAATCTGTGTACCATTGTTCTTAATAAATAATATGCACTTAAATACTTTTTTAGGTTGGACCTAGATCAATTAAACATTAAGGAGATAGCTACGTGGCACCACAAAGATATATACAATTATATGGACTGGACAGTATCTCAGAGCTCCCTTAACTCCATCATATCACAAATCTAAAAAGAAGCGTCGGTTTAAATATTTTGCACTCAGCTTGTACACCACAATGCAAATTTGTTCGAATGCCATACCGGAAACTCAACCCAGAATACTACAAATGCTGCTGCTTGCCAACTTAAAGTGTTGCCATATCAACATGTTAAATTGCCGTTTCGCCACTTCGCGGTCCATATGCGTTGCCGGAAGTGTTCTTATTTGTTTGTATTTGTGTATGCAAAATTGAGCAGCTATTTAAGGCCCATAAGCTGCGCAAGAAGACGAATAAGTGGAATCAAACTACACCACCAATAAACATAGGCCAGTGCAAGGAAGAGCAGCATAGACTTCCATGTGCGCCATTGGCGAGCGTCTTTAAGTTGGCGGAAGCTGAGCAGCCAGACACTTTATTTCTGTGCAAATCTAATTTATTATAAAACGCAAACTATTTATAATAAGAAGGAGAAAGAAGTCTTCACATGCACATAGCCAAGAGAAAAAAAGCAGCGACAACATCCGCGGCTACCCAGGAGTGGGGTTAGTGGCAACCACTTGAACTTCAATCCATGGAGCAGTATGGGGAATCAACACATATGTATCGTCGCATAACTACAATATGCAGATATGTATGCAGACATGCACGTTTGAATGAGTCTGCATCCTTATCAAGGCAACGGAAAAAAATTCGTGTATTCCTGTTCAGTATTATTTTTTTGCTGCCACAGCCTGCTACTGAAGAGACACTTCACCGGATGAATTATGGGGCTTGGTTATGGAAAAATCATGTTTACTTTTTCTGAATGTTTACTGAGTTTTTTCGTTACGACGTTCAATCTATACACAATTGTGAAGTGATAAATAATGTTATTATCGGGATACTTTTTTTTGTTCCCAGAAAGCTGGTGTGCCTTTGGTGAGTGCACTGTGACGGAGTATTGGAATTTTTACTTAAGACATTTATAAATTTGAGCTATGTGCAAGGATCAATCTGGAAGATCTCGGGAATTTGCAAACTAGTTTAAAGTGCGATACATATTAGTATAAAGTATGCATTCTTTAAACCTGCTTACTTGAATAAATTCCACTGTTATATCTTTTAAACTTTCTTGTCGCAATAACGTAAATTCGCATATCTTCTTTTGGAATCGAGCTATTTAATTGTTTACGCTTTTCGCGTAAAGCCTGGTACTACGAGGGCTGCTATATATATTTCTGGCCTAATCATGAAAATGCGAATATTTATCATCAAAAATAGTTTTATTGTTTTTCAAAGTATTCTCCAGCATGATTTATACACATTTGCATGCGCTCAAACCAATTGTCGAAGCACTTTTGCCACTCCGATTGAGACACCTCCAAAACATGGTTTTTGCATCTTCTGGCGACGAAACTCGTTGACCACGCATTTTTTCTTGATGTGCGGGAATTAGAAGAAGTCATTGGGTGTCATTGACTTCAGGCAAACAAATTGTGGTGTACCACTCAGAATTGATCGTCCTACTTTGCTCAAGCGGAACAGTCGCCACATGACCAGTTTCGCCGAAGAAAAAGGCGACCATTTACTTCGAAGTGCTTCTTTCGCAAACAACTTACGTTGGATTTGGCTCGTCTTCGAAGACCCACACGGTCGATTGCTGTTTTGTTTCGGGCTCATACGCATATATCCATTATTCGTCACCTGTGACGATTTTTTAAACGTCTTTTGAAGCACCGCCATCGTATTTTTTCAAAATTTCTTTGCACTAATCGACACAAGCCTTTTTTGAGCGATTGTCAAATTGAGCGAGATCCAACGAGAACAACCCTTTTTTAGGGCCAGGTGTTCATGCAATATCGAATGTTTGCTAGTGGAAGAAATGTCCAGGGATGCCCCTATCTCACGGTGTGTCACACGACGATTTTGCATTATCAGTTCACGCACGCCATCAATGTTCTCTGGCACAACGGTCGTTTTTGGACGACATTCGAACGAGCGTCGGCCACGATTGAATTCATTAAACCAGTTTTTTACAGTGCTATAGGTTTGTGCTTTATCGTCATACAAAGATTTAAGTTCATCGATGCACTCTTGTCGTGATAATCCACGTCTAAAGTTGTGAAAAAAGATCGCACGAAAATGTTCACTAGTTAATTCCATTTTTTTGTCAAATTGATTTTTTCAAGTCGAACGTCAAAACGTTCTGAGTACGTTTATGCTAAAAAATGTCAAACTTACCAATGGAAATGTCAGATGGTGCCAGGCAATACTTCGTGTTGCCTAGGCCAGAAATATATATAGCAACCCTCGTATATCTTTTAAACTTTTTTGTGCGTGCTTTTCGCGTAAAGCCTGGTGCTATGTTGGTTCATGTGAAAAACATAAATTGCTTATTAATGCTTTCTATGCCACCATTTTTGTTGTAAAATAAAAGACATACATATTTTTTTATCCAGAAAAACAAAAAAAAATAATTGTGTACGGTATGCCAGAACTGCATAGAGCGGCTAGGGACACAGGATGCGAAATAGTCTACCGGCAGCCCGACCAATTGACCAACTGATATTAGTAAACAGCCGGACCTTTTTTCTTGTCAAACAAATATCAACATTCCAAGATGGTTATGATATGAATTCAGATCACTCTCCGATTTTTCTAACACTGTGACAATATCCCACACCAAGATCGTACTTAAAGGGCCAACTCTTTAGAGTAAAACTATTCGAACCTGGAAGAAATAAAAACTGGAGTTCCGCAAGGAAGTATCCTAGGTCCAATATTACATCTCCTATCACATATGATATACCTCAAACCACAAATTAAACCATTGCAACCTTTGAGGATGATACAGCAATTCTTACGGTTGCAGATACAGGGATACAAGCTAACAACTATCTTCAATACGCGGTCAACCTTATTTCTTGATGAAGTAAGATTGGCGGGTAAAACAAAATAACACAAAATCCGTCCATATCACCTTGACAAATAAATGTTTATAGAATTTGGTACATTTTTACATATAAGGCGATGATCTTAGTACCAGACTTTAGCTAATTATCCCGTTTTTTTTTCCAATTTTTACGGGAAATTAGATCAAAATGTGACGATGTCAAAAAATATTTATTAATTGTCAGGTGCGCTGACCTCAGGTCATTTTTTATAAATTAAATGTAAGAAATTCTATATAAATACTCTGTAAAGAAAAACATAACCTGTAAAAAAGACTTGAAATTGTAATACCAAAATTCTCTTGGAAAATAAATCATAGCTCACACTTTAGCTAAGAAGTAAGGTATAGGGTGGGCGGTTTAACATTTCAATTTAGAATCGGCTGAAAAAAGTAGTAACAATTTTTCAAAATTTCTGGTTTTATTGGAAAAGTTGAACTTTATTGGAAAAGTTGAACTTTAATAATGGAACACAATATCATTCATATGACTAGGTAGATCGGAAAAGGTACTACCGAGCCAATTGTGGTAGTCATATGAATGATATTGTGTTCCATGTTTTAAGTACATTTTAGCTTGTTTCGGATCGAATCATTTCAATGACAACTTCGATTTCATGATCAGTACTTTTTTTCAGGCGATTCGAATTTCAAATGTTAAATCGCTTATCCTGTATCTAACCTCATGTGCATATCTAATAAGCAAAGAAGAGCTTCTTACGAAATGGATAAAAACAAATTCCTTATAACTACTTTAAATGTAAGATTTTGGTGTCATAAAGTCCAAAATCCTTTGAAAGATCTTTCATTTCTTTTTGCTGGGATGTAACATCAAAACGTATATGTAGCCATTTTAATAAAATTCTTCCTTGGTCATATTTGCGACGTATACGAGGGCGACCGCAAAAGTAACTGGCCTAACATAAAAAGAGCCGTTTTTTTTATAAATTATTATTATTTATTTTTCAACATAATCTCCTTCCAACTCAATACTTCATCAAACGTTTTTCAAGTTTTTTAATTCCATCCGAAAAATACGATTTTTCAAGACCTTCAAAATATGCCTTAGTTTCAGCAATAACTTCGCTATTGGACGAAAGTTTTTTGCAATTTTTTTTAAATTTGGAAACAAGAAATAATCAGAAGGAGCTAAATTTGGACTATATGGTGGATGCGGAGCAATTTCAAATCGTAATTCGGCCAGTTTTTGTTCGAGTTAAAAATGCAGTGTGTGAAGGAGCATTATCTTGATGAAAAAAAACTTTTTTTCTAAATGCGGTCGTGTTATCTTGATTTCTTCACTCAACCGATCCAATAATGCAAAATAATATTCACTATTTATAGTTTTTCCTTTCTCAAGATAATCAATAAATATTATACCCCTTGCATCCCAAAATACTGTGGCCATTACTTTTCCTGCTGACTTAACAGTTTCGCCTTCTTGGGACCTCTTTTACCAGCTTCTATCCATTGTTTTGACTGTTCTTTGCATTCTGGGATGTAGTGATGGATCCATGTTTCATCAACAGTTATGAATCGGCGCAAGAACTCTATTGGATTACGCTTATAAATCGCTAAAAGTTCCTCGGAATTGGTCCAACGGACGATTTTTTGGGGCAAAGTCAATAAACGCGGCATCCATCTTGCGGATAGCTTTTTCATGTCGAGTTCATCATGTAAAATACTTCAAACTTGTTTTTCGTGTATTTTAACAATATCAGCTAGTTCTCTGAGCTTCATTCGTCTATCTTTAGTCACTTCATTAAATATTTTTCTAATGTTTTCAATAGTAGTAGCAGTTTTCGGTCTTCCAGAGCGTTGTTCATCTTCCGTACTTGAACGACCCATTTTAAATTGTTGAAACCAGGATTTCACGGTGGAGTATGATGGTGCATTATCACCATGAACAGAATGCAATTCATCTTTGATTAATTGTGGCGTATAACCTTTCATATAAAAGTGTTTAATTACTGCACGAAACTCTTTATTTTCCATTTTTCAAAAATTATAAAACTTGTTTACTTCAATCACCTGTAACAAAGAAAATAATCATTAAATATTTCGGAAATTTTGACAGATGGCTTATGAAAGATTGCTTTTAAAAAAACAAAAAACAAAAGTTGCTAGTAAAACAGAAAATGTGCCAGGCCAGTTAGTTTTGCGGTCGCCCTCGTAAAAGACTGCTTTTAAAAAACAAAGAAAAAGTTGCTAGTAAAACAGAAAATGCGCCAGTCCAGTTAGTTTTGCGGTCGCCCTTGTACTTTGATTATCACCATTGGGCGACAGACGAAAGGACATACGATACGTTGCTTAATGGCGTTAAGACATAATTTTAAATCGATCGGAATAATAACCATAGGGTCTAACTACTTTCCTTTTATGTATTACATTTGTCCTCGAACCATCGATCGTTGACCAGAGAGATTAATAAAATTTACCCTAAACAAAATGACGGTCTTTAGCTGATGCTGATAAAAGAGCTTAATTGGTATTCATATTTCATTGAGTATTTAAAAATGGATAATTGAAATAAACACACAACAGTTTAGGGTTGCGGGAATAATTGACTAGTGCAAATATTTAACTTAAATGGCACATGGATTTTATTGAAGATTTTATTAGAATAAAATGAAGTACATTGTCGTGATATGAGTTGTCTGTCATAATGTACGAGTTCACATTTAAAGAAATTACAACATATGCCTTGCCCGTGTCGATGATAACATTTACCTAGTTTATACGCCATTAAATATTCTATCAATTAAACTTTAAACTAAATACACTTTCATTTAATAATAAACTTTTTTTTCAATAATTTTTCAACTTCCTACCAAAACCAACACAAATCTAACTGTTATGCCTCTCACAAACAAACTACATTAAACACAAACAAGTTCAACTAAAAACATATGTTCGAGTCAAGTCTGCCAATATAAAAATACGCTAATGGAATGCACGTAGACCAAGAAATTTCAAAATTGCACCCTTTATTAGAGCACGCCTCGTATAAGACAAATTTCGTAATTGATATGAAATATTTCCCGATTTGCAAAAACGTAATTTTTGCAGTGTCACAGTTTGTTTCCCTTTCGAAACCTAAATTTATCGTCCACTTATGTATAGGGTGATCCATCTAGAGGTATTTTTCAGAACAAACAAAATATAAAAATTCATATCAAGTGTGGGATCTTTATTGGTAATTTGAAATGATAGGTTGACACTACGACATAAAATTGAAAATCTTACCACACCCCGTTTAGGTTAGAGTATTGTTCAAGTCGGATCAACCGATGACAATATTTTAATCGCTTTTATTCATATTTTGTTGTTGTTCTTGAGTGCATAGCCACAGTCGCAGCTAAAGTTTAAACAGTAGTAATTTCAAGCCAATTTCGACCAGGACTAACGTTTAAAATGATCGGAAAGTCAATTGAAATTGTTAACGTTTTCTTCTCCCTGGCGTATATATCTGGGTTCGCTGTAGTAAATATGGAGGTCCAGGTATGTTTTACTTTTTTGAATCTTTTTAATCACTCTGTTGTAAAAAAAGAGCAAGAGACGATTGCTAACGCTATTTATGGTACATAAGTGATATTATGTAGAAGTCCCACTAACTTAAGTCCCTATAATTAATTTACTTTAAAATGTATACCAGTTTAAGCGGCTCACTGTAGTCAAGAAACAAATTTCATCGGCCAAAAGTCTATAACTTTTGATCTAGTATACGTTTTTGTGCTCTGTAAAATAGATGATGGTTGCCAAGGTCTTTTGCCATTCAAAAACGCGTAATCGGTAGCATTTATGAAGTCATCTCGAAGTTGACTAATTTTCTTTGTTTGTGACTCGAAAGCTAAACACAATTTTTATTTTGTTTTCTTGGGGCATAGCACCGCAAAGGACTCCGATTGGGATATAATTTATCATTAAGAAAATGGAAATTTGCTCTTATTTTCTAGATTTAAAAGTACTAGGGCTGCTATATATAAGTATATTTCTGGCCTGATTTATACACTTTTGCATGCCCTCAAACCAATTGTCGAAGCACTTTTTCGACTCCGATTGAGACACCTCCAAAACATGGTTTTTGAACGCTCCAACAGCATCTTCTGGCGACGAAAATCGTTGACCACGCATTTTTTCTTGATGTGCGGGAATAAAAAGAAGTCATTGGGTGCCAAGTCAGGGCTGTACGGCGAATGACCCATCGATGTGTGAGAGCTCGCTTTGTCATGATGCACAATGATTCGTCTTCTCTTGTTCGTTTTTCGAATTTCTCCGAAACAAACTGTGGTGTACCACTCAGAATTGACCGTCCTACGTTGCTCAAGCGGAACAGTCGCCACATGACATGAAAAATATATTACTCCGTACAAGGGCCCGAAACACTAGAAGAATTTGTTAACCTACCAATTCATGTATCGTAAGATAACGTCAGTAAAAATCTGAAGCATTCTAAGAAAAAATATCTTTGTAGGCTTCAAACCGCAAAAAGTGTGTCAAAATCGTAGGTTTCCCTGCATTCTTAAGTTCATAGTAGGCCAGACTTTCATATAAGAGTTGTCATTAAGACAAATCTTGCCAAATGCTAGTCACACTTTAATAAAAAATTGAGTTTTTATAAAAATTGTAATAATTTAAAATAGTCCTTATACTTGTACATTTGTGTTCTTAAAAATGACAATTTTTGTATACTTTTGCAACATTCTCTTCAACTTTTTATCCGTTATATAGACTTAATTTATTTCCTTTACTTTTTTACAGCGCAACTATTTGATACAAATGACAGAAATACAGTGCAATTACAACTCATCGCACATCCGGTCCCTTGAGTGTTCTATGCGCAACGACAGTAGCAATAAAAATGTTCTGGATGTCCGTATGGAACTGGCAACAACTGTCGAGGACTTCAATATACGAACGTTGCTGCATTTTAAGCGCCCGAACATGCAACGCATGACAATATTAGATCTGACCCTAAACGGCTGTCAGTTCCTGAGTTGCCTTCAGAAACACACCATTTTGCGAATCGTGGTAAACACCTTGAAACGGGTCATGAATATCATGCCAGAGTGTCCAATTCGAAAGGTATTCAAGTGTCTTTTAATTGATGCGATTTTAATTTTATTTTTATTAGGATTTTAATTATACCATAGCCGGATACTACTTAAACGAGCTGGATTTCCCCACTTACTTGCCGGAATGCCAATTTGTATCCACAAATTATTTTTTATATCACAATAAACTGGTTGCAGTATTAACGGTTTGGGGTCATGTGGAAAAACGAGATCTCAAACAAACAAAAAAGACGTTAATACAATTTTGAATGAATTGTTCGACGAGTTATAAATTGTTTCGACGAATTCGTCTATGTCTTCTTCAATGACATAAGAAGGAAAATGGTACGTAAAGTGTAAGTCATGTTAATAAATATTATCGTTATTTATAATTATTAATTATATATGCTTTTATGATCCAATAAAATATTTATACTACGTGTAATGAACGAGATAAGGAGGGTGTTAATTCCGATCCGGATTACTACACCATTTCCAATTGAAATTAAGAAAATAGAAATTGGAATTAAGAAACGCGAGTTGAAATTGAGAAAATAAAAATTGAAATTGGGAAATGCAAACTGAAATAGAGAAAAAACATTGAAATTGGGAACCGTAAATTCAAAATGAAAAAAACCAAACTGAGAAAATACAAAATGAAATTGAGCAAACACCAATAACACTGTGGAACAAATTCAGGCTAGCAAAAGTTAGGACGATTCTGAGAGTGAGGGGTGAAAATATAGGCTAAATTAGAAGACCCGTATCGCGGCGTTTGTTTATATTCTTCAAAACCAACACTGAACAATATTGATACATAAAAAATGAGATGTAAATTAATATTAAGCTGAAAAACGTGGTTTTCTTTTCGAATAAAAATTTATTAAAGAAACTGAGAAGAATATTATAGATCAAACAGAAAGCAAAAAAGACATAGTTTTGTGGAAAATATTTTCAAAATGCATGAAAAAAAATAATTTTTCTAACATTTTGCTTTAAAAGCACCACAAAAATTTTCTTAATCAATTTTTTAAAAAAATTGAATTGTTGGACAGGTCTCTAGCAATAATTTGGCTTTTACAGATTGATAAAATATCAATTAGTCGACGAGTTATAGCCAAAAAACCATATAAACAATATGCTAAAAATCGGCATTTGACTGCAAAGTTTAAAGATCGATTAAAAAAAAATCGAACTAACATAAACAAACGCCGCCATACGAGTCTTCTAATGAGCCTATATTTTCACCCCTTACTCTCAGAATCGACCTAACTTTTGCTAGCCTGAATTAGTTCCACAGTGTTATCCTACCCAATCTTTAGCACTCTGTGCTATACGTATCGTACATGATGACCCTCGACTTATATTCACAAAAATGTTATCTGAAGAAGAAGTTCCATTAATAGAGGAGCATCCTGTTGGAACTTAATTTCTGGCCGAAAGAAGTTTGTTATCATCTCTCAATAGCTGAAGAAGAAATTCCATTTAAAGAGAAGCATCCTATAGGAACCACATATCGTCTAGATCCATATCCTTAATTTCTGGCAACACAAAGTCCGATATTATCGTGCGATAGCGAACACCATTTACGGTAACTGCTTGGCCGACCTCATTTTTGAAGAAGTACGGCCGATGACTCCGTCTGCCCATAAACCTAAACAAACAGTCCCACTTTGCATCGGATTCTCATTTGCCCAAATGAGGCAATTCTGTTTTTTAATCTACAGAGGTGAAAGTGTGTGTCTCGTCGCTGAAGATGATTTTCTTGGTAAAGTCCCCATAAACTTCTGTCTGTTCAACTAACCATTCGGCGTATTGACGACCCTTGAAATGGTCAGTAGGCTTCAACTCTTGACTCGAATGAACCTTGTAAGCGTGTAAATTCAAATCTTTATTTAAAATTCGCATCAGTGATGTTCGAGAAATGTTCAATTATTGGCACGACGACAAGTCTAGTTTGACGAATCTTCTGCTACGCTATCCCGAACAACATCAATGTTCTTCGCCGAACTATGTGGGCAAACATGCACAGGTGTTTTCACATTTCCGACAGACCCGCTTTGCTGACTTGTGGACACATCGATAATGCTGACCATAAATATTCCGAAGTACAAGGAATGTATTTTACTCTGAACGCCCATTTTTGTAAAAGCTTCAATGATCTTAACGCGCTGTTCAATTGTGTACCTCTTCATGGTAGAATTTGTCGAACACTGAAACAAAAAAGGTCAAATTATGTTGGGCAAATAGACTTGGCATTATGGTATGACTTACAATTAACATCGTGCGTTAGAGGGTTTTCCTATAGGGACATAACAATTTCGCATCTTTATGTCAACGCATCTTTAAACACTTTTAATAATCTTTCAATGTCAAAACGTTAGTCGAAGTCAATATTTCGTCACGGTAAAGTTTACTTACGTGCTACGTTTGGAAATCATTAAAAATTACTACCCAAATTCTGAGTCGGTGGCTCTGGCAACGTTTCTCCAGAATTTCTTTGAAATATCATCTTTAGCGATGAAGCTCATTCCTGGCTGAGTGGTTTTGTCAATAAACAAAATATGCGTTATTGGACAGCAACAAACCTACATGTGCTTCAAGGAACACAATTGCATCACAAAAAATTACTGGGTGGTGTGGTTTTCATGCCGGAGGTGTGATTGGACCGTACAACCCTGATTTGGCACCCATTGACTTCATCTTATTCCATAGCGTCAGGAAAAAAATGCGTGGTTTAACGTTTTTCATCGCCCGAAGCAGCTGTTGAAGCATTCAAAAATCATGTTTTGGAGGTGTCTTAGTCGGAGTGGAAAAAGTGCGCCAAAAATTGATTTGTGCACATGCAAAAGTGTATTATTAAGCTTTAAAAAGAATGTTTAAAAAAAAAACAATAAAACCATTTCCAATAAAAAATTATTGTATTTTTATAGCCGGACCCGAAATATTAATAGCAACCCTCGTATATCCAATAATCTATAAAAATAATTAATACATGTACGAATGCAATCATCCTAATTAATTAGGTTTACCAATACTTTGTCTCCGATACTGATCAATCTAGAGGTATTTTTTTTTAAATAAAAAAATTCAAATCAAGCGTGGAATCTTTATTGTTCATTCGAAAGGACAATTTATTATATTTATTTTTTTTAAAAAATTACCCTCAAATGTTGGCCGCAACTACACCTTAGGGTGTTCATTCCGAGGGTCCTATTTTGGATGACTCTTTCGAGCATTTCGACCTGTATGATGTTAATGACACGCGTAACGTTGGCTTCGAAAACCTGAATCTTAGCTAGACTTTACGTAGCCCCAAAGAAAAAAGTCTAATGGTGT
Organism: Hydrotaea diabolus; assembly: GCA_963513945.1. Taxonomy (NCBI): domain Eukaryota; kingdom Metazoa; phylum Arthropoda; class Insecta; order Diptera; family Muscidae; genus Hydrotaea; species Hydrotaea diabolus. The sequence goes on from OY740717.1 coordinate 163,901,595, forward strand.
GATATCACACGATCTAGGCAGCCAACTCACCAGTCCAAAACGTGAAATTTGCTGCTCTTCGAAATGACCTCTCAAAAGATCCATTGTTTGAGCAGATGTATGGCAAGTGGCACCGTCCTGTTGAAACCAAATGTCGTCAAGATTACGGGCTTCAATTTCAGATAGCAAAAAATCCAATATTTTGGCGCGATAGCGAGCTGTGGCAACAAATCTGTTCTCTGTGTGTAAATAAAATCGAGTACATTTTTACTCAAAGAAAAAATCATACTCATGACATGGGTCGTATCGGCCCATGTTTTCTTTCCATATGGCTCCCCACTGTTAAAGTCAACTTAAGTCAAATATTAAATTAGATCTGAGTGAAATAACCTACTAAAGCAATGAGACTGACTGCATGGATGATGTTGGGAAGATTTATCGTCATTTCATAATCAGCCTTATTACGGTTGTCGAAGACGTAGTCGAATGTCGATTTTTTTGGAAAACGGTACTACGGTTGTCGAAAATGCACAATCTGTTACAATTTTCGTAACACGGAAGACGAAAACGACTGTCAAAGTTGGCTAAAACAGTCGATCAATTTTTTCCATACGACTAGAGACGTCGCCGCATTCAATTGACAACAATTGTTAGCCGTTGGTTTCATCCGCTAACACGCCGTTAACTAATTTGAAATTTAACACATTTTTTTGACATTTTATATTCGACAATAAATAAATATAACAAAATTGTATAAAATAAATTATTTATCTATTTTCAACATTGGGTAAATTTGCGGTATTTTACCAAAAAACTTTTATTTGATGTCGACCGCTGATATAAAGTTTATGTCGCCGTCACTTGTTTTGTGTCAGTTGTCGCCGTAAAAATGAACAAGCAGGTGTCGTTTTCTGAATATATTCACATTTGTTTACAAAGATGAGCTGCAAAATGTAAGTATTTGTTTTTTGTGAGAAAATTCATTTAATTAATTATTTATTTATTCCAGGAATAAAATAACCACGCAACAACAGTTTTCAAAAATGGTGGAATTGTTGGAGGCAAATCAAAATCTTGCGCGTGCGTACCACAGCGGCCTACATAAAGTAAATACCAAGGAGGAATGGGCGAAAATTGCCATTGAATTAAATTCCATTGGGCCTCCCATGCGCCAAGGTACGGAATGGATGAAGGTGTGGGCAGACTTCAAATGTAATTTGAAAAAGAAGCTGCTGCACAACAAGGCAGAATGCCGTGCAACGGGAGGAGGGCCACACAAACAGTTTGTACTGACGCCAGTGGAGGAAGCAGCCTCAAGTTTGCTGCAGCTAGACTCCATAGTAAATCCGGAGGGAGTCGAATTTGGAGTCTCAAATACTCCACTTAAGTCCAGCTATTGCCGTATGGACACCACAAATGAAAATATTTTTTTTTATTATATTTATTTTATTTTATCTTGAGAAAATTTCAATGTTGCCTTTGGCGGACAATTATGTAAAAAGTAAACATTGTTTTGACAGTATAGCACATCTTTTACTTTTCAATCTATTACAAAATCACAAGAGTCGAAAAAGTTACGTAATACCAAAAATAATCGAAATCGACAACGACTTCGACTGCTCTCGATTTTCGTCTTCGACAACCGTAATAAGGCTGAATGTCAACTATACTCCACATAGATTTCGACCAACCCACTGAAAGCATAGCCAAGTTTTGTGACTTCATTTTTAAAATTCTATTGTCAATTACTCACCTTTTTCTAAAACCTCAAAAATTCAGTTCAAAAGATAAATTCCAAATACAATTTTTTTTTATTGTACACTCCCATTTATTTAGTTATTTATAGGTAGTATGTACGTATGTATGTATGTATGTATGTATTTGTAAAATGTTTCATATGTAAATACAATTTTAATATTTTATTTTCCAATTTATTTATATATGTTATGCATGCAGGAATTGTTCTGCTTTCGGGTTTTTTTTACGTACAACACATATTCAAATAATTTTGCTAATTAGAAACATTTGATGAAATGTCCAGATATGAATTTTTATTTTCTATTCATTCATACAAGCATACATATGGTCTGCATGTTTGATTTGACTAAAACAAAACCAAATAAAAACTATAAAGAATAAAATGAAATATAATTTTTCACTTCTGTTTGGTTTTAATGAAATTTAAGTACATGTTTTTAGATTTTTGTGTTGTGGCTTTTTTTTGTTTTCAGTTTGTGTGTGTGTGATTTGATTTTAAGAAAATAAAATTGTTCACTTAACAAACTAAACTACAACAAAATATTGAAATATTTTGTTTATAGATAAATAGATGTACATTCATATACGCACAGCAGGTTCGTGTATGACTGACTGTATGGTAGATTTATAAATTAATTTTTTTTAACAAAGAATGTTTTCTGCTCAACCATTTTTTTCTATTTTACCATTGAACAAAGAAATAATAGTTATTATTTGCTTAATTTAATTCACTAGTAAATAATTACTGCTAAAACAAAAACAAGAAGAGAAGAAGAACAAAAAGAAAACAATATATATATATACGAAAGATATTACAATTATGTTGTTGTATTCAGCAAATAACATTAAATGATATGAAATGATTAATGTTTTTTAATTTTCTTTTAGAGAAAAATACTTATTTTTGAAATAGTTAACATGTGTGTGTGTGTATTAGATTTCTAATCCATTTATAAGGGAAACAATCTTGAAATTTTTTGTTTATTAAAGATAATGTTGAAATCTTAGGTTTGAATATGCAGACTTTTTTTTCCTTTGCAACTATTATTTGAAAATGTTCATTCAAAAAGTTTCCATTTAACTTTTTTTTTTTTAATTTATGACTACGTTTCACTAAATTTTGACTTTCATACAACTCACGCCATTTTTAGTCGAATCTAGTTATACAAATTCTGTTCTTTAAATACAAATTCTGTTTTTTAAATACAAGTTCTGTTTTATAAATACAAATTCTGTTTTTTAAATATTGAAAAAACAGAATTTGTAAATATTTAAAAAACAAAATTTGTAGAACTAGATTTTGAAGGCAATAGTCTAGACAGTTTAAAGACGACCACGTGAGATGGCTATCTAAATCGTCCGCAAGTTTTTTCTGGAATATTTAACACATACTCATATATATAAGTTTGTATGTACACGAGGGATCCCTGTAAAGAGCTTAAAAATTTTTTCCCTAAAACGACTGAAGTTGGCATTAGTAAGAATCGTTTTGTATTAAGGGGTCAGCGCGAAAATTCCGCATTTCACAAGGACTAGTTGAAAAAGATTCTCCAAGCAAAAGTAGTTTCAAACTTTTAGAATGCTTAACACATAGTTAAGATGTATAGAAATGCGCTTCAAAGAACTTTAGTTCAAAAAATTTATTAAATATTTTCTTGCAATAAAATAAAAATTAAAAAACGGATTAAAAATAAAAAAAAAACATTAAAAATAAAAAAAAAACATTAAAAATAAAAAAAAACATTAAAAATAAAAAAAAACATTAAAAATAAAAAAAAACATTAAAAATAAAAAAAAACATTAAAAATAAAAAACATTAAAAATAAAAAAAAAATAATTTAAAAAAAAATTATTGAAAAGACATAAAAAATCCAAAAAATAAATAATTAAAAATGCTTTATTGTTTTTTTAAACCGAAAGAGGTATTTTTCCAATTATTTGTAAAACCACATGACCGGATTACTAAATAGAATTTACGAATATCCGCTGAATATGACTAAATAAATCAGACTAAATATATAATTGAAAATGAAAACTCTTTCAAAAAAATGCTATTAGCCTTGTCTTTAAAAAATATAAATAAACACTACTAGCACGCTGACACATGAAGATTAAAAAAATATGTTTTTCTTGAACTTAAATTTTTTTTACAAAAAACAAAATTACTTTAAAGTTAAAAATATCATAAAAAAAATTTAATTGGATTTAAAAAAATATATAAATAGATTTTTTGACTAAAAATGCAACTAAAAGTTTCAAAATTAATAAAAAAAAATTACCTAAAGCCTGTCTTAAAAAAATATAGCAACATGAGGCTATACAGATTAAAAAAATATGTTTTTCTTGAATTTACAATTTATTTTTAACAAAACACAACATTTTTTTTAAATTTGAAAATAACATTAAAAGTTCTTCTCGTTACATTTAAAAAAAAATATAAATATATTTTTTGACAAAAACAAATTAACAAAACTCTAAAACTTTAAAATTAATGAAAAATTGATGTGAAAAATAAAATTAGTAAATGAAATTTTTTTTGATAAATACTTTTCTATGAAAAAACTAAAAAAAAAATCAAAAATATGCAAAAAAAATGCTAATGGCCGTGTACTTTTGACAACTCGCTTAGGAGATCGATAACGCAATAACTTTACATCTTTGCACAAGAATAGAGAAATGATTTTATTTACAGAAAACTAAAGCCAATTTGCGTTAAACCCCTTCCGTTTTAAATAGTTAAATTAACCGGTTTATAATGCAATAAGTTCTTGTATATAAATACATTTTAAAAAATGTCCCGTAAAGTTTTATTGTTATCGCCTTAGCGACCACTTACTCGCTTAATAAGCGAGTAACAATAAAACACGCCTATTGTCTTTTTTAAACTACTCCTGTTGATTTTTAAACATTTTTTTTTTTTAAAATTTACTCAAAATGTTAGATTTTTATTGCAAATATCAACTTCATGGGTCCAAAAACAAATGAGAGACTAAAAAAGAAAAGTACGACTTTATAAGGTAAATGGAAAAATTTTTATGGCATTGTTTTTATTATAAGAAAATTAAATTTAAACAAGTGAAAACGTTGTTAACCTCGGCCAGTTCAAACCTTAAATGCCCTCTACCGTATCTTAGCTACAAAAGCGAAAAAATTGTTTTGTTTTGGGTTCATTTTTGTCCATGTCTCCGTCCCTAATCTCAGTCAAAACTACTTTTTGTTTGGATTCATAGCTAAATTAGATTTAAGTACCCATAATTTTTACATTGACTTTTGATTGGCCGCTTTTAAAGAAAAAGAATTGAAAAAGAAGAATTATAACTTTATTTTGTTCTAAAATAGATAAAAAATAAAAATATATACCTATTGCATTTTTAGGGTTTATAAAATTTTTTATTTAAAAAAAACACTAATACACAATTCAAAAACAAATGAAATAATAAAATAGATTTAAGTACCTATATGTTTACATTGACTTTTGATCGACCGTTTTTAAAGTGAAAATTATTGAAAAGGAAAAATAAAAATATATTTCCATCAATTAAATGTTTTAACTAAAAAAAATTGAGAAACAAATGAAATGCTACTACTATTGCGTTTTTTGAATTGTAAATTAAATTTTTAGTATTGTAAAAAAGACGACAGCAATATTATTTTATTTGTTTCAGAACTAATTTTTTTTAAATTAAAAATTCTATAAACCGTTGAAAAAGTGTTGTAAACAATGTAATTGAATGTTTTTTAATTTTTGTCAGTTTGTTCTGAACTAACAGTTATTTTTTGTTTTAATTAAGAATTCTATAAACCCTTGAAAAAGTCTTTTAAGAAAATGTAATAGAAATGTATTTTTTAAGTAATCTATTTAACGATGTTTTTTACATGGTAAAAATTTAAAAAAAATATGTTGTAATTTTTCTTTTTTAAATCCGCTTTTGAGCTTGCTCCCATAAGCTTATTTTTTTTCAAAATTTAATTGTCTTTTCCAAAAGTAATAAATATATAACGAAAGTATTAATAATATTTTCATTGTTTTTTTTTTTAAAAAAAATTGCTACTACTGATTTGCAAAATTTATTTTGTTTAAGAAAATGTAATGCAATGAAAAAAAATTTAGTTATTAAAAATTGCAATAAAACACAATGATAAGAAAATAATTAACTAAATTTATTATAATGCTTGAAAATTGGTTTTTATGTAAAAAAAATAAATTTAAATAAATAAAATTTTTTTATAAATTGTTCCTATCGATTTTAAAATTTCTATTTTCCCAAAATAATTCCATTTTTAACTGTCATGCTCCAAATGCAAGGGACCCCTGACTGCGTAATTTTAGAAGAAAATCAATTTTCACATAATTTTAATAGACTTCGACACGAGAATTTATTCTTAAAAAAATAGTACTTTCTGCAGCTTTTAGGTTATGTTTTGTATAATAGATTTTAAAAAGTGAGCAAAGTTGAGAATCTATTATATATGATTAAAATTTGCTCATTTTAGTTCCTTGATCAGAAATATAATGTCTTTCTTAAACGTGAGACCACATACTACTAAACTTTTTATAGAGGAACCTGTTCATACGTTATTATAGGTTTCTCGGGGAGAATATAGAATAGCCATATCGCAAATATTCCATACATGAGTTTGACAAAAATGGCGAGAGGTATGATCGACTCAATTTCAACAGATCTTAACAAAGTTGTAAACTTAAATAAAACTAAACTTTAATAAAACTAGAATTAAGTATAAGACCCGGCAAGGAAAAAGTTCTCTAAGAAAAATGCCAGTATTCTCTTTATAAGCGGTGTTTTATTGGCAACGCTTCACAGGCTAAAGCGATGTTGTGTCGCATTATGTGTGACATTTGTGCCATCTCTTTTACTCACATAATAAACTACGTAAGAACCTGGCAAACGACAATACAGTCTACACTGATGCGATACGAAATAGCGTTGGTCTGCGGGAAGCAGTAATGAAATGGAATTTACATACTAGCAGGTGTATGGACAATTTAGAAGATAGCACAAACAAGTGGCTGAAATCAATTTTCAAAATAAAAGCTAAAAGGAAAATACGGCATTAACACCTTTAAATGTTAATGAAGATAAAGTGTCCACATTTCCGCCGATGGTAGGGATAAACTACAAAAGTTGAATATCTATGTATCCCAGAGTCAAAGAATAACTTTAGCGTCGCTGATGAGAGACTTCCTTTGCCGGCCTTTGGGTTTTAGAATGTTAATGTTTTTTAAATGTTAACTTAACTCAAAATATATTTTTTTAAGTTTTTAAATATTTTTTTTTTGATTTTTTTTATAAATAATTGCACACAATCTATGACATATTTTGTTTGTTGTTTTTTTTAAAGAAAAAACAAACATTCTCTTTCTAACACATTTAAAATTTATGACAAAATTTACTTAACTATTTGGCTTTGAAATATATTTGTTTATGTATACCGTTTCATTTATTTTATTTACTTAAAACTAACAAAAAATAAAAACAACAAATATATTATTTTTCATATTGACCACAAATATGCTCTTTTTTGGGGGCGGGTGGTGGTGGGTAGGGAAAAGTTTGACATTTTTTTTGTAAAATATAACAAAACTAAAAATCGTATATTTTTTATATCAATTCTTGTTGGTTTCTCTAAAAAATGTGTTTTGTGTTATTTTTTTCATATTCTTTGGTTTTACTACGTTTTGTTTTTATTTTTTTTTGTAATGTATTTCTTTTAATTTTTGTTATAAAATATGATTTAGTATTATGTTTGCTGTTTTCGATTTAAATCGACAAAAAAACAGTATGAAATATTTTGTTGGTCCTTTGGTTAATTTTTTCTTTTTCTTCTATCATTTGTTTAAAGACTAAAGGCACTCAATTTACTTTTATATTTAATTTTTTTTTGTTTTCTTTTCTTTTTTTAGTTAATTTTAAATATAACATTTATTTTGTCTAAGTTTTTTATTTGTTGTTTATATTTGGATTTCTTTTGATTTTTTTGTTATTTGCCACTGTTTAATTCTAGTAAGGCTTTGCCGCATCTTTTGAACGTTTCAGTTGTACCTTTAGACGTTTGGTGCCGATCTGGAAACCGTGCATCGCCTGTATGGCCGCTCCGGCCGAATGGGGATTGTCGTATGATACGAAACCGAAACATTTGGACAGATTTGTTTGTTTGTCGATGAATACTTTGGCAGATAAGACGTTACCAAACGGTAGAAATGTTGAAGCGAGATCGGTATCGGTGAATTCCTGAGGTAGATGGTAAATAAAGAGATTACTGCCTTCGGGACCTAAGGGGAAAAAAAGAAAACAAATTTTATTAGCCGAGATAAAAGCAGCTATTTGCCGAAATGCAGATAAAATAAATTTAATTAAAAAAGGGAAAATGTTTTAAAAATCCAAAACATAGGCAGTAGGTTTGAAAGATTGTGTGTTAGTTGTTTCACCCTAGCTTTAAATGTAAATAATATAATAATGTAATAATTATTATATAAAGTAATAATATAAAAATATAAAAATATAATACTATTATATAATAAAATAATAATATAATAATGTAATAATATAATAATGTAATAATATAAATTTATAATAATAAATTATTATAATATAATAATGTAATAATATAATATTATAATAATAAAATATTATAATAATGTAATATTATAATATAATATTATAATAATGTAATAATATAATAAGGGCTGTCATAGAAACCAATGTTGCCACTATTGGTTTTGAAAACGATAAGAAAAAATACTTTGGTGTCATGAAAACCAATGTTATCGGTTTTATCAGCAACAGCTGATTCGAACATTGGTTTTATTAACATTCGAATTGGACAAAACCAACTTGGTTTCATGACACCAAATGAAACCAACATTGGTTTGCAAAAATGACAATTAGCAAAACCGACATGGTTTCTATGAACAATATAATAATTTAATAATATAATAGGAAAGTTCGCCCTTTTAAAAAGAAATGTAGAAGTTTTAGAAAACTAGAGAAATTTATTAAGAGCTAATGGCATAGATAGTTAAAAGAACTGCTAGAAAAGCATACAAATTATTCTTAGACATAATTTCCTAAAATCAAATACTATTTTTTTTTTGCTTTTTTTAACCTAATCTCAGCAAAATCTTTAAAATAAATTCCAATTTGGATTTGTGGTGAACTTTGATTTTATTTTACACCTACGGTTGTCCATTTTTACTATTGACAGCTCGTTTTGACCATGCGTGCTCTTTTTTGAGCCCCTACGATCCAAGCCCAAAATTAGGACACATTTTGGAATCATCAGCCCGAGTGATAAGTGACGATTAATTGTTTACAACTTGGGATATATCAAACGGACTAATTGTAACTTCGTCTGGCCGGAAGCTTTAATAACCTCCATGATGGATTGAGTTCCAGCACAATTGTCATTTTTCCAAACCAATGTTGGTTTCATTTGCATTGGCGGTATTTGAGAATATGCTTGTTGGTGAAGTAGTGTTATTTAAAATAAATGACCCTAATCCCTTCCCTATGAATTGCATTGGGACTAGTACAATTTTCAAATAAAGTACAAATTATTCACTATCACATTGGCACATTACATTTTTCAGGCCTAGGGGACTTCGCTTAGGGTTTTAGCTTTAGCTATATCCTAACAAGAAATGCAGTAAATATATATAGGGTGGTCCAACCATAATGCACGATGTTAATTGTGTGTCACACCTTAACATCAAGACCAACTTAATTTCAGCGCGTAAAGTTTGTTGAAGCCTTTAACCAAAATGGGCGTTCAAATTAAAATGCATTTTGTGCACTTCGTGATTTTTTTGGTCAGCATCGACCAAATATTGTATCCACAAACGGGAAAATTGTGTGCAAATGTCAGCAAACCGGGTTTTTAGGAATTGTGAAAAAACCTATGCATGCTCTAGTTCGTTCAGCGGAAAACATTGAACAGCGATTAACCGACTTGCATCGTCATTTTCATAGAAGACGCGTTTTTTACAAAATGGCAAAGTGACATTGATTTTCGTGACTCCACACTGCTTTTATCACGATTTCGGGTCTGTGACGACATTCATCAGAAAGCTTCGCAGCAATTGTTGAAAGGAAAACTGAACTCTTTGAGACAGGTTGTCACAAAAAGAAAAATTATTGATGTTCGCGATAGTGTAAAGAGCCGTCAACCTCGACTCGCCTTCGTGCCCCACAAACATCACTGGAGCGAATTTTAAATAAAGATTTAAATTTACACGCTTTCAAAGTTCAATTGACTCAAGAGATGAAGTCTAAGGGCCATTTCAAGCGTCGTCAATACGCAGAATGGTTGGTTTAACAGACTGAAGTGAATAGTGACTCTACAAAGAATATCATCTTCAACGATGAGGCGCACTTTCATCTAAGTGGATTCTTTAACAAGCAGAATTGTTGCATTTGGGCAAATGAGAATCCACAAGTGATTGTTAGAAAGCCAATGCATCCACAAAGAGTGACTCTTTGGTGCGTTGTATGGGCTGGCTACATCATCGGGCCGCACTTTTTCGGAAATGAGGTCGGCCCGCACTTTTTCGGAAATGAGGTCGGCCTAGCAGTTTCCGTCAATGGTGTTGGCTATCGCTAGTTGATAACGCACTTCTTGTGGTCAGGAATTGAGGATATGGACTTGGGCGATCTGTGGTTTCAAAAGAATGGCGCCACTTGCCACACAGCCAACTAAGAATTGGATCTTTTGCACAAGAAATTTAATGGTCGTGTTATCTCACGTCGTGGCGATGTTAATTGGCTGCCAAGATTTTGTAATTTGACACTGTTGGAATTCATTCTTTGGGGAAATTTAAAAAAAAAAAAGTGTACGTCAATAAGCCTAGAACAACACAAGAGCTAAAGAATGAGATAATTCGGCATATTAACGACATTGAACATCCATTATGTCTCCGAGTCATCGAAACCTTGGCGACCATTTGACTGATATGGTGTTTCACACATAATTGTCATAGATTCTTCTATTATACTTAGTAGGGACATAAATACTGTTACAACAATGAACACACCCATTTCAATAGAAGAACTGAACATACCCCGTTAATGTCATATGCGTTTTGAAAGCTAACCTCAATAGCGTTAGTCTGTAACGAGATTTTAAAATTGTTTCAACTTTCATCATGGAGTGGTCAGATAACGAGAACCGTATCGCTGTAATAGCGCTTTTCAAGTGTGAAATGAAAAAAATCGATATTTTCAAAACGCTCCGGCCACTAGGGATTAGCCGCATGTTCGTCTACCGATGCATAAAACTGTTTGAGGAGACTGGAGATGTAAAAGACCGGCACCGGTCGGGTCGCCCACGCTCTGTTCGAACACCGCATGTCATCAAAGCCGTTAAATCAAGAATTCACAGAAATCCGCTCCGATGAGTCGAATCATTAAAAAAGACTTGGGGCTTTCAAACGACGTACCGGACATATTTTGACTGCATCTTTCAAAAAAATAGGATTGAGAAATGCAAAAGTCTTTTGGTAAACCGTTTCGGAAGCTGTTGTGAAGCCTCTTAACAATTCCCTGTTCCAAAACCAGCCATGGACTTTCCAGCAGGATTCTGCGCTGACCCATAAGGCTAAAACGTCCCAGGCCTGGCTTCGAAACAATTTGCCAGCGTTCATTTCCTCTGCAGAATGACCCTCAGGCAGTCCAGATTTGAACCCATTCGATTACAAATTGTGGACGGTTTTAGAGGACAAGGTTTGTCACAAAAGATACCCCAACATTGGATCTCTTAAGACTGCTTTGGTTTGAGCTATGGCCAATTTTCCAATGGACGAGGTTCGTGCAGCTATTGACGATTGGCCCATGCGACTTAAGAAGGCGTGTGTAAAGGCAAAAGGCGGGCATTTCGAATAAGTAGATTCTTTTTGGATACAATATACGTACATCAATAAATATATTAAAAAACTTTTGGTCCAAAAACATTCAGTACTTTTCATTTTACAGCTTAAAACGTGTGTAACAGTATTTATGTCCCTACTAAGTATAATAAAAATAAAAGGATAATTATCTAAAAACTTTTTTGTTTTGTTTACAATGTACATCGTACGTTTTAGTTGGACCACCCTTTATAATTTATAAAATTGAATTTATGTTTGTTTGTTGTTAACTCGTATAAGAAACTAAATTACTGAACCGATCTTCGTGACATTTTCACACTATATAGAACAACCGGTGGTTAAACAGGCTACTTTGATTTTTGATATCTCAAGATGCGGTGCCACGCCCACACGCCTAAAAATTTAACAGACATCATAACTTAAGAACTATAGGATTATTATACGAACATAAGGATTATTGTACAAGCTGTTGGTCTGTAACAAAAAACTTCGTGTGAAAAAGTGTACGGTGCCACGAGCTTTTTTTAAGTGATGTAGCACCTATAGTAAAAGGCCGATTATCTTGATATGCTACTGTGGACCAAGTGATTGTCACATGCTATAAACGGATACGATTTTAAACGGCGGCGTGGTCCACATTTCCAAAAAATTATCACATCCATAGCTCATAAACTATTAAAGTTAAGAACATCAGAATCGGTATTTACATACACTATTAGTGAGTAATGAAATACGTTGGGGGAAAAAGTGGGCGGTGCCAAGCCCCTTTTTTAGAATCGTTATAACGCCAAAAATAATAGTCCACTAGTCTTGAAATTATAACGGATACGATTTTAAACGGCGGCGTGGCACCGCCCACATATCCAAAAATTTAACACATCCATTTTTCATAAACTACGAGGGCGACCGCAAAACTAACTGCACATTTTCTGTTTTACTAGCAACTTTTTTTGTTTGTTTTTTAAAAGCAATCTTTTATAAGCCATCTGTCAAAATTTCCGAAATATTTAATGATTATTTTCTTTGTTACAGGTGATTGAAGTAAACAAGTTTTATAATTTTTAAAAAATGGGAATAAAGAGTTTCGTGCGGTTACTAAACACTTTTATATGAAAGGTTATACGCCACAATTAATCAAAGATGAATTGCATTCTGTTCATGGTGATAATGCACCATCATACTCCACCGTGAAATCCTGGATTCAACAATTTAAAATGGGTCGTTCAAGTACGGAAGATGAACAACGCTCTGGAAGACCGAAAACTGCTACTACTATTGAAAACATTAGAAAAATATTTAATGAAGTGACTAAAGATAGACGAATAAAGCTCAGAGAACTTGCTGATATTGTAAAAATACACGAAAAACAAGTTTGGAGTATTTTACATGATGAACTCCACATGAATAAGCTTTCCGCAAGAACGCTGCCGCGTTTGTTGACTTTGCCCCAAAAAATCGTCCGTTGGACCAATTCCGAGGAGCGTTTTAGCGATTTATCAGCGTAATCCAATAGAGTCCTTGCGCCGATTCATAACTGTTGATGAAACATGGAAACACGCATTTAGAAAAAAAGTTCTTTTTCATCAAGATAATGCTCCTTCACACACTGCATTTTTAACTCAACAAAAACTGGCCGAATTACGATTTGAAATTGCTCCGCATCCACCATATAGTCCAGATTTAGCTCCTTCTGATTATTTCTTGTTTCCAAATTTAAAAAAATTCTCGGTGGCAAAAAATTTTCTTCTAATAGCGAGGTTAAACTGAGGCATATTTTGAAGGTCTTGAAAAATCTTATTTTTCGGATGGAATTAAAAAACTTGAAAAACGTTTGATGAAGTGTATTGAGTTGGAAGGAGATTATGTTGAAAAATAAATAATAATTCCAAAAAAAACGGTTCTTTTTATGTTAGGCCAGTAACTTTTGCGGTTGCCCTCGTATAAGAGTTATTAAACATTCAAACCACGACCGTAGTTTTGCGCCACACCGTATTACTTCTATTTATTTCTGAATGTTTAGGGGTAACGAATCGCACCAGGTTATGGCTATTTTTATGTTTCAAACCATCTTATAAAAATTGTGCCCCTACTTAATCAGCCTTGTTTCGTTTGTTCCTTAAAAAGATTTTGAGGATTCACTACAAGTTTTCATAACATTAAAGGCTTTCTGATTTCAGTCCGTCAATAATAATTTATCTATCGCAACGATTATTGTTAGCCCTCGTAACATTTTCCGGCCGAAACCGCAAATATATTTGACTACGCCAGTCTACCGTTAAAGCACATCCGCTCTATCAAGTCAACATGACAGAGGCTGCGAACCTTACATGATATCCTTTTGTTTTAATACTTTTCATTTATAAATGTTCATTTTTTTAATTACACCCCAAAGCGTTTACTTTTTCTAAACTATTTTTTCCTAGATATAAATTAAATACAATTTTTTAGTATAATCATTTATCTTTTTTTTGCTATTCTCTAGCAGAACAATTTATGTACATACCTTCAATTTGTTTGCCAGCCACTCCTGCGGCGGCTGCCTGCAGTGCTGAGGCCGCAAGTGGTGCTGATGCGGCGGCCGCTGCGGCATAAGCACCATTGGTCAACGGATTAAGCGCTGGGGCGTACGGTGATGTAAGAGCATCTGCACCAGTCCCTAAATGAAAAGAGAGACGCACACACAAAAGAGAACACAAAGACAAAATGAACAGAAAGAATAATTTTTAATTTTATGTTATTTTAAATATTTAATTATTTCAAACATTTAATTTACAAATACAGCACAGTGGGTAGGAAAGACGGGGGGGGGGGGAGTAAAGTAAAACAAAGGGGAGACAAATTAAACTCGTTATAATAATTATGTTGAAGTTTGTTGTATTTGTCTTTTTGGGGGGATGAACACTTAGACTACTCTTTGTACAAAAAAAAAACAAGGGGGAAAAAACAAAAAAGAGGATATGCAAAGGACCTTATGCTATAATGGCACACTCACCACATACACAGAGCGAAGCATAAACATATCAACACTTGCACACATAAACACACTCGCAAAAAGAACACATCGTAAAAAACGGAAACGGAATTCATATGAATAACAAGGATACCAACACTCACACACACACACACACAAAACCGAAAGATTTAATCGTTTGTCTGTGTATGGGTTTTCGGTAGGGTTGTGCATAAGGATGATAGAGAGTGAGTGTGTGTGTGTGTTTTTCGGCTTGTCTGCATTTACATGTGGCTGGCTTTAATTGTAGAGCTAGCGAGTCCTTTCTAATTATACGAAAACAAGTGTGTAATAATTTTATGCTCATTTGTACATAAATGCATACGTGTGAATGTGAGTGTGTGTGTGTGTGTGTTTGAATCTATATTAAAATACATAAATAACATCAAAATACCAACACACACATACACAGAAGGAAACACGAAAATGTTCACACCGACCCTTGCCATAGATAAAAAAATCCTAAAAAGATTTTTTTTAAAAATTGTATGTACTCTCCACTGCTCGAACAACAGGATGAATATTTTGGTTTGCCGTAGAAAAGTGCATGTCTGTTTGTGAAATCTATAAGCATATAAGGACTGTCATGGAGCGTAGAACACTATTTTCGATATTTGCAGAATTTGCTGCATTCTAAGTAATCCATGTTTTAGCGCTAAAAAATTTATCAGCAACAGTTCGAAAAGAAATTAAAAAGGTGGAATAGTAGATCTACTTAGTAGGGACATAAATACTGTTACACACGTTTTATGCTGTAAAACAAAAAGTACTGAATGTTTTTGGGCAAAATATTTTTTAATATATTTATTGAAGTATATTGTATCCAAAAAGAATTTACTTATTCGAAATGTCCGCCTTTTGCCTTTACATACGCCTTAAGTCGCACTGGCCAATCGTCAATAGCGACACGAACCTCGTCCATTGGAAAATTGGCCACAGCTCGAACCAAAGCAGTCTTAAGAGATCCAATGTTGGGGTATCTTTTGTGACAAGCCTTGTCCTCTTAAACCGTCCACAATCCAATGGGTTCAAATCTGGACTGGCTGAGGGCCATTCTTCAGAGGAAATGGACGCTGGCAAATTGTTTCGAAGCCAGGCCTGGGACGTTTAGCCTTATGGGTCGGCGCAGAATCCTGCTGGAAAGTCCATGGCTGGTTTTGGAACAGGGAATTGTTGAGAGGCTTCACAACAGCTTCCAAAACGGTTTCTTGGTAAACTTTGGCCGATGTTTTGACTTCGCAGAAATGCAGGTCAGTAACCCTATCGTAAGAGACACCCCACCAAACCTTGACTGAAGCTGGGTGATGACCCACCCTTGGTATTAGTTCAGATGCTTCATTTGATTACCGACCGCGCATACACTGTATCATTTTGCTTGTTACATTTTTCCTGAACGGTAACAATTTTTTCATCAGTGAACAAAATTTTTCTGTGCAAGTTATCAGCGTGCTTCACCAAAAGACGTTTGCATTTTTCAATCCTGTTTTTTTTTAAAGCTGCGGTCAATAAATGACCGGTACGTCGATTAAAGGCCCAAGTCCCAAGTCTTTTTTAATGATTCGACTCATGGACCTTTGCGTGATATTCATCTCACGGGCCACATGATCTTCTGTTTTCGCAGCGGATTTCTGTGAATCCTTGATTTAACGGCTTTGATGACATGCGGTGTTCAAAAAGAGCGGCGGTCGTTTACATCTCCAGTCTCCTTAAACAGTTTTATGCATCGATAGACGAACATGCGGCTAATCCCTAGTGGCCGGAGCGTTTTGGAAATATCGCTTTTTTCATTTCACGCTTGAAAAGCGCAATTACAGCGATACGGTTCTCATTATCTGACCACTCCATGATGAAACAATTTTAAAATCCCGTTACAGACTAACGCTATTGAGGTTAGCTTTCAAACCCCATATGACATTATGGGGGTATGTTCAGTTCTACTATTGAAAAGGGTGTGTTCAATGTTGTCACAGTATTTATGTCCCTACTAAGTAGACAAGTAGTCTCTAGTGTTGTTATTTGTAGAGTACGCGACTATCTCACAAGTTGTCCAGCATCTAAGCCGGGTAGGATCATCTGACATTTTTAAATAGCGCTAGTGTTGCCAACTCATAAATGCTGGCGACTTTGCTTGTACTAAAAAAATATTTGTTATGAGGCAAATACTCTGTCTACACCAAAATCAGAAAATTCAAGCTATAAAAACTCAAAGCCCAATGTAAATCTACAATTTTAGCATCACTCCTTCTGATAATGAAGGCAAGCTTCGTAGATAACATGACAAAGAGTCACATACCACACGAACTGCAAACTGAAAGAAGGTGCAAGTTTAAATATTCACGGTTTTCAAATCAAGGAAGCTCTAACAAATGTACACACCGATATGTCTATCCAATCCCTAGACCAGTTCGTTATTGACTAGTTATTCGTCTACTGACATTTCAGAATTTGAAATTAAACAGGGTAGAGCGTGGTAATTTGCTTTTTTTGCACTGCAGGCTGTGGCGTTACTGTTGGTCAAAGAGAGCGGAGAGTGTGCGTTGCTGACGGGAGATTTGTATTCGTCTGCCTTTCAGTTGCCATCATGCATTGGGCACGTGAGGAGGGGTCATTTTGTGTTGAAGCGTAATTTTCAAAAGCGCACTCGATCATTGCAGTGTAGCATGCTTTTCCTCAGTGGGTTCGTAAGCAAACAAAGTATGCGGTACTAAAATGAAACAAACCCCAGAGAACTGCACCAGAGACCTCTGCATTCGGACCGCGACACTGTGTGGTGCGCCATATCACGAGTAGGCATCATTGGCCCCTTCCTTTTTTTTCAGGATAACCGTCTTGCCGTAACTGTGAACTCCGTACGGTCCTTGACTATGCTACAGGTTTATGCCGGCGCTTAAGGCAATGCAATTAGAGGCTACATGGCCCTTACTTTTTTCAGGATAACCATATTGTCGTAACTGTGAACTCCGCACGGTCCTTGACTATGCTACAGGATTTTTTTATGCCGGCGCTTGAGGCAATGCAATTAGAGGATACATGGTTCCAACAGGATGGTGCCACTACACACACGGCGAGGGTTACCATGAATTGTTTGAGGCAAATGTTTCCTGGACGGCTTATCTCTTTGAGGGGTTATGCGAACTGGCCGACACGCTCACCAGCTTTAGCCCCATGCGACATTTTCCTTTGGGGTTACCTGAAGTGAAGGTATATCTACAATACTAAGGCTGAAATTGGCAAAAAAAATTGTTTGAGTTCATGAAAACTTCAAAAAACGTATGCAGCAGTGTGTGGATAGCAAAGGTCGACATTTGCCAGATACACTATTTAAAACCATGTAATTTAAACATTCCCTTACTGTTCAATATAATTAAATTATAAAATACATTTTTCTAAGGTTCATAATTGTTTTTATTTCATTCCCAAATAAGCAAATTATCGCGCTCCACCCTGTACTAAAAGTTGGTCCAACCATAATGCACGATGTTAATTGTTAGTCACATCTTAACATCAAGCTCTTTGCCCAACTTAATTTGACATTTCTTTGTTTCAGTTTTTGACAAATTCAACCATGAAGGAGTAAACAATTGAGCAGCGCTTTAATATTGTTGAAGCCTTTTACGAAAATGGGCGTTAACATCAAAATGCATTTAGTGCACTTCGTAATTTTTTAGTCAGCATAAACGACAAAATGTGACCATAAAAATGTACGTACCCATAGGTTTACATTTACCAGTGATCGCTCCTTTAATCATAATGACCTTTTTTGCCCCCCCCCCCCCCCCTTGCTCCCGGCGAATCGTAAAAATAAATTCATATTTGGTTTTAAAATTGTTTTTAATATAAGTGCCAATAAGTCCACGTTTACAATTGATTGACCTTAAGGGCCGCTTGGAACCATGGGTCTAACCCTAGTCTCAGACAAATCAACAAAAAGAAACCATTTAAATATCCGTTGTTTAATTCGCTTTTATTTGGAATACCCTTATGTCATTTTTTTTACAAATGATCGCTCGTTGTTAGGCAGTTGAAGTGTTACCAACGTTGGCGAACGGATAATGCCAGCATTGACTAACAACTGTTTATATTGGGTACAAGCACATGCATCTAAGTTTATCAAATGTTCTTCAAAATGGAACTTATACGTAAAATTGTGTTTGCTTAATATTTAGCCGAAAATCACAACCAGCTATTGTTGGTGGCTGGTTGTCTTAAAGTGAACAAAATGTTTACGTATCACACCATAAATCATTTTAATGTAACAGACAGTTTTGCCAAACTCTATAGCAGCGGTTGAAAAAAAACGTACCATCACAGAGAATGGTTAGGAAAGTACCACAGTGCTTCAGGACGCACAGTGCTCCAGGATCGATTTCCATCGGCCAAAATTCGTTAGCATTTGATCTAGTAAATATGATTGAGTTCTGTAAACAGGACTCAAGAATTATTTTGAGCTTTTAACATTTTAAATGGGATATTGGGTACATTTAAGAAAATACCCTGAACTGACTACTTTTCGTATTTTCCGTTTTGAAAGAAAAGTAAAATCTTTTTATCGTAAGATGCACAAAAATTTTTTTTTCCTTTTTTCAGGTTTTGAAAATGGAATAAGTAAGATTCAATTTTTTGACTTTGTCAACCTGTATCTCATACATTTTAGGAGCTATTGCACTTTTTTTTAGTTATATATTAAATATTCTTTATTAGTTGTAGTAACAATATTGATTTTTAAAAAAATTTATCTTTGGAACAACATAACTTTTTTTTCTTTACAAGCCTTTACCGAATGCAGTGCCATTTTAGAAAGGTGAAAAGGTTCTCCATGTTTTTTCCACCCGAAATTGCCCCTTGGAAGATAGCGTGCAATTAGTGATAAAAGTAAATTTTTTTAGTACCAAAACGAAGCGAATTACTCGAGTTTTTTAATAATTTTTATAAACTAGATACGAAGCTAGAAAGGAGCAAAAATGTTCTTTCTCCTAATGCTAAATTAAAGCTCTTTTTTGTGACGCATACCCTTAGTAGTTTCGTATTAATCTAATATACGCTATAACAAATTATTAGCCCTTTCTAAGAACTCTTTCTTCCCGTGCCGACTTCCATTGGAAGGAAGCTCATAAAACTTGAAGGGATGACTCGCGAACTATTTCAAAGGAACTGCAATGATGTCTTCAATGAGCATATTTTTAACGAATTCGAACTCTCATTATACCCCATTTACACACGACTCTATTTTAGGGTTTGGAAGAATTGCGGATTTTGGATATCAGATATTACTTCTTTCAGTTATCCCAATTTGAGTTCATTTTCCAGTGTTATGCCCCAAATACCCCTAATAAATGTAGCAAATCGAATAACCGCTGGATAACAAACAGCCCACAGATAGTACTGCAATTCATTCACAAGTACACATTGACATTATGAGTTATTAATGTTCTTGCGATTGAATATTAATTAAATTCACATCAATGATTTATAAATTGATTATTTTTTTTGAGATCAACGGTTTGTGATGCTTAAAGCAAAGCAGTTCTTGTAAACAAAGAAATTTAAAAAATTGCTCCTAAAGCTTTTAAGTTTTTTCCTTAGCCACCACACGCAGAGAAGAGATATGGTTACTATATGGTCACGGCAACAATAGTATGTTCTCAGCAGTAAAAGTATGGTCGTCGCAACCATAGTATTGTTTTTTGAATTTCATTTTGACAATAGTATGATTGCGGCAATATAAATATTGTTGAAAAATGTAACAAAAGTATTGTTGCCAAATTTAAAAATGAAAATATGGTTGTAGCAACAATATAAATATGGATGATGGGACAAAAGTATTGTTTTCATGGGTTTTATGTTAATAATAACATGATTACGGCAATCATACCGGCAAAACCATAATTTTTTTTAATTTGACAATGTTATTTTTACGATTTCTACGCAATAAGAGGAATAAAAATTAATTTTTTTAAAAAAAACTACGGATTAGTATAACTAAAATATTTTTAATAAATTAATTTTTAACTGTTAAATAAATCACTCCTATTGTTACATAACTTACTTAATAAAACTCTTTGTTGTTGAATAACAACGTATTGCAGTCTTTACAAACAATTTTGGGGATCATAGTATGGTGGTCATACTATGGTTGTACGTTAAACATACTATGGTTATGAGGATCATACTATGGTTGTGGGGTATCATAGTATGGTTGAATGTGAATAATAATATGGTTGTGGGGATCATAGTATGGTTGTGTGTGAATGATTCTATTGTTGTGAGGACCATAATATTGTTATTGGGATCATAGTATGGTTGTGTGTGATCCATACTATTGTTGTGATGATCATAATATTGTTGTGCCATAACCATATAACCAACAATAGTATGATGCTCTTCGAATATTGTTACCCCAACCATACATTTTTTTTGCGTGCACTTACTCGTTTAATAAACGTCAGATAACACGCCTATTGTGTTCCCTAATGAAAAATATTTTCTTACTCAACGCGCTGACGAAAATTTGAGCCTACAAACGGCCAACCGAAGTAATCTTTCTTTTCAAGTAATGCTATGGGCATTACCACCAGTGGACGCAGTACAATCGTTTTTATCGAGCCTGGTTTCAAATTTAATATGACTTAGTTTTGGAAAGATGTTTTGGAAGCTGGCCAGCATTTAAGCATTTCGGTCGTAGGCCATGGACGCTAATGGTGGCCTCATCAAAAGTAAATTCTAAAATTTTTATTATCTCTACACATTTTGTAATTTGAATCAGAAAAAAATAAAAATAAATTTCACACAAAAAATTTGATCCTTTAAACTGGTAACACTTTCATCGCCTAACCCTGTAGAAAGTATTGTTGGTATCCACTTTATTCAGATCCAGTGTCATGTTCTAGCCGTAGTCTATTTTCACTTGTCTAAAAGCTATCTTCATGAGTACCCAAATTTTCTAGACCCACATGTTGTAGATCTCAGACAACTGAGATCTCTGAGACTGTTGTGACCACCGATGGACACAGTACAATCGTTTTCATCGAGCCTGGTTTCAAATGCGACTTAGTTTTGGAATCTCGCTTTTCGGTCGTAGGCCATGGACGTTCCAAAAAGACAATTCCACACTTCATTTAATCCACACAATGGCTTTTGAAATCGTCATATGCGAGTCCGATGTACTATTTATTCCATCTGGTCCATTTTGGAAAGCAAGATAGGCCTTAAAAATATGCCAGCATGTATGCGCTAAAGAAAGCCATTGTACGGGAATGAGCCAAACTACCGCAGGATCATTTCCGTGCAGCATGCAACTCATATTTTTGCCATAGTCAAGGATAAAGGTGGCCTCATCAGAAGGTAATTCTAAAATTTTGATTATTTCTACACATTTCATTATTTGATTCAGAAAAAAATAAAAATAAATTTCATACAAAAAATTTGGTCCTTTAAACTGGTAACACGTCCATCGCCTAACCCTGTAGAAAGTATAGTTAGTATCCACGTGATTCAGATCCAGTGTCATGAGTTAGCCGTAGTCCATTTTCGGTTCACTTGTCTAAACGCTATTAATTTAAAAGGAGTACCCACATTTTCAAGACTCACATGTTGTAAATCTTAGACAAGCTTTTTATAATATGAGAGTGAGATTGCATGGTAGTGCTCATACGAGGGTTGCTATATATATCCATCTGACCATCTGACATTTCCATTGGAAAGTTTGACATTTGTTAGCATAAACGTACTCAGAACGTTTTGACGTATGACCATCATTTGTGTTGTTTACAGTGACTTGAAAAAATCAATTTGGCAAAAAATGGAATTAACTCGTGAACATTTTCATGCGATCAATTTTCACAACTTTTGACGTGGATTATCACGACAAGAGTGCATCGATGAACTTAAATCTCTTTATGGCGATGAAGCACCACTGGTGAAATGAATTTAATCGTGGCCGACGCTCGCTCAAAGACGAAGGTCGTCCAAAAACGGCCATTGCACCAGAGAACATTGATGCCGTGCGTGAACTGATAATGCAAGTTCATCATGTGAGATAGAGGCATCCGAAACAAAACAGCAATCGACCGTATGGGTCTTCGAAGACGAGCCAAATCCAACGAAAGTTGTTCGTGGAAGAAGCACTTTGAAGCAAATGGTCGCCTGTTTCTTCGACAAAACTGGTCATGTGGCGACTGTTCCGCTTGAGCAACGTAGGTCGGTCAATTCTGAGTGGTACACCACTATTTGTTTGCCTGAAATCTTCGGAGAAATTCGAAAAACGAACACGAGAAGACAAATCATTGTGCACCACGACAATGCCAGCTCCCACACATCGGCTCAAACCAAGCGCCTTTTTGACCGGCCAATACGTCGAATTGATGGGTCATCCGCCGTACAGCCCTGGCTTGACACCCAATGACTTCTTTTTTTTCCCGTACGTCAAGAACGGTGCGTGGTCAATGATTTTCGTCGTTCAAAAACCATGTTTTGGAGGTGTCTCAATCGGAGTGGAAAAAGTTCTTCAACAGTTGGTTTGAGAGCATGCAAAAGTGTATAAATCATGCTGGAGAATACTTTGAAAAACAATAAAACTATTGTTGATGATAAATATTCGCATTTTCATTATTAGGCCAGACATATATATAGCAGCCCTTGTATGTTTCGGAAACATGTACGGTTGCTCGGTGGTCTGGTTTATTCTAGCCCATTCTTTATTCGATTGTCAGAGAGCTTCTAATGTGAGAGAAGCACCCACCTCTTGTAGATGAGGTGTAATATGTAAGGCTGCCCTAAGGCTAGCCGGATCATACGGCTTTTCGATTCCTTAAAATGTCCACTGTCCCGGTTAATATTGAACTGCTCTGATATCTCCCTAAGTTTTGTATTTGGAATACAGATTGCATCGCTGCCTGCAATTTATGTTGTCGCTGATAGATGGAATGACCATGATTAATGTCCAAAAACCTATGAATATGAGGCAGAGGAAACTTTTTGGTTCTCCAAAACATATTCCGGAACTCTCTCAGTTTAGAACCTCTTGTGTTGAACCTTAAATATTTCTTTAATTCTGAGTTAAGACAAAATGTAACTGTTGCATTCTACCTATGGGGATCGCACATTAGGTTGACCTGCTGGCTTAAGTGAATGCCCATGTCCTTAGCCGTAAACCGTGTAAGCAGGACCGCCTCTTTCTCTACATCCCTTACATAAGAGATTAATCTCCAAAACGTCTACATAAAAAGGCACAAGCCATTCGAAGCCAGCCTTAATCTGTTAAATGCGGCCAGAAAGCTTAATAATTCGAGCACACTTTACTGATTTTAAGAAAATTTACCTTCTTTTTCCCAAACGGATGTTAGGGAAAACCAAGAAGAACACATATTTCGGACATCTATTATCTAAGTTCCCCTAAATTTCTATTTTTTCGGTTCGGTAAGCCTTAAACGAAACGTTATCGTTTTCTGTTTTCTCCCTGACAGCCTTTATATTCTTCCGTCATTTGTATATCAACAGTTATATGTGTGTGTGTGTGCCTTTATTTTATGCATGTATGTGTGAATTACAAAATTAAAATTGTTATGCTTTTGTGTGAAAAATACGAGTATTTTTATTCCTGTTGAACACAAAAACGTTCAAACGAAACGTACAAAAAAAATGTACACAAAAGGATTTCAAATTGGCGCTCAGTTGCACAGACAGGGACCAGTAAGTCCGTCCGTCCGCCCGTCCTTTCATCGGGCACAAATAAAGAGCAAAAGGTGTTTTCGCTTTGTTTTGCATTCTGTGTTATTTTTCGAGATGATTTTTCTTTATTTGAAATTCCTCTATTGTTATTTTTAATTGAGGTGCTCGAACATAAAAACACCCCATAAAATTGAAATAAAACAAAACAGCGGGCAACGCGGTTCTGCTGTGTACCCTACACCACCCGCAGAAATGTGATACTATGGGAGAAATACTGCCCCGCTTAGAAACAAGGACCTAAGGCGTTTAGAGAATTACTGAAGGATAGCCTCATTCTGACTGTCATCATTAGAGGGAGTCTTAAGGGGCCTATTTCCAATGAAAGATAGACAAGTGTACTGGTTTCCTTCAACACCAGATGCTTTGATTTATCAAGGACCTAAAGTGTTTAGAGATGTACTGAAAGGCAGACTCATTATGACTCTTATCGACAGGAGAGATCTGAAGGGCCTATTTCCAAAGATAGATGGGCAAGTGACTGGTTTTCCTTAACACCTGGTTTTCCTTTCCTTCGGTTGGAATACTCCTCATCTGCCGTTTGCCAGTACCTGGGTAGGATCGAGCTTATCCAGCTTTAGAGAAAAATCGCTTTATTGACCTTTATATGACGACAACCCAAATGATTGCTGAGGTTTGGTCTGGTGTCAGACTAGAAGTCTTTGCTTCGACTTATCATCCTTCTAACTAATATCTAGCAGGTTAAAAGGTTGAAGAGGATCCAGAAGTGTTTCGGCTTCAAGTACAGCTCGTAATCAACACCGAATCCCATTGTTTTCTGAGTAACACTGGAGGCGTAATCTCAAAT
The DNA here is from genome assembly GCA_963513945.1 of Hydrotaea diabolus. Lineage (NCBI taxonomy): Eukaryota > Metazoa > Arthropoda > Insecta > Diptera > Muscidae > Hydrotaea > Hydrotaea diabolus. The sequence continues at coordinate 163,926,753 of OY740717.1, forward strand.
GAGATTAACCAGCTCCAACTCAGGGTCAACAAGGGCGGGAATAAACCCAAGCCGAGAACACTAAGAAGAAAAACGGACGAATCTGATAGCGAAGGCATGGTCAAATAGTGCTCGTTATCAACATCGAATCCCTTTCGGTTCTGAAGGCAGTTATGCAGCTAAGCGAATCTGATAGCGAAGGAAAGTTTAAGTTGTGCTCGTTATCAACATCGAATCCCTTGTGGTTCTGAAGGCTGTTATAAAGCCAAATGAAAATATCAGCTGAAGGCAGCTCTACAAGCTATGGCGCCGAGAAATTGGCTGGAAGTATCAAACCGGCCCGTCGGTGGCCGGCTTTATTTCTGAAAAGGTTTTTGACTTACTCTCCCTCTCTGACCACTCTGACATTCAGAGCATTAAAAAAGAATTACTCTCAAAGGATTTCTAAGGAGTTTGGAATGGTTAGATAGTTTTGATAAAATTTTCAAGTCTTCTAGATATATGGACCCCTAACCTAAAAAGGTCTATAGAGTGATCAGTCCAGAGGTATTTTTTAAAAGGTTCCTTCACAGATTACGCGTGAGTTGTAGCGAACTCTATTTTTTCTTTTCATTATTGTTTGCCATTTCATCATGGAAAGACCTACACCGCGGTTAAGTGCGGTTAATGGGCTGATGGAATCATCGGTCAATATTTTTTCAAATTTGTCAGGGGTGGTCAATCTATAGGTTTGTTTTCAATACGGTTTTTCCCAAATTACGCTTGAGTTGTGTTAAACTTTATTTTTTTCATTGAACAGGGATTAACTGGCTCAAGACCTCTAGCATCTATATTTAAATACAAGACAAGTTTTTAACAAAATGGCAAAGTGACATTAATTTTCGTGGCTGCACACTGCTTTTATCATGATTTCGGGTCCGTGACAACCCTCTTCAGAAAGCTTTGCTGCAATTGTTGAAAGTAAAACCGAACTCTGTAAGGCCAGGCTCTCCCCAAACGATTGAGAACTACTGTTGTAAACCTTACTTTTCAAGTTTTCTTCACACTTTTTTTTCTTTTAAGTGTTGTTTGCCATTTCATCATGGAAAGATTAAGATCGCGAAAACCACAGTGTGTGTCATTAACGCCAAACCGGTCGAAATGTTAAAACGAGTCATGCAAAATTAGACCCTTAGAATGGACACCCTGAGACGTAGTTGCGGCCATCATTTGATTCACACACAATAAAGATTTCACACTTGATTAGAATTTTTGTATTTTTTTTTTATTTAAAAAAAAACCTTTAGATTGATTACCCGTTTTATAGGCTCTTCAGAGGGGTTGTCACTTTGACATAACCTTCTTTATATTCAGAGACTAAAGCTGCGATTTCATTTCTGATTACCAAACTTCTTCTCAAATTGAAAATACCTGTCGCCACAACTGTAGCAAACCACAATGCCAACAACAAAAAACAGTAGATAACGAAAGCAAAAAAAGCATCAAATTAATCTCGAGTGAAATTTTGTGACCATGGGATACTTTTTTATGATATATCCTCCCCCACCACCACTCTGTCAGCCACACAAAATCATCTTTGTAAAGTTTAATAAAAAAAATTGTTGAAAATAAAACCAAGTTAAATATTTCATTAGTCCATATTTCATGATCCATAAACAAAGTCATAAAATTTAAATCTGAAAAAAATGTTGGGTGTTTTTGTTTTGCTCTACAGCCAACAGCAATCATTTCACACAGATTGATAATAAAAGTTGCTCATTGGTTGGTTGGGCCGTTCAAAAGAAATATTAAATTGAAATAACTTTTTAGGGGACAATTAAGAAACAGGCCAATAATATTGGCCAAAATGATAAACACTGCGCTAAAGGTTGGGGAAAAAACGCGGGTGGGGCACTTTAAACTAAAATCAATTACAAAGTGTACACCTTACACAGAATCTGTTTCACCGATATTTTGCCTATACTAATGTTCTCTCGATACCACACGCAGAGAAAAAACATGGTCACGGCAATAATAATATTTTATCCGCAATAAAAGTATGTTCGTCGCAACAATAGCATTGTTAACTGAATTTATTTTTGACAGTAGTATAATTGCTGCAATATTAATATTGTTGAAATGTAACAATAGTATTATTGCCAAATTTAAAAATGAAAAAATGGTTATAGCAACAATATAAATATGGTTGGTGCTACAAAAGTATTGTGTTTTGCGTTTTATGTTAACAATAATATGATTACGGCAATCATACTGTATGATTGTAATTTTTCTTTATTTAAATATGCTTTTTAGAACAAATGATATTGGTACGGATCTAATGCAATAATAGTATTTTTTTTATCGAAATTAAAATTTTTTGAACAAGCTGCTTTCTTTAATTGAAATATTTTTAATAAAAACGCTTACGTTTATTTAAACTTATTTTTTATACTGTGAAATAAATCACTTCTATTATTTTGAATTTAAAATGTATTTTTGAATAATTTTCATAATTCAAATCTATTGTTGACAACTTAAACCAATTATAATAAATAATATTGGGGATCAAATCTATTGTCGACAACTTAAACAAATTGTAATAAATTATATTGGGGATCATAGTATGTGTGATCATACTGTGAATCATACTATGGTTGTGAGGATCACACTATGGTTGTATGTAAAACATACTATGGATGTGAGGATCATACTATGGTTGTGGGGATCATAGTATGGTTATGTGTAAATCATACTATTGTTGTGAGGATCATAGTATGGTTGTATTTGAATCATACTATTGTTGTGAGGATCATAATATTGTTGTACCACAACCATATACCCAACAATAGTATTATCCTCTTCGAATATTGTCACCGCAACCATACTTTTTTTCTGTGTGTAAATGTTTTCTTAGACACCGATTAAAAAGCTTCCAAGCCAAAATCTAAACCATACAGATTCTGCTGACTAAATTGATCTGATTTTTGTCACAAAATTCAAATCTCCCTCCAAAGTGTCCTTTATTTGATTTAAAAGAAATTTAAACCACTCGTGGCATGTTCTACTCTGACTCGCTATCAGGACCATGGCAAAAATGCTCGTATGCACACAAGCTATCCAACATATTGGCTGTTATTCATTTTTCAGGAATTTGTAAATGATTTTTATTCCTTTTTGTTGTTTGTTGTCCTTTCCATTATTACCGGCTTCTGTCGTTGCCGTTGATATTTCTTTCTGCTGTTTTGTCGCCGCTATTTGTTGTAGAGCAAATGGAAAAAATGAAATGAAATTGCCAAATAACTCCATTGTTTCGTTAGAGTCATTTTGTCATTGGGCTGGGCTTTTTTGTCGTAGTCCATCGAATACAAAACATTTGAATACGTTTGAATCTCGTCGTCGTCGGTGTTGTTGTTGTCGTTCTTGTTGATTTTGTTCGGCTTTGTTTTCAATATTTTTCATTGATAGCATTCCATTCACCGGCCATTTTTCCGCTGTTTTTCACATTGGTTTTTCACGATACCGGGAAAACAATTTTTATTTAAATTTTCTGTTTTTTTTTTTGACGACACTCTGCCGTATATGTAGTGTCCCTTTGGCGCAACGTTTGGTGGATAATGGCTATTGTCGTTTTGCAAAAGCTTTGTAAATTAGTTGGGTATTTGGGAAAATTCCAGATTGTTGTCATTTGGGCAAATATTAAATTTTCACAGAAAATTAATGGAAAAAGGCACGAAAAACTGTCGGCATGTTTATCGACGGAGAAAGAAAATAAAAGTGAATTGTAATAAACTGATACGATATTCCAGATTCTTGACTGACAAATTACTCACGCTTCAAGTACTATCTGAAAATAGGTATTTAAAAAAAAACAATTTTAAAAATATTAAGATTAAGATCAGTCGATACGAGGGTTGCTATTTATATTTCGGGTCCTGACAATACTACTGTTCCCAGATGCTCACTGGAACTTCCATTGGAAACTTTGACATTTTTTAGCATAACTTTACTCAGAACTTTTTGTCATTTGAGCGCGAATTGTTTTGTTTACAGTGTGTTGAAATGAAAAATTCATCTCAGTCAAAAAACATGAACATTTTCGTGTGATGATTTTTTACGATTTTCGGCGTGGGTTACCGAGACAAGAGTCAAAAACCACTGTTAATCGCCGGTACCAAGAGTTCAGTCTCGGACGCCGTTCGCCCCAAAATGTAACTTCGGTCACTTTGCCAGAAACCATCGATGCTGTGCGTGAACTGATTAAGCAATACCGACAAGTGACATACCGTGAGATTGAGGCATCCTTGGGCATTAGTATGACAAGCATCAAAAAGATATTGCATGTTCATTTGGCCGTGAAAAAAATTTGTTCTCGCTGGATCCCACATAATTTGACGAATGCTCAAAAAAAGGCTTGCATGGATTGGTGCAAAGAGATGTTGAAAAAGTATAACTGCGGTAGCTCAAAGGCAGTGAACTTATATAACATTATCACAGGGGACGAATCATGGATCTATGCATATGAACTCGAAACAACACAGCAATCGACCGTATAGGTCTTTCAAGACGAGCCAAATCCAACAAAAGTTGTTTGTGGAAGAAGTACATCGAAGAAAATGATGGGTTTTTTTCGGTATAACCGGCCACGTTGCCACAGTGCCTTTAGTGGAACGTAGAAGGTCAATTCTGAGTGGTATACAACCATCTGTTTGCCGAGAGTGTTCGAAGAAATGAGGAAAGATAATAAGATAATAAGATAAGATAATTTTGCATCACGACACGACCACTCCAGATGTCGAATTGATGGGCCATCCACCGTACAGCCCTGAATTTGCACCCAATGATTTTTTTCTTATTCAATAGCTTCAAGAAAAAAATGCGTGGTCGACGTTTTTCATCGCCAAAAGAAGCTGTGGAAGCGTTCAAAAATCATGTTTTGGAGGTATCTCAATCGGAGTGGAAAAAGTGCTTCGAAAATTGGTTTGTGCGCATGCATAAGTGTATTGATCTTCTTATAGGAGAATATTTTGAAAAACAAAAAAATTATTTCCAATGATAAATTATTGTGTTTTTATTGCCGGACCCAAAATATATATATCAACCCTCGTATATCGTATTTTTTGCTACCTCAAATTAAGGCCCGTAATCTTGACGACATTTGGTTTCAACAGGACGGTACCACTTGCCTGTATGGCTCAAACAATGGATCTACTGAGAGGTCATTTCGAAGAGCAGGTAATTTCGCGTTTTGGACCGGTGAGTTAGTTGGCCGTCTAGATATACTTTAGCATTTTCTCTCTGGGGCTATGTAAAGTCCAAAGTCTATGCTGACAAACCAGCTACGATTCAGATTTTGGAAGCGTGCCATTAACGCCATACCGGTCAAAATGTTCGAACGTGTCATCCAAAATTGGACCCCTTAAGGCGTAATTGCGGCCAACATTTGCAGGAAATTATATTCCATAAATAAACAATAAAATTTCCACACTTGAGTTGATTTTTTTTTTTTTATTTTGGAAAATATATCCTAGATTTATCAGCCTTTGGACTCAACGACCTTTCCATCTCATTGTGATTTGAATTTTTGTTTATTTTGAAAAAATACCTCTATATTGATCACCCTTTGGACTCAACGACCTTAAAATTACTTTGTGATTGATTTGAATTTTTGTATTTTTTTTTTTTGATTTTGAAAAAATGCCTCCAAAATTGGACCCCTTAAGGCGTAATTGCGGCCAACATTTGCAGGAAATTATTTTCCATAAATAAACAATAAAATTTCCACACTTGAGTTGATTTTTTTTTTATTTTGGAAAATATATCCTAGATTTATCAGCCTTTGGACTCAACGACCTTTCCATCTCATTGTGATTTAAATTTTTGTTTATTTTGAAAAAATACCTCTATATTGATCACCCTTTGGACTCAACGACCTTAAAATTACTTTGTGATTGATTTGAATTTTTGTATTTTTTTTTTTGATTTTGAAAAAATGCCTTTAGATTGATCACCATTTGAAATCAAAGACATTAAAATCACTTTGTGATTGTTTTAAATTTTTGTATTTTTGTTCTATTTTGAATAAATACCTCTAAAGTGATCACCCTTTGGACTCAACGACCTTAAATTCACTTTGTACTATTGACTGCTTGATATCTATAACCCAATTCAGCACAGGATATCTCGCTTTGCCGAGTACCAGGACATGGCAATGGAATCAGCAGACTAGTGTGCCAGGTCCGGTTCCTGTGGGCAAGAAGAAACTGCGACTCTGGACGCCTTTAGTTCTTGGAATTCATAGATCATGTCGATAAGGTGGAAACAACAAAAACCAGTTTGAGGTGGAAATCAGTACAGAATTGCAGGAATTCTCTATCTTTTGTGGACGGACATTGATGAGACAAGCAAAAGAGGATTTACCCTCAGAAGGAGCACGCTTAGTTTTCGAACAGGTGCCATCTCCGAACTCTCTGGATAGGCCATATGGCCGCACTTATGGCACTATTTTATCTGTTTAGACAAAGAAAAGGATGTATCGGTGCAACACCTGCTATGTTCGTTCAAAGGACCGCAAGAGTTTTCGTCTCACTTATTTAGGGTGCAGGTTTATGGATGACCTTAACGGCCTAGCACACGCTTCTCTTAAAAAGCTTCCTGGTTATATAGATCCTATGAGCATAATTACTTAATTCTTCCTTTATCATCTTTAACTAAGGGAATCACTATGGACGTTAGACGGGCCCGAGTGAGTTCGTCAGGTGTTATCTCATTAATGCAGAATTATCATTCAACCTAACCTTATTTATAGGTTGGGAAATTTAAAGTTTTAAATTTGAATTGGCTGTAAAGAAAAAAAGCACAGATAATTTTTTCTAAAGTTGAACTTTGGTCCTTTGATGCCGCCAGCCCAAAGTCCACACTAAACAGTGAATCGTTGTGGATGCATTGGCTTCTCAATAGTCACGTGTGGGTTTTCTAAACCCTAGATGCGGCAATTTGGCTTAGCTACCGAGATAAAAATAGGTTTCATCTAAAAACACGATTTTTCGGTAAAATTCTTCATTTCCTGCCAAAAAATCGTCAGCCCATAGGGCGAAGCGAAAACGCATCGAAAAGTGTTCCACTATTAAATGACAAAGTTTAACCTTTCCAATAAAAGCAGAAATTTGAAGAAATTACCAGTATTTTTTTTCAAAGTCGATTCAAATGTAAAAAAATTAAATGGCCAATCCTATAAAAGTGCCAGCGTTATGAAACTGAATTCAAATTAAAATGATGACGATAAACATCGTAATGATCACTATTATCGTCAGCATCATGATCGTCATTGTGGATGTATCGTTCGCAGATAAAACATTTTCAGGTTATAGGCAGACAGTAAGGACAGTCTAGCCTTTGTTTTGCTACAAGACTGTCATAACTCAAAATTCCATGAGTACTATAAAATACCCTACTGGTTGAGATTTTTCAAACTATGACAAGAATCTAAAAAAACATTAAATATTTTCTTCGCAGGAGCATTTGCAATATTGAGTTTTTTGTTTTGTTTTAATAGAAACTGCATTTTCGACTTATGACGTTCTTGTCGCAAATGAGCATCTCACTGCTTCTAACTAGCTTAGATGACATTAAATGTGGCATGAGATGCTTTATCCTGGCAACATTTTATTGCATGTCCCTGTTTTTATTCGTTTTTTTTGTTTTGCAATTGCACGAAGCAGCACTAAAAGAAATAAAGGCAATAAGATCAGCTCTGTTGCTGCATTTGGTATTCAGTAGATTTTAAGAGTTATTTTCATTAATTAGAAAGGTAACAATTGTGGGTAGGAGAAAGAGCGAAAATACAATAGATTAAATAACATTCAAATACAAATACATGCAATAATGGTGCAGGATCAAAACTAATTACATTAGCGCATATACAGGGGGCGTATGATTGGGGTGGGCTGGGAGTTACAGAATATTTACAAAAGAACACAAAAAAACTCAAGACATTTAGCAAATTAAAAATCTGTGAAAACAATTGGTTTTTCAAAACAATTTAAAGAAAATCAATGCAATACTTACACAGTGTCGGACCAGCAGTGCCACCGGCCAAGGCGTATTGGGGTGCGGCCGTTGCAGCGGCCACAGCCATCGTCGGATGTTGATGGTGATGATGCTGCAGGTGATGTTGCTGTTGTTGCTGCGCCTGTTGTTGCTGGTGGTGTTGCTGCAGCTGATGCTGTGCCACCGTATACTGGGCCACTTGGCCATGATGATGTGTGGCGGCAGCCGCTGTAAGAGCCTTGCTGGTCGGTACATTGTAGTGCCCGGTGGCATACGAGTTGTTGTGCTGGGCCGCAGTGCCATGATTCATTGAGGCTAGGGTAACCAGATTTTGCATGGATATGGAAGTGGCCAGTAATCCATTGCTAGGACCAGTGTTGTTGGCGGCGGCGGCGGCTGCTGCTGCGGCGGCAGCATTATTGGCCGATATTGAAGCAGCTGTGGTACTATGATCCGGTGGGAAATTTAGTCCTGATTTGTTATCCATTTTTTTTGTATATAGTTTTGTTTTTATGGTTTTTTTTAAGGATTTTTTTGTGTTTGATGGATTTTTTTAAGGTAATTTGTTTGTTTTTGTTTTTATACATGACCACACAATCAAGTCAATCATAGACATACCAAAAAATGTATTGAACGAATATAAAAAACATAGAAGAAAACACACACCCAATTGGATTATTTACATTTACGAAAAACAAATTAAATGATAATAATAAGAAAATAAAAAGAAATCAAGTATAATAAAGTTTGGTCTCAGAAGCGGAATGGTGGCGAAAAAAGCTCATCTGAAAACATTTGAGAAAAGCTTAAAGCTGGCGCACGAAAAAAGTTTAATGACGAATATATTTTTTCCAAGAAGCTACGATACACAAAGAATTTGATTAAAAAGCTCTGGGTTTAGGCTGGCACATAAAGCTTTACTACTTTGTGAGCTTTTGTCTTTATAATTTTACTCCGAATCGCAGAAAACGCAACGCGAAAAATGGCCAAAGCTTCTGAACAAATTGTTAGGTAAAAAAGAAATGCACACAACTTTTAATTAAAAATTAAGGATGTTTTTTTAATACGCTAAGCAAAAGCTCGCTATAGTTTTACTTAAATTGCTGTAGTTACAAACAAACTTTATATGGAAAATAAAGAAAGCTTTTGCATTTTGTCTGTTATCCCATTAAATAACGGTCGATAGATGTTAGTGCTTTTATGTTTAGCAATAGTTTTTATTTGTTTGAATTAGAGTAAATTAAAAAAAAAAATATTACACAAATGCTCTCGATAGTTCTTGTTCAAACTCTTGTTGTTACAACAACAATAGACTTAGAAAATAACGATAGCTTTCATGTAGCATCTTGTGCGATAAATCGCTAAACTATAAAAATATTTTAAAGAGAGAGAAGAAGTTAGCAATTGGTTTTCTATGGGAGAAGCTAAGCTTTTGTAAAGCTTTTTTACCTACGCCAAAGCAGTGAATTTTAAGTTGTGCTTCCTTTATAATTAAATAAATATTTTATCACAGAAACCACACAACAAAAACATTTTATATTTTTTTGGCACGTTGTTGTTTTTACATACACAATACACATAGAAAATAACAAAAGCTTGAGCTTTTACTTTTTAAGTGTCATTACATAAGGCCATAGCTTTTTAGTGTACTTTCTTAATACGTCTGAAAATAAAATCAGTCCATAGAAACAGAGATCATAAAGTGGCGAACCATTGAAAGGCTGCGATGTAATGGCGTGGTGAATAAAAACAAGAGCTCACACCATCAAACTTTTGCCTTGATATTTTCTCGCCATAAGTCCAGAGCTTTTAAATAACTATTCTCTCTTTGAAATAACTACTCTACCTACCAAGCTACCATTATAAAAGCTTGTTTCTTCGAAATTATTATCTTCAAAAGCTTCATTGGCAACCTATAACAAATTTGTTATTTTCTAATCAGTAAATTAATATGCCTATAAAAGCTTCTTTAATAAAAGTTTTTTTTTTGTAATTCTCTCATTAGAGTTTAGAGTTTAAAAATAAATAATTTAACTACATCGGTGTTACTTTGTATTATCGCAAAAGCTTTTTGTAAAAATTGCTCATTTCTTCATGACATCAGTGAGATTTTTTTTACCATTCCAGCACATTAATTTGCATTGCTATTTCCTATACATACATATATCAAAATAAATAAATAAAAAACAACATATACATACAAAAAAAATAAAGAATAAAATACAAATAAAAAATCAAACTAGAAAAACTCAAACTGTTTAATTGAAAATAAACACAGGAAAAATGCAATTTTTTGTAAAAGGAGATGGGTAATCAACGCATTTGTAACGCAACTCTATGGTTTTTTTAAATGCAAAATGCTGTTAGACAAAAAAATAGATTAAAAGGCACGAGTTTTGTTTTAAATTAGATGGAAACTCTCTAAATACAGTATGTGTCGTTAGCTGTTTTGTTTTAGTTGCTAATTAATTTTAGTGATTTATTTTTTAGCCGAGCATTAGAGAGAGGGAGAAAATTCTATGTTAAATTAGCGTTTTTTGCAAAGCTTTGTTTGCTTTTTTTTATTTGGGCAACATTTTTAGAAAATTAGTTTCAAACGAGGAATATTTTAGAATTTAGTTTCGATGGACTGCTCTCAATTTGCAGCAAATGCATTCCATAGCACTATGTGCAGATTTTGTCTTGTTTCTTGTTGCATTTTTGGTTTTATACAAATGAATGGGTAACAAATTTTGCATGGATTTTAAACATTGACGTTGTTTTGTTTGTAAATAAATACATTTGTTTAACACATATTCACATTGACTTTTTGTGGTTTGTTTAATTTGGACACATGCTAACATTTAGATCTAAAGCTATCACGAAAATCTAGGCAGCAGACTTATCTGAGACCCCCGAACAATGACACATAAATTTTAAAAATTGTAGTTGTGTTTGTGGCGGTTATAAATTTTCTGCACGTTGCAAATGTTTTAAATGTAACAATAGATGATTTTTGTATTTTTATTTTTTAAGTTTAATATTAATTTAAAGGACTTTTAGTTTTTATTATTTCGTCAAGAGTGTATTAATCCAGTTAGCTTCAATGAAGGCAATATATTTTGGAAATGGAAACCCGCCCCAATCTATGCTTAAAGATTAAGAAATTCGATGCAACCAAAAATGGCACAAACCAATTGTAAAAGTATCAATTATAAAGTTTTATTTTTTACTTTTTTGGCAAATTGTAATTGTACAAATTATCCCTACATAAAACAAAGTTTATACATCATTCCGTGGAATACCAAGCTTAGAACTTCAAAAGTCATTTTATTTGGGACGATTCGACAACAACTTATCTTTATTATACAGCAAAAAATTAAAGTACTTCCTATAGAATGCACTTTGCAAAATGTTATTTTCTTTGTGGATGGGAACGTATGCGGTTTCCATTCGGAAGGTCTGGAGTTCGAGATATGTGACCCGGGCTATGAAAAGGTGGTTTATGACTCAAAAAAAATTGTCAACTTTTTTTTGGTTTCGATAGTTTTTGAGACGCTCTTTCTCGTGGTGAAAACTAGAAAGTCCTAACTTGCTTAGAAGTGTACTAAAATGTAGAGAAAGAAGAGCACAAATGAAAACAGAAATCCAAGATAATAAATGAAATTGAAAATTTTAAAAACAGGATTGAACGCTGCCACCTTTTCATAGGCCGGGTCTCATATATGGAAATATTTCTTTTTAAATTACCCAGTTTTTTGTTAAATTACTTAACTTTTTATTATATTAAGACTGGTTTATTCGTGCAAAAAAGGTTAATGTTTTTTAAAAAAAATTTGACTACACATAAAGTACAGGGTGGGCGATGCAACATTTAAAATTTGATTCGGTTGTAAAAGAAACTAGTGATATTTTTTTCAAATTTATGACTTTATTTGAAAGTTTGAACTTTTTCATTCATAAATGGAACGTGTGGGTTATCCGAACACCATAGGCGGCAATTTTAGTTGTTGACATAGCCACCGAGATGAAAATGAGCTTCATCTGAAAACACGATTTTTCGGTAGAATTTTTCATCTCCTGCAAAACAATCTTCAGCTTATTGGGCGAAGCGAAAACGTATCGGTAGGTGTTCTATTACATAATGACAAAGTTCGACCTGTCCAATAAAAGCAGAAATTAGAATAAATTATCAGTACTTTTTTTATACTAAGTAGGTACATAAATACTATTACAACATTGAACACACCCATTTCAATAGTAGAACTAAGCATTCCCCGTTAATGTCATATAGGTTTTGAAAGCTAACCTCAATAGCGTAAGTCTGTAACGGGATTTTAAAATTGTTTCAACTTTCATCATGGAGTGGTCAGATAATGAGAACCGTATCGCTGTAATGGCGCTTTTCAAGTGTGAAATGATAAAAGCGATATTTTCAAAACGCTCCGGCCACTAGGGATTAGCCGCATGTTCGTCTACCGATGCATACAACTGTTTGAGGAGACTGGAGATGTAAAAGACCGCCACCGGTCGGGCCGCCCACAAACACCGCGTGTCATCAAAGCCGTTAAATCAAGAATTCACAGAAATCCGCTCTGAAAACAGAAAATCATGACCCATGAGATGCACATCACGCAAAAGTCCATGAATCGAATCATTAAAAGAGACTTGGGGCTTTCAAACGATGTACCGAAAATTTATTGACTGCAGCTTTAAAAAGAATAGGATTGAAAAATCGAAACGTCTTTTGGTTAAGCACTCTGATAACTTGCACAGAAAAATTTTGTTCACCGATGAAAAAATTTTTACCGTTCAGGAAAAATTTAACAAGCAAAATTATAGAGTGTATGCGCGTTCATCTAAGGAAGCATCTGAACTGATTCCAAGGGTGGAAAAGAGTCATCACTTAGCTTCAGTCATGGTTTGGTAGGGTGTCCCTTACGATTGGGTCACCGACCTGCATTTTTGCGAACAAGGAGTCAAAACATCGGCCAAAGTTTACCAAGAAACCGTTTTGGAAGCTGTTGGGAAGCCTCTTAACAATTCCCAAGAAACCGTTTTGGAAGCTGTTGGGAAGCCTCTTAACAATTCCCTGTTCCAAAACTAGCCATGGACTAGCCCAGGCCTGGCTTCGAAACAATTTGCCAGCATTCTTTTCGTCTAAAGAATAGCCCTCAGGCAGTCCAGATTTGAACCCATTGGATTACAAATTGGGAACGGTTTTAGAGGACAAGGTTCGTCACAAAAGATACCCAAACATTGGATCTCTTAAGACTACTTTGGTTCGAGCTGTGGCCAATTTTTCAATGGACGAGGTTCGTGTAGCCATTGACGATTGGCCAGTGCGACTTAAGGCGTGTGTAAAGGCAAAAGGCGGACATTTCGAATATGTCCGATTCTTTGTGGATACAATATACATCAATAAATATATTAAAAAATAGTTGGTCCAAAAACATTCGGTACTTTTTATTTTACAGCATAAAACGTGTGTAACAGTATTTTTGTCCCTACTAAGTACAGACAATTCAAATTTAAAATTTTTAATGGCCCACCCTATATAACACTCGAAGAAGTTTGTGTAAAATTTTCACGGCACTTGCAGCAATAATTCGTCCTGAAAAATTGAAACTTCAGTGCCCGTCATAACTGGGCGCTGGATCATCCGATATAAAAAATCAATGGTATTTCGTTAGATAATTGCTTCTCCAGATAACGCTAAAGGCTTTTTCGAAATTTAAAGTTTAAAATTTTTTTCACGCGATTTTGCAAACAAATCAACTAATTTGTTATTGTAAAAGAAAAAAGTTAACAAATTGAAAAAAAACAACTCTGCAGCGGTACCTCGTAAATTATGTACAAAAAATTGATCAAAATTTCCAAAAGATCGTTGAGGTAATTTTGAGATTTTGAGGGGTGCCGAATTTGAAAACGTGAGTAGTGGAAAAACACCTCTAAATTTTAAATAACACAAAGTCGTGTGGGTGGCGCTTTCACTTAAACTTCTGTATATTCGTTAGCTTTTCTCCGATTCACTTAAAATTGTCACAGAACATTTTTTAATACGATGACATATCGATATTTCCGTGACTTTTCGGAATAAAACACATTTTTTTGCAAAAAAAAAAAAATATTTTTCAATATAATGTCCCTTAAGTTTAAACAAACTTAGTCAAACAAATCTAATGTTTTATTCAGGATTAAAAGGCACATTTTAGTTTTTGCTTTTTAAAGCAAAAACATTTAACTAATGCATGAACCAGCAGAGGAAAGAGCGCTTGTAAAGGTCTTTAGAAGGCCTTGTCTACGTTTTGTCCATTTCCATTATTATTGCCAATTATCACACGGTGCCCTCGGAGAGAAAAGCGTGTTAAGCAGGCCCTTCAGTTGGAAAAATATTTCATTCTCGAAACAGGCGTTTCTCTTAAAGATGGTTTCTATTAGGCTTCCAAAATACAACTTTCAGAAGGACCAGCAAACTCTGTTCTTTTAAGATAAGGAGGGAATATGACAATCGTATTTTTAAAAAGGTTTCGAACTTGGTAACCTCTTTTGTTGTAACGGGTGATCAATCGAGAGGTATTTTTTTTTAATAGGGTTTTTTTTTACAGATTATACTTTAATTAAACTTTTTATTTTTCTTTTTTTAGTATTATTTGCCATTTCATCATGGAAAGACTTACACCGCGAAAACCACGGTTTGGTGAAGTTTATGGGCTGGTGGAATCATCGATACATATTTTTTCAAAAATGATGATGGCAGGAACGTAACCCTAAATGGTACTCCATATTGTGCCATGATATTAGATTTTTAGCTACCAGAAATTAAAGCCCGTTATCTTGACATTTGGTTTCAACAGGACGGTGCCACTTGCCATACAGCTGCTCAAACAATGCATCAATGGAGAGATCATTTCGAAGAGCAGCTTATTTAACGTTTAAGACCGGAGAGTTGGCCGCATAGATCGTGTGATATCACACCTTTAGTTTTTTCTTTGGGGCTACGTAAGGACCAAAGTCTATGCTGCCAAACCAGCTACGATTCTGGTTTTGAAAGCCAATATTACGCTTGTCATCACCGCCATACCGGTCGAAATGCTTGAACGAGTCTTCCAAAACAGGACCCTCAGAATGGACACCCTTAGGCGTATTTGCGGCCAACATTTAAAGGGAATTATATTCAAAAAATACACGGCATAAAATTTCCTATCGAATAAACAATAAAGATTCCACACTTGATTTTTTGTATTTTTTTATTTTGAAACAAATTCCTCTGACTGGTCACCCTCAAGTTCGCTCTAAAGGGTATAGGATTTTTGACTGATTGCAGTCAAATTGTTGTGGAAATTCAAGCCCCACTGTAAGGCCTCCTTCAAAGAGACAGGCTAAAAAGTCGACTGGATACATCTGAGCCCCTTTTAACAGGTCTTTTAAAAGAACGATTCTCTACATCCGCCGCTGGCTTGCTGCCTCTCTTACTTACTCACAAGTTGTGGAAGAGAACTGTTCGGCCGTTTCCTTTATAGTTGCCGACAATGCATGTGAGTGCCAACATTAGGGTGTCCTGAAATTATGTTGGAATCTTTTGGTCAACTAAAATATTTTCCACATGGTTTTCCGAAAGGAACGGGTATATTTATATACCCTTCACCATAGTATGGAGTGTATATAAAATTTGTCATTTCGTTTATAACTTCTTGGGGTCTCTAGCTCCGACCCTAGAAAGCATATTTATTATTGGTCGTCGTAAAAACTTAAGGTGTGGTGCTAGTGTGCATGATCATCATGTCAGCAAACCCTGGTTCAGCTCCAGGTAAGAACACCTAAATTTTCTGCGGTGGGTTTTCAACCTCGTAAATGACGGCGAATTTACGAGTGAGAGATTTATCTCTAAGCCATGTAAAAACATTATGTTTAGAACATCTAACAATTTTTCATCGGCAGGTTTCCATTTCTTTAATTCCAGCGAGTAAGAGATTTATCTCTAAGCCATCTTAAAACTTTTCTATAAAATGCATTAGCCGTTTAAATTTTGTGTTAAGCAGTAGCTCCCGTTCTGTAAGTATAAGATGTATAACATACACTATATTATAGTGCACAGCTCAGTGGTTACAGAGAAAAGTTTCCCCTTGTTTCTTAATGGGATGTTGAGGAATTAGACAAGTTGAGTATAGGACAATGGCCCAAAGAAACGACCTTACGATCTCAAATGGACATTAGGTGATTTACAAATAATATTGTTACATTATTAGTCGAAATAAAAATGAATTTTCAAGATCTACTTCAATTTAGGATATGGGCGCTTAGACGCCACACTAGTTCAAACAAAGGAACAAAGACATATGGAAACTCAAGACAAATTTACTATGAGTCCCAAAATAAATGTATTTTTGTGATTTAACTGAGTTTGGATCTCGAAATCATATACCATTGGTACCCAAATAAAAGATAATTTTAAATACTCGTACCGGCATCTTGGTACTCAAATTATAGCAAATTTTTCTACGACACTAAATGAAAAAATATTTTTAAGTTTTAACTGAGCATAGGGCTTAGAATAAAGCACTCGTGGAGTTTAACAACTGACCGCCATAGTGAAATAGATCGATGGTCAATTTAAGGAATAATGAATGACTAGAAGCGATGAGGTTTATAACACATGACAAATTAGCTAAAAGATTAAAAAATATTTCGAAATTTCCAAAAAAAAAATTATAAGTAGAAGAGGCTAAGGCTCTCTTTATTAAATCTAAATTATGAATACCTTTTTCTTTTCATTAAAGCTTGGCATGCAATTGGTTTCGGTATACCCTACTATACATGCGTACATGCATGCCTATGTACCTGCATTGCTTTGTGAGCAAATTCGAACTACAAGGATAGAGGTTTGTTTTCACCACATTTTTACAATCCTTTTTGTTAACAAAAAAAACTTTTTGTTTTCTCTTTTGACGGCAAGAAGAAAAACAACCTCCTTAGAATGTTTGTTTTTTTCTCCACCTTCAGTTCATCATAAAGGACTACTTTGTATGTGTGAGTGAGTGAGTACAGCCCAGCTATGCAGGTGTATTAGTTACTGGCAGCTGTTTCCCTGCCCGTCTTTTTGCTGGCAATTGTTGGGAGACTTCTTCTGGCGGCTGTGGCAAAAGCCCATAAGGAGAAGTTAAAATGCTTACATGCGTTTTTATGACCTCCGTCAGAATTGCGATGGAACAAGGGTGTATGTATTATGTTGGACTAAGCGTTTGCAACAATTTTAAAAAAATTTTTATTAAATAAATTTATTGAATTGAAAGAAGACGTTTAAAGCCGTTTTCACATTGCTGACTGTCTGCCTGTTTTAAACAAACATTGAGAAATTAAAGGTCACTAACGTCGTTCTTAAAAAGAAACAACTTAATTGCAGTTGCCTTATCTTAATTTCGGCCTAGGGGCTTTTAAGCCATTCTTCCGTTTTGGGAACATATTTTAAAATGGTCCTTTTAGTATTACATAATATATCAATGAAACTAAAAAAAGGGTTTGGTTAGGGTAACAATATTCGAAGAGCATCATACAACAATAGTACAATAGAATAATAGTATCATTCACACACAACCATACTATGATCCCCACAACCATATTATGATTCGCACTCAAACATACTATTATCCCCACAACCATATTATGAGCCCACAAGCATATTGTGTTTCACATATAATCATAGTATGATCCTCACAACCATAGTATGACTCATACACAACCATACTTTGATCCCACAAGCATAGTATGTTTCACATGCAATCATAGTATGATCCTCGCAACTATAGTAAAAATTACATGCTTCCGTTATGTTCCCTACAACATTACTGTGATTCCACTAAACCACCATACTAACGTTCGGCTTCGTTATTATTCAACAATCGAGATTTTTATTAAATAAACTATTTCAAAATACATTAAATTCTGAAAAACAGGAGTGATTTGTTTAATTTTCTTTTTATTGCATGAAGAAAATAAATTTGCATATAAAAAGTACTATTTTGCAAAAGTTTCGAAACGATAATATTTTTTTTAAAACCATATTCAAATTAAGAAAAATTATGACCGACAAACTCATAATTATGATTGTCGTAATCATGTTATTGTTAACTTATAATCAAAAACTATACTTTTGTCACACCAACCATATTTATATTGTTGCTACAACTATATTTCGATTTTTAAATATGGCAATAAAACTATTGTTACAGTTCAACAATATAAATATTGCCACAATCGTACGAGTACTTTTGTCAAAAAATTAAATTCAAAAACAGTACTATGATTGCGACGAACATACTTTTATTGCAGAGAACATGTCATTGTTGGCGTGATGACTTAATAACCATATCTTTTCTCTGCGTGTATAATCTTATCAACAATACTTATTGTTGGATTTCTTTTTAATCGTGGGTGCACCTCAAGAATATTCCACCTTAGCAATTCTCTCCCTATTTTGTAGGGCATAAAAAATTCGTCGTAAACCCACCACAATTCAGCCGGTCTTAGTTTTGTGGGAATTTTCTCATAAAGATCGCATAAAGAAAAACTTAAGTGCCCGCAGAAAACTTTGTTCGTCGTTTAAGACGTTTGCTTTTTTCGACAGTTTTTTTTTTCTTTGCTTCCACCGAGGAATGTTTGCTTTCTTTGTACGAGTTATTCGTCCTCTACCTGGAACGGTGGAAGTTATGTTCTGCGATTTTGGCTTTTGATGAAGGACTTTCAAAAAAAATCACAAACAAAAACAGGAAGAAAAGACCAAGAGGAAAATGTGGTAAAGTTCTTCATTGCTTAAGTTTGAGTTAAATTAAACGTGTAATAAATTACTTAACTAGGGAAAACTATCGGAAGTTTAAGTATATGGCACTTTTATAAAATAAATCCAAGCAAAAGAGCCTTTTTCAAAATATAAATCAAATAAGCTGATCAAGAATCCAATCGATCCAATGGACTTTTTGATACTTCATTAAGAGTATAAAATAATAAAATTTAGATTTGTTTCCATTTGTTTAAAAATTTAAATTTCTAGGTTACTTTTTATAAAAATCCCCAATTGTCATTGATATTGTATTTGTCTCAAATATACTATGGTCCTAGTTTTCATTTTTTTTCATTAACTAGGTTTCCGTAAGGGCTCTGTTAAAAGACAACAACTCTTTAATGAAATAATTTCCACTTAATTCTGGCCATCCTCCACTTTAATATGAAATCACATTAATGTAAACTCTCCTCCACGCACTTGACAATGTCAGACCAAATAATCACTCTAGTCGTACTAGTGTAGTCGTTATGTTGTTGTTATTTTTCATCTTCATATCCCTTTGATGTCGTATCATGACAAGATGAAGCCCACTTTTGTCCTCCTCGTCAGGTGGGCTTGCAGCACGTGGCGGCTATCTCAAAGAGCAGACAACGCGTGGCACCCTGCATACGATTAAAGGACATTTGAGAGGATGTCGTCGTCGGTTGATTGTTCTTCATCATCTCGGTGTGTTCAGTGCACTCACTTTCACTCAATAAAAGTGTGTCATTTTGAAAATGAACGGCCTTTCATTTATTCTTATTTTTTAAATTTACAATAAAAGTTGTTTTAAAATGTAAAAGTTTATTTTTTGTTTTTCCACTTTTCATTCATAAACAACAAAGATGCACTTTTGTGATTAATGTTTGCTTTCTGAATAGAAGCATGGCGGCTCAGGCAAAGAGGACACTTGAAAGTATTATAAAAAGTATTAAAAATAAACTTTTATTCAGATACGTAACAAACTAAGTTTAATTTGAGCCTTGAGGTTCCATCAGTTACATCCATATTTTAGGAATAATACAAAAATAATCGGTTAGTAAACGTTTTAAGGAAAATTAAAAATTGTGAAAATTTTAGTCAAACTCGAGAATTAACATTTACGATTTGAATTTTGATTTTAAAATATAAAAAACACAATAAAATTGAGATTTTTTTATTTGATTATAAAATTTGCTTATTGTTTTTGTTGGAAATAGATCGAAATACAATTATAACAAAAAAAAAATTCGATAATTCTAATCAAAATTTGGAGTTTCCTTTCGACATTCAGATTATTTATTTATTTCCGTTTGAATTTTTCATTTAACATTTGGAATTTTTATTCAAAATTACGATTTTTTATTTCATTGAACAGAGATTAATTAACTGGGTCGCGACGTCTAGGATCTACGTTTTAATAGAAGGCAAGTTTTTTTTTACAAAATGTCAAAGTGACATTGATTTTCGTGGCTAAACACTGCTTTTATCGTGATTTAAGTTAAAAAATTCCATTTGCAATTGAGAGTTAATATTACTGAGAAAATTCTAATGATAATTAATATTTTTCATTTCAAATGGAAAATTTCTATTCCAATATGATAAAGTTTCATTGTAATTGAGAAAGTTCTAATAAAAATTCGGAATATCCAATAAATAATTTTACATATATACGAGTAAAAGAATTTTTTAAATGAAAGTTAATTGGAAATTTCATTTAAAAAAATAAGTATAAATTCTCAATTGTAATTGGAATTCCTTAATATAAAAAACAAAAACTTCTCAATTTAAATTGGAAACTTCTTAAATATATCTGAAAATTCTTAAAATTAAAGAAAGTTTCTTAATTTCAGTTCGATTTTTGACTGGGGAATATAGATACGAAAGACTTTATATATAGATAAGTGTACAACTTTTTTTTTGCTCACTTTATTTTAATACTAGCTTTCGCTAAAACCACTTTCGTTGCATTTATAGTACTTAATACCTATGTTAAGAGTGGGCCAACTAAAACGCATGATGTTAGTTGTAAATAAAACACAAAAAAATATGGTTAATACCCAGCAAACCAAACCTTCAGAATTCGGTCAGAATTCTGTACAACAATCGGCAAAATGATCCGATTTTTTACCGAGATCGTAACGAAAAACATATCAGAGGGTTGACAAAAATTCTGAACTACTTCTCTGAAAAAAAATCCTTCGACAAATCGAACAGAATTCGTAACAATTTCGGGAAGAGTTCTCGATAGAGTTCAGATATTGTTCATAATTTTCTGATATCAGACATTGTCGGCAACTTTGGTTTACTGGGTATATGGTCACGGCAATGATAATATGTTCTCCGCAATAAAAGTATGTTCATCGCAACCATAGTATTGTTTATTGAATTTAATTTTGACAATAGTATGATTATCGCAATATTAGTATTGTTGAAATGTAACAATAGTATTATTGCCAAATTTAGAAATGAAATTATGGTTGTAGCAACAATATAATTATGGTTGGTGCGACAAAAGTATTGTTTTTTGTGTTTTATGTTAACAATAATATGATTACGGCAATCATAATGTATGATTGTAATTTTTCTTCGTTTGAATATGCTTTTTAGAACAATGCCATTGTTACGGATCTAATGCAATAATGGTACTTTTTATATGGAAATTAAAATTTTTCAAACAGACTTCATTGGTTTTGTTTAACTGAATTATTTTTAATAAAAATGCTTGTTTTTTTAAAATGATATTTTCTACTGTTGAATAAATCACTCTTATTATTTTGAATTTAATGTATTTTTACATAATTTTCATAATTCAAATCTGTTGATGAAAACATAACCCAATTCTAAAAAATAATTTTGGGGATCACAATATAATTGTTTGTGATCATACTATGGTTGTAGGGATCATAACATGGTTGCGTTTGAATCATACTATGGTTGTGAGCATTATACTATGGTTGTATGTGAAGCATACTATGGTTGTGAGGATCATAATTTGGTTGTAGAGATCATAGTATTGTTGAGTATGAAACACACTATGGTTGTGGGGATCATTGTATGGTTATGTGTGCATCATACTATTGTTGTGAGGATCATAGTATGATTGTGGGGATCATAGTATGGTATTTGCATCATGCTATTGTTGTAAGGATTATGATATTGTTGAACCACAACCATATACCCAACAATAGTATGATGCTCTTCGAATATTGTTATTCCAACCATACTTTTATTTTACGTGCACGTCTTCGGTGGCATACCTTTATTATTTGGTGGTCCATATTTTCAATGACTGAGACATTATAGAGGTGCCGAATTATCTCATCCTTTAGCTCTTGAATTTTGCTTGGCTTATTGACGTACACTTATTCTTTTAAATATCCCCAAAGAAAGAATTTCATCGGGGTCAAATCACATGATCGTGGCGCCTAACTAACATCGCCATGACGTAAGATAACACGGCCATTGAATTTCTCGCACAATCAAGCCATTGTTTTGTTGGCTGTGTGGCGAGTGGCACCATTCTGTTGGAACCACATATCGTCTAAATCCATATCCCAATTTCGGGCAACAAGAAGTCCGTTATCATGTCGCGATAGCGAACACCATTCACGGTAACTGCTGGCCGACCTCATTTTCGAAGACGTACGACCCGATAACAGAACTCGGCGAGCATGCAGAGGTGTTTTCACAATTCCTAAAAACACGGTTTTCTGAAACTTGCGTACAATCCCCGATTATACACATTTGGTTGATTACACTGACCAAAAAACTGCGAAGTGCACAAAACTCATTTTGATTTGAACACCCGTTTTCGTTAAATCGTGTATTTTCGTCAATTGTGTACCTCTCCATGGTTGAATTTGTCAAACACTGAAACAAAGAAATGTCAAATAAAGTTGGGCAAAAAAACTTGACGTTAAGGTGTGACTTACAATTAACATCTTGCATTACAGTTGGACCAGCCTTTATTATAATTTCCATATTAATTTGTGCAGTTAAAATCCGACTAAAGTTTATTTTATCTCCTTCCATCTACTGTTGTTATCATTTTTCTTTGAAAACTTATTATTGATATTACAACCATTAAAAATTAGTTATGCATGTTTTAGCTGCAAATATTTGCGAAGAACAAAAACAAAACAAATCAAACAATCTTAAACGGGCGTATGTTTGTGACGGTTTGAGTCCCATTACGAAACTGACGCCTTTGACATCGCCATCATAACTAAATTCATACTTAGCATTTGTATTTCTGCTGAATTGGAGCTAAAAATAGACACAACGACTATCAACTGAACACTTGCTTACGCCGAAGTAAGAATATATACTCCATGTCACAAAGAGACCAAGTACAGCAAGAGACTGCAAAGTTCTATATTGTCAATTTCTCACTACCCACTGAGAGCGAGAGCGCAGCTTGCTCATATACCAAAATAACATTTTCATAATAACAGCGCTACGGAATCTCTTCTTGTTCTACATCGCATTTACTACGCACACCCAATGAAAATGTGTGTATTCAGTTGTTGTTTTTAGTGTATTTGAGAGGGTTATTTTTAGCAATTCACGAGAATGTACTACACAAGAGAATTGTGGTGGTTTTGTGTGTGCGGTCTGCCGGAGTATTTATGCCAGATTTGTCAGCAGTTGCTTATCTGCCTCCGTGGCGCAATTGGTTAGCGCGTTCGGCTGTTAACCGAAAGGTTGGTGGTTCGAGTCCACCCGGGGGCGAACGATTTTTTTGTTTTATTTTTTAGGAAGATTTATTGTTATAATTATTTTTTAATTTTTATTAAATATGTAAATCATGAGAAATGATGGGCCTTTTTAATACAAAACTGATGCTGTTGCACATTCGTTTTTAATGCTTACTTACACTAGGCGTGTTCTAGTGGTACTCGCTTATTAAACGAGTAAGTGCTGCTAAGGCGATAATTTCAAAACTTTACCAGAATTTTTTTAAAATTATTTTTAACCAGAACTGTTTGTCTTTAGCCATCATAAACCGTTTGTAATTTGTGGAATAAAAAGTTATTCAAGAAACACAATAAGCGAATATTAACCGAGCTTTATCTTATTACCGAGCTTTATCTATTAATCTTGAATAACTTCCATTCCAAAAAATTTTATTATTTAAAACAAAATGGGTTTAAACTCAAATTTGAATATTTTTGTACAATGGTGTGAAGTTATCGAGTTAACGTAGCGAGTAAGAATTCTAAAGCGGCCACTGTAAATGGAAAATTTCAAGTCAAATGTATTATTGACTTTGTGAGAAAAATATATTATTATTTGATACCCAAATATCCATGTATACTGGAAACCGCTTTTTGGATCCTAGGCCCTTGTATGAGAACTATATCAAAAAACATGCCAATATGGACCAAATCGGTCCGGAATTGACTGTTTGTCCTGTACCAAATTTGATCGAAATCAGAATTAAAGTTGGTGAATGAGTAAGCATTAACAGCTAATGTTTCCATTGCAAGATTTTTTCCCCGGAAAATTTTCCTTAAAAGCGAAAAAAATCGTCTGTTTCCGACCTAATCTTTAAAATCGTCCGTGTTATGTTGATATTAACTAGCGGCAAAAGTGCGACCAATTATTTATTTTAAAGGAATTCACAAAAGTTCGTTTTTTGGTGTTTTCGACTATAAGTCTTTAAGGTGAGCCAAACAGAGGTTAACAGCAAATGAGCTGAATGTACTATTTTGTATACTTTTGTTTCCGAATCTTATTTTTAATGATTTCGGTTATTTGACACGTCCAAATCCAAAACTGATCAATTTATTTCGAAGTAATATTTTTAGTAAAATAGTACTTGTGCTAAACATGTGTTGAATGTTTAAAAATAAATGTTTTCCATTGATTAGCCTGCATTGAATAAATTCAAAATCTTTTTTATGAAACGATTTTATTTATAAATAAAACTCTTTTTTAAAATTTCAACACTTTATCTTTTACTTAAATCGGTATTTAAACTCGTTTCTAAATCCTTTTATATTTCTCTACTGCCCCAATGACAAACTACTGAATTTCTGAAAAACAATTTCGAACAATATTATAAGTAGAATATTAAAAAAAAGGTTTCTGTGTTAAGCCTAGATATTTTTGGCCAAACATTTGGCCGCGAGACCATACAAAAATCACACATAAACGAATATTTCTAGTTTTTCACGGAATTTCACAATATTTCGGGCAACTTTTTTAATATTTTCTTCTAGAAACATGATTACTAGTCCTTTTAGCCTAGCCGTTTGTAAAGCGCCTTACTTAATTTTTACTTATAAGCATTTCAAAGGCCTTACTTCTAACCTTACAAATATTGTAGATGCGATAATCGCATCCATCAAAGGACAAGGTCATGTTTTACCTAAAATTATACTCGCACTTCGAATTCAAATACTTTCAAAAAATTAAATATATATATTTTAGGTTACCGTATACATATGTTTCTCAGTGTACATTGCGTTGTGGTATCTCTGATAGAAGAGGAAGAACATTTATTTTTAGAATATTTTGGATTTTTGTTATGAAACCGGTTTTATGGACTCTGATGTGTGGCGATGAATGTGCACAATTGTTGCTGAATTATGTAAAGCAGCACTAAGAAGCTGTCGAGTGTATGTGTTGTTATACTCTGCTATTGGCACGGTGGTCATGTGGCCTCCGTGGCGCAATTGGTTAGCGCGTTCGGCTGTTAACCGAAAGGTTGGTGGTTCGAGTCCACCCGGGGGCGATTCATTTTTTTCATTTTTATTTTCTAATTAACTCTAAAAGAATTGTTTTATTTTATTTTTTTTATTGATTCTAAAAAAATCAAAGAAAAAACTTTTTAAAATAGCATTTGCGAAATAATATTACAATTTATCATAAGTCAACTTCGGGTTCAATTTTGTGCTGTAGTGAAACTGCACGACTTTTGTGTACTTTATATGTTTATATATTTGTCACGCAGTCAGAAATAATATTTCTTAGAAAATTTACCTCTAGATTTGCAAGAAAGGTAACAGCAACTGGCGAACTTTGGTAGTTGTTTTGACATTCAGAACAACTACCAATTGTAGTTAAGAAATGTCAATTTTTAATCGAAAATTACAATTGAGAATATCTATTTCAAATTTAGAAAATTTCAATTGAAGTCGTGAATTTAAATTTTCTTATTCCGTTTTTTTTTCAAACAAAAAAAAAAAAACAAATACAATAAAAAGTTAGAATATATGTATAGAATATATGTTTCATTTCTAGTTAAGAAAAATATCAATCGAAATTAATAATTAAAGAATTTTTTTTTTTATTAAATATTAATTTAAGGTTTTTCAGCTAAAATTTGGATTTTCTATGAAAAATTACTATTCTGTATTTTAAATTACGAAACTCCATTTACAATTGACAATTTATATTGAGAATATCTCAATATATATACGTTTTTTGGTATGTATCGTAGGTCAATGAAAACTGTAATGTTTAGTTCATAATCAGATTTGAACATTTGTTCAAAGAGAAAACCAAAATCGTTTTCAAAAGGCAGTCGAAATGACTTTAAGTTGCAAAAAACATTAAGAATTTCCACTCGAATTGAAGATTTTTCATTTCAGTTGGGAATTTCTACTAAAAAACTAAGATTTTGTATTTTAAATCATGAAATTCTTTTTACAATTTAGAATTAATATTAAAAATGGTGCAAATTCCAATTAAATTGGTAATATTTGTTTCAAACTGTAAGCTTTGGATAAGTTTAAAAACAATTTAATTAATTTCTAATTGAATTGAATAGTTTCCCTTTTTATAAAATCGATGTATCTCAATTTGAAATAGAAAGACTCAACTTCTTTTGGATATTAATAATAAAAACAAAAATTCTCAACAAACAAGGGATATTCTAGATTTGATTTAAGTTTACTTATTTGAACAGAAATATTCGAGATGAAGTGTAATTCAAATGGAAATTCTAATCTTTCTTAACTAGAGTTAAGAGTTTTTACCTTTAATTGATGTGATGTCGGCACACTTAAAGCTAGTGTTACAATGGCTTTATCAGGAAATTATTTTGGAAAACATCTAATTTCGCACTTTGTACCTGCTAGTTCGTCGCCTATATCGTGCGAACCAACACATCTGTATTTTTCTCTTCGATTTTAGATAAAGTGAAAATTCAGCCAGTTTCTTTCTACATATTTAAGGATTGATAGTGGCGGCCAACATTAGAATAAAAAATGGAGAGATTGTTTTTTCGGGTCCAAATTAAAGTAATGACACCATTGGCTGTTAAATATTTTTTCTTTATACCATCATTTGTCTTGCATCATTTAAAAAAACACATTCAGTGTTTCAAATGTTGAGCTGTGCAGACAATTTATTTAAAAACGATTATTTACGAAATCTGTTCATTTTAGATTTTGAAAAACGCATGATTTACGAAATCTGTTCATTTTAGATTTTGAAAAACGCATTCGCACATACAACTGAAATCCAATCACAAGATTTGGTATAGAAGTTTTTAAATATGCCTGAAAATTGACAGCCGTAATCCAAAATGATTGAAATCTACTGGATTTCGTTTCTTTATGCAAATTACGTAAACTGCAGCATATGAAGTTCCCCTTCTGTTCCTTAACAGAATGCTACGGAAACTCGCAGCAGAACAAACAAACACTTGTTGGAATCATACCAAACATGTTCCATCCACCCCGATGTGCATACATAAGTTAACGAGCGCCCAGCATTGATTGGAGTTGGCAAAGAACATCTCGTTGTCCTCACACAGCTTTCGTTTAAAGTTTGCGAAAGCATGACGTATACAAAGCGGTGTTTTCGCAGGACGAAGGAGAAGCCTCCGTGGCGCAATTGGTTAGCGCGTTCGGCTGTTAACCGAAAGGTTGGTGGTTCGAGTCCACCCGGGGGCGCTTAAATACTTTCGATTGATTAACTGTAATTTTGTTAAAATGTCCAAAAAGTTATTAACAAAAAAGTATTTGTTGAACTTTTTTTGATTCGACAGGTAAAAAATTTTAAAATTGATATCATCTTGGAAAGAAGAGGTCCTCCAATTGTATCATCGAAGTCGTACTGTACTTTATAAAGTTTATTGTTATCCTGTTTTTCAGCAGTTATGTTTTTGTTATAGCTTTAGAAACAGAACACTTTAGCTTTAGAACACAATCAAAGAGCGTTGATTCGCAACAATTTTTCAGTCATTTCGGATCGTCTTTTGCAAAATTTACTCGTTCTGGCCCAGTAAGTCGCTTAAAGTATTATATTTTTAATAATTTTTGCCCTTTTCGAAGCGTATACGAGTACTCGCATTTAACACATTTTTATTCAATAAAAAACTATTTTAGCTGGGTTTATGCGTTTTTTCGCTTGGCAAATAAAAGACTATTGTTTCTGTGCAACAAAACTCATTGCCCAACGTCGTTTAACGAACGATAGCTCTGGTAGTCGTTGTGTTAAAGTTCTAGTATCCATTTGAATCAGCAGATCGAAGTCGTGCTGGACTAAATAAATTTGTTTTGTTATTCTGTTTGTCAGCAGCTTATGTTTTTGTTATAACTTTAGAAAAAACAATCAAAGGGCGTTGACTAGCAAAATTTTGTCGGCCTTTTCGGATTGTCTTTTGCAAAATTAACTTGTTTTTGTAATCATCTTAGTGTGGCCCAAAAAGTGTACAATTATTTCAGGTATTTTTATTGTTTTGAACAATTTAGATTTATAGATAAAAATTTATTGAGCAAAAGGCGTTTAGCGGGCTTTAACATAATTAAGCGGATTTAAGCGAACCCACTTAGAGTATACGTTGAATATAATTTCCCTTTAATAAATTTTCACGACGAAAAGTTTTCAACGCATATATTTAAAACATTTTTAGCAAATAAAATTATTTTTTTTGAAAGCGGCTCATAATGTCAGCTTTAGAGGGGTTTTAAGCTTTTTTTTCGCTAGGCTTTATACGGGCTTCAACATAATTAAGCGGATCTAAGCGAATAAAAATTGAATATTTTTTTAATTGCCTTCTAGTCAAATAAAACGAAAGTTTTCAACGCATATATTTAAAACATTTTTAGCAAATAATTTTTTTTTTAAAGCGGCTCATAATGTCAGCTTTAGAGGGGTTTTAAGCATTTTTTTTCGCTAGGCTTTATACGTGCTTCAACATAATTAAGCGGATCTAAGCGAATAAAAATTGAATATTTTTTTAATTGCCTTCTAGTCAAATAAAACTCGACTATTGTTTTTGAGTCCCAAAACCCATGGATAACAAAACTCATCGTTTATCGTCCTCAAACGAACGATAGCTCTGGTAGTCGTAAGGTTGCAATTCTTGTATCAATTGTAGTACCTTATCCGGCTTCTTGCCTTCTAAATCTTATAGAACCGTACACTTTGAAAGGCCAACAACCAGTGAGAAGGCAAAAAATAGCTTTCAGTATTTCCAACATTTTCCCACAGTTTAGAAATATAACTAACTGGTCAAGTTGGTATGTATTAGCAATAACTTAATTTTTGGTAATCGGACCAATCGTCAGCACTTGCTCCACCATATATGGTGCTGGGCCATGTTTTTCTGAGCGAAAATTTTTATTTAAAATCTTACATTTTCTGAACTCAACAATCGGCATATTCGTTTAGCGTTAATAAGCAAAAATTCATTATATTTTATTTCGTTTCGCAAGCATTTCCATTATTTTTCATAAATTATATTTTTATTATCAAAGCTAAAAATAAACTGCTGATAAAAGTGGCAAAAAACATATTTTTGCCGAGATAACATCTCAATAAAAACGCAGCTTATGCAATCGTCATAAGCCTGTGCATAATTCTGTGGCCTCCGTGGCGCAATTGGTTAGCGCGTTCGGCTGTTAACCGAAAGGTTGGTGGTTCGAGTCCACCCGGGGGCGATTGTTTTTTTGCAGTGATAGAAAATTGGTTGGAATCAAAGATGTTCTATAATTCTATAAACCCTAAATGAGAGTATCATATAAAACGTTACCCAGGTGTTTAGGAGCTAGAACTAGTGTTTTATGATTGTCAGCTAAAAACGGCACTTTTGGAAGTTCTGGTAGTGATTGTGGTTTTACCTCAAGTTACAGGTAATGTTTTGGTCTATGGACCACAGACTAGCCAAGTTTTAAAGCCTCACCTCGAGGAAGGAATATGGCCACAACTACTTTTAAAGGGTGTTTTTATCAGACGTGTGGTTTTCTGGAAGAAATAAAACGCATGTAATTTAATGTTATTGCCAAAAATTTAGCTTTATTTAATGGCACAGATATGGGTTTGCCATATTGTTTTAAAAGTGATTACGGGCTAGTGGCCGCCACGGCTGGTTTTAATAAATTCCAGCCGAGATGCCTATTTTTCGACCACTTTTTGCAGCATTTGTGGCCGCATGTCAGAAATAATATTCTCTTCCAAGGCGTCAATCGTGTCGGGCTTATCAACGTAGGCAAGTGACTTCACACAACCCCACAAAAAATAGTCCAGCGGTGTTAAATCGCACGATCTTAGAGGACACGCCATCGGCCCACGACGCGAGACAATGCGCTCACCTAATTTTCCTTCAATAAATTTATTGTTTTGTTGGCTGTATGACACGTAGTGCCGTGTTGTTGGAATCAAATGTCGTCCAGATCAACTTCCTCCAATTCAGGCACGAAAAAGTCATTAATAATGGCTTATAGCGTTCTCCATTGACTGCAACATTATGGCCGGCTTCATTTTTGAAGAAATATGGACCAATGATTCCCTCTGCCCATAGAGTACACCAAACAGTGACTGTTTAAGGATGTAAAGGCGACAATTTTGGTTATGAACGTACCCATTCAACCAAAAGTCATCGTAAAAATCAGGATTTCTTGTAAAAATCAGGATCGGTGGCCATCACGTTTTGGGCCTATTCACCGCGATTTGTTTCGGAGTAAGTCATTTCATTATGAAATGGCAAACCAAACTGAGCATAAAATGACAAAAATCAAAAAGGCCAACTCCAAAAGAAGGGTGGCCAGATTGAGGGTGGCCCACACGTCTAAAAAACACCCTTTATAATAGGAATATATATTTATTATTTTTATATTTTTGCCTTTGATTGCATCAGAATTAAATCAAAAATCAGAATTAAATTTCAATCGGAATACAATCGAAATCTGCTTAAATCAACAAAAACTACTGCAGTTATTTAAAAATTATTATTATTTAATAAATTATTTAATAAAATCATTCTATTTTTAAA
Source organism: Hydrotaea diabolus (assembly GCA_963513945.1). Taxonomy (NCBI): domain Eukaryota; kingdom Metazoa; phylum Arthropoda; class Insecta; order Diptera; family Muscidae; genus Hydrotaea; species Hydrotaea diabolus. The sequence continues at coordinate 163,957,766 of OY740717.1, forward strand.
ATTTAATGAATACGTATGAAGTTAGTGCCCCACATCTGCCTCCGTGGCGCAATTGGTTAGCGCGTTCGGCTGTTAACCGAAAGGTTGGTGGTTCGAGTCCACCCGGGGGCGATTTCATTTTTGTTTTGTGTAAACAAGTCCATGTTTTAATGAATTGATTTTCAATCATACGGTATATTAATTATCGACTATTACACGATTATCAGAGATAATTTCTTCCTTTTGTTTATGTTCCTATTTATAGCTTCCGGTTTGAAATGATGGTCTTAGCGCACGGTGGGACAGTGCCTCCGTGGCGCAATTGGTTAGCGCGTTCGGCTGTTAACCGAAAGGTTGGTGGTTCGAGTCCACCCGGGGGCGAACGGTCTTTTTGATGGATTAAAAATTAACCAAGAGTTATTGATTGATTATAAAAAAAATAGTTTCACATCTAATCTTGTGTGGACAGAAAGAAAAGGGACAAATTGTCTCGTTTAGTTTCACTTCTAATCTTGTGTAGACACAAAGAAAAGGGCAAATTAGCCGCGTATCTTAGTTATGACTAAGGATTTTTTTGGAATGGGCTGGTCAGGATTATACTATTCCTTTTCAATATTTTAAAATATGTAGTTACTAGCTACACTCTTCACTTCTTCAAAGTCCAAATTTTTTCGCTAGGTGGCGTAAGTGCCTCCGTGGCGCAATTGGTTAGCGCGTTCGGCTGTTAACCGAAAGGTTGGTGGTTCGAGTCCACCCGGGGGCGAGCAATTATTTTTTCCTAACATTCTATGCTGAATTGTTTTTCTTCATAACAATTAAAATATTGTTATGTGAGAGTAATATTTTAAACAAAATTGTTAAAGGAATTATTCTTTTGATGTTCTATGGTGCCTCAGTTTTATCAGCTAGCGTTAGCGCACAGTGGTCATGTGGCCTCCGTGGCGCAATTGGTTAGCGCGTTCGGCTGTTAACCGAAAGGTTGGTGGTTCGAGTCCACCCGGGGGCGAGCAATTCTTTTTTTTTACTTTATTTTAGAAAACAATTAAATTTACTTTGAATTATTTGTATGGCTATTTCGACATCATTTTTGGCATTCGATTTTTTTTGCAGAATTTAATATTTATTTTAATTGTTGACGAAAAAACTATTAGATGTGCACCCACTAATTTTCAATCATGTTTGAGTTGCTTGAAATAAAGATTGGTTTGGAAATTTGAATTTTAGCGAATACTAAATTTTACAGGGGAAAACTGTGTATTTTCAGGGACAGAAAATAACCATCCATATAAATTGAATAAAAATTATAATCATTAATAGCTACAAAATAATTAAATGTTATTTTTTACTATGGACTGATTTTGTTAAATAAATAATTAATAATTTTGTAAAAAATTAAGAAAATTTCAATTGAAAGTAGTGTTAGGGACAACCAGGGTAATGATATTTGAACACTTTGGTAGGACATTTTTTGAAGAACAAATAATTTTTTTAAATAACAATTTTAAAGACTTTAAAGGTCCTATACAGATTTATTGTATAGTAAATAATAAAGTATATGTATATATATATTTTATTTTTCTCGCTTGAAACAACCAAGGACAGCAAAGTGGCCCATAATCTCAGAATACTTTCTGTTTTTGAGAAAAGTAGAAAATTTATTTAGATTAATTTTTTGTTCATTAAAAAATTTGGAATGTAACGTATCAATTATTCTTATTATTGTGATGACACTGTTACATATTCAGTGGATGAAGCTGCTATTTTCCCACAAAAGGTTAAGAGAGTTTTTATGTATTCAATTATGTCTGATCTTCAGCAACAAAGAATCTTTTTAAGGGTTGAAAATGTAACACGATATGCCAAACGGCGACAATTATTATCAGTATGACTTTTGACGCACAGTGGGCATGTGGCCTCCGTGGCGCAATTGGTTAGCGCGTTCGGCTGTTAACCGAAAGGTTGGTGGTTCGAGTCCACCCGGGGGCGATTTATTTTTTTCTCTATTAAATTTGTTTTGTATTAATTAATGGTTTTAAGTTATGACCGCCACATAGCAGACATTTGAAGATATGTATTGTGTTTAACTATTATTTAAGATTACTTAACAAATAAAAAAGTTTTTAAATTGCAATTTTTAGCAATTTCAAAATAATTTTTTTAATTTTTTTTAATTCTATAAGTTTTATCCAACCGATTTTTTTTGTTTAAATTGCTAATATCTTCTTTTCACTTAACTTTATTGCATGGTGTAGTTATATATGCTAGGCTAAGCGCACAGTGGTCATGTGGCCTCCGTGGCGCAATTGGTTAGCGCGTTCGGCTGTTAACCGAAAGGTTGGTGGTTCGAGTCCACCCGGGGGCGATTCATTTTTTTTTTGGAATTTAAAGCGGCAACATTTTTGATGAATAAGGTAAATAGCATTATTAAATAGTTATTATATTTGCCGACAAAAATTAAATTGCAAATTGATAGATAAATTTGAAATGATGAAACTTGGGAAATTTTTTTGCAATTTATTTCACAATTGAGTTTTCAATTATTATACAATTTAAATATCTATTACATATAATGTTTTACATATATAAATATATATATTGTGGTTTTAACGCACAGTGGGCATAGTGCCTCCGTGGCGCAATTGGTTAGCGCGTTCGGCTGTTAACCGAAAGGTTGGTGGTTCGAGTCCACCCGGGGGCGAATATTACTTTTGTTAAATTATTGATGGGTCAGTGTAATTGATTTCAGAAGCAATTTGGAATAATACCTCCACCCTTTGTTCTTAATTTATATGGCTATTTATAGCCATAAACCACCACTGTCACAATCTTCTAAATAAAAACAATATGGGTAACTTAAACGAGACTTTCTGAAGTATAATTCACAAGAGCGATGACATTCGCAACCTAGGCAGGACCGGCTACAAAAGTAAATGGACCCATAAACAAAAACTTCGCCCACTATACCGATTCTATCTAGTCCTGGGTGTTCAAAAACAGGCCTGTACATATTTTGACGCACAAAATAGCTCGCTTAAGTGTCGCAGCAGTGTGGAAAAAAAAGGACGTTGAACATGTAAAGTTCCTCAGAGCTTGAACAGGGTAGGGTAGTTATCCATGTCAATGACACACAAATATTTTATTGGAGCTTAAAGGTACGAACTATCATACTGAACATTTGGAGATTGATTTCTTACTAATCCACCCCCACAACACAGTAATTTCACGCAGGCAATCCTTTGGTTCAAGGGGTATACAACTGTACAGACGTCCTGGACAATTTTGGTGTGGATTATTCTAACAGATGGCAGCTGTAGAATTTCCACCACGCCAGGCACTCTCTTGTTATGTAGGACATAGTGACATCTGGAGTTTAGGTGCCGTACTAATCCCCTATAAACGGACTTAGAATATAATCAGAGCTGGGCTATACTGCAAACAGTATTAAGGAACGAGCTCTTTTCGAATGCTTTATCGTATAAAATTTTGCAATTGAATAAAGTTAGTCCTTTTTGGTTGAAAAGATAGTTAGATACGGCTAATAATGGCAGATTAAGCGCACAGTGGTCATGTGGCCTCCGTGGCGCAATTGGTTAGCGCGTTCGGCTGTTAACCGAAAGGTTGGTGGTTCGAGTCCACCCGGGGGCGCAATTTATTTTTGTTACTTCGTGGCTGGATAATTAAATTTATTTAATAAAGTTTTTTCAGATGGATGCTTTTTTAATGTGACACCACAGCTTATATGGAATGGGTTTTGCCGTACTTTCCTTATGTATCTGAGATGAGTCGGCTTAATGCACCTTTAACCTCTGCACACAAATTTAAATAAATAAAGTCCAGCTGTCTCACTTATAAGTGTGCAACTAAACGCACAGTGGGCATGTGGCCTCCGTGGCGCAATTGGTTAGCGCGTTCGGCTGTTAACCGAAAGGTTGGTGGTTCGAGTCCACCCGGGGGCGCAAATTATTTTGGATAAATTGTGGCTGGAGAATTGAATCTTTTTAAATGCACAAAAAAAATTCAGATGTATGCTGTTTTAATGTAACACCACAGTTTATAGAAGATGGGTTACCATAATTTCGTTATGTATCTGAGGTGCGCCAGTCTAATGCACCTTTAACCTTCGCACAAAAATTTATTGAAGTATACAGCTGCCGCACTCTCAAGTGTGCAAGCAACCGCACAGTGGGCATGTGGCCTCCGTGGCGCAATTGGTTAGCGCGTTCGGCTGTTAACCGAAAGGTTGGTGGTTCGAGTCCACCCGGGGGCGAAATTATTTTGGTTAAATCGTGGCTGGAGAATTGGATCTTTTAAAATCCATTAAAAAAATAGTTGTTTTCAAGTATTACTATAGCTTGTAGAGAGAGGATGGGTTTTGGCAAAATTTCGTTATGAATCTGAGATGAGTCAGCCACTCCAATGTATCTTTAAGTTATGCAAAAATTTTTATCAAGAATACAGCTGCCTCACTTTGAAGTGTGTAAAAAATCGCACAGTGGGCATATGGCCTCCGTGGCGCAATTGGTTAGCGCGTTCGGCTGTTAACCGAAAGGTTGGTGGTTCGAGTCCACCCGGGGGCGCAAAATATTTTGGTTAAATCGTGGGTGGAGAATTAAATTTTTTTAAATCCATTAAAAAAAGGTTTTCAGATAGATGCTGTTTGCATGCTTATAGAGGAAGGATGGGTTTTGACAAAATTTCGTTATGAATCTGGGATGAATGAGTCAGTCACTCCAATGCATCCGTAAGTTTTGCATAAAAATGCAATCAAGTATACAGCTGCCTCACTTATAAGTGTGCAACTAAACGCACAGTGGGCATGTGGCCTCCGTGGCGCAATTGGTTAGCGCGTTCGGCTGTTAACCGAAAGGTTGGTGGTTCGAGTCCACCCGGGGGCGCAAAATATTTTGGTTTAATCGTGGCTGGAGAATTAAATCTTTTGATGTTTACATGTATCACTACAGATTGGTTTTGCCATAAATTCGTTATGTATCTAAGATAAGTCTGTCACTCCAATGCATATGTAAGTTCTGCATAAAAATGTAATCAAGTATACAAGCTGCCTCACTTTCAAGTGTGCAAACAATCGCACAGTGGGGATGTGGCCTCCGTGGCGCAATTGGTTAGCGCGTTCGGCTGTTAACCGAAAGGTTGGTGGTTCGAGTCCACCCGGGGGCGATTTAATTTTTGCAAATGTTTTTAAATCTCAAAAATCTTAAACAAAAGTTCTAACCTGTAACGCTGCCGGCGCTCTTGATAAATAACATAGCATGGAATGCTAAAAATTGTACAAACCAGAACCATCAGAACTTATTAAATAAACGAAGTATGAACAGAAAGTAATTAGCTTTAAGGTCCATGTTTTTAAGGTATTTTAACAAAAGTATGATGATCAGATGACATATTTATAGTCATTTGAATTTGCTCATACCATCCATAAGGCGATGCTGCAAAAAGTGATCGAAAATTGGGCCTCTCGGCTGAAATTTATTCGAGTCAGCCGCGGCGGCCACTTGCCCGTAACCCATTACGTTGACTTCGGGCGGGCACTTGCGCGAAATTATTTTTAAAACAAAATGGCAAAACCTTATCTTTATAATAAAGCTAAATTCTTGGATATTACATAAAATTATATCCGCGTTTTTTTCTAGAAAACCACACGTCTAAAAAAATACCCTTAATATAACACTAGCTGGACTTATTGACACATGTGGCCAAAAAACGTCCTACGTGGTCAAAACGACCGATTTATAATCAATATGGGTACTCGAAGCAGAAGAAAATTTGCTACTAAACCAAATAGAGTAATTTTGAAGTTTTAGCTGAAATAGGCTATAACGGGTGATCAATCTAGAGGTATTTTTTCCATTAGGGTTTTTTCACAGATTACGCGTGAGCTGTGTTTAATTTATTTTTTTTTCATTTCATCATGAAAGAGAATGAGAAGATCCACTGTTTTCGACCAAAATTGTGTTCAGTGACTAGGCCCATTTCGGCTCAACGGCAACGTCAATAAACAAAATAATCGTATTTGAGCTGAAAAGCCACTAGAAGAGGTGCCAGAGTTAACATTATACCCACACGCAGAGAAAAAATATGGTCACTACATGGTCACGGCAATAATAATATTTTATCCGCAATAAAAGTATGTTCGTCGCAACCATAGCAGTGTTAACTGAATTTATTTTTGACAATAGTATAATTGGTGCAATATTAATATTGTTGAAATGTAACAATAGTATTATTGCCAAATTTAAAAATGAAAATATGGTTATAGAAAAAATATAAATATGGTTGGTGCTACAAAAGTATTGTGTTTTGCGTTTTATGTTAAAAATAATATGATTACGGCAATCATACTGTATGATTGTAATTTTTCTTCATATAAAATTGCTTTTAAGAACAAATGTAATTGGTACGAATGTAATATAATAATAAAAGTATTTTTGTTATCGAAATTAATTTTTTTTAAACAAGCTGCCTTGGCTTTGTTTAACTGAAATATTTTTAATAAAAACGCTTACGTTTATCAAATCTATTGTCGACAACTTAAACAAATTCTAATAAATTAAATTGGGGATCATAGTACAATTATGTGTGATCATACTGTGGTTGTAGGGATCATAACATGGTTGCGTGTGAATCATACTATGGTTGTGTGGATCATACTATGGTTGTATATAAAACATATTATGGTTGTGAGGATCATACTATGGTTGTGGAGATCATAGTATGGTTGAGTGTGAATCATACTATGGTTGTGGGGATCATAGTATGGTTATGTGTAAATCATACTATTGTTGTGAGGATCATAGTATGGTTGTATTTGAATCATACTATTGTTGTGAGGATCATAATATTGTTGTACCACAATCATATACCCAACAATAGTATTATCCTCTTCGAATATTGTCACCGCAACCATACTTTTTTCTGCGTGCAGAGAAAACCACAGTTTGGTGCCGTTTATGGACTGGTGGAATCATCGCTCCATATTTTTTCAAAAATGATGATTGCCGAATCGTAACCGTGAATGGTGCTCGCTATCGCGCCATGGTATTGGTCTTTTTGCTGCCTGAAATTGAAGCCAGTATTCTTGACATTTGGTTTCAACAGGACAGTGGCACTTGCCATAGCTGCTGAAACAATGGATCTATTGAGAGGTAATTTTGAAGAGCAGCTAATTTTACGTTTTGGACCGGTGAGTTGGCCTCCTAGATCGTGTTTTATCATACCTAAAGAATTTTTTTTGGGGCTAAGTAAAGTCTAAATGCTATGCTGGCAAAACAGCTACGATTCAGGTTTTGGAAGCCAACATTATGCGTGTCATTAACGCCATACCGGTCGAAATGCTCGAACGAGTCATCTAAAATTGTACCCTCAGAATGGACACCCTGAGGCGTAGTTGCGATCAACATTTGAAGGAAATTTTATTCAAAAAAAAAAAATGGCATAAAATTTCCTTTCAATGAGCAATAAAGATTCCACACTTGATTTCAATTGTTGTATTTTTTTATTTTGAAAAATACCTATAAATGGATCACCCTATAGTTATAGGGCCCGAACTTATCGATTTTGCCTGCCTTAATTAAATATAAAAGTGCATTTAATATTCCATGATAAGCAATTTTTCACACATAACCTACACTGTTGTCCCTTAAAGGGTACAACATTTAACACCACTTAAATCTACCCAGGGTATTTATTTAAAAAAATAGCAATATTGATTGAATACGAGTACCGTTTTAACTAGAGAAAATCATTTCGAAAGAAATAAATTCCCCATTTTTTCAGAGTCCTAATAGAAGATTAATTCATAGCACGACAGACATGTTAAGAGCTCACGTATAAACGTTTTTAGCTTTAAAAATTCCACTAAACACAGCAACAATGAATAAATAAATTACATATAAATAAAACGATTAATTTATTTTAAAGTCAAGGTGTCAAGTTCAAAATGCATCGAAAATTGCCAACGTTGTAATTTAATTCTTTCTATTTTATTCACGGCAATTTATAAATACACCCCATAATCGGTGTAGAAACTCATACACACTCTCTTGCTTAAGTATAAGTGCCAAGTTTAGCGCGGAACGTACACAGTGCCTCCGTGGCGCAATTGGTTAGCGCGTTCGGCTGTTAACCGAAAGGTTGGTGGTTCGAGTCCACCCGGGGGCGAGCAATTTTTTTATATTTTTCTAGCGTTTATTTTTTGTTGTCATAATTAATATTTTTTATTTTAATATAGAGTATTAATAAAAAAAAGAACTTTATAAAAATATGCCAATATATGCTACAAAAATATACATACAACAGGCGCACATAAACAATTTTGCTTCTACTTTTACGTCGTCTTTACGTTCATGGTTCAGTTTAAGCGCACAGTGGTCATGTGGCCTCCGTGGCGCAATTGGTTAGCGCGTTCGGCTGTTAACCGAAAGGTTGGTGGTTCGAGTCCACCCGGGGGCGATTCAATTTTTTTTATATTTATTTTTTTTTATTTAATGTTTGTTTAGTTTTTTTTTATAAATCATCTATTGTTACATTTGCCATTTTGAAAATTTGTATAAGTCAAACAACACAAACCCACAAATAACAATTTTTACCAACTTTTTTTTTTGAAACACAAATGCTAACGTTTTTTGCAAAACAACAGAAAATTGACAGAAAAAATATATTTTTTGCATACTAAATGAAATAATAGGAAAACTTGAAATCAAAGAAAAATAAAAACTCAAAGAAACAATGAGGATAAGTGGAGAAAAAACGAAACACGGAAGGGAACTTGTGGATAGTGCTGTAATATTAGTGGGCATCTGATGTTAGGCGGTGGATGTAAAAAATCAGTTTAGTGAAATGGGCTGTTTCTCTATACCCCGAAGACATATTTAATTTTGCCTTAATATTTTTTTTTTGATAGCAATTCCATCATTATGTTTTGATATGTTTACCTTTATTCCGTTGGCAATAAATAATAGTCCAAAATTCTGGCAATAATTAAAAGTCCAAAATTCTGGTTGTCAGTAAAAGGGAATTAGAAAGAAATCTATTGATGGCTCTCAATGTGGAGTCTCTGTAGTGGTGGCAAGAGTGAGTTGTATTTTCGTGGGCAATTGTGCGAAGAAAACTTAAAAATTAAGGTTTACAACAGTAGTTCTCATTCGTTTGGGGAAAGCCTGGCCTGCTAAAGTTCGGTTTTACTTTCAACAATTGCACCAAAGCTTTCCAAAGAGGGTTGTCACGGACCCGAAATCACGATAAAAGCAGAAAATCAATATCACTTTGCCATTTTGTTAAAAACTTGTCTTCTATTTAAATATAGATGCAAGGGGTCTTGAGCCGGTTAATCCCTGTTCAATGTGTAAAAGCAACAGACCGAAATAAAACAAACGATCTAAACGGAATTAGAAAATGTCACCGAAGGAAAAATTATCCAGTAATAAGAAAAGGGAAACCGGAGGAAATGAATCACGATAATTCGAGGAAAAGTTGTGAAATAAATAGCAAAAGTCAAATATACTCTTTATGAGGGTAATACATTCTTGAACATGAACTATATTAGCTGATGGTAATCTCTTTTGAATTCTATACATAAATGGGGGTCCAACCATAATGCACGGCATCAATTGCGAGTCACACATTATAGTCAAGTTTTTTGCCCAACTTAATTTGACATTTCTTTGTTTTAGTATTTGACAAATTTAACCATCGTTAGCACACAATTGAGCTGTGCTTACCATGGAGCCTTTTACGAAAATAAGCGTTTAAATCGAAATGCATTTAGTGAAATTCATGATTTTTTGGCCAGCATAATCGACCAAATGTGTCCACAGTGGATTGAAGCAGAATTGTCGCATTTGGGCAAATAAGATTCCACGAGTGATTGTTGAAAAGCCGATGCATCCACAAAAAGTGATTGTTTGGTGCGGGTAATGGGTCGGCGGTGTCATCGGGCCATACTTCTTTGAAAATGAGGTCGTCCAAGCAGTTTCCGTGAATGGTGTTCGCTATCGCGAGAAGATGACGGACTTCCTGTGGCCAGCAATTGGGGATGTGGACCTGGACGGTATGTGGCTCTAATAGAATGATGCCACTTGCCACAAAGCCTACGAAACAATGGCTCTTTTGCGCAAGAAATTCAATGGCCGTGCTATCTTACGTCGTGGCAATGCTTATTGGCCGCCGCGATCATGTGCATTGACACCGATGGACTTCTTTTCTTGGGCATATTTACTTTAGAAAAGTGTGCCTCAATAAGCCAAAAACAATTCAAGAGGTAAGGAATGAGATAATTCGGCCCATTGACGATATTGAACCTCTATTTAGTCTTTGGGCCATTGAAAATATCGACCATTGGTATGCCACCGAAGCCGTGGCGAGCATTTTACCGATTTTTTGTTTCACACATAATCGTCATAAATCATTCTTTCAAAATAAAAAAAATACTAAGATAATTCTCTGACAACTTTTTGGTATATTTTCAATTAACATCATGCGTTTTAGCTGGACCTCCCTTTATATTTATAGGTTATAAGGTAATTATAGTGTCGGAACAGGTCCTGGACCGCGTTCCTCGTGACTTCACTGATCTGAACCGAGATCATTGCAATATTCACACCGTACCGATTATGTACCACGATAACCCCATAACATTACAGCACTAAAGAGGGGGGACAACAAAAGATGATAACAACTAAAACATTAAGGAGAACTAATGAATTTCTTGAGGGGTGGCGGGATAACAAGAATACAGGAAACAAGAAAAGGTGGAAAACACAATGCTTGAAATTACAAAAAAAAATTGAAAATAGAAATAACTTAAACTAGTTTGTCTTCGATTTCTCTTAGAGACAACTAAAAAAGAAATGCTCGCATTTCTTTAATAGCCTCTTTTATTTCATTCCACTTACCTTGCAGATAATGAGCCGGCTGCAGTCCATACGCCTGCAATTGTTGGAATATTTGCAATTGGGCAGCGGCCGCTGCTGAATTCGGTAACATCCCATCGGCTGTGGTCAAATAGGGCGACGTTTGTTGCGTGGCGCTCGTGGGACTGGGCACAAACATGCTGGCCGTCGAGGTGGGTATGAGAGCCGTCGTCGCACCCTGTGGTGTGGACATCGCGGCTGGCTGGGCCATGGCAGCCAAAGAAGCCATCGTGGCATTGGAGCGTGTTGCTGCCGCCGTAGCGGCCACCGGTGTAGACACCAAGGGACTGGCAGAGCTAAGGGCCGATGCCGGTGTGGTTGATGCGGTTAGGGCACCTAGAACGGCTCTGGGAGCCGAGCTCGGTGTGTTCAAAGTCGTGATGCCGCACAAGCCAACCTGCAGCTGTTGAAATTTCTTTTGGTCTTTTTCTTTTTGGGTGTCGGCAAATTTCACCACAAGCGGGGCGGAACAGCCCTCCATGGTTTGGCTATGATGAAGAGCCTGCAAGAACAAAGGGGGAAATTTGGAAGATTTGTTAAATTTTATTGCAGTATTTGTGGGCAAGCAAAATCCTGTTTAATTTATTTATGCTACAGCAACACTATCCTAAGGTTATGAGGGAGTTAAAGGGTGGGAGCAACATGTGACATTTGAAATGGATGCATTTACAAGGATGTATGGACAATTATGCACAGCGAGGCCATGACTTTAATATGAACATAAAATGCAGTCATAGAAATACTCAAATGTGTACGTAATAAATAAATATATACCAACTTAACTATTTTACACTTAGAAAAATAAACAGTCCGGACACTAAGAAGTCAGCGCACATTTCACTAGCGGTCATAGCTTCGATACCAATACCAGAAGGACCGACCATTCATAGATCAACCACACAAAGAAAAAATGGTTAGGTGACAATGATTGAAGAGCATTAAGATATTGTTGTGGTAACCATATAAAAACTCTATTTTTTATCATAGTATGGAGCGAGTTTCCATTGGGTTATCCCCCAATCACATTATGATTCCCACAAATATGGAAGAATCTCACACAAACATGGTATTAAATCCACAATCATAGTATGATTTACACACAACAACATTTTGATGGTCATCTCACTTCGAAGACAGCTGTGATGTTTGGAATCCTTCGAAGTACATAAAAGCTATTCTTCGGAAGTTCCTCCAATATACTTTGCTGGGTACTAGTGATTGTTAAATCGGTTTTGTTAAAAGTCGATCTTTTACTTGTTAGCAAATTTAACAAAATCGATTTTTTGATTCCGATTTTCGATTATTTTAAATCAAAAATTTAAAAAGAAACATCACTTCGTAGAGGGCTGTGATGTTTGGGATCCTTCAAAGTACATCAAAAGCAATTCCTTGGAATGATCCTTCAATTCTTTTCATTGGTGCCAGTAATTCTTAAATCGATTTTGACATTTTTGGCATAAACGTACTCAGAACGTTTTGACGTACGGCCATCATTTGTGTTGTTTACAGTGAAATTGAAAAAATCAATATGGCAAAAAAAAAAAATGGAATTAATCGTAAACATTTTCACAACTTTCGGCGTAGATTATCACGACAAGAGTGCATCGATGAACTTAAATCTTTGCATGGCGATGAAGCATCATCCTATAGCACTGTGAAAAACTGGTTTAATGAATTAATCGTGACCGACGCCCGCTCACAGACGAAAGTCGTGAAGATCGCCCAAAATCGGACGTTGTGCCAGAGAACATTGATGCCGAGCGTGAACTCATAATTCAAGATCGCCATGTGACATACCGTGAGATAGTGGCATCCATGACATTTATTCCACCAGCATACATTCGATTTTGCATGAACACCTGGCCGTAAAAAAGGTTTGTTCTCGTTGGAACCCGCACGCACAATCGCTCAAAAAAAAGGCTCGTGTCGATTGGTGCAAAGAAATTTTTAAAAAATACGATCGCAGTGCTTCAAAAGACGTTTATAAGATCGTCACAGGCGATGAATCATGGATCTATGCCTATGAGTCCGGAACAAAACAGCAATCGACCGTGTGGGTCTTCGAAGACGAGCCAAATCCAACGAAAGCTGTGGAAGAAGCACTTCGAAGCAAATGGCCGTCTGTTTCTTCGGCAGAACTGGTCATGTGGCGACTGTTTCGCTTGAGCAACGTAGAAGGTCAATTCTGAGTGTTACACCACAATTTGTTTGCCTGAAGCCTTCGGAGAAATTCGAAAAACGAACAAGAGATAACGAATTATCGTGCACCACGAAAATGCGAGCTCTCACACATCTTCTCAAACCAGCGCCTTTTTAACCGGCCCAAAACGTCGAATTGATGGGTCATCCGCCGTACCCAATGACTTCTTTTTATTCCCGCACATCAAGAAAATAATGCGTGGTCAACGATTTTCGTCGACTGAAGATGCTGTTGAAGCGTTCAAAAACCATGTTTTGGAGATGTCTCAATCGGAGTGGAAAAAGTGCTTCATGCAAAAATGTGCGCATGCAAAAATGTATGATTTATACATTTTTGGAGAATGCTTTGAAAAACAATAACCATTTTTGATTATCAATGTTCGCATTTTCATTTCTGGAGAATGCTTTAAAAAACAATAACCATTTTTGATTATCAATATTCGCATTTTCATTATTAGGCCAGAAATATATATAGCAGCCCTCGTATAAGCGATTCCTGGGGAAGTTCCCCCATTTTTTTTTGCTGGGTACTGGTGATTGTTGAATCGGTTTTAGTTAAAAGTCGATTTTAAACCTTCGATTTTTTCGCAGCCGATTTTACATGTGAACATTGATCGATATCGATTTTAACTCCGATTTTCGATTATTTTATATCAAAAATTATTTAAAATACCTTTTTGAACAATATTATTTAAATAAAGCATACTATATAAAAATAATAAGACAAAATATATATGTAGCATAACTTTACAAAAAATTATTTGTATACCAGTACATAGGCTCGAACCTGAAGCCTTCCGAATTGGAAGCGCGAACGATCCCATCAAACCTCCACTAGAAAAAAATTCTTACGAAGTGGACAGAAATTAGATATGTGACGCGCAAAATAGAAAGGGTAAAACCCAGTTTTGTTCAGGAGAGCCATTTTAAAGATTTAAATACGTGTATTTGGTGTCCCATCACTTTCATAAAACGCGCATTTCTCTGGGAGGGAACACTTTTGGGGCATGGAATCGGTCTCATTCGATGCTCAGATGTTGTCCACATCGAAAAAAAAGTGAAAATTGATTTTTTTACCCTTAGGTACCTTTCTCTATGCGCTGTCACATATAATAAATGTGACTTTTGGGAGACATAAAAACCAATCGCACCCGTTGGAAGATAAACAAAAAATTCGAAAGAACTTCAATTTACTTTTTTCCAGGGAATAGGTGCTATTTTGGGCTCTGAAAACAGCTAAAGCACAGAGTTAATTTCGTTTGCGTGAGGAAATCGATCGTACAATTTATGTACACGCCGTTTTGGCAACTGGGGTATCCCGACGTGAATGCAGTTAAGGGCATAAATCAATTCCACAGTTTACCACAAAAGGTAGACTAAGGTGGAGAGACCAATTAGAAGGGTATGCGAACATTTTTGGACTTACTCGTATTGAAAACTAAAGGAAGCATGTCCAAGACCAAAGTGCTTATAAATCATTTATTGGCCGGTTCAATACAGGGTGGGCGATTTAAAATTTTAAATTTGAATCGGCTGTAAAAAAAGTACTACTAATTTTTTCAAATTTCTGGTTTTATTGGGAAGGTGGAACTTTGTCATTTAATAATGGAACACAATATCATTTATTTGATTACCAAACCTAGCTCGGCAGTACCTCATACGATCAAACCAATTTTCCAGGACATTTTCGATTATTTCGGGTCGAATCTCTTCAATGGAAACTTCAATTTCTTGTTTCAACGCCTCGATTGTCTCTGGATGCTTTGCGTGACATTTATTCTTAAACTTTCCTCACAGAAAAATGGCCCTAAGATGCCGTCAGCCCGAAACCCACACCAAACAATGACTTAATGTGTGGGTTTTCTGAACCCCATATGCGGCAATTTAGCTTATTGAACTACCCACCAATATAAAAATGAGCTTCATCTGAAAAGACAGGTTTTCTTCATCTGCTGCCAATCAGTCTTCAGCCCATTGGGCGAAGTGAAAACGCTTCAGATGGATTTCCATTATTAAATATCATAAAACCAGCAATTTGAAAACGTTATCAGTACTTTTTTTTACAGCCAATTCAAATTTAAAATTTTATATAGTCCACCCTATAGTTAAGGAACTAGAGCCAATGGATCCAGCCTAGGTAAATAAGTTATTTTAAAAACTACAATTTTCTAAGTGTAATTTCCAAATATGTTTATAACTTTGTAAAGTTATATTATGCACTATCTCTTCCTTATCCATCGCCCCCTTTCTAACGTAGTCGACTTCTCTCCCGCTCTGCTTCGAATCTATCTCAGCTTGTTGTGTTGTAGAATTTTTTGTTTACCGGAAATTTGTAATTTTCCTTGTTTCCTGTGCAATCTTACACAACCATTTTGCGGTTGACTATTTCCGCTGTAACCACAATGCACAAATACACATACTCAGCGCCTGATTGTAGTGTGGAGCATGGGGTAACCCTGCCATTTCCTCCACACCATCATCACTTATGTTGTCTGTGGCTGCGCCTCAGTGTGTAAGTGTTTGCGTATTGTTGTCATCCTTCGGCGAGGATCCCTTGTACTGTAATATCGTTCTCTCGTTGTTGTCGTCGTCGCTGTTGTTGTTGGAATTTTATAAGACACATTAAGGAAATATGTACGCATACAGCAGAGAACAATTTGCTTAAGGAAAAAGGTCTTTAATAATACATAAATATAACGTTTGTCTGACACTTGCAAAGATTGCACGAGCGAGCAGTAGTACGGCAGTCTTGTAATTAATTGGAATTTAACGAGCGACAAAAGGGTATGAGCAGAAATCTCGGCATTTTTACGAGAATTGTAAACACTTTGCAAACTGTCGAAGGGCGGGGGTTGAAGTTTTGAGACAAGAATAATTTTTGTATTTCATTAAAATACTTGATTAGGCCAACTGGCCTGCTCAATATAAGTACTTCGCTCTTGGTGGTGATGTCGCCAGTCCGATATATCAAGAATTTATATTATATCATTCCATCATCCTTTATTAACTTGGTGTCTCCATCGATAAGGATGTGGTATGAGTCTATTTGCTGGTCGAGGGTATTTTCCGTAATTTGGCGCAGTGTGAGGATTTCACCAATTGAGGATTTATAAGGTCTACTCGTAAAGCCTCGAGAGATTCAACCTTTCACACAGTACAGCCGATCTATTCCGCAGTAACTGGCGCAAACGGTGTTGTCTTTCTTTTGTAAAGTAACAAAGAAAACCGAGGCTTAAATCTCCCCTCCGTCTTATAGAGCTCAACCGGTATTCCGTCGGTTCCTGTGGCTTTGTTGAAAAGGGCGGCTCAACCATAATGCAAGAAGATTTTCCTCGGAAAAGATGATCCTTGTACCTTTTAGTCGCTATAGACGTCAGTATTGCCTTGTAAGCTATGTAAAGGATGGTACAACTAAAACGCATGTCAATTCTACATAAAACAAAACATTTTCAAAGGTATGCTTCGCTGGCATACCTTTATCCGATGGTCCACATATTTTTAATGACTCTGAGAAATACCGGTGGTGCGATGTCTTAAATGTGCCTAAATATCTCATCCTTAAGCTATACAATTGTTCATGGCTTATTGACGTACACTTTTTCTTTTAAATATCTCCAAAGAAAGAAGTCCAGTTAACATCGCCACAACGTGAGATAACACGGCCAATGTATTTCTCGTGCAAAAGATCCAGTGTGGCGAGTGACACCATCCTGTGTAGCGAGTGACACATATCGGCCAGGTCCATATCCACAATTTCTGGTCACAAGAAGTCCATAATTACCTAGCGATAGCGAACACGATTCACTGTAACTGCTTGGCCAACTAATTTTCGAAGAAGTACGACGTGATGACGCCGCCAGCCCATAAACCGCATTAAACAGTCACTTTTTATAGATGCATCGGCTTTTTAACAATCGCTCGTAGATTCTCATTTGCCCAAATGCAGCAATTCTGCTTGTGAACGAATCTACTAAGGTGAAACTAAGTCTTGTCGCTAAAGTGGATTTTCTTTGTAAAGTCACCATTCACTTCCGCCTGTTCAACTATTCGGGGTATTGACGACGCTTGAAATGGTCAGTAGGCTTCAGCTCTTGAGTCAATAGAATCTTTATTCAAAATTCGCATCAGTCTTGTTCGTAAGGTTTTCAATTGTTGGGCACGACGACGAGTTGAGGTTGACGGCTCTTCTGCCACACAATCGCGAACAACATCACTGTTTTCCGCAGAACGAACTGAGCGAGCATATACAGGTGCTTTTACATTTCCTTCAGACCCGGTTCACAGAAATTTGCGCACAATTCTTCTGATTGTGGAAACATTTGGTCGATTATGCTGGCCACAAAAAAATCACGAAGTGCACGAAATGCATTGTGATTTGAACGCCCATTTTCGTAAAAGGCTTCAGCACTCTCAACGCGCTGCTCAATTGTGTACTCCTCCTTGGTTGAATTTGTCAAACACTGAATCAAAAAACTTGACGTTAAGATGTTACTCAAAGTTACCATCGTGCATTATGATTGAGCCACCCTTTATGTTTATTGTTTTGGTCGTGGACCTTCACTCCTCATCGCACCATTGGTTTCTTCGTTACCGCTTTCGGCAACGATAATTTTCTGGCGGCTTTTGTTGTGGATTCCAGTAGGTGTTGCTTCTGAGCGCTGATGTCATCATAGGGACGAGAATTTCGCAAGAAGAATTCATCAAAAGTAGAAATGTTTGTAAGAAGCCGTTAAGGCAGCTTCGTGTAGTTGACACTGTATGTTGTGAACTCAGCTTCTTGGTGTCTAGCTTTTTACTGCTGTTATGACGTACAACTTTTAAGGAACCTAGATCGTACCTTTTCCGACAACATGTAGTGGTCTGAATCGATGTTTGCTGTTTGAAACGTTCCTACTTCCAACACGCTGAATGTCAACCGTTAATCACAGCGTCATCGTATGATTGTTCGTCTTTACATCGGTAACAGCTATGAATCTTGCGATGTTTAAATCTAATAATACGTAAAGGGTTTTCCAATAAGGACATAACAATTTCGTTTACATTTTTAACGATCTTTCAGTGGCAAAACGTTATTCGAAGTCAACATTTTTTCATGATGGTGAAGTTCACTTACGAGCAACGTTTGGAATCATTAAAAATTACTACCGAAATTCTGAGTAGGTGGTCGCAACTTTAAGAGCGCTTACTCTAATTTCCATCATCTTCAGCGATGAAGCTCATTTCAGGCTGAGTGGTTTTGTCAATAAACAAAATATGCCACATGTGCTTCAAGAGATACAATTGCATCCGCAACAAATTACTGTGTGGTGTGGTTTCATGCCGGAGCTCCGGCATGACTGCAAATATCTTTTGAATGGTCAGAGATAAATCAAACGCTTCAGCGTATTTTTTATTTGTCTCTCTTAGAAGATTTCTTGAAGCAAAAAGTTTTACAAATCCGCTCAAAATTGTAGAAGTCTTTAAGGTCTTTAAAACATTAACAGCACCAAAGTGGTCCACTATGAGACCCTGTATCAAACTCCGCGTAATAACAGAGTGTCTACAAATGCAATATACGAAATGACTGACTCCTCCTTTACAAATCTCTAGTACATTATTAAGCGATTCGACTAATAGTTTAGAAGTTATGATATTATGACCACGTTTTTTGTAATCTGAGCCACTGTGCGGAGGTGTGATTGGGCCGTATTTTTTCGTCGATGAAAACAATCGTCATGGAGAGCGCTATCGTGCCACGTAAGAAAATTATTTTTGGATAGTATTAGATGAGCTTGACATCGCCAATATGTGGTGCAATTAGCCACGCAGCACGCGTTACAATCGATTTACTTAAAGGTAAATTCGGTGAAAGTGTTAACTCGTGAAATTGTCCGGTCGAATGGTTACTTCGTTCATGCGATTTGGCGCCATTGGTTTTATTTTTATGGGGCCACATCAGGTCATAGGTCTATGCCAACAAGCCAATAACTTAAGACAAGCTCAGAGACAACATTCAACGCGAAAATGCCAAAGCTCCGGTCGAAATGTGTGCAAGAGTGGTGGAAAAGTGGGTCCGAAGAATAGCAAGTGCAAGCGTTACAATCTATTTACTGTAAGGCAAATTCGGTGAAAGTGTAAACTCGTGAAAAGGTCCGGTCGAATGGTTACTTCGTTCATGCGATTTGGCGCCATTGGTTTTATTTTTATGGGGCCACATCAGGTCATAGGTCTATGCCAACAAGCCAATAACTTAAGACAAGCTCAGAGACAACATTCAACCCGAAAATGCCAAAATTCCGGTCGAAATGTGTGCAAGAGTGGTGGAAAATTGGGTCCAAAGAATAGATCACTGAGAACGGGCTCGTGGTGGTCATATGACCGAAATTAAATTTCATTCTTAAAATGTTACATTGGCACTACAACTGGAATAAATTTGAACTTTATATCTTAAATACGAGTATTCCATGTTTTATTAATATATAAAATTGTTATGTCCTTAATGGAAAACCCTATATTATATGTTTCCGGCAGCGACAAAATCAGTCGATGATCGTTTTGACTCTGTCTTACTTGTCATACTAAAGGTTCTTTGTCATACTAAAGGTTTCCTTTAGTAACAGAAATTTAATTTTAAACTTTAATTTTATTTCATTCTAGTAATTACATGGACCACCCCACCAGATTAGCATCTGAAAACATAACTTGCTTCAAGCAAATTCTGGTAAATGCTATTCTTTCAAACGCTTGTCCTTGCAGATGTTGTTACCATATTTCACCACTGGTCTACGTAATAATTTAGCTCGAGCCAATTTTGAATTAAAAGTATTCCCCTTACCCCTTTGAAGATGTGTCGGTTGTTAACCATCTTTTTTCTTAGTGGTCCTCTAGCGCATGTGGCTAAAGTCACACGACAGTAAAGCCCGTTTTTCATGCCGGCCCAATAAAGATGTCACACATTTCGCTTGTTATAACCTCGTACGATTTACTGCCATATTTTTTTGGTCCCCTCCACAGAAAAGGCCAATAAAAAGAAGCCAATCCCCTTGCTCACAACCCTAACGCTCGGCTCAAAAACATATGAAACATAAAGTTTTTTTTATAACTCTTTAGCTGTGAGGCCATAAAACAAATGGTTACCAAAATTTGGTAAGACAGAAAAATAGGCAATAAATTTAGCATATGCCCCCGCCCCACTTAGCCCGAATTTTTTGCATACCCCTCTAGCAGTGTAGTCACATTAACACAATCATACAAATGTCCATATTATGCAGAAAATGCATGCACGGATGCTCCGACCATGAGGCATGTGTGGCCTGGCCTGGCTGGCATGGATGCAAATGTGAAAATCACGTTCCACAAGAAAGACCGAAACAAAAAAAAAAATGCGCACTCGCACACATGCAATGACGTGAGCAATTTGCTTTCGAACTACAAATGATGATGAATTGCAATGAATAGAAATTATGTGATATTTGAAGATGACATGAACAAAAAAAAAACATAGCAAACTTTTTGTCCCAATTTCACCGGAAATAAAATGAAAACCGGAATGATGAATGCATCATGAATGCCCAGAGGCATAAAAGACCGAAGGGCAATTGAATTATGTTGGCACTTACTTTAATTGCACCAATTGCATGTTGCTTCGTATCGAATGTTACAAAGGCGCAGCCTTTGCTTTGACCATTCTGGTCCCGCAGCACGGTGCACTCCTCGATGGTGCCGTGTCCTGCAAACAGTTGCCTCACATCGGCCTCATTGTACTTCTTGTTCAGCATGCCCACGAAGAGTTTACGTTCTGCAAAAAGAATGAGAAGAGAAAAGAAAAAATCATGAATGAATGGCAAATAATTAACAACAACCCAAAAAAGGGCAATTTCTCTGAAATAAATGGCAACTTCTTCGAGTAGGTAAATCAACAAAATGTGTAATGCAACCAACAACTTTGCACGTTAAGTAGTAGTAAAAGTGGAAAAGCGAAAGAAAAGCCTGGCAACAACAAGGCAAATGGAAATTTGTATGAAATAAAAGCTGTGAAAAATGTATAAAAATGTTGCAAATTGCAGAAAAATAAAACAAGCGAATGGAATAGGAAAAGTCTTAAGTCGGGCGAG
The DNA here is from genome assembly GCA_963513945.1 of Hydrotaea diabolus. Classification (NCBI taxonomy): domain Eukaryota; kingdom Metazoa; phylum Arthropoda; class Insecta; order Diptera; family Muscidae; genus Hydrotaea; species Hydrotaea diabolus. The sequence goes on from OY740717.1 coordinate 163,978,962, forward strand.
GTCGACTACAAGATACCCTCACCGTATGCTTCGACTCCATAGTCTTACTTTATGACATATAATTACGAGTATACACCAATATCCCGACTTGCGTCGTTAATTGGGACCGACAAATCGGAATGCGATGTGAAACAACACAAATCGAATAATTTTTCCCCACATATTTATTTTGGGATTTATTTAATATGTCTCTCAAGAACATTTTTAAAAAAGTTGAAAATTTTAATTATTAATAAATGAATACGTTCTTATAAAGTGTGCTTTTTTTAAACGTGTGGTTTTCAATCTGGCCACAGTTTTTACGGATTTGGGCTTCTGTCAGCTGTCACTTGATTTATTCTCAGTTTGATTTGCCATTTCATAAGGAATAGTCTTACTCCGGAACAACGTTTGCAAATCGTGATAAATGGGCCCAAAATAAGATGTTTACCGATCCTGATTTTTACAAGAAAATTTTGTTCAGCAATAAAGCTCACTTTTGGTTGAATGGGTACGTTAATAAACAAAAATGTCGCATTTGGAGTAAAGAAAATCCACAGGCCATTGTTGAGACGCTATCGTTACATCCTCAAAAAGTCACTGTTTAGTGTGCTTTGGGTAGAGGGAATTACTGGTTCATATTTCTTCAAAAATAAAGTCGGCCATAATGTCACAGTCAATGGGGAACGATATAGAGCCATGATTAATGACTTTTTCGTGCCTGAATTGGAGGGTGTCGATGTGGGCGACCTTTGGTTCCAACAAACGGCGCTACATGCCATACAGCCAAGAAAAAAATGCAATGCAAACTTAATTGCATTGACTGTTGTTAGATCTGTTACTCATAAAATCAGGAGGAAGGTTTGTATGGAATTTGGGATTTGGGCCGATCTGGATATTTTCTGCAATATTTATTCTGTGTGCAAAATAACGCCATAACCCTAATTTCGTTGTAATCTGATGAAATTTGCCACTGTCGGATAGACCTTAAATCGATGCTTAGAACAGATTCTTTGCAAAACCTATTATTTTGCCAACTGAAACTATTGAGGGGGCATGTACTCGAGTGTTCTTTCAGTAAAACCGAACGTTGGTTGGTTCGTTCAGTAGCTGGAATTGATGTATCGGTAGAACAGACGAATTATCCGCACCTCAAGAAAGGAATTTTTGGATCTAATAATCCGCATGCCGAACTAGTTCACCGAAAAAATTAAGAATTGTTTGAAGAATTTTCATCAGGGGCAAAGAATGTTTGTTTACACACTTGAAGTACTTTACACACAGAGAAAATCCGATCTACAGAAATACAGAACACACACATACTGCTGCAATCGCCAACATTCCACGGTGTGGGTGGTTACATGTTTCGACAGATCATAAGATGGTTGCTACGACAATACTACTAAACTCACTGCCAATAAATCGGTTATACCAACCAAAAACAAATAAAATGTGTGGTTACGATAGCCACAAGCTAGCCACAAGTCTACAGATAGGTTTTTTGTAGTAACGAAACACAGCTTCGAAACACATTATTGGTATCCCAATATCAGAATATAAACCCTATAAAAAATTTCGGTTCTAGTCACAACAAAATCTTTGTTAAAGATGAAAACACATATGGTAGTTCCAACAACAAATAAAACGTTTTGCAACAGAATGAGAATCTTAATATTTTACAATTTATTTTATTTTTTTCCAAATACATATACAAATTAAGTTGCAGTAATCATCCTAGTTTGTAAGGGTTTCCGATACTTTGCCACTTCAATTGATAGTGTCAGTACCCTCTACTGAAAATTGCCGTGTTCCTCATTAACATTCGGCTGTAGCGAAATACAAGATTAGTACGTACAAGCACTAATATTCGTTTGGCAAAAAGTTCGGTTGTGACATCAACAAATATGTTCTCTGTGTGTGCAACGTAGGGAGGGCCAGGCCGAGAAAAAAAGTAACAGATGATGGAAGATTTTTTTCTATAATAATAATCGAATTATTCTATTTTAATAACGCCTATTTAAACCAAAAATGTTAACATTAAACAGCCCGCTTTTGGTAGTGATAAAATTTTACTTGTCATCACCAATAATTTGTTTGCAAAAATATTGGTTGCCACAACCACCAGTTATAATGCGGACCATGGACTTTGTAAGGGTCTCATAGGTGGATTTTTAAGCATTCATGCAGATGTTTAGTGTGGGGGCTATTCGATAATGTGGACGAATATGGTCCAAATTCACCATAATTGGGAACTGGTCTCCAACATTTGGCCAACAAATTTGTCAGGATCTAAAATCGAAAATGACCTTTGCATGAAATCAATGCAGGGATCGGATCGATATGGTCTAACTTCAATATGATTTGATCTTAGTTCAAACGTGAAGAACAACAACAGAAGAACAGATGGGCGGACAGACATCGTTAAAAAAAGGTTTTAGTTAGTTATTTTGAATTGATTGGTGTACACTTGAGGGTTTTTCACACCTTTAAGTCTTTACAAAAATCAGGACTAAGTCAAGATACTCTGTACCACAGTGTAGCGGCCGGGCCGAATCTTGTAAGCTCCACCTCATGGATTGCGGTGGATAGTAACATTAAAATATCTAAATGCCACGATCCTTTGTTTAATTTCCACCTCATACAGTTTAGCTCAAATTTCGGATCTACTCACATGCCATTGACATATGCTAACGATCGGTCCATTACTTTAACTAATATAAAACTAATTTCAAGAGGGCGTAACACCGCCCATCTGGGTGTGTTTATTTCCAATCCAACATCGTATATACACACGATTATCGTTAAACCGGTATTAGTTCATGAAATACGGCGTTTTAAAGTGGAGCAGGTGGTGCCACAACCTTTCAACTTTGAATTTTATCACTTTGTAGTTTATTGTAATTTCATAGACATAAATTACATTTTGTACAAAATTTTATAACGATCGGGAAAATAATGTTTTCTTCTAAGGGGCAAGGCACCGCCCACTTTTTCACCTGTGCGTTTCATGCCAATATTTTATGTTACAAATGTCATCGTCATACGATATCTATAGTAGTTCAAGAGATAGAGTATTTCTGAGTTCAGAGTTTTAAGGGGGTGCCACGCCCCCTTGTCCGAATGTGACATAATGTATGTATGTAAACATTTTGTAACGATCGAAGTTTATTGTAGGGATGAACAAACAAAAATTTAAAAATAATACAAATCGAGAGATTTTTCTAAAGTTCTTGTGTAGGGAAAATATTTAGCGCTTTACGAATCTTGCTCATTTTAAAAAATAACCGTTTCAAAGCATCAACAGTTATTTCTACATAATTTAAGCCTCAATGCAACCCGTAGATTTCTTTCCACGGACTCATAAACGTACAAATGGTCATGACCATGTAAATATACCCTCCATCCTCTGATAAAGGGTATACAAATAGTTTGCAACAGTTGCCAGTGCATACACTCCAACATCCACACACTCAATCCAACCAACCAAGCCACCAGCCAGCCAGCATTCATGCCATTGAAATATACTTTTACTCATTTACATTAACGATATCGTCGTCGTCCTTGCATCCTGACGCACTCTGCCGCCGAAGGACCTTAACGCCTGGCGTTACAACCGACAATTGCAGCCTCGGTGCTACCTCCAGTGGCTCTGAGAGCAGCTACAACTGTTATGGCCAAATGTAGTTATCGCCGTATTCCGCGAATAACATTTTAACCACCTTTTCTGGAATTGTAGCGGAAAGGAGGGGTGCGTGAAAAAAGCGCACAACTGCAAACAATTTATGACTCTTTCAGTGTACGCGCGAGCAAGCAAGCGAGCGAATGACTGTTTGTGCAAGCGGGTATGTGTGAGCAAATGTGGTAACTGAATGTTCAATATTTAAATAAAACTGACTTTTCAGTGATGTGTTGAAACCAGGAACGCGGACCTTTTGGGGGGGGGCTAAACAGAAAAAATGTCCTCTGATTTATCTTAAAGTAAAAGCTTCATTAACCCAATGCAGTATTTGGTTAAGATTATTTGTAGAATGAAAAAGTTTTATAAAAACGCTTGTCTGCAGATTTTGATTGATAGCGAATTCAATAAAACTACTTTAGTACTAGCTGGTACACGCAGAGAAAATATATGGTTACTATATGGTCACGGCAACAATAGTATGTTCTCTGCAATAAAAGTATGGCCGTCGCAACCATAGTATTGTTTTTTGAATTTCATTTTGAAAGTATTATGATTTCGGCAATATTAATATTGTTGAAATGTAACAATAGTATTGTTGACAAATTTAACAATGAAAATATGGTTGTAGCAATAATATACATATGGTCGGTGCAACAAAAGTATTGTTTTTGTTTTTGTGTAAACAATAATATGATTATGGCAATCATACCGTTAAAATCGTATTTTTTTAATATGACAATGTTATTGTTATGATTCGTATGCAATATTAGGACTTTTTATATGCAAATTAATTTTTATTAAAACAAACTACAGTGCGCTCGGGATAACGTCAACTAATTAAAACCGCGGGTGTTGACATTTACCAGATTGTTGACGTTTATCAATGTACAAATTTAAGACCAAAATATTATTAATACTGTAGTTTAAAGCGTTTTTATTACTTATAAATTAAAATAAAATCCAAAGAAAAACAAAAAAAAAAGGTTTTCAACCTAAATACATAAAACAACAAAAATATTCTACATGAGATCAAGCCAATCTGTTCTTTTTTCTGCTGTTTTTTCATCTCTAATAATTGAAATACAACTTTTTCCCTTAAACGTCTTAATACATTAAGGTCATCTTGTCCAACATTCTCGCATCCGGCCCAATCCAAAGCACGGTTAAAAATATCGATGTAATAATACAAATAAAAAAGGGTTGACGGTTTGGGATGTTGACGAAATGGGGGGTTGACGTTATCCCGAGCTCACTGTACTTTGGATTAGTATAACTGAAATATTTTTAATAATATTATTAGGTGTTTAATGTAATTTATTTAATAATAATCTCTATTTTTGAATAACAACTTAACCAAATCCTTACAAATAATTTAGAGGATAAACATACTATGGTTATGAGGATAATACTATGGTTGTGGGGATCATAGTATGGTTGCGTGTTAATAACAATATGGTAAGGGGGATCATAGTATGGTTGTGTGTGAATAATTCTATTGTTGGTAGGACCATAATATTGTTGTGGGGTCATAGTATGGTTGTGCGTGAACCATACTATTGTTGTGATGATCCTAATATTGTTGTGCCTCAACCATACGTATGCCCAACAATAGTATGATGCTCTACCAATATTGTCACCCCAACCATACTTTTTTTCAGCGTGTATAGAGGACGATTTTCAGATTCACCGAGCTGTAAAAAAGCTAGTTGGACATTATATATCCTGCTTAGAATGTCGTTGGTAGCGCCACCTTCTGATGTAATCACACTCCGAAGTTTGTTGAAGGAGTTGACATTTTCAATTGTAACATCTTCACATTTAAAATGGATTCTTAGACCTGATCTTCAAACCAGTTACACGGTTATGAAATATCTTTCTTAGTACCTTTGATAGAAAAGACAGCAAAATTTACATACGTTATTTCTGCATTAGTTGAATCGGCACTTAAATACCCCCGATCATTAATCATTTTTTTATTTTGTTTGCAACACCCCGAAATAAAGGTCAGCGATCCCATAGGGTGTATATTCTGAATTTTTGTCTAATAGCCAAGTCCTCCTGCCTGTCTGTGGAGAGCAAACTACAGGTCTGTGGAGAGCAAACTACAGGTCAATTGAGAGCAAACGCGCTAGACATCTTGCAGACAACTTTCTTAAACCCAACTGATCACGTAAAATCGAAACCACACTGCCATATGAAATGCGGGCGTATTGACCTCAATTGGCCGTCCAAAACGTTCGGCGTCATTTGTACTTGTGCGACCACAACGAAAGTCAGTAAACCACTTTTTTACCATTGAAATCGATGGTGCAGAGTCCCCATGGTATTTATCAAGCTTTTCCTTTGTTTGATTGAAGATTTTTTCGGAAAAATAATGTTTAATGAGCACCCGAAATTCACTTTTTTTTTCCATTTTTAACACGAGGTTGTATGTTTTTAACAGCTGCTTAACACAAACTAAATGACGGAACTCTCTCAAAATGTGACAGAATTATATTGACAGATGGTACTTGATGGGAGCAGTGTTGCATTTTATATAACTACGAGGGAAGATGGAAAAGTCGTGGTATTATTGGTATGCCCTCGTATAAAGAAAATCTTTAGTGAAAAACATATATAATTAAATAATCAAACAATTTTAAAATTGTATAATGAAATATACTTAAAATATATGTACATTTACTTTGTACAGGGTGGAGTGTGGTAATTTGCTTACTTGGGAATGAAATAAACAAATTATGCACCTTAGAAAAATTTATTTTATATTTTAATTGTATTGAACACTAAGGTAATTTTTAAATTACATGGTTTTAAATAGTGTACGAGTATTTGGCAAATGTCGTCATTCGCTATCCGCAAACTGCTGCCTACGTTTTCTAAAGTTTTCATGAATTCTAACAAGCATGTCAACTGGTATTCTGCCAATTTCAGCCTCAATATTGCTAATTAAGTCTTCCAATGTGTTGGGACGATTGATACACCTTCGAATACAGGTAAAACCGAAGGAAAAATCGCATGGGGCTAGTTCGCATCACCCTTCAACGAGATAAACCATCCAGGAAACATTTGTCTCAAACAATTAATGGTGTGCAGTGGCATCAGCCTGTTGGAACCATGTATCCTCTAATTGTATTGCCTCAAGAGCAGGCTGAAAAAACCCTGTATCATAGTCAAGTACCTTTCGGAGTTCACAGTTACGGCAAGACGGTTATCCTGGAAAAAGTAAGGGCCAATGATGCCTACTCGTGATATGGCGCACCACACAGTGATGCGGTCCGAATGCAGAGGTCTCTGGTGAAGTTCTCTGGGTTTGTTTCACTCCAGTACCACATTTTTGCTGCACTACAATGAACGAGTGCGCATTTGAAATATACGCTTCAACACAAAATGACCTCTCCTCACGAGTCCAATGCATGGTGGCAACTGAAAGGCGGACTAAGACAAATCCCGTCAGTTACTATAAGCCACGCACACTCTCTACTCTCTTCGATCTTCGACCAACAGTATCGCCAAAGCCTGCAGTGCAAAAAAGCAAATTACCGCTCTTCATCCTGTATATTTTGAGTTCAATTTATTAAACCCGGCCCTGTTTAATTTACGATTTTACCTTCTCCTGCCCCCTACCCTACCGCACAAGCTATCGTGCACATTTCTTGTTTACAGTAGTTTTGAATGACTGACGGATTACCATACATTGCCACTACAACTTGCAACAGAGCCTTTATTTTTCCGTTTCCTCTCAGTTTCGCTTTGTTTGCCTCACTTTGTATTATTTTTCGCTTTTATGTGATTGTTTACGAAGCGTTTTGTTCACTTTTTCGCTGTGGCTCCTGATGCTGCTGCTGCCGCCGCTGTGGCTCCTGCTGCTGCTGCTGCCGCCGCTGTTGCATCTTATTTGCCCATCATCTTCCGCTCAGTGAGCAGTAAGCAAATAGTAGTTGCATGATATAGCAGCAGCTATTCAGTCATTGCCTCGTGCACACGCTCCTCTTCACCGCGTGCCTCGATGGTGTTGTTGCTAGAGCCGGAGCCGTTGATACTGATACTGTTGCCAAACACACGAGGACGTGTGGGATGTACGACGAAAATGTTGCAGTGAAATGAGCGCAATAAAAACAGTATTAAAAAGTTTGCTTAACAACAATCATAGCAATAATATGGCAACACAAATAACAGCAGCAACAACAGCAACTGCTGCTACAATACTACAGCAAGCAACCAACCCCGCCTCTTGTGATGGCCCACTCAATGTGCGCAATACATGGATGGCTGCGGGGGTGGTGTTATTTTAATGCTGTTACCCGTTGCAACATTAACTCGGGAACCCGATGGTGGAAGTTTAAAAACCTAAACTTGCAACATTTTATTAACACCAATAGCAGCAGCAGCAAACAACAACAACTATTTGTTTAAGTATCGGTGTTGTTTTTCATAGCCTCCCCTGTGTTGAGGTTGCAGTTTTTATTGTTGCCGTTGAGGTGGCAGAAGTTGTTGCACAATTTCCACTGATGGTGTATAATTTGGCTGTTCAAACAACACAATGTTGTTGGCGGTGTTTCTTTTGTGTTGTCGGCGTTATGGCTTTGCGAAGGATGGGGAATGCAAATGTTTTATATTTCGCCAGTGAATTAGATGTAGTGATTGCAATAGCACGATAATTAGGGTGGAGTTAGAGGGTGACTCCTTTTTGGGTTGATGGAAGTGTTTTGGGATTTCAAAGAACTTATTGTAGGATTTGATTTTGATACTATACTTGAGATCTTTAAGGATAATAGAAAAAATGTTTGTGTGCATAAGCCATTACAGAACCTTGAACCCATTTACCCATTAGAACCTTGTTATAAGACTTGAGAGACTTGGGTAAATATTTTTAATGTTGCCGATATTAGCTAAGACGGTTTGTCTTAAAAATGAATATTTTGAGCTGAAAATGTTATTCCATAGACATTAATAAAAAATAAAATGCTTAGCTCCAAACCCTGCATACCTAGGGATTCACAAGAGCAATGTTGTAAGATGTAATTTTGTAATTTGTACGATTAAAAGTCTATGAAAAATCACTGAGAACCGGTTGGAGACAGAAGTAGCAAAATAAATTTATATATCGTAAGAGTTTAGCTTTTTCGGTCTTTAGCTTTTTCACATTGAACAGGTATTGACCGACTAAGGTCCAAGACAACCCTCTTCAGAAAGCTTCGCAGCAATTGTTGAAAGAAAAACTGAACTCTTTAAGACGAGGCTTTCGCCAAACCAATAAGAACTCACTTTTCAAGTTTTCTTCACACAAGAGCATCATACTATTGTTGGTTATATGGTCGTGGCACAAGAATATTATGATCATTACAACAATAGTATGGTTCACACACAACAATATAATGGTCATCACAACAATCGAATTACACACAACCATACTATGATCCCCATAACCATATTATGATCCTCATAACAATAGTATGTTTAACACACAACCAAAATATTTTTAACATACAACCAAAGTAAGACTCACACACAGCCATACTATAATCCCCAACATTTTTTGTTAGGATTGAATTAAGTTGTTATTCAACAATAGAGATTTTTCTTAAGTAAATTATTTAAAAATACATTAAACTCTTAATAATTGGAGTGATTTATTTAACAGTAGACAAAATTCACTTATCACAAATATTTCAGTTTTACTAATCCAAAGTAGTGTTTTTCTGAAAAAATTTAATTTAAATATAAAAGGTACTATTATTGCGTAAGACTTGTAACAATAACATTGTCAAATCAAAAAAATATTATGATTTCGTCAGTATGATTGTCGTAATCATATTATTGTTAACATGAATCCAAAAAACAATAGATTTGTCGCACCAACCATATTTATATTGTTGCTACAACCATATTTTCATTTTTAAATTTGGCAACAATAATATTGTTACATTTTAACAATATTAATATTGCCGCAATCATAGAATTGTCAAAATGAAATTCAAAAAAACAGTACTATGGTTCCGAAGATCATACTTTTATTGCAGAGAACATACTATTGTTACCGTGACCATATAGTAACCATACCTTTTCTCTGCGTGCAGTTGGTTTACGGAAAGGTAATCTGGCAACATACAACATATAAAAAACTAATAGGAATATGGCAACAGAGAACTGAGCAAAAACAAGGTTCATCGGCGAATTTGTCAAAGCAGACAACAAAAATATAAATTGTTATAAAACACTTAATAAAATAGTATGCTACACTTTTGCTGCGTAAAGAATGTTCGTCGCAACCAAAGTATTGTTTACTAAATTTCATTCTGACAACAGTATGATTGCTGCAACATTAAAATTGGTTAAATATATCAATTGAACTATTGCCAAATTTTAATGCTTGTAGCAACAATATAAATATGGTTGGTGAGACATAAGTTTTTTGGTTTTAATGTTAACAATAATATGATAACGGCAATAATTCTGTATGATTGTACTTTTTCTTCATTTGAATATGCTTTTTAGAACAAGGTTATTCTTACGGATCTAATACAATACTTTTTAAATGGAAATAAAAAATTTCCAAGCTAACTGCATTGCCTTTGTTTAACTGAAATATTTTTATTTAAAATGCTTACGTTTTTTAAACTGATTTTTTCTACTGTTAAATAAATCATTCCTATTATTTTGAATTTAATGGTTTTTTAAATAATTTTCATAGTTCAAATCTATTGTTGACAGTCTAACCCAATTTTAATATATAATTTTGGGAATCATAGTATTATTGTGTGTGATCAAACTATGGTTGTAGGGATCATAACATGGATGCGTGTGAATCATACTATGGTTGTGAGGATCATACTATGAATGTATGTAAAACATACTATGGTTGTAAGAATCATAATATTATTGCGGATATCAAAGTATGGCTGAGTGTGAATCATACTATTGTTGTGAGGATCATACTATAGTTGCGGAGATCATTGTATGGTTGTATTTGAAGCATAATATTGTTGTACCACAACCATTTACCCAACGATAGTGTGATGCTCTAAGAAAATTGCACGCAGAAACAAAGTATGGTTGTGGTGACAATATTCGAAGAGGACAATACTATTGTTGGGTGTATGGTTGTGGTACAACAATATTATGATCCTCACAACAATAGTATGATTCACATAACCACACTATGATCCCCACAACCATAGTATGATTGACACTCAACCATACTATGATCTCCTTAACCATATTATGATCCTCACAACCATAGTATGTTTCACATACAACCATAGTATGATTCTCACAACCATAGTATGATTCTCACAACCATAGTATGTTTCACATACAACCATAGTATGATTCTCACACAAATATACTATGGTCCCCAATATTATTTATAAGAATTGTCAACAATAGATATGTATTATGCAAAATTTCATTTCGATAGGTCAAGCTTGTGGTGAGTTATCTTCATATTATTTCTCAAAGCCCATGAGACCGTTTATGTGGGAGGTACCAGTAGGACTTTTCCGATCTGAACAGAATTTGGCGCAGAGGTGTGTTCTATATAAAAATCTTTATGTAGAAAATTTCATCTCTATAGGTCAAGTTTGTAGTGAGTTATTGTCATATTATTTTTAAAGGCCCATCAGACCGTTTGTGCGGGAGGTACCAGTAGGGTCTTTTCGATCTTAGCCAAATTTAGCGCGAAATTCTGTTCTATATATTAATCTTTATGCCGAAATTTTCGTCTCGATAGGTCAAGTGTGTGGTGAGTTATTGTCATATTATTTTTCAAGGCCCATGAGACCGTTAGTGTAGGAGGTACCAGTAGGACTTTTCCGATCTTAACCGAATTCAGCGTAGAAGTGTGCTGTATATAGAAATCTTAATGTGTAAAATTTCATTTCGATAGGTCAAGTTTGTGGTGAGTTATAGTCATATTATTTCTCAAGGCCCATAAGGCCATTTGTATGGGAGGTACAAGAAATGATGGCCCAATCTAAACCATTTTTACATAGATGATTGGGCCTATATGGAGATTATTATTTGCAAAATTTCAGTGATTTTGCTGAAGAAACTGGACGGATATTTCCAAATAAAAAACTAATTTTTATGAGGTAGTGTCGGTTGAGGGTCTCCAACACCAACTTTCCGTAGAGTTATATAGCCCATTTGCAATACCAACCATGTTAGGTTAACAACACATGTTTGTGCCAAATTTCAGCACCCTAGCTGTTTTAATGCAGCTCTATCCTGTTTTCAACAGACGGACAGACGGACAACATGGCTAGCTCGTCTTAGAATTTTACGAGGATCAAGAATATATATACTTTGTTGGGTATCCGATGATAATTTCAAGGTGTTACAGACAGAATGACAAAACTAATATACCCTCCATTGTATGGTGGAGGGTATAAAAAAGCGGGTACTATGCTTTCTTGACAAAATTAAAAACACTTAACATTTTTATTAAAAATATTTCAGTTAAACAAAGCCAAAGCAGTTTGTTTGAAAATTTTTAATTTCCACATAAAAAGTAATATTTTTGCATTAGATCCGTAACAATAACATTGTTCTAAAAAGCATTTTTAAATGAGGAGTAATTACAATCATACAGTATGATTGCCGTTATTATATTATCGTTAGCATAAAACCCATAGAAAATACTTTTGTCGCACCAACCATATTTATATTGTTGCTACAACCATATTTTCATTATTAAATTTGGCAATAATACTATTGGTACATCTCAACAATCTTAATATGGCGGCAATCATACTATTGTCAAAATTTAAATTAGTTAACAATACTATGGTTGCGACAAACATACTTTTATTACGGAGAACATATTATTATTGCCGTAACCATGTAGTTACCATGTTTTTTCTCTGCGTGTGCTATCCAAACCATACTTTTTTCCTACGTGTAGATCCCGCGCAGAGCTATCTGATTTACCTGTTTCTTACTAAAGAATTGTTAGGGGAATTAAGAAGATAAGTAACTTTTTGAAAACATAGATCGATGTAGTCCAATTTCACCAGCACTTGTAACTGTTTGATCCTAATTTGTGCAAAAAAATGCTAATTGTTGTGATTTTTTGGCGACACAGTTAAATCTTTTTAATAACTCCATTGGTACTTTAAAGATTATTTGTTTTTCTTTTTGATTTCTTTCGCAGCGAATTTTGTTGGTGTTTTTTTCTCCTGTAGAGATTTGCAGCGGTTTTTTGCACTTTCCGTTCGTAGGGATTTTTTCGGAACAGTTAACGAATACAAGCAAGACGATGACCTTCTTATAAATACTTAGGATGGCATTTTCCGCATGAATCTATATGAATAGCGTATATGAATAGATATGTTCGAAATAAAATGGAATCTTCGGCCTTATTCATTGGTTCATTTTAGTCTCCTCTTTCCTCTCCCCTACTTAATTTCTCATTTTCCACATAATATGAAATGTTTGCATATCATTTGAAATCCACGCAGTTAAAATTCACATTCAGTCTTTAGTATTTGCGTTTGTGAATATGTGCACAACTACCGATGCCAGCACATCCTTCCGGCTTACGTGCAAACGCACTCACTCTTATTCACCCACACCCACACACATACTGTCTCTCCCTCTGTCTGTAATTTGTAATTCTGTTAAAATATAAAAAAAACAATTTTAAAACAAATAAACAGAGATGTAAATGTTAAAACTGTGATGCTTTATCTTTTAAGTTAAAATAAATCCCTCTTATTTTCTGTGTGTAACTTTTAAGTTAAATTAAATCCTTTTAAACAAATAAATAAACATACGATTTCATTTGGACTCACATGTGTGTGTGCGTGTGTGTCTGTAAGCATAAGTGCAAAATATGTTTTAATTCTCATGTTATTTTTCCGGAGTATTCACTCGTATGCAAGAGCAGCAGATTGAAGGATCTACTCAAGGTACTCTGGCACACAAACATAAGCATTCCCATTTGTGTACGTGTTTATATCCTGTGTCTGATTGTATTTGTAAGTAAACTTATTAACAAATTGCTACAAAGATTCTAAGAATCCTGTAAAGGATGTATGTGTGTGTGTGTGTAATAGGAATTATTTCCGAATTAAGCGCATACAAAGCTACAGATAGAAACACATATTTGAAGGATATTTTGAAAGTTTTTCATTTGGAAAATACAATAAATTTTCAACATGTTGTTTTGCTCAAAGATTATTTACAGTTGTGCGTATTTGTAGGGAGATTGAAGATTAGACATTTGAATTTGTGTATTAATTTGATATTTCTAAGAAAAAATTATCTGGTTACTAAGTTTGAAAAAGCTGGATTTATTTTTTGGTAGTTTTATTGAAATGCCGTATGCTGAAGTGCTTTAAATAATTTCCAAAAGAGGTAGAATTTAACTTGCCAAAAAGCTTGCAGAAGTCAGAGATTAGACCATCATCAACTGGTCGATATACTAAGAAAAAAAGATTTGTTGGCACAACCAAATTGTTTGACAAGCGAATGATTTAGGTGACATGTAGCATGATACACTTCAGTATTAAGTTAAAGAAACTGAAAATATCGGCAGAAGTGAGTACTAAATGTTTTGCATTTCCACGCAATGAAATGACAATGAGGTTTTCTTATAAAGGGTGGTCCAACCATAATTGATATCTCTCATCGACGGGATGTTAATTGGCCGTCACGATCATGCGATTTGAAACCGTTGGTCTTCTTTTTTAGGAGATATTTACAACCAATATTCAAAAAGCCAAGAACGATTCCAGAGCTAAAGGATAATATAATCGACATTGAACCTCCTTTATGTCTCAGAGCTATTGAAAGCATGGACCTGCGGATAGACGTATGCCACCGAAGCCGTGGCCGATATTTTATTTCACACATAATTGTCATAGATCCTTTTATCATAATAAAAAATATTATCATAATTATCTGAACACTTAGATTTATTAAGAACTAGCTGACCCGGCAAAATTTGATTCAAATTTGATTTTCACTGAAAGTCTGGTTGCGTTGCAAAGTCGTGGTAGATTCATACCAATGAACCAACATACCAATTATTGTTTAAATACCGTTAACAGGGGCAGAATTCATGGAATTTTAATTTGTGATTTGTATGGGAGGTACCACGCCCACTGGGCCGATTTCATGCAAACTACACATAAACTACCTACAAACCATCACCTACGTAACCTGAAATTTTGTACCAATTGTCAGCCTTCTAGCTCAAAAAAAAACCGTTTTCGCCACCGCCCACATTCCAAAATTTCGACTTTTCCGCGTAGCAATTATTAACAAACCCGCAGAAGGAAGTATTCAGTTTGCCCTAGTCGTTTTCATGTTTTAAGCGGTATAACAAACCACATTTAATTTTTATATACTTATACAGGGTGGAGCGCGGTAATTTGCTTTTTTGCACTGCAGGCTCTGGTGGCACTGCTGGTCGAAGAGAGTGGAGAGTGTGCGAGGCTTATAGTGGCTGTCGGGAGATTTGTATACGTCTGCCTTTCAGTTGCCATCATGCATTAGACACTTGAGGAGAGGTCATTTTGTGTTGCAGCGTATTTATCAAATGCGCACTCGGTCATTGCAGTGCAGCATGCTTTTCGTCTACGATTCGCTGTTCCCCTACGCGGACGTCAATGGACGGCAATCAATTGTTATTTGGGTAACTTTATTGAGAACAGCAAGGAATGTGTCATGTGTACAAAGGGGACCAAAAAGAAGGATAACAACACCACAAAACATCGAGAGAGTTAGAGCAGAAGTACTGCAATTTCCGAAACGCTCTGCTCGGAAGCAATCACGTGCTCTCGGCATTTCTTGGCATTTTTTAGCCGGATTTTAAGGCCATGCAATAAGGGGATACATGGATCCAACAGGATGGTGCCATTGCACACACAGCGAGGGTTAAGTTTCCTGGACGGCTTATCTCTTTGAGGGGTGATGTGAACTGGACGGCACGCTGGCCAGACTTAGCCCCATGCGATTTCTTCCTTTGGAGATACCTGGAGTCGATATCAACCGTCCCAACACCTTGGAAGACCCAATTAAAAATATTGAAGCTGAAATTGGCAAGCCGACATGCTTGTTAGAGTTCATTAAAACTTCTGAAAACGTATGCAGAAGTGTGTGGATCGCCAAGGTCGACATTTGCTAGATACACTTTTTAAAACTATTTAATTTAAAAATTCCTTACTGTTTAATAAAATTAAAATATAAAATACATTTTTCTAAGGTTCACAATTTTTTTTATTTCATTCCCAAATAAGCAAATTACCGCGCTCCACCCTGTAGTAACCATATCTTTTCTCTGCGGGTGTCCATCGTTGTGGCCAACACCTTCCGTGCTGTCTTCACTCACTAGGCAAAAATGCATGGAATGTTTATTGAATATCTTGTATTGAAAATATAAAGGCCTTCTTGTAGGCCTTCTCTATGCAACAATGCACCAACGTATATGAAAGGACTTCTAGCAGGCTTTCTTAGAGAAGCGACATGAGAATGTGTGGGGGATCATATTTCATTTGCAAACAAGGCCTTCTGAAATGCCAAATTTTTGAATGTTTATGGGATCTAAAAAGAGGCCTTCTAGAAGGTCTGATTATGAGAAGGCCTTGCCAATTTTTACGCTGGGATTGTGCACCTTCATAGAAACTTTCATACACTGTTGATAATAGAGTAAAATGTAAATTACACATGTTGAAATGAAAATAAATAAATCGAAAATAGAGCTGAAAGAATATAGAAGAGCAGTAGACTGGAGAAAACTATCATATGAAATCCGAGAAATTCTCTGCCACTTTTCACAACGAGCTCAAAGCAAAGAAAGGGAAACTGGAAAATTGCAAAATTGTTGTGCTGTGCTGAGTCTTGTATGTCCTTTCGCCTGTCTGACTATCTCTCTGTAGTAGTAATTTTCTATGCAACAAATTGTCACATGCATGCTAATGTCTATATGTGTATGTAAAGAAAATTGTTAAGACTTGGTATAAGTGAAGGACTACGAGGACATGTTAGTACATACCTACGGGTGCGTGGATTTATCTGTGCGTTTAGGAGTGTGCGTGTACATGTATGTGTGCCAGAGTGTTCGGTAAACAGTATCTGTGTGAGGAAAAGCAATGGGAAATTGCTCTCTAATGCAAATAGTTGCAGCGACTATGAATTTTAGAATCTTTACAATTTAAATAACCATTTATTGTTTCGTTTATAGGAGAATTGCACACAGGCACATGCAAATATAGGGGCTGCAGAGATAACTTAAATATATTTCAAAACCTGTTAACGCACGCACATACACAGACTATGACACATGATTGTAAAATAATTGTTAATATTGTCAGAGCAAATGTAAACCGAATCAAATGAACCCAACCCATGCAAACCGACACACCCACACACATGCACAAAGGCCCGTTGCTTGCATGTAAATGAGTGTAACTAAATTTGTTGTTGCTGTTGCAGAACGGAAACGGAAACTGTATACCAAACATTATAGAATTGTGTTTGTTTTCGTTTTGTTATTTGGTTCCTGTGCCGGCACATGCAATCTATTATGTGCATGTGTGTATCTGTGTGCGTGCGTGTGAGTAGGAGAAAGTTTGTCACAGGAGATGTAGGGAGTCGAGATAACAACATTTTATGTATGTGCTTGTGATAATAACAAATTTAACAATTTTATGGAAAAATGTTCACAATTACAGACATTTTAAATGAACTGCAGATAGTAAGGAAGGAAATGTTGAAAACCAAATGTAGAACTAAGACGACAATGGAATGATCTACAGTAGGCTCTGCTGTAAATACTGTAAATAAATCCCATAGATTCGAACCACATCACCGACGGGGCGAGTTGATAACGCCCTTGATAATGCCTTTAACCTACATTCGTCTCATCTGTCACATCGACATGTTGGAGGAATAGGGCCCTCTAACATATCAAGTTAGCCCATGTCGAGTGGAGGAACAGGGATCAGGAATATGCAATAGGGATGGTAGCGGATGAATCCTTAAAAATCAACGGTAGCTCCCATTAGCTTCAAAGAAGCCTACGCCCGTGCTTAGTCGAACAAGGAGTATCAGGCTTCACTAAGTTCTACTTAGTAGGGACATAAATACTGTTACACACGTTTTATGCTGTAAAATAAAAAGTACTGAATGTTTTTTGGACGAAATATTTTTTTAATATATATATTGATGTTTATTGTATCCAAAAAGAATCTACTTATTCGAAATGTCCGCCTTTTGCCTTTACACACGCCTTAAGTCGCACTGACCAATCTTCAATAGCTGCACGAACCTCGTCCATTGGAAAATTGGCCACAGCTCGAACCAAAGTAGTCTTAAGAGATCCAATGTTGGGGTATCTTTTGTGACAAACCTAGTCCTCTAAAACCGTCCACAATTGGTAACCCAATGGGTTCAAATCTGGATTGCCTGAGGGCCATTCTTCACAGGAAATGAACGCTGGCAAATTGTTTCGAAGCCAGGCCTGGGACGTTTTAGCCTTATGGGTCGGCGCAGAATCCTGCTGGAAAGTCCATGGCTGGTTTTGGAACAGGGAATTGTTAAGAGGCTTCACAACAGCTTCCAAAACGGTTTCTTGGTAAACTTTGGTCGATGTTTTGATTCCTTGTTCGCAGAAATGCAGGTCAGTGACCCCATCGTAAGAGACATCCCACCAAACCATGACTGAAGCTGGGTGATGACCCATTTCCACCCTTGGGATCAGTTCAGACGCTTCCTTAGATGACCGCGCATACACTTTTTCATTTTGCTTGTTAAATTTTTCTTGAACGGTAATTGTTTTTTCATCGGTGAACAAAATTATTCTGTGCAAGTTATCAGCGTGCTTCACCAAAAGACGTTTGCATTTTTCAATTCTATTTTTTTAAAGCTGCAGTCAATAAATGTCCCGTACGTCTTTTGAAAGCCCCAAGTCCCAAGTCTTTTTTAATGATTCGACCCATGGAATTTTGCGTGATATTCATCTCACGGTACAAGATTTTCTGTTTTTTTTTTGGAGCGGATTTCTGTGAATTCTTGATCGATGACATGCGGTGTTCGAACAGAGCGTGGGCGGCCCGACCGGTGGCGGTCTTTTACATCTCCAGTCTCCTGAAACAGTTTTATGCATCGGTAGACGAACACGCGGCTAATCCCTAGTGGCCGGAGCGTTTTGAAAATATCGCTTTTTTCATTTCACACTTAAAAAGCGCTGTTACAGCGATACGGTTCTCATTATCTGACCACTCCATGATAAGAGTTTAAACAATTTTAAAATCCCGTTACAGAATAACGCCATTGAGGTTAGCTTTCAAAACTCATATGACATTAACGGGGTATGTTCAGTTCTACTATTGAAATAGGTGTGTTTAATGTTGTAACAGTATTTATGTCCCTACTAAGTATATTCACAACTACCTGTGGCCCATCCAGTAAATTGCAGTTCAGCTCGCGCAGGTGTCGCACTCCCGCGGACTGGCCAATTAGTGTAATGCTGGTAAATATGTTGCCGCAGTAACTTTACGCTTGGTTACGCTGAGTAAAGTGCTTTTTATTCAAAAAAAAAAACAATTCTGGAGACATTCCTGTACTTATAGAGTCAGACAGATTAATGCATAATTTTGGATGGATTATGCAATAGGCATGGTAACGAATGAACCCTTAAAAGTCAACGGTAGCTCCTATAAGCGTCAAAGAAGCCTTAGCTCGTGTTTAGTCGAAGAAGGAGTGACAGGCTTCACTAAGCTCTACATTGTCCTTACAAGCATTAGAGAAATCCTGGCAAACCTGCCAAAAAAAACATGAACACATCGCTAAGAAAAAATATATCGAGCCTTAATCGCGAAAAAGTCGTAAGCGCCAAAATAAAAAAAAAAAAAATACAGGAGAGGTTGCTTTTTTGTCTAATTGATCTGGAGGATTCTGATACAATTAAATTTGCAATATCTTTGCAAATACTTATATTTGCAATATCTTTGCAAATACTTATATTTGATTTTAAAAATTAAAGCCACTAGCGTTGTACACTTTTCTATCGAATTTCATTAAAAATCGAGTGGCGCTAACGCTTTTTTGCGGTAAGGGCTCGATATATATATCTCCTCGGATGTCCGGGATATTCGTCAAATCCTCCCTTTTGGATGGCAAGCTTCACGTGTCTGGGGAGGGAGGAAATCATGTTTAGATAGTATTAAGAAACCTCGGAGGCGCTTTGCCCTACAGGAAGTTGAGCGGAAATAACGAAGACACCATTTGGCGTATCCGGAAAGATCGCCGAGATAGACGTGGTCATAGTGAAATGGTTTGTATGTAAGACTTAGTAATTGGTAAGCAAAGCTTAAAACCATTTTTTACCTTAATCACATGCTTTATTTTAGTTTTATAGTCGATTAATCAGGTTTAGTCTTCGATTATGGATTGATCTATTTTAACAACATTTTTTGAGTATCGATTTCAACTTGTAAATTGTGGATATTTTTTTGCTTAAATGCCTAAAGTCATTCAATAACTTTAATAAAAATATAAACTAGAAAACAAATAGAGGAGCCTGTTAGCGCCCACTTTTCAGCCATGATGTGTTTTTCCATATGGCTATTAAAAGTAGAGTTGGCGGTGGCATGTCCTTTTTTCCAATTTTAATATAACTGTAGTTTCGAGTATCGACTTTAGCTTCTTAATTCTGGAAAATTGACTAAAATGCCGGAAGTCATAACTTTATTAAAAATATAAACTAGAAGACAAAGCGCCCACTTTTCTGCCAATATGTGCCTCATTCCACACCAACATGACATGTATAAACTACTATCGTCATACCGGTATGAGTTTACTCTCGTATGGCTTTTAAAAGTTGAGTGGGCGGTGCCACGTTTTTTCCTAATTTGAATATAACGAAGTCTATAATAATTTGTTATTCATTCTTTTAATTAGTTAAAATTTGATAACGATCGATTACAGCGATTTTCAAACTACTCGTATTGTGCCATGCCAGTATCATTTGATTCAAATATTATGGCCATATCTCTAAAAGTTCATAAGATATGAACTTTCCAAGTTCAGGGTTGTATGGGCGAGGCCACATCCTCTTGTCTAATCCGATGGTAATGTACCCTAGAAATATATCCTGGTCCAACGTAACATTATGTGCAAGTTTTATAACGATCGGAGTTGATAGTGTTGATTATAAATGAGCGAAAAGTTCCCGAAAATATTACAAATTCTCGAATATTGATTTTTCCAGAGCCTGGCTCAGTTCTTGT
The DNA here is from genome assembly GCA_963513945.1 of Hydrotaea diabolus. NCBI lineage: Eukaryota > Metazoa > Arthropoda > Insecta > Diptera > Muscidae > Hydrotaea > Hydrotaea diabolus. The sequence continues at coordinate 163,999,854 of OY740717.1, forward strand.
GTGGAGAAAATTTGTATCTCTTGACGGTTTAGGACCATTCTTAATATTGACCATTTCATCAGCATAAACACATGTTTCTGAACATTTCTAGCTTCAATAGTGTGACCTGTAGTTTGCTTTTCACAGACTGAATTATTTAGATTAGTTTAGATTTTAACGACGATTTAGATTTAATATACTTTATGGGGTCTCCGACCAGTATTTAGAGGTGTTGCAAACAAAATGACAAAGTGATTTTACTCTCGATCCTATGATGGAAGAAATACTTACTCATCGTTAGAGCCGGGCCATATGGGCTAAGGACTTAAAACAATGATATTTCGTCACTAATCCGTATGAAATATTAAATCTTCAATTCGACTACATTTGCAGTCTTGACTTATGGGTCTAAGGTCCAAAGAGTGCGGAAAATATATCCTTTCGAACATAACGGGTGTTCAATCTAGAGGTATTCTTTCAATAGTGTTTTTTTCACAGATTATGCGTGAGTTATGTTAAACTCAATTTTATCTTCTTTTTAGAATTGTTTGCCATTTCATCGTGTAAAGAAATACTTACACCGCGAAAACCACGGTTTGGTGCGGTTTATGATTCACAGATTATGCGTGAGTTATGTTAAACTTAATAGTGTCTTGTTTTTAGAATTGTTTGCCATTTCATCATGTAAGAAAATACTTACACCGCGAAAACCAAGGTTTGGTGCGGTTTATGGGCTGGTGGAATCATAGTTCCCTATTTTTTTCAAATTTATGACCAATCTAGAGGCATTTTTTTCAAATTAAATAAAATATACTTAGACAATCTTGTATTTCCATACCAATATAAAGATTTGTCTAAATTTGTCTAAATTTAGGTTCCGGATCTTTGGGCATTAGGGGAAAAACTATTTGTACTTAAAAACAAAGCAACTTCCTCACGAATAGGACATTAATTTCACGATTTAGCTGAATTGGAGGCCTTGACCCATGGGCGTGGCTACCGGTAGGATTCACTGGTAAAAACATTTGACATTGATTCAGTGGTTACAGCTCAAAAATACCGGTGAATTTAATATTAGTTTACCAGTTCCTAAAGTCATATAAAATGTCTTTATAAAGGGTAGTGCAAACATAATGCACGATTTAGATTGGGAGTCACACCTTAACGTTAAGTTTCTTGCTCAAATTAATTTGACATTGCTTTGTTTCAGTGTAATCTACCAAATGTAACCACAGTGGATTCTTAAACGAGAAGAATTGTCGCATTTGGCCAAACGAGAATCCACGAGTGAATGTTGAAAAGCCGATGCATCCACTGTTTGGTACGGTTTATGGGCTGGAGCGTCCTCGGGCCGTGCTACTTCGAAAATAAGGTCGGCCAAGCAGCAGATAACAGACTTCTTGTAGCTAGAAATTGAGGATATGAACCTGGACGATATATGGTGTCAACAGGATGGAGCCACATGCCACACAGCCACAATGGCCGTATTATCTCATTATCGTGACGATGTTAATTGGCCGCCACGAGCATGTGTTTTGGTACCGTTGGACTTCTTTCTTTGGGGATATTCAAAAAAAAAAACAAAACTGTGCGTCAATAAGCCAACAGCAATTGAAGATCTAAGGGAGGAGATAATTCGGCTTATTCACGACATTAAACCTCCATTATGTCTTAGAGCCTTTATGTCTCAGTCATTGAAAATATGGACAATCGTATAGAGGTATGCCACCGAAGCCGTGGCGAGCATTTGGCAGATATTTTGCTTCACACATAATTGTCATAGATCCTTCTATCATAATAAAAAATATTAAGATAGTTCTTCGGAAAACGTTTTGCTTCTTTTTACAATTAACAATATGCGTTTAAGTTGGACCACTGTCAATATAACTTTACATAATATATGTAAGTAGGAGCCTGCTATAAAAACACCAGGTTCCGGTCATCGAATACATATCGTGTGCAGCCAGCCCACTTATTAAAGAAGAGACCCTTTGTCGAAGTGTTAAGACTTAATACATATGGTAGGGTATGCCGTAACAGTTTGATAATGATGTTGGCACAGCACTGAACTCTGGTATGCAGGAAATTCATGAGACATCAATTTCGTTTTTATTCTCTATCTTGCGAAGTCATAAGGAAGAAAATTCCCTCCTTGTTCTTTTCGCTTCAGTCCTATTGTCATACTGAAGTTTTCACTTGTTGTTGTTTTCGAGTTTTTTTTCTACTGCCTGCAATATGTTGCTGTACATTTAATTAGCTCAATTTATGCAATAAAAGTTAATTTTTTCTGAATCTTCCTTGTTGTTTAACTTCTTTTTCGAAACGTTTCGCATTCGTTCTCTCAGCCATTACGTTTTGTAACAGACAATTTCTGTCTATTTTAATGAAACGAAAAAAAGAAGAAACTGAACTGAACTGAAATTCTTTACTTGATTTTTGCCAGCTGCATAATTGTGTACAGCTGCCAGATGCTGGCTAGCCGTGCTGCTCTTATTTCTGCAGCATATGCAGATGTTGGCGGCAAGGACAAAGTGATGATGTCGAGACCGAGTGTTGAAAATGAGTCTTTATGCGAGAGTATCACATACTCGGGTATGTATGTGTGTTGGTCCTTACGTGAAAGTTTATATGGATATGTGTGTGTGTGCAACAGAATATGAGTATAATTGCGAAATTATGCAAATTATCAACCTTTACCTTTTTACCTGTTAGTGACAGAGTTGCCAATTGTAAAGGTAATGAAAGGTCGATAATGTTATCGACTTTATATGCATGAATCGGCATTACCGACCAATGTTCTAGAGAGAAGACTTTGTGGTTGATCAACGTTTTAGAGAGAAGACAATGTTACCAGATTATTTTCTATAATTTAACGTTTGTGTCTCTTTCGACTTTTCACAAAAAACATTTGTCGGTTTTTGTATGTTTTTGACTCTAAAGGTTTTGCACTATACCTGCCTAACTTGCCGTTATCTTCATTTCCTACTAAATAAACTAGTTTCCCCAGTTGACTCCTTTCGGCTCTTACCGATGAAACAATAGTTTTGTTCGTCAGCTAGCCGATTTAGCTAGCGTTATCTCGCTTCATTAGCAGCACATCGAATGCCTACAATAATTTGAAGTATGTGTAGTTTGTTTCTGTAGTAAAAATACTGTGTTACCGACTTTCATTTGTTTGTATCGATATCTGTTATCGAGTCCAGTAATGTTCAGCTATCGACATTAATCATATGAACACTATCAAAACCTTTAGGTTGGTTAAATTTCAAGGGCCGATGTTGAATGAGAACCACACCTAAACGTCAAGTTTTTTTCTGCATTTCATATGACATTTCTCAATTTCAGACTAACTCAATTTGAACCATGGAAAGATACACAACCGAGCAACGCGTTAAAGTTATTCAGGCTTTTTATGAAAATGGGCGTTCAAATCTAAATGCATATCGTGCACTTCGTGATTTTTTTCGTCAATTTAATAGTCCAAATGTGCGTACAATCGGAAAAGTCGTGCAAAAATTTGAGCAAACCGGGTCTGTAGGAGATGTGAAAACACCAGTGTATGCTCGTACAGCTCATACTGCAGATAATATTACTGCTGTTCGCGATAGTGTGGCTGAAGAGCCGTTCACCTCAACTCGCTAGTCGTTGATGAACATTATGCATAAAGACTTGCATTTACAGGTGCAATTGACGCAAGAACTAAAGCCTCTTGACCATTCCAAACGTCATCAATGGTCAGAATGGTGGCAAGAAATGGCAACAGGGGATGATCAATTTTCGAAGAAAATCATCTTCAGTGATGATACACATTTTCACCTCAGTGAGTGATTGTCAAAATGCACCCACAAATAGTGACTGTTTGGTGCGGTTTATGGGCTGGCGGCATCATCGGGCCTTATTTTTTCCAAAATGAGGCTGGTCAGGCAGTTACTGTGAATGAAGCAAATAACACAGCTTACAAGAAAACACGAGCAGCGTTGGAGCGATAACAGCAGTTGAGAAGGAAGGAAATCGACTATTCAGAGGAAGCAAGAGATAAACGGAAAGACGACAATGTGATGAGAAAATGTTATCAACGAATCAAGTACCAGACGAAAGACTCGGCTACTGGCTTAGCTTTGTGTAGAGGTGGAAATGGGAATCTGGTAACTGATGGGGATTTCGAACTCTAAGCGGCTAAAGATCATGCCGATGACTACACGACACGACACTTATCACTCATAATAGTTTAACGTAAACCTCCAACCAAGGAAGGGGACAAAACAGCAATAACCCGGCTCCACACAAGACCGCGGGAGCCGACGGAATACCGGCGGAGCTGTATAAGTGCGGGGAAGATTAGATTTTACGGTGCAGGCGCATACCTGCTGATTGGAACCTCATCGTACTATTCTTAAAAATGGAGCCAACCTGTTTGCACAAACTCATTCCTACGTAAGTTATCGCACGGACAACAGTCATCCTTTTTTTGTATTTTTTTTTGCAAGTTGGCAACCCACTTTTATATCACATTAACCAAAGGAGTTGCACAAACATATGTTCTGAATGTTACAGAGTAATAATAAAGTTTTCATATTTCAATTTTGTTGTTTTTTGTGTTGGCTATAAAAAGATCCTTTTTTTTGTTTCGTATTGAAATTAATTGAAAACAAGTGCACGATGTACTTCTTGAGAATTTCAAAAGGGTAGACATCAAATGACACAGTGTTTTCAGTAGGATTCAGGTGGCAGGTGTAATGGCGTTACTTGAGGGGGAATCAATAAGGGGGTAGTAGATTAAAGCGGGTTAGAAGTGGGATATTTATTTAAAAAAAAATAGGTGAACTTTTATCAGAAGTTGGGGAGAATAGAGTAAAGAGCGTGTTACGTATAGCTTTATTAGGTCTGTGAGGTTTGTGAGTGGTCAGCTGGACTTTGACTATGCCCTTTGTCTAGGCTTTTTGTTGTCAGGGAATGGGTCGCTTAACTCTTTCTTGCATAAGAGGACCCTGAGTGATGGGGAGTCATGTAATTGTAGTGTGCTTATTGATGATTGGTTGCATTTTCTGAGTAAATGTTACTTGTTGGAAGATCTTAGGGATTTAGTGGGTTGTGGCATGTAATGGCGAACATACAGCGGGATGTATGTGCAAAGGTTTTTTCACCAGAGATTTTGGTTTGGGCGAACGTGTTTCAGTAAACACAGGTGTGGAGTGTATGGATTGAGTGTGGGGCTTAGTTTAGGATGAATCAGGTGTGGGTCCCATTTTGTAAGAAACAAAAACTGCGAGTAGCTCTTGATTGCGAGGTCTGACCGGAGACTTTAGTCTGGTGCCACGGGATGTTGGAAGTCCGCAGAACTTGTTTTGTCCTTACTAGTATGTTCGCTTCCTTGGGGGGTATTGTGGGGACTGTGGTTTAAGCCCAAATCGCGGAAAGACATTCGCTTCGGTGTGGAGTTGCATTGAAACATGGTGCTGAGATCCATTGATCAGCAAAAGTGTTAGGAAGGTCTCGAACCTTCAGCAAGACTAAAGGGATTAACATAACTCAAAAAAAGTTTACTTTTTTGAGGATACTCAAGGTTTTCACTATGTATTAATTATGGATTTTAATTCATGTTTTGGCTGACATGAAAGTCGGACACATGGACCTAGACGAATCAAAATGGCATCTGGATACTCAAATTAAAACTGGCTTCAGTACGAAATCAAATATGGATTTATTTTGAAGAATTGATCGATACGAGTATAAAGGTCGGACTCATGGACACAGGGTCGGAATATCCGTAGGCTAAATTCACAGTTTCGGACGCCCTAAGGATGACTGGTTTCAAATAAAACTTTAGCTATTTTAAAGTAAGTCCTTAGATACACTTAATCGAGACCCTTAGAACTTCTTTACAAATATTAAATCTCTACGCTTCTCTGCAGTCTTTTCCGTGGTTTTTACCCTTAGGTTTCTTTCGCGTCACATATGTAGAATTTAGAGACAGGAAGTCGAAGCCCATTAGAGTTAAACAGGGAGTTTCCTAGGGTGGGGTGATATCTCCGGCACTGTTAAACCTCTATCACTACAAAACTCCTGCACCACCAGACGGTGTTGAAATTTTGGCATACACTGATAATTCACTTCACTGCGAAGAATATGAAAACGTCCGCCTTCAATCAGCCACGCTGATTACTGCATGGACCTAAATTCAATGACGACAACATCCCGACTACCAACTACCCCAAAATCCTTGGGGTCACATTGGACACCCTTTTTCGATCCTCTGCACATGCTACAGCTATCTGCGTTAAGTTCAAAACTATGAACAGGGTCCTCAAGTCACTTGCCGGCAGTACTTGGGGAGCCGACAAAGAAACCTTGTTGACCTTTTACAAAGCGATAGGTCGGTCAGTAGCGAACTATAAGTACAAAGCGATAGGTCGATCAGTAGCGAACTACAAAGCAATAGGTCGGTCAGTAGCGAACTACAAAGCAATAGGTCGGTCCGTAGCAAACTACTCCGCGCCGTTGTGGTCGGTGATGAGAAAGAAAATTTGACTTGCCTGAATGCCGCTCTGAGAAAATCAACAGGGTGTCTCGATTTGTCTTCTGAGGATCATCTACATGAGCAGACGAAGACACAATTTCCTGTTGTCTTAGCATTATCTGCTTGGGTTTCTTTGCAGTAGTCCTCCCAATTACCATCTCATGGATAGGATGCCTCCGGTGACATTTCAGGTACGATCTTTATGATCAAGAGAGAGAGAGAGAGAGAGAGGTCGAGCGCCTTTAGATCATCAAAACTATCAGGCAGGTCTGAACGACATTCACGCTGATGCAGTCGGAGGTAGTATTCAGCTTAAGCGTGAATGTAGTGCTAGGGTACATCCCCCGGAGATTTCACCAGAGGAGAAGACGCTACCTCGAAATATGCGCATTTATCTGGCTTAGTTGAGGACTGGTTTGTGCAGCCGCCTCAATTCGTATTGGGCGCGAATTGATACTGGCGTTCCGGATGTTTGTCCCGCCTGCCATTATGGACCACAGCACCTCTTCAATTGTCCGGCTAAGCCCACTCAGCTGACCCACAGTACTTTTTGGACGCATTCAGTTTAAAAGGAGCATTTTCTTCACCTGGATATCACAACAAAATATATAATTGTAACAACAACAACAACAACAACAACAGAATTTCGATATCTAAAATAAATAAAGATATTTCCTCTGCTTTGTTGGATATTTTCCAGATGAATTGAAATGCCTGGTAGTTAGTGTCTTTATATTAGGTAACTTCTAACGCCTCCCATCAATCATTTTACAAGGTTTTGCGGAAATACTGTCCGATACTTCACCCTCAAACTCCAAAATTGTTGCCCTAAAAACACAGTGTGCTCGAGATGTTGATTGAAATTATAGGAAAGTTATTCAGCCCACTAATTGACCTCTTTTTCAAGAGCCAGAGAGAATGGGTTGATAAAGCAGGAACACCTCAACTGCTGCTGATTTCCTTCAATTTGAACTACTTAAAATGCTGGCAACTTGTTTGTTTGAAAAAATAAATAAACCGGGAGAGAGTAAAAGTTGTCCTCTCATTATAAAATATTTACATCCTTTGCTCGTTGAACACATCTGAAAGGGTGTGCATTAGAGCGTACCAGGTTACAAGTAAAAAAAAAAAGTTCGCCGTACACCTTCGAATATGAAGTATTATTGAAAGGTAGTTTCAAAAAATTTTTTTTTATTTTTTTATGCCGAACGTAGGGGTCGCGCTTTTACATTTTTCTATATAACTTCTGCATTTATAAACGGATTTTAAAGTGTGATACATCGATGTTTTTGTCTCGACGAGGCCGATTTTTTTGTCTTTGAAGTCATTGAGCTCAAGCACCCCGCGCGAGCTTTAATTTTCTGATACTAGAGTGGTACATTAGGGTAGTAGCAACTGAGATATGATGGGTAAGTACCAGAAGGGGGTGCTTGAGCTCAATGACTTCAAAGACAAAAAACTCGGCCTCGTCGAGACAAAAACATCGATGTATCACACTTTAAAATCCGTTTATAAATGCAGAAGTTATATAGAAAAATGTAAAAGGGAGACCCCTACGTTCGGCATAAAAAAATAAAAAAAATTTTTTTTGAAACTACCTTTCAATAATACTTCATATTCGAAGGTGTACGGCGAACTTTTTTTTTTTACTTGTAACCTGGTACGCTCTAGTGTGCATGTCAGTGTGTGTGTGTGATATTTGTAGTATTAAAAATTTTCTGTTTGTGTGTAATTTCCGCTTTAGCGTTGTATGTGTGTGCAATTAAATTTAATTTGTCACTTTTTATTCAGTTTCCATACACAACTACGGAAACACGCACCCGGACGATACAAATATTCACAAACTCGTTGTACCCAAGAGAGAGAGAGAGAGAGAGAGAGGGAGGGAGCCCTAAAGTGTTGTTACACGGTTTAGTTGTGCCGACTAAGACTAGCCCTCGTTACAAAGCACCCTACCGCCCTATTCAACAGTTGTTTAATGTGGCAGGTATAACGAAGGTGGTGGTATACACAAAAGTTGTTCTAACTTTCTTTAACGCCCATTAACGCTTAAGTGAGTTTTAGTTCCATTTATGATTTTTCTTTCAGTTGAATTTCTCTGGCATTCTTAGTAAATTTTGTCTTTTTTTTGGGTCTATGAGTTTAAGTATTATTTTAGTCTACATAGTTGCCTTATCATCACAAACTACCACATTTTATGAGGATTTATACGAGGATAAGAGCCAGGATTTAAGAAATTGCATTAAAGGTAACGATCTTTATCCACGACATCTAAAGGGGACAAATTGTAACGTAGCTAAAGATTTCATGGGAGTATTTGTAAGTTTTGGAAGAACTTCCTACAACCAAGAGGTTGTGATAGATCGAATCACAACCGGAAGATAACCACTATCCAGGATTTTAGAAATAACATTAATGGTAATTTAAGGTAAAGGAAAAAAAGAATAATGGTAACGATCCTCTAGTACTCGTATATCCAAGATAGCTAAAGGGGACAAATTTTAACGTAGCAAAAGTTTTAATGGGCGATCTCCCTGGCAAGAAAAGGTTGCGATAGACCGAAGCACGCCTGAAGATAGCTGCGATACAAGTTAATATTCTCAGCATTACTCTGTGGAACAGGCTATTATAATATTTGAGCTACACTAACATTTAAGTGATATTCCGTTCATCTTCTACAAATTTAACTTTTTAATCTAACTTCAGTCAAAATTGTTGTCTAAACCCCATTATATTTGACCCAAGGGCAGAAAACTGGGTAGGTAAAAGCAGTGGAAAGTCTTTGCGGATTCTCGTATATCAAATTTAAAAATATAAAATATGCAGTGTACAAGCGCCTTTAACTCGAAAACCGCTTTGCCCATAAACAACAAGCTTGGAACTAAGTATTCCTAAGTCTGTCAAAAGGTTTATCTTAAGTTTTGTTCCGATAGATGGCACTCAAAAAATGTTACCCTTACAAGAACTGGGTCAACTTTAGGAAAAATCAATAATCATTAACTCTTAAATACAATATCTTATTAACTATTTAAGATATGAGGCTACAATTTAGAACATAAGATCTTGGCATGGATCAAGGCACACCCTGAGGAACAATTGGGCGGTGCTGCGCCTCCTTTAAAAATCACAATTATGGCCAAACTAACAAACCAATCGTTATACAATTTGAACATGACAAAATCTATGACTAGGCGATTATTTTAGACTCTGTTATGGTAAAATTGGATAAGGGGGTGTGGCACTGCCCACACAAACCTGAACCTTAAAAGACCATATCTCATGAACTAATAGAGATACGAGTATGATTATGATATTTGAAGCATGTAATGTTGGCATGGATTGAAACATATCCTTGAAGAGAAGTGGGCGGTGCCACGCCCCTTTTAAAAGTCAAATTTATCGCCACTCATGATCCGATCGCTATTAGATGTAAACAGAATGAAATCAGTGACTATAGAATTATTATAAACCATGTTATGGTACAATTGGACAAGGGGGCGTGGCACCGGCCACAAAAGCCTGAACTTCAAAAGACAATACCTCAGAAATTATTTAAGAAATTACGCTGAAATTCGTAACATAAAATGCTGGCATGGACCGCTGGGAAAAATGGTTTACATAGCAGTTATTTGTCCCCCCTAAACAAGAATCTTCGAAAAATTGCTCAGAGTATAAAATAATGTTTGTATGGATGGACTCACCGACGTCTGACTCTTTTTAATATGCTTCAAAGAATTTAGTGCTTACCTGAAATAAAAGAAAAAATAATTAGTTCATAAGTTTTTGACAAATTTAATACAGCTAATTATTATTTTGAGGGCCTTATATATTTTATACGCCGAAAATGTGTTACTTGATAAGATGAAAGAAAACGATACCTAAAGCTGGACTGTAATTAAGTCAATAGGTAAGACTAATTCTAAAACTATATAGCCATTTACGTACGTCTTAAATGGACTTTTTTTTGGAAGTAGTAGGGATAGGCGCATTAAACGTCATATAAAAGAGCTTGGTCATTAGGCCCGGGGACCCAAAAACCCACACCTAATGGCCCGGTACATTTGGGTCTCCAGGAACAAGACAATTTTATTGCAAATCTAAACATTTCTGGTTTTTTTTAGTAAGGTTGAACTTTGTCATTTTATAATGGAACACCATCCGATGCGTTTTCGCTTCGCCCTATGGGCTGAAAAATTTTACCGAAATATCGAGTTTTCAGATGAAAGTCATTTTCATCTCAGCTATGTCAATAAGCAAATTTGTCGCATATGAGGATTAGAGAACCCACACGTGACCAAAAAGAAGCCAATGCATTCACAACGAGTCAATGTTTGGTGTGGATTATGGGCTGGCGGTACGATTTCACCATTTTTCTTCGAAAATGAGCAAAGAACCGCCGTTACCGTCAACGCTGAGCGTTACCGCGCCATGCTTAGCGATTTTTTCTTTCCAAAAATTTAATACAATGACATGGACATTTGGTTTCAGCAAGACGAGGCCAACGCAAACATCGATATTTTACGCACAGTTTTTGAAAATCGAATAATCAGCCGAAATTGTGATGTCAATTAACCGCCTAGGGGCTGTGGCTTGAGCCCATTGGATTATGTTCTTTGCGAATCCATTAAGAATAAAAGTTACGCAAAGCATCCAGAGACAATTAAAGCACTGAACATGAAATCGAAGTAGCCGTTAAAGAGAATCGACCCGAAACAATCGAAAATGTAATAAAAATTGGGTTGATCGGATGAGTTTCTGTCGGGAGAGTAACATCAACGAAATTGCGTTCCATTATTAAATGACAAAGTTCAACCTTTCCAATAAAACCGGAAATTTGAAAAAATTATTAGTACTTTTTTACAGCCGATTCAAATTTAAAGTGTTTAATCAGCCACCCTTTAGTTATTATAACGAAATTATTTGTTGTCATCACTTATTGTTAGTACCAACAATCAAATGTAAGCAAAACTAGTAGTTGATACAACAGGACCAATTATTTGCGCTTAATGTTATTAGTACAACCAAGCAGATGATTATCTCAAAGCTATCAGAGCTACTATCTTATGGTATTTTGAACTGATATTCTATCAAGATTAACAACATTCAGTGATTGCAACCGAAAGGTCTGAATCGATTGCAAACCGACTAGTTGTCTTTGTGTGTCAATACCATACTGGAAGGCTTATTTTACGAGTATTTAAAAATAACTTTCATTTTTCAATTATAAGTTAGAATAAACCGGGCTTAATCTTAGGTATTCATTTTGAAATGCCCTCACGGTTCCTGCTGTCCTTGAGGTCAAATTGTAGATGGCGCAGCGGCATAATCGCATGATTCTAGCGCCAGTTCCAATTTGCATGTTCTGTAAAAATTCGTTGTGGAAACTTTTCTTGTAATATCACCAATCTATGGAAAATGTGTGCTACATTCAGTATTTTGTTGAACCTGCAAGTAGTTAACATCCATATCATTTAATTTAGGAAAAAAATAATAAATCATGGCTTGATAGCATTCGAAATTGACAGTCACCATCCGGCCATTATTGTTTCGACGTACTCGTCTCTCCAAAATCCTGCCAACGACTAAGGTTAAGGTAACACGTGATCCCAATAAAAATGTACGAAAATGCTATTAATTTTTTCATCTGTGTACTTTGTATTCTTTTCAAAATCTCAAGAGCCGAAATTTCATATCTCTAGGCATCCATCCATGTGCTCTATTTTTGTTTCGTTGATTTTTTTGGCATATATTAGTATATCCGGATGCTTCCTTCTATAACTTTTGCAACCATCCTCGTATGTGTAATGTACTTATATTTTCGTAACATGATCTCATTACTTGATGTTATGACTGAATATCCTTGTTTCTTCGGTCCTGGCTGCAGTTGTTATTATTGTTACTGCCGCTGTCATATCCTCTCTTTCATTCCCTGCTTTGTTGTTGCTGTTGTCTAGTATGTCCTCATATCATATTCCCCGACCTATTATTACAGCATAATTTTATTTTTAATGCTTCCCTCTGTGAGTGTGTGTTTTTTTTTCGGTGTTTACTTTTATTTGCATGTTGTACCCACAATTTTCCAAATAATTTGTGTAATTTGATGGTTTGTTACAGCTTAAAGACAGACAGAAATGTCGCATTAAAACAATTTTGGTTGAATGAATTGAAATAAAGACACTCATGAGGATTTCAGGATGCTGAAAAGAAGCATACAACGAAAAAAAATAAACGACTTGCCAAGGCTTCTGGGTTGTAATTGGCAAACAAAAAAAAATGTCAGACTGTTCACGATGAAATCTACTTGTAAGTACCCACCAGTGGTAAAATTATTCTAAAGCTTGTTAAAACCTTATAAGCTTGTTAGATTTTTTTTAGTTGCCACAATAATAAAGGGAATTGAAAGTTGTGTTTTTGCCATTTTATGATAAACTAAGGAGTATAAGCATTAGAGCCAAGTTCTCATTTAGTTGACCATTTCAAAAAATATTTCAGTCTATTCAATGGCTTTTTTCAATCTTAAATTCTATTTCGAGTGCTTGCCAAGCTTTGTAATTGAAAATAACAACACGCAAATTGCATAAAAATAATTAAATTATTAAGAACGACAGCACGGAGACCGTGTAAAACAAAAACAAAAAAAGAATGAAAATTAGAACAGCAATAAAAGAGTCATAACAATTTGTTTGCCATCAAAAATTCATAGCGAGATAATTTTCCAGATTAAAATTTCACGACAACGACATGAACATGACGTAGAACAGTGTCATTGCTGAGAAAAAAGGGTATGCATTAATTCTTTTCAATGTAATAGACTGAATACATTGGGACGGATATTGTCACGGGTACTAGCAACACGTTGGGCGCCGAAAACTAAAATGGTCTCTGTTCTATACCAATGTCGGGCGCCGAAAATGAAATGAAATTTTTAAAGATTAGTGGGACTATCGGCTGACCTTCTCCTAAACTGAGGGCACGAAACTATACAACACTTGATTTGTATTTTGTACACTCAAAACAATTATAAAATTGTGGCGCCCAACGGGAGGTTATAAATTTGTACCTATGTTCCATGAGTAATAGTATGTCTCACCGCTTACTCTCTAGCACAAAGATAACCTAAATGAAAGGGTTCAAGAACAGAATGAATTGGGAATGGCCGTGCAAGGCTGAGCCTATAAATGTTAAAAGTTATGGCGTCCAACGGGAGGTTCTTACTTTATAACTATGTTACATGATAGATATGCTTACCCTCTAGCACGAAGTCAAACTGAATGAAAGGCGGTGGCGGCTTAAGAAATTCATGAATTGGGTACGGTTGAACACATACAAGGCTGAGACTATGAATGTTATATGGATGTTATGGCGCCCAACGCAAGATTCTAGCTTAATAATAAGTGATATTTAGAACCACTTACCCTCTAGAAAGAAGTCAACCTAAATTAATGAATTGGAACAGGCCGAGCAGGGCTAAGACTATTAATGTTAAAAATTATGGCGCCCAACGGGAGATTCTAGTTTAGTACCTATGCCCCATGAGTCATATGTAGAACCGCTAACCCTCTAGAACGAAGTCACCAATTCAAAAATTGGTGAAAGCTAAAAATCAGCTCTAAACGTTACCTAGGCTGACGTGTCTGTCCCATTTGTGGTACACAGAAAAGGTTGAAAGTATTTAATTTTTGGAGTTACCCACAAATTGAATTTTTTTATTAAAAAAATGGTTTACGCAAGTGCAAGGGTGAGACTTTGACTAGCTTTAAAAATTTGTGGAAGCAAAAAAACAGCTCCAAAGTTTACCTTGGCGGGCGTGTCTGATGGTCAATTTTTTTGAGTTACCCACGAATTGATTTTTTTTATAAAAAAATAAATTTTCGTTGCCCACTTAAAAAAAGTTTAATCTAAAAAAAGTTTAATTAAAAAAACATTTAAATTATTTCAAAAAAATGCACTGCCTTATTTTCATATATCGTGAACCTTACGAGTATATTAGCACAAGGAGAGCCAATAGTTTTGGCGGATTCGGTGGATTTCTCCGGAAAAAAGCCTCACTTGCTTAAAAGTAGCTTACGAATTTAACTATGAATACGAGTACATAATAAGTTCCCACAACATCCCATTAAGGAAGAAGGGAAAACTTTTCTCAAATCAGTAAGCTGTGCACGATATAGCTCTTATATTCTCTGACCGGGACCTACTGTTTTACGTCGACTCCGAACGGCAAATGCATTTAATAGACACAGTGAACAGTTACGTTGCCACAACGGTATTTTTTTGCCAACCGAATAATTAAGGTTACATACACCTCGAGTATTCCATCAGTACAACTGAATGTTAGTTGGTGCTCTATTATTTTCAGTTATTGGAACTGTAGTACCGACAACCACCAGTTGTGGCAACTAAATACCCTTTTCGAGTTTTATTGGTATGACCGATCAATTAGTATGAGACCAGCACGATGATCATATTTGTCGTCATGTGGTATTTCGAACCAAATAACTATTACGATTATTTCAATTTGGTGATGCAACCGAAATTCTTCTTTTGCAACCTAATCTTGGAGTTCCAAACGATTTCCAACTAATTATTTCTCTATGTGAAGTATTTACATGGCTTAGAGATAAAGTCGCTGGCGTTTACGAAGTGAAAAGCCACCGCTGAAAATTCTTAATGTTCTTAACCGTTTTTGAACCCTGGCTTACTTTCATGATAGTCCCACCTTACCACGGCGGTCCAAATTCTGGTTGTAGCAATTGTAAATTTCGGCGCACAATGTAAGGCACTGACTAAACTCTGCGGTTTCTAAGAGTCTAATGGTCTAGGATATCAACTCGGTTAAGAGCTGGAATCGAATATAGTTATATGTCGCTGTAATTAATAAAAGTAGCGCCCAACGCAATGCTCTAATTTTATTTAAATATATAGAGCTTCTCATGTTCTAGAGCCAAGAAAAAAAAAATTAGTGGCAATGTTAAGAACTATTTATAGTCTAGATCAAAGATGCACACTCACATATTTGTGTGCCTAAAATACACAGGGAGAAATGTCAATTATATGTTTTTAAAGGAAAGGTAAGGTTTACAAAACGCCAGAAACATTACAACTGTATCAAGACTAAAAGCAAAAAAAAACAATAGTATACAAAACAAGGAAAAATGTCGTTAAGTTCGGTCGAACCCTACGCTACTAAAGGTGAAAAAATGGTGCGTTTTTTGCCCTTTCGGCCTTTGTGTCCGTCCATTATCTCAGTGAAATTTCAAAATGTCTCTATATTTAAATTGAAAGCAAAATTAGCTTTATTGAGGTCTACTCATCGAACGTCTTGACTTATTTTGGGCCACATGAGCCAAAAAGTCCAGCACATATTTTTCAGGTATTTTATGCATCTCAACTAACAGTATACATTTTAACCAATGTCATGACACAAAATATAATAATTTGTAAAGCAAATACTCAAAATAGTGTACTTTTTGCGGAGATACCTTTAGTGCCTTATAGGGAAAATGTTTCCCTCTGGGTAGATTTCGCCCACTTATAATCCCAAACAGCTTATGGCCATAAGCCATTATCATGCAAACTATCAGAATCGAAGTTTAATTCGTTTGACTTCAATCGTGCTTTCAACAGAAACATGAGAAGGAGACCGGGACTATTTATTGGATCACTCCCATTGAAAATATAAAGGCCTTCTTCCAGGCATCCCCAAAGACTGTACCAACGAATGTGTAGGGGATTTAGTACAAGGCCATCTAGCAGGCCTTCTTAGTAAAGCGCCATAAGAATGTGTGGTGGTTCATTATTCATTTGCAAAGAAGGCCTTCCAAAATGCCAAAATTTGCCAAATTTTCCAGAAGAAGGCCTTCAAGAAGGTCTGCATATGAGAAGGCCTTGCCAAATTTTAAAAAATTTTAAATGGCCTATATCCAGTACTGGCATTATTATCATATTCCAAGAGCCTTAGGTCCAGCTCTAAAGATACCCTACGTGCAGCACTCACATTATTAGCATTTTCTTAGTCATATATCCACCTCTAGCATATACACAAAAAATGTCTATTGGTAATTAGTCCGAATTACAGAGTTTTTGTTGGACTAAAAGACTTTCAGTTCTAATCACCAAATGTTAACAATCATGATGGGAATTTTGCTGAAAGTACCATAAGATGATTAATATGACAATATTATCGTACAGACAACTTACTGTCCGGTCACTTAAACCGAATAAAGTTCAAATTGTTGGTTGCCAGCACCGCCTTTTGTAGCAACTAATAGATTATTATAGAACTGTTCAAAGCAACCAACAATATTTAATGACAAAATTATTTTCGCATTTATAACCAAAAATAGGTGCAAACCAAATAAATGGGTTTGATATAAAATGTTCTCATTTATGCTTCATAAACTTAAAAATATGGCGCCCAACGTGCGACTTTAAGACGATTCTCACATTTGTCGGTCAACCGCTAAGCTTTCATTTTTCATATATATATCCCATGACACATCGCCTAGCATCAGATATTTTCCTTCACGTCTAAGAGTTTCATTTATTAGCAAACTGTATTGCAATGTGACTTACACTATCTCTCCTTAACAACGGCATTTATTTGGTTTAATAAAGAATCTACTGATTCGCTGTTCGCAAAATAAAAAAATGGCGCCCAACGTAAGACTCGCGTTTCTAAGATTATACGGTCTACCGCTAAGCTTTAATTTTTCATATATTTCCCACGGTTTGGCGCCGAGCACCTCCGCGTTTAAGAGGTTCCCAATATTCCATCTCTATTGCAAACTACATTGTCAATTGGTGATTTATACCAACTCTCCTTGACAACGGCATCGATAGGGAACTACAATTAACCATTTGAAAATGGGGAAAACAAAGAATGCAAAATTGCTGTGACACACATGCAAACGAAGCGAACCGTAGCGAACCGTTATTAGCACCGGATTCAAAACTGCACGAAAACCATATAAAAACCACTGACTCCATAAACCCAAACACAATATAATGACCATAAAAGATAATGACATTCGGTTAGACCTCCCGGAAAATGGGGGTACGACGGACGGTAACATCCAATAAACATGTGTCGTTTGGAGTATGACATGGAATGCAAGTGCAATAAATGCCGGCACGCATACACTTACATAGTAGTACATGCATATGTGACATATACATATATGCTTGTATCATATACATGTATGTATTTCTATATTCCTCTATATCGAGTACTCGTATATATACGATAGTATGATACTGTATTTGTATCTAAAAACCGATAAAGAACTAACACACATATTTGTAGCCGAGCACTTTTTAGTTTGGAGTGCGGCTGCTGCTTTTCAAGCTAGAGACCAACATCCAAGTCAATGATGTGTATCTTGGGGGTTTTTTTAGTTCTGCTGTCAGTCTATCGTTGTGTCATAGACGAAAGGGCTGGAAATGGCGCCAATTCAGAGAATCACGAAAAAAATTGAAGGGAACAAAAACATATTGACCACGCTTTGCTACTGTCAAGTGGCCAAAATGAAGATGGCACGTACCATTCGTTTACATTTTCTTTTGAATATACAAATTTTTGAGAGTTGATAATGGTCGGGTGAGATATTTATAAGCATTGGGGTGACCAGGTTAATGTCACCATTTGAACTTAAGCAATAAAGTTATAAAGTCAAAAGCGTCTCGACTTTAAGCTTTTTTAGAAGATGAATATGAAGGGAAGGTGAAAGAAGGTACACTATGCCCTCTATGTCTGCAGGGAAATGTTCAGACTT
Source organism: Hydrotaea diabolus (assembly GCA_963513945.1). Classification (NCBI taxonomy): domain Eukaryota; kingdom Metazoa; phylum Arthropoda; class Insecta; order Diptera; family Muscidae; genus Hydrotaea; species Hydrotaea diabolus. Next base: position 164,018,121 of record OY740717.1, read on the forward strand.
AAATGGATTTTGCAACTGCAAATGATACACTGGATGTATACAGCGACAGGCCAGGTTTATTTGGCAGCAAAAGTGTCCCTCCCAGAGATATGCTCGTTTTATGAAAGTGATGGTACACCAAAGATACACACACGTATTGAAATCTTTAATTGGCTCTCCTGAACAAAACTGGTTTTTACCCTTAGGTCCCTTTCTATTTTGCGCGTCACATATATTTCTGGCTTAATAATTAAAATGCGAATATTTATCATCAAAAATGGTTTTATTGTTTTTCAAAGTACGAGTATTCTCCAGCATGATTTATACACTTATGCATGCGCTCAAACCAAGTTTCGAAGCACATTTTTCCACTCCGATTGAAACACCTCCAGAACATGTTTTTTGAAAGCGTCAAAAGCCTCTTCTGGCGACGAATGTCGTTGACCACGCATTTTTTTCTTGATGTGCGGGAAAGAAAAGAAGTTATTGGGTGCCAAGTCAGGGCTGTAACGCAGATGACTTATCAAAGCTTTGGCCGGTCAAAAAGGCGCTGGTTTGAGCCGAGGTGTGAGAGCTCGCATTGTCATGGTGCACAATGATTCATTTTCTCTTTTTAGTTTTTCGAATTTCTCCGAAGACTTCAGGCAAACAAATTGTGATGCACCACTCAGATTTGGCCGTCCTACGTTGCTCAAGCGTAACAGTCGCCACATTACCAGTTTTGCCGAAGAAACAGGCGACCATTTGCTTCGAAGTGCTTCTTCCACGAACTTTCGTTGGATTTAGTTCGTCTTCGAAGGGCCACACGGTCGATTGCTGTTTTGTTTCGGGCCCAAACGCATAGATCCATGATTCGTCACCTGTGACGATCTTATAAACGTCTTTAGAAGCACTGCGATTGTATTTTTTCAAAATTTCTTTGCACAAATCGACAAAAGCCTTTTTTTGAGCGATTGTCAAATTGTGCTGGATCGAACGAGAAGAAACCTTTTTTAAGGCCAGGTGTTCATGCAATATCGAATGTATGCTGGTGGAAGAAATGTCCAAGGATGCCTCTATCTCACGGTATGTCACATCTTGCATTATCAGTTCACGCACGGCATCAACGTTCTCTGGCACAACGGCCGTTTTTGGAAGACCGTCACGACCTTCGTCTTCGAGCTAGGATCGGTCACGATTGAATTCATTAAACCAGTTTTTCACAGCGGCTCTAATCTCAAGTACCATCCCATTCTAATAGACAGAATAACAATTTCTATTTAGTGCACTAAAACGCATTTTGACCTGGTCACCTTAACTACTCCGCAACACGCCAAATACAACTTTAGAGACACAAAAAAAATATCGCAACAAAAAATGTGAATATCAATATGGCAACGTACAACAATTTAGTTGCAAACATTCACGTCCGATAACGTTTTTCATTTTTTCACCACTTCTTCTCGAAAACGTAGTCAAAACTCTGACTAAAAGAGACGACAGACACCCTACCCGCCAAACGTAACGTTTTGGGTTTGCAATTCAATATTCAAGTGTTGATATTGGAGCAGACAAGTGGATGCGGATGGTTTCGGGACGGGACCGAACTGCCGTTGAGTGCATCGCCCAAAGGGTTTCAGCGCGGATAAGGAACTTATGTTTGACTCCAAGTTGTTGTTGCATGCTTTTGTCAAAAAGTTGAACATGTTGCAGGTCCTGCGGACCGACAAGGGCATGAGGCAACAAGGAGAAGAAGCAGGGAAAACTTAAAAAGCAAAGAAAAATTTGTACGGCATCGTGCCAACTGATAAGCAAAGTATGAAAATGAATTTCCTGGATGTGCTTCAATTATTTTTAAGGGGTTTGTAATCGTTCGTGTATCTTCTTTTGGTTTTTCACAATTTGTTTTTTTTTTGTTCTTCTTTTGGTTTGCTTTTTTGTTGTTGTTATTTCATTCTTTTTCGCCAACGAGCAGATGAGTTCATTTTTTTGTAAGCGGGACTTGAAGGTTTGGTTGGGCTACTTCTGTCTTGCTAAGGAGGCGGATATAAGGGAGTATAGTGGATTGTTGATGCCTACAATTACTAGATGCCGGAAGAATTTTTCGCATTTGCTATTCTTTTACCGTTTGTTTACTTTGTCTATTTCTTGAAGTTACATAAAATTCCCTTTTTTCGATGGGAATTAAAGAACCTTAAGTTGTGACATTTTAAAGGAGGCTGAGTTGTTGGATGCTAAGTTTTGGCTTTTACCAAGTGAAAGGTGCTGGAGTTTTCCTTCTCTTCAAAAAAAGGCAAAAATATTTCTGCCCTTTTCCCTTTACAATATTTTCTCAAGAAATACAATAGATTTTATGACATATACTAGGTGGCAGTTTTGACCGAAAGGGGAGATTTTGCAAGACAACAGCTCTGACTGGCAAACTGCTCTTAACGAAAGGCATCTTTGCCATCAAGAGCGCCCGACTAAGGGAGAGTGCTAAGTACCTGGTTTATGGGTTTTCAAGCAACTTAGTTTCGGGTGAGCATTATATTCGACCCTCATTTTAAAGCCACCGAGATTTCCAGCTTTCAAAGGTAGCCAAAATGCAGCATTTGTGACGCATAGAGAAAAGGAAGGTCCTAAGGGTGAAAAAAAATCAATTTTCATTTTTTTTTTCTTTTTTTGATGTGGACAAAATCTGAGCATCGAATGAGACCGATCCCATGCCCCAAAAGTGTTCCCTCCCAGAGATATGCGCGTTTTATGAAAGTAAAGTCGACGATTCTAAGCGCATATAGAAAGGGACCTAATCTTTAAAATGGCTCTCCTGAACACAACTTTTCATCAACTTTCCACTTTTTTTTAATGTGGACAACATCTGAGCATCGAATGAGACCGATCCCATGCCCCAAAAGTGTTCCCTCCCAGAGATATGCGCGTTCTATGAAAGTGAAGTCGACGATTCTAAGCGCAAATAAAAAGGGAACTAATCTTTAAAATGGCTCTCCTGAACAAAACTGGTTTTTAACCTTAGGTCCCTTTCAATTTTGCGCGTCATATATATCATTTTGAAGAAGGCATTGTGAAAAGTGGCTCTGTGCTCCAGCTGAATTAGGACCTGCTTTTTGTGTTTGCTCTTAAACCCCGGTAATATTTGTCACCAAAGTACACTTTGTTTAGTAATGGACACTACCTTCCGAATACTTGCTCCCTGTTGTCTTTGACTTCTAAAGATCATGATAATTCACAATTATCCTGAAGAGTTTTTAACTTTTGCTTAAGTCCTTTTCATCGCACTCACCGCCACCATCTCTAGGAAAAGAAAACAGCACAAATTTGTTAAGACTACGTTTTGTTTTGTTTTCCTGGCCACTGAAGTGGAGTTAAATGAAGTATGCCTTTCTTGGTCAAGTCGAGTGCTTTCCCGTGTTTGGAGTTCAGTTCGGGTGGAGTTTCAGTTAAAGTTTCTAAGTTTTATGCCCGAGTACTCTAAAAGCAGTTTGTAGTCATTTGCTTTGTTCTTGTTGTTGTCGCTTTCTTCTCTGCCCCTCCATTTTGTGCTTGTCTTTTGCAACATCTTAGGTAAAGTATTTTCTTGAAATGCTTTATTGTTGCTTGTTTCTCTGTTCCTCAAGTACAATTTAAATCCATTAAAAATAGAAGTCTGTACTTTGCTTTTCATCCCAACCTCTCCCCAGCAGCCAGCTTGTTTTATCTTTTATCTTTCATCCTTTGTTTTTCAGTTTTTCTCTTATTCTGCGGTTTATTTTCTTAAGAATTATTTCATTTGTTTGCAATTTATGGTATGGAGGTGACAGTTTTAAATGGATGAAATAAAATGAATGACTGACGAAGAGACTGGCTGTCGGAATACCACTAGTCCGGAAGAACTTAATGTAATTTCATTCATTTGGCGTCCGAAAAGTATGCTGTAAATATTTGACAAGTCCTTTTGTTTAACACTTTTCTAGCATCAAGGACCTCTTGTCTAAACAGTATGGGCTAATGTTGACAAATGAAAAATTTCGTTCGATCATAACGAATATTATATACCCTGCAACATGGAATGGCTAAAGAAAAAAGAATATCAGGGCTGTCATAGAAACCAATGTTATCACTATTGGTTTTAAAAACGATAAGAAAAAATGCTTTGGTGTCAATAAAACCAATTTTATTGGTTTTACCAGCAACAGCTGATTCGAACATTGGTTTCATTTCCATTAAAAATGGACAACACCAACTGAAACCAACATTGGTTTGCAAAAACGACAACTAGCAAAACCGACATGGTTTCTATACCAGCCCTGTATATTGGGCGTTTTTTGGGCCCCACATGTGAAATCAATATTTCAAAGGGGTAGCAAATGAATTGACAAATTTAATATATACTTTTTACTGTAGAAGTGTAAAATAAAATTCAAAGAAAGTCTTGATGATTTCTGCTGTCATTATTTTGGATTTCGAAAGGGATTCCCCCATACCATAACTATTTATAGCAGTCAAATTTGTATCGCCCACTTGTGGGTGCTATGAAATAAATTCCTTTCACTCATTCTACCACAAAATCCACAAATAAAACCTTGAATAGTATTACTACTAGTCAAAGGAATAATTTTCGCTTGAAATCATTATTTGAAATAAATTTTCTCATATCAAAAAAAAAATTATATGAAAACAACCCTCATCAATATTATGTATTACTATACCAAACCAAAACTATGATATGAATTCCAAAACTGCAGATGCAGGCACTGCAACTCATCGCCAATGGTATGAAATGCCATGATATAGAATCTGGGTCACACATTATAAAGTTCCCGAAACAAGAAGCAATGGCACCCCCACTTAAAAAGCCAGAAAATCTAAAAAAAAAATAAATATGAAATTTGTATTGAAATGCAATGCACTTGAAATTTCTATAGGAAACCATTTTTTAAGTACCTTGAATTATACTTATACGTATACTACATACATCCATATATTTATGAGCGAGCATACGTATATGCAGTGGAACGGGAGCGGGATGAAGGGGGAGAGAGCTCAAGGGTTGTAGTGAAATTCTGGAAATTGAATGAATCGATAAAAAAATTTAAAGTGGATTTTTCTTTTAAAATTAAAGTAACGAAGGCTGTGTCATCGCTAAAGAAAAAGCGAAAATTGGTATAGCTGAAAATACTAGTGAAAAAGTTAAGATCGGCTATGACCGACTACATTGTATCCTGCACCAATAAATATGCAGTAAAGCCTACTTAAAAAGGGGAAAATTTTGTAATTTTGGCCGGGCCGAAGCTATTATTCATTTCATTTTGAGCATTGATAGTATGGGGGGATTTAGTAGTTAGGGGGGGATCCTTGTTTGCGGGGACGTAACTTTCGGAACTCCTAGGGCCCATTTTTACCATATGTGACAGCGCACAGAGAAAGGGACCTAAGAGTAAAAAAAATCAATTTTCATTTTTTTTTTCTTTTTTTGATGTGGACAACATCTGAGCATCGAATGCGACCGATCCCATGCCCCAAAAGTGTTCCCTCCCAGAGATATGCGCGTTTTATGAAAGTTAAGTCGACGATTCTAAGCGCAAATAGAAAGGGACCTAATCTTTAAAATGGCTCTCCTGAACAAAACTGGTTTTTAACCTTAGGTCCCTTTCTATTTTGCGCGTCACATTTTATGATTAAGGGCTAATATTCCAAGGAACGGATATATGTCCTATGTTAAGTAAACCGACAAATTCAGGCTCACTAACTGACTCCATTAAGCGATACCAATCCACCCGTCTCTCCGTTCGCCCCAACGTCCGCTTTCATAAAACGCGCATATCTCTGGGAGGGAACACTTTTGGGGCATGGGATAGGTCTCATTCGATGCTCAGATGTTGTCCACATCAAAAAAGAAAAAAAATGAAACATATTTTTTTTACCCTTAGGTCCCTTTCTCTATGCGCTGTCACATACATATATATTTCTGGCCTTATAATGAAAATGCGAATAATTATCATTAAAAATGATCTCCAGCTTGATTTAAACACTTTTGCCTGCGCTCAAACCAATTGTCGAAGTACTTTTTCCACTCCGATTGAGACACCTTCAAAACATGATTTTTAAACGCTTTAACTGCATATTCTGGCGACGAAAATCGTTGACCACGCATTTTTTTCTTGATGTGCGGGAATAAAAAGAAGTCATTGGGTGCCAAGTCAAGGCTGTTAGGCGGATGACCCATCAATTCGACGCTTTTGAGCCGATGTGTTTGAGCTGTTTTGAGCCGATGTGTGAAAGCTCGCATTGTTATGGTGCACAATGATTCGTCTTCTCTTATCGTTTTTCGAATTTCCCCGAAGACTTCAGGCAAACAATTTGTGGTGTACCACTCAGAATTGACCTCCTACGTTAATCAAGCGGAACAGTCGCCACATCACCAGTTTTGCCGAAGAAACAGGCGAGCATTTGCTTCGAAGTGCTTCTTTTACGAACAACTTTCGTTGGATTTGGCTCGTCTGCAAAGACCCATACGGTCGATTGCTGTTCTGTTTCGGGCTCATACGCATAGATCCATGATTCGTCACCTGTGACGATGTTATAAATCGTCTTCGTGTTTTTTCAAAATTTCTTTGCGGCAATCGCCACGAGCCTTATTTGAGCGATTGTCAAATTGTGCGGGATCCAACGAGAAAAAACTTTTTTTACGGCCTGGTTTTATGCAATATCGAATGTATGCTGGTGGAAGAAATGACCAAGGATGCCTGTATCTCAAGGTATGACGATAATGCATTACGAGTATCAGTTCACGCAAGGCATCAATGTTCTCTGACACAACGCACGTTTTTGGACAACCTTCACGACCTTCATCTTTGAGCGAGCGACGGCCACGATTCAATTCATTAAACCAATTTTTCACAGTGCTATAGGATTTACGGCCAAAATAATGGACCGATCGTTTAAAATTTCAACAGAACGAAATTAAAGACTAGGAAATATTTAAAGACTATTAAAAATAGTAAAATTGGGCGCGGCGTCGCCCACACAACCCTAAACATAAAGAGATAATCGCATGATCTAATAGCGATAGGACGATGATATTTGAAACTTATGATGTTGGCATGGATGAAAACCAATCGGGTACCGTCCAGTTATAGTGGGCGCCGCCACACCCACTTGAAAAAATTCATTTACGGTCAAAGAAATAGACCGATCGGTTTACAATTTTATCAGAATGAAATCAAAGACTAGCAAATTTTTATAGACTTTGGTATGGTACAATTGAGTGTGGCACCGTCCACACAACTCTGAACTTAAGAAGATATTCGCATAAACTAATAGAGATATGAGGATGATATTTGGAACTTATCGTGTTGACATGGATTAATACACAACCTGGAGGAAAAGTAGGCCGTGCCACGCCTCTTTGAAAAACCTCATCTATTTCAAAAGTAAAGGACCGTTCGTTAAATTTTTTTATAAAACTGTAATCAATGATTGTCAGATTTTTAAAGACTATGACGATATTAGTTGGTAGAGATGATGTCAGTATGAATAAAACAACCTTGATAAAGAGGCCAATGTCACTCCTGTTTGACAAACTATTTATATTGGACCGTAAACCATAATGGAGGGTACACGCAGAAAAAAAGTATGGTTGTGGTGACAATATTCGAAGAGGATAATACTATTGTTGGGTATATGGTTGTGGTACAACAATATTATGATCCTCACAACAATAGTATGATTCAAATACAACCATACTATGATCATCCCAACAATAGTATGATTCACACATAACCATACTATGATCCCCACAACCATAGTATGAGTCACACTCAACCATACTATGATCTCCACAACCATAGTATGATACTCACAACCATAGTATGTTTCACATACAACCATAGTATGATGCTCACAACCATAGTATGAATCACACGCAACCATGTTATGATCCCTACAACCATAGTATGATCACACACAATTATACTATGATCTCTAATAAAATTTATTAGAATTTGTTTAAGTTGTCGACAATAGATTTTAATTAGAAAATTATTCAAAAAAAACATTAATTTCAAAATAATAGGTGTGATTTATTTCACAGTAGAAAAAATAAGTTTTAATAAACGTAAGCGTTTTTATTAAAAAAATTTCAGTTAAAAAAAGCCAAAGCAGCTTGTTTAAAATATTTTAATTTCGATAAAAAAGTACTATTATTGCATTAGATCCGTACCAATAACATTTGTTCTTAAAAGCATATTTAAATGAAGAAAAATTACAATCATACAGTATGATTGCCGTAATCATATTATTGTTAACATAAAACGCAAAACACAATACTTTTGTCGCACCAACCATATTTATATTGTTGCTATAACCATATTTTCATATTTAAATTTGGCAATAATACTCTTGTTACATTTCTAAAATATTAATGTTGCAGCATTTATACGATGCTAACCTTATTTTTGTGGTCAGATCTCATCAACATCATAGACCGGAGGTCAATCTAGTGGTTGCTTTTATAATCATTTACGATACTGATAGAAAGTCCATTGCAAATCTCTCGGGTGAAAAATGCATCGATCTACGCTTGAGGAACGTTAAATCATGCAAAATTATGTATCCAAAACAGAGCGTTTATTTAAAAGAAGTTTTAGACGAAACGAGGCACACATTGCTGTACGCAAGTTTGTGCAAATTCGTAAGACTAGCAAACAAGTTGACAACAAGCAACCTCCCTGTATATTGCATTTTGCTTTCCAGCCTTTTTCATCGATTCTTTATAAAAAACCCAAATAAAAATTTCAAACTCACCACATAAACTTAATCTTTCTTAACTCAATGTGTGTACAGACACAAGCCCAAAGCTCTCTTACAAAGCGAATTAAGGGAAATATTCAAATAAAAGAACACCATTTCCATCAACAACGGAAACATTGTTCTAAGCATTTAGCCCGACTGTTCGTTCAAAATCCACAGTTGGCGTTTTCTATTAGGTTGATTATTTTACAACTTAAACATCAACATAAACTGCAACATCAACAATCAAATCGACGTTCAACGCTGAATGTTGAACGTTCAGCGTTCAACATCAATTTCAAAATCTATTACGAACACAAAGTAAACGAATCACGAAATTTGTTGGTGGCTTTCGTTCGTGTCGCCTCTTCCTTTTTGGCATCATCAAAATATCATTTCCTTGGCAGAATTTGAATTTGTTTTAACTTGTCTCGCTCAGAGGCTCTGTCTTCTGTGGCGCCCCCTGCAGTGTGCAGCTCTTAATGTAATTGTGTGTGTAGGTAACCACAACCACATTAAGAGATGAATACACAAACGAAAAGAAAGACTTTCTACATTTGATGGTTGTACGTATTCAAATGTACATGAACCTGTGTGTGTGTGTGAATATTTATAAGCTTTTATATGTATTATACTCTGCACGTGTGTGTGTGTCTGAGCTGTGTAGTGTTTTTCGGGTGTAAAGCGTGTTAACGTAACACATTACGTCACGTAATGTCACGTCACCAACATCAGACGTCACTGGGAAACAAAACTGTCACGTCACGTTTGTTGTCTCCCAAAATGTTGCATATAAAATAGGCATCCACATACGCCCCACTGTACGAAGTACTCGCACCCGTGCTCATTCGTTCGTTGGCTCACTCGCTCAACTAACAACTGTTACACAGCAGCAGCAGCTGAACTGTAAGTGACACACACATACCACCACACTAGCACTCCCAGCTACGGATACTCCCATGCCACACACTTCGTTTCCGTATTTGTCAGCTAAATGCGAATAAAAACTAACAAAAAAAAACGAAAATAAGCGGAGGAAGTTTAAGAATTAGAATAAATCGTGTGAGCGCACGATTGCGGATGATAGTTACAGTCGGTTCGATACGTGGGTTTTACCGTAAAGCGATTTTTATTTTGAGAACAAGGGACGGAAGTGTTTCATTCAGAGTTCAGAATTTCGATTAAACTGGGTGGCCCAAATGAGACTGAAGGTTTAAAAATATTCATAACTTTGTTTTATGATTTTTTTCTTCTCTTTTGTGGGTTATATCGATCTCTAACCTTAAAAAATGTAAGCGACACTCGCTTTTTAATGAATTCGATAGAGAATTGTACAGCGCTCTTAAGCTTAAATATTTACAAAGATATAGTTAATTCAATTGAATCGGAACCCTGCAGACGAATTAGACAAAAAAACAAAAAAAAGAATTGCAATTTCGGCATAACTACACGCAGAAAAAAAGTATGGTTGTGGTGACAATATTCGAAGAGGATAATACTATTGTTGGCTGTATGGTGGTGGTACAACAAAATTATTATCCCTACAATATTAGTATGCTTCAAATGCAACCATCAAAACCATACTATGATCCTTACAACAAAAGTATGATTTACACATAACCATACTATGATCCCCACAACCATAGTATGATTCACACTCAACCATACTATGATCTCCACAACCATATTATGATCCCCACAACCATAGTATGATTCACACTCAACCATACTATGATCTCCACAACCATATTATGATTCACACGTAACCATGTTATGATCTCTACAACCATAGTATGATCACAAATATAAGTATACTATGATCCCCAATATTATTTATTAGAATTGGGTTAAGTTGTCAACAATAGATTTGAATTATGAAAATTATTTAAAAATACATTTAATTCTAAATTATAGAATTGATTTATTTAACAGTAGAAAAAATTAGTTTGAAAAAACATAAGCGTTTTTGTTAAAAATATTTCAGTTAAACAAAGCAAAAGCAGTTTGTTTGAAAAATTTTAATTTCCATATATATAAAGTACTATCGTCCAATTCCATTAGATCCGTAACAATAACATTGTTTTAAACAGCATTCTTAAATGAGGAAAAATTACAATCATACAGTATGATTGCCGTAATCATATTATTGTTGACAAAAAACCCAAATAATAATACTGTTGTCGCACCAACCATATTAGTTTTGTTACTACAACCATATTTTCATTATTAAATTTGGCAACAATACTTTTGTTACATTTCAACAAAAATTAATATTGCGGCAATCATACTATTGTTACAATTAAATTCAGTAAACAATACTATGGTTGCGACGAACATACTTTTATTGCGGAGAACATATTATTATTGCCGTGACCATATGGTAACCATGTTTTTCTCTGCGTGTGTGTTCCTGCGCGTCGTCGTTTCAGTGTTTGGGCCTCTTCAAAAGCTCGAGAAGATCCGCTATTTTAGACCAAAATTTTGTTCAGTGATGAGGCCCATTTCTGGCTCAACGGCAACGCAAATAAACAAAATTTCCGCATTTTGGCTGAAGAGCAACCAGAAGAGGTTCAAGGGGTGCCGTTATATCCAGAGAAAACCATTGTTTGGTGCAGTTTATGGACTGGTGGAATATTTTTTAAAAATTATGATGGTCGGAACATAACCAAGAATGTTGCTCGCTATCGGACTTTTTGCTACCTGAAATTAAAGCCTGTAATCTTGACGACATTTGGTTGCAATAGGACGGTGCCACTGCTCAAACAATGGATCTATCGGGAGGTCATTTCGAAGAACAGCTAATTTCACATTTTGGACCGGTGAATTGGCCGCCTTGATCGTGTGATATCACACCTTTAGAATTTTTTCTTTGGGGCTAAATAAAGTCCAAAGTCTATGCTGTCAAACCAGCTACGATCCAGGTTTTGGAAGCCAACATTACGCGTGTCAGTATAGTCATACTCAAACGATTCATTCAAAACTGGTGCCTCCAAATGGACGCCCTGAGGCGTAGTTCGGCCAACATTTAAAGGAATTTATATTCAAAAAGTAAATGGCATAAAATGTTTTTTAATATAACAAAAATGATTACACACTTGATTTGAATCTTTGTATTTGTTTTATTTTGAAAAAAAAATACCTCTAGAGTGATCACCTATAAGTGTCAAGGCTGTCACCCCGGCACTACGAGCGTCGCTACAAGAACACTACTCTCTCTATTTGTATTGTTTGATGCGATGTTGGGGCTGATTATGTTATCGGTCCATATTTATTTATATAAAGGAGTAGGACCAACCAAAAACCATTAAAAGCGGTTTTGTAAAGGACTGAGAATATTTTTTTTTACCAAATGGAGATGTTTCTGCAAGATAGAGCTACAGCGCGTTCAGCAGAGCTACAGTGAAACTTCTTCGTTCCCTTAAGTCCTATTTGGGCTACCTAATACTGGGTAGCATCCATCATGGAATAGAGGGTAAATTCTCTTTGTCATTCCGTTTCCAACACATCGAAATAATGGTCGAAGATTCTATAAAATATATCTATATTTTCTGAATCGTCGCAAAATTTTAAAATGATCTAACCATGTCCGTATGTCTGTCTGTGGAAATGGGTCCGATCGGTCAAGAGGTAAAAATTTTCCCTCACAAGAAATGGAAAAACCTCTGCAGAAATCAAGAACCATTAACACAAAACACAATGAATGAACTATTAGAGATATGACGATGATATTTGAAACATATGATATGGGCAAGGATCGCAACACACCCTGTTGGCAGTATGGGCGGTGTCACGCCCCCTTAAAAAATCCCATTTATGGACCAAACAACCCTGAACTTAAAAAGACAATATCTCATAAACTAATAGAGAAATGACGACGATATTTGTAGCATATAAGGTTGGCAGAATCAAAACACATCCTAGAGAACAAGTGGGCCGAGCCATGCCCTCTTAAAAGATCGCATTTAGGTCCAAAGTAAAAGACCGATCGTTAAAAAATGTTAAGAGAATGACATCAATGAACGAATTGCGATGGCTATTCGTTGTTGCAGAGCTTGTCTAATGGCAGCATCGTCTAAATCCCTCGACATCAAAAACATTCAACTCTATGATAGATACAAAGGGTGTTTTTTTAGACGTGTGGTTTTCCATCTAGTCACACTTTTTTCGGAGTTGATCTTTTTGACAGCTGTAACTTGGTTTGCCATTTTATAATGAATAGACTTAATCCGGAACAACGTTTGCAAATCGTGGTGAATGGGCCCGAAACGAGATGGCCACCGGTCCTGATTTTTACAAGAACAGTTTTTTCAGCGATTAAGCTCTCTTTTGGGAGTAATGAAGATCCACAAGCCATTGTTGAGACGCCGTTACATCCTTTAAACATCACTGTTTGGTGTGCTCTATGGACAGAGGAAATCATTGGTCCATATTTCTTCAAAAAGCCGGCCATAATGTTACAGTCAATGGGCAACGCCATGATTAATGACCCTTTCGAGTCTGACTTGGAGGATGTTCATGTGGACGACCTTTGGTTCCAACAGACGACGCAAAATGCCATATTCGTACAGCAAACGAAACAGTCAATTAATTGAAGCAGACTTTTGGTAAGCGCATTATCTTGCATCGTAGGCCTGTGACGTGGCGTCCAAGATCGTGCGATTTAACACCGCTAAACTACTATGTGGGGTTATGTTAAGTCGCTTGTTTACACAATAAGCCCGACACGATTGATGCCTTGGAAGAGAATATTGCTGACATACGGTCTGAAATGCTGCAAGTGGTCGAAAATCGAGCCTCAGCTGGAATACGAGGGCGACCGCAAAACTAACTGGCCTAGCACATTTTCTGTTTTACTAGCAACTTTTTTTTTGTTTTTTAAAAGTAATCTTTTATAAGCCATCGGTCAAAATTTCCGAAATATTTAATGATTATTTTCTTTGTTACAGGTGATTGAAGTAAACAAGTTTTATAATTTTTGAAAAATGGAAAATAAAGAGTTTCGTGCGGTAATTAAACACTTTTATATGAAAGGTTATACGCCACAATTAATCAAAGATGAATTGGATTCTGTTCATGGTGATAATGCAGCATCATACTCCACCGTGAAATTTAAAATGGGTCGTTCAAGTACGGAAGATGAACAACGCTCTGGAAGACCGAAAACTGCTACTACTATTGAAAACATTAGAAAAATATTTAATGAAGTGACTAAAGATAGACGAATAAAGCTCAGAGAACTTGCTGATATTTTTAAAATACACGAAAAACAAGTTTGGAGTATTTTACATGATGAACTCCACATGAAAAAGCTATCCGCAAGATGGGTGCCGCGTTTGTTGAATTTGCCCCAAAAAATAGTCCGTTGGACCAATTCCGAGGAGCTTTTAGCGATTTATCAGCGTAATCCAATAGAATTCTAGCGCCGATTCATAACTGTTGATGAAACATGGATCCATCACTACATCCCAGAATGCAAAGAACAGTCAAAACAATGGATAGAAGCTGGTAAAAGTGGTCCCAAGAAGGCGAAAACTGTTAAGTCAGCAGGAAAAGTAATGGCCACAGTATTTTGGGATGCAAGGGGTATAATATTTAGTGATTATCTTGAGAAAGGAAAAACTATAAATAGTGAATATTATTGTGCATTATTGGATCGGTTGAGTGAAGGAATCAAGATAAAACGACATTTAGAAAAAAAAGTTCTTTTTCATCAAGATAATGCTCCTTCACACACTGCATTTTTAACTCAACAAAAACTGGCCGAATTACGATTTGAAATTGCTCCGCATCCACCATATAGTCCAGATATAGCTCCTTCTGATTATTTCTTGTTTCCAAATTTAAAAAAATTTCTCGGTGGCAAAAAATTTTCGTCCAATAGCAAGGTTATTGCTGAAACTGAGGCATATTTTGAAAGGTCTTGAAAAATCTTATTTTTCGGATGGAATTAAAAAACTTCAAAAACGTTTGATGAAGTGTATTGAGTTGGAAGGCGATTATGTTGAAAAATAAATAATAATAATTCCAAAAAACGGTTCTTTTTATGTTAGGCCAGTTACTTTTGCGGTCGCCCTCGTATATGCCCGAAATCATGTTTAAAACATAATGGCAAACCCTTATCTTTATAATAAAGTTAAATTCTTGCCCATAACATTTAATTATATGCGTTTTATTTCTTCTTGAAAACCACGCGTCTGAAAAAATACCCTTTACAATTGTTAGTGGCTTAATAGACAAAGTAAGACAATCAGCTTATGCCGTAGTATAGCGACGGGGATGATGAGAATGAAAGCGTCGAACACCTTGGTGGCTTATTCCCGGGACTATGTCTAAAAATGTTTATTTTTTTAAGTTCAAACTATTTAAAGCACAACAATTTATAATTACTGAGAATGTTTCGACTCGTCTCATTTTTTTGCTAGACGGCTCACAAAATATATCCTACCTAACATTTCTTTGGACAGCCACTGTATGATTTTAGCATGAAAACCACCGAAAACGGAAGCAACAACCAAATCGCAAAGAAAGCCAAAAAAAAGACAGCAACATTTTGAAAATTCAAAATGTGTGCAATTTTGAAGAAAATTTTGTATACCTCAGGAAATGTCATATACAATTTTACTCTGCTATTCATATGCATTCGCATACATGCATACGTCTCTTAATACGTGTGACTGTGTAAGTGCGAGTCGGTTCCTTTCAGGATATCATATAGACTCGCTCCATGTACATTGTAAATAGGACGATGAGACGCGAGCTGACTGCGGCACAGAACATCCGATGACGTTCGTTTGTACTGATCCTTGGATCACGTACGACTCTTCATCATGGATTTTATTTCTTTTGACAGGATGAAGGAAAAATGTTTAGTTTACAGTTTTGCGCTCGAGCATTTTGTGGCAAAGTTGTCTTACACTTTTATGAGGAAGTGCAGAGAGTTACGGGGGGATTAGAAGAAACCACCAATCACATTACCAACCAACACTTTGGGGGGCGTTATTTTTTGATGTTGTTGAAACGAATGTGTTTGCAATTTTGCTATTCTCGGTGTGTTTGAAATTGTATTTAGAGTTTAAGCTTATTGCAAAACATAAATAATAATACTTAAATTAGCATAATGACGAGCAATATGTTTTATCGACATTGTTGTAAACAGAAAATAGTTTCTAAATTAATTGAACCCAAATTTTAAAATCTATTCATAGCTTATCAAAAATTCCGTGACTTTTCAAATAAAACACAGTTTTTTTGGTAAAAAAAATATCTTTTAACATAATCTCCTTTTAGCTCAATACACTTAGTCCAACGTTTCTCCAATTTTTTATCCCTGTATAGGCATTTGTTTGATCAATAATTTCATCATTGGAGCTGAATCTCTTTCTACCGAGCCATTTCTTTAGGTGTGGAAAGTAGAAATAGTCACTGGAGCTAAATCCGGAGAATATGTGACGGATGAGGACCAATTCGTAACCCAATTCATGCAATTTTGCCATAGAGATAGCACACGTGTGCCTCCGTGCATTATCTTATTGAAAAATAACTTTTTTCTTGGCCATATTCCTTGGAAATTCGGTTTTCCTTTTAAAGGTAATCAATGGGGATTACCCCGCGTGCATCCCAAAAAACTGTTGCCATCAGCTTATTGGCCGACAAAGTCACCTTGACCTTCTTGGGAGCCGGTTCACCCGGAGAAACCCATTGCCTAGACTGCTGCTTGGTCTCCCATGTGTTGTAATGGATCCATGTTATATCCACAGTTACAAAATGCCTCAAAAACTCATTCGAATAGCGGTTAAACAACTCTAAACAATCCTTTGAACTTGTCACACGATTACGTTTATGGTCAATTGAGAGCATACGCGGCACCAATCTTGCAGACAGATTTCTTAAACCCGCTCCACACCACCATATGAAATGCATATGACATCAGCACTATACTCTTTGATCGCCAAAACCATATATTGGATTTTTTCGACATTTTCGAATGTATTGACCTCAATTAGTCGTCCAGAACGTTCAGCGACATTTGTACTTGTGCGTCCACAACGAAAGTCTGTAAACCACTTTTTTACCATTAAAATCGATGGTGCTGAGTCCCCATAGCATTTATCTAGCTTTTTTTTTGGTTTAATTGACGGCTTTCTTCCGAAAAAAATAATGTTTAATGAGCTTTCAATTTCACTTTTTCCCATTTTTAACAAAATCCGCGAGGTTGTACATTTTGAACAGCTGTTAAACACAAACTAAAGGACGGTACTCTCTCAAAATTTGGCAGTAGTCTATTAACAGGTGGTACTTGATGGGAGCAGTGTTGCATTTCTACTACGAGGGATGTTGAAAAAGTCACTTAACCATTGTCCTCGTACATTAAAAATTTTAATATCTGACTTTTTGGCAGTGGTCCGCCACCTTTTCAAGTTAAAGTGCAATTGGTGAGCTTTTAAAGTTTTTCTAAAAGTTGGTCCAACCATAATGCACGATGTTATATGTAAGGTACACCTTAACGTTAAGTTTTTTGCACAACATAATTTGATATTTCTTTGTTTGAAGAGCTACACAACTGAGCAGCGAGTCGAAGCCTTTTGCGAAAATGGGCGTTCGAATCCAAATGCATTTCGTTTACGTCGTGATTTTTTTTGAGGCAGCATTATCGACCAAATGCGTCCACATCGAAAAATTGAGCGCAAATTTCAGCAAACTGGATCTGTAGGAAATGTACAAACACCTGTGCATGTTCGCCCCGTTCGTTCTGTCATCGGGCTGTAACGGGTGATCAATCTAGAGGTACTTTTTTTCAATGGGGGTTTTTCACAGTTTACGCGTAAGTTGTGTTAAACTTTATTTTTTTTCTTCTTTCAGTATTGTTTGCCATTTTATCATGGAAAGACTTAATCCACAAAAACGTCTCAAAATTGTGCACCTGTATTACGGAAATAAGCGTTCGGATAATACCGTTTTGCGACCAAAATTTTATTCAGTGAACAAAATTGCCGCATTTTGGTTTGGTGGGGTTTATGGGCTGAAAAATTATAGGTCTATATTTACATGATGATGGCCGGAAAGTAACCTTGAATGGTGCTTGCTATCGCGCCATGATATCGAAATTTTTGCTAACTGCAATTGATGCCCTTAATCTTTGACGACATTTGGTTTCAATAGGACGGTGGCACTTGCTATACAGCTGCTCAAACAAAGGATCAATTGAGAGGTCATTTCGAAGAGCAGCTAATTACACCGTTTAGACCGGTGCGTTGGCCGACTTTTTTCTTTGGGGCTACGTTAAGTCCAAAGTCCAAAGTCAATGCAGGTTTTGGTTTGGAAGCCAGCATTACGCGAGTCATTAATGCCATGCCGGTCAAAATGCTCGAACGAGTCATCCAAAATTGGAGCCTCAGAATGGACACCCGTAGTTGCGGCCAACATTTGAAGGAAGTTATATTCAAAAAATAAATGGCATTAAATGTCCTTTTGGATGGTTAATAAAGATTAAACACTTGATTTGAATTTTTGTATTTTTTTTTGCTTATTTGAAAAAAAATTCCTCTTATTTGATCACCCGATACTTCTGCGAAAATGAGTTCGGCCAAGCAGTTACCTTGAATGGTTCGCTATCGTGAGATGATAACACACTTCTTGTGGCCAGAAATTAAGGATATACACCTGGACCATATGTGGTTCCAACAAGATGGTAACACTTGCCACACAGCCAAGAAATTCGAGATATTCAATGGCCGTTTTATCTCACGCCGTGGCGATGTTAATGGCCGCCACAAACTTGGTATTTGAGACCGTTAGACTTCTTTCTTTGGGAATATTTAAAAGAAAAAGTGTTCATCAATAAGCCAAGAACAATTCAAGATCTAAGATTGAGATAATTCGGCACATAAACAACATTGAACCTTCAGTATGTCTCAGAGTAATTGATAATATAAACCATCAGATAGAGTTAAGCCACCTAATCTGTAACGAGGCATTGGCCGATATTTTTCACACATAATTCTCATAGATACTTCTATCATAATAAAAAATAATTCTCTGAAAAATATTTGTTTTATTTACAATTAACTTCCTGCGTTTTAGTTGGACTACCCTTTTGCTAAATGCATTAGCCACTCGGGCGGGATAATTTAAAGCTCATTCATTTATTACAGGGTTTCCTTAAGACCTATATTATTCGATTTGAATCAGTGTCGCCAACTCCTTCGAAGCAAAAATCATTAAAAAAAAGAAGAATGTGCAAAAAAAACACTTCAGAAATTAAAGAAATAGCTAAATAAAACTCGCTACGAAAAAAAGCAAAAAATTAAAAATAAATAGAAATTGTCAAAATTACTTATACTTCGATTAAAAATTAAAAATAAATTGAAATTGATAAAAATACTTTTGCTTCGAGTGAAAATTAAAAAAAAAAAATATATATATATATATATATATATATATATATATATATATATATATATATATATATATATATATATATATATATATATATATATATATATATATATATATATAAATATATATATATATATATATATATATATATATATATATATATATATATATATATATATATATATATATATATATATATATATATATATATATATATATATATATATATATATATATATATATATATATATATATATATATATATATATATATATATATATATATATATATATATATATATATATATATATATATATATATTTTAGATTTTTAAAAACGGTATGCAAGCAAATGTTCAATCCTGACATTTTTTGGCGTCATTATTTGTCAAGTTTTTTTAATGGGATGTCCAATTTACTACCTTAAAAATTCGAGGGACAATTGATGACAAGAACGAATGATAGTTTTTAAATAAAAATCGCTACAGGCGCTAGGCTAAAGTAGTTGGTGATGAAATATCACCACAACTGGTGAAAAAACCAGCAGGTTGGCATCGTTAATTTTAAGGTTCACCATTGCTAATAAAATAGAAATGACTTACCGATCTCTCTTTTTATATATTGATATAAAATAGTTCAAAGCTTACCTGAAAAGAAAAAAACAACATTTTAAAATTAGTTTTTATCAACTTTAGCTATTGAATTAATATTTAAATATATTGTAGTTAGTAGGGACATAAATACTGTTACACACGTGTTATGCTGTAAAATAAAAAGTACTGTATAATATGTAATAAAGTAATAAGTATAATTAAATTTTAATAAAAAAAATATCAATGCGAATAGAAAACAAGTTCGTTTGTTCGAGCTGCAGCTTATAAACCCTTCATCTTGAATTCATTTTCAATATAAGGGGACGTGGCTTCGCGCCAAGCTAACTTTTTATATACCAAAAACTATCGTCATACCGCCATTAGTTCACGAGATATGACATCTAAAGCAAATCTCATCTATATTTGACATATTTAAACATTTTTTTATTTGGTAATACCTTGTTAAAGTCAATCATAGACAACAACAAAAACAGAAATGAAAACAAACACAGATACATGGTAATTGATTTGGTACATTTTCACAAAAAAAGTCTGTTTATTTCAGAGTTTATTTCAAACCAGAGAAATCAAAAAGAGAACATTACACAAAAACAACTTTAATTTATTCGATATGATTAATTTTCACAACTAAGTGTTAATTAAGTCACAAGTGAAAAAAATCCAACACACTCACACTCACAGACAAGCGTTTATGTTTACTTTTGTGAATTTTGTTAAACGCTCGTATTGCGTTATTTTTTACATTCAATCTGTAGTCGTGACGTGTTAAAAAACGGTTGTGGTTTAAATGTTCCATCTAAAAAAATATATGCGTTTTAAGCCGGTTAGCAAGTGAGATAGGGTGGGAAATTGTGCTTACAGCGAAGGCAGCAAAAACCAACTCATCAATTACACTCGAGAGAAAATGATCGGAGAATATAAAATACTGAATGAGAGATAATGAACTGAAGACATAAGGGATATCGTATTGAAACGAACAGCGTCAAAGTTGAGCTTTTCACAAAAAATGTTTGTAAATAATTTCAGCAAAAAAACATAACAAATTGTAAGGTAATAAAAGAATCAAGAATTTTTTCACTTAAGCATGATTTTCAATAAAACGTTCTTCGGATAAGTGAAACTTCTTTCTTTAAAACGAACTGGGTACTTTTCGGCTAAAGTGGCCCTAAATACGGCCCTTTGGTCATAAGAAACGTTTGCGTATAAACATATACGTATGGCCATTAGAAGTTAATATAATTTCTTTTAAATTCAGTTTATGCCTGCATTTATAAAAATAAAAGCTGCCAACAATATCCCATGGGTTTAATGGTTACATGGTTCGACTTACCATAAGGTAGTACCCACTAAAGCAAATTTGCCGACAATGTCTTATATCAGACAATTCTGAACAATATCTGAACTCTATCGAGAATTCTTACCGAAATCGTTACAAATTCTGTTCGATTTGTCTGAGGATTTTTTATTATGTGAGGAAATATCTGAACGAATTCGGCCCGAATTCTGTTAAACTTGGCTGTGGGATTTTTATTGATTTTTTGTTCTCTTCTCTTATCGAACTCGCAACGAATTCTGATCTATTTATCTGAGGTAGTCTATTCTGAACGAATTCTTAACTGTTTGTCTGAGGTATTTTTATATTTCAAATTCAAATTCTGAACGTTTGGTTAGCTTAGCTGTGCGGTGGATTTTTATTGTGTTCGGAGGAAAACTCTACTGCCGGCAGTTCTCGTTAAATGCGAAACTGGTTTCCCTTAAGTGTATAGCCACTAAACATAGTTACAGCACAATTATTGCTTGCGAAACTGCAGACACCCTGCTTGTAACTATAAGTCTGTCCGAACGCTTTTGAAAAATGTTTTACAACTTTTTTTTGTAGAACAAAAATATTTTCTTCTTTTTGATTGTTTACATTCAGAATTTACCATGACATAAGCTCAGAATTCGTTCAGAATTCGGTTCGAAATGTCGGTAAAAACATCAGAATTTAATAAGACTTAATGCCAGAATTCTGGCTGAAGTCATTCAGAATTCGATACGAGAAATCTAATATCCTTTCGAATTTCTCAAGACTACAGTTCAGAATTCGGTCAGAAATCAGTTCGAAATGTCGGCAAAAACATCAGAATTCCCTCAGAGAAGTAGTTCAGAATTCGTGTCAACCTTCTCATATGTTTTTCGTTACGAACTCGATATTCTTATCTTATCTATTCTTATATTCTGATTCGAAATCGTAACATTTTGCCGATTGTCGTAAAGAATTCAGACCGAATTCTGAAGGTTTGGTTTGCTGGGTAGCTACAATAATATTACGATTTTTACAGCATTATGAAGTACAAGTTACTTATTGGTGGTGGAAATAAATCAATTGTTTGTAGTAACCGAACCCATGTACTTTATCGGGGGGTGAATGATTTCTTCTACAAATAAACGACTTATATGATTATAGTAAATTGCCAAAAGGACGGCCCTCGTTATTTCGAGTTACTTTTTGTGGGCCAAGATTTGCGGTATTTTATGTCACATTACATTACCCCTAGTGGCTGGAGATATTTAGGTTTAAAGTTCCACATTACTTTACATAAATAATTTATCGTAATCATCTTAATTTCAAACTTGTTTGAAACTTTAAATTCAAAATTGAATTGTTTTGACCCAGTTTACCAATTTGATGCATAAAATCATTCCACTTGTGCAGACAACCTTTATTGGATTCGAAAGTAAAATAACCTGCTCATAATTCAAATTCAAATAACAATAGTCGGTCTATAAAAAAATTGCATAACCGAAACATAAAATTTAACCATTAGTTGGTCTAGTTAACAAATGATCGTGATAATGACAGCCGAATTCAAGGAGTTCGTATAGCCAATAATCTATAACAACAACCAATACATTACTAATTCAGTTCCAATTATGGTCCTAATTAGTAAAGGTTATCTTTACTTTGTCCCTTCAACCGAAACTGCAGTTTTTACTACTGAAAATTTTATGTGTACCCAATCAACATTCGGTTGTAGCGACGGAATAGATGGAAAGTACGTGCAAACACCAACATTCGGCTCGCAACAAATTCGGTTGTTTCAACAAATCTATTCGCTGTGTGTACAAATTTAAACATGGATTTATTTGTAGATTTAACTGAGATGGGGGTCGAACTCATGGGCAAAAGAAGTGATAGCTAGATATGCGGGTGCCAAAATTTATTTTTTTCCAGATTTGGGATTGTCAAATGAAACGACCACTGGTAAATAAAGAAATTTGTCATCTAAACATGTAAGCAAATTTTTATAAGAATCAAAGTGTTTTTTTTTAATTTAGTTGAGATCAAGTCAAAGACTAATGGACCCTGAAGACTCAAAAAACGGCTCGTATGATCAAAAAAGCAATGATTGCAATGCGAATAGTGGATTGTAAATTAGATTCAGCCGGAGCCCAAATTCCCTTTTTACTTAAAAAAAGTGTTCTACTGATCGTGTTTGATTTTTGTTCAAGTGTACTTTTACAATTGTATCGGTTTTGCTGGCGTTCTTTTAATGTTTTTCGCTGTTAAAATTTTATTTTGTTAGCACACATACCCGGAGACTATATGAGTGTGTGTCTGAATGCATACTAACACACATTCACACACAGCCACTCACACCCATGTACGTGTTTTAGTGTATATTTATTTAATAACCACATGTTGTTTGTTTGATTGTCTGATTTCAATTCGTTGGCGTCGTACTTTTTGTGTGTGAGTGTTTGTGTTTTTTGTGGATTTCCGTTTCCCACTCTTCCCCTTGTTGCCAGTTCTGAAATTGTTTACCAAAGTCACCTGCACAATAAAAACGTTCATTATAAAATAAAATATACTGAACGGATTACGAATAATACAAAATCCAAATACACTCGAAAACTCACACACATGCAATGCACTCATACCAATACGAGTACAATAATATAACGACCATATTTGTTGTTACACTTTGTTTTTGGTATTAGCATACAATTCTGAATTAGAAACAAAAATAATAATAAGAGCGGCCGACAACAAACACAACAATAATTTCAATTTTATGCTGCTACCAAAATTTATGCTCGACAGCAGTGGAAAAGTGCTTGTGGTAGCGCAATTGTATCTTCCGTGGCGGCTCTGGGCTACGAGCTCAAAATGTTATCAATTTGTTGTTGCACATTGTTTTTGTTGCCTGCAACTCAGGGGCCTGGCGACGATGTCGTTAATTTAGTGAACTTTGTGTCGTTTTGTTGTTGGTGTTGTTGTTTTTGCTGCTACTTTTGCTAGTTGGACTTAATTTGTCGCCTTCATTCGAGTTGAATTCTTGTGTTTTATTATCGGCTTACAACAACTGCATCGGCTGGCTTATGTTAGAAAATACATGCAACAATTCCTGTTGTTGTTGTTGTACGTACAAGTATTTCTAATTTGGCCTTTGCTGCCATTTAGGCCTTTTGTTATAACATTTCGATTGTCGTCATGTACGTGTTTTTACATTCTATTGACCCTTGCCGCGCACCGACTACACATCCAAACCTCCTCCCGCATATCGGCAGACGAACGGATACTACGATTATGGATTTGAGGCTAATTTGAATATTTGAAATAAATTCATTGGGCGGGCGATTCTGATAAGGCAAACCTTTGGCTCGATTTAAATATGTGACAGCGCATAGAGAAAGTGACCTAAGGGTAAAAAAATCAATTTGCACTTTTTTTTGATGTGGACAACATCTGAGCATCGAATGAGATCCCATGTCCTAAAAGTGCGCGTTTTATGAAAGTGATGGTACACCAAAGATACACGTATTTAAATCTTTAAAAGGGCTCTCCTGAGCAAAACTGGTTTTTACCCTTAGGTCCCTTTCTATTTTGCGCGTCGCATATAATGAATTGTCTCTCGATCACTATGATTTTAAGTTTGAAGAATAAAAGGTACCAGTAGAGGGTTTGAAATACATATTTTGAAAAACCCTATTTTAAGATCCACCCTAAGGTGCAGTATTTAGTAATGCAAAGACGTAGTTATATGAAATACACACTGCTCCCATTAATCTGTTAATAGACTACTGTCAAATTTTGAGAGAGTTCCGTCATTAAGTTTGTGTTAAACAGCTGTTCAAAACATACAATGGGAAAAAGTTAATTTCATGTTCTCATTATTACACCATATTTTTGTCGGAAAAAACGGCAATCAAACCAAGAAAAAGCTTGATTAATACTATGGTGACTCTGCACCATTGATTTCAATGATAAAAAAGTGGTTTACTAGCTATCTTTGTGGTAGCACAAGTATAGGGTGATCCATCTAGAGGTATTTTCACAGAAAAAAAATATAGAAAAAATCAAATCAAGAATCTTTATTGGTAATTTGAAAGGACATTTTATGGCATTTATTTTTTAAATATAATTTCCTTCAAATGTTGGCCGCAACTACGCCTCAGGGTTTTCATTATGAGGGTCCAACTTTGGATGACTCGTTTGAGCATTTCAACCGGTATGGATTTAATGACACGTGTAATGTTGGCTTCCAAAACCTGAATCGTAGCTGGTTTGTCAGCATAGACTTTACGTTACCCCAAAGAAAAATGTCTAAAGGTATGATATCACTTGATCTACCTGTCCAAATCGATCATGTCCTCGATCACCTGTCCAAATCGTGAAATTAGCTGCTTTTTGAAATGACCTCTCAATAGATCCATTGTTTGAGCAGCTGTATGGCAAGTGGCTTCGTCCTGTTGAAATCAAGTGTCGTCAAGATTAAGGGCTTCTATTTCAGGTAGCATAAAGATCGATATCATGGCGCTTTAGTGAACACCATTCACGGTTACGTTCCGGCCATCATCATTTTTGAAAAAATATGCATCGATGATTCCACCAGCTTATAAACCGCACCAATCCGTGGTTTTCTCTGGGTATAATGGCACCTCTTGAACCTCTTCTTATTGCTCTTCAGTCCAAATGCGGCAAGAAATAGGCCTCATCACTGAATAAAATTTTGGTCGAAAACAGCGGATCTTCCCGTTTCATTTCCATAATACAGTTGCCAACATTTGAAGATAATTATTTTCAAAAAATAAATGCCATAAAATGTTCTTTCAAATTACCAATAAAGATTTCACACTTGATTTGAATTTTTATATTTTTTTTTGTTCTGAAAAAATACCTCTAGATGGATCACCAGTTACAAATGACGCTGAACGTTCTGGACGGACCATTAAGGTCAATAAACCGGAAATTGTGAAAAAAAAAAATCCACGATATGGTGTTGGTCGATAGACGAGTAAAAGCGCGTGAGATTGTTGAAGCCATACGCATTTCATATGGGAGTGTGTTTTCGGTTTTACATGATCACTTGGGTTTACGAAAGCTGTCTACAAGATGCGTGCCGCGATTGCCATTTCATCTACACGCAGAAAAAAAGTATGGTTGGGGTAACAATATTCGAAGAGCACCATACTATTGTTGGTTATATGGTTGTGGCACAAGAATATTATGATCATCACAACAATATTATGGTTCACACACAACCATACTATGATCCCCATAACAATATTATGGTCCTCACAACAATAGAATCATTCACACACAACCATATTATGATCCCCACAACCATATTATTATTCACATTCAACCATACTATGATCCCCACAACCATATTATGATCCTCATAACCATAGTTTGTTTAACGAACAACCATAGTATGATCCTCACAACCATAGTATGACTTACGCACAACCATACTATGATCGACAAAATTGTTTGTAAAGACTGGAATACGTTGTTATTCAACAATAAAGAATTTTATTAAGTAAGTTATGTAACAATAGGAGTGATTTATTTAACAGTAAAAAATCATTTATTAAAAATATTTCAGTTATACAAATCCGTAGTTTTTTTTTAAAATATAATTTTTATTACCATTCTCAAATTAAAAAAAAAATTAAGGTTTTACCGGTATGATTGCCGTAATTATGTTATTGTTAACATAAAACCCATGAAAACAATACTTTTGTCTCAACAACCATATTTATATTGTTGCTACAACCATATTTTTATTTTTAAATTTTGCAACAATACTTTTGTTACACTACAACAATATTAATATTGCCGCAATTATACTATTGTCAAAATGAAATTCAAAAAACAGTACTATGGTTGCGACGACCATACTTTTACTGCAGAGAAAATACTATTGTAGATAATGCACGGGTGCACGGGTGCACATGTGTGCAGTCTCAATGACAACATTGGGTTGCGAATTGGTACCTTATCCACCATATTCTCCGGATTTAGCCTTTAGTGAGTATTTTCTATTTCCAAACCTAAAGAAATGACTCGATGGAAAGAAATTCATCTGCAATGATGAAATTGTTGATCAAGAAATGCCTATTTTATGGACCTCAAAAAAAATAATTTTTTTGCAAAAAAAAACCGTTTTTTACGAAGATTCACGGAATTATTAATTTGTCCTCCTACATATTAATAAATATTTTTAAGGTGTTCAAGATCATTACAAAAAAATATAATTTTTAACCTTCCGTAGATTCATTCCCAAACCTTCATCATCACCTAAAAGGGGGTGGTACTAGGCGTGTTCTATTGGTATTAACTCGCTTATTAAACGAGTAAGTGGTCGCTAAAACGATAACTTCAAAACTTAATGAGACATTTTTGAAATTTCTTTGTATACAAGAAATGATTGTCTTTTGACATGGTAAACTGTTTGATTTGAAAACATTGGCCGTGTTCTATTGGTAACTTGCTTAGGAGGTCGCTAACGCGTTAACTTTACACCAATGTACAAAATTATACGAATGATGTTGTTTTCAGAAAGCACATAGAACAGGGAATAACCGGCTCAAGACCTCTTGTGTCTATATCTAATGAAAACTATAGACAATTTGCCTTAAAACCCGTTTGTTTTAATTAGTTGTAGTTTTTGAGAATAAAGTTATTTAAGAATAAACCTTAGCGAGTTTAAGCGAGTTTGGCTATTACTCGTTTATAGTATATCTTGAATAACTTTTTTTTTATTAAATTACAAATTTTAAAATCAAACTAGTTATAAAGCATAAAGTCAAACATTTATTTTATACAAAGAAATTTCAAAAATTGCTCGTAAAGCTATAAAGTTATCGCCTTAGCGGAGTTCCAACAGAACATGCCTTTTTACTAAAAAGCTAAAGGAGAGTTTATGTAGGAGGGAGCAGTTTAACATGCACCAGCTGACGTCCACCGCTCATGGCATAAAACGGCTATTCAGTTAAATGTATATGTGTTTACAGCATCCTAGATCCTCGTGCGATAAATTATATCACCTTGGCCGTACCTGATTGACAATTGATCAATGGCAATTTTCTGTGAACATTCAAACAATACATGAACGGTGTTTAATCATTGCTTCATTCTGCAGCAACACACAAAATATATTCCACACTCGCACCGGCAAAAACTCTTCAAGCGCATACAAATTGTGTACAATGTATTGTGTTCGATTGATATTGACATGCTGACTGGCTGGTATGTCAGTCTGGCTGTCCGTTTGTTAGGTCGGTACATGTGATTTTGGTCCCCAAAGAGGACAAGAATTTAATTTTGTAGCGACAATATAACAAAACATACAGAATACTTAATCAATTGTTTCATCGCAATGGCGGCGGCGATGCCACCCAAAATCTAGTTCACATCTAATTACGAGGGTTCCTATTTATATTTCGGGTTCACACAATATGCAAACTGGAACTTTCATTGGAAACTTTGACATTTTTTAGCACAACTTCACTCAGAACGTTTTGTCATTTGAGGGCGAATTGTTTTGTTAACAGTGTGTTGAAAAATTCATCTCAGTCAAAAAATGGAATTATCCCGTGAACATTTTCGTGCGATGATTTTTTACGATTTTCGGCGTGAGTTATCGAGACAAGAGTGTTAAAATCAACTTGGCGATGAAGCACCATCAAAAACCAGTGTTAACCGCTGGTACCAAGAGTTCAGTGGCGGACGCCATTCGCTCCAGGATGAATTTCGTGAAGGACTTCGAACTTGGGTCACTTTGCCAGAAACCATCAATGCTGTGCGTGAACTGATTAAGCAAGACCGACATGTGACACACCGTGAGATTGAGGCATTCTTGGGAAATGAACCCGAAACAAAACAGCTATCGACCGTATAGGTCTTTCAAGACGAGCCAAATCCAAGAAAAGTTGTTCGTGGAACAATTACATCGAAGCAAATGATTGCGTTTTCTTTCAGTATAACCGGCCATGTTGCCACAGTGCCTTTAGTGGAACGTAAGAGGTCAATTCTAAGTGGTATACAACCATCTGCTTGCTCACAGTGTTCGAAGAAATGAGGAAAGATAATAAGAAAAGACGGATCATTTTGCATCACGACAATGCGAGCTCCCACACATCAGCTGAAACGATTAGCTATTTGACCACTCAAGATGTCGAATTGATGAGCCATCCACCGTACAGCCCTGATTTGGCACCCATTGACTTCTTCTTATTCCCTAGCATCAAGAAAAAAATGCGTGGTCAACGTTTTTCATCGCCCGAAGCAGCTGTTGAAGCGTTCAAAAATCATGTTTTGGAGGTTTCTCACTCGGAGTGGAAAAAGTGCCTCGAAAATTGGCTTGTGCGCATGCAGAAGTGTTCGTATTGATCTTAAAAAAGAATATTTTGAAAAAAACATTTCCAATGATAAATTATTGTGTTTTGATTGCCGGACCCGATATATAAGTAGCAACCCTCGTAATATAATATATGTATAATATACTTTACATAAAGTATGAAACATATTGTTAAAAATATGAAAGAAATTCTTAAAAAAATAACAAAATCTTTCATTAAGTTCACGAATTTTTATCATCAAAGCGATTTCGTAACATTGCTGCAAAAAATACGACAAAAGTTCGCAATTAATATGAAATATTTCGTACTAACATACACACATAGAAAAAATCAGATGGAAATCAGTCCGAAATACAAATATTCGGTTGGAAAAACAGACTTTCTGTTGCGATCACCAACATTCGATAGTAGTAATAGTAGGTACCTGGTTCTCATAACAAAAATATGGTTGCTACAATAGTATTCCGGTACTCACAGAGCAGAAATCAATTATAACAACCAAATTTAGTAAAACTGTTGGTTGCCACAACTGGTGGTTATGTCAACCAACCAAATTTTAACGTTCATGATACTTTGCACCAATAATTGGTCGTGACAACAGATACGTTTTTTGTAGTAACCAAATCCTGTTTAGTTCACTGTTGTAACATATTATCCGTTATTCCCACATCAGAATATAATCTCTATAATACATTTATCGGTTATAATTTCTACAAAATATATACAATTTAAAACAAAAACACATTTAAGACTCGGGCGCACTGAACTTTTTTTTCTTACGCTGCGTATTTTTTCCATTTCCGGTAGTCTAAAAACCTATAAAACAAACGATTTGGGTCAGAAAGGCTGGTTTTTTCGTAGTCATTTTTTGATTTTGTCTGGGTTCCAAAAATGGCTTCCAATATACAGAGTAATTCATTCCCGACTGGGCAAATTTCACCAGCGTATTCCTTGGCTCATTTCTTGAAAAATGTCCACCTACGGCCATGCCCGAAAATACAAGAGGGCGAAATGGCAGCGGTTTTAAAATTTTCGGATTGGTGGTCGGAGGGTTCTAGGGTATAATATTATATATAATAGGGTATATAGGTCTAAGTTCTGAACTAGTGGTCGGATTTTTTTTTGTTAATTTACAAAAACAAGTAAATGAGTGCTGTTATTTCGCTTCCAAAAAAAAAATTGTTTGCATTTCAGTCAAATAGCCATAAGTTTGGAACGGTAGGACCTCTGGGCTTTATTTAGATAATTTTTGAAAAGGTAAGATCTAGTGTTGTCTTTAAAGAGATAAAAAAACAGTGTTATCATTAGCCCATTTTCTTTGCAATGCTGTCATTTCGGTTAACTGTGAGAGTTACAGAAGCATAATAAACTATTTTTTGTTGCCGAAACTTGCTTGCATCATGCTGGCATCAGCATTCTTAACATCACAAAAATATTCCTTAGAACATCCTTCAAGGCACAGTACAAGATTCTTTCTCAAGCACTCTCAAATGCTCGTTCAACTGAAAATTGGCACCTCTATCAATGTGTGTATGTTTTTATTGTATTAGTATCTACGAGTATATGCACGTCATTTGTTTGAAGTGGCAAGATGTTTAAAATAATTTGTATTTTATTCAATATATGTTTGCACATGCATGTGTGCACGTGTATGGCTGCGCATATTTTTCATGTTTTTATAGCAAGAGTTCGACACTTAAGCGCATACATACGTTACTCATATACACTCGTATGTGTGTTTGAATTTGTGCACTCACACTATTCTTTCACTTCTTGACAAAATGTTTGAAGTGTTGGTATGCGCGTGCTTGTCGGCCACATAACCCCCCTACATGCATGCATGTCCGCCAGAGTCAGTTGGTTTGTTTGGCAGTGGCAATGATCGAAAAGACAGACAGACGTACGAACGAACGAGCGGACATACTGACATTTGCATAAAATGTCTGTTAGAAAAATTGAAGTTGAACTGCAGTTTGTTCTTCGTTTTTCGTACGCAAAACATATTCGAACATGAATTGAATATTTATAAATGATTAAAAAACAAAAAAGAAACGCAACAAACAAATTTGTTTTTGTCAAAAAACATGAAACTATTGTACGTGATGCGAGGTTTATTGGGGGAAGCTTTTAGCTTTAACGCATCTAACAATTTGAAGAAAACACGTTACGAAAAGTGGCGATTTAGGGATTATTTAGTTTTAACCGTTTCGGGACGAGAACTTTTGTGGCCATCAATCTTAAAAAAGAGTTTAGATATAGTCTCCTAATGTTGTTTTAAGAAAAGTAATTTCATAATTTATTTTTAGGACGTTCCGAAAAGGAGATATTGTCCTGGGACAAAAACATCCCAAACACACCTGAAAAGCAAAATTTGAATAATAAAATCAGAATATATTTTACTTTATTTCAATTTATTTTATTCTTTTATAATATTTATTGTAGCATAAAATTATTTTAATTAGTTTCTATGGCAAGGTGTGAAACATTTTTTACAAAACGGCAAGTTGCAGGCAATGCAAAGCTGATTTGTGCGACTTTCTTTTCCGTTTTTAGTACAATTTACGCACCGTTGTCGCTTGTAAATGGTCCCTCAGATTTTGTTTGATACGTTTTTTCATAGTGCTGAGGGGTCCTGTTCGAACTTTGCGTCGTATTTTCGCTTGCTTGCTTCCTTCGTCAATGAGAGATTCGGAAAGCTCCACTAAAAAAATAATGTGAATGAGTACGGTTGGGATGTTAACGTCCCACAAATAAACAGTTTTGGGATGATTTTATCCCACGAAACTTACCTTAGCCGCAAGTTCAGAAAAATATCTTTTTATTGGTTTTCGATTATATTTTCTATGAAATAACAACTGTTTGAGTAAAACTTTACTAAATGACACTTTTTTCCACAATTAAAACACTTGTTTTTTGAGCTTTTGTCGATGGTCTTATTAGCAACTCAAACCGCGCGAACTGATTTATGACTTTTGACATAAGCTTCATGTGTTATATTGACAGCTGTATTAAATTTTTTGTAGAGAAGAATATAAATAATGATTTGGGACGGTTTTCAACCAAATCGTGTGAGAATTTTCAGAGATATGATTTTTCAAATTTTTCTGGGATAAAAACATCCCTGTCGTCCCGAAACGGTTAAAGGAGCAGGTCAACGTTTAATCAGATGTACACATATTAGACCAGCTGTATGGAAGCTAATACAGATTTAGAATGCTGTTTCATTGGAATGATTAAATTCATATTAAAGAATAAAAATATTCGTATAAACACGTCTCCCGATTTTCTTTGTATGACATCTTCTTACCAAACCGTACTCGAAGAATCAAGGGTATAATGCAATTGAACAATTTGTGCAATTGTAAATGTATAAAATGGCTTATTTTACAATTTCATGGAAATCATGAAACAATTTCATTAAATCAATGAAATTATTTCATTAAATCAATGAAATTATTTCATTAAATCAATGAAATTATTTCATTAAATCAATGAAATTATTTCATTAATGAATGTAATTATGTTATTAGTTAACACTGATCTGCAACAAAATCCTCCTTTGGACGAAACCAACTGATCCTTTTGTAAAATGATCTCCTGAGTCCAAATTGAGTGTCCGTTTTTTTCATTAGAACTGCTATAACTCAGAAAATCTTCGTCGGATTATGAAAATATATACCGCGTTGAAAACTTTACAGTATGTTTTAATGATATTGCGCAAAAAGTAGTGAAAAGCTCCAGAATTGGGGCAGTAGAAAACATTTTTCAACAAAAAAACAACAACATTTTTACTTCTTTTGGCCGTAACTTCCACAGTCTTTATTCGATTTTTATAAATTATGATTTATATGAAATATTAATGAATGTATATTTCATATAACTCATAATTTATAAAAATCGAATAATATTGCCCATTTTTAAGTAAATCAATAATCCAATAAGAATTTGCAAAGTTCTAGGCAAATTAATGAAAAAAGTCAGAAATTTTTCATCATCTCGAAACTAGACGTGATGGGTTAAAAACGGGCACTCAATTCGGGCTCAGGAAATTATTTCACAGAAGAATCAGCTGGTTTTGTCCCAAGGAGGGCTCAAAAGTAAATTTTTTGAAAACAGTGGATCTAAAATTTATTTTTGTAGTCAATATCGACAGTTTTTTTCACTATCGCCAGCACACGAATTTGTGCAAATATCACACACAAAGAACAGATTTGTTGCCACAGCCGAATGTTGATTGGACACTCGAAAATTATCAGTAGTGGGAACTGACAGTATCAGTTGAAAAGACAAAGTAACGGTTCCACTAATTAAGGATAATTATTGCAACTGAATTGGTACAAGTATTGATTGTTGTCATAGATTATTGGCGGTAAGAACTATTGGCGCTTGTCACCACCAATTATTAGTACCAATGTAACATGCACTTCATTATTGGTTGGTTTTCATAACCACCAGTAGTGGCAACCAATAGTTTTACTGAATTTGGTTGTTAAAACCGACGTCTTGACGCTAAGAATAATAATATTGTAGCTATGGTAAGTCGAGCCATCAATAGCATGTAGTGTAGGCAATTACCTCGGAAATTATGTTTATCCAACCGAATATTTGTAGTTTGGACCGATTTCTATCTGATTTTATTCTGTGTGTATATAAACCATACAGAAGCTACTAAAGCTGGACCTTATAGGTCCATATTTTAGAGCAGCTTCCAAAACAAGGATCGATCCATTCTGAGGTAATTTCGATCTAAAACTCGCATATTCAAGCCGATTGTAATCAAATTGTCTATATTTTGTTATAAGCGACAATTAACTCTGGTGAAATTGGACCATATCGGTCTATGTGTCCTTCAAAGGTACTTCCTCATTTGAGGGTCTGTTCCTCTAGAAATCAGATGTTGTATTCGGTCTTGTTCAAACTAAGCATACTTCCAGTAAGTAACCTTGATGAAATTGGACCATTTGTAGATAACAGAAAAATATGTTGTGGTGTTTTAAACGGAATGACAAATTTAATATATCATTCACTCTTCGGTAGAGGGTTTAATGACACCAGCCATTATTTATACGATCATAAAGAGGCGTTTTAGAAGTTTCACGAGCACACACATTTTTTTTACTCTCCACTAACTGGCAGATGGTACACAAATTTTTCATTCCCTTTGCAAAACCACGAAATATTGATCTGAACTATAAATGGCATATATATATTCTTATTTAATTCAAAGATGATTAGGCCATGTCGGTCAGTCCGGTCAAACAAATCAATTGAGAGTCCTAAATTTAGCATGATGATGGCTTATGGTCATAAGCAGTTTGCGGTTGTAAATGGTAGAAATCGGCCGAGGGAGAAGAGTTTTCCTTTAAGGGACTTAGAACACTTCTTTAAGTACTTTAAGTACTTCGTAAACAAATAATTTGTTTGTGGACGAACAATGGTTAAAATGTATACTGTTAGTTGGAACGCACTAAATACCCAAAAAAGGGCGTGGTTGTTAAGACATTTTGGTTCATATTAGCCAAAAACACCCCCATGTTCAAAATAAGCGCTTATTAGTCAATATTTAGCCCATATTGACTAATAAGCGCCTAGGTAAAGTTTCAAAAACTAAACAATTGTTAATGTTCCAAAAAGACTACACAAGTTTTAATCGCCAAAATTGGCATAAATTATATTTTTTCTTCACGATGGGTGATCATTCTAGAGGTATTTTTTTAATGGGGCTTTTTTTCACAGATAACGTGTGAGCCATTTTATCATGGAAAAACTTGCACCGTGAAAACTATAGCGGTTTATGGGCTGATGGAATCATCGGTCCATATTTTTTCAAATTTATAACGGGTGATCAATCTAGAGGTATTTTTTCAATAGGGTCTTTTTCAAAGATTACGCGGTAGTTGTGTTTAACTTTATTTTTTTTTCTCTTCATTATTGTTTGTCATTTCATTATGGAAAAACTTACATCGTGAAAACCACAGTTTGGTGCGGTTTATGGGCTGGTGGAATCATCGGTCTATATTTTTTCAAATTTGTAACGGGTGATGAATCTAGAGGTTTTTTCAATTGGGATTTTTCACAGATTACGCGTGAGTTGTTTTAGACTTTATTTTTTTCTCTTCAGTATTGTTTGCCATTTCATCTTAGAAAGACTTACACCGCGAAAACCACGGTGCCTGTCAGTAACGCCATCCGCACGAAATACTCGAACGAGTCATGTAAAATTGGACCCACAGAATGGACACCCTGAGGCGTAGTTTGCGGCCAACATCTGAAGGAAATTATATTTAGAAAATAAATCGCATAAAATGTGCTTTCGAATGACAAATAAATATTCCACACTTGATTTGAATTTTTGTATTTTTTTTATTTTGAAAAAAAATACCTCTTGATTGATCACCCATTATGATTGTCGACATCAAACGAATTGTGTGAAGAAAACTTGAAAAGTAAGGTTTACAAAAGTAGTTCTCATTCGTTTGGGGAGAGTCTGGCCTTATAGAGTTCGGGTTTACTTTCAACAATTGCAGCAAAGCTTTCTGAAGAGGCTTGTCACGGACCCGAAATCATGATAAAAGCAGTGTGCAGCCACGAAAATCAATGTCACTTTGCCATGTTGTTAAAAACTTGTATTCTATTTAAATATAGATGCAAGAGGTCTTGAGCCGGTTAATCCCTGTTCAATGCGAAATTGTTTCATTAAAGTTTTCTTTACTAAAAAATTTAACTTTATTTTTTGATTAGGTTTTCTAATCTCAAACCCCTATGATGGGGTTTTCCCTACAATTTTGAAAAGTTGACAACTCTGCCACCACCACGAGATAATACGAGTACTTAATTTCATATACCCCCCAACCAAACGCCTCTTAATGATGGCAGCAATTACTTAATTAATCATACCTTTGTTGTTAGTACAGACGATGGAGTTGTTGGTGTTGTTGCTGTTGCTGTTGTCATTATTAGTCGCCAAATTACTAAAAACTTTTACGAAATTAACTGTAATTAACAGCAGTACGATTTTTAATGAAGTAAATATTTGCTCGTTTTTAACTCGCTCGCGTTCCCACTCACTCACTCATTCGTTCACTCGCTTTGTGTCTGTGTCTGTATGAGCGGATCAAAAGATATTAAACAAACAAACAAATAAACCAAGTGTACTCGGTGCAGTGCAGCGCAGTCTACGCATACAAATATACAAAAGTATAGAGAGACTATGGAGCTGTGTTACCAAACTGACGGATACATTTCCCTTTTAAGGGATAATTATTACATAGAAGAAGGAAAGTGACTAACTACTAAAAATCTAATATCAACCGTTGCTGCAACATGTTGCAGCAACTATTGTTGTTGTTCACATAACACGTGCTAACTCGGCTACACTCGAAGCAACATTTGCTTCAACATGGCCGTGTTGCTGCAACGGTAGCCTCGTTTGTAAGGTTATCCCTACAAAAGTAATTATAATCTCGATTGTCTTTAGCAGCAAATTCAACCAAAACCAAGTGCGATTCTCCTCGGACCAGAAGACTGCTTTAGCTGACGAGATAAATCGGTTGGTGTGACTCATAAACTTAAAAATTGCGGTATGCAATTCTAAGCCAGTCAGCTATTTCCAAAAACTTTTGAAAATATTTTCATTCTTTATTTCTGTTTTAACATTGCTTTTTATGAAATCACAAAAAATTTATAATTGTGGAGGTGAGCCAGATTTTGGTCAAAAATAATATTCACTGCAATTTTAAAAATTTATTTTTTAATTGGAGTTTGACCATATTCACATGAAAAGGCGATCTTTTCAGGCTTTTTACAGATTTAGGAAATTTTTAAATTGGTTTGTGGTATTTTTATTAGACGTATGGTTGGTAACACTGCCGCACAGCTCCATATTGAGTGAGATTGCCATTATGTGCGTCGTACGCTCGATAGTCGACAAATGACGGCATGAATATTTATTTCATGGATGTTTATCCGCGTTGTATTGGTATTGTCTGTGTGAACGTGAACGACGCTCGAGTGTGTTTGTATTTCATTTAACTCTTTTGCGAACAGCCTAAATGGAGTGGATGGGGAAATGACAGTTGGCCAAGTCGACTTGTAGAGGGCTTAAACATACAAACACCGACATGGCTTATTTTGCTTAAAGAAAAACTAAAGTTTTTAACATTTTCTTCAGATAAACTAAATACAGGGAGGGCCAAAAGTTACCATAGGGTTTAAAAATTTAGTAACTTTTTCGTTTATATATTTTTTTAATTTTTTTTCAGATTATATAAATAACACTTGGAGAATAAATAATGAAGAGATTCACAACTGAACAAAGAACCAGAATAATTTTAACGCAAATGCATGAGTGATGAAGCTCATTTTTATTTGAATGGCTTTGCTTAAAAGCAGAACTGTAGGTTCTGGGGTTCTGAAAATCCAAGAGCCATGTATCAACGCCAATTTCACTCCATTAGGTGAACAGTATGGTGTGGGATCAAATCATTGGGCCTTACTTCTTCGAGAATGAAGATGGAAGTTCAGTAACCGTAAATGGAGAGCGGTATCGGTTTATGATAGAAATTTTTTTACGTCCTGCTCTTGAAAACGTATCTGAGATGTGGTTTCAGCAGGACGGAGCCCACACCGCCGAGACTTAATGACACTTTTAAGTCTAATTTTTGGAGCTCAAATAATTTTCAGAAATTCGGAAATTACATGGCCAGCGCGATCGCCAGATTTGTCAGCACCCATCTATTTTCTTTGGGGTTATATGAAGGAGCGAGTATATGTGAACAAGCCCGAGACAATCCTTCAACTCAAGGCTCATAGAGCCTATCATTGCGAAGCTCAAAACTGGGGTCATTTAAGCGCCATTATTTTTCATACTTAGAGTAAAAAAATCCATTTTGTATATTATCTAATCTGATAAAAACAAAAAAATATTACAGTTGTAAACACCATGGTAACTTTTGGCCCACCCTGTGCATAAACAATGGCCGTGTTCTATTAGCAACTCGCTTAGGAGGTCGCTAACGCGATAACTTCGCACCTTTGTTCACGAAATAAAATACAGATAAATTGCGTTAACCTCGTTTATCTAAAAAAATTAAAGAGTTTGGGATAAAAGTTCTTTAAGTATAACCTTTAGCCAGTTCTAGCGAGCTCGTTTATTAATCGCTTATAGTATAAGGGGAATATTTTTTCCCCTAAAAATAACAAATTTTTAAATCAAACGGTTTATGATGCATAAAGCGAATCAAAAATGTCTCTAAGTTTTTAGTTTATCGCCTTAGCGACCACTTACTCGTTTAATAAGCGAGTACCAAAAGAACACGGCTAAAGTGCGCGCTTAAAATATAAAAAAATGTCAGAATTGATCTATTTTCGTAGTCGTTACAGATGACCTAGGATAAAGGTAATTCAAATAATTATGTTATCAATAAATAAGACAGTTAATAAATTTATTAATTACTCAGGTAATCAAATAATGAGTATTTTAACTTATCATTAAAAAAAATCATTTATTCAAAATCATCAATCATTAAATCATTTATTAATTTAATCATTAAATTTTTAAATCATTTTATTACTTAGTCATTTAAGGATTTATTGATTTAATCATATAATCATTTAAGCATGAAATCATTTAATCAGTCAATCATTTTATCAAATTATTATTTAACCATATAATCATTTAATATTTAAGTCATTTAATCTTTTAATCATTTCATTATAAAATAAATTTATCAATAAATCATTTCATAATTTATTAAATATATGAATAAATCATTTAATTATTTTATTATTTAATCATTTAATCATTGAATTATTTAATCATGTAATAGTTTAATCATTTAATTATATAATTATTTAATTTATTAATTATTTAATTATTAATTTATTTAATAATTTAATTATTTACTTATATACTTATTTACTTCTTGACTAATTTAATTATTTAATCATTTAATCATTTAATTATTTAATTATTTAATTATTTAATTATTTAATTATTTAATTATTTAATTATTTAATTATTTAATTATTTAATTATTTAATTATTTAATTAATTAATTAATTAATTAATTATTTAATTATTTAATTATTTAATCTTTTAATCATTTAATCATTTAAACATTTAAACATTTAAACATTTAATCATTTAATCATTTAATCATTTAATCATTTAATCATTTAATCATTTAATCATTTAATCATTTAATCATTTAATCATTTAATCATTTAATCATTTAATCATTTAATCATTTAATCATTTAATCATTTAATCATTTAATCATTTAATCCTTTAATCATTTAATCATTTAATCAATTAATTATTTAATCATTTAATCAAATACTTAGTTAATTATTTAATCGTTTAATCGCTTAAACATTTAATCATTAAATCATTGAATCATTTAACAATTTAATCATTTAATTTATTGAGCAATCAATCAGTTGATCAATCCATTAATCAACTTATAATCAAATCTCACAACACTGTAGTTTTGTGTAGGCTACTAGACCGAGCCTTGATAGGGAGTTTCAGTATAAAAAACAAAATCGTCGTTAAGTTCGGCCAGTCCGAATCTTATATTTCTTCCGATATCACAAAGCTACGAAAGCGAAAAAATTTACAGATTACAGATTACGGGCCCTCTCAGCCAAAACATAAAAATAAATCCATATTTAGATTCTTAGCAAACTTTGCATATTGACTATTGATAGCCCGTTTTGACCATCGGGCCGTTTTTTGGGCCACATAAGCCAAAACGCCCTGCAGCATTGCTCTTTTAACAGTACCAATTTAAAACATTGTCCGTCGACAAAAAAAGTATGTTTTGTTAAGCAAATACTCAAAAAAAGTGAACTTTTCACCGAGGTACTTTTAGTCCCTTAAAGGGAAACTTTTTTCCCCTTAGGCCGAATTAGCCCATTTACAATCCTAAAGATTTTACTACCATAAACCATTATCATGCAAAGTTTCAGGATCCTAGGTAGATTCGTTTAACCGTTGTCGTGACACACGGACAATATATTCTTTAAAGGGTCTACGATAAATTTTTCTGGGTGTTACAAACCCAAAGACAAATTTAATATACGCTACATACATTCTATGATGGAAGACTTACTTTACAAAATCACACCCAACACCCTAGTCTCTGCTTTATCAACATTCAACAACACTTCATTGAAAATTTGTTTTGTTCATTAAAATTGTTTTAAATTTTCTCCCCCCGTGTTGTTGCAATGGACATTCAAAGGACGATAACGCTATGCAACAGCATTGTCGCCAGGACATACAGTGGTCCTTGTGTTTGTTTATGCATGGGTGTCCATATAATTTGTAGAGTTCATGAGAGTTAATGTTGTTGTTACTAATTACCTGGAACTAAATACGGGGCTGGATTTGGTGCTGGCTGCCAATATGTTGGCGTTATCGATGGATACAATTGCTGCTGCTGATGCTGCTGCTGGTGTTGCTGATGCAGATGCGAGTGCTGACTCGGACTCTGATGATGATGCTGCTGATGGTGATGATGGCCATTTGTGGTCAGACTCGGGGGTGGTGAGGTGGGTGTGTTGGTTGATTTGTTTGTTGCTATTGTGGTTATCGAGGATGTTAGTGCTGCCGCTGTTGCTTCTATCGATGACAATGACGACGATGTAGTTGACGATGGCGATGTTGCTTTTATTGAATTTGTAGAATTTGCGGATAATGCCAGTGCTGTGCCATTGTATCCGATGCCGGCCGCCATACTGCTTGGGGCATTTGTGCTGCTAAGGCTGAGGCCGACACTGCTGACGCCGCCCCCGCCGCCGCCGTAGCTGCAACTTTTACTGAGCTTGCTTTCGTTAACATTTCCGTTTCCGTTGTAAGCAACAGCCGCCGAACTAATGCTATTACTGCTGATCAGATTGCCATTGCTCGTGCTGTTGGTGGTGATTATGCCGTTGCTGTTGTTGTTGCCGCCCAGATTACTGCTGCTGTAATTTGCATTATTTGCTGCTAAACACTGTGTCGCTGTATTACATTTACTTGACGCCATTGAATAATCCACTAAATTGCGATTTTTCATTTTCTGTGCACTATTTTCGATTGTGGTTTTAGTTTTTATTGTTTTTATGGAGAGTTTGCTCTTGCTTGTCTTTTTTCTATTTTATGTATTTTTTCCAATTCCGTTCTTTTTTTTGGGTTGTCTTTATTTAGTACAATATTTTGTGTTGGGTTTTTGTTTTCAATAAATTTAAGTAAATTATTTTATAATTATAGCCCTTGTAGTATGCAGTCTATAACATATGATTTAATCTATATATCACAAGGGAAAAAACACACGTTCATACATATGTAAAATTTATATTCTATTGTATTAAATTTTCACCTTTTGCGATGAATTCGACCTGTGCTGCTTAGTCTATAATTATTTAGACTCAATACTGATGTGTGAGTGCATGTGTTTGCATACAAACGGCCAAAGGGTGTTTGTA
The DNA here is from genome assembly GCA_963513945.1 of Hydrotaea diabolus. Taxonomy (NCBI): domain Eukaryota; kingdom Metazoa; phylum Arthropoda; class Insecta; order Diptera; family Muscidae; genus Hydrotaea; species Hydrotaea diabolus. The sequence goes on from OY740717.1 coordinate 164,059,960, forward strand.
TTTTCGGTGTGTTAGAATTTTAGGTTGGGCAAATTTGTAATCTAAATGATGAGTTTTATTGAAAACAATATAAGGCGTCTAGCTTTCAAAGAGAAACACAAGCTTTTTAAAAAAAAGAGGAGGTCGGTCTTGCACCGTGGACTATTTCAGGTGTAGATATGCCAAATGTAATCAGATTTAAGAGCCCCTGAGCGGGCTGTAAACCTCACAGATTTAAAAAATGCTTTATTCGAATTTATTATGCCCTCTTTGAATGGGCTATTTTTTCGCCCAGTGTCCGGCCCATATGAGTCTCTTCTCCTAAATTTAGCTAAATTGCAAAAATATTTTTTTTCGTATTCGTGAGCAACTTAAATTGTTATTTTCTGACATTTGAAGCGCATAAGATTGGTTGTACATATGTGTGAGTAAGTAAGAGGTGGGCCATTTAAAATTTGAATTGGCATTAAAAAAAAGTACTGATCATTTCTATTAGAAATGTGGCACTTTGTCATTTAATAATGGAACTCCATCTGATGCGTTTTCGCTTCGCCCAATGGGCTAAAGTTTGCTTGGAAGGATATGAAGAATTGCACCGAAAAATTGTGTTATCAGATGAAGCCCATTTTCATTTTGGTGTCAATAAGCAAAATTACCGCATATGTGACAGCGCATAGAGAAAGGGACCTAAGGGTAAAAAAAAATCAATTTTCATTTTTTTGATGTGGACAACATCTGACCATCGAATGCGACCGATCTCATGCCCCAAAAGTATTCCCTCCCAGAGATATGCGCGTTTTATGAAAGTGAAGTCGACGATTCTAAGCGCAAATAGAAAGGGACCTAATCTTTAAAATGGCTCTTCTGAACAAAACTGGTTTTTAACCTTAGGTCCCTTTCTATTTTGCGCGTCACATATGGGGTTCAAAGTACCCTCACGTGACAATTGAGAAGCTAATGCATCCACAACGAGTCACTATTTGGCCTGGATTTTGGACTGGCGGCATCATTGGGCCATTTTTTTCGAAAATGAGCAAGATGCCATCGTTACCGTCAACGGTGAGCGATACCGGGCCATGCTCAACGAATAATTGATTCCAAAAATTCAAGAGAATGACATGGATGACATGCTAACATCGATATTTTACGCACTAAAAAAAATTAAAAAAAAATTATCAAGACCTTTTTTTACTGAAGATTCAAATTTAAAATTTTAAATCGCCCACTCTGTACTAACGAACTTTTTTTTAATTCACCAGCGTCTTGATCTTTGTTCTTTGGATTGTAATATGTGGCTTCCAGAGCTAAAGACATAAAATCTGCTAAACATATGAGGGTGGTATATCTAAACTTGAACCGATTTCCTTTTACTTCAATAGTGTCCTTCTTGGTTTGAAAATCTTACTTCTGCCAAAGTTTAAAAATTCGATTAACAATTGGAAACTGCAGTTTGATTACATGTTGTATATGGACAGAAGATGGAGGGGTAGGGACGGACAGACAGACATCATTAAATAGAATCATGTGATTATGAGTCAATCGCCTAAAGGTTAAATATATTTGATAGGTACATTTGTAATGAAACTAACTTATTGTAAACTGTTCCAGAGAGGAGAGGGGAGGGGGGGGAAAGGGGTTTCCTTGTTTTTTTTTTGTAATCTTGAAAATTATTATTGACATCTACAGATAATAAAACAATATTTGTTCCTTTTATGTTATGTATCTAAGTGGAAACGCATAACCTCTGTTATTTATATATGTTCAAAAAATTTGCTTATTACCCTCGGATAGATTGTAAATAAAAGAACATAAAAAAAAACAACTACAGATGTTGATACTGTAATATGGCCGGCCTATCGATATAGAGAAGAAAAATAACCTTATATAAGGTTAACTTAACCATAAATTAACATGTTTTGGAGTCTAGGTTATATAAGTATAAGGTTAATTTGAACATTATGTTGTTGATAACAGTCAACAACAATAATAATAGTTAATTTAACTATTCTATGGTTGAAATTTTTAACCATGACAATGCATTGTTAGGCCTTTTAACCATTAAAATTGTTATTGTTAAAATAATTATTGTTGTTTTAACAATGCATTAAATGCATTAATTTAAACCTTAAAATTGTTAATATTAAAATTTCATAGTTAATATATTGAAACAATACATTTTCAATTTAAAAATGCAATTGTTAATATTATTAACAATGAAGATCGTTATAGAAATCATTTTTATTGTTAGGTTTTCTAATTAACCAGAAATATAGTTACTGTTACAATTTCTAATGTTTAATTAAACTACTAATTATGTTTGTGTTTTGTTTAAATTTATTCGGTCTTTTTTCATTATTATGACTTGAACAGTTCTTATTCTGGTTCGAGACCTTTAGTTGTTTCTTTTTCAAAATAAACTCACACATTGGTGAACTGTATTGGCTACGGTTGCCAGGCAGACTGTACAGCTGTTTCTAAACCCGCCAAGGTTTTTCTTCAGCAGCCTTTGGCAACGATTACTTCGGCTACAAATGACTTATATGGGAGTCACATTAAGATTAATGAGAATTACCCTTTGCGTATAGTCTTCGAACTGTGCAAAACACAGTCTTCATAGCGCAATAGTATTGCCAGTGCACAACTGTTAATAATGTCATTCAATTCGAACATTGTACCAAAACTGTTCTAGCGATTACTTAGCATGATCCTGGCTACATTGACATTAGTGTACCTTCGCTGTTCATATGACTCGAAAAGTGCAAGTGTAGTCGGGCGAACGACTTTCTTGTTTTTAATTCGGAATCAGATATTTGTCAGACCAAAATAAAAATATGATCAATTGCCCATCAAAGGAGTCGTCTACAGCACGGCCTTTCTTAGCAGACACAAAAATTCCAGTGTGATCCAACTAAGGACATTTACAAATTGTCTCCAATTGCGAATACTAGTCTGACCACGATAAGAGCCCAAATACTCTTGACACTTACCATCGGCATATAGAATCATGTCACAAACCTCTTTATAATCACAAAAATCGCAGCATTATTTGACAGACGACATTCATGGAAATGAGTCTGTCCTCGGTGCAGGCAAACAAATGTCCGCTAAGTCAGTCATCAGCATAAATAAAAATGTTACAGTCTTACATTTCTACTTCTACTTGTTAAAGAAATCTACTGTAGACACATTTGGTCGATTATGCTGAACAAAAAAATTATGGTTGGACCGCCCTTTACGCATCAAGAACTACTAAAAAAAACGAGGAGAAAAACATGGCAGAACTTCAGAATTGATGGCAACATTTCTCTGAGGACATTTATTCTACCAGAAGCCAAAGAACATAAAAATAAACTTTATCGTGTTACCTGAAATAGTGGCTGGGCTACATTAGCTCAAATACAAATTTAAAAGTTGCGCCAAGACAACGTATACGCCGACACCTAGATAACATCCTAACCTGTATATAAAACCTTGATAACTTTCAATTTAACTAATTTGCATTTTAAAAGAAGTTTACACTAAAACTCTGTTTGTAGAGTCCACTCTATGCTCATTCAACAGAAGTATAAGTATAAATAATAATAGCTGTGTTCTTTCCATATGGCTAAACAGCATTTTTACGGAAATTATTTAGTTAGCAAGCCAGAATACAATGAATGTGTTCTATTTGCAACTCGCTTATGAGGTCGCCAACGCGATAGCTTTACAATATTTTTCTAAAATATAAAAATGATTTTGTTTACAGAAAACTATAGATGATTTTCGTTAAACGCCCTTTGTTTCAAATAATTAACATTTTTGGAAAGAAAATTACTCAAGAATAACATTTAGCGAGTTGAAATGAGCTCGGTTATTTATCGCTTATAGTAAATCTTGAATAAGTTTTTTCTACAAATTACACATTATTAAACCAAAAGGTTTACGATGCATAAAGCCAACCAGTTCTTGTATACAAAGAAATTTTAAAAAAAATTGCTCGTAAAGCTTTGAAGTTATCGCCATAGCGACAACTTACTCGTATACTTAGCGAGTACCAATATTGCAAACCAACTAGGTAGCTAAGCTGGTAACCTTAAAAGAACAGGTCTACAAGTAATTTATGATATTGACCTCGTTCGTTCTATCACACCAAAACAACAAACACCCTTTTCTTTATACACATTTTTTTTGTCAAGGTGTCGATTTTCATAATTAGAAAAATAATGCCTTATGGTTCATTCATTCAATATTTTGTGTGTTTTTTGCCCTCGTCGATTTTAGTTTGAAAGTATCATTTTTCACTTCCACAAATATCCATCACATTTCGAATTCAAAAAAAAAATTGTATATGTCTCCTTTCCGTTTTCGTTGTTTTAGATTTAGTCGATCGAGTTGTTGTGATTGTTTTGAATTACATTTGCTCATGTGTTTATTTATTCTAATGATTAATTTCACATTATTTAATTAATACGTTTCTATAGGTTTAGCAAGAAGGAACGAAAGAAATGAAATACTAACGTTTCCGGGGCTTCTATAGCTTTGCGCTGTTACAGTTATTTGGATATTTATTTTTAAATGCCGATTTTTTCAGTGTATTATTTTTCATAAAGTAAAACACAATAAACCATACAATGCCCCTGTTTAATTATTTATTTATATTTGGAATGTTTTTTTTTGTTAAACTTCAGATCACAGTTCGTATTTCACTTTTTGGTTTAAATGGGCAGATGTCAATCACGTCTGTTATTTTCACTTTTGACGTCGTACATTTTGGTAGAAAAATTCAACGAATTTCATTTTGTGTAATGCATGGCTGTCACCTCATGTTCATGTAGCTATAATTACAATGGCCGGCAGTTTTAAAACAAAATTTCGAAAATTTTGCCGGCACTTTTAAAAACAAAAAATTTCGATGAAGGGAGAGTTTGGAAAAGGGTCGTGGTAATTGATACTTTCTCGAGAAGGCCCTATCTAATTGGATTTTCTGACATATAGGCCGACAACTTTACCCTTGTAGATTGTGGACTATACAAGCAGAATTTTAAAATGTAAGGGCTTCCAAATGAGAAATATTTAAAAATAATATAAACGTTTGGGGTCCATGTAAGGCATGCCACGTCAATCTGAAAAAATATTTTTCATGAATGTGAATGTCAAAGAATGTGTATGTCGTTATTCAATTTTAAGAAAAAACTTTCCTTCTTCCATAATAAAAAATTATGACGTCTTGACAACATTATTTATGATGCAGGCTAGGACCAACAATTGTTTATAGTGCCAATTACACAGAGAAAATGCCGGTTTGAAATCAATTCGAACTGCAAAAATTCTGTTAAACGAGAAAACTTCATAAAAAAATTCGGTTCGAGTTAAAAGCTAGCTTTAGTATGGTACACCTAGCCATTGAATTGGTTACACCCATGAACTTTTTCAGTTATATTGTTATTTGCCATACGTTTTTGTAGCTCGAAACAGTTCGCGAACCAAGAAATGACAAATGAAAAGGTTGCTAAGAACTGCTAAGTCGAATCTTACATACCCTTTACCTTGTGTTCTTGTTATGAAAAACATTTTTACGTGTTTGTATTTTCATCTATAGAATTCCTGAATATGTGTCCCAAAGAGGGACGAAATATATTATAATGATTATAACATACATATAATGATTGATACAAAACCACGACCTCGAGCTTGAGTAGTCAATAAATTCATTATATACTTATAGATATAGAAGATCGAATACTGATTACTTTCCAATTGAAAAAAAACTATATATTTATAGACGCTTGATTTTCAGCAAGAGTTCCATATTTTTGTATACTTAGGATCCGGAATCTACATATATTGCGTTTACTGGGACAAATGGATAAAAATGCTCTAGCACTCAACATTTTTTCGAGGTTCGTAGGCTCGAGGAAAAGGAGCCGACCGAGGCTCCGGTGGAAAGACCAAGTCCTACATAATCTGACGAATTTACATAAAACCGACGAGCACAAAAACAAAGCGGATGGATTTCAAATCTAATAGCGGCTGAATTAGACTTACTAAGTATTGGGGTTAAGTAGAGCTATCAAGTACATAAGAAAATAAGAAAGGATTCACGCTAACGAGCCACACTTTCTGACAAATCTTAAGGATAATTCCATATTTGTAAGTGTAACAAAAGTTCATTTGTTTTAAGTATCCATATTAAGTACCACTAGCGAAAATGATTTCATATTTGGGTTCGAGAGTTTTTTAATTAAAATACCCTTAACTACTATTTGTCGATCGTTTTGACTTTACGAACCGTTTGTTAGCTCCATTGGGTCCTTTAACATTTGCCTTAATCACAGCCTCAATATCAAAATAAATCCATTTTTGAATTCTTTGTGAAAATTGGTTTAGTTTGAGGTCCACGTTGGCCAGTGTACGCTTCGTTTGGCCCTAAGGGCCGTTTTTTGGTCCGCAAACACGTCCGCGCCCAAAATGTTGGCTGATTGAAGGCATTTATCAAATTGTAATGAAATTCTATTCCGAATTCGGACCCCAATTGTTCAAAAATTTTATTAACTTTCAATGCACATACATATGTAAATATTTACTAGTTAACATTTCTTAGAAACAAAGGAACCGTTTTTGAAAGATCCTATAAAAACTGCCCTTTTTTAAGGTATTGTAAGCGTCGCAACTTACACATCCCATTTAAGGCCATAGTGCCTTTGCTTAAAATTATATACTGATTCGTATTATTTACGAGAAACGTTGAAGGGAACCGTTGTCCATGTTCGCCAGCGAACGCTTGATTTGACCGAAAGGACCGTTTTTTTTGGTACCCACCGCAAACACGTTGTTCCACAATTTTATTAACTTTAAATAAACATATGTCAATATCTATTAGTTAACATTTCTTAGACACAAATAAAACGTTTTTTGGGCCAGTAGAGCTCAAAGGTCCCGTAACCATTTAAAGGTACTCGTATTTATAGTGTCTTGATAAAGTGGGAAATTTTATTTTTGGAAATAAGTTTCAAATTTCTGTATTTTTCGTAGATCGATGAAATATCACACAGCTAAAGGTAAGGTAGTACATTCGAGTAGGTAGGATTTGATTTAAATCTCTAGACATAAACAGTGTTGTGTAGAACAGGTCGGTCGGTTGTCGGCAGTTACGGATGTAAATAATAAATTATAATACTCGCCAAAAGCACAGTTTTTATTTGATTTGGATGGCAATGTCTTTTTGAAAAGCGATAGTCATTACCTAACGAAAATGTATTTACATGTCCAATCAAAAAATTGGTTTCTCTAATATTCCTTGATATTTAGTTAGTAGTTTTTAGGTATCGCCTTAGCAGTACTGAAACAGTTCTTCAGTAAAACAGTTCTGTTAGATTTGTAGATAAATTCTACAGATTTGCAGAAACAAAATAAAAATCCAGCCAAAAGTTACTCGTAAAACCTTTTGAATTTGAAAAAAATCAAACTTTTTTTTATTTTTTTTTTAAAAATTAGTAGTAATATTTGGCTTGTCAAAGATAAATTTGTAGAGACACATGTACGGAGTTAATGCTTTTCGGAAAAAAGACATTACAAAAATAAACACAAAAGATATTTATCTTGGATTACTGCCAGAATTCGACTTGAAAATGGAAAATTTCCATAAAAAATATTTTTAATATTTCATACAAAAAATATTCTCCAAGCGCAAAACTGTGATCTCAAAAGACAAAAACACATTTTTACCTACTAAAATGTCTGCTAAAATTCTAAAAATCCTTTCAATCCCTTCTTTTTCAATTAGCGTACGCCTGCTTGGTGCGAAATTCCTTGTCTTTATCTTCATTGCTTCATAATGTATCAGTTTAGCAAACGGAAAATGTTGGCGAATTTGATAGTTTTGATATACTTAATATGGCTTAAATGAACAAAGTTCGATATAACAACCATTTAATAGGAAATTTTAAAAGTTTTTTTAAACCAACAAATTGTGGTTTTCGAGCTATTCTAATGTGTATACACATTTTAGCCAAACTACTACTTTCTCTGAGTCTGAATAGGCCCTAAATTAAATAGACTAACGCCATGCCAATCAACTGCGCACAATCACAAATGCCTATTTAAAGTAAACATGTATTTTTATATTTCTCCTCAAGGTTAAAAAACTGTTTATTCCAAAAATTTCATAAATTTCATGCTAAAAAGAAAACAAAATGTTGTAAGCCATGAAATTTCACATGAGAGTGTTAAAATCAGGTTCGATTTAGAGGAAACACAATTTCAGGCAATTAACACATAAAACGAAAAGAAATCGATTTTATGGCAATTGGAAGAAAAAGAATTAACAAAATATGAAATGACAAAAATATGAAATTTCAACATATATTTATATACGAGGCCGACCGCAAAACTAACTGGCCTGGCACATTTTCTGTTTTACTAGCAACTTTTTGTTTGTTTTTTTAAAAGCAATATTTTATAAGCCATCTGTCAAAATTTCCGAAATATTTAATGATTATTTTCTTTGTTACAGGTGATTGAAGTAAACAAGTTTTATAAGTTTTGAAAAATGGAAAATAAAGAGTTTCGTGCGGTAATTAAACACTTTTACATGAAAGGTTATACGCCACAATTAATCAAAGATGAATTGGATTCTGTTCATGGTGATAATGCACCATCATACTTCAGCGTGAAATCCTGGGTTCAACAATCTAAAATGGGTCGTTCAAGTACAGAAGATGAACAACGCTCTGGAAGACCGAAAACTGCTACTACTATTGAAAACATTAGAAAAATATTTAATGAAGTGACTAAAGATAGACGAATAAGGCTCAGAGAACTTGCTGATATTGTTAAAATACACGAAAAACAACTTTGGAGTATTTTACATGATGAACTCCACATGAAAAAGCTATCCGCAAGATGGGTGCCGCGTTTGTTGACTTTGCCCCAAAAAATCGTCTGTTGGACCAATTCCGAGGAGCTTTTAGCGATTTATCAGCGCAATCCAATAGAGTTCTTGCGCCGATTCATAACTGTTGATGAAACATGGATCCATCACTACATCCCAGAATGCAAAGAACAGTCGAAACAATGGATAGAAGCTGGTATAAGTGGTCCCAAGAAGGCGAAAACTGTTAAGTCAGCAGGAAAAGTAATGGCCGCAGTATTTTGGGATGCAAGGGGTATAATATTTATTGATTATCTTGAGAAAGGAAAAACTTTAAATAGTGAATATTATTGTGCATTATTGGATCGGTTGAGTGAAGAAATCAAGATAAAACGACCGCATTTAGAAAAAAAAGTTCTTTTTTATCAAGATAATGCTCCTTCACACACTGCATTTTTAACTCAACAAAAACTGGCCGAATTACGATTTGAAATTGCTCCGCATCCACCATATAGTTAGTACAGATTTAGCTCCTTCTGATTATATCTTGTTTCCAAATTCAAAAAAAATTCTCGGTGACAAAAAAATTTCGTCCAATAGCGAGGTTATTGCTGAAACTGAGGCATATTTTGAAGGTCTTGAAAAACCTTATTTTTCGGATGGAATTAAAAAACTTGAAAAACGTTTGATGACGTGTATTGAGTTGGAAGGCGATTAAGTTGAAAAATAAATAATAATAATTCCAAAAAAAACGGTTCTTTTTATGTCAGGTCAGTTACTTTTGCGGTCGCCCTCGTATAATATGAAACAATAAAAATATGAAATTCCAACATATATTTTACAAATTTCAAATATTTCCGTTGTCTTTTAAAAATAACATTCAAGTCTTAATTCTACACTTTGTTGCAATGACCTTAAAATTAGTCAAAAGTTTACAAATTCAAGGTTTACTAAAAACAGTGCCTAGATCGTTTAAAATATGTACTTATATATACATTTTGAAAGAAATGTCAAATATATTTAAATATAATTAAAGTGTGAGCTAGAGTATATAATAAACACCAACTACATTGTCTGTTGAACTTGAACATACTTTTGTACTTGAGTGTACAAGTCAGCAAATCAATGGCTAATTTACCCCCAAAACCTATAAGTTTGTTTCGTAAAAGGCAAGGAACTGTCGTTAAAATCAACAATTTCAATAAGTTTTTCTTACAGAATAAATTGTTCCGACTGATTGTAACCAAATTTCTAAGAAATTTTCGTTGTTTTTCAAAATTCTGTCAGGGTTTTTGAAAAAAAGTCAAACCAAATTACAGAAATGCATTTTTGACAAGAGCCCATCACTATGAAATTACTCACAAATGGTTTTCGAATGTAAATATGGAAGTCTTCCAATGCAATCTTTGCATGTTGCTTAAAGAAAATAAAACGAAAATGTGGTCATTGTGTTTGGTGCCAATGTAGACGGGCCACAAACAGGGCCATAGCGTTAAAAGCATGAGTCACCGTAGAATATTGAACAGTTTTGGGGTTCAATAGTCTTGAGTATTATCTTATCACGTTCGAAACACTGCCCAGTGTAGAAAGTCGAGTAGACAGTGGAAACCTGGTGTTGAGGAACAGTCGTCCTCGACTAATATACACGCAGAGAAAAAAATATGGTTGCTATATGGGCACGGCAATAATATGGTCTTCGCAGTAAAAGTATGTTCGTCGCATATACTTATAAATGGGTTCCATCATACATCTATGTAGTAATTCGTACATGCATGGTTACTATATGGTCACAGCAATAATATGTTCTTCGCAATAAAAGTATGTTCGCCGCAACTATAGTACTCTTTATTGAATTTAATTTTGACAATAGTATGATTGCCGCAATGTTAATATTGTTGAAATGTAACAATAGTATTATTGCCAAATTTAAAATCAAAAATATGGTTGTAGCTTCAATATAAATATGGTCGACAATATTTTTTTTGGGGGTTTTATGTTACCGATAATATGATTACGGCAATCATACTGTATGATTGTAATTTTCTTCATTTGAATATGCTTTTTAGAACAATGTTATTGTTACGGAGCTAATGCAATAAGAGTACTTTTTATATGGAAATAAAATTTTTTCAAACAAACTGCTTTGGCTTTGTTGAACCAAAATATTTTGAATAAAAACGCAGACGGTTTTTTAAACTGAGTGTGAATCGTACTATTGTTGTACGGATCATAGATTGGTTGTGGAGATCATAGTATGGTTGATTGAGTGTGAATCATACTATGGTTGTGGGGATCAATAGTATGGTTATGTGTGAATCATACGATTGTTGTGAGGATTATAGTATGGTTGTATTTAAATCATACTATTGATGCGAGGATCATAATATTGTTGTACCACAATCATATACCCAACAATAATATGATACTTTTCGAATATTGTTATCCCAACCATATTTTTTTCTACGTGTATGAATAGGAATTTGGTAATAAGAGAAAGGTGGAGGAAATAAAAACTCTTCAGCGAATACTAGAGATAACTTCCACTGTCAATAATTTTAAAAATAAAAACTCTTGAGCTAATACTAGTAGATAACTGATATACATTTCATAACTGATATACATTTCATAACTGATATACATTCACTCGATTGATCTCTTTGTGTCGACCACTACAGTTCGGAGCAGATGGATGGTTTATTAGCTTGTTGAAGGACTGACTAAAATATCTCAGGGGTTCGTTTATTTAATTAAGACATTTTGCAAAGTCCAAAAACATGACGTCTTCTTACATGCCTCCAAAGTCTCATTGACGTCAGCGTTCATGTAGCCCAGAACGCATTCTCCTCTAGCTGAGGTCAACCGACCGACGATGCACAACAAAGAGTCAAATTGAAACAAGAAATATTGCAGTGGTGCCAAAAAAGAAATTTGCGTTTCTCTGCTAAGACGAAGTTCTTGGCAAATTGATGCATTATGTGCGGCTGGTGCAAGAATAGGTACCTACCATACGCCCAGTGCTGCCGGGTACTTTTTTTTTGAAAAATCGTCAAATTTGAACAAAAATCATCAAAATCCTTAAATGTTTAAAAAGAAAGAAATCTTCAAAAAAATCGTCATGCAATAAAAAAAAACGCAATTTTAAAGGTTTCATCACTTCAAGGGCCGAGTACACTCAAGCTTTTTTTTAGAAAACGGTTCTGCTTCGAAAAATGTCACACATGAGACCCCGCATACCAACGCTTTTAAAAGTTAAAGCGTATTTTAAATAAAAAAAGGCTGCATGTATTATTTTAGCCTTTTTTCTGCTACGTACTATGGGTCTTGAATAGTTTTTTTAATTTTCAAGTTGACATTTAACATCAAATGGTATATGTGACAGCGCATAGAGAAAGGGACCTAAGGGTAAAAAAATCAATTTTCACTTCTTTTTTTGATGTGGACAACATCTGAGCAACGGATGAGACCGATCCCATGCCCCAAAAGTGTTCCCTCCCAGAGATATCCGCGTTTTATGAAAGTGATGGTACACCAAAGATACACGTATTTAAATCTTTAAAATAGCTCTCCTAAACAAAACTGGTTTTTACCCTTAGGTCCCTTTCTATTTTGCGCTTCACATATATACAACAAAATATTTAAATATTATTTTAAATTATAAAAAAAAGTTTTAAATTTTTTACATGTGGAATAAAACAAAAGTATCATTTACAGAAATTTGTCTGCGATTAAACAGAGTTGGTGTGCGCCCACTGGCGTATTTCCTAGCAAATATCGTTGCTTCACAGAAAAAAACGAGCGCTTCAATGTGCTCGGGCCTTTAAAACGAAATAAACACTTTATTTCCGATAGTCTAAAGCAAATAGGCATAATTTACCTCAAGTTTACGGTTTTAGGTAAAAATCGTATAAGAAAAATCGTCATATTTGACAGCAAAAATCGCCAAAATCGTCAAATGCTTAAAAAAAAGTCGTCAAAAATCGTCGTGCAATGAAAAAGGTAATTTTAAGATTTTTACACTCTAAACTTAAATAAACTCAAATTTTCCAAAAGTTTGAATCAAGAAGGCACAATTTACCTAAAGTTTTTTATTTTAGGAAAAAATCGTGTTTAACAAAAAAAAACGTCCAAAGCAGTTGTTTTAAAATTTTCAAACAAGTTGTTTTAAATTTTTTTAAAAACTTTAACCACATTGTTAACTCTGGTATGCTAGTTATTAGAAAAGTTAGTTGAAATTAACGACATTGAACCTTCATTATATCTTAGAGCCATTAAAAATATAGACCAACGGATAAAGGTATGCCACAAAAGCCGTGATTTACACATAATTGCCATAGATCCTTTTATCAGAATAAAAAATATTAAGATAATTCACTGAAAACTTTATGTTTTATTTAGTTGAACCACCCTTTATTTAAACAAATTATTTAGATATATGCTAAGGACTTTAACCACATTGTTAGCTCTAATATGCTAGTTATTACAATAGTTAGTTGACAGTTGTTAAACCTTATTTACGGCGGTTCGGAAACTTCTTAGCCTAGCACAAAAGCGCGGAATAAACAGAAAAAAGTTAAGTGTTTTGGAAACTTCCATCTCTGCAATGAACACATGTTAAATTTTCGATCTGGCAACTCCTTCATATAGAAACAGGTGTCCACAAAAGACGCATCCGCGATTTTTTTACCATGGAAAAATTAGAAATGCGTGGTGTCATTAAATATTTACATAAAAAAGGTTTATCGGTACAAGAAATTTATAATGATATGGTGAATGTGTTAGGTGAAAGTGCTCCTTCATATGCAACAGTAAAAAATTAGGTTGCTGAATTTAAACGTGGTCGTACAAGCATTGAAGATGAACCACGTAGTGGACGTCCAAAAACAGCAACAACAACAGAAATTGTAGCCAAAGTGCATGATATGGTATTAAATGATCGACGAATAAAAGTGCGTGAAATAGCTAATATCATGGGCATCTCAAATGATCGAGTCCATTTCATTTTGCATGAAGAACTACAGATGAAAAAGCTTTCTGCAAGATGGGTGCCGCACTTGTTAACAGTCGACCAAAAACGCATAAGAATGAACATTTCTCAAGCTTGTTTGGATCGTTTTCAGCGAAATAAAATGGATTTTAAGCGTCGTTTCATAACTGTTGATGAGACATGGATCCACCACTATACTCCAGCGACAAAAGAACAATCCAAACAATGGACTGAAGCTAGAGGAAGTGCCCCAAAGAAGGCAAAAACAATTCAATCGGCTGGTAAGGTTATGGCAACGGTTTTTTGGGACTTCAAAGGTATTTTATTGATTGACTATCTGCAAAAGGGTAAAACAATAAATTCAGAGTATTATTGCAACCTTTTAGATCAATTAAATGTACAAATTCGAGAAAAACGTCCTGGCTTACAACACAAAAAAATAATTTTTCATCAAGACAACGCACCAGCGCACTAGTGTTTTAACAATGGCTAAAATCAACGAATTAAAGTACGAGTTGCTTGACAACCCACCTTATTCTCCTGATTTAGCTCCCAGTGACTTTTACCTGTTCCTAAATCTAAAAAAATTCCTTGCTGGCAAGCGTTTTACCTCAAATGAAGATGCAATTATAGTTGTAAAGAACTATTTTGAAGACCTTGAGGAAAACTATTTTAATCAAAGGATAGAATTGCTAGATAAGCGTTGGACTAAGTGTATTGAAGTTTCAGGAGATTATATTGAAAAATAAAAATATTTTTTAAAAACTATCTATTCTCTTTCATTGATAGGCTAAGAACTTTCCGAACCGCCCTAGTAGCTTATTATTTTTTACTTAACTCAGAAGTGGTCATTTAAAATGTATTGATGGACTCTTGATATCAAAAATTCAACTAGCAGCCCGCCCGCCCGTTTAAATATCAGTTTGTAGAGTACTTTTTTGGAAAAAATTGTGTTCCTTTTTTATTCTACCTGATCATATGACTATGTCTAGCCAAGTTGTGTGTTACAGTTATCAATATTTGTAAGATTTTTATCGTATATGTACTCGGATTTACCTTATTTTAGCCCTTTTTAATTTTTTTAGAACTTTTTTTGTGATCCCAAAAAAGCGTCTGAAATAAATGGTGTTGGCATAAATCTAATTTAAAGATTTAAAACAATTATCGACGAAATTGAGTGCAATAAACAAATTGATGCTTAAAAATTTTAAAAATATCAATGGAGAAATATATGTGCTACAGTTCACAAAATTATTATTATTTGTATAGTTGACCTTTTGTTGTTTATTTTTCAGTTATTGTTAGGCTTGAGGTCATAAGCAAAAAACAGATGTTGGTGTTTTTATAATTTATTTAATTTTAAATAACCCAATATTTCAAACTTCGTCGTTCAGGGGTAATCAATTTAAATAATTGTTTTACTTCTGTCCTGTTGTACTTCTAATATTCAAAATTATTATCCATGGAGGAGTTCACATTAAGCATCATTTTCTACCAATCGAAGATCTATCAAAGGAAGCTCAGAAAAAAATATAAATACAGGGTGTCCGCCGGGAAGGTATTCTACTTTGTTTTCCCCCCATTTTGGTAAACATTAGTCTTGCCAGTTCATATTTGGCAGTCGTGAAGTAGAGACGTGGCAAATTATGATAAATATTCAATAAACCAACGTGTTTTAATCGTTAAAACATTTTAACAAAATCATTCATCAATTACTGTGACGACGAGAAAGTTACGTGAAATTTTTGGGAAAAACGACGTGCCAATAAAACGCACTATTTAGGCCCAAGCATGGACCACAACGTACTGCAAGAAAGTGTTTTGAACAAAAAATGTTCAAAACAATCCATCAACCTCCATTGGACGGAGCTTGGTCTTCAAAGAACAACTTTGGCCACGATTTTGCACAAGGCTTTGCATTTGTTTCCATTTAAGATTCAGTTGACACAGGAGCTTCTTCCGCAAGACCATTTACGCCGCCGTACATTTGCTAATAGGATGTTACAGCTCGTCCAAGACAACTTCGATTTTAATGAAAAAATCATAATAAAAGACGAGGCATATTTTCATTTGAATGGATATGTGAATAAACAGAATAGTCGGTTCTGTGCAATGGAAAACGCTCAAATTTTTCATCAGTCACCTTTGCATCCATTAAAAGTGACAGTCTGGTGTGCATTTAGGTCAGGAGGAATCATTGGGCCTTAGTTCTATGAAAATAAAAACGGCGTACCGGTAACTGTCTATGGGGAGCGATATCGTGATATGATTGGCAACTTTTTAACGCCAGAACTGCATGCTTTAGGCTTGATAAACATGTGGTATCAACAAGACGGTGCCACATCGCATACAGCCAGGATTACAATGGAATTTCTGCGAGATTCTCTTTCCACAACAAGTTATTTCAATAAATGGTGATGTTGATTGGCCTCCACGGTCGCCTGATTTGACTGTTTCGGCCTCTTTTTTGTGGGGATATCTGAAAAGCAAGAGCCATGATTAATGAATTTTTTGTGTCTGTATTAAAGGATGTTGATGTGGACGACCTTTGGTTCCAATTAGATGGCGCTACATGCCATACAGCCAACTAAAAAATGCCATACAGCCAACTAAAAAATCAATTTATTGACGAAAACTTTTGCTGAGCGCATTATCACGCGTCCTGGGCCTGTGGCGTGGCTTCCAAAATCGAGCGATTTAACACCGCTGGACTATTTTTTTGTTTGTGGGGTTATGTGAAATCGCTGGCCGACGCAGATATGGCCGACACGATTGATGCCTTGGAAAAGAATATTTGGCGCGTTATTGCTGACATACAGCCCCAAACGCTGCATAAAATGGTCGAGAATTGGGCCTCTCGGCTGGAATTTATTCGAGCCAGCCGCGGCGGCCACTTGCCCGAAATCATTTTTAAAACATAATGGCAAACCCTTATCTTTATAATAAAGCTAAATTCTTGGCTAGAACATTAAATAATATGCGTTTTATTTCTACTTATAAACCACACGTCTGAAAGAACACCTTTTATAAACCTCCAATTTCTTCTGAATTTTGTTTAAATTTTAGGTTTTTAAGAAAATCGTCTAAGATGGAAACATCGTCAATCGACATTTGGGTAAATTTTTCGTCATTAACAAAAAATCGTCAAAATAACGAAAAATCGTCACTTCTGGCACCACTGCATACGTCTAAGCGTCTGGCCGGCCATCTGACGTTCTAACTTTGTCGATTGTGTTAGAAGAAAAATGTGTTGAAATTTGTATTAGTTGTTCTGTTTTGACCACACAACCTACTTGACGCTCTCGTACTTGTACATACGAGTATTGATTCATTGATGTTGAAGTCATTTTCAATAAGGCTACGTGTAGTTGTACTCGTAGTTGCTGCTGCTACTATTGGCAATTCTGTCTATTTGGCCTGTCTAGTTTGTAGTGCTGTGAGATGTGCTCCTGCTACATGGGTCCATGTCTTCTTGAGGTCTTCTTGACTCAATATATGAAAGTGTGTGTTTTGGTGCGTGTTTGTGTAAATTGAAATGTGTCTGATGTTACGCCAAATGACATTTAGTACTTGTTGTACGCAAAGCCAAACATATGTCCGTCCTTCCGAACCTCCGTCCATCTCTGTCCGTGACAACAACTGTGAGTGAGTGTGAGTTGGTCTTACCAACAGCATGAATGATATTTGTTTTACATAGAATTTAGATTCTTTTATTTCTTCGTCTTCTGTGTTTCATCTTCATCTACAATTGTCTCTCCAAAACATACATCGAAGAAAAAACGAAAATTTCGTAAAATGAACCTGACACACGTTTCAAGACAAAAAAAAAGTCACACACAAGAAATTGAGAAAGTGCAAACAAAGTATGAGCGTTAAACATCCAAACGTTTTCTACAAATCGACCGCCCCAAACAAGAAGAAGAAAAAAGCAGTGGCAAGAAAACATCAAACAACTTGAAATTGGGAATACTTTAGAAAAATAAAACCTCTTAATGCATCCGAAAGGAGGGGATTTGGTCTTTTGTGCGTGTGTGTGTGTGTTCTGTCGGTGATGGCCGAAAAATGTATTGACAAAGTTTTGGGCCGCGGGACAAAACATTCTCAGAGTTGTGTGGTATTTAGTTTGTACACAAAAGTACACATGTCACTAAGCAAATAGATAACTTTGCTGACATTAAGGGTCTTAGCCGTAGTGGGTTAACTTTTGACCAATCAATATTTGCATTTGCTGGGTTTGATGGTAAACAACGAATGGACGAAAGGATTTTGTTTATTTGAAAATGTTTGTCAATGAAATGGAAACAAGTCAGTATGGTTGTGGCAACATTTATATTGTTGAAATGTAACAATATTATTATTGTCAAATTAAAAAACGAAATTATCGTTGTAGCGCTCAAATTAATATGATTGGTGCGAGAGAAAGTATTGTTTTATAGGTTTTATGTTAACAATAATACGAGGGTTGCTATAAATACCCATCAATTTATGATTGGAAGTGGTTTATTGTTTTTTCAAATATTCATCACTTTTGCTCGTGCACAAACCAATTTTCGAAGTACTTTTTCCACTCCAATTGAGACACCTTCAAAACGTGATTTTTGAACGCTTCAACAGCTGCTTCGGGCGATGAAAAACGTTGATCATGCATTTTTTTCTCGATGCTAGGGAATAGGAAGAAGTCATTAGGTGTCAAATCGGAGCTGTAAGGGGGTTGGCCCATCAATTCGACATCTTGAGTGGTCAAATAGCTCATCGTTTCAGCTGAAGTGTGAGAGCTCGCATTGTCATGATGCAAAATGATCCGTCTTCTCTTACACTAGTCAACAGTCAAAATGTACTCGGGATGCGATAATTTTTTCTGTGTAGATAACCTTGACATGAGCTCGAAAAACGCAATAAAAAATTTTTTTTTCGTTTGGTTTTTGTTTTATTTTTTTTTTTAATTTTAAAAATTTTTTTTTGGCTAATTTGTTTCGTCCGGCATAACTCGGGAACCACTAGCCCGATTTAATTGAATTAAATTTTAAAAAATTTAAAATTACAATTCCCTTAATCTGTTCATATATTGTTTTCCTATACAAGCAACAGTTTCCAAGTTAAAAATGAATATATAAAGGAAAAAACTTATTTTTTGCCTAAAGATTTAAATTTTTTTTTTTTAAAAAATCCATAAAAAATCCAAAATGAAAAAAAATGTCAAATCTTATTATTTTTACGTAAAGTCACATAACCTATGAGCAAAATGAGACAAAGATCATTTATTCGCAATTGAGTAAAGGTATGAATTTCAAAAATTTGCTCGACATATGCACAACTTTGTCTATGGTGAGGTTTTTTCTTTTTTATTACAAAAAAAATTAAAATTTGTTGGGTGACAAAAATATATGACTTTAAATTAATTTTTGAAATTCATACCTTTACTCAATTGCGAATAAAAGCGAAACGCGTGCATCGATTGTCTCATCTTTGTCTCATTTTGCTCATAGGTTATGTGACTTTACGTAAAAGTAATAAGATTTGACATTTTTTTTCATTTTGGATTTTTTATGGATTTTTTAAAAAAAAAAATTTAAATCTTTAGGCAAAAAATAAGTTTTTGCTTTATATATTCATTTTTAACTTGGAAACTGTTGCTTGTATAGGAAAACAATATATGAACAGATTAAGGGAATTGTAATTTTAAATTTTTTAAAATTTAATTCAATTAAATCGGGCTAGTGGTTCCCGAGTTATGCCGGACGAAACAAATTAACCAAAAAAAAATTTTTAAAATTTAAAAAAAAAAAAATAAAACAAAAACCAAACGAAAAAAAATTTTTTATTGCGTTTTTCGAGCTCATGTCAAGGTTATCTACACAGAAAAAATTATCGCATCAGGAGTACATGAAATTTTTTTCATTTTGTTGAGTAGTGTTATTATTTTTCCTCACTTCTTCGAACACTGTCGGCAAACAGATGGTTGTATACCACTCAGAATTGACCGTCCTACGTTCCACTTAAGGCACTGTGGCACCATGGCCGATTATGTCGAAAAGAAAACGCAATCATTTGCTTCGATGTACTTCTTCCAGGAACAACTTTTGTTGGATTTGGCTCGTCTTGAAAGACCCATACGGTCGATTGCTGTTTTGTTTCGGCTTCATATGCATAGATCCATGATTCGTCACCTGTGACAATGTTATACACTGCCTTTAAGCTACCGCAGTTATACTTTTTCAACATCTCTTTGCACCAATCCATACAAGCCTTTTTTTGAGCATTCGTCAAATTATGTGGGATCCAAGGAGAATAAATTTTTTTCACGGACAAATGAACATTTAATATCTTATTGATGCTTGTCATACTAATGCCCAAGAATGTCTCAATCTCACGGTATGTCACATGTCGGTCTTGCCTAATCAATTTACGCTTAGCATCGTTGATTTCTGGCAAAGTGACCGAAGTTGGACGTCCTATACGAAATTTATCCTGGAGCGAAGAGCCCTCGAGACTGAACTCTTGGTTCCAGCGATTAGCAGTGGTTTTTGATGGTGCTTCATTGCTGAAGGTCGAAAAAAGTTGATTTAAACACTCTTGTCTCGATAACCCACGCCGAAAATCGTAACAAATCATCGCATGAAAATGTTCACAGGATAATTCCATATTTTGACTGAGATGAATTTTTCAACACACTGTAAACAAAACAATTCGCCTCAAATGACACAACGTTCTGAGTGAAGTGCTAAAAAATGTCAAAGTTTCCAATGGAAGTTCTATTTTGCATATGGGAACACTAGCATTGTCAGGACACGAAATATAAATAGCAACCTATGATTGCGGATAGCATATGATTGTAACTATTAACTAAGCAAACCGGGTTTTAAAGACCAACGATACATACCAAAAAAAAACACGCTATACAGTGAAAGGAAGTTATTCATTATAAAGGGTGGTTACATTTTTAGGGCCGATGTTGAATGTAAATCACACCTAAACGTCATGTTTTTTTCTGCATTTCATTTGATATTTCTCAATTTTAGACTAACTCAATTTGAACCATGGAAAGATACACAAGCGAGCAACGCGTTAAAGTTATTCAGGCTTATTATGAAAATGGGCGTTCAAATCAAAATGCATATGCTGCACTTCTTGATTTTTCGGTCGATTTAATCGTCCAAATGTGCGTACAATCGGAAAAATCGTGCAAAAATTTGAGCAAACCGGGTCTGTAGGAGATGTGGAAACACCAGTGCATGCTCGTACAGCTCGTACTGCAGAAAATATTGCTGATGTTTGAGATAGTGCGGCTAAAGAGCCGTCCACCTCAACTCGTCGTCGTGCTTAACAATTGCACCTCTCACGCTCGTCGTTGATGATCATTTTGCATAAAGACTTGCATTTACACGCTTATAAGGCGCAATTGACTCAAGAACTAAAGCCTTTTGACCATTCCAAACGTCATCAATAGTTAGAATGGTGGCAAGTAATGGCAATTTAAACACCCTTTAAAACACAACAGCAACAGTGCGAGGGATTTTTATTGTGTTTACTTTCTGCGGTGGAATAATCTACTGCTGGCTGATTCTCGTTTATTCAACAGCTGCCTGCACTTAAGTGTATAGCCATTGACCATGGTTTAATCACATTCGTTGCTTAGGGTCTAATGAGGGTGAAGTAGCGTCGACCAAAACTGCAGTTACCCCTGTTTGAAACTAAAAGTCTTTCACCTTCATTTTGAATAGCTTTTCGGTTTTGTTTGAATGAAATGCTCAATAGAAACATGGTCTCAAATCTGACTACGAACTAATTGTAATTTAATTTTAAATAATTTACTTAAGAAAGATTTCCATTGTTAAAAATAAACATAACACAATCCTAAAAAATAATTTTGGGGAACATAGTATGTGGATCATTCTATGGTTATGGAGATCATTGTTGCATGATCATAAAACCATATGTAAAACATGCTATGTTGAGAGGATCTTAATATGGCTGTATGTAATACATACCATGGTTGTGATTATTACAATATGGGTATATGGATCATAACATGATTGCGAGTGAATAATACTATGGTTGTGGGAAACATTATATGGTTGTGGAGATCATGGTATGGTTGAGTGTGAATTAAAATATGGTTGAGTGTGAATCATATCAATATTTTGAGGATATTCGTTACAACCGTAGCGAATCTACTCTAACGCGCATGACAGCAAATGCTGTCATTTGTATTCATTCGACAGTAGACCGATTCTTTAAGTCATTGAAGACTAAGGCTAAATTATGGATGAGACACTTGGTCGGCATTTACAAGCCATTTTCGTATAGGATAGAGTAAATACTTATATAAAACCTCTTCCAATAAGGACATAACAATTTCGCATCTTTATGCCAACGCTCCCTCAAACACTTTTAATGATCTTTCAGTGTCAAAACGATAGTCGAAGTCAACATTTTCATCATGGTAAACTTCACTTACGAGCAACGTTGGTAAATCATTATAAATTGCTACCGAAATTCTGAGTCGGTGGTCGCAACTTTAAGAGCGCTTACTCCAATATTCGGCCGTAATAATCGTCCCAACCGACAGGATGTGCGATGAAGCTCATTTCTGGCTGAGTGGTTTTGTCAATAAACAAAATATGCGTTTCTACCCACATGTGCTTCAAGAGACACAATTGCATCCGCAAAAAATTACTGTGTGATGTGGTTTTTATGCCGGAGGTGTGATTGCACGCAGAAAAAAAGTATGGTTGTGGTGACAATATTCGAAGAGGATAATACTATTGTTGGGTATATGGTTGTGGTACAACAATATTTTGATCCTCACAACAATAGTATGATTCAAATACAACCATACTATGATCCCAACAACCATAGTATGATTCATACGCAACCATGTTATGATCCCTACAACCATAGTATGATCCCTACAACCATAGTATGATCACACACAATCATAGTATGATCCCCAATATAATTTATTAGAATTTGTTTAAGTTATCAACAATAGATTTGAATTATGAAAATTATTCAAAAATACATTAAATTCAAGATAATAGGAATGATTTATTTTAAAGTAAAAAAATATGTTTAAATAAACGTAAGCGTTTTTATTAAAAATATTTCATTAAAACAAAGCCAAAGCAGCTTCTTTAAAAAATTTTAATTTCGATAAAAAAAGTACTATTATTGCATTAGATCCGCACCAATAACATTTGTTTTAAAAAGCATATTTAAATGAAGAAAAATTACAATCATACAGTATGATTGCCGTAATCGTATAATTGTTAACATAAAACGCAAAACACAGTACTTTTGTCGCACCAACCATATTTATATTGTTGCTATAACCATATTTTCATTTTTAAATTTGGCAATAATACTATTGTTACAATTCAACAATATTAATATTGCAGCAATTATACTATTGTCAAAACTAAATTCAGTTAAAAACGAACATACTTTTATTGCGGAGAACATATTATTATTGCCGTGACCATGTAGTAACCATGTTTTTCTCTGCGTGTGGGCCGTATTTGTTCTTCGATAAAAACAATCGTCAATAGAGAGTGCTAACGTGTCATGTTGGAAAAATATTTTTTGCCAGAATTGAATGAGCTTGACATCGCCGATAAGTGATTTCAACAAGACGGTGCCACTAGCCACACAGCAGGCGTTACAATCGATTTACTGAAAGGCAAATTCTGTGAACGTGTTATCTCGAGAACTGGTGCGGTCGAATGGCCACCTCGTTTATGCGATTTAACGCCATTGGATTTCTTTTTAGGGGGTCACATCAAGTCATTGGTCTATGCCAACAAGCCAACTACTTTAGACGAGCTCAGAGTCAAAATCCAACGCGAAATTGCCAACGTTCCGCTCGAAATGTGTGCAAGAGTGGTGGAAAATTGGGTCCAAAGAATAGATCGCTGTACACGGGCTCGTGGTGGTCATATGACCGAAAGTCCTTAATGGAAAACACTTTAGTTATTTTAAAGCCAGCGGAGAATTTTTACAGGCACAAATCGGTACAATATTAGTTATAGTAAAAACCAAAGCTTTTTTGTAGTAAAAATCAAAGACTATCTTAAGGACGAAAGGCCTAGTATTACATAAGGATTTTTCTAACAGAAGGCAGCAATATTTTTTTATTAAAAAAAAGAGGATTTTACATATTTTAGATCGTAGGTAGAGGCATCTTTAATTTACAGACATAGTAATATTCCTGTAAACAGCCTCAAGTTGTCTGTTTCATAAAGAAAAACTTTGTAAAGAAGTATTAATAATCATAAGCTGGTCAGTCATATGATATTCTATCATGTCATTGTTAGCCAAACAATTAGCCTTGAGCTGTCTTTTTGTTTCAAAAAATAAAACTACTTCGAGGGATTATCTACGAGGGCGGTTCTACGAGGAAACTTCTTAGCCTAGCACAAAAAGCGCGGTATAAACAGAAAAAACTTAGGTGTTTTGGAAACTTCCATCTCTGCTATGAACACATGTTAAATTTTGTTTCGATCTGGCAACTCCTTCATATAGAAACAGGTGTTCACAAAAGACGCATCCGCGATTTTTTTACAATGGAAAAATTAGAAATGCGTGGTGTCATTAAATATTTACATAAAAAAGGTTTATCGGGACAAGAAATTCATAATATGGTGAATGTGTTAGGTGAAAGTGCTCCTTCATATGCAACAGTAAAAAATTGGGTTGCTGAATTTAAACGTGGTCGTACAAGCATTGAAGATGAACCACGTAGTGGACGTCCAAAAACAGCAACAACAACAGAAATTGTAGCCAAAGTGCATGATATGGTATTAAATGATCGACGAATAAAAGTGCGTGAAATAGCTAATATCATGGGCATCTCAAATGATCGAGTCCATTTCATTTTGCATGAAGAACTACAGATGAAAAAGCTTTCTGCAAGATGGGTGCCGCACTTGTTAACAGTCGACCAAAAACGCATAAGAATGAATGAACATTTCTCAAGCTTGTTTGGATCGTTTTCAGCGAAATAAAATGGATTTTAAGCATCGTTTCATAACTGTTGATGAGACATGGATCCACCACTATACTTCAGAGACAAAAGAACAATCCAATCAATGGACTGAAGCTGGAGGAAGTGCCCCAAAGAAGGCAAAAACAATTCAATCGGCTGGTAAGGTTATGGCAACGGTTTTTGGGACTTCAAAGGTATTTTATTGATTGACTATCTGCAAAAGGGTAAAACAATAAATTCAGAGTACTATTGCAACCTTTTAGATCAATTAAATGTACAAATTCGAGAAAAACGTCCTGGCTTACAACACAAAAAAATAATTTTTCATCAAGACAACGCACCAGCGCACAAGAGTGTTTTAACAATGGCTAAAATCAACGAATAAAAGTACGAGTTGCTTGACCACCCACCTTATTCTCCTGATTTAGCTCCCAGTGACTTTTACCTGTTCCCAAATCTAAAAAAAATCCTTGCTGGCAAGCGTTTTACCTCAAATGAAGATGCAATTACAGTTGTAAACCACTATTTTGAAGACCTTGAGAAAAACTATTTTAATCAAGTGATAGAATTGCTAGATAAGCGTTGGACTAAGTGTATTGAAGTTTCAGGAGATTATATTGAAAAATAAAAAATATTTTTGAAAGACTAACTATTCTCTTTCATTGATAGGCTAAGAACTTTCCGAACCGCCTTCGTATAACCGATGAAAGTCTGTTTTTGCCACAAAGCCAATTCAGAGTTCTGCTGAGGAATTCATGTACAAACTCCTAATTTGTATAGCTCTAGCTTTTTTTTATGAAGATTTTTCAATAAATTAATTAATTTCTTTAAATTGCCTTAAATATTATGCCACAAAAAAATTCCAAAATTCTTTGACAAGCTTTGCCGCTTAGCAAAAGTGTCAAATTGTCCTTGTCCTCCTTTATGGATTTTCACAATTCACAATTCAAAAGGATGTCAACGCTATTTTCAGTTTATTAACATTTGTATAAATTCATGCAATATTTTCATGTTTAAAAAATATCATTTTTACGTTGAATATTTTAAAATGCAATTTTTGAATGTCATAAAATTTAATAGATTTCATAACTTTGCCGAGCACTGAGCGAACAGCGATGCCAGCCATAATAAACACTTTTACCATCAGCAAAATTTCATAAATTTTTTATGTGCTCAAAAGTGGCGTGTATGTGCTACGATTGTATAGGGCGGAAGTGAACGTGGATGAACGTGGAGTGATGGAAATTAAAGAAAAGTCGATTTGAAATATATATAAAAAATATCTAGTAGTGTTTTCGGGTAGGTACAGAGACAGCCGATGCAAATTCTCTGTGGGACTTTTAGCTAATTCAAAATAATTTATCGGTGGAGTGATCGAAATTAAAGAATACTTAGAGGGTCAGCCGTTGGAAATTCTCTATGGGATTTTTTATAATATGGGTTCCTCTTTTCCATGAGTAAAAACTGATAAAATTTATTTTCATACTCTTCCATTTCTGCCTCTTTTAAATTCATTTCTCCATCACCCCTTCGCCAGAACAGCCTTTCAAAGTACTTTGAATTTCAGCGCCGTTATATAATATTTTTCCAGTGATAGAATCAAAAAACAAAATGATAGATATTTGTGAATATTTTGAAATTTATGCCTTTTCGATATAAAAGGCTATCAAGGAAGAACCCAAAAAATATATATACCCGTTTGTATGTATGAACTCGTATACCCAATTTTATTAACCCACAACACTTGGTGCCTCTGCCGGAGCAGTGTGCGCTGCGTAGGTCGAGCAAATGAGCGACATGACAATAATTGAAAAGGTCACCAGATGGTTCAAATAAATTCTGTGTAATAAAATCTGAAAATAAAGGATGTTTGTTTTGTACATGCCGAATTATTCAAATAAAAGTTCATTTCAATAAAAGAAACAATAAATAAGAGAATATTGATGCTATATGTAGACTGACAGAAGAGTCGTCCATATCTTTAAAAAGCATGTCTATGATGGTGCTGTTCTGCACGGCATACGTTTGATGAAACAATTGCTCAACTTCAACATTCAAATTATTTTGATTAAAATCGGAATATTTCTTAAACGTAGACAGATAGATGAGTACAGTTAACTACGATCGATCAGTAACCAACTTAGATGAAATAGGTTTATACCGGTCTTGGTTTTGATATACCGATATAATATATAACCGATATAGAAAGAACATCCATATTAATTCCGATTTGAATAAAATTTGGTATGGTACACAACGATTCACAAACAACTAATCATGGACGATTTTGAGTCATATAGCCCCCGTACAATTCGTCAGGGGCCCAAAAACGGCTTTAAAATATCTGTTAAACTTTCCCACAAAAAAACGACAGTCGGCTTTTTTTAAATACAGTTTTAAAAAAACTGAAATGTCGATTTCTGAAAACCCCGGTTTTTTGGTTGCGTTCTTTTATATCTTATGTATCCCATATCATTGACATCTAAAATCGTTTAACCATTGGCCGGCCGATCTCAGTCTTTAAAAAGTTTCTATATCCAGCCTCGGTTTTAAGTCTACACCGCCCAAAAAGGTTGCTCATAGGTATAAGTTATCACATGACACCTCTAGCAAATAGTGTTTGCTAAATGGTTTAAGGCCCCAAGTATTGTTTTTTTTGATACTCATTTATCTATGATCTTTAAGGACTTTCCTAGCACATCTTTGACCTTTACACCTCCTTTTAAGAGTTCATGCACACAGAGAAAAAGTCAGCTGAAAATCGGTCCAAACTTCAAAATTTCTGTTAGATGAGAAGACTTTCAATTCCAACCACCAACTGTTAATAAATACGATGAAATTTCGGTTCGATTAACCGTAAGATGATTGCTATGCCAATATTATTGTACAGACACCACTTTACACACCAACATAGTTAAGTTCAAAGTATTGGTTGCCAAAACCGCCTGTTGTGGCAACTTCTAGTCTTATACTTAACTGTTCGATGCAACCAACAATTGGTAATGACAATAAATTAGTTCGCTCTTATAACCAACCAGGGGTGCATCTACAACAATTTAATTAATAATTACTTAATTAATAAAAAAAAGTTAATGATGTTCAGAGCCTCAAGAATTTACTGAAAATCATTTCATCGCACACAGAGAAAAAAACCGTTGGAAATCGGTTCGAATTACCAAAATTCGATTGGTTAAATACACTTTTTGTTGCAATCACCAGCTTTCTATGATGCTGATGTAAACATGGTTAGACATATTATAAGATGGTTTCGGTACTTGCAGCCAATAAATCGGTTATGCAAACCGAATTTGGTGAAATTGTTGATTGCCGCAACCGAAGATTATTGTAACCAACCGATTATTAAGTACATATAACTTAAGACCCAACAAGTGGTGGTCGCAACAGATAAGTTTTTTGTGTATCATCAGAATATCGGTTCTAGTTATTTTCAGATGAACTGAAATTGTATGAACTTAACCACCAGCTGGTCCAGTTAACAAATGTTCAAGGTAATGACAATTGAACTTACAATCAACAACCAATAAATGTATAAATTCAATTCCGACTATCATCTTTATTAGTTCGGATTACTGATACGTTGCCCCTTTTAACTTAGTGTCAGTTCCTACTACTGAAATTGCCGTGTACACAATCAATATTCGGTTGTAGCAATGAAACATATGGATAGTACGTTCAACCACCAACATTCGGTTGGCAAAAAAAAAATTCAGTTGTGGCAACAAATCTCTGCACACAGAGAAAATATAAGTTCGAAGTCGGTTGGAAATACAATAATTTCGTTGCAAAAGAATAATTTCGGTTGCAATCACCAAATGTTTATAATCGTTTTGGGTATTCAGTGCCACGTACAACAAGACGATAAATACGAGGGTGTATCAATAATTGCGTGACTTTTGGATAAAACACATTTATTTTTTTATTTTTTAACATAATCTTCTTTTAGCTCAATACACTGAGTCCAACGCTTCTTCAATATTTGTAATCTGATAAACCTTTAACCTTTAAGAAAGCTGTCTGCTGTCTGAAAATAGGAAATAGTAAATGTGGGCTAAATTCGGAGAATATGGCGGAGGGCGGTGAGCAAACGCGGCAACCAACTTGCAGACAGTTTTCTTAAACCCAAGTGATCATGTTAAATCGAAACCACACTGGCATATGAAATGCGAATGACATCAACAACCGCACTTTTACTCTTAGATCGGCCAACAATATATCGTTGATTTTTCAACATTTTCGGGTGTATTGATTGACCTCAATTGGCCGTCCAGGACGTTCAGCGTCATTTGTACTTATGCGGCCGCAACGAAAGTCAGAAAACCACTTTTTTACCATTGAAATCGATGGTGCAGAGTTTCCATAGTATCGATCACGCTTTCTCTTGGTTTAATAGACGGTTCCGAAAAAAATAATGTTTAATGTGCGCTCGAAATTTACTTTCTGCATGTTTTGAACAAATGACGGAACTCTCTCAAAATATGACAGTAGTCTATTAACAGATGGTACTTGATGGGAACAGTGTTGCATTTCTAATAACAAACAAATAATTGATCGGTCATACCAACGAATCTCGCAAACAGCATTTAGTTGCCACAACTGACGGTTGTGATCTAAAAATTCTTTCTGGGGGTTCGCATACTTCGTATATTTAACCGATATTTTAGTTTCAATTATCGAAAATTACAGAGCGGCAACAAACATTCGGCTGTACTGATGAAATAATGGAGGTACATGCAACCTCAATCATTCGGTTGGCAAAAAATCGATTGTGGCAACGAATCTGGTCACTGTGTGCGATAATGAAATTAAAATATATCTATCTCCGATAGTCAAGTGGTACCGAAAAAGTATATCAATGTATTCCGAAATTGAACAGTATAATTTGTAATTTGCTTTGACTAATTTTTTTAATTGAAGCTTCAAATCTTTGTAACATTTATTTATTTTAAAACTGAAATTCGCATACGAGTAAAATTTCATTGTTTATTAGTTTCTACTTTGTCACTTTCACCAATATATTTAGTTCCATTAACTGAACGTTTCAGTACATCAACTAACATTTAGTTACGCTAATGGAAACTTAATAGTTCTAGCAACCTTAACCATTCAGTTGTGGCAACAAATTTGTTCTCACAGTGTACCATTTTCCTTTTCTAGCAACAGTGACAGTGTTTCCGGCACAAACTCTCAATTGTATTTCGTGCTTTTCGATTGGGTTTCTATTCTTTTTGTTGTTGTTAAATTTAAATAAAATTTCCAAAATACGTTTTACGGCATTTTCATTTTCATACAAATGAAGAAAAATTGAGCAAAAACAGCGCCGATATTTTATTATTTAAATTTTTATTCGATTTTGATTTAGTAGAGCATAACATTGGCTGACTGACTGACTGTCTGGCCGTGTGTAGTAGGTGGTACGTTCAGCACCGATACGAGTATGCCCGACCATAAGGTCAGAGCTCAACGTCGCAGTTAAACCGAAGTTCTGAAAAAATGCGTATATTTTTCCGTACAATTTCGGAATATTTGATGAGCCGGTAGAGCAGCGCAAATGTCACACGGTTTTTCTTTGCACTCTCTCGCGCGATATTACGGCTAAAACGGCCAACATTGAACCCCCCTCGCACCACTTGTGGAGTAAAAAAAGCGCGAGTCGTCGAGAATGGATGGAATGTGATGTTTGAGTTGTCATCCAGATGTGTGTACTTCAGTCGTACATGTTCAAACTATAAACCGCGGCAGCCAGCCAGCTAGCCAGACAGACAGACAGATAGTCTGTTTTTTTTCTTTCTCACATTTCGGTTTGAGTTCTTTTATTTGAATTTCAAATTAAACGTACGCACGTTGATGCAAGACGCGATAATAAAGCGGCGAGGCAAAACTGAAGGCATGCGAGAGCCAGAAACGAGTGAATAAATGTCATTACTTTCAATATGAATTACGTGCTATAATTTTTGCCGCCGCACCGCCGTGCCGTGTGTTAATTTACGTCTGTCAGCTGTAATTAAGTGGAAAATTTGGCAAGAGAGATACAGTTTTCTTTTTTTTGCGGTGGCCTCCCGTCGAGTTTTCAATTCAATTATTGTTCTCGTATGCGAGGGGTTTTTTCCTCGAGTGTAAAAACAAGTGGAGGGTTCATGTGAAATAGTTTATTTTGGTTAAAGTTTTGTATACAAAACTATGAACAAAATCTATTTTTAAAGTCAAGTTGTAACTCCCAGTCTACCACAGCAAAAGCTCTTAATTTTTTTAAAATACTTTTATTCCAGAGTCTAATGATAAGTCACGATTTTCTTTGAGAAATGTACCTTTGTCATGTTATCGTTTCTTGAGGTTGTTTTCTTTGTAAAATGAAATTTACTTTATGTTGACTCATTCAATTGATATCGATACCTCCAAGTTATGTGATTTATTGTATTGATGTCTGTTCTCGTTCGTTCGCAAGTACTCGGCTGTCTGTCGCCCTTACCCATATGTCAATCAAATTAATTGTTTGTGTCGTGCGAAAATCGAAAACCATAATTGACATTGCAAATCTTGACGTTCTTTATTTATTTCAACAATGACACTTTATTTAAGCGCCGATTCTCTGAAATCGATTCCATAGATTTTGTTAAAAAAAAAAGGTCAAGCCATTGATTTGAAAATGCAGGTTTAAGTGCTTTGGGTCATAAGAGAATAGCAAATGACTATAAACGAACTAAGATTAGGTAATCTTCTCAGAGACGTTTAAAGCCCCTCGCAGACTGTCAAAAGCAAAGATTTGTATCCCCTAACATCATTTTAGGTACACACAGAGAACAAACTCATTTCCACAACCCACTTTTTTTTGCCAACCATATGATGGATGTTGCATGTACCTCGAGTATTCCATCTGTACAACCGATTGATAGTTGTTGCTCTGATAATTTTAGTAATTGGAACTCATCAGTGAAATATACAAAGTATCCGAGCATACAGAAAATAAATTTAAAAATCCACATGCAGAGGCAAAAACGTCTTTTTTAAACACTTCAAGTACTCGTACTCTAAAAAAATAGATACACACAGCGAACATATTTGTTATCACAACCGAATTTGTTGCCAACGAAAAAGTTGAGTTGATATACGGCAACTTTCAGTAGTGGCAACTGACAATAACGCTTGAAGAGACAAACTATTGGTAACCCTTACTAATTAGGATGATTATTCAAACTAAATTTGTACATGTATTGGTTGTTAGAGATTATTAACTATAACAACTCTTTGAATTCGTTTGTCATTACCACTAGCATTTGTTAACTGGACCAACTGTTTGTTAAATTTTATGTATTCGGTAATCTGAGCACAATTTTTTTTTTTAATAAAATAAAATAAATAAAAAGCTCGGACTTACGAAGGCCGTCCTTAAAATCCGAAATTTACTATAAACACAATCATATAAGCAGAAATCATTCACCCCACCGGTCCGTGGGGTCTGTCGCATAGTGTAATATGTTACAGCAGAGAACTAAACGGGGTTTGGTTACTACAAAGAATTTATTTGTGGTCACCACCGGTTATTGGTACCAAAGTAAAATGTACTTCATATTTGGTTAGTTGTCATAATCACCAGTTGTGGCAACCAATAGTTTTACAGAATGCGGTAATCGACCTTTTGGCTAAAAAATTGTAATATTGTTGTAGCTACAACCTTATGGTTAGTCGAACCAGGTAACCATCAATACCAATATTCCGTGCAATCGCAAAAGAAAGTTTGTATTTCCAACCGTATATTTGTAGTTCGGACCGATTTCCAACGGAATTTTTCCCGGTGTGTAGAACTTTCAATGACAATGAACTGGTAGAGTGTACCGATCGGCTCAGAATCACCAGCGAATTCCTTTCATCCGTCCGTCTGGTATATATCAAAAGCTTGTTTTTTAACTGTCCGATCTTCAGAAAATTTGGCAGAAGTAAGTTTCTAAAACAACGGCTGTGGACTTTCAAGAAAATCGGTTAAAATTTTGATATATGAGGGCGGTTCGTAAGCCTAGCACAAAAAGCGCAATATAAACAGAAAAAAGTTAAGTGTTTTGGAAACTTCCATCTCTGCTATGAACACATGTTAAATTTTGTTTCGATCTGGCATCTCCTTCATATAGAAACAGGTGTTCACAAAAGACGCATCCGCGATTTTTTTACAATGGAAAAATTAGAGATGCGTGGTGTCATTAAATATTTACATAAAAAAAGGTTTATCGGGACAAGAAATTCATAATGCTATAGTGAATGTGTTAGGTGAAAGTGCTCCTTCATATGCAACAGTAAAAAATTGGGTTGCGGAATTTAAACGTGGTCGTACAGGCATTGAAGATGAACCACGTAGTGGACGTCCAACAACAACAGCAACAACAACAGAAATTGTAGCCAAAGTGCTTGATATGGTATTAAATGATCGACGAATAAAAGTGCATGAAATAGCTAATATCATGGGCATTTCAAATGATCGAGTCCATTTAATTTTGTATGAATAACTACAGATGAAAAAGCTTTCTGCAAGATGGGTGCCGCACTTGTTAACAGTCGACCAAAAACGCATAAGAATGAACATTTCTCAAGCTTGTTTGGATCGTTTTCAGCGAAATAAAATGGATTTTAAGCGTCGTTTCATAACTGTTGATGAGACATGGATCCACCACTATACTCCAGAGACAAAAGAACAGTCCAAACAATGGACTGAAGCTGGAGGAAGTGCCCCAAAGAATGCAAAAACAATTCAATCGGCTGGTAAGGTTATGGCAACGGTTTTTTGGGACTTCAAAGGTATTTTATTGATTGGCTATCTGCAAAAGGGTAAAACAATAAATTCAGAGTACTATTGCAACATTTTAGATCAATTAAATGTACAAATTCGAGAAAAACGTCCTGGCTTACAACACAAAAAAATAATTTTTCATCAAGACATCGCACCAGCGCACAAGAGTGTTTTAACAATGGCTAAAATCAACGAATTAAAGAACGAGTTGCTTGACCACCCACCTTATTCTCCTGATTTAGCTCCCAGTGACTTTTACCTGTTCCCAAATCTAAAAAAAATCCTTGCTGGCAAGCGTTTTACCTCAAATGAAGATGCAATTACAGTTGTAAACCACTATTTTGAAGACCCTGAGGAAAACTATTTTAATCAAGGGATAGAATTGCTAGATAAGCGTTGGACTAAGTGTATTGAAGTTTCAGGAGATTATATTGAATGATTCATAGTATGATTCACACTCAACCATATTATGATCTCCACAACCATAGTATGATCCTCAAAACCAATTTATTATTCACACTCAACCATAGTATTATCCTCACAAACATAGTATACTTCACATGCAACCATAGTATGATCCCTACAACCATAATATGATCACACATAATTATATTATAATCCCCAATATAATTTATTAGAATTGGTTTAAGTTGTTAACAATAGATTTGAACTATGCAAATTATTCAAAAATACATTAAATTCAAAATAATAGGAGTGATTTATTTCACGGTAGAAAAATTAAGTTTAAATAAACGTAAGCGTTTTTATTAAAAATATTTCACATAAAAAAAGCCAAAGCAGCTTGTTAAAAAAATTTTAATTTCAATAAAAAGTACTATTATTGAATTAGATCCGTACCAATAACATTTTTAAGCATATTTAAATGAAGAAAAATTACAATCATACATTATTATTGCCGTAATCATATTATTGTTAACATAAAACCCAAAACACAATACTTTTGTCGCACCAACCATATTTATATTGTTGCTGTAACCATATTTTCATTTTTAAATTTGGCAATAATACTATTGTTACATTTCAACAATATTAATATTGCAGCAATTATACTATTGTCAAAACTAAATTCAGTTAACAATGCTATGATTGCGACGAACATACTTTTATTGCGGAAAACATATTATTGTTGCCGTGACCATGTAGTAACCATGTTTTTTCTCTGCGTGTGGCAAGTGGTACCGTCCTGTTGAAACCAAATATCGTCAAGATTACGGGCTTCAATTTCAGGTAACAAAAAGTCCTATATCATGGCGCGGTAGCGAGCACCATTCACGGTTACGCTCAGACCATCATAATTTTTAAAAATATATGGACGACAATTCCACCAGCCTATAAACCGCACCAAATCGTTTTTGTTTTCTCTGGTTATAATGGCCTCTCTTGAACCTCTTTTGGTTGCTTTTCAGTCCAAGTGCAGCAATTTTGTTTATGGACGTTGCATACCATGAGCCAGAAATGGGCCTCATAACTAAACAAAATGGTGGTCGAATACAGCGGATCTTATCGAGCATTTGAAGAGCTCGCGCAGGAACATCTTAAGGCTTCAGTTCCTGCAAATGGCAAACAGTACTAAAAAGAACATAAAATAATGTTTAACACAACTCACGCGTAATCTGTGAAAAAAAAACCATATTAAAAAATTTGTCTCTAGATTGATCACCCGTTGCATGTATTTCTAGACCATCATTCTACAGCGAAATAGCGGCTCATTTATTTAGGGCGTGTTTTAATTGATTATTTCCAATTGATAAACGATAATATGCCGCTGCATAGTCAACCTGGCTCATCAATCTCGTGGCTGCATTTTGCGCTTCAAAAGAAAATGTCAACTCAATCTCTCTAGTTGATAGCAAATTAATTTGCAAAATCACGCAAACTTGAACGGGCAAAAAGCCATTAAAAACAATTTTAGAACTCATTGTGATTTCAACACAAAACGTGCATTTTATAAATTCAAAAAAAAATCGAATGCGATTGAATAAATCGCTGAGTAGCAGTAGGCAGAGGTGCAAGTACTCGTACGAGATGCAGTTTGCAATTTCCTATGAAGTTAAGCGATACTGAAATCGTCGATAAGATAGAAACAAGAGGAAAAACAAAACACAACAATGGCTAGAACAAAAAAGAAAAACAAATGCTATTCAATGTGAGTTCTACTTATATACAATTAAAGTTCAAGATAAACCCAATGATACAAAAGATAATCAATGAGGGCTTTACTAGGCCACAGATTTCAAGCAACCCAACGGCTCAAATGATTTTGTGGGAACTTTAAAATATGCTCGTATATGTGAATTTCAAAGATACCTGATACCAACAAAACAATTGAAGATTTGACTTTTGCTATGACCCATTTGAAGCAAAAATTCTTGAGTTTGTTTTTCCTTACTCAATTTAATTTTTCTACCATTTCATTTTGTTTTAGATAAATCAATAAAAAAAAAATTTATTGATTTTGTCTTCATATTAGATTCTCTCTAGAGCAAATTAATTCTTGCCACTTAACTTTGGCCACCTACACATTTCACGTTGCCAACGCCAATAGCGTCTTTAAATGGTTAGTGGCTTTGTAGTGTGTCACTTTTTATATTTTTTTTTCGGGTTGCCAGCCTTAGCTTAAGTGAGGAAAAAAATGCTAAATTAAGCATTTATCTTCAAGGTAAATAAATGAATACCAAAGTACACTAAGCGGGTAGTCACCCGTTCGTAGCTTGCAATGCAATATTAAATTACGATTTCGATTTGACGTTGGCAAAGGCAGAAAAAAACTATGAAATATTGTAGAGAAATTAAAAAGGTAGCTGAGGCACAGTAGGGTAAAAAGTGATTTTTTTTGGAACAAAAGTAAGAAACCACTGATTAAGAAGTATCATATTGGTTTAGGCCAAGGACGTACCCATGGTAAAATAAACAAGGTAAAGTCATTTGCTAAATAACAACAAAAACAGTACGCTGTACTCTTAAAGTCACTTGAAAGAAAATTCTAAAAATATTTTCTGAATGTTTAATGATTATGGTGAATGTTTTTATAGAATATGTTTTTGTTTTGTTTACATTTATTATTATTATGAGAACAGTTTTTATTCTGGTTCGACCCATTCTTGTTATTTCTTTTTTAGAATCAACTCAAAAATTGGTTAAATGTATTGCCTACGGTTGCCAGGCAGACTGTACAGCTGTTTCTGAACCCGCCAAGGATTTTCTTTAGCAGTCTTTGGCAACGATTACTTCCGGCTACAAATCAAATGACTTAAAAAGGGTGGTTAAATTTTAAGGGCCGATGTTGAGTATTAACCCCACCTAAACCTCAAGTTTTTTTTCTGCATTTCATTTGATATATCTCAATTTTAGACTAACTCAATTTGACCATGGAAAGATACACAACCAAGCAACGCTTTAAAGTTGGGCAACAGTGGATGATCAATTTTCGAAGAAAATCATCTTCAGTGATGAGGTACATTTTCACCTCAGAGATTTAGTCAATAAGCAGAATTACCGCATTTGGGCGAATGATAATCCAAAAGTGATTGTCGAAAAAACAATGCACCCACAAAGAGTGACTGTGCAATTTATGGGCTGGCGGCATCATCGGGCCGTATGTTTTCCAAAATGAGGCCGGTCAGGCAGTTACTGTGAATAATGTTCGCTATCGTGAGATGATAACGAACTTTTTATGGCCCGAATTGGAAGAAATGGATGCGGACGATAAGTGGTTTCAACAGGACGGTGCCACTTGCCACATAGCTAACGACAACCGCGACAAATTCAAAGGTCGTGTTATCTCACGTCGTGGCGATCTTAATTGGCCGCCACCGTTGATTTGACACCGTTGGACTTCTTTCTTTGGGGATATTTGAAAGAAAAGGTGTACGTCGATAAGCCAGCAACAATTCAAGAGCTAAAGGATGAGATAATTCGGCACATTAAAGGCATAGAACCTCAATTATGCCTTCTATGGAGCTGTGCCGCCGAGGTATATTTGTTTCATACATTTTTGTTCCATACATAACAGACTACAACATTTTTCAGGTGCTTGATTCGGGAATCAATTCTGATAATTTTTTTGTGAAAGTATCCCCAAAAAGAAGAACTTCAGCATCATTCTTTTGGTCAAGGTACATTAAATAATAATTTTATAATTAATTTAAGGTTAGTAAGTATTGTATAGGGGAATTTGTCACGTTTTAGGCTCTTTTGTTTGTCATAACTCGAGTACCACTAGTCCGAATAAGCTGAAACAAACTTAAAAATTAATTATAAATTACAATTCCTTAAATCTGTTCATACAACGTTTCGCTACATAAGCAACAGTTTCGCAGTTATAAATAAATGTATGAAGAAAAATAATGGTTTAAGTTTTTTTTTGTAATTCATAAAAAATGCAAAACGGTAAAAAGTGTGAACAAAATGAGACATAGATCATGAAAATCGATTTACGCGTTTCGCTTTTATGCACAATTAAGTAAAGGTATAGATTTCAAAAAGTTGCTCGAGATATGTACAAAATTCTTTGAAAAAAACTTTGATGACTTTTTCGTTAGTATCGCCTCACATGAAATTAGGAATAGCTGGAATTTCGTCAGAGTGGTAGTCAAACATATTGATGACGCCTATGACTGTTTGAAATCATCCTTTCCAAAACTCAGTGAAGCTAAAATTAGAAAAGGTACGTATCGTTGTCGGTATTTAAATATTGTCATATCTAAATTTGTTCACTAATTTTTTTCGTAAATGGTTTTTTTTTTATATTACAAACAGGTACTCTCAATGGACCGGATATACGAAAATTAATGAAAAGCGAACCTTACACAAATATGTTTTCGAACCATTATAACCACTTATGTGCATGGGACGCATTGAAACAAGTCATCGAATGCGTTTTAGGAAAGAACCGTGACAGCGAGATGACACACAGACACGAGTGGACCTCTTGCTGTATTATTTTGAAAAAATCAATGCATCCATGAGGATGGATTTCATGCATTTCCACCTTGATACCTTTTTGGCACAATTACCTCAGGATTCGGACGAACAAGGAGAGAGGTTCCACCAGGTGACCATGCCATTGGAAAAGCGATTCAAAGGCAAAAAAAACTGTATGTATTGCTTGCGGAGGTTTTTTGGTGGAGTTCTAAAGTTATACAGTTTGAAGATGAAAGCACCGAAGATGAAGATGACACTGACATTTGTGGACACACTGAACAAAACATGCCCTTGAATATTATGTCTATCTCGGATGATGATGCAGACTCAGAACATGAATATGAACAACCTACGAAGAAAATAAGGTCATCAGAACCACAAGCGTCAACTTCAACGAGAATGGATAGTGACAATAATTGAAAATGTTCTAAATTTTGTTTCCAAGCATAGATATCATATAAAAATCTCATATTTTCTGTGTAAGAATAGCTGTACTATGAATCGGAACGTTTATTTTCATGCAAAATAAAGAAGCAATAAAAAAGTCATCAATTTTTTTTTCTAAAGGATTTTGTGCATATCTCGAGCAAATTTTTGAAATTCATACCTTGACTTAATTGTGCATAAAAGCGAAACGTGTAAATCGATTTTCATGGTCTATGTCTCATTTTGTTCATAGATTATGTGACTTTACGTGAAAGCAATAGGACTTGACACTTTTTATCGTTTTGTATTTTTTTATGAATTAAAAAAAAAAACTAATTTTTTAGGCAAAACATATTTTTTTTCTTCATACATTTATTTATAACTGCGAAACTTTTGCTTATGTAGCGAAACGTTGTATGAACAGATTAAAGGAATTGTAATTTTTAATTTTTTTAAATTTGTTTCAGCTTATTCGGACTAGTGGTTATGACAAACAAAAGAGCCTAAAACGTGATAAATTTCCCTATACGATACTTACTAACTTTAAATTAATTATTAAATTATTATTTGCTTTACTTTGACCAAACGAATGATGCAGAATTTCTTCTTTTTGGGGCTACTTTCACAAACAATTATCAGAATTGAGTCCCGAAATCATGTGTTGGGCCGTGTAATTGAACCATACCAAAATTATCATAATAAAAAGAAATGACAATAATTTTCTAAATAATTTGTGTTTTATTCAACATCAACATCGGCCCTTAAAATTTAACCACTCTTAACAATCTCTAGGTTG
Organism: Hydrotaea diabolus; assembly: GCA_963513945.1. NCBI lineage: Eukaryota > Metazoa > Arthropoda > Insecta > Diptera > Muscidae > Hydrotaea > Hydrotaea diabolus. The sequence continues at coordinate 164,099,715 of OY740717.1, forward strand.
GCAAAAATTCGGGTCGTAACAAAGAATCTGTTCACTGCTTTTGCTTAAGCAGTATTTTGCTTTTGCTTAAGCAGTATTTTGCTTTTGCTTAAGCTGTATTTTGCTTTTGCTTAAGCAGTATTTTGCTTTTGCTTAAGCAGTATTTTGAAAATGACCTACATAATCACAAATACAGAATTATAATATTCAAGATCTAACCTCTCTTTGATAATATTAGATGACATTCTGAAACCAACAAATTACCTCCATATTGGATAGTACAATTTATGCCATTTTGACCGTGAACCTGGCTAATGTCAAACATTTGTCGGCAACAAGTTTTTTTTTCTCGCAGTGTAAACTAAAGCTTGCCATGTGTTAATATTGTCTAATAATGACATTCATATACAATACATATATATACTTTGTACATATATGTATACATTTATATATATGTAGTCGTGTTCCTTCCCTTATATATCGGCTACGTTCAGGTACAATGAACGAGCGTCAATACCTATCAAAGAGACAACAAATAAAAACAAAAACAAAATAAAACTGCTGATGGCAGCAGCATTTCCATGCCAACGACAAAAGTGTCAGTTTTATGGGTGAAGTATTACGAATAAACAGTTTGCTAAATGAGGTAATTGTGACTGACGATAGATTCCATAACTCGATATCGCATTACATGAACAGATATTTAGAAGAAGAAGAAAAAAACAAACCCCAGAGGAAAAAAATGAACAACTTCCCGTAAAATTCTGGAAGGCATTGTTGTTCAATTTAAAAAAAATACAAGCCTTCTCTGGTACATAAAAATTTGTTTTTGGAGATCTTGCCCTTGCAATGTCTAAAGTACTTGAATACTATTTGAAATGAAGGCCATTCCGTTGGCGAATTTCCATACAAACTGTAATACTAGATTTCTGGACGAATTTCGTTGGCATATGCGTATAGGGCACAAGTTTTAAGAATGTTGTTAAAAGTTCTTACCCGGAACTTCTTGCCTGGGTACACACTATCATCACACCACGAACCACCAACAAATATTATTTAAAACCCAAGACTGCCTTTTTTGAAGATCGTCGAGATGAGTTTGGTTTCAAATATCGAGCCCTTACTGCGAAAAAAGACATAAGTTCCCTTTCTACTGAGCTTAAATATTAAAAATTAAATATTACTATTTATAAAGATATCACAAGCTCAATTGTATTGCATTCATCTAGATGAATTAGACAAAAAACCAAAACGAAAACTCTCCTGTAAAATTTTCTTTTTGGCTCTTACGTCTTTTTCGCGGTTAGGGTTAAATAAGTTCATATACGTTGAAAAAAGTATGGTTCGAATAATAATATTCGAAGAGTATCATACTATTGTGGGGTATATGGTTGTGGTACAACAATATTATGATCCTTACATCCATAATATGATTCATGCATAACAATACTATGATTCCCACAACCATAGTATGATTCACATTCAACCATACTATGATCTCCACAACCATATTATGATCCTCACAACCATAGTATGTTTTACATACAACCATAGTATGATCCTCACAAACATAGTATGATTCACACGCAACCATGTTATGATCCCCACAACCACAGTATGATCACACACAATTGTACGTTGATCCCCAAAATTGTTTACTAGAATTGGGTTAGGTTGTCAACAATAGATTTGAATTATGAAAATTATTTAAAACTACATTAAATTCAAAATAATAGAAGTGATTTATTTAACAGAAGAAAAAATCATTTTAAAAAAACGTAAGCGTTTTTATTAAAAATATTCAGTTCAGTTAATCAGTTAAACAAAGCCAACGTTTGAACAATTTTAATTTCCTTATAAAATGTACAATTACGAGGGCAGTTATATATATTTCAGGCCTAATAATGAGAATGCGAATATTTATCATCAAAAATGGTTTTATTGTTTTTCAAAGTATTCTCCAACATGATTTATATTTGCATGCGCTCAAACCAATTTTCGAAGCACTTTTTCCACGCCGATTGAGATACAATTTCCAAAACATGGTTTTTGAACCCTTCAACAGCATCTTCTGGCGAAAAAATTCGTTGAACACCCAATTTTTTTCTTGATGTGCGTAAATAAAAAGAGGTCATTGGGCGCCAAGTCAGGGCTGTACGGCGGAGGACCCATCAATTCGACGTTTTGGCCGGTCAAAAAGGCGCTGGTTTGAGCCGATGTGTAAGAGCTCGCATTGTCATGGTGCACAATGATTCGTCTTCTCTTGTTCGTTTTTCGAATTTCTCCGAAGACTTCAGACAAGCAAATTGTGGTGTGTTGCTTAACCCTCGAGGACTATCGTCTATTTCACTTACGTCAGAACTATCGTTGGGTGTAATCCACCCATACTCTGTCAGTAACTGCGTTTCTCATATGTCAGATGAAACTATAAAAATAATTAATTTGTTTTTAAGAATGAATACCCAACTACTGAAAAACAACAATATTTTACATGTAAGTAATTTTATTTTTTTTATATAATGGTTTGCTTAGAAACATTTCGATTAGAGAAGAAAATAAAAAATGCATTCTGCAAAATCAATTGTAACTTTTTTAGTTTTAACGCCATGGTCCTTTGGTTGACTGATTTGGAAAGCTGAAAATATATATAAGAAAAAGTTATTTAATAATTTTTTTCGGCACAAAGGAAAATATTTGTTCAAAAGTGAGCTAAATACTTACAAATTTTAGTTACTTATTACAGCTAGTAAACATGTCATCATAAACTGAGTTCGTATCTGGTAAAGTTGGTTCATAGCATTACGTACAGAGGGGGTAGGTATGGCTTTTGCAAATAAAAATTTCACATTTGCAGCATGTTGTCTTCGTTTTTCGGTCCTTTGTATTACCACATACCTGGCAGCGGGACTGTTTTATTCTTTTAGCTGGTGGAGGTATGTTCTGCTGCTCGTCTATGTTACCACATAACTGTTTGGCAAATTTTTGACAGCTTATTTTGAGGTTATTTGACAATGTTGTAATTTTGCTACGCTTTTCCATCTGTGGTGCAATAAGACTGAACGCAAGATCTTTTATAAAAAGCGATCGCTTTTTATATTTCAGTGGTGGATTTTGAGTGCATAACAAAACTATACGTGCATTTATAGCAGCCAGGTTCATCAGTGAATAAAATACCACCAAAGGCCAGCGATTAGAAGTTCTGGCGACATTATACGTAGCACATAACTGGTCAGTCGTATCGACTCCTCCTTTAGTTTTATTGTAATAGTCAACTATTTCTGGTAAACACTTTGGTCCATCCAGTATTTTACCATCTCTATGAAACGTAGAGAGCAACAAAACACACTTATTCCGTTTTGGAATGTACGATAAAAACGTGGCTTTTTTTCTGAATCCAAAAATTGTTGATTTTATTATCCGATCTTTGGGTTGACAGAATGAGGGCGGTAAGACACGCTTATTCTTACGTATGGTTCCCACTAGTGTCGTCTTTATTTTCAACAAGTATTCTGCCAGACTGTCAGACTTAAACCAATTGTCAGTCGTTATATTTCGACCCGAACCTTGAAGATGTTGGGTTATTCGTCTTACTACTGCTTCTGCCTTATTTGATAGATTGTATGGACCTAGTGGTTGTTGGCCGCAATAGACTTCCAATTTAGATGTGTAACTTGTTGCTGAATCTACCGCGGAAAATATCTTAATACCATACTTTGCCGGCTTGTTAGGAATGTATTGCCTAAAACTGCATCGTCCGCGAAAGCTTTCTAACTTTTCGTCGACCGTGATATAACTGCCACAGGAAAAGTTTTTTTTCACAATTTTGATTGAAAATTTCAAATATTTCTCGGACTGGCGCTAGTTTGTCTAATTTTCGCCGCTCCAGGCGGGACTTTCTTACGCTCTTTAGTGTATAACTTCTTCAATTGTTATCTGCCACTGCTCTACACTCTTGTGTGTGCCAATTCAAAAAACGGAATAAGATTTTATATCAGCGATCACATAAAATATTTCATTACTGATTACTATCGTGGGTGCAAAACACCCAAAATTTTGAAACGCCATGACTATCGAGGGTGTAAACCACCCAAGCCTTTTTTTAAATTGGCTTTATGTAAATATCACCTTAGTTTAAACTAGTAAATAATGCTTCTTAACATCACTGAACATTCAAATGAGGATTACATTATAATTTAGTGATTATTTTCACGAAAAATTATATACTTCTCTAAGAAATTCAACCTTATGGGTGGATTCCACCCAGGCGATAGTCCTCGAGGGTTAAGAGCAACAGTCGCCACATGACAAGTTTTGCCGAAGAAACAGACGACCATTTGCTTTGAAGTGCTTCTTCCACGAACAACTTTCGTTGGATTTGGCTCATCTTTGAAGACCCACACGGTCCAATGCTGCTTTGTTTCGGGCTCATACGCATAGATCAACGATTCGTCTCCCATGACGATCTTATAAACGTCTTGTGAAGCACCGCGATCGTATTTTTTCAAAATTTCTTTGCACCAATCGACACGAGCCTTTTTTTGAGCGATTGTCAAATTGTGCGGGATCCAACGAGAACAAACCCTTTTTACGGCCAGGTGTTCATGCAATATCGAATGTATGCTGGTGGAAGAAATCCCCAAGGATGCCTTTATCTCACGGTATGTCAAATGAAGATCTTGCATTATCAGTTCACGGACGGCATCAATGTTTTTTGGCACAACGGCCGTTTTTGGACGACCTTCGTCTTTGAGCGAGCGTCGACCACGATTGAATTTATTAAACCAGTTTTTCACAGTGCTATAGGATGGTGCTTCATCGCCATACAAAGATTTAAGTTCATCGATGTACTCTTGTCGTGATAATCCACGTCGAAAGTTGTGAAAAATGATCGCACGGAAAGGTTCACAAGTTAATTCCATTTTTTGCTAAATTAATTTTTTCATGTCACTGTAAACAACACAAATGATTGTTGTACGTCGAAACGTTCTGAGTACGTTTATGCTAAAAACTGTTAAACTGGAAATGTCAGATGGCGCGAGGCAACACTAAGTGTTGCCTAGGCCAGAAATATATAAAGCAACCCTCGTATTGAATTAGATCCGTAACAATAACATTGTTCGATAGCATATACAACTGAAGAAAAATTACAATCATACAGTATGATTGCCGTAATTATATTATTGTTAACATAAAACCCAAAAAACAATATTATTCATCAACTTTGTTCAATTTTTTTAAGAAACTTTAGGAACTGAAGATAAATATATTTAGGCACTATATGTGACGCGCAAAATAGAAAGGGACCTAAGGCTAAAAACCAGTTTTGTTCAGGAGAGCCATTTTAAAGATTAGGTCCCTTTCTATTTGCGCTTAGAATCGTCGACTTCACTTTCACAAAACATGCATATCTCTGGGAGGGAACACTTTTGGGGCATGGAATCGGTCTCATTCGATGCTCAGATGTTGTCCACATCAAAAAAAGATAAAAAATGAAAATGCGCTGTCACATATACAGTTTTTGACTAGTTTTATTATTGTGTTTAAACGCTTTAATCGCACATATTTTTTAATATTTGTTTTAATATCTAGATAGTTTGTTCTCATTGATATTTGTTAGTTGTCATTTATGGAAAATCTTAACGAGTTATTTAACAAAATTTTTCAGATTATATTTTTTCAAAATTTTTATTTTTTTTTATTTTTGATCTTTGGTTAATTTAAGGAGTATAATTTAGGCACAACCTATAATCCATATGTTTAACTTTTAATCTGCTGCACTGCTAATTATTAAAACGGATTTATTTTGTGATTAAAATTTTAATCAGTTTTTTAATAATATTTTAATAATAATTGTTAACATTTTCTTTCGTTAATAATATTTTCAATAAAATCAAAATTCCACTTTTATTTTTGAGGTTATAATAGCCGTTCATTTTTTTTTTTAATATTTTTAAAATACTATTATTATGTTTGTTTTTGCAAGTTTTGAACTGTAGTTTCTAATAAAAATAATTTTTCGTAGTTCTCACATTCATGTTTATAAACTCAATTCAATGTTAATGAGTTTGTGACACCACTTTTCTACTAAAAACTTCACAGTTGAAGTAAAGAGGGTACATATTTAATAAAAATGTCTTTTAACAAAGAAAAAAGTTTCAAATAAAAAAACAATTTTTCATAATTCTCGCATTTATGTTTCTAAACTCCACTCATTTATGTTTCTAAACTCCAATAATGAGTTTGTGGCACCACTTTTCTACTAAAAACTTCTGAGTTTAAAAAAAATTATTTAATAAACAACAATAAAAAAAAGATTTTTAGAAGAAAAAATTTTAATTCGTTACTTTTTTTAATATTTTTTGTTGGAAAATTTTACTTTTTTTGGTTTGAAAACAAAAATAATTTTAGATTTTTCGTCTAATCTTAATATTTTCGAAATTAGAAAATATTAATATTTTATTTAAAATAGTTTGTTTTCGTTTGCACTAGTTGCTTTTAAGATTGTATTTTTAATTTTTCGGCAAAATTGTGAAGTTCTGTTTCAAAAATTTTGAACACTTTTTTGATTTGAATTGTCTGGCTCGAGGTCGTTAACAAAAATTCGAAACAATGACACTCTTAGAATATTTTTTTTTTGTTTGTTTCGTTACTTTTGCGAAACCGCATAACAATTTTTATAAAATTTCACAATATTATATTTCATAAGACACAGTTTTTTTTTAATTGCTTCACTTTTATATTTTTCTACCGTTTGAGAAAACTCGCATACAAATTTTCACTTTTGTTTTCTTTTTTTACGTTTTGTCAAAAATTGAAAATTTCACGCTTTTTAAAAACAATGTTTTGTGATAAAATTAAAGAAAAAATACTTTTAAATATTTAAAATATTTTCATTAATAGTGGATGTTTGCTAACATAAATTTTCCCTTTTTATTGCACTAGGATTCTTTTTCTATAATTCACACTTGCTGTTGGATCGGTGGGGTACGTGTATTTCGTCGTTTTATTTAGTGTTCTCACAAATTCGATCATGTGTTAAATTCAATTAAATTACCGATCAATTCAATTAATTCCTTTCCATACCATGCCCACTAGTACTCGGTTTGCGCGCGCGTTAACTTTCTAAGTTCAGGCGACGACGTTGCTGTGCTGTGCTGGTTGATCGCTTGGCGCTGCTTACTGTGCACTTCGAAATTGCTTTTGAATTCTTTCTACGACGTTTTCGCTGATATCGAACTTTAAAACCCCGACTTGAACGGAGAACCGAAAAAACACAACAAAACCAAAAAACTCACACAAATGCACACGTGAAATATTCGAACGAACAACGATCGCTTAAAAAACAAATAAAAAAAAAAAAACAAAAAGAAAATAAACACCAACCGCCGTCTCGACAGTAGTGAGTGACTAAATGCAAAGAACGAAGCGAGTGAGTGAAGCGCGGTGGAGACAGCAAAACAAACAATGAGAACGAGAAACCGAAAACAAAACAAACAAAGGCGAACGAGCCAACCGATCGACACAACAAGTGACGATTTCAATTTCAGGTAATAACTAACAGATACAAAATATATTTTCGTATCTAATACCCTACCCTCTGCCATCGGAGCAGTACTTTAAGCACGAAATAATGTTAAATACTCGCTCATACGTACGTACGTACATACGGTGAGTAGTGAGTGCAACAACAATTGTACAACAACGGAGAGCGGCCGCAGCAGAGCACAGCAGCGGATCGTATCGAACCTAAGTGAGAATGAGCTTTACACGTTTTGTTTGTTTGCGACAGAGTTGTTGGTGTTGCCGGTGCCGGTGTTGCACAGTGGTTGGGCCGACACTAACAATCCTTGGTAAAAATTTAAAAAAAAAAGGTCTGAGGCAATGAATAAAAATAAAGAGGACTTAAAAAAATTACATCAGGCATTTATGAGGGGCAAGCTGCCGCTTATTAAGCTACGCTTAATAAGGGTAAGCAACTGTATTTTCCTTTAAAATTCACAAGTCCTTCAGTCCCCATTTGTAATTTGAATCTGCTTATCTGAGAACCATCTATCGAATACACTGTTAAAAGATTGAAGCCCCAATTCGCTATACAAATTTATATGTATCAGAGTGGCTTCAGCCGAAATATTGTAAAACCGATCAATCATACACAGATTGCCAAATTTTAGAAAATACCCACAAACAGCAAATCAATACCTACTACCTCTTCATCGAATATAAGACTGCATTTAACAGTCTCCAGATCAGTGCCACTTTTGGCGTCTAAAGTGTATTAAATCCCACTTATTACAATATAAAAATTTAAGATACTGTAGCTTGATACAGACTGGCTGATGAAAGCCGCTACCAAAAAAAAATGAAAACTTTTTAGCTATTTAATGTATCTGACTATTTTAGCTATTTAATGAATCTGACTATTTTTTTTTGCAAATTTATTTTTAGATTTAACAAAAATGGATAGCTGGGACGCTAAAACAAGAATTTGGATAGTCCGCCGCTACCACGAACTGGAGTCCGTAGTTTCGGTTCAAAGTGGATAAGGCATTCTTTTGGCGGCAATCCTGCGAGCAGTTGGACCATACTGAGATTTTTTTAACAATTTTGCCGACCCACACGGCCGATTGCTATTTTGTTTTGGTGGGGTCATACGCATAAATCCATGATTCGTCACCTGTGACGATCTTATAAACGTCTTTTGAAGCACCGCGATCGTATTTTTTCAAAATGTCTTTGCACCAATCGACACGAGCATTTTTTGAGCGATTGTCAAATTGTGCGGGATCCAACGGGAACAAACCTTTTTTACGGCCAGGTGTTCATGCAATATCGAATGTATGCTGGTGGAACAAATACCCAATGATGCCTCTATCTCACGGTATGTCACATGACGATCTTGCATTATCAGTTCACGCACGGCATCAATGTTCTCTGGCACAACGGCCGTTTTTGGACGACCTTCACGACCTTCTTTAAGCGAGCGTCGGTCACGATTAAATTTATTAAACCAGTTTTTCACAGTGCTATAGGATGGTGCTTTGGTCGTGATAACCCACGTCGAAAGTTGTGAAAAATGGTCGCACGAAAATGTTTACGAGTTAATACCATTTTTTTGACAACTTGATTTTTTTAACTCACAGTAAACAACACAAATGATGGTCGTACGTCAAAATGTTCTAAAAACGTTTATGCTAAAAAATGTCAAACTTTCCAATGGAACACTTAGTGTTGCCTAAGCCATAAGTATATATTCAAGTCCCATATAAATTTCAAATGACCAACAAACTAAACGAAACAGACTTCCCGATTCGCTTGGAATTTTGCCAGAAAATGTTTTAAATGGTGCAAGAGGACGGAAACATGTTAAACTCTGTTTTATGTCTGACGAGTCCTATTTCGATTTAAACGGCAACACAAAACAAATGATAGAGTGTATGCGCGGTCATCTAAGGAAGCATCTGAACTGATCCCAAGGGTGGAAAAGGGTCATCGCCCAGCTTCAGTCATGGTTTGGTGGGGTGTCTCTTACGATGGGGTCACTGTCCTGCATTTCTGCGAACAAGAAGTCAAAACATCGGCCAAAGTTTACCAAGAAACCGTTTTGGAAGTTGTTGTGAAGCCTCTTAACAATTCTCTGTTTCAAAACCAGGCATGGACTTTCCAGCAGGATTCTGCGCCGGCCCATAAGGCTAAAACGCGCCAGGCCTGGTTTCGAAACAATTCGCCAGCGTTCATTTTCTCTGAAGAATTGCCCTCAGGCAGTCCAGATTTGAACCCATTGGATTACAAATTGTGGACGGTTTTAGAGGATAAGGTTTGTCACAAAAGATACCCCAACATTGGAACTCTTAAGACTGCTTTGGTTCGAGCTGTGGACAATTTTTCGAGCTATTGACGATTGACCAGTGCGACTTAAGGCGTGTGTAAAGGCAAAAGGCGGACATTTCGAATAAGTAGATTCTTTTTGCATACAATACACATCAATAGATATATTAAAAAAAACATTTGGCCCAAAAACATTCAATACTTTCTATTTTACAGCATAAAACGTGTGTAACAGTATCTATGTCCCTACTAAGTAATGTTGCCATATTTCTCACAATTTTGTTCAATGTTAGCAGACTAACTAGGTAACTGAGCTAGTTACCTCAAAAGAACATAGCTATTGTTTCGTTGGCTGTGTGGCAAGTGCCACCATCCTGTGGGAACTACATATCGCCCAGGTGCATATCCTCAATTTCTGGCCACAAGAAGTACGTTATCATCTCGCGATAGCAAACACTATTCACGAGTCGGAGTTGAAGGCTCTTTTTTCACACTATCGCGAAGAACATCAATGTTTTCCACAAAATGAACTGTTTTTACATTTTGTACAGACCCGGCTTGCTGATTTTGCGTACAATTCTTCCGCTTGTGAACACATTTTGGTCGATTTTGCTGACCAAAATAAAGTTTAGAGGTGCTCGAAAAGTATTTTGAATTTTGCACATTTTCGTAGAAGGCTTCAACAATTTAAACGCTCTACTGAATTGTAGTTGAATTTGTCAAACACTAAAACAGAGAAATGCCAAATTAAGTTGAGCAAAAAACATGACGTTAAGGTGTGACTCACAATTAACATAGTGCATTATGGTTGGACCACCCTTTATAAGTCGGGGAGAGTTGTTTTATTGACAACGAAATTATCACATTTGTGTGTGTTTGAAACCACTGTGCGTTGTTTGGTTGTTGTCACTGTTGCCGTATTCCCAAGTATTTCACCGTAGTACTCGCAAATGAGTATTCTACCGATGTATGGATGGATATACTCGCATGTAGTTCGAGTATCTAACGAATATATTTTAATTGTTGTGCTTTTTTGTTGTTTTTGTAGCGTATTTGACAGACACGATTGTGGGTATGGAAGGGTGTGTGAGTGTTTGTGTGTATGGTCACATAAATTGTACAACAAACACTAAAAGTATTGAGTTATTTCACATTTCTCATGCGGTTCTTGGCCACCTCCACCACCACCACGACCTCCTCCACCCAGCACCACAGACGGCGCTCTTTGGGGTTTTTATTTTCATTTGACGAATGACACACTGACATGTATGTACACACATACATAAGTATGTATGCTGTACATATGTATGCTGTTGCATACGTACTTACTTAGGTGACGTTTAACACACAAAAGGTCTGTTGTTGGCCGGTCCGTATGTTGTTGTTTCTATGGTTCAATACCTTCCCAAAAATGCCGCAAATCTCAAAGTTAGGAATTATGTCAAATTTCTATTAAGACGAAGGAACGAACGTGTTCCTGTCAGAGAACACTCATCTTCAAGTCATACCGTACCGATGGACTACGTTCGTCGTCATAGTTGTGATGATCATTATTTCTGATCATCATCATCATCATAATGGGATTGTCAAATATTATTTGACGTTTTCCTTGCTGTTTTTGCTTTAGCTATGTGTGTTCTATTTAAAAAATAAACTCTTTAGTTATTTTTGTTTTTATTTTAAAAGTATATAGAAATTCCAAAAAACAAAACACCAGCAATTTTAGTACACAAACGTGTGCGGGTTTCGCTAAAAAGGTGCTTTCTTTGGCATGACAAACTATTCACGTGGTACGAGTATTTTTTATTAGTTTTTGAGCACTTTGCTTTGGCATATGTCGGCTGAAGGAGATGTGACTACGAGTATTTCTTTTATTTTACTTTGTTGGCAGCTAAACTTAAAAATATTTCTATATTGATTAATTGTTTTTATTCTGTATGTTATGTTTGTTTAGGGATACTTATTGTCGATCTTTTGCTATTTTAATCCAAGAGTCATTTTCGCCTTTTTTGAGTTAGCAATGTCTTCGCAGAGCTTTCGAACTTCCTTGTCGGAATTTGAAATTTCGTTTGGTTTTTGAAATAGGGTGTTGCTTTTTTGGTGCAAACCCACTTAAATTTAAATCTTTTGTAAACCGTGATCTAAATTAGAGTGTTCAAATCGAAACTCAAAACCGACATCCAAAGCCGACAGTCGGTTTTTCAAAAAAAAAAACGCTTAAACCCGACATGTCGGTTGTTCGGTTGTTGTAAGCAAGCAAAGGCAATGAAAATTCAAAATTTTAAAGTTCGGAGTACGTAACTACCAAAAATATTAAAAAAATATATTTAATCTTTAAGTGTACTGAACGACTCAAAATTACCAGTTGATTCGCTTTAGCAATATCCTTCTGTCCGGTCCTCTGTCTATCTTAAGCTTGAAATTTGGCAGTTTTTTGACGAGGGCTTTTAAAAACTTTCGTTAGAAACTAGATATAGCTCCCTGACATGTGTTCAACCGATTTTATGTCTTAAGCTCTAGAGGCCACATAGTACAGCCAATATTGATGAAATTTGGCACAGTTCATGGCGATCGATCAGTAAGATAACAAGGTGGCTGATTTTTAGTGATGCAAATCTTTATTTGGACCCTTACAATTTATTTTCTGTTTAGGGGAAAAGATGACATCCGTTAAGTGGCTGTCGCCAGTGTTCGTACCCATATTTACTTGTTTTGTCGTATTTTCCATGACTTTTCGCAAGATTTCTGGTAAAAATTGTTCGCATTCCTGTTAAACATAAAGTTTACGATTGTGTCTTGTTGGAAAAATTCCCCAAAGATACAAGTCTGGGATAGTTTTAATCGATGTTGCTGGCCATGCCTAATCGCCAAAAGTAGAGATCACTCGCCTTGTAAATATCTATAGCGGCCCGTTCTTTGTGTACGGTTGTACCATCTTGCTGAAACCACATGGTCACTAAAGCCTGACCAATCAATTTCGGTAGCAACAAAAACTTAAAAAAAAATCCAGACAATCTGTTTTGGCAAAATACTGGTTTGAAAAAAACTCGAAATGCCGGTGTTTTGAAAATCCCGGTTTGTAGGACACTATACTACATATTCAAAGTATTCGATCAAAAATCCAATATGATCTACAAAAAATAAATATGTTGTGCTATTCCGATTAACGTGCAAAACTTTTCTTATCAATTCAAATGATTACATTTTTTCTTCGTTAATTGGATCAATTGGGACTGGAGAACATGTGGTCCCAACAGGACGGTGCAAGGGCACACACTGCTGCAGCCACTACCGGCATTCCAAAGGATGCACATCTCTTAATCTCTAGTTTTTGTGATTTGCACCGGCCGACCTGATTAACCGATTTAACCGTTTTAAGACTTCTTTTTATGAAGTTTTTTTAAGTCGCAGGTTTACGTCAACAAGCTGATTCGAGAACCGCCAGGAATGCGAGAACCTGCCACCAGAAGTTCTGGCAAGAGGAATGGAATAATGGCAAGAGTAATGGCATAAAACAAGCCCGTTTAGTCTTGAACTCTCAACATTATGAAATAAATTATAATGTATTAAACAAACAAATTTCACAAGCAGAACCAAAGTTTTTTGAATTAAAAAAACAAATTACATCAAAAGAACATCGGGTAAATTCTTTTGTCTCATCTTGTAAAAATAAATTTTCTCACCTCCAAGCTAGATAAGCATATGCTTCTCTCGGACGAGCGTGGATTTCTTGGCAATTATCAATAACTGAAGTTAAGAATATTTGACTCAGTGCTAATGGTTGCCAGCGAGAGGTGAAAGGTAACGCTCTCAATCTTAAACAGACTGAAGGTTTTACTAAAAAAAATTCTGAGGCGCATCCTACAAACTATACAAGTAGAAAAAAATTATGGTTGAAATAACTATATTCGAAGAGCATCATACTATTGTTGGGTATATGATTGTGGTACAACAATAGTATGATCCTCACAACAATAGTATGATTCAAATACAACCATACTATGATCCTCACAACCATACTACGATCCTCACAACCATAGTATGATTCACACCTATGCATTCAATGATCCCCACAACCATAGTATGATTCACACTTAACCATACCATGATCCCCACAATCATATTATGATGCTCACAACCATAGTATGATTACATACAACAATAGTATGATCCTCATAACCATAGTACGATTCACACGCAACCATATTATGATTCCCTACAATCATAGTATACCACACAAAATTATACTATGATCCCCAAAATTATTTATAAGAATTGAGTTAAGTTGTCAACAATAGATTTGAATTACGAGATTAATTTAAAATGAATCAAATTTCAAATACGAGTAATAGGAGTGATTTATTTAACAGTAGAAAAATCAGTTTAGGAAAACGTAAGCGTTTTTATTAAAAATATTTTAAATAAAAACAAAGCCAAAGCAGTTTGTTTCAAAAATTTTAATTAACATAAAAAGCTCTCTTTTTGCATAAGATTCGTAACAATAACATTGTTCTAAAACCATATTCATATAGAAAAATTACAAGTATACAGTATGATTGAGGTAATCACATTATTGTTAACATAAAACCCATTAAAACAATACTTTTGTCGCACCGACCATATTTATATTGTTACTACAACCATATTTTCATTTTTTTAATTTGGCAATAATACTATTGTTACATTTCAACAATATTTATATTGCGGCAATCATACTATTGTCAAATAGCAATACTATGGTTGCGACGTACATACTTTTATTGCGAAGAACATATTATTGCCGTGACCATATAGTAACCAAATTTTTTGTCTTCGTGTACGAATTACTCAGAGATGTATGATGGAACCAATTTATAAGTAAAGGGTGTTTTTTATTGGGGTATAGAACTTTAAGTTCGCATCACTTTTTTAACTGGCGGCCATTTTGTCAGCTGTCAAGTGATTAATATTTAGTTTGGTTTGCCATTTCATCATGAACAGGTTGACAAAAGAACAACGCTTGCAAAATGGGCCGAAAATGAGATTCATCTCGATGCTGATTTTCATCACAAAATTTTGTTCAGTGATGAGGCTCATTTTTGGTTGAATGGCTACGTCAACGAGTGAAGAGAATCCACATGAGACCCTTGAGACGCCATTACATCCACAAAAACTGACTGTTTGGTGTGCTCTATGGGCTGGTGGAGTCATTGGGCCATGCTTCTTCCGAAATAATGCTGGAGAGTCAGTTACCGTTAATGAAGACCGGTATAGAGCCATGATAACCGACTATTTTGTTCCCGAATTGGATGGCATGAATGTGGATGAGTTGTGGTTCCAACAAGACGGCGCTACATGCCACACAGCGCACGTCACAATCGAATTATTGAAGGAAACATTCGATGAGCGCATAATTTCGCGGAATGGACCTGTCAATTGGCCACCAAGATCGTGTGATTTGAAACCATTGGATTATTTTCTTTGGGGATATGTGAAGTCGCTCGTCTACGCCAACAAACCAGAAACGTTAGGGGACTTGGAAGCCAACATTCGTGGCGTTATTGCCAACATACGGCCCCATATGCTCGAAAAAGTGGTTGAAAATTGGACCTGTAGAATTGGCTTTATTCGAGCCAGCCGCGGCGGCCACATGCCCGAAATCATATTTAAACATTAATGGCATAAAATTATCCTTCCAATAAAGCCAAATTGATGGACATTAAAACGATTTTCTTGTGTTTTACTTCAATTCGAAGTTCTATACCTCAATAAAAAACACCCTTTATATGTGACAGCGCATAGAAAAATGGACCTAAGGATAAAAAAATCAATTTTAATTTTTTTCTTTTTTTGATGTGGACAACATCTGAGCATCGAATGATGCCGATTCCATGTCCCAAAATTGTTCCCTCCCAGAGATATGCGCGTTTTATGAAAGTGAGGTCGACGATTCTAAGCGCAAATAGAAAGGGACCTAATCTTTAAAATGGCTCTCCTGAACAAAACTTTTCATCAACTTTTCACTTTTTTTATGTGGACTGCATCTGAGCATCGAATGAGACCGATCCCATGCCCCAAAAGTGTTCCCTCCCAGAGATATGCGCGTTTTATGAAAGTGAAGTCTACGATTCTAAGCGCAAATAGAAAGGGTCCTAATCTTTAAAATGGCTCTCCTGAACAAAACTGGTTTTTAGGTCCCTTTCTATTTTGCGCGTCACATGTGGTGATATTGCAATGTAAATGGCGGTAGATCGGTCTCAAAGACAATAGCGACAAGCCAAGAACTGCTACCGGGGTTGCGTCAGAGGAAATAGAGCTGTCAGCGACAGACTTATATGACTACAGATAAAAAGTATAGCGCGCGACAGTACTAGATTCAAAAATTTTTGAAAGGTTTTGTAAGTATGTATTGCATTTTTGAATATGTTAGATATCATTAGAAGCTCCACGTTATATTTTTAATAAAAACGATCACTAAAATAAAAAAAAATGAAGGAGGACTGTATTCCTTTTGCGTTTTATCGCATATGTTAATTAAGAAAGCCTTTAACCGGTATCCAGCATCCGATATCAACAACAATCCTCAAATACAAAGGAATATTTATATTAAAATTTGAACTAATGAGTTTTTTTGTAACTAACAACCTTTGACATCTCTTTCCTGTGATCTCCTAAATTAAATATTTTAACAATTAATTGAATAATGAATAGAAATAATTCAAAAAAAATGGAATGATTGTCAAACTGATTGAGTACACTCAGTGCATATTTAAACTTTTAGTTAATTAATGAACTAAAATATTATATAATTATTTACCCTTCAATGTACAAAACCACACTTCAATTGGCTTAAACACACAAAATGCCAATTTGCCAAAATAAAACTATGAACACGCTTTTCTCTCAGACGACTTAAATAAATATGAAAAATAATAAAATAAACAATATTGAAATTCATGCAGAAAGACATCATGAAGGTTAGACGACGACAGCGGACACGACTCGCTGATAATTATTATTCAATTCAATATGTCAAGCGACCGGGTATACGAGTAGCGGAGCAGAAGAGTAGCGAGCGTCATGGAAATTTGTTTTTTCTGATTTTGGGCCTGCATACTTACACGGGTGCGAGTACTTATTTTCGATGCCAAAGAACAATGTGGCTTCTAATTGAAAAGGCAAACTACCGTTAAAAATAGAAAATGAAAAGCAGAAAAAATATAAAAAAATAAATGTGGTTTGAAGAATTATACAAAGCGAACAAAACAAATGTATGCAGGTACATATTTCGAAAAATATATAAAGAAAAAATACAGAAATAAATTTGTAACAATACATTGAGTGTCACGAGTATGTCAATGCATACCAATGTGTCAAAGGGTTTTGAAATAAGAATGATAGAAGGTTTAAATATATTTGATTACTCTCCTCAACGTGCTGTGACATAATTCGACATAACTCTTATACTAAACGAGCGGTACTTTTTTTTCAAGACGACGAATCGTTTCGTATCTACTAAATCTACTAAACGGACCTCGAAACTGATCGCACCAAATATATTGTACTTAGTAGGGACATAAATACTGTTACAACATTGAACACAGCCATTTCAATATTAGAACTGAACATACCCCGTTAATGTCATATGGGTTTTGAAAGCTAACCTTAATAGCGTTAGTCTGTAACGGGATTTTAAAATTGTTTCAACTTTCATCATGGAGTGGTCAGATAATGAGAACCGTATAGCTTTTTAAGTGTGAAATGAAAAAAAGCGATATTTTCAAAACTCTCCGGCCACTAGGGATTAGCCGCATATTCGTCTACCGATGCATAAAACTGTTTGGGGAGACTGGAGATGTAAAAGACCGCCACCGGTCGGGCCGCCCACGCTCTGTTCGAACACCGCATGTCATCAAAGCTGTTAAATCAAGAATTCACAGAAATCCGCTCCGAAAACAGAAAATCATGGCCCGTGAAATGAATATGAAGCAAAAGTCCATGAGTCGAATCATTAAAAAAGACTTGTGACTTGGGGCTTTCAAACGACGTACCGGACATTCATTGACCGCAGCTTTAAACAAAAATAGGATTGAAAAATGTGAACGTCTTTTGGTGAAGCACGCTGATAAATTGCACAGAAAAATTTTGTTCACCGATGAAAAAAATTTTACCATTCAGGAAAAATGTAACCAGCAAAATGATATAGTGTATGCGCGGTCATCTAAGGAAGCCTCTGAACTGATCCCAAGGGTGGAAAAGGGACATCACCCAGCTTCAGTCATGGTTTGGTGGGGTGTCTCTTACGATGGGGTCACTGAACTGCATTTCTGCGAACAAGGAGTCCAAAAATCGGTCAAAGTTTACCAAGAAACCGTTTTGGAAGCTACTGTGAAGCCTCTTAACAATTCCCTGCCATGGACTTTTCAGCAGGATTCTGCGCCGGCCCATAAGGCTAAAACGTTTCAGGCCTGTCTTCGAAACAATTTGCCAGCGTTCATTTCCTCTGAAGAATGGCCCTCAGGCAGTCCAGATTTGAATCCATTGGATTACAAATTGTGGACGGTTTTAGAGGACAAGGATTGTCACAAAAGATTCCCCAACATTGGATCTCTTAAGACTGCTTTGGTTCGAGCTGTGGCCAATTTTCCAATGGACGAGGTTCGTGCATTGACCAGTGCGACGGACATTTCGAATAAGTAGATTCTTTTTGGATAAGAAGGAATATACATCAATAAATATATTAAAAATGTTTGGTCCAAAAACATTCAGTACCTTTTATTTTATAGCATAAAACGTGTGTAACAGTATTTATGTCCCTACTAAATACAATTAACATCGTGCGCTTTAGTTGGACCACCCGTTATAGTCATGGGAATATATGCAATAGGGTGGAGTGAAATTCAAAAAAAAAAAGTTAACCTCGGAAAGAGATGTAGTCTGGGGTCCTAAAGAGGGGAAAAATAAAGAAAAAAATTTAAAAAAATTTTTAGGGGTCGCGCCACTCCCTCGAAATTTGGTAATTATAGCTATTTTGGCGTTGATTTTAGAAAAATCCTAAAAAGTTTTATGTCAATAAATGTTTGCAATAGCGTAAACAATGAAATAAGGGCATGAAAAAATTTAAAAAAATTTTTCTCATTGTTCAAAAATTTCAAAAAGTAAAATTAGTCAAATCGTCCCTTCTTCAGAAAATTGACTGAACAATGAAATCGCCACCAAAGCTACAAATATTGGTCGATTATCCTCATATTTGCCTCAAATACTTTTGTTTGGGCACTGAACAAGCTCAAACTTTTAAATTTCGAATAAGTTAAGTCGTTAATTTTTAGGATTTTTCTAAAATCAACGCCAAAATAGCGATAATTTCCAAATTTCTAGGGAGAGGCGCGACCCCTAAAAATTTTTTTAAATTTTTTTCTTTATTTTTCCCCTCTTTAGGACCCCAGACTACATCTCTTTCCGGGGTTAACTTTTTCAAATTATAAAAAAAGCATGTTTTCACTCCACCCTAATATGCAATGCTGATATAAACAGGAAAATTTGGGTATATGCATGTATTTTTTAGTATATTCGCAATCAAAACTCAAAGCAGATTTGAGGCACAACCGATACTTATGTAGCATAGGACGAAAGACTCTGATTAAATTCGGCACCTTGATAAAATAGAACTGTTGGATCCACATAAATTCGATACAATTTAAAAAAAAAATAAAAAAAAAACTGCAAACATTTAAAATAAAATGAAAGGTACGTATTAAATATTCTGACCCAGATATCACAATAATATTTGGTACATATGATGTAGGTGTCCATCGAAACACAATGTGTTAAACAAAGTGTTTTTTAAAATCGCACTTAAAGTCAAAGTAATGGACCGATCGTTGGAAAGGGTTAACGGATAAAATCAATACAATGTCTTGCTAAATTTAGACAAAACGGAAGTAACCCCGCCCAAAAAACCCTGAACTTTGAAAGGCACTATTTCGTGAACTAATATGACGATTGTTCTTGATACATATTTTGTATCAAGATACATAGCAATATGGAAAGAAATAGAGAAGATGCCCGTGCCACGCCCCCTTGACAAAATTATTATATTGAACGGTTATCCATGATGAAGCTTCTGGCCGAACTTAATCTTTTCACTTGTTTCTTCTTAAAACAAAAATGACGAAAAGCTTAGCAGCATAAAAACAAACACTTGTCATTTTAGTCGAAGATAGCGAAGCCCATATCATCGTCAGATTCCTCGGGTTCTTCCTCCTTCTTCGTCTCTTCCTTTAGCGACGGGAGCAGCTTCACCACCGGCAGCAGTGCGAAAGAATATCCAAAAGTGCGATTCCTTGTCGGTCTTGAAAATTGGGACGACCCAACGTTTAGAATGCGCTTCGTTATATACACGAGATTGTTTTCAAATATTAAGGCCGTGAATTGGTCTGTCCAAAAATATTTTTTTTAATAAAAATGATATTTTTTGTATTCTTCCTCTAATCTGTCTAACGGGCTCAAAAACCCTCTATATAAGAGTCGGCCAGACCGAATTCAATGATATTTTTTTGTTAAAGCCAATATTTTATTTAAGATAATATCGGCTAGTGCTGGCGGAATGTGTGCTATTTTAGTTCGTCTCAGCTCTGGCAACTAAGCCGCGTTAGTGAAGAATAACCAAGGCAGGAGACACTGATTAGCTGATTTGAAATTTCATTTTAGACAATTAATTGCGCTTGAGGTTCTAATTAAATTTTAATAACGAAATGTGGGAGGACAAGTACATTGCACAAGTGCAGAATATATGTTACAGCTTGGAAGTCTTGAGACCCATCCCATTTTCCCATAAATTCATTATTTCAATGGTTTGATCTTGACACGGCCGCTACTGCAAATTGCAAAAATTACCGAAGAAAACTAAACTAAATATGCAGATTGCCAGCAGCATGATTTGAATAACAAATATTGAAATTAAATTTCTGTTTTTGTAATCTTTATGAATATTCACTTATTTTACAAGGCAATTGAAAAAGTTGCCAGTTTCACTTCTAGGTCGGCATTTGTAGTAAGGCTGCCAGCCGCTTCGAACGAAGCCAGCCCCAGTCAATACAGGCACAAACAAATAAAAACTTTTTTTTCAGTTGTTGTTGTTTTTTGTATAATTAATTCAAACCATATGCCTTCAAATGGAAAACCTAAACCAAAGACAAGCAGAAGTACACCGAACAAAATTAAGATAACGAAATCAATAATAAAAAAAAAGAAAAAATCGGAAAAGAAATTAAAAAATTTCAATTTTAAAAACCAAAAAATAAAAAGGCACAGGAAGAACGCCCCTTATTAAGAGAGTCCGACTGACAACGGCGTGAGTCAGTGGCAAGTGTGGAAGCGGAAGAAGTCAACAAATTGCCAGCAAACAAAACAACAGTAAAAGAACAACAACGATACTTGGTTCCGCTGGTGGCGGGATTGCTGTTCTTGTGTCTTTAAACAATTTCATTATCCATCTATAAGTGAGACCAGGGAAGCGCCACTGACGCCTCATGTACTCACTCGAAATGATAGGACAGCAGCACGTGGAGAAGACAGGGAAGGCGGCGGAGGAAAATGCCTCCAATTGAAGAAGATTTCGGTGTGGAACAAGCTGGTGTACGAGTACTTTTGGTTTCGACAAAAGCAAAAATTGAATTTTTGTTGTATATTGCGTTAATTGAAAATAATAATTAAAATTCTGATTGAGCAGCAGTCGCTTGTAATTGTGTATGTGTGTGTGTATCTGTGTGCACACTCACACACCCTCTTGCCCACAGAGCACATACGTATAGGCCAACGTTCGTCTGCCAGTCGGTATCTACTAGCTATTTGTATCTGTTCGATGACTGACTGTCATTCTCTTAGCGTTCTTTTTTGTTGCTGTTGTTGTTGTTGCCCCGCTCGTTCTAGTACATTTCAGCTGGCATTTAATCAGCAGAATAAGTAAGTATTCCCTATACAATTTGAATACCCAAGTCTCACTTACACACCCGCATAGGCGGCGGCTCGGCAGTGCTTCAGCGGTTGTCGTCCGCAGCACTCGCTCTTTATTTCATTTTGTTCTGGCTTGAATTTTTTTTTCTTTCGACCGAGTATCTTTGGGATATGACGATGGCTTGTGTTGTTGTTGTGTCTGTCTGTATTTATTTGTCATTAATATGCGTGTCACATTTTTTTCGTCTTTCAACGGAATAATTTGTTTGCAGCTATCAAATAATACGTCAAGTTGTATCGGTTCGAGCGTTTTGTTTATCTTTCGACTGATGGTCATAATGAAGATAATGATTATGATCATCATCTACTTCATCGTCATTATCGTCTTACTTGCATTCTTCATTTACGTTGTTGTTTTGTATTTTGGCTGTTTACGTACGCATTAACACGCCTATTGTCACACCCAGTATTTGCATTTTGGTGTTTTTTTTTTTTTTTTTTTTTTTGGGAAAGGAAACAAAAGACAGGAAAACGGCTAAGAGTACAACAACTCGAACTTATTAACTTCAATTGGGGTTTTTAGAGACATTTTTGGGCTAAGGCACAGTGGGTTAGTAGGAGGAACTCTTTACCTCTTGCAAAGTCCAATATATGGGAAGTGGCAGGAAATCGAAATTTTTTTTAAAAACAATCTTGCTTTTCTTGTTGCTTCGTCGGCTAAGTGTGAAATTAACCACAGACTTGGCTGAAGTTTTCCTAATTTATTGAAAAATATAGCACACAGCCTGTAAATAAAAAGTTTGTAAAATTAAACAAGTAAAAACGTTGTTATGTTCAGCCAGGTCGAACCTTTTATACCCTCCACCGTATCTACGACACTAAAGTGCTAAAAATAACCCGGTTTTTGAGCCCTTTTGGACCATGAGTTAGGGACGGCCCTTACCCCAGCCAATAGTTAGTGTATATTTGGATTGGTAGCAAAATTTGTTTTAGTTTAGGAACCCATACGTCCACATTAATGTTTTTGGGGCCACATAAGCCAAAAAGTCCAGCAACATTGCCCTTTTTGGGTATTTAGTGCGTCCCAACTAACCGTATCCATATATCCATTCTCCGTCCACAAAAAGTTGATTTGTTAAGCAAACACACAAAAAAATTTACTTTTTACCGAGCTACCTTTAGTCCATTAAAGGGAAACATCTTTCACTCTAGGCCGATTTCGGTCTTTATGACCATAAGCCAACATCAGGCGAAATTTCAGTATCCTAGATTGGTTGCATTGACCGATATCGTTTTTCAACAGACACACAGACGAACCTGGCTAGGTCGTCTTTGAATTTTACAACGACCAATAATAAAGGGTGGTCCAATTGTGAGTCACAGCATTATGTCAAATTTTTTGCCTAACTTAATTTGACATTTTTTGTTTTCGTGTTTGATAAATTTACCATGAAGAGGTTGAACTAAGCAGCGCGTTAAGTTTGTTGAAGCCTTTTACGAAAATTGGCGTTCCAATCAAAATGCATTTCGTCCACTTTGTCATTTTTTCGGTCAGCGTACTCCACCCAATCTAGCCACAATCGGAAGAACTGTGTTCGAATTTCTGAAAATCGGGTCTGTAGAAAATGTGTAAACACCTGAGGAGCATGCTCGGCCAGTTCGTTCTGTCATTGGGCCGTACTTCTTTGAAAATGAGGTCGGCAGTTACCGTGAATGGTGTTCGCTATCCTTAACGGACTTCTTGTGGCCAGAAGTTAAGGATAAGGACCAGGACGATATATGTTTCCAACTGGATAATGCCACCTGCCACAGCCAACGAAACAATGGGTCATTGGAGCGAGAAATTCAGTGACCCTGTGATCTCACGTCGTGGCGATGTTAATTGACCGCCACAATTATGTGATGTGACACTGTTGTTCTTGTTTTTCTAGGGATCTCTTAAAGGAAGAGTGTTTGTCAATAAGCCAAGAACAATTCAGGAGCTAAAGTATGAGATAATACGACACATTAACGAAATCGGCCCTCCATTATGTCTCAGAGTCATTGCAAATATGGACTATCGGATAGAGGCATGCCACCGAAGCCGCGGCGAGTATTTTCGCTGATATTTTGTCTTAGAAATAATTGTCATAGATTCTTCTATCTTAATAAATAATATTATTATAATAGTTTTCTTAAAACTTTTTGTTTTATTTACAATTAACATGGTGCGTTTTAGTTGGACCCCCCTTTATTTACATCAAAGTATTTCAGTCGTTAAAAACTGGTGTCGGCTATGCTTACCAACTAACCGATCAAGGCTCCATTTTGCCAGTTAGAGCCGGTTCGAGTTCAAACTGATTTAAAACTCCACTAGAGAGCGATCGACTTTTATAAGACTTTTAGCTAGAGCCGGCATTGACGATGCAGATTTTCTTTCGGCATTGGACGACTTTTAGCCGCCGCCGACTATTTCTTTGCTAAGCCGCTCACCGACTACAATCTACTTGTAGTTCTACTTTCCGCTGACATTAATTTCAGAGTAGATCCCGGTCAGTGAGCATACAAAGTTTTATAGGGTGTGCACATCTCGCTTACGAGTAAGAAGTTTCCAGTTTGTTCGTTAATACGATTTTGAGGGAATTAAGTAAGTGATGTGAATCATAGGAAGCAACTACGAGGGCTGCCATATATATTTTGTGGCCTTATAATTAAAATGCGTATATATTTCTCATCAAAAATGGTTTTATTGTTTTTCAAAGTATTCTCCAACACTTTTAAATGCGCTCAAACCAATTGTCGAAGTACTTTTTCCACTCCGATTGAGACACCTCCAAAACATGGTTTTTGAATGCTTTAACAGCATCTTCTGGCGACGAAAATCGTTGACCATTCATTATTTTCTTGATGTGCGGAAATAAAAAGAAGAAGCAAAGAAGAAGATTCGACGTTTTGGCCGGTCAAAAAGGCTCTGGTTTGAGCCGATGTGTGAGAGCTCGCATTGTGCACGTCTTCTCTTATTCGTTTTTCGAATTTCTCCGAAGGCTTTAGGCAAACAAATTGTGCTGTACCACTCAGAATGGAGCGTCCTACGTTGCTCAAGCGGAACAGTCGGTTCATGACCAGTTTTGCCGACGAAACAGGCGACCAATTGCTACGAAGTGATTCTTCCACGAACAACTTTCGTTGGATTTGGCTCGTTTCGAAGACCCACACGTTCGATTGCTGTTTTGCTTAGGGCTCATACGCATAGATCCATGATTCGTCACCTGTGACAATTTTAAAAACGTCTTTTGAAGCATCGCGATTGTATTTTTTCAAAATTTTATTGCACCAATCGACATGAGCCTTTTTTTTGAGCGATTGTCAAATTGTACGGGATCCAACAAGAACAAACCTTTTTTACGGCCAGGTGTTCATGCAATATCGAATGTATGCTGGTGGAAGAAATGCCCAAGGATGCCTCTATCTCACCTTATGTCACATGACAATCTTGCAATATCAGTTCACGCACGGCATCAATGTTCTCAGACACAACGGCCGTTTTTGGACGACCTTCGTCTTTGAGCGAGCGTCGGCCACGATGGAATTCATTAAACCAGTTTATCACAGTTCTATAGGATGGTGCTTCATCGCCATACAAAGATTTAAGTTCATCGATGCATTCTTGTCGTGATAATCCACGTCGAAAGTTGTGAAAAATGATCGCACGAAAATGTTCACGAGTTAATTCCATTTTTTGCCAAATTGATTTTTTCAAGTCACTGTAAACAACACAAATGCTGGTCGTACGTCAAAACGTTCTGAGTACGTTTATGATAAAAAATGTCAAACTTTCCAATGGAAATGTCAGATGGCGCCAGGCAACACTAAGTGTTAGAAATAATAGCAACCGACGTAATGATGTGATTGAACCGAATATCTATCGGTTTTACGATCAGTTATAGATTTAGGCAACGGAAAATTAATTTGTCCAACAAATTTTCTAATGATTGATCCAAGTAGAGATACTTTTTTCAATAGCCTTTTTTGACAGATCACGTGTGAGTCGTGTCATGCTGTCATGTTATTTATGTCTTGTATTGTTTGGCATTTCATCATGGAAAGACTTACGGCTGAACAACGTTTACAAATAGTTCAACTTTATTACGAAAATTCACGTTCTGTGGGGAATGCGTTTCGTGCACTTCGTTAAACTTATGGTCAACAAAATCGGCGTACTGAGCGTATTATTCGCAACACCATCACCCATCTTGAGACCCAGCATTCATTATTGGATAATATTTGACCGAATAGACCAAGTCCAGCACGCAGTGAAGAAAATGTAGCGGCCGTAGCTGAGAGCGTACACAAAGACCGTGGAGATTCGATTCGGCGCCGTTCGCATCAACTCGAACTCAACGGATGGACCATCTGAGACGTAGCCGCGGCCAACATTTGATAGACATAATCATCAAAAATAAATGCCAAAGAATGTTCTTTCAAATAATAATAAACATTCCCCATTCATTTTGAATTTCATGTGTTTTTTTCATTAACAAATTAGGGAACCTCTAAATGGATCACGCGTTACAT
This sequence comes from Hydrotaea diabolus, assembly GCA_963513945.1. Classification (NCBI taxonomy): domain Eukaryota; kingdom Metazoa; phylum Arthropoda; class Insecta; order Diptera; family Muscidae; genus Hydrotaea; species Hydrotaea diabolus. Next base: position 164,126,007 of record OY740717.1, read on the forward strand.
AGGCGATGAAATTCCTATATTTGCCCCACTTACTGTCCAAACTCTAGTGCATGACATACTCAACTTCTAAACTGAAGGTCCGTACTTGTTCGTAATTTTCAAATGCTTTAAGTAACAATTTGTTTCTATTTTAAATGTCCCTTCCCCCTTGTGCTCGTCCATTGAAAGACCCACATTTAATTAACTGCAAAAAAGGGTCACTTGTAACGAACGAACATTTCGAAAAGGCCAACACAAGAAAAGATTCGTCTGAATTATTTACATTTTTAACAAATAAGCAACAAAACCACTTAACAATAATAACTCATTAAATTAACAAACAACGGCAAACTTTAATCCGAACAGCCAACAACAATGAGTGGATACAACAGAATTACTATGTGAAAGAAGCCGGCCAGCCAAACAGACGAAGTCGAAGCCAAACAGGGGTCGAAACGTCAACGACAGTAGAATATTAAGATGTCAGAATGGGAGGGAAGAAAAAGACAATGAACAAAATAAGGGAAATTACAAATGAAAATGTTAATAATTGTATGCACAATAAAAAAAATCCCAGACTTGAAGAAAATCTAAGAAAACGAGAATGTACTCGTACTTAACAATGACGGACGTAGCAATAACAACAACAGAACAATGCGAAGGATGGGGTAGAAAAAAGTCACAAGACCTTAAACTCTTGAGGAAAAACACACTCTAGCCACACTTAAAAATAAAACAAAAATTATTATAATACGAGTAAAATACAGAAAAGGCAAATAAAAACAACAAATGCAAATCCATAAAAGCAGCGACAGACGAAGAATAAAATAATCGGAAAAATGTGAGTAATGGCAGTATTGAAAAGAACGACAAAAACTTCATTGTGTTCACCGCAAAAAGCAGCGCATTCGACGTTCGTTGGTTTTTTTTTATTGATTTTTTTTGAAAATAAATTTTAAAATACACTGTAGTATTGAGTTTGGTTGCTTTGGAGTATTGAGTTTGGTTTTGAATTTCACTGTATGTGTGCGTCACTTGGGTTTATTTTTATATTCTCCACCATAGGATGGTGCGTATATCAATTTTTTTACAACGTTTCTACGGGTTGCTATATATATTTGCGGCCTAGGCAACACTAAGTGTTGCCTGGCGCCGTCTGACATTTCCATTGGAAAGTTTGACATTTTTTAACATAAACGTACTCAGAACGTTTTGACGTACGACCACCAGTTGTGTTGTTTATAGTGACTTGAAAAAATCAATTTGGCGAAAAAATGGAATTAGCTTCTGAACATTTTCATGTGAAATTTGTTCACAACTTTCGACGTGGATTATCACGACAAGAGTGCATCGATGAACTTAAAGCTTTGTATGGCGATAAAGCACCATCGAAAGCACTGTGAAAAACAGATTTAATGAATTCAATCGTGGCCGACGCTCGCTCAAAGACGAAGGTCGTTCAAAAACGGCGTTGTGCCAGAGAACATTGATGCCGTGCGTGAGCTAATAATGCAAGATCGTCATGTGACAATAGCTCAAAAAAGCCTCGTGCCGATTAGTGCAAAGAAATGTTAAGAAATACGATTGCGGTGCTTCAAAAGACGTTTTTAAGATCGTCAAAAGTGACGAATCATGGATCTATGCTTATGAGCACGAAACAAAACAGCAATCGACCGTGTGGGTCTTCGAAGACGAGCCAAATACAACGAAAGTTGTTCGTGGAAGAAGCAATTCGAAGCAAATGCTCGCCTGTTTCTTTGGCAAAACTGGTCATGAGGCGACTGTTCCGCTTGGGCAACGTAGGACGGTCAAATCTGAGTGGTACACCACAATTTGTTTGCCTGAAGTCTTCGGAGAAATTCGAAAAACGAACAAGAGAGGACGAATCATTGTGCACCATGACAGTGCGAGCTCTCACACATCGGTTCAAACCAGCTCCATTTTGACCGCCCGAAACGTCAAATTGATGGGTCATCCGCCGTACAGCCCTGACTTGGCACCCAATGACTTCTTTTTGTTCCCGCACATCAAGAAAAAACGCGTGGTCAACGATTTTCGTAGCCAGAGATGCTGTTGAAGCGTTCAAAAACCATGTTTTGGAGGTATCTCAATCGGAGTGGAAAAGGTGCTTTGACAATTGGTTTGAGCGCATGCAAAAGTGCTGGAGAATACTTTGCTGGAGAATACTTTGAAAAACAATAAATCCATTTTTGATGATAAATATTTGCATTTTCATTATTAGGCCAGAAATATTTATGGCAGACCTTGTATGTTACTTTTAGAAATTTAAGGACATATTTGGTGGTACTAATTTAACACAGTCTGGTCTAATTTTACCAGCGATAATTATAAAACGCACATAATGCACTATTGTCCATTTCAGCTAGACTGCATTTTCAATATGGCCTTTAGAGTGGCTATCAAAAACGACCGACATAAGTCCAATGTCACCTGAGCAAGAGATTTTGTTCCGAGTCGGATGTCATATATGGCTTCTAAAACTGCAGGTTCTGCAATGGAAAGGCACCTTGTATGGGGGCTATACGCAAATATTGACCTATATGATCTAGTTGCATCAGATTTAGTAACTGGTCGATCATAACGTACGAAGCATATTTTGAGCGTCATCGGCATTAATTTGTGGCTTCTAGGGCTTTGGGTTCTCAAACAGAGAATTAACTTGGTATAGGTGCTTTTGTAAACATGGAGCTTTTAAAGCTGTGCTATGAAATCGGGAAAGAACCCCATGTAGGATATTAGAACATGGACCAATGTGGCCCAACTTCAATAGTATTCGTCGTTGGCACAAGGTTGAAGAATGTATATCGAAATGGAGTTTCATCGAAATGGAGTAATAATTGCGACCTGTAGTTTGATTTTAACGAATGATGGACAGTCTGACGGAATGGAATCAGATACAGATTCTGAATTCAGCGGTATACTTCTCAGGGGATATACTGTATTTCTTCAAGTTGTTACTAGCATCAGCACTAAGTCGTAATAATTATTGTTAACCCGTTACTGCCTGCCCATAGATCTTGTACGATTTTTATGAAATTTATGTCCAAAAGATCATAGAAATCTTTTCTATAACAAAAAAATTAACGCGATATCGCTCACCTGGCCCACGCTAAAATTATTTATGTATCAACACCTTCTTGGGTATTTAAATACCCATTAGCCAGGAATGGGTTAAACATAGATCGCTTCAATTTTAAAATGGGTCAAAATCAGCCCAATGTGTTGCCATTAAAATGCAAAACACCAATTCACGGAGTCCAACATGCATTGGGCAATTACATTTTAAAATTCGTTAGTGGCCCATCTGTAGACCATTAGTATATCGGTTGTAGGCTTAATAAAGAATCTATAACGATAACCCAAAGAAAAGTACTTCAAGCGGACCTGCTTCTATATTAGCTGATGAAGCTTTAACTAATATGCACAAGTTTTATTTTGTAAAAAATTGGCTTCAGTGTATGCAGAAACCGCAAGTGGACCCGAAATAGAAAAACATATCGCGCAATAAAACCAGAAGAACACAGAACAACAATTTCTGCGGTTTACATTCCATATTTTAAAATGCAACTTCTATAATTAAAAGTCTCACACAGTTTACACCAAGATCTGGGGACAAAAACTTCGAGCATTTACAATTGTTCTTAAAGATGAAAATGTAACCGAGAAGGCTCTGTTCTAGAAAACAGATAAGATGCTAACAAAAATTATATTTAGCCACTCGAAAATTTATCAGCTTGAACGTGGTTGACAAATTTTTAATCATCTAACACAAGGGTTTTTAAAATTTGGAGTTTAGGCATCACGCACGTGACATAAAAGCGCATATTAAATAGGAATTCACCTATTTAACACTTTAATAGGTACTTTTATAGATGCACAGCTATCTTCTCTCTGCAGCCAACAAAAATAAGGAGAAAATCCTCCATTCTACCTAAATATAATAATGGAGAAAATCAGATGGTACGCTATTATTTACAGGGACTTTATGGAAACTGCCGAAGACAAAACTAACGCTTTTCATTGCACCACTAATAAGTACAATTGACCCGCTACTAATAACCACTTACTTCAATTATATTTATGGCACGGAACCCACATACCCATATACTTACTAACATGTAGATCTAGTGTCTGTATGTCAACTACAACTAATATCAGAGTTTATCACAAGTCTAAATTATAGGCCACTATGACAAATAGAAGTACGTACTTGCATACATTTTAAAGACATTTTTCTGCTACTTTCAATTTTGCATTCACTTGGGACAATTTCTTTTAAATTGATTTTGAACATTTTTCCTCATTTCGAACTTGTAGTGCTGAACTGTAGTGTGTAACGGTTGGACAGAGTCAAACCAGCGGTAGACGGAAGGCCTTGTAGAAAGACGTCTTGAAAAGCTCGCATATTCTAATAAATTGAGGGTTGCATTACAGAACAATGCCTTCCCTGCAGCCTTGTTTTGGAAGGCCTTCTAGAAGGGCAGAAAACAAATGGTCTACTTAAAGCTCTCCATAAGCGTTAATAAATGGGCGTTACTAAAGAGGTTTTTATTCCCTCCATCGGAGAGTAGAGGACCTACTCAACTTGGTATTATCTTTGAAATACCGAGAAAAATTGATCGGATACCCTTTAAAGAATATATGTGACGCGCAAAATAGAAAGGGGCCTAAGGGTAAAAACCAGTTTTGTTCAGGAGAGCCATTTTAAAGATTTAAATACGTGTATCTTTGGTGTACCATCACTTTCATAAAACGCGCATATCTCTGGGAGGGAACACTTTTGGGGCATGAAATCGGTCTCATTCGATGCTCAGATGTTGTCCACATCAAAAAAAAAGTGAAAATTGATTTTTTTTACCCTTAGGTCCCTTTCTCAGTGCGCTGTCACATACACTATTGATCGCCATTACATTTTTAGAGGACCTAGCCATGTCTCTCCTTCCGTCTGTAAAAAGCACTATAGCGATCAAACGTAATAAGCCCTGAAATTTTGCTTAGGTCCATTAGCCCTTCAAGATTGTAAACGGGCGAAATAGGCTTAGGCCGAAATAAGTTAATTTTTAAGAAACTTAAGGTACCCCAGAAATGTACACCATTTACTTAACTTTACTATTTACTAAAATTTACTTAACTGACTTAAGAAATCATAATTTTTTTGTGTACAAACAAACAAGGGTTAAAATGGAACGCAAGTGCTAATTGAAACGCTCCTTAAAAAGGGCATAGTTGTGGGACATTTCGGCTCATCTGGCCTCAAAATAAAAGCCCATGTGGTCAAAACGCACGACTAATTGTAATTATTGACATATGGATTTTTAAGTTAAAGCAAATTTTGCTACGAATCCAAATAAGGATTTATTTTAAAGTTTTGGTCAACAATTAGGGTCGGACACATGGCCTGAAGCGACCCAAAAACGGCCCTTATGTTAAAAAAGACAACTGGTTTATACCAGTACTCAAATTAAAGTTGGTTAAACAAATCCGAATATACATTTATTTTGAAAAGTTGCCCAAGATAGGGGTTGGACTAATGGACACAATGGGCTTAAAAAACGGTCCACTTTAATTCAAAAGGCACGGTTCATAGTCCAAATAGACATACGTATACTTAAATTAAAGTAAACTTTACATCGAATCTAAATATGGATTTATTTTAAAGTTTTGGTCAACGATTACGGTCGGGCTGAATGAAGTGACCCAAAAAAAGTCCCTTTTGTTCAAAAAATAGCCACTTTTATATATGGGTACTCATATTAAAGCCGTTAATACACATCTGACTATACATTTATTAAGGCGTTTGTATGAGATCTGAAAAGAAGGCCTCCTAGGCATTTTTTTGATGCGAAGGCCTAGCTTATTTTCCCGCTGGCAGCGATGAAAAACTTAAGAGTGTTGGAACTCACACACCACAACTTCGCTGTTGCTGGCGATGTTGTTGAGATTTGTGTAGTTTTTATTTTTATTAAAACCACTTAAACATAACCACGACATTATGCCGCATAATAGTTTTTTAATAGGAAAAAACGTAAAAATCAAAATTACAGAAATAAACGAAACGTAAGCGTAAGGCGGAAGAAGAGTGGGGTGACGAACGAGAAGGCAGGGAAATAAAATGCAAAAGTACACGCCGAAATGAAAATAAAAGATCGTCCGACCACAATTACTTTTTAAAAATATATTTTCGTACAAGGCAGAGAGTGGGGGAGGTCGGCAAGCAGCAGTCAGTCACTCGGCTAGGGAGTGAAATAAAAAGCGCGACGAATTTAGTTGGTCGCACTGGCTAAATTATGATTTCAAGTAAAACGATGTTTTGTTTTGATTGTTGCAGCATAAACTGAACATCGAAAAAGCAACAACGAAACCATCACCACCACCACCAATACGAGTATCAGCAACAATCAGAGAATTTTTATGAATTCAAGTGTGGCACACAGCACGAGCATCGACGACAACAAATGCCAAATACATGCCACGTACCAAGCGTCCAACGACACCACCAGCACTTGAGCTGGCACTAGCACCACCATCACCATTCACTTACCGAGCGGCGACAGAGGCCGCCTCAGTTGTCGCAGCACACGACTCTAACAAAGTGTTACCGCATTCAAGATTAAATGATACAACCAAAAACAACAACAACAGCAGCAGTACCAACTGCAACAACAACATCGACATCATAATCTGACACACATAAATTATAAACAATGTTACGCATAAGTTGAAATCATTTAAACTAAACGCACTCACACCCATGCATGCACTCATGCAAATTAATTTATCCGTTGACAGATTTGTTGTTGTCGCGGGTGGTGTAGCTGATGCTGCTGTTGTTGTTCTTGGTGTCGAAATTATTGAGAGACACCAATTTGTCTGTGGCGCTTGTAATTTACGCCAATACACTCAGAGAGTACAGTGTCAAATCTCATCATACCCACGGAGAAGTGTATATAGTCTGTACTTATAAAAGGTCAATTAGTACCAGCGTTGCCGTTTTGGGCATTTCTTTCCTACCAATTGCGGTCGGATGAATTTAAAATTGGAAGATTTGGTCAGTCCAATTCGATTTTGGTAGGGTTTGGGCGAAAACGTCAATTTGTTATTTGTATTAATTGCCTAAATTCTAATTGTAAAGGTGGTCCAACCATAATGCACAATGTTAATTGTGAGTCACATATTTACGTCAAGTTATTTGGCCAACTGAATTTGACATTTCGTAATTACAGTGTTTGACAAATTCGACCATGGAGAAGTACACAATTATGCAGCGCGTTAAGATTGTTGAAGCCGTTAAAGAAAATTGACGTTCAAGTCAAAATGCGTTTCGTGATTTTTTTGTTCAGAATATTCGACCAAATGTGTACACAATGGATTTCTTAACAAAAAGAATTGGCTGATTTGGGCAAATGAGAATCCACGTGTGATTGTTGAAAAGCCTATGCATCCACAAAGAGTGGCTGTTTGGTGCGGTTTATGGGCCGCACTTCTTCGAAAATGAGGTCGGTCAAGCAGTTACCGTGAATGGTGTTCGCTATCGCAAGATGATAACGGACTTTTTGTGGCCAGAAATTGAGAATATGGATCTGGACGATATATAGTTCCAACAAGATGGTGCCACTTGCTGCACAGCCAATGAAACAATGGCTCTTTTGCTTGAGAAATTCAATAGCCGTGTTATCAAACGTCGTGGCGATGTCAATTGGCCGATCTTGTTATTTGACACCGTTGGACTTCTTTCTTTAGGAAAAGTGCACGTCAATAATGCAATAACAATTCAAGAGTTAAAGGATGAGATAATTCGGCACATTGACGACATTGAACCTCCATTTTATCTCAGAAACATTGAACATATGTACCATCTATGCCAGCAGAGCATTTGGTCGATATTTTGTATAACACATAATTGTCATATATCCTTGTAAAATATTAAGATAAGTAAAAAATATTAAGATAAGTCTCTGAAAACTTTTTATTTTACTTATATTTACAATGAACATCATGCGTTTCAGTTAGACCACCCTTTACAAAGATGTCTAGTAAAAAGTGCATTCTGTATTAAAGGAAATGTCTGTGTTATCCTGTAAGAAAAGTTAGTAAACAAAAAATAATGTGTATTAGAAAATTGAAGTGCGTTCAGATTTACCAAAAAAATGTAGGTCGGCTAAGACTAATATGTAAAAAAGTTCGTTTGACTCGCCTGATCAGCTCTTTGGCACAGGTTTAATAACAACGGTCGAAAACAACGACTGATTTTTAACTTTAATGTAGCATGCAAAATTTTAGCACGATCGGAGTCAATCTACTTAGTAGGGACATAAATACTGTTACAACATTGAACACACCCATTTCAATAGTAGAACTGAATATACCCCGTTACTGTCATATGGGTTTTGAAAGCTAACCTCAATATCGTTAGTCTGTAACAAGATTTTAAAACTGTTTCAACTTTCATCATGGAGTAGTCAGATAATGAGAACCGTATCGCTGTAATAGCGCTTTTCTAGTGTGAAATGAAAAAAAGCGATATTTTCAAAACGCTCCGGCCACAAGGGATTAGTAGCCGCATGTTCGTCTACTGATGCTTAAAACTGTTTGAGGAGACTGGAGATGTAAAAGACCGCCACCGGTCTGGCCGCCCACGCTCTGTTCGAACACCGCATGTCATCAAAGCTGTTAAATCAAGAATTCACAGAAATTCGCTCCGAAAATCATGGCCCGTGAGATGAACATCACGCAAAAGTCCACGAGTCGAATCATTAAAAAAAAGACTTGGAACTTGGGGCTTTCAAACTACGTACCGAACATTTATTGATTGCAGCTTAAAAACAATAGGAATGAAAAATGCAAACATCTTTTGGTTAAACACGCTAATAACTTGCACAGATAACTTGTTCACCGATAAAAACAGTTTTACCGTTCAGGAAAAATTTAAGAAGCAAAATGATAGAGTGTATGCGCGGTCATCTAAGGAAGGATCTGAACTAATCACAAGGGTGGAAAACGGTCATTACCCAGCTTCAGTCATGGTTTGGTGGGTTGTCTCTTACGATGGGGTCACTGACCTGTATTTCTCAAAACATCGTTGAACAACAGTTGAAGCTGTTGTGAAGCCTCTTAACAATTCCCTGTTCCAAATCCAGCCATGGACTTTCCAGCAGGATTCTGCGCCGGCCAACAAGGCGTTCATTTCCTCTGAAGAATGGCCCTCAGGCTGTCCAGATTTGAACCTATTGGATTAAAAATTGTGAACGGTTTTAGAGGACCAATTTTGTCACAAAAGATACCCCAAGATTGGATCTCTAAGACTGCTTTGGTTCGAGCTGTGGCCATTTTTCCAATGGACGAGGTTCGTGCAGCTATTGACGAATGGCAAAAGGCGGACATTTCGAATAAGTAGATTCTTTTGGATACAATAAACATCAGTTAATATATTTTAAAATATTTGGTCCAAAGACATTCAGTACTTTGTATTTTACAGCATAAAACGTGTGTAACAGTATTTATGTCCCTACTAAGTACTTTGACAAATGGCCATCGCTCTATGACTGCAGACAGTGAATCTAAATAGTTTAAAGTTCAATTTTATTTACAAAAAATTTCTTTATACTTAGTGCAAGTTTTATATATGCATATTGAATTCAATATTCGAATTACTAGCGACATATAAAGTACTTTAACGAACGGACATCGCTCTTTAAACTAAGTTATTTAGTCGTATTCGTTTTAAATTTAATTTTTCTGCATAAAAAAAATTTTCTTAAACCTATTGTAAGTTTTTATATATATTAGATTCTGTATTCAAACCACTAGTAGTTTATCAAAAACATTTATTGTTTCTAAGATGCCACACATTCCGATAAATTCAGAAAGCGCTTTAGTCACGCCTCTATATTTTGCTGCTGCGCCACATTTATCATAAATGCATTTAATTGTAAAACCGGCGAATTTTCGCATTCATCGGCAGACAGACAGACATTCAGATGGATGGATATGGGTCATTATTAGCTTTTATGCACTGGCAATTATACGCCAGAAATGATATCACCACACCTTAAGTTTATGTCGCATAAAATGAGCAAAAACCCACCGCACGGCAGACGACCGGCGAAGGTGGAGCGGACAGACGGGAGTCGTACAAAACCAAAAACAGCACAAAGATTGATTCATAACACAAAAGATGAATTCATAATCACATCCAACCAAATACATCCAAGACAGAGTAGGTCTCTGAACGTGTTGCCTTCCATATACGAAGAATTCATGAACACACTTCCATCCATTTATAAACCGCCCGCCGCCACAAAAGGCTCAATGTGTGCTATTGACTTTAGCTCTGAGGTTTCCATTGGGTTGATGGGGGTTTTGCAATGCTGTTACTGTAGCGGTTGAAAGTATTTTAAGAATTTCTATAATAAAAAAATATAAGTACTCGTACCATGAACAATTTTGCAGTAAAAATGTTTTGACATTTCATAAAAAAATAACAATGGAATTTTTGTGGTAACAGCGGTGATCGCCAGATTTAGATCTACTCGTATACATACGAGCAAATCTTATGGAGAAGTACTCAGTCACGTTGTAGAATTGATATTGAGCTACAAGCTAAGTAGTCGTAGGTCGTAGGTATAGGAGCTTTAATAGAACAAGTAACAGAGTTTCAGTTGGTTAAACCGACTTACATATACCCTTACCCACATAAAGTTTTAATTTTCCTTCTTTGCTTCCGTCCACCATCGCCTAAGGAGTACCGTTTTATCGAAATGGGGCGTGGCATTTGCGTAATACTTATGCGCCTACAAATATTAAAAATATCTATTGCAGGAAACATAGATCAAGAGAAATTCATGCATTAGGAAAACAGTTGTGTGTATAGTGTAGTATAGTGAGTGTGGAAGGGAATTAGGGGCGTGGCTAAGACTCCAAATTTTCGTCAGCTAGCCTTATTTGTATTCTATTTTCTAATTACTAATATTTCGTATATATATTTCGTATGAATCGTGTGAATATTATTAAAATTACTAAGATAATACCAGAAGTGGGCGGTATGGTCAATTTGCACTAAAGGTACCAGCAAGGGGCATGCCATACACGCTTTTTGTACACGTGTACAAATCCATTATTAAAATATAATGGAGTTCACAATTTATGCGATTGTAACGCACTAGGTTAAAAGTTATGTGGGTTCTAAATTGCTCACATTTGTGTGGGAGGTACCCGAAGGGGCGTGGCTAGAAGTATTATTTGTCGCCAATTTAACCTTATCACTGTGGCCTTAAGTATTGATTCGGTAGTATTGATTTGGCCTTAAGTATTGATTTGGATCGTACGAGTAACATTAAAGATATAATAAGAATAAAAAGTGGGCGGACTGGTACATTTGTATGGGAGGTACTAGAACGGGGCGTGTCAACCTCCTTTCTGTAGGTACAAATCAGTTATAAATGAAATATCCTTGTCCGTCTTTTTGTGTGCCTGTTTAAAATCATGATAGCATTTGGCACAATGTTGGCTTAAAGTCATAAGCTATTTTGGATCGTATTTGGGCGAACTAGGGCCAGGGGAAAACCAATTTCCCTTTAAGGAAATAAAGGAACCTAAGATAAAGTTATACTGTTTTGATTAGTTGAAAGTATATAAAATCGGAATGGCTGTTCACAATAATCTAGTTTGGAGAATATGTATAAGTTGTAAAGAATTTATATACGAGTATATATGTATGAACCGTCCCAATGAAGTGGATGTGCTTAGCAAAACCTCAAAACTATATACGAGTATGTGACAGCGCATAGAGAAAGGGAACTGAGGAAAAAAATCAATTTTCATTCTTTTCCTTATTTGATATGGACAACTTCTGAGCATCGAATGAGACCGATCCTATGCCCCAAAAGTGTTCCCTCCCAGAGATAAGCGCGTTTTATGAAAGTGAAGTCGACGATTCTAAGCGCAAAGGGACCTAATCTTTAAAATGGCTCTCCTGAACACTGGTTTTTAACCTTAGGCCCCTTTCTATTTTGCGCGTCACATATGCTTCAACTGACAGTCGGTTTCTCAAATACCGATAAACCGGCATGTCGGTTTACCTGGTTTTTTGCTGTCGGGTTTTGATTTTTTTGATGATGATCAAAGAAAATTTGTAATCTGCACGTACGCAATCATTTTTTTCTTTGATACCCTGTACTAATCAGGGCTACGTGGTATTTAAAGATAGTTTCACAACAAATGTTTGTACACAAAATACTCGTATTTGAGCTAGACCAATCTATAGATGCACCGATCGACTTAATATCATCCACTCAATCGACCGTTCTTTACGACATTTGGCAGAAGTAAGTTTTTTGGGCAAAGCACTGATGCTATTAAAAAGAAAATCGGTACAGATGCAGATATAGTTCGCACACATATGTATGTTCCACCGATTTTCTGTCATAAACTTTAGAAGCTACAAATTACATCCGAAATTTGGAACAGTTCATTACGATCGATCATAACCAGCTCGGATAAAAATGGATTTTATTGGACCATGTTTTTGATATAGGGACGATATACAGGGACGCTTATTTATTCGGATTTCAGTCAAATTTGGTAAAATATCAAAGTTGGCCCAACCATAATGCACGATGTTAATTGTGATTCACACCTTAACGTCGTTTTTTTGCCCATTTAAAATCGACATTTTATTGTTTCAGTGTTTGATAAATTCAACCAATTAAGCAGAAAATTGTTGAAGTCTTTGACGAAAATGGGCGTTTAAATCAAAATGCATTTTGTGCACTTTGTGATTCCTGACGAGGCATACTTTTACCTTAGTGGATTCGATAACAAGCAGAATTGCCGCATTTGGGCAAATGAGAATCCACTAGAGATTGTGGCAAAGTCGATGCATACATAAAGAGTGACAGCTTGGTGCGGTTTACGGGCTGGCGGCTTCATTGGGCCGTACTGCTTCGAAAATGAGTTCGGCCAAGCAGTTACCGTGAATGGTGTTTGCAATCGCGAGATGATAACGGACTTTTTGTGGCCAGAAATTGAGGTATGAAACAGGACGATATGTGGTTTCAACAGGGCTGTGCCACTCGCCACACAGCTAATGAAAAAACGGTTCTTTATCGAGATATTCAATGGCCAACACGGTCTTACTTCGTGGCGATCATGTGATTTGACACCGTTGGACTTCTTTTTTTTTGGGGATATTTAAAAAGAAAAAGTGTACGTCAATAAGCCAAGAACAATTCAAGAGCTAAATGATGAGATAATTCGGTACACTGACGATATTGACCCTACATTTTGTCTCAGTCATTGAAAATATGGACCATCGGATAGAGGTATGCACCGAAGCCGTGGCGAACATTGGGGTGATATTTGGTTTCACACTTAATTGTCATAGATCCTTCATCATAATAAAAAATATAAAGCTAATTCTCTGAAAACTTTTTGTTTTATTTATAATTAAGATTGTTCGTTTAAGTTGGACCAACATGCTCAGATGGCAAATAAGGTCGAGGCCCAAATACTGTTTTTTTATGGAGATATGGATACCAAGGAACCATTAATCCAAATATAAAACTATTTTTGCTACTTGGCCAAATTTGGCTTAATTTGGGAGACGGCCGGAAATACGTCCCTTTTAAGCATATGGGTACAAAATAACAATGAATTTTCTCAGAAATTTAAATGTGATATCTGGCGTGGTTTTTTATTGCACGTTTTTTATATCACTTATTTTCGAAATGGAAAATATTTGTCATTCTTAGGCAAGCGGCTAAAACCGGAATGTCGGTTAACAACAAATCCCAAGTCGGTTTTTTTTAAAACACAGTTTAAAAAAAAGACAAAATGACGGATTTTTGAAGACGCCGGGTTTTTTGGACTCTCTAACTACAATAGGCAGATTTTTTTGTATGTTTTCCCTTTTTTGTCATTTTGTATAGAAAATTTTGCATGAGAACCAGTGTGACCATTTTAGCATTTTTGCAGCTAAATTTAGCAATTTTTTGTTGTATTTAGCCGCAAAATTTTCATTAAGCTTCTAGCATTTTTATTAGCTTTTAGTAATTATTAATTTAGCATTTTTTAGCATTATTCTATTAGCATTATTATTTATAAAAAAAATCTGATAATTTTTAGTTGACTACATTTGTACATATTAACAACCATGGCGATTCAGCTTTCAGTGTGTTCAGCATCTTAAACGCTACCTGATGAAATTGAGTATTTGGTGTCAGAAACATACAATTAGTTTTCCAAATCAACTTTAAGACAAAAACATTATAAAAGCATTTACGCTGCGATTAATGACTATTAAAATTGGTAAGAGCTTGTGACACTAGATGGTTGTCAATTGAATCAGCTGTAAATCGTCTAAAAAGTCAATGGCTAGAGAAAAGTCAATGGCTAGATTTTAAAATTGCCGCAACGGTAGCCAATAGCCAATATTTTAAAAAAATTGTACACTGACAAACATTTATTATATCTGAAGTTTTTGAAACATTTGTTGTCAGATGGTCAAAAAGTAAATAAAATGTTTGAAAGTAATAATGCTGACCTTACTCTGTTGCTATCAGAACTATATGTTCTTTCGAAAGACCTTTCCTATCAAATTGTTTTAAAATCTGACACTTGATCCCTTAAATTCGCGTTTAGAAGATTTTTTTTGTTCCAACACCGTACATTAATTACAACTTTGAAGAATTTTTAAAATCAAAAAATATGTAATCAATTCTAAAGAAGAAAATGAAATAAGAGTTACTTGCCGAAAGTTTATAGCTCAGTTAATAGTTAAACAACAAATGAAAGATTTCACAGTGGGCGAAATTACTATTTTAGAAAAGCAATGGCAAAAGCTAAGTACATACGAGTATGAATGGGCAAACAAAAACTCAACAACTGATTTCTGGATAAGTGTATACGAATATAAAAATGCTTTAAATGAAAACCCGTCAAAGGAATTGTCTTCTTTTGTTATGAAGTTTCTAGTTTTACCATTTAATAACGCAGAAGTTAAAAGAGTTTTCAGTGGCATGAACCTTATAAAAACCAAAATTAGAAATAGAATAATATTGAATACTATGAATTTACTTCTTTACATTAGATGCGGATTGAAAAGGTTAAATAAATGTTGCGAAAGTTTAAAAATGACCAACGATCTCAAAAAAAAGTGATAAAAACATGTATGATAATGATATTTCGACCGACGGAATTTGATGAAGAATATTCATTTGATAATGCATTTAGTTTATAATTAAAATTGATCATTTGTAAACAAATGATATTTAAAAATGTACTGAAATGCTATTAAAAATAGATTTAAATTTTTATGTTATTTTTTTATATAAAAATACATATGTGACGCGCAAAATAGAAAGGGACCTAAGGTTAAAAACTAGTTTTGTTCAGGAGAGCCATTTTAAAGATTAGGTCCCTTTCTATTTGCGCCTAGAATCGTCGACTTCACATTCATAAAACGCGCATATCTCTGGGAGGGAAGACTTTTGGGGCATGGGATCGGTCTCATTCGATGCTCAGATGTTGTCCACATCAAAAAAAGAAAGAAAAAAATGAAAATTGTTTTTTTTTACCCTTAGGTCCCTTTCTCCATGCGCTGTCACATACGAGGGCGGTTCGGAAGGTTCTTAGCCTATCAATGAAAGAGAATAGTTAGTTTTTCAAAAATATTTTTATTTTTCAATATAATCTCCTGAAATTTCAATACACTTAGTCCAACGCTTATCTAGCAATTCTATCCCTTGATTAAAAAAGTTTTCCTCAAGGTCTTCAAAATAGTGGTTTACAACTGTAATTGCATCTTCATTTGAGGTAAAACGCTTGCCAGCAAGGATTTTTTTTTAGATTCGGGAACAGGTAAAAGTCAATGGGAGCTAAATCGGGAGAATAAGGTTGGTGGTCAAGCAACTCGTACTTCAATTCGTTGATTTTAGCCATTGTTAAAACACACTTGTGCGTTGTCTTAATGAAAAATTATTTTTTTGTGTTTGACGTTTTTCTCGAATTTGTACATTTAATTGATCTAAAAGGTTGCAATAGTACTCTGAATTTATTGTTTTACCCTTTTGCAGATAGTCAATCAATAAAATACCTTTGAAGTCCCAAAAAACCGTTGCCATAACCTTACCAGCCGATTGAACTGTTTTTGCCTTCTTTGGGGCACTTCCTCCAGCTTCAGTCCATTGTTTGGATTGTTCTTTTGTCTCTGGAGTATAGTGGTGCATCCATGTCTCATCAACAGTTATGAAACGACGCTTAAAATCCATTTTATTTCGCTGAAAACGATCCAAACAAGCTTGAGAAATGTTCATTCTTATGCGTTTTTGGTCGACTGTTAACAAGTCCGGCACCCATCTTGCAGAAAGCTTTTTCATCTGTAGTTCTTCATGCAAAATTAAATGGACTCGATCATTGGAGATGCCCATGATATTAGCTATTTCACGCACTTTTATTCGTCGATCATTTAATACCATATCATGCACTTTGGCTACAATTTCTGTTGTTGTTGCTGTTTTTGGACGTCCACTACGTGGTTCATCTTCAATGCTTGTACGACCACGTTTAAATTCAGCAACCCAATTTTTTACTGTTGCATATGAAGGAGCACTTTCACCTAACACATTCACCATATCATTATGAATTTCTTGTCCCGATAAACCTTTTTTATGTAAATATTTAATGACACCACGCATTTCTAATTTTTCCATTGTAAAAAAATCGCGGATGCGTCTTTTGTGAACACCTGTTTCTACATGAAGGAGTTGCCAGATCGAAACAAAATTTAACATGTGTTCATAGCAGAGATGGAAGTTTCCAAAACACTTAACCTTTTTCTGTTTATACCGCGCTTTTTGTGCTAGGCTAAGAAGTTTCCTAACCGCCCTCGTATATGTATGTATGTACAAACCAATGTGATATTGAATGGTCACTTTTTCTTTAATGTATGTAAGACTCTTTATGTTTCTTTTTTATTCAATAAATAGTTTTTTTTTGTTTGACATGGTTGAATTATTACTTGACATTGTTTTATTCTAATGAAATATATTTCTAAGGCAACATTGAATACAAAATTTTAAAAAATAAAAGCTTTATAGTGGTAATTTTTATAAAAAACGTTTTTTAATTTAGCATTATTTTTTTTGGCATTTTAATAATTTGTTTAGCATTATTTTAATGTTTTTTTAGCTGCAACACTTTTTTAGATCTGGTCACACTGATGAGAACAACTTTACGCAACCTAGTAAAGGTCCAAAGCAAAATTAAAAAAAAAACCTTTAATTATTATTTTTTTCAGTAATCCTCGATAAATAGAAAACCTATTAAATCGAAAACCCCTTGTGGTTCGTAAATGGCTGGAGCCTAGCAAGAAATATTTTTTTATGGTAGTAAACTTGGAATGATCTGACGGATCGAGTTTATGGTTATCAACTTTCCTAAAAGGTGGGTTAAAATCCCCTCATTTTTGGATTATAATATTTAAAGCAGTTACTGTATCTCTTGACCCCAAAATTTTACCAAACAATGTATAAAATTTCCGGCATCATTAAATTTCTCTCACATATATGAATTTCTTCAGTTCAAATAACACTAAAAATATCATACAATTTACAAAATGTTCATGATATTTCAACAATATGTATTGCAATTTCGCACGCATGTCGGCTAACAATGATAATATTAAATAAAATAATAACAGTTGCACTAACAAATGCAACAAATACTCGTAGCTTAACTTCAAATTACAAAACAAGTAGACTTTGTATAAACGTAGAAAAAAAAACCTCAACAGAAAAACGTTGCATTAAAATCCTCATCCCCTGCTATAGAAACTTGAAGTAAAAAATAATAATCGTAATACGACAAAGCCGTTAACAGCGATCATAAGTCACACTACAATGAAGAACGATTTCATAGTCACTGTTAAGACGACAGCAGCAGTACACCAAATATTAGCTAGATATCATTTGCCCCTCTCAACATGCTCTGTGGTCATTCGCAGTGTTGCACTTCTCATCGAAAACTTACAACACCACAATTGCATAGTAGCAAAGCATGACTTTTAGAGAAAAAAAACTGCCAATGGAAACAGAAATAAGTTGTGAAAATCTATTACAGATATTCTGTACGAGTTTAGCTCTTTTTTCCTATTTTTCTTTTTGCCTAACAACGTTTCCGAACACGAGCTTAATAACCTTTAACCAGTCGTGGCCCCTCTTCCTCCTCTTTCTCTCCAGATACTAGCAGTACTTGTTAATTGTTTATGTATGTTCGAAAGAGTTGTATGTCGGTCTGTCTAGAGTATGCCATCGTATCGACGTTCGAGTTGCTGTTGTTGCTGCCGCTTCTGCTATTGCACACTTGTTAGCGCTTTTCTTATTTACAACTGCCGCAAATGCGAAATGTTGCAGTGTCGGCAGTGTTGTTTTGGTTAGTACGAGTGGTTAGTGTTTTAGCCTTGCTTCGATAGAGTATGGTTAGATATGATCGCTGTACACTTAAAGAAATTTGAAGGAAACGAATTAACGAACTATCAACACAACGAAAAAAAATTGTCGGCAATCAGTTGGAAATAATATATGTCGTTCTAAAAAAAAAAGAATTTCGGTTGCAATCACCAAAAGGTTATACTCGTAAATTCGGTTCAACATACTAATAATGATAAACATGATTATCGTATTGTACACACAACTAATTGAGCGGTTGTACAACTGAAACGCATAATACGAGGGCGACCGTAAAACTAACTGGCCTGGCAAATTTTCTGTTTTACTAGCAACTTTTTGTTTTTTAAAAGCAATCTTTTATAAGCCATCTGTCAAAATTTCCGAAATATTTAATGAAATCCTGGGTTCAACAATTTAAAATGGGTCGTTCAAGTACGGAAGATGAACAACGCTCTGGATGACCGAAAACTGCTGCTACTATTGAAAACATTAGAAAAATATTTAATGAAGTGACTAAAGATAGACGAATAAAGCTCAGAGAACTTGCCGGTATTGTTAAAATACACGAAAAACAAGTTTGGAGTACTTTACATGATGAACTCCACATGAAAAAGCTATCCGCAAGATGGGTGCCGCGTTTGTTGACTTTGCCCCAAAAAATCGTCCGTTGGACCAATTCCGAGGAGCTTTTAGCGATTTATCAGCGTAATCCAATAGAGTTCTTGCGCCGATTCATAACTGTTGATGAAACATGGATCCATCACTACATCCCAGAATGCAAAGAACAGTCAAAACCATGGATAGAAGCTGGTAAAAGTGGTCCCAAGAAGGCGAAAACTGTTAAGTCAGCAGGAAAAGTAATGGCCACAGTATTTTGGGATGCAAGGGGTATAATAGTTATTGATTACCTTGAGAAAGGAAATACTATAAATAGTGAATATTATTGTGCATTATTGGATCGGTTGAGTGAAGAAATCAAGATAAAACGACCGCATTTAGAAAAAATAGTTATTTTTCATCAAGAAAATTCTCCTTCACACACTGCATTTTTAAATCAACAAAAACTGGTCCAATTACGATTTGAAATTGCCCCGCATCCACCCTACGAGTATAGTCCAGATTTAGCTCCTTCTGATTATTTCTTGTTTCCAAATTTAAAAAAAAATTCTCGATGGCAAAAAATTTTCGTCCAATAGCGAGGTTATTGCTGAAACTGAGGCATATTTTGAAGGTCTTGAAAAATCTTATTTTTCGGATAGAATTAAAAAACTTGAAAAACGTTTGATGAAGTGTATTGAATTGGAAGGAGATTATGTTGAAAAATAAATAATAATATTTCCAAAAAAAACGGTTCTTTTTATGTTAGGCCAGTTACTTTTGCGGTTGCCCTCGTATGTTTAGTTGTCATAACTGGTGTTGGTGGCCACCAATGGTTTTGCCAACATTTTGTTGTTGTAACCGAATGTTGCTTTAAGCAAATCGCTTCATCTAATTTATTCAGAGAAAAACTACTCTTAATTTCCTCTTTTTACTCGACATGACCCTTCAAGTATACTTAGTAGGGAGGTAAATACTGTTGCAACATTGAACACAGCCATTTCAATAGTAGAACTGAACATACCCCGTTAATGTCGTTTGGGTTTTGAAACCTAACCTCAATAGCGCTAGCATGTAACGGGATTTTAAAATTGTTTCAACTTTCATCATGGAGTGGTCAGATAATGAAAACCGTATCGCTGTAATAGCGCTTTTCAAGTGTGAAATGAAAAAAAGCGATATTTGCAAAACGCTCCGGCCACTAGGGAGTAGCCGCATAGTCGTCTACCGATGCATAAAACTGCTTGAGGAGACTGGAGATGGAAAAGACCGCTACCGGTCGGGCCGCCCACGCTCTGCTCGAACACCGTTTATCAAAGCCGTTAAATCAAGAATTCACAGAAATCCGCTACGAAAACAGAAAATCACGGCCCGTGAGATAAATATCACGCAAAAATCCATGAGTCGAACCATAAAAAAAAACTTGGGACTTGGCGCTTTCAAACGACGTACCGGACATTTTGTTCGCCGATGAAAAAATTTTACCTTCAGGAAAAATTTAACAAGCAAAATGATAGTGTATGCGCGGTCATCTAAGGAAGCATCTGAACTGATCCCAAGGGTGGAAAAGGGTCATCACCCACCTTCAGTCATGGTTTGGTGGGGTGTCTCTTACGATGTGGTTACTGACATGGATTTCTGCGAACAAGGAGTCAAATCAAGTTTACAAAGAAACCGTTTTGGAAGCTGTTGTGAAGCCTCCTAACAATTCCCTGTTCCAAAACCAGCCATGGACTTTCCAGCAGGATTCTGCGCCGGCCCATTAGGCTAAAACGTCCCAGGCCAGGCTTCGAAACAATTTGCCAGCGTTCATTTCCTCGGAAGAATGACCCTCAGGCTGTCCAGATTTGAACCCATTGGATTACAAATTGTGAACGGGTTTAGAGGACAAGGTTTGTTACAAAAGATACCCCAACATTGGATCTCTAAGATTGCTTTGGTTCGAGCTGTGACCAATTTTGCAATGGACGAGGTTCGTGCAACTATTAACGATTGGCCAGTGCGACTTAAGGATTGTGTAAAGGCAAAAGGCGGACATTTCGAATAAATAGATTATTTTTGGATACAATATACATCAATAAATATATAAAAAAGATGGTCCAAAAACATTCAGTACTTTTTATTTTACAGCATAAAACGTGTTGAACAGTATTTATGTCCCTACTAAGTAGTTCTTGACATTAAAATCTCTTGAGGCCTATAGCTTTGCCAGCAAAATCTCTAAAACAAGCTACGAGATCACTTGGTCGGTATTAAGTTTCGCAATTTCTCTAAAACTAGAGCAGGCGCAGCAGATCTTAATAGACAATCTATAGCAAATATTCTATCTGAGGCTGAGTCATTTGTAACTCTACTTTTTCAATTTCATTTCTCTGCGTGTACCGAGCGGAATCCATTAGCTTCGATGAAATGTGCAAATGAATCTCTCTTTCGCAGAAACAAAATCACTTAAACAAGAAACAGAAAATCAAAACAAAAGCACAAACAGCTGATCGTAGGATTTGCTAAGTTATTCAGTAAAGAGGAGGAAAAAAATCTAACGAACAAACAGCCGGTAAAGTTGTTATTTAAGGCAAAAACCACAACAACAACGAAACAGGTTATTATCTTCCAAAGGGGGCAGGCCATCTGGGGGGACGGAACAACAACTCAACACAATTCTGGTAACGACATTGCAATGCCTCCAGCCAGCAACGTTTTGCCATCGTTTTGTTCGAATTGTTTTGTTTTTTGTTCTTTTCACACAAGATCAGACAGACAGACGGGGAAATATCTTGAAGAGTCACGAATGTGTGTTATTAGTTCAAATTTATGGTTTGCTTCGAATTCTATTGTTTTTGCTGCGTTCCATCGTTGCCATTGTTGAGATTGATAATTATTTGTTGTTGTGAAATATTTAATTCAATTATAAAGAGGATGTGTTGCACAAAACAAAACAGCCTGAAGGAGATTGAAGTTTGCGGAGGGAGCTTTTCGAAATTGTTCGTTTAAAACGTCTTTATATTTGTTGGGGAGAAAATTGTTTTAAGCCGGGCTTAAAGCAATTCGAAATGTTAAATTCAGACTTAATGATGAACTTGTGGAACTTCGACTTATCCGATCTTGCCAACATTAGCTACTAATATAATTCAAAACATTATTTGAGAAATCGCCCATAAGCCTTAATTGTAATCTCAGAAACAATAAAATTTGCCTTTATTACAAATTTATACTGAATTTAATCAACCACATTACCAAGGTCCGTTTAATTAATTCACATTTTATTTTTATCGGTCCCATAAGACGAATTTAAACTGGTTTGTGTGACATACTGTCAAACCAATAAAAAGAGCATTGAACTTTTTAGAAATCGTACTGGATTTTGTATATAATTTTTTTTTTGAATAGAAATAAATTAATTGAAATGACGGTGTATTATTCGTATTGAAAAATTGTTCCAGATTTTTTAGGAATGACCAAATCGCAAGTTTTTTAGCGCACGACTCAGGTAGCAAAGGTTTTTCTGTTCTTACTTAGTAGGGATATAAATACTGTTACACACGTTTTATGCTGTAAAAAAAGTACTGAAAGTTTTTGGACCAAATATATTTTAATATATTTATTGATGTATATTGTATCCAAAAAGAATCTACTTATTCGAAATGTCCGCCTTTTGTCTTTCACACGCCTTAAGTCGCACTGGCCAATCGTCAATAGCTGCACGAACCTCGTCCATTGGAAAATTGGCCACAGCTCGAACCAAAGCAGTCTTAAGAGATCCAATGTTGGGGTATCTTTTGTGACAAACCTTGTCCTCTAAAACCGTCCACAATTTGTAATCCAATGGGTTCAAATCTGGACTGCCTGAGGGCTATTCTTCAGAGGTAATGAACGCTGGCAAATTGTTTCGAAACCAGGCCTGGGACGTTTTAGCCTAATGGGCCGGCGCCGAATCCTGCTGGAAAGTCCATGGTTGGTTTTTGGAACAGGAAATTGTTAAGAGGCTTCACAGCAGCTTCCAAAATGGTTTCTTGGTAAACTTTGGCCACTGTTTTGACTCCTTGTTCGCAGAAATGCAGGTCAGTGACCCCATCGTAAGAGACACCCCACCAAACCATGACTGAAGCTGGGTGATGACCCTTTTCCACCTTTGGGATTAGTTCAGATGCTTCCTTAGATGACCGCGCATACACTCTATCATTTTGCTTGTTAAATTTTTCCTGAACGGTAAACATTTTTTCATTGGTGAACAAAATTTTTCTGTGCAAATTATCAGCGTGCTTCACCAAAAGACGTTTGCATTTTCCAATCCTATTTTTTTAAAGCTGCAGTCAATAAATGTCCGGTACGTCGTTTGGAAGCCCCAAGTCCCAAGTCTTTTTTAATGATTCGACTCATGGGCTTTTGCGATGAATATCACTCACGGGCCATGATTTTGTTTTCGGAGCGGATTTCTGTGAATTATTGATTTAACGGCTTTGATGACATGCTTTGTTCGAACAGAGCGTGGGCAGCCCGACCTGTGACGGTCTTTTACATCTCAAGTCTCCTCAAACAGTTGTATGCATCGGTAGACGAACATGCGGCTAATCCCTAGTGGCCGGAGCGTTTTGCAAATATCGTTTTTTTCATTTCACACTTGAAAAGCGCTATTAAAGCGATACCGTTCTCATTATCTGGCCACTCCATGATGAAAATTGAAACAATTTTTAAATCTCGTTACAGACTAACGCTATTGAGGTTAGCTTTCAAAACCCATATGACATTAACGGGGTATATTCCGTTCTACTATTGAAATGGGTGTGTTCAATGTTGTAACAATATTTATGGTCCTACTAAGTACAATCTCAAACAGCTTATGACCATAAGCCATCATCAAGCAAAATTTCAGGATCACAGGTTGATTCGTGTGACTGCTTTTGTGCAACAGACTCACGGACGGACATGGTTAGATCGTCTTAAGATTTTACGTCGATCAAGAATATAAAGTATATATGGTGTTGGAAATGGAATGATAAATTTCATCTACCTCCACCCTTAGTTGGAGGGTATAAAAACTAATTGCAACTGTTTTAGTTTTGATTGAATAATTTCCTTCAGTAAACTCAAAATTTATTAAAACAGTCGGTTTTTAATTGAAAACGATTTTAAATTATCGCCTAAGCGGGGTTCTAAGCAAATTCGTTGTGCTTTTTATTTAATGAGGTGTTCTAATATTTTGCAATTGCGATTTCTAATTTATTGATCAGCCATACTAGATTCTATTATTTCCTCAAATTTTTTTTCAGAAAAATCCCAAAAGTTTCTGAGTAAACTTTT
Organism: Hydrotaea diabolus; assembly: GCA_963513945.1. Classification (NCBI taxonomy): domain Eukaryota; kingdom Metazoa; phylum Arthropoda; class Insecta; order Diptera; family Muscidae; genus Hydrotaea; species Hydrotaea diabolus. The sequence continues at coordinate 164,150,345 of OY740717.1, forward strand.
ATTTAAAAAGTTTTGGAAACAGTTTTGGATTTCGCAGTTATAATAATTGCTTATCATACAGTGATTTCTAGAGTGTGCAAACCCAAAACCGACAGTGGGTTTCTCAAAAATAGCTAAAACCCAACAAGTCGGTTTACCTAATGTGTTCAAAATTATTTTTGCAGTTTGGCTAAATTCCATACGTCCGAAAGTCTGACCAATTTAAACATGGAAATATGGGTACCGTAGGCACTAATTCAAATATAACCTTATTTTTAAAATCTAGGTTAATTTAAAAGCTGGAACAGCATATTTACTTTACTTCTATTTCGGAAAATAATTTCCATTCTAAGACAAAAGGCTAAAACCGAAATGTCGGTTTAAACCAGTTCTTTACTTTTGAAAAAAAAACTTAACTGTCGGTGTTTTCAAAACACGGATTTGAAAAACCCGAAATACCGGTTTCTTTAAAACTACGGTTTTGGGACACTCTAGTGAAATCACCTTATGTTGGGCGCCGTGGTGTGGTTAAAGCTGGCATTATTGGTTTGACAGTATATCCAACGTAAGTTGGTAACACTTGACTACCATGTAAAAATTTTGAGCGGCAGGTTTGCTTCTCGTAAATGCCGGCGACTTAATTAGTAAGAGATTTATCTCTAAAGGCCCAATTAGTTGTTGTTGTTGTAACAACAATATATTTATTTTGAAGTCTTGTTCGTCTATGGGGGATCTGCTTCGATATCCAGGTGAAGGAAACGCGCCATTTGAACTGGATGCGTCCACAGAGACCTGGGGGTCAGCTCAGTGGGCTTGGCCGGACAATTGAAGAGGTGCAGTACATCATGTGGTCCCTGATGGCAGGCGGGACAGATGTCCGGAACGTTAGCATCAATTCGTGCCCAGTAAGAATTGAGGCGGCTGCACCATCCGGATCTCAGCTGCGCCAGAACCACGCGCGTCTGCCGAGGTAGTACCTTCTCCTCAGGTGAAATCTCCGGGGGATGTTCCCCTAGCACTGCATTCACACGGTAGCTGGATACTGCTGCTGCGACATCATCGGCGTGAATGTTGTTCAAACCTGCCTGATAGTTTCGATGATCTAAAGGTACTCTCTTATACCGCTGGACCTCTCTCTCTAGATCATGAAGATCGTTCCTGATCTGCCTGGGTGGAGGCATCCTGTTCAAGAGATGGTGGTTAGGATGACTGCTGCGAAAACACCCTAGCAGGTATTGCTTAGACAACAGGAATGTATATATGAATGAATATATGTTTTTTGTTCGGCCCAATTAGTCTTGACGGTTGACGGTGGACGGTAGGCAATCAGCTATTTCAGTTAGGGGTTGCATGTGTTAGAGGGAGATAACTACAGTTTGACGGTTGACGACGGTAGACTTCTGCAGGTTGCAGAATCAACCGTCCACCGTCAACCGTCAAGACTAATTGGGCCTTAAGCCATGTAAAACTTCTCTATATAATACATTGACCACTAGGAGCCGTCATCAAACAGTAGCTGCTGGCCAGTGAATATTAGAATTATGTGGTGCATGTTTCACCGACTTGAGAGAAGTTTCCACTTATGCCTTAATTAAATGTTGGCTTTACAATGCCTTTCACAAAACTTGCAATCGCTTGTATAAGTTTCTTACTAGGATTTTAGATTTTTTTAAACAATTCCGTCAGGAATCTTCCCCGTCTATTCACAAATAATACAAGGGTTGCTATTTATATTTCGGGTCCGGCAATAAAAACGCAATACTTTATCATTGTGGATGGTTTTTATTGTTTTTGAAAATATTCTTCTTTAAGATTAATACACTTTTGCATGCGCACAAACCAATTTTCGAAGCACTTTTTCCACTCCGATAGACGATCAACATATGCTGCGGGCGATAAAAAACGTTGACCACGCATTTTTTTCTTGATGAAGAAGTCATTGGGTGCCCAATCAGTACGGTGGATGGTCCAACAATTCGACATCTTGAGTAGTCAGAAAACTTATCGTTTCAGCTGATGTGTGAGAGCTCGCATTGTCGTGATGCAAAATGATCCGTCCGCTTTTATTAACTTTCCTCATTTCTTCGAACACTGTTGGCAAACAGATGGTTGTATACCACTCAGAATTGACCGTCCTACGTTCCACTAAAGGCGCTCTGGCAACATGGCCGGTTATACCGAAAAAACGCAATCATTTGCTTCGATGTAATTCTTCCACGAACAACTTTTGTTGGATTTGGCTCGTCTTGAAAGACACATACGGTCGATTGCTGCTTTGTTTCGGGTTCATATGCATAGATAGATCCATGATTCGTCACCTGTGACAATGTTATACACTGCCTTTGAGCTACCGCAGTTATACTTTTTCAACATCTCTTTGCACCGATCCTGGCGAGCCTTTTTTTGAGCATTCGTCAAATTAGCTGGGCTCCAACCAGACCAAATTTTTAACACAGCCAAATGAACATGCAGTATCTTATTGATTGTCATACTTAGGCCCAAGGATGCCTCAATCTCACGGTATGTCACATGTCGGTCTTACCTAATCAGTTCACGCACAGCATCAATGGTTTCCGGCAAAGTGACCGAAGTTGGACGTCCTTCACGAAGTTCATCCTGGAGCGAACGGTGTCCGAGACTGAACTCTTGGTACCAGCGATTAACAGTGTTTTTTGATGGTGCTTTATCGCCAAAAGTCGAAACAAGTTGATTTAAACACTCTCGTCTTTATAACCCACGTCGAAAATAGTAAAAACTCATCGCACGAAAATGTTCATGGGATAATTCCATTTTTTGACTGAGATGAAGTTTTTAAAACACTGTAAACAAAACAATTCGCCCTCAAATGATAAAACGTTCGTAGTGAAGTTATGCTAAAAAATGTCAAAGTTTCCAATAGAAGTTCCAGTTTACATTTGGGAACAATAGTATTGTTAAGACCCGAAATATAAATAGCAACCCTCGTAAATGAACACGATTTAAAACTTTTGTATGCGGCCGAAGATATGCAAAGTTCAGTGACATCTTAAATATTTAGCACAGTTAGAGTAACTTCTTTGTTACCCGCATAATATGAGAGGCATTTGAATGATAAAGACGTTGGCTAATTCGCATACTTTTTAATAGAAACTCTAGCATACCATTGGAGGTTTTTTTGTGGCCCAGTTTTTATATTTTTAGCGTGGGAGATTTTGCTAGAAATAAAATAACGTTCTTTTTTCAATTCGGTTAACTGAACTTAATTTCCGTTCACACCGATGGCAAAATTCCCCTCTCTCTCTTAATTTAATTAACATGATTTGCTTAAAAATCAGTGGTTTTGTTGGTGTTTTTCTTTAAATTTATTGCCACATTCTAAGGAAAGTTTTTGTTTTGTTGCTTAAACTACTTTTTAATCCTAGAGACAATGAAATTCCGAAATGTGTGAAATTCAAATGTTTTTTGCATGCCATTATTTTTAAACATGTATTTTCACAACATTAATTAATTCACAAAAGTTAATGTATGAGCGATATTTATCATATTAAACACGATGCTTGCTCGCTTTGTTTTGATTCATGTTTTTCTCACTTATTTCGTTGTGTTAACATATTCGCCATTATATATCCATAAATTATAGCTTGAAGATCAGAAACGTTAAACGCAAGAAGACCGGCAACAGCTAAAAACGACACTAATTGTCAAACCAAACCCACATTTGTTTAAAGAAACCGAAACGAATCGAAACGAGGCATCTCCTACCTCTCCTACCAGCACTGATCAGCTGAGTGAGTGTTGGTTTTTTCGAACCGCCCCCTATACTGGAAAAAGGGGGTATGTTAAGTTTAAGATTCTGTTAGTGACATTTTCAATTGCATGTAAAAGATGGGAATACAAAAAACTTTGGCTTATCGGCGAGGGTAAGCAACAGATATGCTAGCCAGCTATTGGATCGCTCTATCCTGGAGAGCCATATTGTACTTCATGTAAGTACAAAACTTCTCCTCGAAAAATTCTATAAAATTTTGTGCCATTTTGACGAATACTCAGTTTCCCTTACATTACAGCGATTCAACAAAGGGCCGTAGAAATCATTGATAATTGCTCATAATAGGCCATCGATAGCTCCAACTGCTGAAGATGCTCCGCCAAGAAAGCAAGGCGAAATTTTTTCAGCCGTCTGTTGCAACACCAAAGCAGAAATTTCAGAATTTTGTTATTGGCTGAGTTCCCAGCGAAGACAGGTTATTTCCACTTCGACCAGACTTTACTTAAGACCGATTTCGTTTGAGGTTTTATACCCTTTACAGGATGGTGGCCGGTATACCATATTTGTCACTCCGTTTGCAAAACCAGGAAATATTGATCGGAGACCCTTTAAAGTATATATGTTACGAGGGTTGCTATATATATTTCTGGCCTAGGCAACACTGAGTGTTGCCTGGCGCCATCTGACATTGCCATTGAAAAGTTTGACATATTTTAGCATAAACGTACTCAGAACGTTTTGACGTACGACCATCATTTGTGTTGTTTACAGTGACTTGAAAAAATCAATTTGGCAAAAAAATGGAATTGACTCGTGAACATTTTCGTGCGATTAATTTTCACAACTTTCGACGTGGATTATCACGAAGAGAGTGCATCGATAAACCTTATTCTTTGTATGGCGACGAAGCACCATCCTATAACACTGTGAAAAACTGGTTTAATAAATTCAATCGTGGCCGACGCTCGCTCAAAGACAAAGGTCGTGATAATGCAAAATCGTCATGTGACACAACGTGAGATAGAGGCATCCTTGGGCATTTCTTCCACCAGCATACATTCGATATTGCATGAACACCTGGCCCTAAAAAGGTTTGTTCTCGTTGGATCCCGCACAATTTGACAATCGCTCAAAAACAACCTCGTGTCGACTGGTGCAAAGAAATTTTGAAAAAATACGATCGCAGTGCTTCAAAAGACGTTTATAAGATCGTCACAGGTGACGAATCATGGATCTATGCGCATGAGCCCGAAACAAAACAGCAATCGACTGTTCCGCACAATTTGACAATCGCTCAAAAGAAGTCTCGTGTCGACTGGTGCAAAGAAATTTTGAAAAAAACGATCGCGGTGCTTCAAAAGACTTTTATAAGATCGTCACAGGTGACGAATCATGGATCTATGCGTATGAGCCCTAAACAAAACAGCAATTGACCGTGTAGGTCTTCGAAGACGAGCTAAATCCAATGAAAGTTCTTCGTGGAAGAAGCACTTCGAAGCAAATGGTCGCCGGTTTCATCGGCAAAACTGGTCATGAGGCGCCTGTTCCGCTTGAGCAACGTAGGACGGTCAATTCAGAATGGTACACCACAATTTGTTTGCCTAAAGTCTTCGGAGAAATTCGAAAAACGAACAAGAGAAGACGAATCAATGTGCGCCATGACAATGCAAGCTCTTACACATCGGCTTAAATAGTGCCTTTTGGACCGGCCAAAAGGTCGAATTGATGGGTCATCCGCCATACAGGCCTGACTTGGCACCCAATGACTTCTTTTTATTCCCGCACATTAAGAAAAAACCATGTTTTGAAGGTGTCACAATCGGAGTGAAAAGAGTGCTTCGACAATTGGTTTGAGCGCATGCAAAAGTGTATAAATCCTGCTGGAGAATACTTTGAAAAACAATAAAACCATTTTTGATGATAAATATTTGCATAGCAGCCCTCGTACCTCATTCAAATGGAGTACCAACCATGGCTATTGCGAAAAACCCTGCGGACTGCAGCAGACGATTTCCACTTGGACCCGGCCTTACTCAAGACCGATTTTTTTCGAGTTTTATGTGTGCCAAGCAATTATATTGTGGAAAGCCCTGCGGTCTGTAGCAGGCTATTTTCACTTTGACCAGGCCTAATTTAAGGCCGATTTCGTTTAAGTTTGTATGCCCTTCCCAGAATGGTGGACGGTGTACTAAATTTGTCATTCCGTTTGCAACACCTTGAAATATTGATCGGAGACCCTTTAAAGTATATATATTATTGATCGTCGTAAATTTCAAAGACCTAGATATGTCCGTCCGTACGCCTGATTAAAGCACGATAGCGGTCACACGAACTAACCTCGGTTTCTGAAATTTTGTTGAATGATGGCTGGCTTATGGTCTGTATGGAATTTGAAATCGGCAAAATCGGCCTTGGGGGAAAACTGGTTCCCGTAAAGGGTCTAAAGGTACCTTGGAAAAAAGTACACATTTTTAAGGTAGACTTTTAATGGTTAAAAAGGTTACAGTTAGTTAGAGTGCACTTTAAACCTGAAAAGGGCATAATTGCTGGTTTTTATGGAACCAAAAAACAGGCCTCTAATTTTGCCCCTTAATAAAGAAATGACAATGTAGGGTACATAAGGTTCGGCCCAGCCGCACATTCCTACGATTTCCTGGTTTTATGATGTTGTTATTCGGCCTTTCTGTTGTTTTCTACTATTCTATCTTCTCAGAGTTGTTGTTGTTCTTGTTGTAGTGACTCTTTTTTCATGTTTCTTGTTGTAGTAGCGTATCTGAACATCATCATCTTGCGATGGGATGGATGCAAATCGAAGCGGCCTCCGCCGGTGCTGCCGTTTTTTTTGTGTTCTGATGCTGGTGCCGCTGACTGAGTGTGAGTCAGTCTGTCGATCGGGGCAAGTCAAGTCAAATCGCATCTGTTAGTCATTGTGGTGTAATACCGGCTTATACTGAGTTATGATCTATACACAAGCTGAGTTCATCATGAGCACCGTGCCAAACATTCGTACAGACGCATGTGTATTTGTCAGATAAGTTTCTTGTTTTTTTTTGTTTTTTGTTATGATCACGATTTTGAGACATAAACTATGGCAAAGATGAAAAATTGATACATATCCAATGATTAAAGGCGGATGGCAAATCATTGAATCGTTACAAATAGCTCGGTAAGCGCAGAACAACAGCAGAAAATCGCGATGAATGAATGTGTCATGCAGTTGCGTCCACTAAGACGGGATGTACGGTCACTAGTTTACACAAGTTTGAGAGCACTAAAGCAAATAATACTGCCCATAACACGAAGGGTGCAGAGCGCAGCAACACCAAGTGTATGGAGGAGATAGCGAAAGCTGGGCGAGAACAAGAGATATATCTTTACCGATGAAAGATTGAAGTGCTATTGTGTCTAGGGAGTCTTTTAATACTAAAAGTGTGGGAGACTTATAATAAAGGAGTGGATATGAGGCCCGGAGATTCAAAGACCGATATCTAGTGATAGACACAAGGGCTAGAACTTAAATAAGCTATTGACACTTGAAGATAATTTTCTAAAAGACGGCTTAGTAAGATTAAAAATTTATCAGCCCAGAAAAAGTTATGACAGTAATCGTCCGAAAACAGGTTGGAGGTTTCGAGTCAGTGGCCTAACTAATCGGGACCTACAGCTTTATAAATACCAAAGACGAAAAATTATATAAGATGGGCGATTTGAGATTTATCGAGAGTAGAGTTAAATCATTTTGTTAATGTTTTTTTTACGTTTAAAGTGGATCTTGGATATTGATTTTCTAGCGTTCTAGTGATTGTGTACCAAGGAATGTTGAAAAATAAACCCGGACAATTTGTGCGTCACTGAAGTGTGTTCTTCTACATTATTGCAAAGAAGAAGCACATCGCCCATCTTGTACAATTTATCGTCTTTGATAAATAACAAGTGATTTTTTAGATGTGTGGTTTCCAATCTGGCCACATTTTTTTTTTTGTAATTGGTCTTTTTGACAGCTGTTTTATTATCAGTTTGGTTTGCCATTTCACAGTGTATAAGACTTACTCTGGAACAACATTTGCAAATCGTAGAAATTTATTACCAAAATAATGATTCGGTTCAAGCGACGCGCTCTGCCTTCAAAGTTGCGGTCGACACAATCGCCTAGCAGAGTCGGTAATTCAAGCAACCATAGATCGATTTCGCACTACGATTACTCTAGCGGATAATGCGCATCCTAAGAGACACCTTAAAGTGCGCACCTAAGGCGCTGTTGCTGCTGTGGAGCAAAGTATCGAAGAAGACCGGAATGAGTCCATCCGCAATCGCGAGCAACAATTGAAGCTGTGCCCATCCACTTTATGGATGAGTTTGCGGATTTTAATTTGCGGGCTTACAAAATCCAACTCATGCAAAAGTTGAAGCCGAACGACCGTCAAGCGCGCCGCACGTTCGGTGAATGGGCCCAAAACGATCCCGATTTTTACAAGAACATTTTGTTCAGCGTGAAGCTCACTTTAGGTTGAAAAGGTACGTTAATAACAAACATTGTCGCATTTGGAATACTGAAAATCCACAAGCCATTGCCGAGACGCCGTTACATCCTCAAAAAGTCACTGTTTGGTGTGCTCTATAGGCAGAGGGAATCATTGGTCCATATTTCTTCAAAAATGCAGCCGGCTATAATGTTACAAGCAATGGGGAACTCTATAGAGCCATGTTTAATGACTTTTTCGTGCCTGAATTGGAGGCTGTTAATGTGGACGACCTTTGGTTCCAACAGACGACGCTACATGCCATAAAGCCAACCAACCGATCAATTTATTAAAGGAAACTATTGGTGAGCGCATTATCTCGCGTCGTAGGCCTGTGGCTTTGCCTCCAGATCGTGCAATTTAACACCGCTTGACTATTTTTGGTGGGGTTATGTGAAGTCGTTTTCTAAGCAGATAAAACCGACACGATTGACGCCTTGGAAGAGAATAATAGGCCCGTTATTGCGGACATACGGCCCCAAATGATGTGGTCGAAAATTTAGCATCTGGGCTGGAACTTAATCATAATGACAAACCCTTATCTTTATAACACAACTTAACTCTTGGCCATAACCTTAAATTATATGCGTTTTATTTTTGGTTGAAAACCACGCTGTTTGGAAATGTTGAGTGAAAGTATACAAAATAGTCGGCCCTATGAAATATTCGATTGAAGTCCAAAGTTATGTACGCCCTTAAGTGTCTTGGTGCATCCAACTGATGATCACGCGCCCAATACCATAAAACGAAGAATTTTACGTTAATCACGCAGGAAATGTCACATTAAGTTCCCGTAGAGATTATCAAAATATTTAGTAAGAATGCAGTTAAAGGGGAGTTACACCAAATCTGAAAAAAAGATCTTACTGAAAAAAGGCGCGAGATACCCATGGATCCTAAAACGTGCCGCCCACCTTCATATATGTAAGGGTACTCAAACTTCGAGAAAAAGCTCGATGATAAAAGCAATAAATAAACCCTTTTTACGTTCCAAATATTAAAGACAACAATAAAAAAACCAAAGGGATATGCCCCCTCGTGCTTGTTTAGTATTCCGGATCTGCTTTACTATGAATTTGTTGGTATCTTTTTTAGAAATGAATTACGCACACCTTGACTGAAATTGTTGAGTGCGCCGTTTTGCGGATCCATTGAGGGTCTCTTAATATAGCGAATTTTGCAAAACTACTTCCTGACCCATTTAGCAATGTCAGTATATCCATTTATCGTTGTATTCAAAATACATTTAGTAAATATGACAGTTTTGCTGTTGCAACGATCTCTATTGAATTAGGTCCATATCAGTTTAAGATTCTTCGGAAACCATATATTAAATCCGATTATTAACAAATTTGGTATGTAACGCGACTTGTAACAGTAGAAGTGACTTAAAATAGAGAAGTACTATTACAAATCTCTGATGTTATAGCGTGTTATATGAAGGCAAAAAGCTTGTGGCAACAAAAGCCACACATAAGGTTTGTTTTGGCACTTCTCTTCATAAAACATCTTCAATGTTTGTAACCAACTCTGGCAAATTTCACTTGTTTTCGTAAACCGCTCAATAGAAGGTGCTGCCCGATTCAAGGTCTTGGAGCTCTAAAAGCTAGAAATTGAATTAGAATTTTCTCAGAAATAGCATGGTACGTTACTAGCAATCAAAAAATTATTCCTTGTGAAATTTGATTTAGAAAAGTTCAAATCCTTAGTCAACACTGGTAAAATTGAGCTCTGGTGGTCCATGTTTTTATATTTGAGGCTCCTCCGCTCTGAAAGCTACATATTAAATCCGCTCTTGCTCATATAAAGGGTGTCCCAAGAAGAACGCAATTTTTAAATCTGGCAACATTCGAAGTGTCATTGTTTGACATTTGAACAATTGTTATTGTTTGTTAGTAGAAGGTACGAGGTTAGTAAAAATGGAGCGCTACACGAATGAACAACGCATTCTCATTGTGAAATTGTTTTACCAAAATGGTGAAAGTTTTGCGGCTACAGTTCGCAAATTGCGATCAATTTGGGGTCACAATAATGCTCCAAAAGAGTCAACTGTAAAGAGATTAATGGATAAATTTGCCGAAACTGGGTCTGTTAGTGATGTAAAGACAACAACGCGCCATCGACCAGGTCGATCGACCTAAAATGTCGCAGCTGTACGTGATGATGTCGCTCAAACTCCATCCACCTCAATTCGACACCGAGCTCAGCAAATTGGTGTCTCCAAATCCACTTTGCAGCGAATTTTGACGAAAGATTTGCATCTTCATGCATACAAAATTCAATTGACTCAGGAACTGAAGCCAGCTGACCATGGACAGCGAAGGGAGTTCGTTAATTGGGTATTGGAGAGACAACATGAAAATGCTGATTTTGCCGATAAAATCATCTTCAGTGACGAGGCCCATTTTCATCTTGATGGCTTCGTCAATAGGCAGAATTGGTCATTTGGGGTGCGGAAAATCCTCGAGTGATTCACGAGAAGCAAATGCATCCTCAACGTGTCACTGTGTGGTGTGGTTTTTGGGCTGGAGGAATCATTGGACCTTTTTTTATGAAAATGAGGCAGGTCAAGCGCAAACAGTCAATGGTGTTTGGTATCGTGAAATGATAACCAGTTTTTTCTTGCCTAGAATTGAAGAAATGAATGTGGAGGGCATGTGGTTCCAACAAGACGGCGCCACATTTCATACAGCCAGAGAAACAATTCAATTGCTGCATCAGTCATTTCCCGGTCGTGTTATTTCGCGTTTTGGAGATCAGAATTGGCCGTCTAGATCGTGCGATTTAACACCATTAGATTTTTTTCTTTGGGGTTTTTTGAAGTCGATGGTTTACGCGAATAAGCCGACGACGACTCAAGCCTTAAAAGACGAAATTGGACGCTGCATTAATGAAATACCGCAGCATTCATGCAAAACGGTCATTGAAAATTTCATTAAAAGATCGCGTGCATGCCAGAAAAGCCGCGGCGGCCATCTGCACGATATATTGTTCCATACATAACCTCATTCTGTCTACTTTACGATATAATAAAGTTTCACGATTTTTTCTTAAATATCTGTGTTTTATTTAAAATTTAAAAATTGCGCTCTTCTTGGGACACCCTTTATAAGATAGTGCCTTATAAGAGATCTTAAACAATCCTAGGTACAATTTTAACATATCGGTCCTAGTTTTACTGTAAGCCCTATTCATGGGTGTACCACCCCTCGATCTCGAGGTAATACGACGCGCCGTTGCCTTTATGGCAAAAAGGGGTGTTGTATTGCCAAGGGATAGTTGGATGGTGGACGGCATGGAGCGTATGAGTGCTGGTGAGATTAGGACTCACTTGGATGGAGAGGTGGCAGTCTAGGTGGGACGATAGTGTAAAAGGGCGTGTTACTTATAGGTTTATCAGGGATGTGAGGTTTGTTAGTGGTCAGCCAGATTTTAGCTTTGGCCTTTTTCTCGGCTTTTTGCTGACTGGTCATGGGTCCCTCAATGCATTTTTGCACAAGAGGACCCTAAGCGATAGGGAGTCGTGTGATTGTGGTGCGGTTCTTGAGGATTGGTTGCATGTTCTCTGTGAATGTACTCTTTATGAAAGTGTTAGGGATTTAGGTCGGTTAGGTATTGAAATGACGGACGGACAGTGGGATGTTAGAGGGATGGTTACTTCACAAGAGGTTTTGGCCAGAGCGAATGAGTTCGCAAATAGGGTTTTCTCGATGCGGCGTGCTAGGGCGAGTTTGGCAGTATAGAGTAGAGGTTGATTGTTGGTTTTAGGATGTCGGTGGCTATGGGTGGCCACTCCCATGTTGTATGGAACAAAAACTGGGAGTAGCCTTTTGGTTACGAGGTCTGACCGGAGACTTAAATCTGGTACCACGGGTAGTCAGGAACCCCCAGAACTTGTTCTGGCCTGACTATATGGTGCGGCCCTTCGGGGAGAATCGTGGTGGTCGGTTCGGTGTGGAGTTGCATTGCGACCGGGTGCTGTGACCCATAGAACAGCAGAGGTTTAGATAGTCCTCGATCCCTAACCAAGAGGAGAGTCATGACCCATAACAGTTATGCTTCAAATTGGTACCGGCGGAGTCAATCCAATGGGGCGTTGGCCGTGGCATTGTAACGGCCCCAGTGTGATGGCACACCTTGGTTCAGGTCATTTCGGCGATAATCACGTTAAATCCGACATCTTCTGTAAGCCCTATTCAAAGGACCCTCCATAGTTAAGGTCCTGCCTTAGTCAAATCCACACTTAACGTCCCATTTTGCTTAAATTTAGAAGTGTGGAATTTTAGAGATCTATGCTGTTGTTGTAACAACAATATATTTATTTTTAAAACTTGTTCGTCTATGGGGGATCTGCTTCAATATCCAGGTGGAGGAAACGAGCCATTAGAGATCTATAACCAACCCTGATGAAATTGGACGATATCCGTCAATGTTTTCGGACGATATCCGTCAATGCAAAGTCCCCTATTTGTTGCTCAACAAACCCTATTTTTAATTAAATCTCTCTGAAATTTAGCTTTGTGAGTGATGTGCACCCTCTATCACAATTAAATCCTCATCGTGTATTTTATTCATAAATTCTCGGTAATTTTTATTTTTTCGAAAAGATTAAAATAAAACATTCATTGCCATTAAAATACTATGCTCACTATTTAACAACTATTGTATAATTTATTAATAATTAATTATAATACTTAATATCTTTAAACTCAAATAAACTCAGTTTTAATGAGTATTTTAAATTACGATTAAAATAAATTTTAACCCAATACAAGTTTTCGCAAGCTGACAGCAAAAAAGGTCACAGATACGGCACTTGTTTAAATGGGAGTAAAAAAAAACACCGACTCAGGGACTATACGAAACTATGCACTGGTCTGGATTTGTCTGATTACGTTTTTGTATTCAATGAATTTTCGCCTCTTTTATATTCCTTTTTCAAAATAACACCTTTTGTTAAAAAATGACAAAACAAAACGAACGAAAGAACAAAATCGTTATAAAACAAAACTAAAAAGTTACTACAAAATAGAAATTAAATAAACTTCTATAGTTTTTATGGCAGGCATGCAAAAATCCGAAAAATGATAAAAAAAACAAATAAAAAGAAAATCATTTAAATTGTGCACTGAACTGTGAATGGTGGCGGCGAATATCTCTTGTTTTGCAAGCATGTACGAGCTAGTGTGCTTTTTGCCCCCCAGCGCATCCAACGGATACAACTGCAAACACCACTCACTCTAGTACACTCGTATGTTTGAGCATACGGTCGGTCGGTCGGTCGCTCGGTCACACTTTCTGACTTCTGAGCAGCGCTTTAATTCGAGCCCATAAAAACTGTTAAAAAGTCATACAAATTGAGTTCTAAATACTCTTAACCGAGCCGCCAGCCAGCAGCTACACAGTGATGCGCTGTAAAGCTGACAATATCTGCCCTACCACCCCGCTTACCTCATATCGAACTATTGATTTTGTTGTTATTTTTTTAATTTCAAAGAAGGGTTGGTGGGGCCTCGCTAGGTCGGTTGGATCCTACTGTAAGCCCACAATGACATTATGATAAAAACGAAATAAACAAACAGGGGCTACGTATAAATTAAAAACAAAAAGTTCACTATACAACATCAGCCATGAGATCAACAATAGTTGTAAACAGAGTTGCCAGCTCTGGGTGAAATAACATACTTAACTTCCACAACATTCCATTACGAAACAAGGGAACTTCTCTTTAATCTGTGAGCAGCGTATTTCCTATTCCTACTGACTGAACCTACTGCTTAACGCCGTCTCAAAAAGTCTATGAATTTTATAGAGAAGTTTTTACATGGCTTAGAGATAAATCTCTTACTCATAAGGTAGACGGAATTTACGAGATGGAAACCCACCTCAGAAAAATTGTACATGTTCTTACCCTTAGTTGAAAATGGGTTTAATGCTTGATAATTTAACTTCTATCAAGCCAGTAAACCCATTTTCAACTTCGGGTAAGAACATACTAAAGGGTGTCCTTAGAGCGCAATTTTTAAATTTTAAATAAAACACAGATATTTAAGAAAAAATCGTGAAACTTTATTATATCGTAAAGTAGACAGAATGAGGTTATGTATGGAACAATATATCGTGCAGATGGCCGCCGCGGCTTTGCTGGCATGCACGCGATCTTTTAATGAAATTTTCAATGACCGTTTTGCATGAATGCTGCGGTATTTCATTAATGCAGCGTCCAATTTCGCCTTTTAAGGCTTGAGTCGTCGTCGGCTTATTCGCGCAAACCATCGACTTCAAAAAACCCCAAAGAAAAAAATCTAATGGTGTTAAATCGCACGATCTAGACGGCCAATTCTGATCTCCAAAACGCGAAATAACACGACCGGGAAATGACTGATGCAGCAATTGAATTGTTTCTCTGGCTGTATGACATGTGGCGCCGTCTTGTTGGAACCACATGCCCTCCACATTCATTTCTTCAATTCTAGGCAAGAAAAAACTAGTTATCATTTCACGATACCAAACACCATTGACTGTTTGCGCTTGACCTGCCTTATTTTCATAAAAAAAGGTCCAATGATTCCTCCAGCCCAAAAACCACACCACACAGTGACACGTTGAGGATGCATTTGCTTCTCGTGAATCACTCGAGGATTTTCCGCACCCCAAATGCGACAATTCTGCCTATTGACGAAGCCATCAAGATGAAAATGGGCCTCGTCACTGAAGATGATTTTATCGGCAAAATCAGCATTTTCATGTTGTCTCTCCAATACCCAATTAACGAACTCCCTTTCGTGTAGCGCTCCAGTTTTACTAACCTCGTACCTTCTACTAACAAACAATAACAATTGTTCAAATGTCAAACAATGACACTTCGAATGTTGCCAGATTTAAAAATTGCGTTCTTCTTGGGACACCCTTTAGTTATATAAATAGAAGATTTCGAAAAACCTTTTTTAAAACCTCATTTATCGATGACTAGAGTGTCAAAAACAAACTTCTAATCGTTGCTAGTGATTATCCTGCATTCTAGAAGTTAGAAATAGAGAAAACTACTTCACTTTTGATTGGGGAAGTATTTTCCATTTGCAAAAACTGAAAAACGAAATGTCAGTTAATGTCGGTATTTTACTTTCAACAAAAGATCTGACAGTCGGTTCTTTTAAAACACGGATTTAAAAATGCCGAAATGTCGGTTTTTTACACTATCGAGATGACTTATTTTTCTCTAAACGTTCTAGTAGAGTACAAATGTGGGCCAAATAAATTTTATTTTCCCACTGAATTTATTTAAATATTTATTTGACGGACAATTTCAATTAAAAATATATAATTGGTGGAATTATTTTTTTAATTACTTATGAGAGAAATTGCAGTATTCTCCCTCTCCGAACGATACCTTACACAAAAGAAAAGTTTAACTAAAAACAACAAATAAAAATATATTTAATTGTTGCCACCAAATTCAATAAACTATTAAATTAAAGATTATTATGCCTCCATTCCATGGTGCAATCCACACAGCTTATATAAGTATTATCAACAACCGAATAAACGATAAGTCTAGTTTTAACCGAAAATGTTTTATGTCAATTTTGTCATAAAAATCAATCAATCACTTATTGGCCTAGGGGCAACACTAAGTGTTGCCTGGCGCCATCTGACATTTCCATTGGAAAGTTAGGCATTTTTTAGCAAAAACGTACTCAGAATGTTTTGACGTACGACCATCATTTGTGTTCTTTACAGTGACTTGAAAAAATCAATTTGGCAAAAAAAAACATGGAATTAAATCGTGAACATTTTCGTTTTTTCACAACTTTCGACGTGGATTATCACGACGAAAGTGCAGCGATGAACTCAAATCTTTGTATGGCGATGAAGCACCATCCTATAGCATTGTGAAAAACTGGTTTAATGATTTCAATCGTGGCCGACGTTCCCTCAAAGATAAAGGTCGTCCAAAAACGGCCGTTGTGCCAGAGAACATTGATGCCGTGCGTGAACTGATAATGCAAGATCGTCATGTGACATACAGTGAGATAGAGGCATCCTTGGGCATTTCTTCCACCAGCATACATTCGATATTGCATAAACACCTAGCCGTAAAAAAGGTTTGTTTTCGTTAGATCCCGCACAATTTGGCAATAGCTCAAAAAAAAAGGTTTATGTCGATTGGTACAAAGAAATTTTGAAAAAATACAATCGCGGTGCTCCAAAAGATGTTAATAAGATCGTCACAGGTGACGAATCATTGATCTATGCGTATGAGCAATCGACCGTGTGGGTCTTCGAAGACGAGTCAAATTCAAAGAAAGTTGTTCGTGGAAGAAGCACTTCGAAGCAAATGGTCGCCTGTTTCTTCGGCAAAACTGGTCATGTGGCGACTGTTTCGCTTGAGCAACGCAGGACGTTGAATTCGGAGTGGTACACCACAATTTGTTTGCCCGAAGTCTTCGGAGAAATTCGAAAAACGAACAAGAGAAAACGAATCATTGTGCACCATGGCAATGCGAGCTCTCACACATCGGTGCTTCGACAATTGGTTTGAGCGCATGCAAAAGTGTATAAATCATGCTGGAGAATACTTTAAAAAACAATAAAACCATTTTTAATGATGAATATTCGCATTATCACTATAGGCCAGAAATATATAAAGCAGCCCTCGTGTGTATTAGAAATATAATCGAATCCAAAAAATCGACTCCTTGACAAATCGAACACAAAACCACAGGTTTTAAAGATAATCAGCCTTATTACGGTTGTCGAAGACGAAAATCGAGAGCAGTCGAAGTCGTTGTCGATTTCGATTATTTTTGGTATTACGTAACTTTTTCGACTCTTGTGATTTTGTAATAGATTGAAAAGTAAAAGATGTGCTATACTGTCAAAACAATGTTTACTTTTTACATAATTGTCCGCCAAAGGCAACATTGAAATTTTATCAAGATAAAATAAAATAAATATAATAAAAAAAATATGTTAAGTTTGGGACATTTTTTCTTCGGATGAAGACGACGAGGCATACACAGAATGTGATATGAGTGCCTTGCGTAAGGAAATAAGACAGAATTCGGACATATTTGCAATGCCCATCTTTGTAAACAAATGTGAATATATTCAGAAAACGACGCCTGCTTGTTCATTTTTACGGCGACAACTGACACAAAACAAGTGACGGCGACATAAACTTTATATCAGCGGTCGACATCAGATAAAAGTTTTTTGGTAAAATACCGCAAATTTACCCAATGTTCAAAATAGATAAATAATTTATTTTATACAATTTTGTTATATTTATTTATTGTCGAATATAAAATGTCAAAAAAATGTGTTAAATTTCAAATTAGTTAACGGCGTGTTAGCGGATGAAACCAACGGCTAACAATTGTTGTCAATTGAATGCGGCGACGTCTCTAGTCGTATGGAAAAAATTGATCGACTGTTTTAGCCAACTTTGACAGTCGTTTTTGTCTTCCGTGTTACGAAAATTGTAACAGATTGTGCATTTTCGACAACCGTAGTACCGTTTTCCAAAAAAATCGACATTCGACTACGTCTTCGACAACCGTAATAAGGCTGAATATCGAAATCAATTGAGTGATTGTAATCGATGTTCTTACGTCGAATATCGACTAAAACATCATTGTAATCGAAAACAAAAATAATAGAAATGATTTTCAATTATCCTATAAACAATTGCCAACTGCTGCCAATACCTTTGCATTATAGTTTCTGTACCCTACACACACCATTGCTTGTAGTATATACTAAGTTTGTCATTCCGTTTGTAACGTAATGTTAATCGCAGAAACTATGAAGTTAATAAGACAATCTTACGGGCGATTCATCTTGAGGTATTTTTTTGAATAGCCTTTTTTAACAGATTTCGCGTGAGATGTGTTCAACTTTTTTTTCGGTATTGTTCGCCATTTCATCATGAAACAACGTCAACGTCTCAAAATTGTGCAACTGTATAATGGAAATGAGCGTTGGTTGAGAAACTGAGGCACATTTCTGGCTCAACGACAACGTCAATAAACATAATTGCCGCATTTTGGCTGAAGAGCAACCATAAGAGGTTCAAGAGGTGCCATTATACCCAGAGACGGTCTGGTATAAGAATCGTCCATATTTTTTTTAAAAATGATGATGGTCGGAACGTAACCGTGAATGGAGCTCGCTGTCGCGCCTTGATATCGGACTTTTTGCTTCCTGAAATTGAAGCCCGTAATCTTGACGACATTTTGATTTAACAGGACGGCTCCACTTGTCATCAGCTGCTCAAGCAAGGGATCTATTAAGAGGTCATTACGAAGAGCAGCCAATTTCACATTTTGGACCGGTGAGTTGGCCGCCTAGATCGTGTAATATCACAGATATAGACTTTTTTTCCTTGGTGCTACGCAAAGTCCAAATTCTATGCTGACAAACCAGCTACGATTCAGGTTTTGGAAGCCAATATTACGCGTGCCATTAAAACCATACCGGACGAAATGCTCGAACAAGTCATCCAAAATTGGACCCCCAGAATGGACACCCTGAAGCGTAGTTGCGGCCAACATTTCAAGGAAATTATATTCAAAAAATATATGACATAAAATAGGCTTTCGAAAATACCACAAATATTCTACATTTTATTTGATTTTTTTTATTTTTTTTCTATTTTGAAAATATATCTTTAGATTGATCACCCGATATGACTGTTGGCAACTCTTCAATACAAAAAATGGCTAGAATGAGGGGGAAAATAGCTTCAAATGGTTAAAGAACCTATTGGCCTCTAAAAGTATAATACAGCATTGATAATGTCATGTTCTACTTTAATTGTAGCAAAATTCCCAGTTAAAATTCTGATTTTTTTTTAAAATGGACAATGTCTAGTTGAATTTATAGTTGAAATAAGAATTGAATAAAATTTAAAAATGTCAATTTCCCCTTGTTCCCTTGTGGGGCTTAAGTAAGTAACTAAAGTGACTAAAGGTAAGTGTGAGAAAGTATGATTTTTTAAGTTTTTGCTTAACATGCCGTTTATGGAAACCGCACTTAATACCTCAAACATGGGCATGGTTGCTAGACCTATCGATTATTTTGGCCCAAAAAAGTACCTAAAGCAGCTACAACGATTTACCTAGTTACAAATATATTTAAGCATCAGTTGGATAACATGGCGAGAACTTTTATTAGACATTAAGGTTTCCCTTATGCCTTTTTTCTTTGTAACCACTCTAACAGGACCTCGAAAAAATAAACATATTCAGATACTCAGAGATGGATATCTTATAAAATAAACAATACTAAAAGACACAATGACAATGACACTACCTTAGAAGGCTCACAAAAATCCCCCATAAACTTGTCAGTGGAAATCCCACAAAAGTTAGGTTAACTATCAACTCGACAACAGTAATTGCAACGGCGATGTTTCGCTACCGATTTCAACAAGCGGGGATAGAACTGAAGATTCAACGACGAACCAACACAAATGTTTAGCTGCTCAATGATGTGAAAAGTTTTTCAATTAAATATCGAATAATAAAGCAACAATACACAAAAACAAATTGGGTATATGTGGCAGAGTCGACGCTATTATACCCTTTTATTTTGCCCTTATAGCATTGGAAAAAATTCTTCACAATTAAAAAGATCATAAATTAAATTTCTGTAGGATGCACTGGGTTCTTAATTTACCATTCGGTTTGAAACACATCAAAATACGAGTATTGATTGAAGAACGTATAGAACCATGTCTTGAGAGTGACTTTCTAGATCAAAAACATTGACAGAAACTGGCGGTCACCATAGCCGTACGGTGCAGAATAACGAGAGACGAGAGTCTGTGACTTTGCCCTGGATCATCAATCTACACAACTCAAGATTTCAAGCACCAGCCTCATGCGAATTTTGTACAAAAATGTAGCGTTATTCGCTTACAAAGTCGAATTGACTATTTAATTGAAGGCACACGACTATAAGCTTCTTTCTCTTTTCTCAGTTTGGCCTTAGAGCAGCTCGAAATAAACCCCGAGTTGGTTGAATCTTTTCTGACAAAGCGCATTTTCGCTACAGGATCAAAACAAACCATTTTATTTAGATCTTTAGTTTTAGCGGATTGGTCTGCCATGCCGCACAGACCACGCCACAATTATTCACTTGCCCACCAAGTTCTGTAATAGTGTTATCAGCAATCGCTGCGATGTCAATTGGCCACCACGTAGCTACGAGTAGACATCAACAGCCCTTCTTGGGGAGTCTTGGATCGATGTTTTGCGAACCAATGACGATAAACTAAAGAAGATGGACGAAATGAGCTTTGACGAGAAATTACCAAAACTCACGAGCATAGACAATTTAAAACGCATGCAACTTTTGTATTTGTGAACCGATTTGACTGATAACAGAATCTACTAGTCGAAAAGTGTGTTACACCTTTTCATTATTTGTGGAGTTTGTGAGATACGAGGGCTGCCATATATATTTCTGAATAATGAAAATGCGAATATTTATCATCAAAAATGGTTTTATTGTTTTTCAAAGTATTCTCCAGCATGATTTATACACTTTTGCATGCGCTCAAACCAATTGTCTAAGCACTTTATCCACTCCGATTGAGACACCTCCAAAACATGGTTTTGAACGCTTCAACAGCATCTTCTAGCGAAGAAAATCGTTGACCACGCATTTTTTTCTTCATGTGCGGGAATAGAAAGATGTTATTTGGTGCCAAGTCAGGGCTGTACGGCGGATGACCCATCAATTCGACGTTTTTGCTTAATTAGGTTCTGGTTTGAGCCGATGTGTGAGAGCTCGCATTGTCATGGTGCACAATGATTCGTCTTCTCTTGTTCGTTCTTCGAATTTCTCCTAAGACTTCAGGTAAACAAATTGTGGTGTACCACTCAGAATTGACCGCCCTACGTTGTTCAAGCGGAACAGTCGCCACATGAAAAGTTTTGCTGAAGAAACAGGCGACCAGTTGCTTCGAAGTGCTTCTTCCACGAACAACTTTCGTTTGATTCGGCTCGTCTTCGAAGATCGACACGGTCGATTGCTGTTTTGTTTCGAGCTCATACGCATAGATTCATGATTCGTCACCTGTGACGATCTTATAAACGTCTTTTGAAGCACCGCGATCGTCTTTTTTCAAAATTTCTTTGCAACAATCGACACGAGCCTTTTTTTGAGCTATTGTCAAATTTTGCGGGATCCAACGAGAATAAACTTTTTTTTGGCCAGGTGTTCATGCAATATCGGATGTATGCTGGTGGAAGAAATGCCCAAGGATGCCTCTATCTCACGATATGTCACATGACGATCTTGCATTATCAGTTCACGCACGGCAGCAATGTTCTCTGGCACAACGGCCGCTTTTGAACGACCTTCGTCTTTGAGCGAGTGTCGGCCACGAATGAATTTTTTAAAACAGTTTTTCACTGTGCTATAGGATGGTGCTTCACCGCCATGCAAAGATTTATGCACTCGATGTACTCTTGTCGTAATAGTCCACGTCGCAAGTTGTGAAAAATTATCGCACGAAAATGTTCACGATTTAAATCCAATTTTTTGCCAAATTAATTTTTTTCAAGTCACTGTAAACAACACAAATGTTGGACGTACGTCAAAACGTTGTGAGAACGTTTATGCATTAAAAATGTCAAACTGTCCAATGGAGTCGGATGGCGCCAGGCAACACTAAGTATTGCCAAGCCCAGAAATATATATATATATATATATATATATATATATATATATATATATATATATATATATATATATATATATATATATATATATATATATATATATATATATATATATATATATATATATATATATATATATATATATATATATATATATATATATATATATATATATATATATATATATATATATATATATATATATATATATATATATATATATATATATATATATATATAGCAACCGTTGTATTGTTTGCCATTTCATTCTGAATAGACTTACACCGCGAAAACCTCGCTGTGTGCCATTACCGGTCGAAATGCGGTCGAAAACTCACTAAATATATTATGGACACCCTTATGCGTGGTTGCGGCTAACATTTAAAGGAAATTGTATTGTATATATGTGACAGCGCATAGAGAAAGGAACCTAAGGGTAAAAAAATCAATTTTGCACTTTTTTTTTGATGTGGACAACATCTGAGCATCGAATGAGACCCAAAAAGTGATGGTACGCCAAAGATACACGTATTTAAATCTTTAAAATGGCTCTCCTGAACAAAACTGGGTTTTACCTTAGGTCCCTTCCTATTTTGCGCGTCACATATAAAAATGGCATAAAATGTTCTTTTAGATTGAACAATTAAGATTCCACACTTGATTTGAATTTTTGATTTTTTTTTTATTTAAAAAAAATACCTCTAGATTGATCACCCGTTATATTTCAATTCTTTTTAAACTCTATAATTATAGCTAGTTTATCCAGGCTTAGTACATTTAAGGGCCGATGTTGAATGTGATTTTTTTCTCCAGATTTTTTCTGCATTTCATTAGATATTTCTCAATTTCAGACTAACTCAATTTAAACCATGGAAAGATACACAAGCGACCAACGTGTTAAAGTTAGGCAACAGTGGATGATCAATTTTCGAAGAAACTCATCTTCAGTGATGAGGCACATTTTCACCTCAGTTGATTCGTCAACAAGCAGAATTGTCGCATTTGGGCGAATGATAACCCAAGAGTGAGTGTAGAAAAAACAATGCACCCACAAAGTGTGACTTTTTGGTGCGTTTTATGGGCTGGCGGCATCTTCGGGCTGTACTTTTTCTAAAATAAAGCCGGTCAGGTAGTTACTGTGAATGGTGTTTGCTATCGTGAGATGATAACGAACTTTTAATGGTCCGAATTGGAAGATATGGATGTGGACGATATGTGGTTTCAACAGGACGGTGGCACTTGTCACACAGCTAACGAAACAATGGCTTTTTTACGCGACAAATTCAATGGCCGTGTTATCTCACGTCGTGGCTACGTTAATTGTCCAAGATGATGTGATTTGACACCGTTGGACTTCTTTCTTTGGGGTTATTTGAAAGAAAAGGTGTACGTCGATAAGCCAGCATTGATTCAAGAGCTAAAGGATGAGATAATTCGGCACATCAACGGCATAGAACCTCAATTATGCCTCAGCGTCATCGAAAATTTGGACCATCGCATGGAGGAGTGCCGCCGATTTTGCAACGGCTATATTTGTTCCATACATAACACAGTAAAACATTTTCCAGGTGTTTGATTCGGGACTAAATTCTGATAATTGTTTGTGAAAGTAGCCCCAAAAAGCATCATTCTTTAGTTTTAATTTTATTATTTAATATTTTTTTTTTAAATTCTGAGAATCATAAAAAAGTCATCAATGTTTTTTCCAAAGAATTTTGTGCATATCTCGAGCAATTTTTTGAAATTCATACCTTCACTTAATTGTGCATAAAAGCGAAACGCGTAAATCGATTTTCATGATCTATGTCTTTCTTCATTTGACTTTAGGTAAAATAAATAGGACTGGACACTTTTTACCGTTTTGTATTTTTTTATGAATTAAAAAAAAGAAACTTTAATTTTTTAGGCAAAAGTGGTTCTCGAGTTATGACAAACAAAAGAGCCTAAAATGTGACAAATTCCCCTGTACGGTACTTACTAACTTTAAATTTATTATTAAATTATTTTTTGCTGTACTGTGACCAAACGAATGATGCGGAATTTCTTCTTTTTGGGTCCACTTTCACAAACAATTATCAGAATTGAGACCCGAAATCATGTGTTGTACTGTGTAATTGAAACATTCCAAAACTATCATAATAAAAAGAAATGACAATAATTTCTTAAATAATTTCATTTTTTGATGGTGACATCTGAGCATCGAATGAGACCGATCCCATGCCCCAAAAGTGTTCCCTCCTGAGATATGCGCGTTTTCTGAAAGTAATGGTACACCAAAGAAACATGTATTTAAATCTTTAAAATAGCTCTCCTGAACAAAACTGGTTTTTACCCTTAGGTCCCTTTCTATTTTGCGCGTCACATATACTTAGTAGGGACATAAATGCTGTTACACACGTTTTATGCTGTAAAATAAGAAATGTCCGCCTTTTGCCTTTACACACGCCTTAAGTCGTACTAGGCAATCGTCAATAGCTGCACGAACCTCGTCCATTGGAAAATTGGCCACAGCTCGAGCCAAAGCAGTCTTAAGAGATCCAATGTTGGGTTATCTTTTGTGACAAACCTCGTCCTCTAAAACCGTCCACAATTTGTAATCCAATGGGTTCGAATCTGGTCTGCCTGAGGGCCATTCTTCAGAGGAAATGAACGATGGCAAATTGTCACGAAGCCAGGCCTGGGACGTTTTAGCCTTATGGGCCGGCGCAGAATCCTGCTGGAAAGTCCATGAGTGGTTTTGGAACAGGGAATTGTTATGAAGCTTCCAAAACGGTTTCTTGGTAAACTTTGGCCGATGTTTTGACTCCTTGTTCGCAGAAATGCAGGTCAGTGACCCCATCGTAAGAGACACCCCACCAAACCATGACAGAAGCTGGGTGATGACCCTTTTCCACCCTTGGGATCAGTTCAGATGCTTCCTTAGATGACCGCGCATACACTCTATCTTTTTGCTTGTTTAATTTTTTCTGAATGGAAAAATTTTGCAAATTGCTGTGCAAGTTATCAGCGTGCTTCACCAAAAGACGTTTGCATTTTGCAATCCTATTTCTTTTTTAAAGCTGCAGTCAATAAATATCCGGTACGTCGTTTGAAAGCCCCAAGTCCCAAGTCTTTTTTAATGATTCGAATTATGGACTTTTGCGTGATATTCATCTCACGGCCCATGATTTTCTGTTTTCGGTGGGTATCTGTGAATTCTTAACGGCTTTGATTCGAACAGAGCGTGGCAGTCTTTTACATCTTCAGTCTCCTCAAACAGTTTTAAGCATCGGTAGACGAACATGCGGCTAATTCTAGTGGCCGGAGCGTTTTGAAAATATCGCTTTTTTTATTTCACACTTAAAAAGCGCTATTACAGCGATACGGTTCTCATTATCTGACCACTCCATGATGAAAATTGAAACAATTTTAAAATCCCGTTACAGACTAACGCTATTGAGGTTAGCTTGCAAAACCCATATGACATTAACGGGGTCTGTTCAGTTCTACTATTGAAATGGGTGTGTTCAATGTTGTAACAGTATTTATGTCCCTACTACATAAGTAGTTTATCAAACAGCAGCGGTGGCTGACAATTAGCTCCGTGACTTCCAAGTTAAATGTAAATAAAAAACAGCTGTTACAATACTTCAACAAACACAATATGAGTTGGGCAACTTCACGCTACGTTGAGGCTTTGTGAGGCGAAGCTACCAATTTTGTGCAGTCACCTTGAATTGTTTTTTTTGAGCAGCTAATAGCTGCTACATAATTTGTGATGAATACTTTTTTTTGTGGAAGGGAAAATGTTTTCAGGGAGAAAATTGTATTATTGCATCATTGAATGCATTTTCCGTAGGTTCAATGTAGATTATTAACCAGAAGAAAGTCGCTGTATGAAATGGAAAGCCTTTTAAGAACGTTCGTCTTCTTGAAGCACTAAAACGACGAATAAATGGAAATCGTATATTACATCATTGAAGGCATTTTCCGTAAGTTGGATGAAGATTATTAAATCGTCAAAATTCACTATATGAAATTGAAAGCCTTTCAAGAACTTTTGTTTTCGTGAAGCACTAAAACGACGAATACTTTCTTGAGAAACAAATTATTTTTCTTTTACAAATTTTCACATTTTCTTATATCAAACTGATAGTACTGTGAAAGCGTTGTAGGGAAAAAATATAGACACAAACACTACAGCATTTCGATGTACACTCACTCACACTCAGTATTGAAAATGATATTGAAATTACAAACACAACAAATATCGTATATTTGTCATTTAAGATATTTTTCTTGCATGAAATTTGTTTTAACCTTTTGTAAGAAGAATATTTTTTTTTTCTTTTTTACACACACATACTTATGTTTTATAATTATATTTATATAATTTACTATTTTTTTGTATTCTTTTTATAATTTTAAATTTTGTTATTACTTTTTTTGTGCTGCTGCTTAATTCAAAGCAAATTTTTTCATATATTTTCACTTTTATTTAAAAAAAATAATTTTATTTTTTAGACGTTGTTGGTTGTTTGTTGAGGTGCAACATTCTGCGATTTAATATCACACAAATATTTCGTAAACCGCACGTAATGTAGCGGGGGGAGTTTTTTTTCTTTTCTTTTTTTTGTTTTTCTTTCTGTATTTTCAGTTGTTGTTATTTTAACGTAATTTGTTTCAAAAAACTTAACGCTGTTATTATTTTTGTAGTTGTTGTTGCGGTTGATTTTATTTACGTTTGGCTTTTGTTGTTGTCGTGTTTTTTGCCTGCTTTAGGCAACCGCATTGAAAAGAAGAAGAACAAACGCAAAAGTGTAAAAAACGCGCGCTGTTGCATTGATTGTTGATCGAAGTCTATTGACTGTTTGATGTTTGAACCGTTTCGTACTGAAATGAACACAACAGATCTGCCTGTTCGTTCGTGCATTCGTTCAAGCAACGATCATCGCATCGCGCACCATTGTGAATAGCTGTCGGAAACCGACCAACAAACTCAAACGTACACACGCACACTCAGATACAACCAAGAGACACTTGATTGAATATTCTGCAATTGTTAAAATTTTAAGCTGGCAATGCCATTTGTGTGGTTTTTATTTTAAGAGCTCTCGGAATGTTGCTTTCTCTTTTCGGATCTCTTAAAATACGGCAGAGCTCCCGCTCTCACATGAGGTTTATTGACTTTGTTTCAATTGTCATTTTTGTTGTAGCGCTTTAGGGCCCCCGCAGACTGCAGACTTTTTATCGGCCGATAGTTTAGTCGGGTTGGGCTGAAAGTGCGCACACCGAGCCAACTAAACAGTTTGTTTGGTGAACAGGGCGCAGACTATCCAACAGTCGGTCAACTATTCTCGAAATAGTTTGTAACTGATTGTAACCATACTGAATAAGAAGCCGACCAAACTATCGGCCGATAAAAAGTCTGCAGTCTGCGGGGGCCCTTATAGTTATGTATTTCTCTTGTAGTTTGGCAGAGAACTATAACCACAAGTGGCGCCGTACCGCTCGGTTGTTGAAAACGTAAAGGCAGGGAGAGATTTCACTTACGATCAGTGTTGCCGTTTTGGTGGCCGGAAAAAATTCAAAAATTTGTAGTTTGCTCAGATCTTAGTCGGTTTTTGAGCATTTTTACCGCCTCTCCTTATACAGTGCCGCTCAACTGAATAGGTTTGAAAAATCTTGCTTACATTTTTTCGCACCTCTTAGCTTCTATTACATTTATTTTCATGTTCATTGCTTGATTTGAACCTTTATTTGCTTACTCATGACATACTAGAAAAAAAAATAACGAGATACGAGGGCGACCGCAAAACTAACTGGCCTGGCACATTTTCTGTTTTACTAGCAACTTTTTTTGTGTTTTAAAAGCAATCTTTTATAAGCCATCTGTCAAAACTTCCGAAATATTTAATGATTATTTTCTTTGTTACAGGTGATGGAAGTAAACAAGTTTCATAATTTTTGAAAAATTAAAAATAAAGAGTTTCGTGCGGTAATTAAACACTTTTATATGAAAGGATATACGCCACAATTAATCAAAGATGAATTGGATTCTGTTCTTGGTGATAATGCACACTCATACTCCAGCGTGAAATCCTGGGTTCAACAATTTAAAATGGGTCGTTCAAGTACGGAAGATGAACCACGCTCTGGAAGACCGAAAACTGCTACTGCTATTGAAAACATTAGAAAAATATTTAATGAAGTGACTAAAGATAGACGAATAAAGCTCAGAGAACTTGCTGATATTGTTAAAATACACGAAAAACAAGTTTGGAGTATTTTACATGATGAACTCCACATGAAAAAGCTATCCGCAAGATGGGTGCCGCGTTTGTTGACTTTGCCCCAAAAAATCGTCCGTTGGACCAATTCCGAGGAGCTTTTAGCGATTTATCAGCGTAATCCAATAGAGTTATTGCGCCGATTCATAACTGTTGATGAAACATGGATCCGTCACTACATCCCAGAATGCAAAGAACAGTCAAAACAATGGATAGAAGCTGGTAAAAGTGGTCCCAAGAAGGCGAAAACTGTTAAGTCAGCAGGAAAAGTAATGGCCACACTATTTTGGGATACAAGGGGTATAATATTAATTAACTCAACCAAAACTGGCCGAATTGGAATTTTTTTGCTCACTTGAAAGGTTTGAGAACATAAACTTCAGTTTGTGATCGACTGCTTAATTTTAAAGTGCCCAACTGTTTGGTTTTTTAAAATTTAAAGCAATTATTGTCATTTTTTTGTGAAATGGGTCTCGGAAAGCCGCGGAAAAAGGCCAAATAAAAAGCTTCATTGAATATGGCCTAAAAGAGCAAAAAAAAAATAGCTGGCAAGATTGGCCGCATTCAATATGTGTAAACAATTTTCTCCGTAATGTAGAAAATTAGGGAAAAATATGAAAGGAGGAACAAAATCTGCAACAACGGCATTAGTTCAGCGGCTTATTCTTCGAACAGACTCAAATTCTCATGCGGCGTTAATGCAAGTTTGGCAATTGTAAAATGTATTATTCGAGGAGCCAAACATCTGAACAGATTTAAACTAAAAAAACAACAATGATGCACGTAAGGCCGCATGATTTCAATTTGCCCGAGCGCATATAACGTGGACTAAGAAGTGAAATAAGGAGTGAAATACGATGATCCGGATGGCTACAACTATTATTTTCACGATATACAAAAGGAGGAATGTTTTTTAAGTCGCCATCACATCTGTGCAAGTGGCGTAATCGTGCCGTAATTCATGCCGTTTTATGGAACTTGTAAGCTAAAGTTTGTCACATGATGAACGCAGCAAATGTTTACAAAACAGTACTCCAAAAGGCTTTGCCACAATTTTCGGGAGTTTTTAGTTCTCTGCCGTGGACGTTCCAGCATGACAATGCTCCCACTCATACTGCCAGGGTTGTAAAACAGTGGATTAACGATTAAGTTGCTCCATTGGCCGCCATACTCACTGGGCATAAATAAATATTATTGAAAACATTTGGGGACTTTTGTCCGGGAGAGTATATGAAGATTGGAGACAATTTAACGTCTCTGCGACATAAGTTGAAGCTATTAAGAAAGCCTGGTCAACAATTTCGCTCAGTGACATTGAAAAATATTACAGTTCTTTACCAAATCTTATATTTATAATTATTAAGAATAAGGGTGGACATTAGAGCGTACCAGGTTACAAGTAAAAAAAAAAAAGTTCGCCGTACACCTTCGAATATGAAGTATTATTGAAAGGTAGTTTCAAAAAAATTTTTTTTATTTTTTTATGTCGAACGTAGGGGTCGCGCTTTTACATTTTTCTATATAACTTCTGCATTTATAAACGCATTTTAAAGTGTGATACATCGATGTTTTTGTCTCGACGAGGCCGATTTTTGTCTTTGAAGTCATTGAGCTCAAGCACCCCCTTCTGGTACTTACCCATCATATCTCAGTTACTACTACCCTAATGTACCACTCTAATATCAGGGTAGTAGCAACTGAGATATGATGGGTAAGTACCAGAAGGGGGTGCTTGAGCTCAATGACTTCAAAGACAAAAAATCTTCCTCGTCGAGACAAAAACATCGATGTATCACACTTTCCGTTTATAAATGCAGAAGTTATATAGAACAAGTAAGTAAGTGCTATAGTCGGGCGTGGCCGACTCTATGATACCCGCACCACTATAAATGTGATTAAGTCTCCTGTTAATCGAAAGCACTCGTCGCTATTTCTATCTGTATCTATCACGCAAGCACTAAGCCTTTATACCCCATACCACTATGTGGTGAGGGTATAACAATTATAGTTGGTCTACATTTTCATACCTTGTTTTCGGACCCTGTGCCCTCCCACGGACGAGATAAATCATTTGGCTTGACATATTTAAAGTCCTGAGGCAATTCCCTGTCATTTGAGGGGTCACACTAAAATCCGGGTAAACCGAAACTTTTGGACCCTCCTAATGGACCCTGGGGCCCAAAAAGGTCGAATTTTTTTCTGTATTTAAAATTGTAAGATAATTTCCTTTCATTTAAGGGGTCACACTTATATTTAAAATCATGGGTCCATTTTTTGGGTTCTGAAGGCCCCGTAGGTCCGAGAGGCGGGTCCAACTATTTTTTTTTACATTTTGTGGTCAGTTCTACATCGAATGGCATATTTTTTTAATTTGTTGACCAATACACGCGACATCAACTGGATTTGGACCAAATCCGGGAGTTCCTTTGTATGGGGGTCTATCAGAAAGTGCTCCGATTTGGACCAAATTCAATAGCGTCCGTCCTTGTCCCAATATATTACCACATGCCAAGTTTCATCAAGATCGGTGCATAAATGCGACCTGTACTTTGATTACAAGAATAGATGGACATCTTTACATCCAGCCAGCCAGCCGACCAGCCAGCCGCCCAGCCAGCCAGACAGACATGGCTAGATCGACTCAAAATGTAATTCTGAGCAACTTTCTCTCTGGTCCCGGTATTCTAACTCGATTCCTTCGATGTGTTACAAACGCAAGCACTAAGCCATTATACCCCATACCACTATGTGGTGCGGGTATAAAAATGTAAAAGCGCGACCCCTACGTTCGGCATAAAAAATAAAAAAAAAATTTTGAAACTACCTTTCAATAATACTTCATATTCGAAGGTGTACGGCGAACTTTTTTTTTTGAGGTACGCCCTAGTGGACATACAAATTACTAAATACTGAAATAATAGTGTCCTTTACAGTTTAAGTTACTAAATGCCCTAAAATGTAGCCTTATATTCCTTTTTTAAATAGGTTAATTGGCCAAACCTATTCTGATGAGCCAAAATAACTGCGCAATTTTTGTTATGTGTTTGGAAAAAATAATAAAAATCGTATAAAATATAACTTACAGGCCAGACTTTTTTATTTCCTAAAAGATCGTATTTTTTCGTAGCAAAATGTATTTCATACTAATCTGAGTTATCGTTCAAGAGATATAATTTTTAAACTTTTTAAAAAAGTCAAACCTATTCATTTGAGCGGCACTGTATGTTAAGCCTCGATTACAATGAAGTCAATTAACGAACAAAAATAAAATAAATTTATAGTAAAACCTCAACAGTTACGTCATTTGTTAACCAAAAGTTCATATTTTCAGCATATCTCAATTCTGGAATAAGCATTTTAGAAAAATAAATTGTTGGAGCCTTTTTAGTGTAAGCATGGATAGA
This sequence comes from Hydrotaea diabolus, assembly GCA_963513945.1. Lineage (NCBI taxonomy): Eukaryota > Metazoa > Arthropoda > Insecta > Diptera > Muscidae > Hydrotaea > Hydrotaea diabolus. Next base: position 164,181,959 of record OY740717.1, read on the forward strand.
CACCTATGTTCGATATTTATCCATTTAGGTACTGAAATGGCTACAAATTATGAATTTTACTACTTTTTTAATTTTTTTGAAGACTAATACTTCTGGACAGTTCATTAAGACCCGAATTGCATTAACACTTTTTGTTATTGACTTAACTATTGTGGTTTTTTAATCCAGTATTATTTGTCGAGGCTTAACCTTAAACACGTTTTTTGGTCGTTTTCCCCGTCAATCCTAACGCAACATTTAGCCTAGAGTGTAAAAAAAAACCGGCATTTCGGGCGTTTTTTAAAATCGTGTTTTAAAAAACCGACTGATGTTTTTTAAGTAAAAAAAAACCGACATTAACCGACAATCCAGTTTTAGTCATTTGCCTTGAATGGAATACTTCCTCAATCAGGAGTGAAGCAATTATCACCATTTCTAGATTTTTTTTTCATACATCGCTTAAATATAAAAAAACTGCGAAAAACCATTGGCTTCGTAAGAAAAGTTTTTAATTTAAAAGCCGTGTGTTAATTTACGTCAGAAAAAAAATTTTGGGCCCGACAATTTGTGGGGGCAATATAAAAAAAAGCCTATACTCATATGATCCAAATCGATCGAATATCGGCCAAATTTCATTAAGATTAGATGTTTTATGCTGCGTCAAGAATTAAAGACACATAATCGGTGGAAGCAATATCTCCATGTTTATCGATTTTATGTCAATGGCGCCAAATACAATAAAATGTCCACACAAATTCAAGTGTGCCAATTAGCCATTTGCCTTGAATAAAATACTTCCTCAATCAGGGATGAAGCAATTATCACCATTTCTAGAATTTTTTAATACATCGCTTAAATATAAAAAAAACTGCGAAAAACCATTGGCTTCGTAAGAAAAGTTTTTAATTATTTAAAAGCCGTGTGTTCATTTACGTCAGAAAATTTTTTTTGGGCTCGACAATTTGTTGGGGCTGTATAAAAAAGCCTATACTCATATGATCCAAATCGATCGAATATCGGTCAAATTTCATTAAGATTAGATATTTTTTTTGCTGCGTCAAGAATTAAAGACACATAATCGGTCGAAGCAATATCTTCATGTTTATCGATTTTATTTCAATAATGCCAAATACAATAAAATGTCCACACAAATTCAAGTGTGCCAATTTAAAAATCTGGGTTAATTTAGAAGACGTTTAATGGGTCCAAAAACCTGTTTTCAATTGGCATTTCCAGTTTATTTTTTAATAGAAAACAAAATTTTTCATTACTTGACAAAAGAATAAAATTGGAATGTCGAAAATGCGGATTTTTTACTTTAAAAAAAATCGACAGTCAGTGTGTTTTGAAAAAAAACCTGAAATGTTGGTTTTCGGAAAACCCCGGTTTATGGGACACTCTAGTCCTGTATTGACACAAATTTTGTATTTCAATATGTTCTAAATAAATTTTCTAACAAAGTGACTTAGTGAAGTTGCGGCAAACGCTGCAGTTCATAAATTGTTATTTCTAAAAAGACCAAGTAGACTCTTGTTATTACAGGTCTCCCTATGATTATGACCACTTGATGTGTTTGTTTTGATTTGGTTATTAATTTATTTATTTTTTCTTCTTCAAATTTTTATCCCTTTCCCCGCTCATCGTTCTTTTGACAGTGTGTATGTTTAGTGTGTGATTTCTGCTTGTTTTGATGTACGATCAGATTACGTTTCATTCAGTTTTTGGGCGTTGGGAGCTGGCGTTGCGAGCGAGTAGCATATGATTAATGACCAGCGTAAATTTGTCCCCACAATTATTGCTAATGATCATTTGTTCGCTTTGATGGTTGGTGGTGCTTGTTTGTATTTCTAAATGAATTTATTACTGTTGGACCCCGATCGAATGGAATGGGATGCGTGTAGTGCAAAGGGTTGGGCTTAGGCGTTTCGGTGAATAATTTCAAAGTTGTCTTTGATTTTACGTGTGTGATATTTAGAGATAGTGAAGATCGAGTGAGCATCGATAGTTTAGCATTAAATTGAAGTGGTTGGTTGAGTAAATTATTATTTCGATAAAAAAAAAACTTAAGAATAGGGGTGGAATGCCAAGAGGTCGTTTTATCTTAAAAGATTTCATGTTTTTTTTTGTCTTTAAGGAAGCAAACGCTAGTGACATTGACGTTTTAACAGAATATTTTTGAGTTAGTATTGGAAATGTAGGCTATATCTATCATTTAGACTAGCCAGTAGATGGCCGCTCCGTAGAAGATTTCCAACAAATAGTATTTCCGCCTTAAATGAGGGTCTTCAGTTTAAAGACCAAAGAAGAAGGACTAATTTGTTTATAGTCTCTACCAAAGGATAAACACTAGAGTTTCCATAAAAACCAAGGGTCTCAGAAAACCGGCATTTCGGATTTTTTAACCGAGTCTGGTATATTTTTAAGGAAAATAAACCGTCGTTAACCGACATTCCGGGTATAGCCTTTATTCTCTATCAAGAAAATATTTTCCCAATCGCAACTGAATTAATTGTCCTCATTTTTGACTCCACACTGAGAAGAAAAATAACCTTATATAAGGTTAACTTAACCATAAATAAATTTGTTTAGACTTAGAGTCTACGTTATACGAGGGCGGTTCAGAAACTTCTTAGCCTAGCACAAAAAGCGCGGTATAAACAGAAAAAAGTTAAGTGTTTTGGAAACATCCATCTCTGCTATTAACACATATTAAATTTTGTTTCGATCTGGCAACTCCTTCATATAGAAACAGGTGTTCACAAATGACAGGGTGTGTCAAAAGTTACCATGGATCTTACAAATTTAATAACTTTTACGTTTATACATTTTTTTTTCAGATTATATAAAAAAACTTGAAAATAAATAATGGAGAGATTCACGACTGAACAAAGAACCAGAATAACCAGAGTTGACAGAGATAATTAGACGGAAGACATTGTTTTCTTAATTGACTACCCCTGAATATGATTGACGAAGTCAATCGAAATATTGGGATAAATAAAAATTAAACAATTCATAGAAGAACGAGTTTAAATAAATGACCTCAAGCCGAAAAATAATTTTATAAGATAAGAACACCAAAGGTCAACTATTCACTTACAACGAATTTTATTATTTAAATCAGCGATCAATTATTTTAACGCAAAGTGATGAAGCTCATTTTCTCTTGAATGGTTTTATTAATAAGGTTCTGAAAATCCAAGAGCCATTCATCAACATCCCATTAAGGTGTGCAGTATGGTGTGGGATCATATCTGCAAATATCATTGGGCCTTACTTCTTCGAGAATAAAGATGGAAGTGCTGTAACCTTAAATAGAGAGCCGTGTCGGTTTATGATAGAAAATTGTTTACGTCCTGCTCTTGATAACAGACGTTAGATGTGGTATCAGCAGGACGGAGCCACTGCCGCCCACACTGGCCGAAACACAATGGCACTTTTAAGTCAAATTTTTGGAGAGCGAATAGTTTCCGGAAATTCGGAAATTATTTGGCCAGCACGATCGCCAGATTTGTCAGAGCCTGACCATTTTCTTTAAATGAACTCAAGACGTTATTTGAAGGAACTCAGGGCCAACATTGTTGCGGAAATTCTAACGCTACACCCACAAATTTTAAAAGATTTTATGGAAAATACTCTGAAACGAGCCCATCATTGCGAAGCCGAAAACGGGGGTCATTTAAGTGAAATTATTTTTCACACTAAGTGCAAAAAAAAATCCATTTTGTATATTACGAGTATATAAACTGAGGAAAAAAATAATATACGAAAAAGTTATTAAAGTTGTAAGTTTTGGCCCATCCTGTAGGACAAAGATGTTATTGACACAACAATGAAGACGGGCTTTCCTTTTGTTACATTCATTGGGTTTTTTTGTTTGATTATGATAATTTGTTATTATTATTTTTGTAAGAGTGAATTACTTCATAAGCTAATTTAGTCATTCTGGTTTTCGACCTTTGTTGCCAAATTGAATTTTTTTCTGTAGCCTTACATTTCATTCCCCCTTAAATCCTCAATTTTCAAAACTAGCATCCCTACCATCACACATAGCAAACATTGTCGAGCAAACAAAAAAAACTAGATAGAGAAGAGAAAAATGTTTGTACATCACACATAGAACACATCTAATTAATGAATAATTTATCCGAACATGATTCAAATTAATTATTTTCAATGCACACATTTTAATTAAACAACGCTACCAACAAAATCTGCTCATGAACATAATCAAAGTACGACCGGACGATGTGAATGTGATGGGCTTGTTCGTATAGCAGCATACAAATTACACTGTTCTACAAGGATGTTGGGGCAGAAGGGAAACCCTTTGAAGATATATATATATATATAATTTACCAAAATTTAGTTATGATTTGCCTGCCACAGAAAGGCGAACTCATCGACCCTTGTGGTAAAATAGTATGAATAATTAGATTAATGTATGTTTGAACAGGGATTTCAAATATGGATGTATTAGTTATATTTTTCTAAGATTAGGGCTTTGGCTACTCAGGTAAGGTTAGAAGGACGTGAATCCTTTACATTTGATAAAAAGGTACAACTGTTGGTGACACAAAACTGGCTACGAAAACATGAAACAATAAGGTTCAAATTCACCTAAATTGGATATTGGTAGGATAACGTCAACATCCCAACTATCAACTACCCAAAAATCCTTTGGGTCCCATTGGAAAGCATTTTCGAGCCTCTTCATATTCTACAACTATGCTTAAAAGTAGGAACAAAGTCCTTAAGTCACTAGTCGGCAGTAATTGGGGAGCTGACAAAGAAACCTTGTTGACCTCTTACAAAGCGATAGGTAAGTCTGTAGCGACCTATTCAGTGCCAATGTGGTAGGCGAATGTGAATAGGAAGCAATGGAAGAAAATCTAGACTTGCCTGAAACCGCTCTGAAAACATCAACATTGCGTCTACTTAAAGTATACTTATGTCTTCTGAGGACCATCGACATGAGGAGACGAAGGTCCTTGGCGTGCGATGACACAATTTCTTGTTGTCTAAGCAGTATCTGCTGGGGTGTCTTCACAGTAGTCATCCCAACCACCTTCTCATGACCACGCATTCACGATCTGGATAGAGAGGTACAAGAGAGAGCCTTTATATCATCGAAACTATCAGGCTGGTCTGAACGACATTCACGCTGATGAAGTCGCCGCAACAGTATTTAGCATTAGCGTGAATGTAGTGCTAGGGGAACATACCCCGGAGACTTCACCAGAGGGGAAGACGTTACCTCGGCAGTCTAGCGAGGTTCTGGCTCAGCTGAGATCAGGATAGTGCAGCCGCCTCAATTTGAATTGGGCGCAATTTGAAGCAAACGTGCCGGACGTTTGTCCCGCCTGCATCAGAGGCCACATGAGGTGCTGCATCTTATCAATTGTCCGGCCAAGCCTTATTAACTGACTCCAAGTCTCTTTGGATACATCCATTTAAATATCACGTATCCTTTACGTGGGGATCGGGGAAGTGATCGAAGCAGATCCCCCATAAACAAACAGGACTCACAACTACTTACTTACGTTACAACATTGGCAGCTAGTAACGAATTAGTTGAAATTTCTTTGAACCCGGATGTATAAAGGGGCTTCTAGAGCTGAAATCGGTAAAAATATTTTTATTATATTTAAACATTAACCGTTATGTACCAATTTCAATACGATTTGTCCTTAGCTCCAACCTTAACAATATTTCAAGTTTCGCCGAAACCGACCTGTATGTATACCAATTAGTGATATAGAATAGCTCCTCCTGACCTTGAGGTAATACGTTGCGTTATTGCATTCAAGATCAAAAGGATTCAAGGATCTAAATGTTTGGGTTATAGAGGGTGTAGAGAGTATTGCCGAAAGGGAACGCTAAGTGATATTTTGCGTTTGTTTCACATCTTGATGGCAGTATTCTCGTAGATAGGATGCTAGCGAGACTGGTCGGGTGACGCACAGGGTTATCAGTTATATAAGTTTTGTCGGGAGTAATCCGGATTTTGGCTTGACCTCTATTTGGATTTCTCGTTGACCGGCTATGGGTCTCATAATGTCGAGGACTGACTGCAAGACTTGTGTGAATGCCCTGTCTATGAGACATACGGGATCTGGACGCTTTGGTCGTTGCTTCTTCTGGTGGTCAAGGGACTTTAGTTGACTTCAGCTTTCTACTAGCGCATGCCAAGCTAGGATGAGTCAGTTCACCTGTCAGGTCATATCAAGGCGTCGGGTTTTTGTTGACTGACTGTTTTCCGCTGTAACCGGACCGGTAGACATACGGGACCAGGACGACATGGGCTTGGTTCTTCTAATGGTTAGGGGACTTTAGTGGTGTGCTCTCTACTAGCGCATGTCAAGCTAGGATTAGTCAGATCACCTGTCAGGTATTTTCTAGGCGTGCTGTTCGTGACCGGCGGTGTGTTCTTCTTTGACTTTCGACATCTGCTGCTACGGGGGTAACCATTCCCCTGGTTACTTAAAACTAAAACTGGGAATCACTTCGGTTACGAATCCTGTCCGGTTACAAACTGGTACCACGGGTGACTGGGAATAATGGGGTCTTCTCAAGACGTCACCAAGTCATTCTGGACCCTCGGGTCTTGTTGGGGGCTCGGTCGGGCCTAACCTTAATACATGGTTGCCGTTCACCGTCGTCGAACGGAAGAGGTAGAGATAGACCTCACTCTGAGCGTTGAGGAAGCCATGTCTATGTACGAAGGTTGCTATTTATATTTTGGGACCTGACAATACTAGTGTTCCCAGATGCAAACTGGAACTTCCAGTGGAAACTTTGACATTTTTTCAGCATAACTTCACTCAGAACGTTTTGTCATTTGCGGGCGAATTGTTGTGTTTACAGTGTGTGGAAGAATTCATCTTAGTCAAAAAAAGGAATTATCTTGTGAACATTTTAGTGCGATGATTTTTTACTATTTTCGGCGTGGATTATCGAGACAAGAGTGTTTAAATCAACTTGTTTCGACTTTTTGGCGATGAAGCACCACCATCGAAAACCACTGCTAATCGCTGGTACCAAGAGTTCAGTTTCGGACGCCGTTCGCTCCAGGATGAATTTCGTGAAGTTCGTCCAACTTTGGTCACTTTGCCAGAAACCATCGATGCTGTGTGAGAACTGATTCAGCAAGACCGACATGTGACATACCATGAGATTGAGACATCCTTGGGCATTAGTATGGCAAGCATCAATAAGATATTGCATGTTCATTTGGCCGTGAACAAAATTTGTTCTCGTTGGATCCCACATAATTTGACGAATGTTCAAAAAAAGGCTCGTATGGATTGGTCTAAAGAGATGTTGAAAAAGTATAACTGCGGTAACTCAAAGGCAGTGTATAACATTGACACAGGTGAAGAAACATGGATCTATGCACATGAATCCGAAACAAAACAGCAATCGACCGTATGGGTCTTTCAACCCAACAAAAGTTGTTAGTGGGAGAAGTGCATCGGTATAACCGGCCATGATGCCTTTAGTGGAACGTAGGATGGTCAATTCGGAGTGGTATACAACCTTCTGTTTACCAACAGTGTTCGAAGAAATGAGGAAAGATAACAAGAGAAGACGGATCATTTTGCATCACGACAATGCGGGCTCTCACACATCAGCTGAAACGATTAGCTTTATGACCACTCAACATGTCGATTTGATGGGCCATCCACCGTACGGACCTGATTTGGCACCTAATGACTTTTTCTTATTCCCTAGCGTGGTCAACGTTTTTCATCGCCCGAAGCAGCTGTTGTAGAGTTCAAAAAGTATGTTTTGGAGGTGTCACAATCGGAGTGCAAAAGGTGCTTTGAAAAAGTGTATTGATAATTTTAAAAAACAATAAAACTATTTCCAATGATAAATTATTGTGTTTTTATTGCCGGACCCGAAATAGCAACCCTCGTAAAGCATAGTTTCCAACCTTAACACCTATATGAAGTCACTTGTGTCTGCATTCTATCTCACGACAGCTGCCATTAATTTCGGGTGAGCAGTCCCGCGTTGTATGGGCCACAAACAGGTAGTAGCTCGACTACGAGGTCGGACCGGAGACTGAAGTCTGGTACCAGTGGTAGTCAGGAGCCCCCAGAACTTTTGTTCTGGCCTGAATAGTATTTGCGACCCTTCGGGGAGTAGTAGCGGCTGTGGCTTAAACTCAAATAGCGGGAGAATTTCTGCTCAGTGTCGAGTTGCATTACAACCGGGTGCTGAGACCCAAAGACCAGCAGAGATTGAGAAAGGCCTCGGCCGCTGACCTGGTTAAGAGTTGTTTCCATATAACACGCTTCGGATTGGGACTGGCGGGTTTGGCCTAAAGAAGCGCTGGCCGTCGCTTGGTAATGGCTGCTGTGAGATAGCGCTCCATTATTGAAGCTATCACAGCGAGACTCCTTCAAAATACTCATACGTTGTCTGTAGGCTAGTGTAATGAGCAGATTTCTACTATGTACGATACAGTTGCCAGTATGTAATTCATTCATATTTCATTAAAAATGTTTTTTTTTTCTTTTCATCGAACTCATTTGAAAATCAAATGAAAATCATATGACAATTATTGGTTAGATTCGGACAAAAAGTATTCAATTTAAACTATTCGTACATATTTAAGTAATAAATTCGCAAATAAATTCACAAACAGAACTTTTCTGCTTCGTTTTTTTAGTTGAATATCGCAATAAGTGTTTATAAATTAATAATTGTATGCACGACAGGCACACAGACATGTTTGTGCATGCTTTGTGTGTGTTAGATATTTTTGAAAGCTTATATAATATGATTTGATAGTACATCATTTTATGGTTGATTTGAGTACTGTGATTTTTGACCATTTGAATAGAATAAACAATTCAAATCAGAGCATCAGCTGAAATACAGTTGTTTTGAAAAATTTATCAGTTTTTTGCTTTCATTAGATTGAAGTTAATTATGCTGATATGTTATCATGATGCGAAATATTAAAACATCATCTGGATGTTGCACAGTGGTTAGCAACTTGATTTTGTTTCAAACAAAATCTAGAACTACAAGAATTTAACAAATTGAAAATGCTATAAATAAAAAAAACTATAAATATAACTGAGTGATTTACGACCTGAACTGCTTTTATAAATGACTATTTTTTTTAATTAAATATAAACAATTAGGAAAGCTATCAAACAACCTAATTTTCGAATAAGTCAAAATTATATACCCTAAGTTACTGTACGAAATCTTTCAATTCAGTCAATCTCCAATATTTTTTTAATATCGACTATGCAGCAATAGGCGTAATATTTAGAATAGGAAAAACTGTATGAAACTTACCAATACTTTATAGTTTTTAATAGAAAAATGAGTGCTTACCTGAAAATAAAATAAAAAAATTAGGAAAATTAGTACATAAGTCGTGGACATATTCAAAAGGTAAATAACATTGTTCTGTAAAAAAAAACTTTTGAGCCTTTCTTTAGACAAATTGATCCTTATGCAAAATGATCTTCCGCATCCAAATTGAATGTCAATTTTGCCCCACCACGCAAAATTTTCGAGATATTGTTAAAAGTTAATTATAACATTATTATTTTTCTCACTTTTTTTCCTTAAGTTAGCAATTCTTATCCGATTCACTTAAAAATGAGTAATATTTATTGGTAAGAAATGCATCTATTATCTAAATTATAATTTATTAAAATCGAATACAAATTGTGGAAGTTACAGCCAAAAGGAATCAAAATTTTGTTTTGTATGTTGAAAAACTTTGTTTTCAACTGCCAAGTGCACCCCAATTCTGGAGCTCCCTCACTAGTTTTTGCACAAAATTATAAAGGACACACTGTGGCGATTCCAGTGTGGTAGTTTTTTTATAATCTGACAAAAATGGCCCGAGTTTTAGCAGTTTTTGTAAAAAATCATAGGATAGAATATCATGAAAACTATACGTGATGGGCCAAAACGGATATTCATTTGGATTCAGAAAATGGTTTTGCATGGGGATCAGTTGTTTTCGAATAAAGGAGGATTCTGTTGTAGAACAGTGTAATTAGTTTAAAAAGTATAAAGTGGGCAATTTTATAAGTTCGGTCAAGCATAAACTTTAATACTTGCGTTTGAATGAAGCATTGACAAATCGCTTGGCCTGATCAACGACGTCACCTGGCAACCCGTCATCATATCTTTAGAATCGGACCGCCTTCCCATAACCCCCTCCACCAACAGACCACCTGACTTCATAATCTCTAAAAGCTGTACGTATCTCAATTAAAAAAAAACTGATTAGGATGCCTTTAGAGAAGCCACCAACCGCAGCTTTAATAATCTACTCAGTAGGGACATAAATACTGTTACCAACATTGAACACACCCATTTCAATAGTAGAACTGAACTTACCCCATTATTGTCATATGGGTTTTGAAAGCTAACCTCAATAGCGTTAGTCTGTAACGGGATTTTAAAATTGTTTCAACTTTTATCATGGAGTGGTCAGATAATGAGAACCGTATCGCTGTAATAGCGCTTTTCAAGTGTGAAATGAAAAAAACGATATTTCCAAAACGCTCCGGCCACTAGGGATTAGCCGCGTGTTCGTCTACCGATCAAACAACTGTTTGAGAAGACTGGAGGACGTAAAAGACCGCCACCGGTCAAGAATTCACAGAAATCCGCTCCGAAAACAGAAAATCATGGCCCTTGAGATGAATATCACACAAAAGTCCATGAGTCTAATTAATAAAAAATACTTGGGACTTGGGGCTTTCAAACGACGTACCGGATATTTATTGACTGCAGCTTTAAGTTAGTTTATTTTATTGAGACTTTTTTCAAAAACAATGACAGACATATACTAGATCTATGAACAAGAAATTGCTTATGACTATAATGTATTGTCTAAATTACCAATAACGGCAGCTAACGGCACCAAGCCTTTTCTGTGTATAGAAATATTTTTAATTTGTATGTAGCTCTGATAAGTGCGTTCGCCCTTGCTCCCGAGGCTAAAGTGGTCTTAGGAGTGAAATATCCTAGAATTTAGCTTAAAAGTAAACTTACAACTAGCCTAAAATTAGGGGGTGAAGGGGAGGGGTTGATTACAAAAAAGGAGAGGATAGGGAAAACAAAAAAAAAGAAAAAATAAGAGATTTAAACAAATGCTGTTCAAGAGCCTTAACAATATTCCAATCATAAAGATGCTATCCTCTATGTGCACCCGGAACCACTTTTTTGTAGAACTCGGGACGAAAGTTAACCGAGGTATCATAATCTGCTCGACTTTCATTCAAAAATCCAATCGGAGATAAATAGCAAACATCTGACCAGCTAATGTCCTTCTGGGCATTGTAAATATCAGTTATAATGGAATTCTCGTGAAGGGAAATCCTTGTAATAAATTTATTAATTATGTCACAAATATATAGACCAATAGGAGTAACATCTGACTCCTTATATATATACTTATTCGAATATCGCTTGGAGAACGACTCAAAATTTTTACCAATACAATATCTTAATATCTTTCTCTCAAATATCTCAAATTCCTTTATAACTGTCGGGGATACATTAAACCATATTGGGAACCCATATAAAATGACCGGGCGTATACTAGTCTTGTACAGTAATAGTTTCGTCTCTACCGGTAAACTCCTATTCCACAGAATTTTCGAAAAAGATCCCATAATCCTATAGCCCTTCTGGAGAACAGACCTAGCATGTCTATTAAATTTAAAAAGTTTATTGAAGTGAATGCCTAAATATTTCATGTCATTCCTGAAAGGGACTTCCTCGCCATTAATAACAATTCTCAACCGTTTACTCTCAGGAAGCACAAACCTTCTACACTTGCCTGAGGCGTTTCGAATGCAAATAGCTTTAACAAAAAATAGGATTGAAAAATGCAAACGTCTTTTGGTGAAGCACGCACGGCCAAAGTTTACCAAGAAACCGTTTTGGAAGCTGTTGTGAAGCCTCTTAACAATTCCATGATCCAACACCAGCCATGGACTTTCCAGCAGGATTCTGCGCGGGCCCATAAGGCTAAAACGTTCCAGGCATAGCTTTGTAACAATTTGCCAGCGTTCATTTTCTCTGAAGAATGGACCTCAGGCAGTCCAGATTTGAACCCATTGGATTTCAAATTGTGGACGGTTTTAGAGGACAAGGTTTGTCACAAAAGATACCCCAACATTGGATCTCTTAAGACTGCTTTGGTTCGAGCTGTGGCCAATTTTCCAATGGACGAGGTTCGTGCAGCTATTGACGATTGGCCAGTGCGACTTAAGGCGTGTGTAAAGGCAATAGGCGGACATTTCGAATAAGTAGATTCTCTTTGGATACAATATACATACATCAATTAATATATTAAAAAATATTTGGTCCAAAAACATTCAGTACTTTTTATTTTACAGCATAAAACGTGTGTAACATTATTTATGTCCCTACTAAGTACACATTCCCTCAAATGTTTGGATAGCCTAGAAAAAGTTCTGAACCACCAATAACGCATCAGCGGCTCATCATATATCTGCTGGTCGAATACCTTATATACGACCAAATTTCCCAGCAAAGGCAGCTGGACTCGCAGATGAGCTTGGTGATGATGATTTCGCTCCAACCCTGATGACCCTAGGATTAGGGCACTCAACTCAGTGATCAGTAGTTCGGTCAACGAAAATATAAGCGGAATAAATGGCTACATCACATATAGCAGTGTAACTTTTTTTTTTGGACGAACGTTCCTACGCCACTCACACCCGCCCCGGCCACGTCCACATGACGTAGGGACAACGTACACATTAAGGACCGATCCATAATGGAATAAGTAAGTTCCGCAATTAGTAAATTGTGAACAATGGTCAAATCGCTCTTCTTAGAACAGTGAACGGTTACTCGCACAACCGGCCTTTTTATAGAGCACCCAGAGACCGATAAGGCGAAACGGAGATTTTATATCGTACCCGCGCTCTCCAAGTCGAAGGGGCACCACCACAATTTACCGTTGGCGAAGTTGCCCATATCATTATCAAAGGCGCTGTGTCCAGACGGAATCTCAATGCTGATGTCGAAGCACTTGGATACCCCGAGAGTAGGTATCCATGACCAAAATGCTCAATCAGTCGTTAGCCACTCACTTAGTTCCCGAAGCCTGCGAAATGGACAGAGTAGTAACGCTACTAAAGCAAGACAAAGACTCAAGCAGAGTAAAATCGTACATGCCGATCTCTTTGCTTTCGCCAGTAGCAAAGATGCTTCCAGCACTGCCTAATCAAACATCCTACATGGAATAATCATATGTATGTGTACCAGAAGCAGCACAACAATTGGTTTACACGCCGTTACCACACGTTTAAGTCGCGACCATAACCAGAACAAGGCCAACGACAGTAAGGTCGGTCATCGTGGCTCTTGACCTTACCAAGGCCATCGACACTGTCAATCAAGTCATTCTGTTGGAGGAAATTGCAGAAACGTCCCTATTGCCTAGTTTGTAACGTTAGGTCGTAAAATAAATGTGTGGGCGCCAGTCATATGTGGAACTAAGAGACAGGAAGTAGATCCCCGTAGAGTTGAATAGGGAGCTCCCCAGGGTGGGGTGATATATCCGGCTTTGTTTAACCTCTACCTCCAGAAATTGTGTCGACTAAGCACGCTTTATCATTGAATATGAAAATATTCGGATCCAAATCATCAGCCTCACTACATGAAAGGCAGATGTGCTTAATATGAAAGTCGATGACGTCGAAATCCCGATTACCCCAAGTTCCTTGGTTTTACATTGGACAGACATTTTCGACTCTTAGCACATGATACAGCTATCCGCGATAAGCTTAAAAGTAGAAACAAGGTCCTCAAGTCACTGCCGGCAGTACTGGCGAAGTCGCAGCAGCAGTATTCAGCTATAAAGTAAATGTAGTGTAAGAGAAACATCCCCTAGAAATTTAACCACAGAGGAAGACGCTGCTTCGGCAAAAAAGTTTTTTGTGGTTTTTTGGTTGTCAGCCCTGCTCTTGCCATTTAATATAATTACAAGAAAAAATATTTAAAGAATCATTGCAATTTTGTTCCAAAATTTTAAAAATTGTGTCTTAGTTTTTAATGACACACCCTATTTTTGTCCCTGACTGTATGTATATGGACGATTTCTATTTTTTCAAGATTTTCTGTGGCTTTGAGTTGGATCCCTTCACTTGCCATTCACAAATATATTTATAATATTACAAATTTGTCCGAAATTTTGAAAACTGTTAAAAGTTTATTAGTGACCCTATTTTTTTGTTATTGACTATATGTATATGGACAATTTTTTTTAACGATTTTCTGTGGTCATTGGTTTGCCGGCTCTTGCCATTCGCAATAATTCTAAGCAAATATATTTAAAATATCATTACAAATTTGCTCGAATTATAAAATTAAAAAATTATGTGCAAGTTATTAGAGATTCTTTTTTTTGCCCTTGACTGTATGTATAGGTATATGGACATACTAGTATTTCTGTGTGTGTTCCTTTTTAATACAGAGTCGGAATATTTTACAGCAATTGCATTAATGCACTTGTTCTACGACTTCTATCTATTTATCCATATAATGCACTGTACTTACATACAATGAACATCATAGAATAATATTATGGGGTCGGTAAGATACGTATAGCAGCGGCCCATAAAGGGGCATTGTTGGCCTTCAGAATGTCTCCATAGGCGCCACGAGGCCCACACTTTGAATGCAATCCTTATACAAAATCGAATTAGTATTATATTAATTACACAGTGTGTCAGAGAAAAAATACCTGGGAAATGATAATATTTTTCTTGTTGATCTTGCTGAGTACAACAAGAAACCGGTTTTGAAATTTTCCAAACACCTCTAAAATCTGGAGTTACGGATAAAAACCGGTTTTCGGGTCTTACACACTTATATGCCAGTAACTTGGTTGAATATCAATCGAATTTTTCGGCTGATTTGGAAAGAAGAAACTGCGGTATTTCGAATGGTGTATACACTTTTAAAATCACACTGAAAATAGTCTGTGTATTTTTCCTGTAAACCCATTTTTTTTTTAATTTTTTGTAATTTTTTAACTTTGGATGCGTTTCAACACAGAATTTTTTAAAAGGAACTGAACAATTTTTGAACGTATTATTACATGAACCCTCAATGAAAAGTCGCTATTCGCCTGCCTTATAATTGTGACTTAATGCCGAAAAAAGTCTGGGTACATCAGCGCAATATATGAGTTACTGTCATTTTTACCAGTCTTAAAACTTTCTTCAAATAACAATGTCCGGTCACTTCTTCTACAAAAAGTTACACGAAAATCTTCTTCACTAAATTCCACTGCCTTAATCGCGACCCAAGGATTTCAGCCTTTCGTTTTGACAAACTTAAATCGCGAATTCACATTCACATCTAGACTTCTTCCCAGAAAACCTGGGTCAGTTCAGTGATAAACAAGGCGAACACTTTCATCAAGAAATAATTACAATGGAAAACGTTCTGAAGGAAAAAATAAAATAAAAATGATTTCCAAATATTGCTGGTCACTTAAACGGGATACTGATGACATTTCTAAGTAGTTTGGCCAAAAATTGTACTTTTTCAAAAAATGTTGTTTTAATAAAAGTTGAATAACTCAATCTGTTTCTAACGGATTTTTAAAAATGACACCAAATTATATTCGTAAGAACACTCTCTTTATTACACAGTTCAAAAATTGTTGATGAATTTTTGAGTGCGTATGGCGAATTGGGCTGCAACATGTCAATTTAAATTCATTTCCTCCATTCACATCTTGACTTCTTCCCAGAAAACCTGGGTCAGTTCAGTGATGAACAAGGCCAACACATTCATCAAGAAATAATTACAATAAAAAAACGTTTTGAAGGAAAAGACAAAATAAAAATGATTTCCGAATATTGCTAGTCACTTAAACGGGATACTGAAGCAAACGGTCAAACAAACATTTCTAAGTAGTTTGGCCAAAAATTGTATTTTTTCAAAAAATGTTGTTTCAATTTGAATGTTGAATAACTCATCAGTTTCTAAAGGATTTTTAAAAATGACACTGAATTGTTTTCGTAAGAACACTCTCTTTATTATTCATTTCAAAAATAGTTCTGTTCCTTTTAAAAAACTGTAAAAACGTATCCAAAGTTAAAAAATTACAAAAAATTTAAAAAAAAAAAATACAGATATTTTTCAATGTGATTTTAAAAGTGTATACACCATTCGAAAGACCGCTCTTCTTTCCAAATCGGCCGATTGATATTCAACCAAGTTACTGGCATATTAGTGCGTAAGATCCGAAAACCCGTTTTTTTACCCGTAACTCCAGATTTTGAAGGTGTTTGGGAAATTTCAAAACCGGTTTCTTGTTGTACTTAGCTGTGTTATTCTTAACATCTGTTAAGTGTTAACAGAAACTGAAAACCGACATTGCTGCATTTATGTCCAAACACGACAGTCGCTTAGCTCAAAAATAGCTAAAACCCGAACTGTTGCTATTGGAATGCTAAGCAAGCACGTATACCTGCTTTTAGCTGGTCTTCTCTAAAGATGTAAAGAAAAATCTGCATGTCTTTAGAATGAAGGAATAGATAGATTGATTTTTGCTCTGCTATCCATCGGACATTACGAGGGTTAGTATTTATATTTCGGGTCCGGCAATAAAAACACAATAATTTTTAGTTGGAAATGGTTTTTGGACGTCCTTCACGAAGTTCATCCTGGAGCGAACGGCGTCCGAGACTGAACTCTTGATATCAGCGATTAACAGTGGTTTCTGATGGTGCCCACACTCTTGTCTCGATAGCCCACGCCGAAAATCGTAAAAAATCATCGCACGAAAATGTTCACGGGATAATTCCATTTTTTGATTGAGATGAATTTTTCAACACACTGTAAATAAAACAATTCGCCCCCAAATGACAAAACGTTCTGAGTGAAGTTATGCTAAAAAATGTCAAAGTTTCCAATGGAAGTTCTAGTTTGCATCTGGGAACACTAGTATTGTCAGGACCCGAAATATAAATAGCAACCCTCGTATCTTAAATATTCTGTGTTTTATTATTATATAAAATTGTTATGTGCTTAATGTAAAATTCTTATAAGCAAGGGAATATGTGACCCTGAAACTCCATCAGCAGGGAAACTATTGGAAAAACAGTTAAAGACACGAATACAAAAAACACTCGAAAATGCTGGAGGACTCTCTAAGAGGCAGCATGGGTTCAGACCCAAAAGATCAACAATCGGTGCAATCCAAGACGTAATCGATGGAGCAAAATCAGCATAGGCTGGAAATCACCATCCCAGAATAATTGTGTTACTGACGGCACTCGATATCCGCAATGCGTTCAACAGCGCTAGATGGGCAGACGTGATCGACGCATTAGAAACGCGTTTCAGGAGCCCCGCATATATCACTAACATGATCATAAGTTATTGGAGCGATAGCAAGCTTATATACCCAGCCGCAGGCCATCAATACACGCTGAAAATAACATCAGGAGCAGCACAAGGATCAATCCTTGGGCCAGAACTGTGGAACATCAGTTATGAAGAAATTCTTACCATAGATATGCCTCCCGAAGCGTACCTTGTTGGTTACGCAGATTATATCGCCGCTGTTATTCCTGCACGAGATATGGAAGATGCGCGAGGAAACTAAACCAAGTAATGCTAAGAACAAAATCATGGCTTGCGTTGTCTAAAACTTGCCACTGAGAAAACGGAGATTCTAATAATTACAGGTAGACATATCCCACTCAACGTGGAAATGCAAGTGCTGACAGAAAAAATCACCACCCAAAACTCCATAAAATACCTTGGTTTGAGGTTGAATTCCAGGCTAAGCTTCAACGCTCAAATAACGCGCGCGACAACAAAAGCAGCTAAAGCAACTGCATCGCCAAGTAGGTTGATGGCTAATATTGGCGGCCCATCACAAAACAAAAGAAGGCTTATGATGTCCACTACTCACTCCATCTTACTGTATGTATGTAAGATCTGGGCAGACTGCCTGCACATAAAGAGCAAGAGAAATCTCTTGGCCGCGACGCAGCGCACTGCTGCCCTCAGAGTATCGTCTGCATACAGAACAGTTTCAGAAGCAGCAATATTAGTAATCAGCTGAATAGTAACTATTGACCTACTCGCAAGCGAGAGGAATCGATGATGGATATCGCGCAGAAATGGGCTAGTTCTAAACTATTACAGTGAAAGAGAACAAACGCTGCAGCATTGGCAAAACAGATGGAGCAATGAAAGATATGGAAGATGGACAGCGAGGCTCATCCCAAATATTGTTACATGGATGAAAAATGATAAAGGAGATACGAACTATTATCTAACACAACTGCTATTCGGCCACGGATATTTTCAAAACTATCTGCACAAAATTGGCAAGACCGAGAGCCATGTATGCATATACGGAGATAACTGCACAGATGATGCAGAACATACCGTTTTCAAATGGCCAAGATGGAGCAGAGAAAGACACGCCCTTGAGCAAAACGTTAACGCTGGAAATGTGACACCAGAAAACATCCCAGTGAAGAAAATTGGAAGTATATAGAAAGATTCGTGGTGTACCTACTGCGCACAAAAAAGTCAGTAGAATGTACGTAGAGCACCACATTGAAGTAATGCGAAAGCGGTTCCAGGGTGGGAGTATGCTCTATGAGGAGGGTTTTTATTGGTTGCAATCCCCACATACTAGGCTTCGTGACGACAACCTGACGATGTGTGAGACAATTATACCTGCCTACAAAAAAAATGGAAAACTGTACTTTCTTTTGGCTGGCCTTCTCTAAAGGGTAAATAAAAATCTGCAAGTCTATAAAATGATGTTTATGGTTTTTTCTGATCTACTGTACATCGGTCGTTATTAAAGGTATCTGCAATACCATTTCAAGTTGTTAAGAGGGTCTGACGAAAGAAGCCAAAGATAAATGTATTTTAAATCTCTTAAAAGGCCTATCATCTTTGTAAAATAAAAGGCCTCTGGCCTCTTCGCCCTTGGATTTCAGCCCAACTCTCGCACGCACACTCACACGCACACATTTGCATTCGCACTTGAGTCGAGCGAAATAACAACTGAACACAGAACTTGTGCATATGTCTCTTTAATAATTCTTTGAATTTATACCGCCAAAAATACATTTTCATGTTCGAGTGGTAGCGTACATAATACAAATCGTACATTATATCGGCCGATATTCACATGCAAACATACATTACTACTTACACACACACCCACGTGGAATATCATCCCAGCAAGCATATTGGCAAGCGTTTTGTAAATCAAGCTTGCAGCAAACTTGCATAAATAAGTGTTTTGCGAATGTCGTTACAATTTGCTTGCTAATGCAAGTGTTTTGCGAATGTCGTTGATAATTTGCTTGCAAATGCAAGTGTTTTGCGAATGTCGTTGATAATTTGCTTGCTAATGCAAGTGTTTTGTGCATTTCGTTTACAATTTGCTTGCAAATGCAAGTGTTTTGCGAATGTCGTTTACAATTTGCTTGCTAATGCAAGTGTTTCATAAGTTTAAGCAAAACGTGTCATTCTGTGGTAATTAGTTGTGGTAATAAGTTGTGTTAATAAATTGTGTTAATAAATTGTTATTAAAGTTGTTAAATTAAGTGCGTTTGATACTTTTATTTAGCATTTGCTATAAAAAGGTAATTATCTACTTATTTAATGTCTGCAGCAAAAAAGAAGAAAAGTGTTGTGCGCAGCAGCACCGAAATTTTTGAGCATCTATGGAACGGTGCGGCTGCAAGTTCTGTAAGTGCCCAGAGTGAATTTGTGGAACAGGAGGTTGTGCCTGAAGCCCAAAAACAACAACAACTTCTTTGGATAATGCAACGTCGTTTGGTAAGATATTTATTTTTAAATGATACTTTTAACTTAACACTGCAACACTTTTCTCATATTTGTGTTATATTTTTTTTCGGCAGCAATTCAATCATTAATCAGCGACGCATGTCAAAAAGCTGTTGAAAAGGTGGAGGAAAAAAATAAGGTAATATTGCTGCGCCTAACAGAAAATGTTGAGGGGATGCGCAAAGAAATCATTGAATTAAAAAAATGGTATCACATAATAACGCTACTATTATACCAAGCAAGCCGTTTGCTAATACTGAAGACTTCCTCAATTTTGAGAAAACTATACTGGAAGATATAGAGAAATTTTCCTTGCTGGTAAGAATTTAAATTTGAAATGTCCGGTGACTGTATACTGATGTCGATTTTATTTCTATGTTTAGAAGGCAGATCTAAAAAGATTTTCAACATCCGATTTGAAAAAATTTGTTACGAAAGCGTGGCAGAAGATCGTGACTGACAACGTTGCTCAGAGCTTTTCCTGGCGAGGAACTGCAGATAAGAAGTGCATTAGGGCCTTCAGTGTCGCCACTGCCATTCGTCGTAAGTGAAATACGTTTAATAGGTTTCTAGTTAAATTTTTATATTCATATTTAAATTCTATTGCAGAAACTTTCGCTGAAAATGGAGGCAAGGAAGAGGACTATGTGTTTGCCTCTAAGTCATATTTCCAATACGCAAAAAATCGTATTAAAATTAAAGCAACAAAAAAAGTAAAGTAAAATACTAAGTATTAGTGATTTTTTAAAGAAACAACAATGAAGTTCCTAATTTTATATTTCAATTTAATATTTTTCTTTTAAGAAACAAAAAAATTAATATTAAAAATGATTTTTTAAATGTATCAATAAAAAAACATATTCAAAAACAAGTAAATGTTTAAAACGCTTACTAATTACATTGAAAATACGTGTTTTTTAAGCATTTAGAAAACGTGTTATTACGTTACTTAAAAAACATGTTTTGCAATCGTCTTTTTAACGCTTATAACCAAGGTTCCTTTTCGATTATAAAACGCTTATTTTGATGTCTTTTATAAGTGTTTTTGTAAGTGTTTTGCTTACATTTGAACGCTTACAAAACGCTTATTTTCATATGTAAATGCTTGCTGGGATATGTATGTGAGTATGTATGTCGGCCTGCATGTTGTATGAGATTCCATTTTGTTCACATTAGAAAAAGGAAGGCCAGTGTGCCACACTACAGTTTACAACGCAATCGCTTTTTGTTTGCTGAGGGAAAATAATGCATGAATATTATGGCAAACAACAACAACAACTTGGGCAATAACAACAACGGCGACAATTGTACTGAAAATGGAATTTTAAGTGTTTTTGTGGTAAATGCATCAAATGTCCGTACAACAGTAACAAACAATGAAGCGACAGATCGACAGACGGACGGACTGACAGTCTGACATACCCTCGACACACTCTCACACATGTGTATATAGACAGTTTATCGGGCAAATGCATTAGCACAGTTTTCATTTTAATTAGATTCAGTCATCACAGTCAGAATATTTATTCGGAGTTTTTTTTGTTTTTTTTTTGAATCGTATGAGTCCAATTTTGTATTGCCTGCTATTGTTGGTCATTGATGGTTACATCAAGTGTTGGTAACGCGAGGCTTTCAGAATTTTACATATTTTTCAGTATGACAAACCTAGTGAATATTGTGATGGTTTTCTGCATATGTGACAGCGCATAGAGAAAGGGACCAAAGGGTAAAAAAATCAATTTTCACTTTTTTTGATGTGGACAACATCTGAGCATCGAATGAGAACGATCCCATGCCCCAAAAGTGTTCCCTCCCAGAGATATGCGCGTTTTATGAAAGTGATGGTACATCAAAGATACACGTATTTAAATCTTTAAAATGCCTCTCTTGAACAAAACTGGTTTTTACCCTTAGGTCCCTTTCTATTTTGCGCGTCACATATGAAAAAAAATTGAAAAGCCAGATATTTGTTTATAATGTCTAGCGCAAGTTAGGATAGGTAAGGTTGAATTGAAAAGCATCGGTTAAAGTGAAAATTTACGGCGTTGATTGAGAATTGTGTCCTTCGCTGATGGCTGCACAGTTCTGGCCTCCAATCCGCCTTAAAATCATAAGCTGTACTGATTAATGCATACCGCAGAGGTGCGGTTGTCACTTAATGTTAAAGTCAGTGGCGTTAACATCCCGACTACCAACTATCCCAAAATCATTGGGTTCCCATTTAGAGAGTACAAAACCGAAAATCAACATTCCAGTTTTTACGAGGGTTGCTATATATATTTCTGGCCTAGGTAACACTTAGTATAGCTTGGCGGCATCTGACATTTCCATTGGAAAGTTTGACATTTTTTAGCATAAACGTACTCATAAAATTTTGACGTACGACCATCATTTGTGGTGGTTACAGTGACTTGAAAAAATCAATTTGGCAAAAAAGTGGAATTAACTCGTGAACATTTTCGTGCGCTCATTTTTCACAACTTTCGATGTGGATTATCACGACAAGAGTGCATCGATGAACTTCAATCTTTGTATGGCGATAAAGTACCATGCTGAAGCACTGTGTAAAACTGGTTTAATGAATTCAATCGTGGCCGACGCTCGCTCAAAGACGAAGGTCGTCCAAAAACGGCCGTTGTGCCAGACAACATTGATGTCGTGCGTGAACTGATACTCGTAATGCAAGATCGTCATGTGACATACCGTGAGATAGAGGCATCCTTGGGCATTTCTTCCACCAGCGTACTTTCGATATTGCATGATCTTGCAATATCGAATGTACGCTGGTGGAAGGAAGCGAGCATCGGCCACGATTGAATTCATTAAACCAGTTTTTCACAGTGCTTTAGAATGGTGCTTTATCGCCATACAAAGATTTAAGTTCATTGACGCACTCTCGAAAGTTGTGAAAAAAGGCCGTAAAAAAGGTTTGTTCTCGTTGGATCCCGCACAATTTGACAATTGCTCAAAAAAAAAAGTCTCGCGTCGATTGGTGCAAAGAAATTTTGAATAAATACGATCGCTGTGCTTCAAAAGGCGTTTATAAGATCGTCACAGGTGACGAATCATGGATCTATGCGTATGAGCCCGAAACAAAACAGCAATCGACCGTTGGTTCTTCGAAGACGAGCCAAATCCAACGAAAGTTGTTCGTGGAAGAAGCTCAAAATAAATTACCTAGAGCGGTTGTATGTTATATAAGTATCTGGATCTTTGCACTGGTTCTTTATCGGCAATAATATGTTATCCGCAATAAAAGTATGTTCATCGCAACCATAGTATTGTTTACAGAATTAAATTTTGACAATAGTATGATTTCAGCAATATTATTATTGTTGAAATATAACATTATTGGCAAATGTATTAATGAAAATATGGTTGTAGCAACAATATAAATATGGTTGGTGCGACAAAACTATTGTTTTTTGGGTTTTATGTTAACAATAATATGATTACGCCAATCATAGTGTATGATACTAATGTCCCTTCATTTAAAAATGCCTTTTAGAGCAATGCTATTGTTACAGAGATGCAATAATAATTTTATATGGAAATTAAAAATTTTCAAACAAATTGTTTTGGCTTAGTTTAACTGAAATATACTTAATAAAAACGCTGACGTCTTATGTTTACTGATTTCTGGTACTGTAATATAAATCATACTATTGTTTTGAGGATCATAGTATGGTTGTGAGTGTCTTAGTACGGTTGTATTTGAACATACTATTCATCAGAATGTTATTGTACCACAACCATATACCCAACAATAGTATGATGCTCTTTGAATATTGTTATCCCAACCGTACTTTTTTTCTACGTGTACGCTTCCATCAGGATTTTTTTAGAATTGTTTGCCATTTCATCATGGAAAGACTTACAACGCGAAAAGCACGGTACGACCGGTATGGCGAAGTGCTCGAAATTGGACCCTCAGAATGGACACCCTATGCGTTGTTGCGGCCAACATTTGAAGGAAATTATATTCAAAAATTAAAGGACATAACATGTTCTTTCGAACGAACAATAAAGATTTCACACTTGATTTGGATTTTTATTTTTTTTTTTATTTTATAAAATTTACTACAGGATTTGTCTTAATTTAAGGGCCCTAAGGACACTCAAACCTTTCCCTTTAACAATAGTCATATGGGTTCTCAAAAACAATGGATTTTTCGCCCGAACCTGAATATGACATTAATTTGAGGCCAACAATACTGCCAATAGCATACTGGAACGGAATCCCAAGTGGAGAGCATAAAAATTGTTCACTTATTGCAATAGTTTTTTAAGCATAACCAATAGTACAGAGCATACTGTAGTCGGCCACTCCCGACTTTAGCTTTTTTTACTCGTTTTTCCCTTAAGTGTATAACGAAGTGTTGTTTAAGTACTAACTTAACTTGTTTCAGAACTAGTCTTATAAATAATCTTCCCCTTTCTAAATCGATTAATTTAAAGCCCGGCAATTGCATTTAATATTTATTCACGTCAAAAGTTTCAACTAAAAATAATAAATCATTTGTATAGGAAGTCTTGGCAGGGGTAAGTTTATACGAGTATTATTGTATATATAACGCGTACTTACTATTTATTAGCTATTTATTTAATAGAGTGATTCTACATACATAAACAAAACCGGTTCTGACCTAACCAAACCGAATCGTTTAGAGGTGTTTTAGTCTTTAGCATCAGATGCCTCATCCGCTGAGTACCATCCATGCTGTAGGGTTATTTGCATGCCAGCATAATTGCCTAATTGCGTGTTGTTTGTACTTGCTTCTTCTTATTCTTTCGTTTCGTTTGCTATGAGGTCAACAAAGTGCAAATGTAAATGTCATCAGCGATTTGCATTTTCATTTACGTCATACGATTTTATGGAATTTGCGGTAGATTGGCCGGCAATTGGGGACGAGTGCCGCCAAAGAGGGGAGGTGTACGATACGGGTATTCGTAAAGCCACGTTTGTGCATTTATGCGTGTAATGAACAAAATGTGAATTTTTAAAATATTTCTTTTTTAGGTTAATTTTTAACATATTCGTATAGGCAGCTGTTGACATCGTACTGGTTGTGACGCGATCAGATTCAATAAAAGTTGATTTTTATTTTAATGTATTTAAAACGAAAGAACAATAATATTGTTATTCCGTTTGTAAGACTTCCAAACAATGATGTGCGATGCTTTAAAGTATCTATGTACATTAGACAGGGTCGAAAACTAAAATAGGTATTTCCAGGAACACGCACGTGACACTTTCGATTCGAAAAAAAAACACAAAATAGAAATAACTTTCTATCAGTTCTTAATTTTTAAATGGTGTTATTGTAGCACTTTGTTTATTGTAAAAGTTGTGTCATTTAAAACCCTGTCGGAGATATTAACTAATGAAACACCGTTCGTCACGTGATAACGAAGAGTGTTCTGCCTGCAAATATAAGGAAGGAAAAGTATGCTAAAAGTAATAAGCATTCTTTAAGCAACTCATTTAGTTGAGTTGCGATGAATAGATTAACTCCGAAACAACGTTTGCAAATCGTGGTAAATGGGCCCACAACGATATGGCCAACGATACTGATTTTTACAAGAACATTTTGTTCAGCGATGAAGCTCACTTTTGATTGAATTGGTACGTAAATAATCAAAATTGTCGCATTTGGAGTAATGAAAGTCATAGTTGGGACGCCTTTACATCCTCAAAACGTCACTCTTTGGTATGCTTTATGGGCAAAGGGATTTATTGGTCCAAATTTCTTCAAAAATGAAGCCGGCCATAATGTTACAGTCAATGGGGAACGCTATAGAGCCATGATTAATGACTTTTTCGTGCCTGAATTGGAGGATGTTGATGTGGACGACCTTTGGTTCCAACAAGACAGCGCCACATGTCATACAGACCAAGAAACAATCAATTTACTGAAGGAATCTTTTGGTGAGCGCATTATCTCGCGTCGTTGCCTGTGGCGTGGCCGCCAAGATCGCGCGATTTAACACCGCTGTACCTATTTTGGGGGGCTATGTGAAGTCGCTTGTCTACGCAGATAAGACAAACACGACTGACGTCTTGGAAGAGATCATTCGACGTATTATTGGTGACATACGGGCTTCACGGCGGCCACTTGCCCGAAATCATTTATAAAGCATAATGACAAACCCTTATCTTTATAATAAAGTTAAAATCTTGGCCATTACATTAAATTATAAGCGTTTTAATTCTTCTTGAAAACCACACGTCTAATAAAACACCCTTTACAAAAGAAAACTGTACTTTAATAAGCCAATAACAAACATAGAGCATAAGGATGAGATAATTCAGCACATCAACTACATTGAACCTCCAATTTGTCTCAGTCATTGAAAATATGGACCATCGGTTAGAGGTATGTCACCAAAGTCGTGGCGAGCATTTGGCCGGTACTTTTTTTCACAAATAACGGTCATACATCCTTCTATCATAAAAAAAAATATTACGATAATTCTCTGAATATTTTTTGTTCATTTTCTATTAACATCGTGCTTTTTATTTGTACCGGCCTTTTTGACGCCAAAAAGGGCGGTACAATTCAAAATTTGTTAGTACTCAAATAATGTTAGTAACAATAGATTGTATAACTTTTTAAGTCTAAACAGGACCGACCACTTTATAAGAAGACTAATTAGGAATCACTTTGCCCATAGGATAGAATGCTGTTCAAATATTTTTATCTTGGCTGTCTAGTGAACGATATTTATATTCAATGGACTCTATTGACAGGATACGTTCCTCCGTAAGCCTTCCTTTTTCAAAACAAGAAATGTTTCATACAAAATTACTATGGTATTCCGATATTCTATCATTGTTTTCAGAGACCGTGTGAAAAACTGTTAATTAATAATGATTTAAAATTCGATACTAGCGTAGCAAGTAAAGATCTCCTGGAAGGGACTAAACTAAACACAAATATATTTTGGTCGATAAAATAAGTAACCGATTTTTATTACCTGGATCAACCTTGAATGATTTTCTAAAATTTCTCACTGTATAATTGTAAAAAAGTAACAAATTTGAAAAAATATACCGATGATTCCTCCTATCCACCAACAATAACAATGCATATTGCTTAAAATTATGATGCGCCTTTATTTATTTACCCGATTTGAAAATCCGTATGAGTTTCATTTTATTGTAGTGGCAACGTATGATTAAAAACGCATGCTGACAAAAATGTTCTAGATTCATCCAGAGCAATTAATCAAGTCGGAAAGTAAACTAACACTGAAACTATATTAAGCTGTATAACAGGTAAATTTTTATTATGTTTTTAACTTGATTGATTGATTAATTTACCGTCTTATAAATAGAAGCTCTGCCCTGAACACAAACAACAAAATGTTAATATTCAAAGCAATATTTCAACCACTAATAGTCTACGGTGCACCAGTATGGTCTTCGGCATGTCACACTAAAAACGGCAGATCACTCAAAATACGCTTCTAAAAATTATATTGAAGCGTACATGCCATTTCACTACTCGAGGCGTACATACATTAGCTGGCGTAGATTATGTGGGGGTCATAATGCTCAAATTAAAAAAAAATCTCCCTTCGACGTCAATGAAATAGTTGCAGTATAATTTTACCTTTTACCAGATTGTCCCATAGTTTTTAGTTGTTTCAATAAAGTAGTTTCAAAATGTTTTGAAAATTTTCCTTTTGTTATACTTAGTAGGGACTGTTACAACATTGAACACACCCATTTCAATAGTGGAACTGAACATACCCCGTTAATGTCATACGGGTTTTGAAAGCTAACCTCATTAGCGTTAGTCTGTAACGTGATTTTAAAATTGTTTCAACTTTCATCATGGAGTGGTCAGAAAATGAGAACAGTATCGCTGTAATATCGCGTTTCAAGTGTCAAATGAAAAAAGCGATATTATCAAAACTAGGGATTAGGCGCATGTTCGTCTACCGATGCATAAAACTGTTTGAGGAGACTGGAGATGTTAAAGACCGCCACCGGTCGGGCCGCCCACGCTCTGTTCGAACACCGCATGTCATCAAAGCCGTTAAATCAAGAATTCACAGAAATCCGCTCCGAAAACAGAATATCATGAGTGATATTCATCGCAAAAGTCCATGAATCGAATTATTAAAAAAAGACTTGGGGGACTTGGGGCTTTCAAACGACATACCGGATATTTATTGACTGCAGCTTTAAAAAAAATAGAATTGAAAAATGCAAACGTCTTTTTGTGAAGCACGCTGATAACTTGCACAGAAAAATTTTGTTCAACGATGAAAAAATTTTACGGTTCAGGAAAAATTTAACAACCAAAATGATAGTGTATGCGCGGTCATCTAAGGAAGCATCTGAACTGATCACAAGGGTGGTCAGTCATGGTTTGATGGGGTGTCCCTTACGATGGGGTCACTGACCTGCATTTCTGCGAACAAGGAGTCAAAACATCGGACAAAGTTTACCAAGAAACCGTTTTGGAAGCTGTTGTGAAGCCTCTTAACAATTCCCTCTTCCAAAACCAGCCATGGACTTTCCAGCAGGATTCTCCCATAAGGCTAAAACGTCCCAGGCCTGGCTTCGTAACAATTTGCCAGCGTCCATTTCCTCTGAAGAATGGCCCTCAGGCAGTCCAGATTTGAACCCATTGGATTACAAATTGTATACGGTTTAAGAGGACAAGGTTTGTCACAAAAGATACCCCAACATTAAATCTCTTAAGACTACTTTGGTTCGAGCTGTGGCCAATTTTCCAATGGACGAGGTTCGTGCAGCTATTGACGATTTTTTTTTTAATAACCAACATTCAGAAGATGCCCCCTATACATGCGGTGCATTGCGTTGGCGAGTGGAAAGTAAAGGATCGAAAGGGGGAAAGAGTGAGTAATGATTATTGATGCTTGCCTTGAACTTCTGGATGTCGCACTCAGTGGGAAATACATTTGCCGGAAGTCGATTCCACATACGGACTGTACGAGCGAAAAACGAATTTGATCTGTAGTGTATAGTGCGGTCAACTGGCCAATCGATAACAAACGGGTGTGAATTCTAGAAAGTCGCCTATCCCTGCCGAACATCCTCACGTCAGGAATAAGGCGACGGATGTCTGATGAACACACACCATGAAAGTAACGATTGAACAGCGTCACGCAATCCACAATCCGACGATGCTCAAGGGAAACAATAGAGTTGGATACCCTACTGTCACCTATCAGCACCATCGCTCTCCTTTGAACACGGTCAAGTAGCTCCAAGGATGATTTTGGAGCACCTGCCCATATATGGGAGTTGTATTCCATCTTTGGCCTGATGTTAGTTGTATAGATATTGAAAAAAGTGAACTATTTCATGCACCGCTTTAGGAAGCCTATACACTTGAGTGCTTCTTTCGACACTTCGAATACATGCCTCGCCCAACGAGCGTCACATTGTATTTTCATGCCCAGATCATCAAGAGCATCCGATTGTTCGATATCCGTACCATCGATAGATAATGACGATACTGACGGGTCAATGAATCGCTTGTGAGACAACAAGCAGCACTGTGTCTTACGCGCATTAAAATCTACTCTATTCACCCGACCCCATTCGGAAATGGCCAGTAGATCCCGGCCAAGTGTCTCATCCATAATTCGCCTTTTGTCTTCAATATTTTGTTCCAGTATAATTTTACCTCAGAATGCCCCTAGTTTTTAGTTGTTTGAATAAAATTGTTTCAAAATGTTTTGAAAATTTTCCTTCTGTTATATACGAGTATTAGCAACGAAAATTTGCATATTAAGAAATTAAGAAATAGCTTGAAAAATTAATAAAATTACTAAACTCTTTAGTTCTTTAATCAAATGT
The DNA here is from genome assembly GCA_963513945.1 of Hydrotaea diabolus. Classification (NCBI taxonomy): domain Eukaryota; kingdom Metazoa; phylum Arthropoda; class Insecta; order Diptera; family Muscidae; genus Hydrotaea; species Hydrotaea diabolus. Next base: position 164,211,651 of record OY740717.1, read on the forward strand.
AAACGTTGTAATATTACAAGAAAAAAAACCGAAATGAATTTTTATTATTTAAGACGAACTGTAAACACCGAAATCAGAAATCCTCGAATAATAAGTATAACTATTTACCCGAAGTTGATGTGGCCGAAGAGATTGTGGTTTACAAGGCCAACAAATAGGATTGTATATGGAAGTTTATAGACAATAGTATTAGCACTAGGTGCGAAAGAAGCCATACTAATGACAATGGTGTTCTTATACAGGGTGGAGCGCGGAAATTTGATTATTTGGGAATGAAATAAAAAAATTATGAACCTTAGAAAAACTTATTTTATATTTTAATTATAGTATTTTGAACAGTAAGGGAATTTTTAAATTACATGGTTTTCAAAAGTGTATCTGGCAAATGTCGACCTTCGTTTTTATGAACTCTAACAAGCATGTCGACTGGTGTTCTGCCAATTTCCGCCTCAATATTGTTAATTAGATCTTTCAAGGCGTTGTGACGGTTGATATACACCTTCGACTTCAGGTAACCCCAAAGAAAAAAATCGCATGGGGCTAAGTCTGGTAAGCGTGCCGGCCAGTTCACATCACCCCTCAAAGAGATAAGCCGTTCAGGAAACATTTGCCTCAAACAATTCATGGTAACCCTCGCTGTGTGTGCAGTGGCACCATCATGTATCCTCTAATTGCATTGTCTAAAGAACCGGCAGGAATCCAGGCAATGCCAAGAGCAAGTGATTGCTTCTGAGCAGAGGGTTTCGGAGATTGCAGTACTGCTGCTCTAACTCTCTCGATGTTTTGTGGTGTTGTAATCCTTCTCTCTGGTCCCCTTCGCACACATGACACATTCCCTGCTGTTCTCAATGAAGTTACAATTGATTGCCGCCCAGGTATGCGTCCGCGTGGGGAAACAGCGCATCGTAAACGAAAAGCACGCTGCACTGCAATGATCGAGTGCGCATTTGAAAAATAAGCGTCAACACAATATGACCTCTTCTCACGTGTCCAATGTAACTTAAAGGCAGATGAATACAAATCTCCCGTCAGCCATGCGCACTCCCACTCTCTTTGACCAACAGTGCCGCCACAGCCTGCAGCCACCCTGTACAATTGAAGCACTATCTAAAGGCACCGCCTGTTTGTCGAAACCCTACTCAAATACTTGTATGGAGATCAATTGAATCGAGTAGACAGACATTTATTGCAGAAGTAGCGAAAAAAAACTTTGTCAGTACCTATATTTACTCAAATTCCGAGACAAATTTCTCCAATATATTTTTTGTCAATCGTTGCAGTACCTATATTTACTCAACTTCCGAGCCAAATTTCTCCAATATATTTTAATATGATTACATTTATTAAATCAAATGATGCGGTTCCATGTATACGAGTATTAATCGATTGCTTCAAGAAATATTTTTTGTTTTAAAAGTTTCATACCCAAAATCTCGACAAAAGCAATGTGCAGCCACAAAAATCAAGGTCACTTTGCCATTTTGTAAAAAACTTGTTTCCTATAGGGTGATCAATCTAGATTTATATTTTTATTTTTTCAATAACAAAAATACGAAAATTCAAATCTAGAAAAATCAAATTTATTGTTCATTCGAAAGGACATCTGTGAAAAACTCCTATTGAAAATTATACGTCTACATTGGTCTCGAGCCAGTTGATCCCTGTTCATTGTGTTAAGGCAAAAGATCGAAATGAACACACGAGCTAAACATATGTTAACACACGGCAGGGCAAAACAGTTGGCAACGCCAACTAAACTCTATTTACAAGACATTGTAAAAAATCTGTAGATGGCTCTGAATGGTTTGTCTCTGTAGAGGTGGAAAAGGTGCATTGTAGTTTCGTGCGGTAATTAAACACTTTTATATGAAAGGTTGTACGCCACAATTAATCAAAGATGAATTGGATTCTGTTCATGGTGATAATGCACCATCATACTCCACCGTGAAATCCTGGGTTCAACAATTTAAAATGGGTTGTTCCAGTACGGAAGATGAAGAACGCTCTGGAAGACCGAAAACTGCTAATACAGTGTTTTTTATTGGGGTATAGAACTTTAAGTTGGCATCACTTTTTTAACTGGCGGCCATTTTGTCAGCTGTCAAGTGATTAATATTTAGTTTGGTTTGCCATTTCATCATGAACAGGTTGACAAAAGAACAACGCTTGCAAATCGTGCAATTTTTTTTCGAAAGTAATGGTTCAGTTCGTGAAGTTCACCGCAAGCTCCGTCCATTTTATGGTCGACATAATCGTCCATCAGAGCAATTAATTCGGTTAACCATGGATCGGTTAACATGGACCATTGGATTATTTTCTTTGGGGATATGTGAAGTCGCTCGTCTACGCCAACAAACCAGAAACACGTTAGGGGACTTGGAAGCCAACATTCGTGGCGTTATTGCCAACATACGGCCCCATATGCTCGAAAAAGTGGTTGAAAATTGGACCTGTAGAATTGGCTTTATTCGAGACAGCCGCGGCGGCCACATGCCCGAAATCATATTTAAACATTAATGGCATAAAATTATCCTTCCAATAAAGCCAAATTGATGGACATTAAAACGATTTTCTTGTGTTTTATTTCAATTCGAAGTTCTATACCTCAATAAAAAACACCCTTTACTATTGAAAACATTAGAAAAATATTTAATATTTAATAAAGTGACTAAAAATATTTAATATTTAATAAAGTGACTAAAGATAGACGAATAAATCTCAGAGAACTTGCTGATATTGTTAAAATACCCGAAAAACAAGTTTGGAGTATTTTACATAATGAACTCCACATGAAAAAGTGCCAAAGAAGTGCCGCGTTTGTTGACTTTGCCCCAAAAAATCGTCCGTTGGACCAATTCCGGAGAGCTTTTAGCGATTCACCAGGTAAAAGTGGTCCCAAGAAGGCGAAAACTGTTAAGTCAGCAGGAAAAGTAATGGCCACAGTATTTTGGGATGCAAGGGGTATAATATTTATTGATTATCTTGAGAAAGGAAAAACTATAAATAGTGAATATTATTCTGCATTATTGGATCGGTTGAGTGAAAAAATTAAGACAAAACGACCGCATTTAGAAAAAAAAAAGTTCTTTTTCATTAAGATAATGCTCCTTCACACACTGCATTTTTAACTCAACAAAAACTGGCCGAATTACGATTTGAAATTGCTCCGCATCCACCATATAGTCCAGATTTAGCTTCTTCTGATTTTTTCTTGTTTCCAAATTTAAAAATTTTCTCGGTGGCAAAAAATTTTCGTCCAATAGCAAGGTTATTGCTGAAACTGAGGCATATTTTGAAGGTCTTGAAAAATCTTATTTTTCGGATGGAATTAAAAAACTTGAAAAACGTTTGATGAAGTGTCTTGAGTTGGAAGAAGATAATATTGACAAATAAATAATAATTATTCCAAAAAACGGTTCTTTTTATGTTAGGCCAGTTACTTTTGCGGTCGCCCTCGTAGTTCTTATTTGTTTGGTGAGCAACTGGTCTTAAAGAGTTCAGTTTTCCCTTTAACAATTACTGCGAAGCTTTCTGATAAAGATCGTCAGGGTCCCGAAATCGCGATAAAACAGCGTGCAGCTACGAAAATCAATGTCACTTTGCCGTTTGGTTCGTGTTCAAAGTTTTCAAAAAATTGAATATGAATAATGTAATTTACTAAAATTACCTGATGGTTATTAGTTTTTTAATCACGCTTATTTTTTGAAATAAAAGTTTTTTATGCAAAGAAAACTTGTTTTTTATTTCAAAATATTACATTTTCTTTTCACAAAAGAAAAAAGTCGACTTTTTTAAACTAAAAAAGTCGACTTTTATAATTTTATTTGTAATAGCCAAAAAGTCCAATTTTAGTCTTAAGAAAACAGAGTAATTCATTCACGACTGGACAAGTTTCACCAGCGTAATCCATGGCTCATTTCATGAAAATATGTCCATCTACGACCATGACTGAAAATTGGTGGTCGGAGGGACCACCAATTTTTTTGAATTTAAACTTTCTAACTTCTGAACCAGTTGCTAAATTAAACCTTTTATGTTTGAAAACTTTTGGAATTACCCAGCGCTTCTACCAACTAACTGACACGACTGATTTGCTACTTTGACAATGCCAACTCTTTGATAAGCTTATTAGCGCCTTCATTTCAAACATGTCAACATTCTTAATTTAAGTATCCCAAATGACAGTATATCAAAAAAGGCAACAAAAAAAATGTCAACTTCACCCAGCCATCAGTAATTGAAATGTTTTAAAAATGTGGCATAAACACTTTCTGCTCTTTAATTTTTGTTGTACGAGTAAAAACATAAATGCTATATAAAACCGCCACTTTACACACACACTCACTATTTATTTATGTACATATGAAGTGTCAGATACTTTATATCCGTAAAATTCTGGCGTTTTTTTGCGCTGCTAGCAAATATGCAATTTTAACGATTGATTTAACCTGTCACCATTGTTAATTTACAAATTAATAAAGTCATTAATTAAACATAAAATATAAGCGAACACACACACACACCGGCATAAAAAGCCAGCCAGACAGACAGACAGACAAATAGTCTGACAGGCAAAAGCTCGCACACACACATACACTCGATTAACCACCGAATAAAACACACAATGAGCTAAGTAAGGGGCAGCGTAAGGAGGACACATTGGCCTGCTGACACCTGGCGGCAAGTGTTTATAGAGGAAGCTATCATCAAACACCAACAACAACAAGAGCAGTAGCAACTAAAACAACACAAGACACGATATGGCTAGTAAAGCCAAGGGAACATAAATTTTCGAGCACAATTCTCAAGTAATTGAACGCGTCAAACGACACTCGAAAGCGTGTAAGGCCTGGCCCGGTTTAGCCGGTCGCAAAAACAGAAAGAAAAACACTCCGAAACTATAAAATCGCATGTCATTCGTGTGTTTTAGTCACTGTCACAGTTACAATGAGTGACTGTTTACAATAATTTATGTGATTGGCAGTAAAGTAAGAGGGGTCGTGTGAACAGTGGGGTTAATATAATGTAACTGCAATACAAGTTAAGACTTTGCAAGATCATGTGGAGTGGAGATTTTTTTTTTATTCTTTTTTATTATATTTGTTTTCATACTTGTATTTTAGACTAGAGCAAAACAGGACTGGTGTACTTATGGGCCTATTCATTTAAAAATTGTGCATGGCTTAAATGCGACTCAATATTTTGGAGCGGTATTTGCTCAAAATTTTAAAAAGTAATTTTTGTTGAGAAAACGAAATGGTAGAGATGACTCCACCCACTATTAAAATCGTACATCAAATTCTCCACTCTACCCTAAAAATAAAATTTTCAGTTTATACCCCTAAAGTTAACCAAGGCTGGTTAAATGACAGGTCAAGAGAATATAATTCAAGTTTCAACTTGCTTAGAGTTACGGATTCTACACTCGTAAACCTATGAGAAATATGAACTGCTTATATCCCTAATGGAAGTACAACTTCACTACTTGTGTTCCGAGTAATCAACCCATATTTTATGGAATTCGTTCCCCAAAATCGGTTTAGCAGGCCAGTAATTTAAATTTCAAAAATAGGCCAAAAGATGTTTTTGAAGTTTCAATTTACTTAGCCCCTGACAAAGCCGTTTAGAGTTAACGACTCTCTATTCTTAAACCTATTAGAAGTAGGACCTGCTTTTATCCGCAATGGAACTACCACGTCACAACTTGTTTTGTGACGCATTAACCCATTGTTTATGGAATTTGTGCCCAAGAACTTAAAAATAATCTATTTTTTGCAAACCAATAATTCAAATTTTGAAAATTTCAAAATGCGTCATCAATAACAAACTTAAGTCAATATTTTCGTATAGTCCCCAGACAAATGAGTTACCCAATTTGAGACCCTGCCTTCTTCAGCTTACTTCGGTCGTACATAAATTTCAAATGGTATGTTTAAGCTTTCTATGATAAACTCTGTTGAAATCGGACCATATCCAGATTTGAGTTCGTACCGCTTTAAATGCAATGCTCGAGTGAAGTATACTGGCGGCCTTTGTATTATAAGGTGATCCATCTAGAGGTATTTTTTCAGAATAAACAAAAAAATATAAAAGTTCAAATCAAGTGTGGAATCTTTTATTGTTAATTTGAAACGGGAAGATCCGCTGTTTTCGACCAAAATTTTGTTCAGTTATGAGGCCCATTTCAAGCTCAACGGCAAAGTCAGTAAACAAAATTGCCGCATTTGGGCTGAAGAGCACCAAGAAGGGGTTCAAGAGGTGTCATTATACCTAGAGAAAACCACGGTTTGGTGCGGTTTATAAGCTGGTGGAATCATTGGTGCATATTTTTCAAAAATGATGATGGGCGGAACGTAACCGTGAATGGTGTTCGCTATCGCGCCATGATATCGATCTTTATGCTACCTGAAATTAAAGCCCGTAATCTTGACCACACTTGGTTTCAGCAGGACGGTGCCACTTGCCATACAGCTGCTCAAACAATGGATCTATTTAGAGGTCACTTGGAAAAGCAGCTAATTTCACGTTTTGGAAGTGTTAGTTGGCCGCCTAGATCGAGTGAACTCAAACCTTTAGACATTTTTCTTTGGGTTTACGTAAAGTCCAAAGTCTATGCTGACAAACCAGCTACGATTCAGGTTTTGGAAGCCAACATTACGCGTGTCATTAAATCCATACCGTTCGAAATGCTCAAACGAGTCATCCGAAATTGGACCCTCAGAATAAAGGCGTAGTTGCGGCCAACATTTGAAGGCAATTTTATTCAAAAAATATATAAAAATATGTTTTGACTAAATAAGTATTTTGACTTTTTAAGTCGAAAATACATGTCTGTCGAAGCTGCTGGTTTTCGCGCTAAGTCTCACAAGGAGCTACCAATCGTTTCTTAGTTTTGTATGTCATAATACTTTTCTAAAACTACCTATGGAATTGAAAATGCCTAGCGGAACTTTAAATAGAATCAAGCGACTGAATCTTCCGTGCGCGTTTTAATTAATTTTAATTTGGATAAACCCAATGAGGAATATTGGTGTTGTATATTTATCTCTTGTTTATCTCTTGTTATCTTTACCAGGTCTGCTATTTATATTTCGGGTCCTGACAATACTAGTGTTCCCAGTTGCAAACTGGAACATCCATTGGAAACTTTGACATTTTTTAGCATAACTTCACTCAGAACGTTTTGTCATCTGAGGCTGAATTGTTGTTTGCAGTTTGTTGAAATATTCATCTCAGTGAACAATGGAATTATCCTGTGAACATTTTCATGCGATGATGTTTTACGATTTTCGGCGTGGGTTATCGAGACAAGAGTATTTAAATCAACTTGTTTCGACTTTTGGCGATGAAGCACCATCAAAAACCACTGTTGATCGCTGGTACCAATAGTTCAGTCTAAGACGCCGTTCGATCCAAGATGAATTTCGTGAAGGACCTTTAACTTCGTCACTTTGCCAGAAACTTTGATTAAGCAAGACCGACATGTGACATACCGTTTGAATGAGGCATACTTGGGCATTAGTATAACAAGCATCAATAAAATATTGCATGTTCATTTGTTCTCGTAATTCGTTCTCGTTGGATCCCACATAATTTGGCGAATGCTCAAAATAAGGCTCGTATGGATTGGAACAAAGAGTTGTTGAAAAAGTATAACTCCGGTAGCTCAAAGGCAGTGCATAACATTGTCACAGGTGACGAATCATGGATCTATACATATAAACCCGAAACAAAATATTAATCGACCGTATGGGTCTTTTAAGACGAGGCAAATCCAACAAAAGTTGTTCGTGGAAGAAGTCATCGAAGCAAATGATTGCGTTTTTTTGATATAACCGTCCATGTTGCCACAGTGCTCTTTGTGGAACGTGGGGCAGTCAATTCGGAGTTGTATACAACCTTCCGTTTACTAACAGTGTTCGAAGAAATGAGGAAAGATAGTAAGAAAAGACGGATGGGTGGTCAACGTTTTTCATCGCCCGAAGCAGCTGTTAAAGCGTTTATAAATTATGTTTTGGAGGTTTCTCAATTGGAGTGGGAAAAGTGTTTCGAAAATTGGTTTGTGGGCATGCAAAAGTGTATTGATCTTAAAGGAGAATATTTTGAAAAACAATAAAAACCATTTCCAATGATAAATTATTGTGTTTTATTGCCGGACCCGAAATATAAATAACAACCCTCGTATAAATAGGTTTCACTTAATTTGGGCAACGGCCCAGAAGCCAGAAAAGCTTACCCATTTAAACATGCACATATGGGTACCAAAAACAATGACACTTTCTCACAAATTCAAATTTACCATATTTTAAAATCTTCAACTTAGAGTTCCTTCAGGACATCCAGAAGTGAAGGTTATAATAAAGCCGAAAGTTTTTTTACTAGTTTATTTTTAAATAAAAAATAAGTGATTTTATTGCATTCTAGAGTTAACTACTTTACATCTGATTGGGGATATATTTTCCGCTTCTTGAGAAAAGGCAAAAGTCCGGAATTAAGGTTAAAGCCAGTTTTTTGCCGTAAAGAAAATCCTCACAGTCGGTTTTTTAAAACACGGTTTTGAAACAAACCGAAATGTCGGTTTTCTAAAAACACCGGCTTATTAAACTCTAGAGTCCTCATTCATTTCCCTTAATCTACAGAACTTTTTGAACTTTCAATTCCGCCCATATTTCTCATTTCTACCTCGTATAAGTTAAACTACGACTATTCTATCCATATACGAGTACAAAGAAATATTTGCATGCCTAAATATTTGCCTACATCATCATAATCTGCATTGTTTGTTGTAGTCGCATGTCATTCATAAGCGCTTGTTGTGTTTGGGTTCGTCTACTCTTGGAAATTTCGCACAGTGTACACACACGTATGCGCACGCACGCTTGTATGCGTGGTGAGTACATACTCGTATTATGAAAATAAATAAATAACAAATGTTATTGTAGACGTAAGCATTTGCAGTTAATTTATGCTTTATTATGCGTAGAATCCGATTAAATTTAAAACCAAACATCACCGAACAGAAAGCCAAATGCGTGAGTCTGTATGGGTGTGTTGTGCACACACACGTACTGCAAGTGACATGCACGCACTCACGCTCGGTAGTTCAAACAAGTGAAAAGTACATTGAAGTCATTTTGTGCAACACAGTCATAACTCTATAGTTAAGAAAAAAATAAAGTTAATTAAAAATTCTGCGATGCCGGGAATAATAGATATTAAGGCATATGCAAGGCAGCATTCTACTCTGGTAGAAACAGGCGGATTTTGAGATACGCCAGTTTTGCACAGAATGAGTAATAGTCTGTTACATACACGCATTCTCTCTGTGCAGCTAATACGAGGTGTATGTGATGAACTTTAGTTGTTACTGGAAATCTAACAAAAGAACAACACCGCACAGTGGCCCCAAAAATACGTTGGGACAATTTTTAAAACTATTGAAATAATCAGTAGTGCGGAGAATATCGTCGGTGTTCCCAGCAGAAAGCCTATGTGTTTTTCTAATACTTTACAGGGGAGCCAAAAAAAAACTTGCATTTTTTCATTTCGCGGAATTTCCGAAAATTAGTAATTGCAGTCAACTCGTATATATAGGCTGATACATCTAGAGGTATTTTTTTTAGAACAAAAAAAAATATAAAAATTAAAATCAAGCGTGGAATCTTTGTTGGTAATTTGAAAGGACATTTTATGGCATTTATTTTTTGAAAATAATTACCTTCAAATGTTGGCAGCTGTATTATGGAAATGAACGTTCCGGTGAGAAACGGGAAACTCCGCTGTTTTCGACCAAAATTTTGTTCAGTGTGAGGCCCATTTCTGGCTTAACGGCAAAGTAAACAAAATTGCCGCATTTGGGTTGAAGGGCAACAAGAAGAGGTTGAAGAGGTGCCATTATACCCAGAGAAAACCACGGTTTGGTGCGGTTTATAAGCTGGTGGAATCATAATTTTTTTTAAAAATTATGATAGCCTGAACGTAACCGTGAATGGTGTCCACTCCATGATATCGGACTGAACTCAAAGTCCGTAATTTTGGACATTTGGTTTTAATAGGACGGTGCCACTTGCCATGCAGCTGCTCAAACAATGGATCTATTGAGAGGTAATTTCGAAGAGCAGCTAATTTCACGTTTGGGACCGGTGAGTTGGGTGACTAGAGCGAGTGATATCGCACTTTTAGACTTTTTCTTTAGGGCTACGTAAAGTCCAACGTCTTTGCTGACAAACCAGCTACGATTCAGGCTTTGGAAGCCAACATTACGCGTGTCATGACCGCCATACCGGTCAAAATACTCGAACAGATCATCCCAAATTGGACCCTGGAATGGACACCCTGAGGCGTAGTTGCGGCCAAAGGAAACTATATGTGACGCGCAAAATAGAAAGGGACCTAAGGGTAAAAACCAGTTTTGTTCAGGAGAGGCATTTTAAAGATTTAAAAACGTGTATCTTTAGTGTACCATCACTTTCATAAAACGCGCATATCTCTGGGAGGGAACACTTTAGGGGCATGGGATCGGTCTCATTCGATGCTCAGATGTTGTCTGCATCAAAAAAAAGTGAAAGTTGATTTTTTTACCCTTAGGTCCCTTTCTCTATACGCTGTCACATATTCAAAAATAAATTGCATAAAATTTTCATTTCAAAGAAACAATAAAGATTCCAGACTTAATTTGATTTTTTGTTTTTTTTTTTTTATTTTAAAGAAATTACCTCTATATTGAATACCCTATAGGATGTTGTTGGAATTAAAAACGTAAGTTATTTCTGCTACATTGATACTTCAAAATTTGTTCTTCATAATTTACATAAAAGGTGGTCAACCATAATGCACGATGTTAATTGTAAATCACACCTTAACACCAAAGTTTTTGTGCAACTTAATCTGACATTTTTTTGTTTTAGTGTTTGATAAATTCAACCATGGAAATGTACTCAATTGAGCAGCCCATTAAGATTGTTGAAGCCTTGTACAAAATGGGCGTTCAAATCAAAATGCATTTCATGCAGTTCGTGATATTTTTGGTCAGCATAATCGTTCAAATGTGTCCACAGTGGATTCATTAACAAGCAGTATTGCCTCATTCGGGCAAATGAGAACCCACGAGTGATTACTAAAGGCCGATGAATCCACAAAGAGTGACTCAAACAGTCCAAACGTGCGGTTTATGGGCTGGCAGCTTCACTGGGCCGCACTTCTTGGAAAATGATGTCGGCCAAGCGGTTACCGTGAATGGTGTTTGCTATCGCGAGATTTCCGTGTTTTCTCACGTCGTACGTTGGGGTATTTGACCACCAAAATGGAAATTAATTGAAAAATTAAAATTTAGATATCCGATTAAAGTTTTATACTCGATAATTGTAGACAAAATTCTCCATCATTAGGCAAAATAATCGATAACATATGTTGCTTAATTCAATTTTTGTGTTGTCTCAATTTTTTTTTCGATTTTTCCGCGTTTTTGCCAAAAGTGATTTTTTTGTATTTTCAAGTGCAAGTTTTTCCATTTTTGCCATTCAAAAGCCAAATATTATTATGGATCCTTTAACTTCAGGTAATTTCAAACAAAAAAAGCATTTGCATGTCGATATTTACCCTGTACAACTATTTTTAAACGTTTATGGAAAAAAAAGTCTAAATTTTAGCCATTCTTGAGAAGTATGTACAGTTTTAAAATGGTACCGGTCAACTTCGTGTTCTGAAATTTATCTATTTTAAAAGCTTATATTTTTAAAGCGCCAATTCGTGTATTTACAGATTTTCTAAAAATATTCACATGTAAAACTGTAGAAAATTAACAGTGACTACTTATTGTGTTTACATTTAAATCGTTGTTGTATATATATTGTTATCTATATTTGTAACTAAAGGTGCATTACCATGCACCCTAAAGCAATTATTTTTTATTTCATATTAGCAATAAAATGGTCACGATAACTATTTTAAAGATTTTTTGTTAAATATATATGTCAATATTCGGTGATATTTTAAACTCTACCATTATAGATGTATAAGGTGTTAACACTTCGGTGTGTCTGGTTTTTATTTATTATGTTTAAGTACAAAGCAAAAGTGACAATTAAAACGTGATGTTCCAAAAGGAATATATAAAGATTTAACCCCGTTTTCTTTTCACAGCAACATTAATAATTTTACGAATACCATTGAGTTATGAAGCAAAAAATTTTCAATATTATAAAATAATTTGCTTAGTAGTTCTTCAATAAAAATATCAAATTATTATTTTTTAAAAAAATAGCTTTTATTACATTTGTTCACAACTAATAGAAAAGTATTACATAACACAATGTTAACAACTTTATTCTCATGTTAGTTCGAATTTAAAATTAAGTTACGGCCAACACAATAATTTTTTGTTGAAATATCTGTAAGGCGTTAAAAAGCCGGTCAAATGTTTGGGGATTGTATAGTATGTTACAGCGCCCATATTATATATCATGGCTTAGGCATTATTTTGGAATCTGAGGGGTTTGCATTCACAGAGTTATATTAATAAGATTTTTTCTGCTGTCGGTTTTAATTTTTTTTACTCATTTCTCGGCCGATTTTAGTGCAATTAACGATAAAAATGGACCTCTTTGAGGGCTATCATATTGATATTTCAAGGTTCCGCGTGGGACATACACATCGGAAGTTATAGCACAATATCGGATGTAAATATATATTTTTGAAATACTATAATCCATTTTGTCGCCAGTTGATTACCGAAGTTAATGAAATTAACTGCAATAGACAGATCTCACTTAGGGCTATTAAATTGATCTCTGAAGGCTCCACGTGGGATATACATATTGGGAGTTATATGCCGTAAATGTGTTTTTTCGACTTAATATCGCCGATAGTTAGGTGATTTGAATTGAGATTTTGATTAAATTAAGTGCAAAGGATGCAGATTGTTGAGGGCTATAATTCTAGTATTTGAAGGTGCCACGTGGAATGCATACATCGGAAGTTATAGCCCAATATACGTTAAAATGTTATATTTTTGGCATATCTTTTCCGATGTTTCGGCCATATCTAAGCCATTTTAAGGCAGATTTTGATAAAATCAACTGGAATCGGCTAAGATCAGAAAAAAATCAGAAATAGTTAATATAAATAAAGATTACATCGCCGGAAAGCGTTCTTTAATTAATCTCCATTTTGGGGGTACAATACCCCACTATGCGCCGTGGCAATGTTAATTGGCCACCACGTTCATGTGATTTGGACTTCTTTCTTTTGGGATATTTTAAAGAATAAGTGCACGTCAACAAACCAAGAACTATTCATGAGCTAAGGGATTAGAAAATTTGGTACAGTCATTATCATTAACCACTGTGTACTATCGCACTGAGTCACGTTAATTCCACAATCCTTAAGAGCAGGTTGTAATTTTTCTTGGACTTGGACTGAGTCATTTAAAGCCCTTGATGTTGACTTCGTTAGCTCTACGTAGCTCGACCTTTTCAATAGTTTGTTAGCAACTGTTAGTACGTTTTCTCAAGTGTATCTAAAATAGCATAGTAGTGAACGATAAGAAATATTTGTGAAGCTAAACCGATTTAGTAAAATCTTAATGGATATATATCTACGAAAGTCAAATATAATTTCTTTCACCCAATATTCCTATTAGGACCCCTGCATAATTAAAATGCACAGTAATAGAAATAGATCTAAGATCTTGACGACAATCAATTTTAGATAGCAATTTTTTTAAGCCAAGAAGAATATTTCAAGATTATTAAAAGTTTAATAATTCACCCATTCCAATTTAAAAATTATATCAAAATCGTTCTATTTTTTGCTATTAACCACAGTGCTAATATATTAAACACGTATATGTGACAGCGCATAGGGAAAGAGACCTAAGAGTAAAAAAAAAATCAATTTTCATTTTTTTTTCTTTTTTTGATGTGGACAACATCTGAGCATCGAATGAGACCGATCCCATGCCCCAAAAGTGTTCCCTCCCAGAGATATTCGCGTTTTATGAAAGTGAAGTCGACGACTCTAAGCGCAAATAGAAAGGGACCTAATCTTTAAAATGGCTCTCCTGAACAAAACTGGTTTTTAACCTTAGGTCACTTTCTATTTTGCGCTCCACATATAGCGGATAAAATAAATAAAATCACGCGAATGGTGTATCCTCTAATAAACAGAAAATCTGAACTAAATATCGATAGTAGAAAATTAATCATCAAAGCGATATCTCAACCCATGTTAAACACTGCTCCAGTATGGTCGTCTTCAGCTAAATGCCACCTTAAAATCCTCAGGTTTCACAAAATAAATTACTCAAAATGATTTATAAACTGTCATGGTTTTATTCCACGTAAAGACTACACCGACTTTCCAACATCGAATTAGTGCAAGCAAAAATAGATCGACTTGAACAAAGCTTTGAAAGAAGATGTGAACAATCGCAATTTCTACACATTAATGAATTAAATTCATCGTAATTTTAAAAACTAAAGAAGCCTTAATTTGATGTTATTTAAATAGAGAAAAAATTCTTAAATAACTACCATTTTTGAAAACGATTATACAGTATCATTAATAAAGTTGAGTTTGTGTGTGAGTTAGTGTTTTGCTCGTTAGGCAATTTATGCTCTGGAAAAAAGGATCAATGAATTTTATCCAATTTTTTGTATAAAAATCAAGGATGAGCACTTTCAAAGCACTTGAAATGTGAGTGTGGCAGATGATGATCCTCCTCTGAGTTAGAAAAGTGTGGTCCAAGCTTTCCCAAGAAGTTCGAGAAGATGTGAACGACGACGGTGCTCGTCCTGGAGATCCATTACATATAAAACCGATGAAAATGTTGAGAAAGTGAAGAAAATTTTTATGGTAAATCGTCGAATCACTATTAGAGATGTTGGTGAGAATGCCGGCATATCGGATGGCTCATGCCATACCATTTTTTTTGTGGAAATTTTGAGCATACAGCTTGTAGCAGCGAAGTTCGTTCCAAAAATGCTGAATTTTTCTAACAAGTCGTCTGTTCATAATTTTTGGATAAAAGAAATACTATAATTACTGCATTCAACAGATTTGGCCCCCTGCGACTCGGAGTTACGAGGGCCGCCATTATGGGAATTTACTATAATGACCTAAGACTTTAATTTCTATAAGAAATCCAAGAATATCCTAACTTTTGTTGCTTAGTGTAATATTTTACAACAACGACCTAAACCGATTATGGGTACCATTATAGCTACCATCTTATGGTAGGTCGAAACATGTAACTATCAATACCAGGGAATGTTGGTGATTGCAATAGAAAATTTGTTTATCCAACAGAATATTAGTAGTCCGGACCGATTGTCAACTGATTTTTTTCTCTATGTGTATATTACGTGTATGCTTATAGTATTAAATAAAATGTACACACTCAGACACCCATTACTTTAAATGTACATCACCACAAAATATTACCTACACATACTCGCACCTAGCACTTTCCACTCATCGCTGCCATTAACATAATTTTAAAAGTTTTCCATCACACAACATTCCCTGCCAAATGTCTCCATGAACGTTCCACTCGATGACAAGCGACAAGTGATTACTTTTCCACTGCCAATTTTCCCTCCAACACTCGTATCAGTGCCGCCGACAATAGCAACATAGTGCGATTGTTCATTTAGGCAGGAGTAACTGAGCTGATTTCATAAACAAAACCCATCTATAGCCAATGTTTAAAATTCTAATGCCGTTGTGTTATTTTACCATTCGTAATTAAGTTGAATATATGTATTTTCTATGAAAAACTAAATTTTCCTCTCACCGTCTGTCTGTCTGATGGTCTGACTGGTAGTCGCCCTGGTTGTTGGAATGTAAGTGTATAAGTAAATTTTATTTTTTGCAATAAATCGGAAAATATATTTTATTGTTTGAATAGGTTGGAGTTGTCTTGAGAATGGAAGGTGTCGCTTTCATGGTCTAAGCATAATTTCTAATTGAAGTAATCGCGGAGAGTGTCTCTATTATTGGTTGTTTGAAAAACTAAGTATTTTCCTTTACGTGGCATTAGGAAAACGACGAAGTTCTCTTATATTAGTGAGATAAATACTTTATTATTTTGTTTAGGACTGGTTTTTAATGGCAAATACCTTTAAGGTAGAAGTTCTTACATGACTTTAGAGATGACATTCTAAGTCATGACATCGGAGTAAGAAACTTCCCTTATTGGATGTCCTTATGCGGCTTAAAGACCGGTTCAATTTTGAGTAGTAAATCATGCTACCTATCACAGCTTGGCGATTAAAAAACATGAATTGATTTTTTGATTTGTGCAACGGATACGGATATACCTGGTTGGCTTACTCATTTGGAAATTCTGATTTCCGTTTATCTAAAATATATTTGTATGACATCTTTATGGAGAATGATAGAGAACTGTATACACGTGCCCAGAAAGATTATAAAACAGTATGCAAAAACTGTAGAATAGAATATTACAATGAACTACTTGTTAAAGTTTAAAGTATCAAAGACAGCAAAGAATGGTGGAATTTGGCTAAAGAGTTAAGTGGCAAAATGTCACAAATAGGTACGGACGTAGAAATATCTGCTTTCAAATATTACTTTGATGGACTATTAAATCCACCAATAACAACAGCAGCGATTTACTACGCGCCAAATTTCCGTGAGATATATAACCTGAACAGAGATGTAACTGTTGAAGAGCTGAAAAAGATGCTTCGAACTCTAAAAGTAAACAAGGCACCGGGGGAAGATAGCATACCATATGAGTTTTTCATCAATGCTACAGAAGGTTTCTTCAACCAACTTGTGCGAAGATACAACAAAATTCTAAACGGAGAAAAATTGGAAGATGTCTTTACAAAGACTATTATCTACCCCATACATAAAAAAGGAAGCTTCAGTCTACCAGAAAATTATTGAGGAATAGCATTTATAAACTGCGTCGTCAAGATAATAATGGGAATACTAAACGAGAGGTTACTTAATTTCGCTGATGATAATAAAATTCTTACAGAATATCAAGCCGGGTTTAGAAGAAAATACTCGACAACAGACAACATATACAACCTTGCTGCCATGGTGAGTCTGAAGCTAGCTGAAAAAAGAAAAGTTTACGCTTTTTTGTGGATTTGAAAGCTGCGTTTGACAAAATTCTGAGACAGGCACTCATATACAAACTGTTTACAATGGGTGTATCATACAAGTTTACGCGTCTGGTGGAAAGCACATATAGCAACACAAAATATGCAGTATGGACAGGGAAGGACTTGTCGGAATATTTTGAAACAAGCTCCGGAGTAAAGCAAGGTTGCTTGCTCTCTCCACTGTTATTTGCTCTCTTCATCAACGACCTGCATGAATTCTTAAAGGGAGTTTTGAACATAGGAAACCTAAACATCAGGTTACTACTTTACGCTGACGATATGGTAGTACTTTCAGATGATGTAGACACTATGCATATGATGATATCAAATCTGGAGGCGTACTGCGATTTGTGGGGTCTTGAAGTGAACATGAGTAAATCGGAAATGGTTGTATTCAGAAATGGCGGAAGACTAAGCGCACAGGAAACGTGGAAGTTCAAAGGCACAAGTATTAAAATTTCCAATGAATTTACGTACTTGGGTGTGGTTTTTACCCCAAAACTTTCATTCAAAAAGCATATCGAAAGAAGAAATACACAAGCAAAGAATGCGATAAATACGACATGGAAGAGCTTTTTGTGTAAAGGAGAAATCAGTCTATCCATGAAGTGGAAAGTGTTCCTCGCTGTATGCAGAGCCACTCAATCATATTCGGCGCAAGTATGGGGTGCGAGCCATTTTCAAGAAGTCGACAAACTGCAATATTATTTAATGAAAAAAATCCTAAAACTGCCAAATCACTCTCCCACCTACGCCTTGATGTTGGAAACTGCTGCCGAAGATAACCACTTATACACCCTACAGCTGCACATAAATTATATCATAAAAACTTTATTTCAATACCCTGAAGCAAGGCTGCCGTTTCAACTTTCCCGCTTGCTTTTACAAAAAGATATATTCTGGGTAAAAGAAATAAAAAGTACGGCAGGAAGTATGAGTTTACAATGGCCGGATACAAACAGTGATCAAAATCAATGGCACAATTTTAGAAACGAGCTTACACCAGCAATGAAGCAGAAAATCTTTGAAGACAGGATGGAAAAAAAGAATGGTAGTGTATGTCGCATATATAAACACCTAGACCATACCAAGGGCCTATTATATTGCGCTGACAACATTAGCCAAGATACAATTTCATTGATTTTTAAGGCAAGAGTAGATCTATTAAATCTTAACGGCAACAGGTTTGGTTATGCCAACGCACAAAATAACTGCACACTATGTAACATGAATGCGAAAGAATCTATAGAACACTTTCTTGGTTTATGTCCTGTTCTCAATGAATATAGAGTCGCGTGTTTTCGAAAACCCGCATTAACACCGACAAAGATAATTGATATTCGAATTGGTGGTGATGAATGAGATTGGAGCCAGTTAGTTAGATATTTGAAAAACGCTTTAAGTTAAGAGCCTTTTTAATCAATGAATTCTGAAAAATTATGCAATTTACTTTCTTTTATTGTAAAGTTATAAGTTTGACAGACGTTTCGCTATGAAACATAGTCATTATTACCTTTTTTTTATACTTAAATTTAAGAGATCGAATGTTAAAATAAAATTTGAATAAATAAACGAAATCATTCAATTCAATTATGGACTTCATACTTCTTTAAATTTTGCACTCAAATGCGCTTAGGATCTGACACTGATTAACGCACTTTATCACAAGGGTTTATGAACTTTAGCACCCAAATCAAAACAATAAAACCGATTAAAGGTTTTCTAATTGTAATGTTTTCCAAGAATATTAAATATTGTCACAATATTAATTAGTGTCTGCCATTTTGCCTTCAAGGAATTGGAACTTTCATAGATTTAAATAAATAATCATTTAATTATAACAAAATATTTTTAAAATTTGGATAAGTGTAAAAACGCACATGAATTTTTTCATAAGGTCGGTCGTCATTACAGCAACAAGGAAAAGTTTGAGTGTCAGTACACTTTGGACCTTTAGCCAAGAACTATACAGAGATTAATGCAAGTTCAAAAGAACAACGGCCGAAAAAGTGGTCGGCATTGAAGAATTTAGATAGACTGATTTTGTAAACGGGTTTGAGCCTACATCCCTATAATATTAAGTTGAAGTTAGAATTGAAACCGAACGATCATAGCCAACGCTGATCGTATTCACTCTTAATTTTTTTCATGATGGAACCCGTGGAAAAAGCGTTGTCCACGGGTTCCATCATGGAAAAATTTAAGAGTAAATACACTTACTGGGAACCTTACACGCAGAGAAAAAATATGGTTACTATATGGTCACGGCAACATATGACCACTGTAATGAAAATATGCTCGTCGCAATCAAAGTATTGTTGTTTGAATTTTATTTCGAAAATAGTACGATTGCGCCAATATTAATATTGCTGAAATGTAACAATAGTATTATTGACAAATTTAAAATTAATAGTATGGCTGTAGCCATAATATAAATATGATTGATGCGACAAAAGTGTTTTTGTTTTGTTTTATATATTCATGCTTAAGTCATAGTCCGATTGAACATTCAAAAGGACCCCAAAACTTTTTAAAAAACGCCACTTAAGTCTAAGCAATGAAAGTGTTTTAATCACGATCATCGGCGATTCACTCAAGAGAATTGCTAGCAGTAGTGTTTTTCTCCGAACAAAGTAAACACAATAAAAATCCCACGCATTAGCAATAATTTTTAAAACTGTTTGAAATGTAATGTAAAGGGTTTTCTAATGGACATAAAGATACTTCGTATCTTTATCTCAACGCACCCTCAAACATTTTTAATGATCTTTTAGTGTCAAAACGTTAGTCGAACTCAACTTTTTTATGGTAAAGTTCACTTACGAGCAACGTTGGGAAATCATTAAAAATTACTACCGAAATTCTGAGTCGGTGGTCGAAACTTTAAGAGCGTTAACTACAATTTTAATCATTTCAGCGATAAAGTTCATTTTGGCTAGGTGGTTTTGTCAATAAACAAAGTATGCGTTATTGGACAGCAACAAACCCTCATGTGCTTCAAGAGACACAATTGCATCCGCAAAAAAGACTGTGTGGTGTGTTTTTTATGCCGGAGGTGTGATTGGGCCGTATTTTTTAATCAATGAAAACAATCGTCATGTTACCGTCAATTGAGAGCGCTATCGTGCCATATTAGAAAAATAATTTTGGCCAGAATTGAATGAGCTTAAAATCGTCGATATGTGGTTCTGACAGTGCCACTAGCCACACAGCACGCGTTACAATCGATTTACTGAAAGACAAATTCGGTCAACGTTTTATCTTGAGAAATGGTCCAGTCAAATGCCAATCTCGTTCATGCGATTTAACGCCATTGAATTTCTTTTTATGGGGCAACATCAAGGCATTGGTGCATGCCAACAACTTTAGACGAGCTCCGAGACAATATCCAACGCGCAATTGCCAACGTTCCGGTCGAAATGTGTTAGAGTTGTGGAAAATTGGGTCAAAAAAATAGATTGATGTACACGGGTTTGTAGTGGTATGACCGAATTCGAATTTCATTATTAAAATGTAAAATTTACACTACATCTGAAATAAATTTGAATTCGATATCTTAAATATTCTGTGTTATATAATATATAAAATTGTTATGTCCTTAATGGAAAACACTGTATAAGTTGTAGAAAGCCATAGAATTGGCTGGTATACTATCATAGATTGCGCTATACTGGTAACCAATTTTCTCTATGTTTTTTATGTATTTAATATATGATTCTAAAATTCATATTTAAATATTATTGAGCATAAGGATATATTTCAATACGTTAAGAAAATATTGAACATTAACGGTCAGAGAAAGGGGCACGCTAACCTGACGATGAGCAGTATATACCTAGTAGGGACAAAAATACTGTTACAACATTGAACACATCCATTTCGATAGTACAACTGAACAAACCCCGTTAATTTCATATGGGTTTTGAAAGTTAACCTCAATAGCGTAAGTATGTAACGGGATTTTAAAATTGTTTCAACTTTCATCATGGAGTGGTCAGATAATGAGAACCGTATCGCTGTAATAGCGCTTTTCAAGTGTGAAATGAAAAAAAACGATATTTTCTAAACCCTCCGGCCACTAGGGATTGGCCGCATGTTCGTCTACCGATGCATAAAACTGTTTGAGGAGACTGGAGATGTAAAAGACCGCCATCGGTGCGCGGCCCATGCTCTTTTCGAACACCGCATGTCATCAAAGCCGTTAAATCAAGAATTCACAGAAATCCGCTCCGAAAACAGAAAATCATGGCCCGTGAGATAAATATCACGCAAAAGTCCATGAGTCGAATCATTAAAAAGACTTGGGACTTAGGGCTTTCAAACGACTTACCAGACATTTATTGACTGCAGCTTTAAAAAAAGTAGGATTGAAAAATGCAAACGTATTTTGGTGCAGCACGCTGATAACCTCCAAAGAAAAATTTTGTTCACCGATGAAAAAAAATTTACCGTTCAGGAAAAATTTAACAAGCAACATGATAGAGTGTATGCGCGGTCATCTAAGGAAGCATCTGAACTGATCCCAAGGGTGGAAAAGGGTCATGACCCAGCTTCAGTCATGGTGGGGTGTCTCTTCCGATGGGGTCACTGACCTGCATTTCTGCGAACAAGGAGTCAAAACATCGGCCAAAATTTACCAAGAAACCATTTTGGAAGCTGTTGTGAAGCCTCTTAACAATTCCCTGTTCCAAAACCAGCCATGGACTTTCCACAGCAGGATTCTGCGCCGGCCCATAAGGCTTAAACGTCCCAGGCCTGGCTTCGAAACAATTTGCCAGCGTTCATTTCCTCTGAAGAATGGCCTCAGGCAGTCCAGATTTGAACCCATTGGATTAGAAATAGTGGACGGTTTTAGAGGACAAGGTTTGTCACAAAAGATACTTCAACATTGGATCTCTTAAGACTGCTTTGGTTTGAGCTGTGGCCAATTTTCCAATAGACGAGGTTCGTGCAGCTACTGACGATTGACCAGCGCGACTTAAGGCGTGTGTAAAGGCAAAAGGAGGACATTTCGAATAAGCAGATTCTTTTTGAGATAATATACATCAATAAATATATTTAAAAATATTTGGTCCAAAAACATTCAGTACTTTTTATTATGCAGCATAAAACGTGTGTTACAGTATTTATGCCCCTCTAAGTATGCAGTATAAAGTGTGCTGCTTTGTTTAAGGGTTTTTAATTATTTACGTTTTAGACCTGACAACTGCCCGCCCACATTCACACCTTTGTTTTTTTTTATTTGAAGTACGATTCAAGGCTTAGAAGCTGTTATTACTCGCGTTATTCGTGAGATATCGGTTGCAAAGCTAATGTGTGATCGGAAGAAGATGGAATTTCCTGATTAACAGCCCACGACGAAGTCACACAGCATTCGATGTTACTGTAGGTGATTCGACTTTTGGGACATAATAAAAATTTGACCTCCAATTTAGCTTTATTTTAAATTAAACAATTATAAACCTTAAATAAATGTGAAGAAAAAGCTTCAACAAATATTGACAATGTCACGGACCGTAAGAAAGGTTTGAAAAACAATTAAAATTCAAATATTTTCCTTAACTCCTTTTACTTTAAACCTTTTTTTTAGACAAACAACATCCCATAGGGGAACAAACGTTCAGCTTATATCCGAGCAAGAACACTACACGTGCACTTATGTTAAAGTTGACAAGATTGTCTTGCCTCCATTGCACGCACTCGATATCGGCAAACACAAATCTGAGATTTACACTTTTTCCCCTGTTGTCGTTATTGCGAAACGTACAAACAAAATGGGATTCAATTGTTCGAATTTCTGGCATTTTATCAAATGTCACAGAAAGGAAAAACATCTGAGCAGAATTCATCGGTTAAATATTTCAGAACAGCGACAGGCAGACGGATAGACATACAGTCAGACGTACATGTCGTAAACATGAAGAGTGCACATTGCCCGAGTGCGAGTGTGAATGGCTGTCAAAGAGATAGACGCAAATAGATAGACAAACGAACACACTTACACGCACATGAAAAGCCATGGCTAAATACATGATAACGAGAGAGGAATTGTGTGCCTTGTGAAAGTGCAAAACTGAGAGCGCTACAGTCGGCACACAAGGAAAGGACAACAGTTCCGACCTGTCGTGTTATTAACAGCTTTTGATGGACAGCAGGCGGAGGGACAGACAGAATTATATTTTTAAATTGAATAAACTCGTGTTTCTGAGTTGATCAACACACTTAAAGGTGGTTATAGCTCAAATATTTTTGGTAATTACAAACATTTGCCGTGAAACTAACTTACTATATTTCTCAGACCTGCATTACTGCGAACAAGGAGCCAAAATATCGGCCAAAGTTTACTAAGAAACCGTTTTGGAAGCTGTTATGAAGCCTCTTAACAATTCCCTCTTCCAAAACCAGCCATGGACTTTCCAGCAGGATTCTGCGCCGGCCCATAAGGCTAAAACGTCCCAGGCCTGGCTTCGAAACAATTTGCCAGCGTTCATTTCCTCTGAAGAATGGCCCTCAGGCAGTCCAGATTTGAACCAATTGGATTACAAATTGTGGACGGTTTTAGAGAACAAGGTTTGTCACAAAAGCTACCCCAACATTGGATCTCTTAAGACTGCTTTGGTTCGAGCTGTGGCCAATTTTCCAATGGACGAGGTTCGTGCAGTTATTGACGATTGGCCAGTGCGACTTAAGGCGTGTGTAAAGGCAAAAGGCGGTCATTTCGAATATGTAGATTCTTTTTGGATACAATATACATCAATAAATATATTAAAAAATATTTGGTCCAAAAACATTCAGTACTTTTTATTTAACAGCATAAAACGTGTGCAACAGCATTTATGTCCCTATGAAGTACATTCAAAAGAGCCTATAGTTGAGACTTTCTGTTTCAATTTAATTCCTCTGTAAATTGAGAAATTTCAGTTGAAATTGTGAATTTCCATTAAAAAATTTCAACATCTAAACCACTTTCCAGTTGAAGTTTTAAATTGACCAATTGATATTGAGAATTTTCATTTAAAATTGAAAATTTTTATTTAGTTTTAAATTCAGTAATAAAATTTTTGTATGAAGAAAATTCTAAATAAAATTGAAAATTGGTGGAAATGATATTGCGCTATGAAGATTGCTCTACGCACAGTTAGAAGACAAAGGGTGTATTTCACTAATTCATATGAGACTCCGGCAAAAGTCATTTGGTTTGTAGCCGAAGTAATCGTTGCCAAAAACTGGTGGGTTTAGAAGTAGGTGTACAGTACAGTCTGCCTGACAACCTAGTCAATAAATTTCACCACTTTTTACGTTGATTCTTAAAAAGAAACAACAAAGGTCTCGAACCAGAATAAAATCTATTAAAATTAAAATAATCTTAAAAGAAACTGAATTTTTTTTTCATAATTAAGGATTTTCAATTTGATATTGAGAAATTTTTAAACAAACTCAGTCGTAGCCAGTAACATTGCCAATCAGATATCTGAAGAAGAAATCATGGTCTATGGTTCAGGGTGGACGATTTAACATTTAAATTTGAATCGACTGTAAAGAAAAAAATACTGATATTTTTTTTCAAATTTCTGGTTATATTTGAAAAGTTGAACTTAGTCATTTAATAATGGAACACATCATTTCCATGATAACCAGAACTAGCTCGACAAGACCTTATCCGATCAGCCATATTTCTCAGTACATTTTCGATTGTTTCGGGTCGAATCTCTTCAATGGCAACTTCGGTTTCATGTTTCAAGGCTTCAATTGTTTCTGGATGCTATATCCTTAATAGCTCCCCACAGAAAATTATCCAAAGGGCTCTAATTGCAGTCCCGAGGCGGCCAATTGACATCACAATTTCTGCTGATTATTCGATTTTTTAAAACAATTCGTAAAATATCGATGGTTACGTTTGCTGTCTGTCTGATATGTGGCCCCGTCTTTTTGACACCAAATGTCGTCTATGTCATTCTCTTGTACTATTTAAAAACAAAAATTGCATGGCGCGGTAACGCTCACCGTTGACTGTAACGGCGGCTTCTGCTCATGTTCAAAGAAAAATGGTCCAATGATGCCGCAAAACCCAAATCTACACCTAACCCGTTGTGGATGCATGGACTTGTCATTAGTCACGTATGGATTCTCTGAACCTCATAAGCGGCAATTTTGCTTATAGACATAGCCACTGAGATAAAAATGAGTATCACTTGAAACAACGATTTTTGGTAAAATTCTACATCTCCTGCTAAACAATCTTCAGGCCAATGGGAGAAGCGAAAACTCATGGGATGGTGTTCCATTATAAAATGACAAAGTTTAACCTTTCCAATAAAACCAGAAATTTGAAAAAAAATATCAGTTCCTTCTATTACAGACGATTCAAATTTAAAATTTTAACTGGCCCACCCTATATAAGGTTTTTATTATCCACATTTAAATTCAAAAATGGCGACTAAATGTTGATATAGAAAAAAAGAAATCAATGGAAAAAAGTAATTGCGTCTTAAAACTTGACAAAATACTTACAGAATATAGTGCTCTAATTCGGCAATGAGCAGAACGAACAAAACTTAAATTCATGGAAATGAGCTTTTTATAATTGGTTGTCTGGTTAGTAGACAATTTTTCCACCGCACATTATAAAACATCGAAGTTTCTAGAAGAAAAAACAAATAGCTAGTCTTTCCTGCTAAATGCAATCTAGAAACTTTTTTACGACTCAATTTAAATTAAGCCGCCAGATCTGATGGCGGAGGGTATAATAACCCAGTAATTTTTAAACAAAAGATGCAAATTTGGATCCTGTCTACAGAAACAGTACTGCTGTATTCGACTGTAAAAAGAAGGTTTAGAAAAATAATAAGTTGTAGCGGTTAAAGTACTTAGCCTGGATTAAGGCTTATACTCGATAATTATTCAGGCGTACAAGGTTAAAAAAATTACTTTTATTTTTTTTTTAAATCCTAGTACTTCTATACTTTTTCTGTAACGTGAATAAAATTTTATTTTTTTTAGTAAATTCCTAACTATTGCGGTTCTGCGTTGCAGTCTTATTTAATGAGGCTTAACCAAACCACCATTTATATGTTTTAGTAGGGTACCTAAATTTTTTATTACAAAAAACATTTCTAATCACGTTTTTTCATTATTATGAAGGGGTTTTTTTCTAAAATCAATATAAATTGTGCTAAACCCTTAATGTAGTCTACAATTTCTGTTTAGAGTCCTCAATCTTAGATCATTTGTTTAAAGACATCAGTTGCACACATAAGTAATACAAAAACAAATTTGGAATATTATATAACAGTAAAAATCCACTTACCTTATTTTTTCGTAGATGAAGCCTGCCAGGCTTTGCTCCATATTCTAAACAAACTCGCCTGTTGTAATATCTGCATACGTTTGTTTGTGTTTCTGCACTGCATCATGATTCCTAAAAAATTCCAAAACATTTGTGGGAATCTCTTCCCCTCCTATTGTTGTTCTCTTAACACATAAGCTCATGTACTTACTCAGATACAGAATTTGTCGTTCTCCTTCTTGCAGTTTTCTTCGTACACTCCATGGCTGTGCTTCATCTTGTTTTAAGAAAATGCAAGATAGTGCAAGTTTTTCAATGTGGTTTTTGCACAATTATTGCGTGGTTTTTGCACAATTATTGTTTGTTTTCTTACACAATTTACATATCCACTTGTAGTAAATGTTATATCGGTTATATTTTTCCGATATCTGCATCGATTGATCACTTTGATGTAGAAATATTAGCAAATGAAATTGGCCTTTAATGTAATGCGTCTAATCTGTTCGCTTTTTAGTTATCAATTGAATGACAGATCATTTTAATTAGTGAGAGAAAGGGAGAACTACAAAAGAGACATGTAGTTTAAATTACACTACAGTTGTTATTTACTCCTTTTTTTCTAGTGGGCAGCGTTGTTCTTTTGTGGTTTCTATCAATATTAGGAAATTTTTTCGTATGGTAGGATAATTTGGTAGTTGTCACATATTGTAGTCTTTTGTAGGTACGTTTACAAGATAAATTTCACAAATTCGCTTCACACCTTAATTTCTCATTTCCAGATTTATACGACGTCAATCATTGTAAGCTCTTATTTTATTTGTAAAAATCCCAAAAATTTAGAAATTTGTTGCATTACACGATGGGCTGTATTTTAGATTTACTGCCCAAAACCTCTAAACGTAGAGTTATCTATCTTAAATTTTGACATAGGGTCAGCTGCTAACGGCGTTACTTAAAGTTAGAATTAAACTAGTGGGGCCCCTCCTATGCATTTAAAAATGCATAAAGGTAGCATTTATTTATAAGGTCACAAATTTGGAACATACTAACATGTGATTACTTATATTTAGGAATATATAAGTATTTAGAAATATTATTCGCAAACGGGTAAAAATGCAATAAACTAAATAAAAATATAAAATTAAAATGCATTTATGTACATAGTAGGGACATAAATACTGTTACACACGTTTTATGCTGTAAAATGAAAAGTACTGAACCAAAGCAGTCTTAAGAGATCCAATGTTGGGGTATCTTTTGTGACAAACCTTGTCCTCTAAAACCGTCCACAATTTGTAATCCAATGAATTCAAATCTGGACTGTTTATTAATTGCAAAATTGGTTGCAATTAATAAACAATAACGAACTTATTATAAAAAAATTGAAGTAAGTGTACATAGAACTATTATGATTATTATCCAATTATAAAAATATGTAATTCGAAGTGGTTTCGGTCTAAAGTTGAATTGTTCCCAAATAATTTTCACCTATTTTCTGAAAAGTCCGATAGATCTCAGTGAAATGATTTTGCCGAATTACCCAAAATAGGATGTGAACTGATGGGAGTATTGTAACATAAGGATTTGCAAGGGTACCATTGGAAATGATTTTTGAAAGCACTAAAATCATGATTCTTTATTTACTTGCGAATGTGCAACCACATTTTATACCATATTTTATTTCACAATAGTTCTTTGTATACTAATTTCAATTTTTGATTATAACTTCGTTATTGTATATTAATTGCAACTTGCACCTATGTATGTATATTCAAATTTTACACCTTGCAACTGCACACAAACTTTTGTCCTTACTTGCAATTTTTCTAAGTGCGCTTCCAAACTTAAATTCCTGCTTGTATATCCATAAGTGATTTTTAATTCTATTTCTTTATTTAGTTTATTGCACTTTGAAATTGCATTTTTACCCGTTTGCGAATTATGTATATTCCTAAAAAAATTACTACTCACGTGTAAGCATGTTCCAAATTTGTGACCTTATAACTTAATGTTACCTTAATGCAGTTTAAATGCATAGGATGGGCTCCACTAGTTTACTTCTAACTTTAAGTAACCCCTATTAGCGACTAACATTATGTTAAGATTCGAGATCGAAAGCTCTACGTTAAGAGGTTTTGGCCAGTAAATCTGAAATGTAGCCCATCGTGTAATGCAAAAAATTTCTAAACATTGGCATTTTGACAAATGAAATAAGAGCATAGAATGTATAACATCGTAAAAACCTGAGAAATGAAATCTTATTTTAAGTATTTTTGTATATCTTTAATAAGTCTGAAGTAAGTTTGTAACTACAGTAAAGCCCGCATAAGTGCCTTGCCTAAAATTTACAGCATTTTGAGGTATTTAAGCGGGTTGTGTACTTATAAGAACCTGCTTTAGTACCTCAGGTTGGGTACTTAAACAGCCCCGTTTTAGTACCTTCTGTTGGATAGTTAAACATTTAATAATTTTAAGAATAATGAAAATAACTTATTTAAACACAAACAAAAAATGTATTTAACAAAAAATATTTTGATTAGATATTAATTAAAAACGTATTTCATATTGCTTTGAAAATTCATTTTAAAAAAGGAACATTTTGTGCGCATAATGCATATATGTAACACATACGTATTTATGAAATCACTTAAAATAAAGTGGATTTGAAAAACAGGTTTAAATAGCGAAAAATTCTGTTATTTTCTTTTGACGCATGTTTTGTATTTTTTTTAAACACCTTTTTTTCTAATATTTCGAGTTCATCAAATTCAAGATTATTGCCCTCCATACGAGTATATTTTTTCACTGTTTCTAGTGCTGTCAGCGCTTCTGCAAAAGCGGGTGGATTCACTTCATAGTATTTTCCATAGTATCTGTAGATGGTGACACCTCGCCAGCGTTATCTTCCAAAATACATGACACTATTTCTTCCTCCGTAAGCTTACAGTTGAAATGTCGCACCGAAAAAGCCGCGCAATTTCAAACTTGTAAATGTTCGCCCTTTGCCAGACATTTTTACGAATCATTATTTAATGTTTACCATGTATCTTGATTATTTTGTATGTGAGTTTTTCGATAAATTAGTTATGGTTTAAATAAACAATCGATTATAAAGAGTTGCCGTTTTAAAAAAGCAATTGTATTCAGAAAGGTACTTAACCGGCGGAAAACGTACGTAAAATTTTATTTAATGCACAACAAATTATGGTACTTAGGCGGGTTGAGTATTTAAGCGGGAAGGTACTTAAAAGGGTAAATTTGTTCGATTTTTTATTAAAAAAACATAGTGTCTGCAGATGTTGGGAACTAAAACGGGTTAGGTGCTAAAGCGGGGAGGTACTAAAGCGGGTTTTACTGTATACGATATGAGGCCTAAAGGGTCGGTTACTTTTTAAATACGAGTATCAATTAATGAATGGAAACGAGAAATTTAGGTATGAAGAGAATTTGTGAAATTTATGCTATAAACGTACAAACAAATGACTACAATTTTCGACAACTACCAAATTATCCTACCATACGAAAAAAAAATCCTAATATTATAATAAACCCCAAAAGAACAACGCTGCCCACTAGAAAAAAGGAGTAAATACAAGTGTTGTTTAATTTAAACTACTTGTCCCTTTTTTTAGGTCTCCCTTTCTCTCATCTATTAAAATGATCTGTCTTCAATTGATAACTAAATAGCAGATTAGTTGCATTACAATCGAAGCCATTTTTTTTTGCAAATATTTCTACATCAAAGTGATCAATCGATGCAGATATCGGAAAAATACCAGATATAACATTTACTACAAGTGGATATGTAAATTATTTAAGGAAACACACAATAATTGTGCAAAAAACACATTGAAAAACTTGCACTATTTGGCATTTTCTTAAAACAAGTTGAGGAAGCACAGTCATGGACTTGTACGAAGAAAACTGCAAGAAGGAGAACAAGAACCTCTGTATATGAGTAAGTGAGTGAGCTTATTTGGTAAGAGAACAACAATAGAAGGGGAAGAGATTCCCACAAATGTTTTGAAATTTTTTTAGGAATTATGATGCAGTGCAGAAACACATCCACATACGGAGACTAGAACAAGAGAGTCTAATTAGAATTGGTGGAAAGTCTGATGGTCATAAGAGGCTGTACCTACGAACAGATAAGGTAAGTGGATTTTTGCGGTTTTTATAAATATGTATTCCACAATTTTTTTTGTATTATTTATTTGTGCAAATGATCTCTTTAAACATTTTTTTTTTTTAAATTGAGGACTTAAAATATACTTATAAATTGTAGACTATATTAAGGGTAAAGGCCTAATTAGTCGACGGTTGACGGTAGGCAATCAGAAATTTCAGTTAGGGGTGGCATTTTGCATGTGTTAGAGGGAGATAACTACAGTTTGACGGTAGACTTCTGCAGGTTGCCGAATCAACCGTCAAGACAAATTGGACCTTTAAGCACAATTTATATTGATTTTAAATGAAACTTGCAAAAACAAAATGCAAAAGTAATAAACCATTCAAAATAATGAAAAACGCGATTAAAAATGTTTTCTTGTAAAACAACAATTTACCGAATCCACCGAAGAGTGAGTGGATGGTGTTCTTAATTTATGGTTCAGTGTGCAACTCCCTGAAATATTGATCGGATACCCTTTAAGGTATACATAGTGACCTTAATCTAAAATGGCCCTAACTCATAAAAAATAATTTTGCAGTAGAAGAAAAAACGGTAATGCAATTCCACACCGAGCCGAAGCTCTCTCCGCGATTTGGGTTAAAACCACAGCCACCACGATATGGACTTATAGCAAATAAATGAAAACAGCAAATAAGACCGGTCAGGTCGAATTAGAAGTACAAAATGGTCTCAGTGAATTCTGTATAAACACACATTAAAGAAAATTTTGGTACCAATCCAATTTAGAGTAATTTTGAAGTGTTTGTTGAGACTAGGGTAGGACACATGGGTCGAAATTGCCCAAAAAAAGGCTCTAAAATGTAGGTTGGGTAAAAGGTATACAAGTATTGGCCTGGGCTATTAAATATAAAACAAACCTCTTTTCGCCGCTATCGAGTCTATAAATTTTGGGATTTAATTCTCAATGAGAATATATTTTTCTTTCCTATGCAAAAAAAAGGCTTAAAACGGAAAGTGGGTTAACGCCGTTTTTTTTTTTTAAAAAAAATACGACAGTCGGTTTTTGAAAAAAAACCGATTTGCCGGTTTTTGTAGTTTTCATTGATCTCAGCAACTCAATAAATATTTAACGTACTAGTCTGATGCGATTTTTCACAAAGCCCCCGCATTGTTCGCATTTATGTGGTATCACAAAGCCCTCGCATTGTTCGCATTTATGGGGTATAGTTGACTTTGAAATTGAGGGAACATTGTTGAAGAAACAATGTTCTCAATTTGAGCCTTAGAGCCAGCTCATAATGGATAACGATTTTGCTCTAATAATCATCTATTCATTTACAAGCAATGCTGGTGGATGTGAGATTTTCGATCCTGCCCGTGATCATAGAAAATACATGGATTCTCGGAATGTCGCAGTTTATTCCGGAATTCGTAGTAACGGTGCGCCATGCCACACAATACACGCCACAATCGATCTTTTGCTCGCTAAGGAAGGTAAACGGGTTGATAACATGTCAGCGTTGTCACTCGGAGTTGATTGGGGAATTGTATGGACCGATGCTTTGCGAACAAGTCATTGGTGAGATAAAGCCAGAACCTGTGTTCATTGAATAGTACAAACGTTTGCTCTACAAAAAAAGTTTAATAAATTAGTACATACGAGGTTGCCATCCGATCAATTTTTCGGCATATTGAGAATGGCATAATCCATTTGGTACACTCGATCCTATACTCTAGTTACGGCAATGGTTTTCAACACTGTCTCTTTCTAACTTAAATGTCCTTATTTCGGTGGCAGTAACTCGGATATATACTTCACAAAACTACATGGTTAGATACGCTCATATGAGATGCGATAATTGCCTAAAATTCTTCCATCAGTAGGCTATTCGCACTTCGACCATTACTTAGCACAACATCTTAGCTCGTTAGTATTCGTTGCAAATGAATTCCCACACACTTGTTGCTCTGGCCACACACAGATGGTACGCATGGCGAGTATCTACTAAATGCCTGAGTGTGTTTTTATGACAATCCCAGATATACACACACAGATAGTGGAACATTGTCTGAATATGCATGTGTGCATTTCAATCGAAATCAACAAGTTCTCCTTCTTGGACGTAGTGGCAGCGTGAATATACCAAGTTAAACATACTGTTTGCAGCACTTTGTAATGTCTAATCGATGATCGTTTTTACAGTATTCAAGGAAACCATTTTGCACCAGATGTCTTTCCCTTTCTCGATTCGAGGGTACTTGTAATTCGACCTGACCCGTCTTATTTGCTGTTTTCATTTATTTAATACAAGTTGGCGCAAAGGGTTTTTTCACACTCACAATTTAATTAATTCACATGATTTTTCTGTATGTGCATGGCATTTTTTCTGCGTTGATATTTTGATAAATACTTTGCACGGCATGCATGTAGTATGTGTAGACAATAGACGGGGTCGTAATTAAATTAAAGTTTATTGATGGATCTAGGAACTAATTTAAGAAATAGTCAATGGAAGGATTCAAATAATATTTAAGAGAAATTCAAAAAATATTTTAAGGGTAAAAGCTGCCAGAAAACTGAGGGAAAGCGGAGAACGGGTTTCAAACTGAAAAGCCGCATCTTATTTAGGGTTTAAAAAATGTGTAGTATTTCATACTTGTAATAAAAACAGATAATTGAAATTGATCTCTATAAGATTTTTCTCAAGCGATGACTTGTTTTATCCATGGTATCTGTTTCATTTAGAATCAATATAATTAATAAAGATCGAGATAATGTAAACGAAAACCAACGAGTCTACAAGTAAACTTTACCCAAAGGTCCACTCAACGAATACCTTGTGAGAGTGGGGTTTCGCAAAACGGGTCGGGCTTAAGCTAGCAAAACCCAATGCTGCTTGTTAAGCCATAAACGATCGATGGGTTTAACATCATCGCCACTATTGATGAATGGGATTGTTGCATGAAAATTCAGTGTGATGTTCGCTGGTACAAACACATATTTGAAGTGGCGAAGGAAGCATTCAAATGCCTGGTCTTTTTAAAGCGATGCAAGAAATACTTCACTTCCTCCGAACTCCTCAACATCTACATCACATACATTAAGCCAAAAATTGAGTATAACTACCACATCTGGGCAGGTGCTTCAAGGTAGTGTTTGGAGTTTCTCGACCGGGTACAAGGGAGTGCGATAAGGCTTGTCGGAGTTAGCAGGGAAGCCAACTCTGTTGTTTCCTTCGAGCATCGGCGGTATGTTCGTTGCGTATAACTCTTTTACAGGTACTTTAATGGGATGTGCTTTTCAGAGACAGGAGACCTCATCCCGGAGGTCGAAGTGTTCGCCCGCAACACTCGCTTGTCTAGATGTTCGCATCCATTTGTGATTGATTAGCCTTCTGATCGCACGACGCATTACAGGGAGAAATTGTTCTTCAGCCGTTGTTATTGTAGCGGCAACTGTGTGCCGGGGTGACAGCCCTTGGCCTAAGAATTGCTGCTTCGGGTCAATCCGGTCCATAGAACTGGCTGTCCGTAAGTAGAACAGACTTCCCGCAGAGGAGTTTCCTGCCACGTACGATATAAACAGGTTTAAGTCAAATGTTTACAAACATTACTTCTTCTTTCCTTCCTTACCCTAACCTATCTTCCCTTGACCGATACAATGTACTGTATATATAGGGTACACCTCTGAGTGTTGGTCTTAATATAAAAAAATAAGCAGTATTTATTAAAATTACTCACGACCCACTTTGTTCTTTTCTATTGCCTTCCTTCACAAAAAGTGCTGTTTACTGCTTACTTACTTCCCACATCATCCCATTAAGGAACCAGGGGAAATTTCTCTCAATCCAATGAGCACCAGATAATTCTTATATCCACTGAACCACTGGACCTACAGTTTATCGCAGGCCCCGAATGGCTAGTGCATTTTATCGAAAGGTTTTTACATTGCTTAGAGATAAATCTCCTACTCCGTAAAATCGCCGGAAATTACGTGGTGGAAAAAACCGCCTCTGAAAATTTTTAGATAATTTTACCCGGATAATTTTACCTGGGTTGCTTTGTACAATAGTCGCGGGCACTAACCATGACACCATGGCGGTCCACAAAGCTGTTTTTTTTAATTTAAAATTAAAATACCATTTCTCCTTTCGACCCTATCTTATGTCCCCACATATGTATGTAACAATGTTTGCTGTTGTTTTGCTTGTACTTTGTGATGAATTAATTTATTTTATAGAAATGTTCTAACAAACCGTTGACATTTTGCCATAACTCACTGCACCAGTGACTTTTGATTCGGTTTTTTAAATGCTCAGGATTGCCATTTTATGGCAAAACTATGAATTTAGAATATCAAATGATGGGGTAAGAGTAAACCACAGGAGGGAATGACAACAAAAAATAAATGCTGGTGTTAAATCACTCATTGGGTTAATAATATTGTTTTAAACTTTGCATATTTGTTCGATCTAAAGTTATTAAAGACAGCCATGTTTTGTTGTCATTGGGGGTACAATGGATCACACAAAGGGGAGGCACAATGAAGGTTAAATCAATTTATAAAATATATTGCCACAGATGCCATTTCTTATAAACTGTTGTAAAAAAGAGGTATCATATTTGGTCTGCTAATGAAATCATTTTTTAACTATTCCTTCTGGGGGACTTACCAAGCAAACATTGTCTCAATTCTATATATTGGTCGTCAATGAACCTGCGAAGCTTTCTGAGGAAGGTCGTCACGGACCAGAAATCGCTATAAAAGCGGTGTAAAAAAGTAACTCGAAAATCAATGCCACTCGTTTATTTTGTAAATAACATTTCTTCTATTTAAATGTATGTTGAATCCCACTTTAATTTATTTGAATTTATATTTATTATATACTCGTATATATAAGTAGTAAGTTACCTCATGTTCTTCAATATTCATTTTTAACTGCTTCAAACGTCTTTGTGAAGTATCTTTTGTTTTGTCGGTAGGAGTATCGGCTACACTATCCCCAAGCCTATCTGCTACGAGGTTTCTCGATAACCACCAGGCTGTTATTAAGGCTTGACTGTGTATTTCGTTTTTCGCCAGATTTTGAGCACTAAATTAAATTAAGTGTTTATTTGGCATTATTCAAATAGTAGAGAAATCCAAACAAAAACATGCTGCATTTTCTTAATGCTCTTAAAAGCCCTAATTTTTATGTTCAAAAATCAGTCAACACTTGTACTTAGAATTTCCGCATGAAAAAGTTCTTCTGGTAGAAAAAGAAATTTGACATGGTCTTTACTCATTCGTTAATGTTGTATAAAGCGAAAAGTTGCTTTGATGAGGACAATACATTTAGAACCATTAGATCTGAAATATCATTGGAAACCAAAAAAATCCTTATTAATTTGCGGAAAAGTAGGCAATGCTTTCGCGAAATTTAAAAAATTGCTGACATATTCATACACCACACATCTATAAACAATTTTTTTAATCGAAATTTGACAACCCAAAAAAATTAGATGATTTTAAGCGATCAGAGCGGCCAAAGCCTTGAAAAAGGAGAAGATAGATTTATAGTGTCCACAGTTAAGAAAAATCCTGGAACAAGTGCTGTGGAAATAGCTTAAAATATCACAACAAAGTCCGAAAATCTC
Organism: Hydrotaea diabolus; assembly: GCA_963513945.1. Taxonomy (NCBI): domain Eukaryota; kingdom Metazoa; phylum Arthropoda; class Insecta; order Diptera; family Muscidae; genus Hydrotaea; species Hydrotaea diabolus. The sequence goes on from OY740717.1 coordinate 164,247,844, forward strand.
TGAGTGCCAGTGCTACACGAAGGATTTTGCATAAAAGCGGGTTTCATGGCCGCCGTCCGCGAAGAAAGCAATAGATTTCTAAAGTCACTAGAAAGAAACGCCTTAATTATGCTCAAAAATACATTAAAAGATGTTCTCCTTTTTGGAATACTGCTATTTCTACTGAAGAAAGTAAGTTTGAGATATTTAGTTCAGAAAAGCACAGAAAATATATAGAAATTTGAATGCAGAAATTAATGAACAAAATCTTTAAACTACTGTGAAACATGGTGGAGGATCAATTATGGTCTAGGTTCGGGGGTTAGAGAACTGGCTTTTATTGGAACTACAATGAATGCTAAAGGATATTTAAAGGTCCTCAAGAAAACTGAAGCACCAAGAGTTGCTTAATTGGGTTTGCACGGTAATTTGATGTTCCGGCAGGACATCTCTCGCATGGTGAGGAAGTGACTACTTAAGCGGACACTAAAAAAATTAGACCACCTCGACTTCTTGGATCGGAAAATGCGGATAATGAGATATATATCCAGTCAACAGTCCATTAAAGACGTGATACTAGAGGAGTGAAATTAAATAAGAGTAGAGCACGAAAAAAAGTATGGCTGTGCTGACATGCGAAGAGGAAAAAAAAGTACTCTACACGCAGAAATAAAGTATGGTTGTGGTGCAAATTCGAATAGGATAATACTATTGTTGGGTATATGGTTGTGGTACAACAATATTATGATCCTCACAACAATAGTATGATTCAAAAACAACCATACTATGATCCTCAAAACAATAGAATGATTCACACATAACCATACTATGATCCCCACAACCATAGTATTATTCACACTCAACCATACTATGATCTCCACAACCATTGTATGATCCTCACAACCATAGTATGTTTCACATACAACCATAATATGATCCTCACAACCATAGTATGATTCACACGCAACCATGTTATGATCCCTACAACCATAGTATGGTCACACACCATTATACTATTATTCCCAACTTAATTTATTAGAATTTGTTTAAGTTGTCGACAATAGATTTGAATTATGAAAATTATTCAAAAATACATTAAATTCAAAATAATAGGAGTGATTTATTTCGCAGTAGAAAACATAAGTTTAAATAAACGTCAGCGTTTTTATTAAAAATATTTCAAGTTAACAAAACCAAAGCAGCTCGTTTAAAAAATTTTAATTTCGATAAAAAAAGTACTATTATTGCATTAGATCCGTACCAATAACATTTGTTCTTAAACGCATATTTAAATGAAGAAAAATTACAATCATACAGTATGATTGCCGTAATCATATTATTTTTAACATAAAACGCACCAACCATATTTTTGCCGTACCAGCCATATTAATATTGTTGCTTTAACCATATTTTCATTTCAACAATATTAATATTGCAGCAATTATACTATTGTCAAAACTAAATTCAGTTAACAATGATATGGTTGCGACGAACATACTTTTATTGCAGATAACATTTTATTATTGCCGTGACCATGTAGTAACCATGTTTTTTCTCTGCGTGTATGCAAGGACTCAAACAAAATTTGTAAAAATCACACTTTTTGGGGGTACTTTGTATTAAAGTCGGTACCATAGGATTGTTCTAGACTGCTGAAACTATAAGTAGGTATGGAACAGTCTTTTGGGCAATGCCTATTTAGGATTGTATATAGGCCGGTAAATGTTTTGATATAGTCGCCTACACGTAGGAAAAAAGTATGGTTGGGATGACAACATTCGAAGAGCATCATACTATTGTTGTGTATATGAATGTGGCACAACAATATTATGATTCTCACATGATACTACCACTGATACCATTGGGTTTTGTTGTTTTTCAACAAAATAGATTTTAATTGAGTATTTTATTTAAAAATACTTTACATTAAATTCAAAATAGTACTTTAGAAGTGATTTTCTTGATAGTAAAATACAAAAACGTTTAAAACAACGTAAGTTTGATTTTTTCTCCTCATAACAATATTGTTCTTACGAACATATTTAATACATATTTTTGATTTCCCTAATCATATCAATTTTAACATAAAACCCAAATAACAAAACCTTTTCCGCACCAACCATATTTATATTGTTGCTACAACCATATTTTCAATACTTTAGAGAACCACATTTTGAATACTTCAGAGAACATACGAGGGAGACCGCAAAAGTAACTGGCCTAACATAAAAATAACCTTTTTTTTGGAATTATTATTATTTAGTTTTCAACATAATCTCCTTCCAACTCAATACACTTCATAAAACGTTTTTCAAGTTTTTTAATTCCATCCGAAAAATAAGATTTTTCAAGACCTTCAAAATATGCCTCAGTTTCAGCAATAACCTCGCTATTGGACGAAAATTTTTTGCCACCGAGAATTTTTTTAAATTTGGAAACAAGAAATAATTAGAAGAAGCTAAATCTGAACTATATGGTGGATGTGGAGCAATTTCAAATCGTAATTCGGCAAGTTTTTGTTGATGAAAAAGAACTTTTTTTCTAAATGCTGTCGTTTTATCTTGATTTTTTCACTCAACCGATCCAATAATGCACAATAATATTCACTATTTATAGTTTTTCCTTTCTCAAGATAATCAATAAATATTTTACCACTTGCATCCCAAAATACTGCGGCCATTACTTTTCCTGCTGACTTAACAGTTTTCGCCTTCTTGGGACCACTTTTACGAGCTTCTATCCATTGTTTTGACTGTTCTTTGCATTCTGGGATGTAGTGATGGATCCATGTTTCATCAACAGTTATGAATCGGCGCAAGAACTCTATTGGATTACGCTGATAAATCGCTAAAAGCTCCTCGGAATTGGTCCAACGGACGATTTTTTGGGGCAAAGTCAACAAACGCGGCACCTTTTTCGCGGATAGCTTTTTCATGTGGAGTTCATCATGTAAAATACTCCAAACTTGTTTTTCGTGTATTTTAACAATATCAGCAAGTTCTCTGAGCTTTATTCGTCTATATTTAGTCACTTCATTAAATATTTTGCTAATGTTTTTAATAGTAGTAGCAGTTTTCGGTCTTCCAGAGCGTTGTTCATCTTCCGTACTTGAACGACCCATTTTAAATTGTTGAACCCAGGATTTCAGGGTGGAGTATGATGGTGCATTACCACCATGAACAGAATCCAATTCATCTTTGATTAATTGTGGCGTATAACCTTTCATGTAAAAGTGTTTAATTACCGCACGAAACTCTTTATTTTCCATTTTTCAAAAATTATAAAACTTGTTTACTCCAATCACTTGTAACAAAGAAAATAATCATTAAATATTTCGGAAATTTTGACAGATGGCTTATAAAAGATTGCTTTTAAAAAAACAAAAAACAAAAAAGTTGCTAGTAAAACAGAAAATGTGCCAGACCAGTAAGTTTTGCGGTCGCCCTCGTATTATTGTTGCCGTCACGACAGTAACCATATCTTTTCTCTGCGTGAATATAGGAAAAAGTTAGTGAAATCAATGCTGCGTCGACTACATGATGTTATCAAGGCCAAAGGAGGCCAAACAAAGTATTTTTTAAATAACTTTAAATTAAACGAATGAATTTGTTTTTATCAAGTTTGCATGTAAATGTTGACTTACTTTTGGCGCGTGAAATGTTTAGTTTTTTATTCAAGTCTATTTAAAAAATTACATTGCATAGTTTTTTTGTGGTTTTTTCACATTAATCTTTATGATTGATGAAAATAACGATAAATATATTTTTTATTGTTTAAATAAAATCAAGGAAAGCAAAACCTCCATGAGTGTTGACACACTTTTGACGCTCATAGTTTTTTTTTTGTTTGACTTTTTCGAAGACTACTTGACCAATGCCTGCACTAGAAGGCATTGGTCAAGTAGTCTGTATTGTCTCAGATCTGTCTTCTAGTTTGGTTGTTTCTGCTCTGATTGCTTGCTTGGTCCATCTCCCTTTATACCTTCACCAAAACTAATTGTCTCTAATTCATAGCGTTTTTGGGTATCTCACCCATTTATAATTCCTTTTAAGTGATGGCAACCCTGCACATCACTTTCCCTTCATGGCGAATAAGTTGCCGCTTTATTTACGTACGTACCATGACAACATGACAGCTTATTATGCCTTTTTGCAAAACCGAACATTTATATTTTCATGCAGAGAAATTGTCTAATTTTGCTGTTGTTAATCAAAAATCACTTTACAAGTGTGACCACAGATTTAGTCGCTTAATGATTTAGAACCTTTCGTGTTCAACAGGACCGAGCGAGTAAGACTAGCACCTTGATGAAATGCCATTTGTATCCATGTGTCGAAATGTGGCTGCATTTTGAATCTCGCTGTAAATTATGTCTAGATAAACGGACCGTTTAAATGGTAATGTCGATGTAACCGCCTCGTTTTTTCGGTGGGGCGTTGTTTGTTTTGGTTTTGTGTTTTGAGTATTTTGTGGCATTTGTGCAAAACGATTTAGCAATTATTGAGTTCATTAAGACTTTTAAGGCATATTTCGTAAGAGTTTCCACACATGTGGCGTGAGTATTCCTAGGGGGGATAAAAATGCCATGCCTTTAGATAAGTCAAAGTCAATTTAATAAAAGTATTTTCATATTTCACAAATGCTTAATGGGTTGGTTAGCTTGCGTTTTGTGTGTAAAGGGTGTTGCTATAGAAGTGTGCAACTTTAAATTGACATAAAATTATGAGATTATTTTATTTTAAAGAGAAACATCAATTGTGTTTGAAAACAAATTTAATAGCTCGTAGTTTTGGTGGTGTGGAAGGCTCAGATTTGAAAACCAGAGCGGGTAGTATACCGGCATAACTTACTCGTACAGCTAAGATCAAGTACCCCCAAAGAAAATAATCTAGATGTATGATCCCACGACCTCAGCGGCCAGTTTGTAGGCTCTTATTAAAAACTTATGTGTAACTGGATGGAACCTACTGTGCAATGTTGACCATAACGGGCAACTGTGCGACTATTAGTAACAAGCAGGGGTGACTAAAGTTTCGGTGAGCGCCACATCACCATCATAAGACCTCAAACAACGAATATGCTGTTTCTACTTTAAGCGGCTGGAACTTAAGAGCATTAGGTTTGTATTTAAGGAGAACTGCCGGCAGTAGAGCTTTTCACCGAACACAATACAAATCGTGCGACACAAAAAAATGGTCGACAGGCTCGTGTAACGGCAAACGGTTGCGAATTGGCCGACACAATCTTACGATTTGTGAGGCTGCATTATGTTCTTATTATACGCAAAAAGCTCATCTAAGCACGATGTTTCCTTTCGGCATGATCTTGCCGCAACAACGATAATACCTTTGTTCGATTTATATCAAGCTTTCATAGCGATCTCACTATACGAGTTGTTGTAGATGGGTTCCCTTCCAGCGAAAATAGACAGGGGTACCGCAGGGTTCTATCCTTTCTCCCTTTGTTATTGTTATTTGTTATGTCATTCATATTCATTCTGCCGTAGGCCGAGTCTTCAAGTAATTGAAGACAAAGGGCAAATTATGGACGAGACCCTTGGTCGGGATATACTGGCCATTTGCGAATGGGGTCGAGTGAATAGAGTAGATTGTAATGCACGCAAGACGCAGTGCGGCTTGCTGTCCCACAAGCGATTTACTGACTCAATAGTGTCGTAAATTTCTATATATAGTTTTGATGCTCTCTTCCGGTCATTAAAATGCAATGTGAAGCTCTTTGGGCGAGACATGTATTCAAAGTGTAGAAAGAAACACTCAAGTGCATAGGCTTTTCTGTAGACGTGCAATATTCAATATATTTCACTCCCTCTCTTCAATATCTATACAATTGACATCAGGCCAAAGATGGAATTCAACTCCCATATATGGACAAGTGCATCAAAATAATCCTTCGAGCTACTTGATTGTATCCAAAGGAGAGCGATGGTGCTAATAGGCGACAGTACGGTATCCAATTTGATTGTCTTCTAGGGCATCGTCGCAATGTGGGTTGCGTGCCGCTGTTCCGTCGTTACTTCCATGGTGTGTGTGTTCTTCAGACATTTGTCGTCTTGTCCCTGACAACCTACATCAGGCCAAAGATGGCGTGTGTTCAGACATTTGTCGCCTTATTCCTGACGGGAGAATGTTCGGCAGGGATACACGACTTTCCAGGAATTTAATCCGTTTGTTATCGGTTGCCCGGCAGATCGCCTTATACATTACAGATCGAATTCGTTTTTTGGCCATACATTCCGTATATGTGAGCCGACTTCCGACGAATGTACTTTCCACTAGTTACGACATCAAGAATTTAATGTAAGTGTCAACAAACACTACTCCCTCTTTCCCCCTTTCGAACCCCTACTTTCCACTCACCATCGCAGTGCACTGCATGTACAGGGCACATCCCCAGAGTGTTGGTCACATGAAAATAAAGAAAACAACGCGGAACTTCTCGCTCTTAGTCTTTAAAGGTTGCACTGAAGACAGATTAAAAAAGGCAGTTTTCCCAATACCCTTTGGATTCTTTAGAAAACCCGCGAGAGATTCTCTACAGTGAGTACTTACTGGAGAACTGTTTCTCAATGCTTACAATGTTTAATGGACACACACCCTAATGACCATGCACATGATCTAGAAAGAGAGGTCCAGCGGATAGAGCCTTTAGATTATCGAAACTATGAGTATCAGGCAGGTCTGAACGACATTCTCGCTAATGAAGTCACAGCAGCAGTATCCATCTTTAGAGTGAATGTAGTGTTAGGGTCACATCCTTCGGAGATATCACCAAAGGAGAAGACGCTACCACGGCAGACGCCCGTGTTTCTGGCTCAGCTGAGATCTGGATAATGCAGCCGCCTCAATTCGTATTGGGCGCGAATTGATGCTGTGTCGGACATTTGTCCCACCTGCCATCTGGGACCACATGACATGCTGCACTTCTTCAATTGTTCGGCCAACCCCACTCAGCTGACCCCCAGGCTTTTTTGGGCTTCCCTATAGACGAACAGGACTATATTGTTGTTACAATAACAACCATGCACAGCGAATGTAGTTTGTTTAAGGGATTAAGGAACATTGGTTAATTTTATTGGCTAATTCTTCCCTAGCTATTAAGCTTACCCCTCTTCTTCACTTTTGAAATCCGAAATATTCCCCTACATCATGCAATTTAAAACCATGGGAGGTCTAGCTATGGTACATCCATCCGTGCTTAGAAGGTGGAGATTCCATGTAGCATCATCCAATTTCAGCAACGTCCATGGCAAATTACGAAAACGAGTGCCTATGATAAAGTCTTAGATTTTTTGTATGCAACGTCGTTCCTGTTATTAATATTAAGTCCTCCTTCTTTAGTGCACTCAGGCCAGTCTGACTATGCCAATAAGGCATCTTATCGGTTATGATCTGGTCTTCAGCTGAGAATCTACGGTCTGCATTGCATTGTAGCCTTTCTCCACTACATGGTTTTGGGTTGGTTCACCTAATCCTATTTCACAGAACACTCTCTCAGCTGAAATAAAAAAAAACAATACCAATTTTCAGTGAAATTTGTGCTTCTTTGAGCCAAATACCTCTGTATTTTAATTGCATTTATATTTTTCTAATTCCAGAATGCCAGACTGCTGATAAAGAAAAAATACATATTAATGAGTGTAGTCTGGCTAACCATTGATATGTTACTCCGTAGCTGAAAGAGCTCCATAAAATACACCCGCTACCCATTCCTTCCACTTCAAAATAGCTAAGCGAAATTGATGGGAATTTTAATTAAATACACAGGACCAAAAGCAGAGCAAAGGAGCTGCCAAGCTTTGGTAGCAGGTCAAAGAATTTAACGTTGGTTAAATTTATACTAGGAGAACTAAAAATCGTAAATCGAAATTGTTACTCCCTGGTATACACACACACACACAGATACACGCCAACCAATAAATGCTAATGTTGAAATTGTAGATAAACAAAATAATCCTTGTAAGGATAATGGAAAAACAATATAACAAGAGCAACCACTTAATGTGTGTTACCATTAAGCCTTTGTTTGCACTCACTCCGTGTCTTTGTTGCTGCCACATTCTCTGGTCCTTCCTTCTTCCTTTCATGCACAAAACACACATGCACATTCAAAAACAAAGCACTTTTATATGTATGTGTGTGTGCCTTGGTTTACACTGCAGTTGTTTTCGGGCGTAAAAATTTATTCAAGCCATCGTATGCAAATTTGGCCGAGATACTCGTTTCACGACTCCCTCGCCGGCCTCTCCGGCTTCCGTCTGTTACTTTGTGGGAAATGAAAATTGCCCAACTGTGTTGCAAGAAGTGGCCAAATCCATTTGCAACACTTTGTTGTCCTGCGTTTCAGCCTTTTTTTCTACCATTTGTGGTCAAGAAATCTGGGTGAAACGCCGGCTCTAGTGGTCGTGACGCAAGGATCTGTCCGAATGAATCTAAGGCATATTAGTATACGCACGTATTGTTATCAATAGATTGTGCCAGAGCTGCATGCGTTGCATGCAAATTTACGGCGTGGTGAGTGGCAACCCAGCATAACTTTTAGGAAAGAGTGGGAAAATAATTTTTTATATTTATAACTTTTTGAAGTAATGCGCAGTTAGTTCAGGACGATGCATGATACGTAACAACAATGTTTATTTATTCATACTATTGTTTTTTTCATCCGAGTTTCAGTTGTTATACTCTTCAACAATGGATAGAGAGTAGGACCCTTACATTATGGCTTATATAAGAGGTGTCCCAACCATAACGCACGATGTTAATTGTAAGTCACACCTTAAAGTCAATTTTGTTGCCAAATTTTATTTGAAATTTTTTTGTTTCAGTGTTTGACACGGAGAGGTACACAATTGAGCAGCGCGTTAGGATTGTTAAGGGCTTTTCCGAAAAAGAAGCGTTCAAAACAAAATACATTTCATGATTATTTTACTGACCAAAATCGACTAAATGTGTTCACATTAGGGAGAATTGTGCGCAAACTTTAGCTAACTGGGTCTGTAGATAATGTGAAAACACCTGTGTATGGCCTCTTAGTTAGTTCAGGCAGAAAGCATTGATGTTTTTCGCAATTGTGTAGCAGAACAGCCGTCAAATTCGACTCGACGTCGTGCCCAGCAATTGCAGATCTCACAAACATCACCATGAACAAAGATTTGAATTTACAAACTTCACAAGCTTCAATTGACTTGAGAGATGAAGCCTACTGACCATATCAAGCGTCGTCAATACGCCGAATGGTTGGTAACACAGACAGAAGTTAATGGTGACTTTACAAAGTAAATCATCTTTAGCAAAGAGACACGCTTTCACCTCAGTGGATTCGTTAAGAAGCAGAATTGCCGCATTTGGGCAAATGAGAATCCACTAGAGATTGTTGAATAGCCGATGCATCCGCAAAGAGTGACTGTTTGGTGCAGTTTATAGGCTGGCGACGCCATCGGGCCGTACTTCTTCGAAAATGAGGTCGGCCAAGCAGTTTCTGTGAATGGTGTACGTTATCGTAAGATGATTACGGACTTCTTGGTCCTAGGAATTGAGGATATGTGCCTGGACAATATGTCGTTCCAACAGGATGGTGCCACTGGCCACACAGCCAACGAAACAATGGCTTGTTTGGGCGAGAAATTTAATGGCCGTTTTATCTCACGCCGTGGCGTTGTTAATTGGCCGCCACGTTCATGCGATTTGACACCGTTGGACTTTTTATTTTGGGGATATTTAAAAAACAAAGTGTACGTCAATAAACCAAGAATTATTCAAGAGCTAAAGGATGAGATATCTGTTTCATTAAAAATATGGACCATAGGATAGAGGTATGTCATCGAAAAAGTTGCGAGCATTTGTCCACAATTTCTTTTTTTTATTTATTTACAAGTATCATAGTGAGTTTTAGGTGGACCACCCTTTAGCGTTAACATAACGACCTATGCTTTAATTGAGCTAGTTTGATTTCAAATTTACCATGTGTACAGACAGGACGCCAAATCTACGCCGTACTTTTTCGAAAATGAGGTCGTCCAAGCAGTTACCGTGTGTTCGCTATCGCGAAATGAGATAAAGCATTTCTTGTGACCAGTAATTGGGGATATGGCTCTGGACGATATGTTGTTCCAACAGTATGGTGCCACACAGCTCACGAAGCAATCGCTCTTTTGTGCGAGAAATTCAATGGACGCTTTATCTCACTCCGTGGCGTTGTTAATTGGCCTATGAAAGATGTCAAGTCGTTTAGGCATATCTGAGGATAATTACACAGGATTTTTCATTAAGGACACAACAATTTTATATATTAATAAAACACAGAATGTTTAAGTTATAGAATTTAAATGTATTACAGGTGTAGTGCAAGTGTTACATTTTAAGAATGAAATTCGATTTCGGTTATATGACCACCACGAGCCCGTGTACAGCGATCTATTCTTGGGACCCAATTTTCCACCATTCTTGCACACATTTCGACCGTAACGTTGGCAATTTAGCGTTGGATGTTGTCTCTGAGCTCGTCTAAAGTTGTTGGCATAGACCAATCAATGTCTTGATGTGGCCCCATAAAAAGAAATCCAATGGCGTTAAATCGCATGAACAAGGTGACTATTCGACCGGACCATTTCTCGAGACAACACGTTCACCGCATTTGCCTTTAAGTACATCGTCTGTAATGCGTGCTGTGTGGCTTGTGGCACCGTCTTGATGAAACCACATATTGGCAATGTTAAGCTCCTCCTATTCTGGCCAAAAAAATTTCTAACATGGCACGATAGCGCTCTCCATTGACGGTATCATGACATTTGTTTTCATTGATGAAAAAACATGGCCCAATCACACCTCCGACATGAGATCCACACTACACAGTACTTTTTTTTTGCAGAGACAATTGTGTCTCTTGAAGCGCATGTGGGTGGGTTTGTTGCTGTCCAATAACGCATATTTTGTTTATTGATAAAACCACTCAGGCAGAAATGAGCTTCGTCGCTGATGATGATTTTTCGATAAAATTGTGGATTTTCACAATGAACACGGAGGGAGGCTCAAGACCTCTTGTATCTAAAGGGTGATTAAATTTTAAGGGACGATAGTCCACTGTTGCCATTTCTTGCCACCATCTGACCATTGACGACGTTTGGAATTGTCAAGAGGCTTTAGTTCTTGAGTCAATTGCACCTTGTACTCATGTAAATGCAAGTCTTTATGCAAAATGTTCATCAACGACAAGCGTGAAAGGTGCAATTGTTGGGCACGACGACGAGTTGAGGTGGACGGCTCTTCAGCCACACTATCGGGAACAGCAGCAATATTTTCTGCAGTACGAGCTGTACGAACATGCACTGGTGTTTTCACATCTCCTACAGACCCGGTTTTGCACAATTTTTCCGATTGTACGCACATTTGGACGATTTAAAGTCGACCGAAAAAATCAAGAAGTGCATTTTGATTTGAACGCCCATTTTCATAATAAGCCTGAAAACTTTAACACGTTGCTCGCTTGTGTACCTTTCCATGGTCCAAATTGAGTTAGTCTGAAATTAAGAAATATCAAATGAAATGCAAACAAAAAACTTTACGTTTAGGTGTTCTTCACACTCAACATCGGTCCTTAAAATTTTATACCCTTTATATTTAAATAGAAGACAAGTTTCTAACAAAGTGACATTGATTTTCGTGGCTGCATCGCAGCAATTGTTGAAAGAAAAACCGAAATCTTTAAGACCAGACTTTCACCAAACGAATGAGAACTACTGTTGTAAGTAAATCTTACTTTTCAAGCTTCACACAACTGTCCACGAAAATACAACCCACTCTGACCACCTCTACATAGACTCCACATTGAGAGCCATCAATAGATTGTTTTTACAACATATGTGTGTGTTTTTATTGTGTGTGCAACTTTGCCAAACCACCGACTCAGAATTTCGCTAGTAATTTTTAATGATTTCCAAACTTTGCTCGTAAGTAAACTTTACCATGATGAAAAGATTGACTTCGACTAACGATTTGACACTGAAAGATCATTAAAAATGTTTGAAGGTGCGTTTAAATAAAGTGACGAAGTTGTTATACCCCTTTTGTAAAACCCGTTACAAGCTACAAAAGCTCTTAAACTTTACCATGATGAAAAGATTGCCTTCGACTAACGATTTGACACTGAAAGATCATTAAAAATGTTTGAAGGTGCGTTGAAATAAAGTGACGAAGTTGTTATATCCCTTTTGGAAAACCCGTTACAAGCTACAAAAGCTCTTAATTAGAGTCCAAACATCTGCACTTGCAAGTCTACAGGATTATCGAATGATCTAAATGAGAGCAGATTCTGCGACGATAATCGTTTGCATGCTGCAAAATATAAAAAACTAACTCAGGTTCAAATTAAGTTGCTTATTAAAATGTTCGCTGGTCTCATCCAAACAATACGCACAGCTTTTCCTTATATGTACTTCAGTTACCAGCGCCATCGTTGGCTCCACACAACACTCACACCCCTTTCGAAAAAGTAAAACCTTTTAGCTCCGGTGCTCCTATGGAAACTTTACAAATCGTACAAACAGCAAATGAATCCATTGCATTTCCATGGAATTCGTTCTGTATGGTTATCGCCAATGTGTATGCATTGTTTTGTTGGAACTGAGTATGGGGTTTTTCCCCCATTTCATGAATGTGTGGAGTATTTAGGTTTGGTTAAATACGATTACCCTAACGCGCTAGCAGCTACACTTAAAGAAATCAGATTATTGTTGTCAAATATATTAAGGAAAGTATTTCAGTCAGCGTTTTTCTAATGCAAAAGGGAATTGAACGAAAGGATTTCTTGGCGCAGACTACGAACGCCATCGGGTGTTGATATAAAGAAACGGTTTCCAAAATTCATGATTATATAAGTATACATTATGTATATTTAACTGAATTGATTGTCAAAAATGTAATTTAAAATTTAATTTCCTATATTTGCCTTTGAAATAATTCTCTAAAATTTTTAACCAATTCATTGTTTCAACGAATTTTGATTGTCAAAAATGTAATTTAAAATATAGGCAAATATAGGAATTTGCCTTTGAAATAATTCTATAAAAGTTTTAACATTAATGAAATGAATCTTTTACCGCAAGAATTTGACAAATTTTACACATTAAGCAAAGCAACAAATAAACACAAGTATTTGAAATTAAATGGAAATTTTCATTAAGTGTACCAAAAGGAAGTGTAACTATCTCTACAATATTTTTGGGATTTATTTGTATTTAATTTGTGAAAAAGAAAACCCCAAACCCCCCCACCCCCCCCCCCCCCCCCCCCAAAAAAAAAACAAAGCAAACACTTTCGTTTAATTGTAACTACAGTTGCTTTTACTATTAAGGAATTTATATTGGAATTGTTGCTATGATTTTCTAGAAAAAGAAAACTTTGTTTTATGGTCTCACCCCCAAGTACGAAAGGGCAACAATCACACTTGCGCAAAGTGCGGCTCGTGATGTGTGACTGGGAGACCAGCTTAATGTTTTAAAACCCCTTTATAACACTATACCATACTTAAATGGTCATTACTTCCAACACTTTTATCTGAGACCCTCTAAGGTACTCGTTTGTACTTGTATAAGGTGTGTTCCTAATCAGCATGATATCGATAACTATGGTTGGACTGCCGATAATGTCATACTGCTTCATATATCATCGTTGTTTTCTATAAGTCTTTTAAGTTACTTTGCTCAACTATTTTACTTACGTATACAAAAAAAAACAAATATAGTATACTATGGGGAAAATTGGGAGTTTTTGGTTTGTTTCAAAAATACTTCTTACAAAAGTCTTTATTTGACACAACACTTTAGTTTTGATATTTGTTTGGGTTTCTGTCATACAATCATATATCGTACATAACGATACGATTCGATATGGTTTGAATTCGTTTTTTGTTTTCTTTTTCGTTAAAGATTTTCAATTTCGATTTTAGAGATATAAGTTTGTACTAATTTTTTTGTTTCGTTTTTTATTAAAAGTTAATCACCCTTATTCTGATTGTCGTCGTCAACGTCGTCGTCAATTTAATATCAATATCACTTCGTTTCAATATAATATCACATCAACGCATTTTTGGTATTCCGTATCATTATTGTCTTGACGTTGACTGTTTATCGATAACTTTAATAAAAAAAATCACATACCTAACATTTTTGCATCAGATTTTGTATCTATTCATCCAATTGTTGAAAAATGTTTTTTGTTTCTGATTCAAACTCTGATTCAAGTGATGAAGAAAATAAAAAGAAACTTATTTTACAGAGAAAGACACTGCGATATAGGTCTGATGTCATGAAACTACCAGACAACAAGTAAGTTTAAGGTTTAATTAATTTCCATTGGCAATCACAAAGTTTTCTTTCATTCAAGATTTCAGAAATACTTTCGTTTAAACAAAAATGCGTTTAATTATGTGTTGGAGGAAATTGCTCCTGAGATGGAAATTGGAGCCAGGTCAAATTGTGTATCCAACAGAATAAAGTTAGCTGCCACCTTATTATTTTTGGGACAAGGATCCTATCAGCTAAGTGTTGGTAACGATTTTAACCTCGGACTATCGCAGCCGGTTGTTTGCAGAATACTGTCGGAAACTCTAAGTGCGTTGGAAAAGGTTATTTGCCCACTTTGGATTAAACTTGAAATGAGCGATGAAGAAAAATCAGAAGCCATAGTGAATTTTTTTGAAAAAAATGGATTTCCTGGTGTGATTGGCTGTGTGGATGGAACCCACATTAAAATTTTGGCTCCGAACAAAGACGACCAGCATATGTACTATAATCGCAAAGGATTTTTTAGTTTGAATGCTATGGTTGTAAGTTTTTGAAACTGCAGCAGGTTTGCAACAGTTTCTTCTAACGGGCTCAGTGTAATATATTTATTTACGCCGCCACCTGTTGCTCTCATCTCCGATTTGTTTTCAACCATTTTCCTTTTGACTTTGAACTTTAAGTCTCTCCAAACCTTAACGAAAATATTTAATTTTATTAATCTACAAAAAACCAGGGATATAAGTTAGTAACCTTCTGCCAGCCATCACCATCTCTACTCGGTGGTCCGGAAGCATTCAAAACACTTGCAATGTTCTCCCATTACCTGTTAAAATTTGTTGGCACTGTTCCTCTTTTGAAACCTTTTGCTAAGGATGGATTTTTCTCCAACTCTTCAACAAGTTTTTGGAACTGTTCATTATTTGTAATTTTCATATTTGCACTTTTACTTTTGGTTTTTTTTTTATTTTAACAGCAAACTTCTTAGTCGTTACCAAAAACTGCGACGACAAAAACAGAGTCGTATCAATTCAATAACAACGTCAATATCATTTAGAGAATACCGAGTTGTGTCAATAGTTGTCAATAGTTATCGAAAAACGACTACGCGAATACCAAGTATCAACAGTCGTCGCAAGATGTCGTTGTTTTGTCTTGACGACGACAATCAGAATAAGGGTGAATATCTTTCTTTGTTTTGAATTTAATAAATACGTACCTATGTCATATAATGTATATAATATCACTGTATATATGTAGTATGCATGTATGTACATATGTATATTTTAAATGAGATGTATTTTGTGGTTTTTACGCATATCTTTTATTGCCAAAAAGATATGTTCTAGTTTCAAATCAGATTTTCGTGTATCCGGATTAAATACTTGAAACTCGGTTTGTTTTGTCAGTGTTTTAATTGTCATACAATTCTAAAAAAGGTTGTTTTACTTGTCAATGTTTTCATAATACTACGTTACGTTAAGTTCTTTAAGAGTTTTGTGAGGGTGTGTAATTAGTTAAGTTTTTTTTCTGAGTCTTTGTTATGTATGTATGTACGAGGGCGACCGCAAAAATAACTGGCCTAACATAAAAAGAATCGTTTTTTGGAATAATTATTATTTATTTTTCAACATAGTCTCCTCCTTCCAACTCAATACACTTCATCAAACTTTTTTTAAGTTTTTTAATTCCATCCGAAAAATAAGATTTTTCAAGACCTTCAAAATATGCCTCAGTTTCAGCAATAACCTCGCTATTGGACGAAAATTTTTTGCCACCGAGAATATTTTTTTAAATTTGGAAACAAGAAATAATCAGAAAGAGCTACCTCTGGCCTATATGGTGGATGCAGAGCAATTTCAAATCGTAATTCGGCCAGTTTTTGTTGAGTTAAAAATGCAGTGTGTGAAGGAGCATTATCTTGATGAAAAAGAACTTATTTTCTTTCTAAATGCGGTCGTTTTATCTTGATTTCTTCACTCAACCGATCCAATAATGCACAATAATATTCACTATTTATAGTTTTTCCTTTCTCAAGATAATCAATAAATATTATACCCCTTGCATCCCAAAATACTGTGGCCATTACTTTTCCTGCTGACTTAACAGTTTTCGCCTTCTTGGGACCACTTTTACCAGCTTCTATCCATTGTTTTGACTGTTCTTTGCATTCTGGGATGTAGTGATGGATCCATGTTTCATCAACAGTTATGAATCGGCGCAAGAACTCTATTGGATTACGCTGATAAATCGCTAAAAGCTTCTCAGAATTTTTTTGGGGCAAAGTCAACAAACGCGGCACATATCTTGCGGATAGCTTTTTTATGTGGAGTTCATCATGTAAAATTTTCCAAACTTATTTTTCGTGTATTTTAACAATATCAACAAGTTCTCTGAGCTTTATTCGTCTATCTTTAGTCACTTCATTAAATATTTTTCTTATGTTTTCAATAGTAGTAGCAGTTTTCGGTCTTCTAGAGCGTTGTTCATCTTCCGTACTTGAACGACCCATTTTAAATTGTTGAACCCAGGATTTCACGGTGGAGTATGATGGTGCATTATCACCATGAACAGAATCCAATTCATCTTTGATTAATTGTGGCGTATAACCTTTCATATAAAAGGGTTTAATAACCGCACGAAACTCTTTATTTTCCATTTTTCAAAAATTATAAAACTTGCTTACTTAAATCACCTGTAACAAAGAAAATAATCATTAAATATTTCGGAAATTTTGACAGATGGCTTATAAAAGATTGCTTTTAAAAAAAAAAAAAAGTTGCTAGTAAAACAGAAAATGTGCCAGGCCAGTTACTTTTGCGGTCGCCCTCGTACACTCTATCATTTTTCTTATTAAATTTATCCTGAACGGTAAACATTTTTTCATCGGTGAACAAAATTTTTCTCTGCAAGTTATCAGCGTGCTTCACCAAAAGACGTTTGCATTTTTCAATCCTATTCTTTTTTTACATCTGCAGTCAATAAATGTCCGGTTCGTCGTTTTAAAGTGCCCAAGTCCCAAGTTATTTTTAATGATTCGACTCATGGACTTTTGCGTGATATTCATCTCACGGGCCATGATTTTCTGTTTTCGGAACGGATTTTTGTGAATTCTTGATTCAACGGCTTTGATGACATGCAGTGTTCGAACAGAGCGTGGGCGGCCCGACCGGTGGCGGTCTTTTACATCTCCAGTCTCCTCAAACAGTTGTATGCATCGGTAGACGAACATGCGGCCAATCCCTAGTGGCCGGAGCGTTTTGGAATATCGTTTTTTTTCATTTCACACTTAAAGAGCGCTATTACAGCGATACGGTTTTCATTAGCTGACCACTCTATGATGAAAGTTGAAACAATTTTAAAATCCCGTTACAGACTAACGCTATTGAGGTTAGCTTTCAGTTCTACTATTGAATAATATATATACTTATATATTACCATATTGAGCAAGGTCTAAAGTAAAATGTACCTTGTATTGTGTGCAACACGTTAAATCCAGAGGGATAAGACTGTTAAACATTTAGTAGATATTGCCACGAAATTTAAGCAAGATCGGATTTTATTGTGGCTCTTAGAGTGGCAGGACCTCAATTTGGAAATCTCCTACTAGTTTAGACTATATAAAAAAGTTGACCGATAAAGTATGTTTATTACTGTAAAGTATATAAACCACACGTATTAAATTTTAATAATAACAAAATTTTGTGTGTATGGTAAGGTGTTATACGACTTTAAAATATCGAATCCTTTTCGGTAAATGCACATCTTTATGGAGAGAAAAAGAATATTATCATTTTTAAAGACGAAATTTAATTTCAATTAAAATGATTAATTTTTACTCCACCGTGAAATCCTGGGTTGAACAATTTAAAATGGGTCGTTTAAGTACGGAAGGTGAACAACGCTCTGGAAGACCGAAAACTGATACTACTGTTGAAAACATTAGAAAAATATTTAATGAAGTGACTAAAGATAGACGAATAAAGCTCAGAGAACTTGCTGATATTGTTAAAATACACGAAAAACAAGTTTGGAGTATTTTACATGATGAACTCCACATGAAAAAGCTATCCGCAAGATGGGTGCCGCGCCGCGTTTGTTGACTTTGGCCCAAAAATTTGTCCGTTGGACCAATTCCGAGGAGCTTTTAGCGATTTATCAGCGTAATCCAATAGAGTTCGTGCGCCGATTCATAACTGTTGATGAAACATGGATCCATCACTACATCCCAGAAGGCAAAGAACAGTCAAAACAATGAATAGAAGCTGGTAAAAGTGGTCCCAAGAAGGCGAAAACTGTTAAGTCAGCAGGAAAAGTAATGGCCACAGTATTTTTGGATGCAAAGGGTATAATATTTATTGATTATCTTGAGAAAGGAAAAACTATAAATAGTGAATATTATTGTGCATTATTGGATCGGTTGAGTGAAGAAATCAAGATAAAACGACCGCATCTAGAAAAAAGGTCCTTTTTATCAAGATAATGCTCCTTCACACACTGCATTTTTAACTCAACAAAAACTGGCCGAATTACGATTTGAGATTGCTCCGCATCCATCATATAGTCCAGATTTACCTCCTTCTGATTATTTCTTGTTTCCAAATTTAAAAAAAATTCTCAGTGGCAAAAAATTTTCGTCCAATAGCGAGGTTATTGCTGAAACTGAGGCATATTTTGAAGGTCTTGAAAAATCTTATTTTTCGGATGGAATTAAAAAACTTGAAAAACGATTGATGAAGTGTATTGAGTTGGAGAGATTATGTTGAAAAATAAATAATAATAATTCCAAAAAACGGTTCTTTTTATGTTAGGCCAGTTACTTTTGCGGTCGCCCTCGTGCATTAACTTATATGCGTTTTATTTCTTCTTAAAACCACAAGTCTAAAAAACACTCCTTATATACTCTATTTTTATATGTGACGCGCAAAATAGAAAGGGACCCATGGTTAAAAACATGTTTTGTTCAGGAGAGCCATTTTAAAGATTAGGTCCCTTTCTATTTGCGCTTAGAATCGTCGAGTTCACTTTCATAAAACGCGCATATCTCTGGGAGGGATTAATTTTGGGGCATGGAATCGGTCTCATTCGATGCTGAGATGTCCACATCAAAAAAAGAAATAAAATGAAATTTGATTTTTTTACCCTTCGGCCCCTTTCTCTATGCGCTGTCACATATGTATAAAGATCTGTTACTAACCAAAATACGGTTGTAGCGATGTCATACGTGGGTTGTAAGTGTAGTGCTAGTATATTCGGTTGGCAAAAAATGCGGCTGTGAAAACAAATCGGTTCTCTGTGTGTACATACTTAATAGGGTCTCCAATCAATATTTGGACAAATTAAGGAATGACATATTAAGTTACACTCCATATGGAGTATAGAAGTTTCAACTCGGCTTTAAATCTCGTTATTTTTAAACCGAATCACGATTTTCGTTGGAGGCTCATTCGAAATAGTATTAAATTGCTAGCCTCAAATGACTGTTTTAAAAACATTAAGTCCTCAATACTTTTAATCTTTTCTAAAATATTAGCAATATTTAAGATTTTATAGTCTCACCCTCTTTATCTCCTGCTCGTTCTTTTCCTCAATAACATTCTAATCACACACTTCACTGCAAAGCCATAATAAAAATTGAAATGAATTTTCAAAACAAACGTTTACCAATAACTCTGATAAAAGCAATAGAAAAAGGCAAGAAACCACAAATATAATACAAAAGAAAGATGCAAGGATGCGATGTAATATTTATGAAAATTGATGTGCTATTCAATCATTCGAATGTTCGCAAAACACAGACATAGAATAACGCATCGAGACTTTCTAATTGATATCCATTAATATTTGAAAAACTTTATTGGGGTGAAGGGGAAATTCTCTACGAAATAAAACATTTTTCAAACATACAAAAGTAAAAGGGAGAAACGGACGAATGGACATTCAATATAAACGCTTGTTTGTATGTGGGGGTTTTATGGTTGTTTGAACGTGTGTGTGTGTGTGGCAAAAAAGTATCCTTTGCAAATTTTTGAAAATTCATTTCATTCAATAATAATTACTTAGGAGTTTCTTTGTTGTTCTTGTTGTTGGTGCTTTGATTGCGCTCTTTTCAGCAAAGGCCCAACAACAGGAGTTATGCCTTTGTATGTGTACGACTGCCGTTTATGGACACGCACCCAACTGTACGCATGTGTGTAACATCCGTTCCCTGTGCAAGCGTATCAGTGCCAGCAAGCGAAGAAGGAGCGACAAACGAAGGAACAGCTACACTCATTTATCTTCATATTTTCTTTCAATTCAAAGTCAATTCTTTCTTTTCGTTCGATTGCATAACATCATTTGCATCATCATCAATTTTCTCATATGCAACATTTTATTTTCGGCTTTGCCCCGTCGTCCTGTCTTTCGGTGTGTTTGTGTGTGAGTGTGCATGTAAGGATTATCATTCCAATCTGGCTAATACTTTATTGCAGTTTTAGCTTTAGCTTCCACGTATGATTGTTTTTGCTTTGCTTGGCATGCCTTACTTCTTGAGCTTGGTGGCGAAGCCGGCATGTGTCTATGAGTTGTGGATAACCAATGCCATTGGCTTTTTTTGTATTTCAAAATCGTTGGAAAGATTAAAACGGGGAGGAAATATGGAACTCAGTCGGTGCACGAAAGCACACAAAGCCACAGTGATGTCTTACAGAGCAGAAAGAGAAAATTGTAAATAACCTTTGGATTAAATGATTTAAATTTTCATGTTGCCAGGATTCTAAAAATACATCAATTGTGTGAAGAAAACTTGAAAAGTGATATTTACAACAGTAATTCTCGTACATTTGGTGAGAACCTGGTCTTAAAGAGTTCAGTGTTCCTTTCTACAATTGATGAAGCTTTCACGGACCCGCGCTAAAATCAGCGTGCATCCACGAAAATCAATGTCACTTTGCCATTTTGTTAAAAACTTGTCTTCTATTGAAATGTAAATTCAAGAGGTCTCGAGGGTCACTTAATCCCTGTTCAATGTGTAAAAGCGAAAGATCGAAATAAAACAAACAAGCCTTAAACAAACTTTTTAATTTACCACCAAATGGTATTTTTTAATTAAAACAATTCTTGAAACGAGGTGATAGGAAAAAAAGAACAACGAATTCAAGATGCCATTGTTTATGGCAGGGTTATCGAGACGGAAAAGGAATTTTGAAAAATTGTCGACGTGCAGGTGTCGAAAAATTGCGTTCTACTTAAAGTGTTTGGAAACGAAAACCCGACATTTTGGTTTTTATGTCCAAAACCGAAGTAGGTTTCAAAAAATAGCTAAAACCCGTTGTTGTAAGTAAAAGGAAAAAACGTGTATAATTCAAAGTACGGAATACTTACTCGTAATTACCAAAAATAGTAAAGCTAGACCAGTTGATACGATTTAACGACGTCAGTCTGTCATTCCGTCTGCTGTCTATCTAAAGCTTGAAATTCGGCAGAAATAAGTTTTTTTACAAAGGACATAGACTGCTGACTTTTATCAGGGTTGCTATTTATATTTCGGGTCCTTGTAATACTAGTGTTCCCAGATGAAAACTGGAACTGCCATTGGAAACTTTGACATTTTTAGCATTACTTCACTCAGAACGTTTTGTCATATGAAGGCGAATTGTTTTGTTCACAGTGTGTTCAAAAATTCATCTCAGTCAAAAAATGGAATTATCCCGTGAACATTTTCGCGCGATGATTTTTTACGATTTTCGGCGTGGTTTATCGAGACAAGAGCGTTTAAATCAACTTGTTTCGACTTTTGGCGATGTACACCATAAAAAACCACTGTTAATCGCTGGTACCGAGAGTACTCGTACAGTCTCGGACGCCGTTCGCTCCAGGATGAATTTCTTGAAGGACGTCCAACTTCAATCACTTTCAAGTTGCCAGAAACCATCGATGCTGTGTGTGAACTGATTAAGCAAGGCCGACATGTGACATACCGTGAGATTGAGGCATCCTTGGACATTAGTATGAGAAGTATTAATAATATATTGCATGTTCATTTGGGCATTAGTATGAGAAGTATTAATAATATATTGTATGTTCATTTGGCCGTGAAAAAAAATTGTTCTCGTTGGATCCCACACAATTTCACGAATGTTAAAAAAAGGCTCGTATGGATTGGTGCAAAGAGATGTTGAAAAAGTACTTATATAACTCAAAGACAGTGTATAACATTGTCACAAGTGACGAATCATGGATCTATGCATATGAATCCGAAACAAAGCAGCAATCGACCGTATGGGTCTTTCAAGACGAGCCAAATCCAACAAAAGTTGTTCGTGGAAGAAGTAAATCGTTTTTTCGTATAACCGGCCATGTTGCCACAGTGCCTTAAGTGGAGCGTAGAAGATTAATTCTGATTGGTATAAGGGGTGTTTTTTATTGGGGTATAGAACATTAAGTTGGCATCACTTTTTTAACTGGCGGCCATTTTGTCAGCTGTCAAGTGATTAATATTTAGTTTGGTTTGCTATTTCATCATGAACAGGTTGACAAAAGAACAACGCTTGCAAATCTTGCAAATTTATTTCGAAAGTAATGGTTCAGTTCGCGAAGTTCACCACAAGCTCCGTCCATTTTATGGTCGACATAATCGTCCATCAGAGCAATTAATTCGGTTAACCATGGATCGGTTAACATGGACCATTGGATTATTTTCTTTGGGGATATGTGAAGTCGCTCGTCTACGCCAACAAACCAGAAACACGTTAGGGGACTTGGAAGCCAACATTCGTGGCGTTATTGCCAACATACGGCCCCATATGCTCGAAAAAGTGGTTGAAAATTGGACCTGTAGAATTGGCTTTATTCGAGCCAGCCGCGGCGGCCACATGCCCGAAATCATATTTAAACATTAATGGCATAAAATTATCCTTCCAATAAAGCCAAATTGATGGACATTAAAACGATTTTCTTGTTTTATTTCAATTCGAAGTTCTATACCTCAATAAAAAACACCCTTTACAACCATCTGTTTACCAACAGTGTTCGAAGAAATGAGGAAAGATAATAAGAGAAGACGTATCATTTTGCATCACAATGCGAGCTCTCACACATCAGCAGAAACGATGAGCTACTTGACCACTCAAGATGTCGAATTGATAGGCCATCCACCGTATTTGGCACCCAATGACTTCTTCTTATTCCCTAGCATCAAGCAAAAAATGCGTGGTCAACGTTTTTCTTCGCCCGAAGCAACTGTTGAAGCGTTCAAAAATCATGTTTTGGAGGTGTCTTAATCGGAGTGGAAAAACTGCTTCGAAAATTGGTTTGTGCGCATGCAAAAGTGTATTGATCTTAAAGGAGGATATTTTGAAAAACAATAAAACCATTTCCAATGATAAATTATTGTGTTTTATTGCCGAGACCGAAATTTAAATAGCAACCCTTGTATGAGTAAGTTTGAGGTCCAAACAACCCCTAGATATTTCAAAATGTTTCCCATTTTTTGCTATTGCTTACATTTCTGCTACTATGAGGAACCTTTCTCTTTATGGTGAAATAGAATTAGATTTGCAGATTGAATTTACGGTCATATTCCACTTGCAGAAATAGTCAAATAATTCGTTAAGTGTTATTTGCATACACGAAGAGGAAACGTATTGTTGGTGTAACAATATTCGAAGAGCATCATATTGTTGTTGGGTATATGTTTGTGGCACAACAACAACAATATTATTACACAATCATACTATGATCCCTACAACAATATTGTTCGATAGCTTTTGGCAGGAGAAAAATAAAATCCACTAGGACATATCAAAAAAGTAATTTTCAAGGTGTCCAAATTTATTTTTTTTTACTTTTTTTCAAGTTTTATTTTTAAGGTTTTTTAAAAACGTAACAAAAATAAATATTTTTCTTTTTAAATATTAACTTTCCAAAGTGACAAACAATATAGCAAATATACATTACCACATACAATACAATATAACATATGAGCGCCTGAGAATAGAAATACAACTGAGAGATTCGTAGAAAATCAAGTCAGTTCATCCTGATGCTCACGATTAATCTTCATCCTGGTGATGCTCAAAATGAAGATTCTGCTGAAATTATTCGGCTTTTCTGTTCAAGTAGTTTATGGTTATAAACCAATATTTGCCATGAAGATTTAAAATACCAGAATATTGTCGAGATACCATTCACAAGGCTGCGTCATTTTATAAAAATCTTCCTCCTGATGCTCAAGATCCAAGATCTTCGTCCTGATGAAGCTCAAAATTAAGATTCTGCTGAAATTATCCGGAATACCTGTTCAAGTAGCTTATGGTTATAAACTAATATTTGCCATGACGACATAAAATACCAGCATATTATCGAGATAGCATTCATAAGGCTGCAACATTTTATAAAAATCTTCCACTGTGCCGCTTATACACACACATTCCGATACATACAAACATTATGAATATTGGCAAACAACTCCAATGCCTGTGAATTCATATCGATACTGAAATTGTAGACAATCACACTTACACTAAAGTACACACACACACATGTACACCCAGCCAGACTGACATATCGACGGGCTGACTGACACAAACACAGATCCTATCAGACCAACAGCCGGTTAGAGCCGATACCCGCCCCATACTTCCGCCCTTTCAATTCAATAATTTCACAAAGATGCGTACAAGCATTGGTATAGTCAAGAGCGTGTACAACACAAACAACAGCAGCAGGAGCAAAATAGAGCAAAAAAAATTGCCTCCTAAAATAGTAATAGTGATATGTAATCAAAGGATAGGCAATCATCCAATATGATTGCCAACTCCACGCACAAGCACTCCACCAATAGTCGCCACAAATATGTATGAACAGCAGTATGGAGCTCCATCTACAACGCATCCTGGTGTTTTAAAGCACACGGCAAGGATTTTCAATTGGTGTTTACATACATTTTGCTTTTACATATGAACGTGCATTCATACATTGATCTTCTCCGTGCAGATTGAAGCGTTTTTACCCGTATCATCATCGCCTGCTTCAGAACGTACGAGTACTAAGTACGATTGCCTTTCTTTATGAGCTTTTTTTGTTTAGAGTTGGTTTTGCCACCACCTTCACCTTGTCGACTAGACCAGGCCAGACCGTGGGTAAAGCAAAAATCCCGCATTACTAAAAAGTCTAGTTTAAGGCAATATTTTCTAGGAAACTAGTAAACGCTTTTATCTCGTCTCAGTCTTTACTTTTTATCTGTGGAATCGACAGAGACACAAAAGGAGTGCAAAAGTTTCCAACCCATCTCCGGACGGGATGTGTAATCATTAAAACTCGTACTTGTTTATTTGTAGATACTTCCCAAGAAAGGTGTACTTATGAGAATATTAAGGGGCAGGGATAATAATTTAAATCAAACATTCACTTACCGTTACGATTTTCACTATCTGCCGGTTTCATTTGGATAGGATGGTGCATCTGTAAGAGGAAGGAAAAACAGAAATTTAAAATTTTGGAAATCTTGAAGCCGTTTAGAGGTTTTCTTATACTAGTTTGATTAATTTAATACAACAGTTTAAAATATGTAGGGGGGCTGCTATATATATTTCTGGCCTAATAATAAAGATGCGAATATTTATCAACTAAAATAGTTTATTGTTTTTTTTTAGTATTCTCCAGCATGATTTTCCACTTCGATTGAGACACCGCCAAAACATGATTTTTGAACGCTTAAACAGCGTCTTCTGGCGACGAAAATCGTTGACCACGCATTTTTTTTCTTGATGTGCTTGAATAAAAAGAAGTCATTGGGTGCCAAGTCAGGGCTGTACGGCGGATGGCCCATCAATTCGACCTTTTGGCCGCGTCAAAAAGGCGCTGGTTTGAGCCGATGTGTAAGAGCTCGCATTGTCATGGTGCACAATGATTCGTCTTCTCTTGTTCGTTTTTCGAATTTCTCCGAAAACTTCAGGCAAACAAATTGTTGTGTACCACTCAGAATTGACCGCCCTACGTTGCTCAAGCGGAACAGTCGCCACATGACCAGTTTTGCCGAAGAAACAGGCGACCATTTGCCTCGAAGTGCTTCTTCCACGAACAACTTTCGTTGGAATTGGCTCGTCTTCGAAGACCCACAGGTCGATTGCTGTTTTGTTTCGGGCTCATACGCATAGCTCTATGATTCGTCACCTATGACGATCTTATAAACGCATTTGGAAGCACCGCGATCGTATTTTTTCAAAATTTCTTTGTACCAATCGACACGAGCCTTTTTTTGAGCGATTGTCAAATTGTGCGGGATCCAACGAGAACAAAACTTTTTTACGGAAAGGTGTTAATGCAATATCGAATGTATGCTGGTGGAAGAAATGGTTAAGGATGCCTCTATCTCACGGTATGACGATCTTGCATTATCAGTTCACGCACGGCATCAATGTTCTCAGACACAACGGCCGCTTTTGGACGACCTTCGTCTTTGAGCGAGCGTCGGCCACAATTGAATTCATTAATCCAGTTTTTCACAGTGCTATAGGATGAAGCTTCATCTCATACAAAGATTCATCGATTCACTCTTGTCGTGATAATCCACGTCGAAAGTTGTGAAAAATTATTTTTGATTTTTTCAAGTCACCGTAAACAACACAAATGATGGTCGTACGTCAAAACGTTCTGAGTACGTTTATGCTGAAAAATGTCAAACTTCCAATGGAAATGTCAGATGGCGCCAGAAATATAAATAGCAACCCTTGTATAAAATCTAAAATCAGACTCGGCCGACTATGACTTACCCTATCATCGATCTGTTATTTAAAAGATACCGCGCCTATGTTCCTCTTTTCTTCAAAAAATCCATTAGCCGTTCGAAGACGGCAATAAACTCTAGGAATTTGTCAGTGAGTTAACTAAATATATTGGCCAATTAAATTGTGTTGAGTAAGTAAGGAGCTTAATTAAGTAAGTTATTTAATTAAGTAAGTACGAGAGCATATCGGAAATTCCGTGACTTTTCGAACAAAACGGGTTTTTTTTGAAAAAAAAAATATTGAACAGGGATTAAACCGGCTCAAGACCTCTTGCTTCTATATTTAAATAGAATACAAGTTTTTAACAAAATGACAACGTGACATTGATTTTCGTGGCTGCACACTACTTTTATCATGATTTCGGGTCCGTGACAACCCTCTTCAGAAAGCCTTGCTGCAATTGTTGAAAGTAAAACCGAACTCTATAAGGCCAGGCTCTCCACAAACGAATGAGAACTACTGTTGTAAACCTTACTTTTCAAGTTTTCTTCACACAATTGCCCACGAAAATACAACTCACTCTTGTCAGCTCTAAAGAGACTCCACATCGAGAGCCATCATCATTTCATCAGTTTTACTTTCAACAATTGCAGCAAGGCTTTCTGAAGAGGGTTGTCACGGACCCGAAATCATGATAAAAGTAGTGTGCAGCCACGAAAATCAATGTCACTTTGTCATTTTGTTAAAAACTTGTATTCTATTTAAATATAGAAGCAAGAGGTCTTGAGCCGGTTTAATCCCTGTTCAATGTGTAAAAGCAACAGACCGAAATAAAACAAACGAGCTAAACAAAAAAAATATTTTTTAACATAATCTCCTTTGAGCTCAATACAGTTAGTCCAACATTTCTCCAATTTTTGCATCCCTTCCAAAAAAACAATTCTTCGAGGCATTCATAGGCATTTGTTTGATCAATAATTTCATCGTTGCAGCTGAATATCTTTCCACCAAGCCCTTTCTTTAAGTTTGGAAATATCAAAAAGTCACTGGGGGCTAAATCCGGAGCATATGGCAATTCCAAACCAAATTCATGCAATATTGCCATTGAGACTGCACACTTGTAGATTATCTTGATGAAAAAGACCTTTGTTTCTTGGCCTTATGGGGTCTTTTTTTAAATCTTTGTTAAATCGGCCCAATAAGTTAGCATAATATTCGCCGTTTATTGTTTTTCCCTTTTGAAGGTAATCGATGTGGATTATCCCGCGTGCATCCCAAAAAAATGTTGCCATCACCTTATTGACCGACATTGGCCTTCTTCGGAACCGGTTCACCCGGAGAAACCCATTGTTTAGACTGCTGCTTAGTCTCCGGAGTGCAGTAATGGGTCCACGTTTCATCCACAGTTAAAAAACGCCTAAAAACGCATTGGAAGGATTGTTCCAAACAATCCTTTGAAGTTGTCACACGTTTATGGTCAATTGAGAGCAAACGCGGCATACAGCTTTCAACTGATCATGTAAAATTGAAACCACACTGCCATATGAATTGCGTATGGGATCAACAATCTCACACACTTATACTCTTCGATCGGCCAACCCCATATCGTGGATTTTTTCGGCATTTCTGATTGTATTGACCTCAGTTGGCCGTCCAGAACGTTCAGCGTCATTTGTACTTAGTAGGAACATAAATACTTATACAGTTACATAAATACTTATACAGGCCCAATTTTCGATCACAATTGATTGTTTCCTTGGCTGTATGGCATGTAGCGCCGTCTATTTTCAAAAAATAAATGCCTTAAAATGTCCTTTCAAATTACCAATAAAGATTCCACAATTGATTTGAATTTTTATATATTTTTTGTTCTGAAAAAAATACTTTTAGATTGATCAACCTATATATTCTATTTGTTAGACATATGCCCAAATTTGGTAAAACTTTATACAAATTAGAGACATTAAAAAAAAAAAATATTAAAAAATATAAAGTCAAAAAAATATAAAGTCACTGTAAACAACACAAATTATGGTCGTACGTCAAAACGTTCTGAGCACATTTATGCTAGAAAATGTCAAACTTTCCAATAGAAATGTCAGATGGCGCCAGGCAACACTTTTTTTTGAATAAAAGGACCCATAACAGCTTTATTTGTAAACTGATTTTCAAAACCTTGAGCGCGGTGTTAAGAGCCAAAAACTAATCTTTTCAGACACAGAGTTGGGCACGAACATATGTGGTGTTCAACACTTTTAACCTCTTCCTCGTAGCAACAGCTTTTTCAGTAGTCATTAGTTAATACTCTTAGTTTTATGAAACTAGACATTTAGGATTTCAACCGACTTACATCGTACCTATGCCTAATTTGTTTTCTAATCCGTCATGTCCTGGCGCCAGACCACCTATACGAGGGTTGCTATATATAGTTCTGGCCTAGGCAACACTAAGTGTTCTAAGTGCTCTATTTTTTATGTCCATAACTTCAAGAATTATGGCGGCTCTAGAAGTTTAATTACTGTTTTGGATGTGTTGAAACTTGTGTGCAAATCTGGCGAATTTAAAAAAAAAAAAAACTTTCTTATAATGTAGATCGTAGTGTTCTCTTTCAAGTGACCTGAATTTCGTACAAGTTGGTCCGTTTGTTCCATAGCAGAAAAATTTGCAGCAAAGCTCAAAAATGCGTTGTTGGGCCATATTAAAATTTTTAATATCTCGCGCAAAAGAGCCATTGTTTCGTTGGCAATGTGGCAAGTGGCACCCTACTGATGAAACCACATATCGTACAGGTCCATACCCTCAATTTCAGGCCACAAGAAGTCCGTTATCATCTTGCGATAGAGAACACTTTTCACGTTAACTGCTTGGCCGACCTCATTTTCAAAGAAGTACGGCCAGATGACGCCGCCAACCCATAAACCGTACATTTGTGAATGCATTGGCTTTTTAACAATCACTTGTGGATTTTTATTTGCTCAAATGTGACAATTCTGCTTTTTAACGAATCCACTGAGCAAAATTGTGCCTCGTCGCTGATTTTCTTTGTATAAGTAAAGTCACCATTCAGTTTTGTCTGTTCCACCAACCATTCGGCGTATAGACGAAGTTTGAAATTGTCTGTAGGCCTCAGCTCTTGAGTCAATTGAACCTTGTGAGCGTGTAAATTCAAATCTTTACTCAAAATTTATATGAGTGATGTTCGTGAGATGTTTAATTGTTGGGCACGACAACGAGTCAATGTAAACGGCTTTTCTGACACACAATCGCGTTCAGCAAACAATGTTTTCCACAGAACGAAATGGGCACACATATTTAGTCGATTACGCTGACCAAAACAATCACGAAGTGCACGAAAAACATTTTGATTGGAGCGCCCATTTTCGTAAAAGGCTTGAAGAATCTTAACGCGCTGCTCAATTGGGTACCTCTCCATGGTTGAGTTTGTCAAACAGTGAAACAAAGAATTTGCAAACTATGTGGGGCAACAAATTTGACGTTAAGGTGTGACTCACAATTAACATCGTGCATTATGGTTGGACCACCCTTTACTATGGGAAACTATTCCACAGTAAAGAAATTCGACAATATATGTCCATGATCTGGCCAAAACTAAAAACGTCTGCATATATGTCTATGCAGGCTTTTATAGTTTTGACCAGACTCCACAGAGGGTCATTCTGTTCCCAAAGAGTTGAATTAAAGTCGCCATAGCTCAACCAAAATAACTCACATTATTGCAGTGTTTTGTTCAGTTCACAATAAACATCGTGCATTATGGTTGGACCACCCTTTATTATGGGAAACTATTCCACAGTAAAGAATTTCGACAATACATGTCCATGGTCTGGTCAAAACTATAAACGCCTGCATATATGCCTATGCAGGCTTTTATAGTTTTGACCAGACTCCACAGAGGGCCGTTCTGTTTCCAAAGAGTTGAATTAAAGTCGCCATAGCTGAACCAAAATTACTCACATTATTGCAGTGTGTTCTGTTCCTTTTCATAGTTTTACCTTTACAATCAAAATAGAAAGGAGGCGTTTTCCGCCGCCTGTACTTTGTTACTTAATGACAAAAACCTTCAACATGCGGTTCGATACATATTTTATGAAGTATTCTAAGTATTCAGTCAATGGAATTTGCTATGCCGACAATCAATACTAAATACCTAATGAACCGACCTATCAATTTTATATATGTAAGTTAAGGCATCTTCAAGGGGTAGAAGGGATATTGAAGTAATATTGAAATTACTTTCTAAGCAGGTTTTCAATGTATGACATTCTCAGCCGATTAAAAGGGGTATCTGACTAAAGCAATAATTGCTTTCTACTTTAAATAAAATGCCATTAAAACTCAATTAAAGGTATAAGTAGAACACACATATACTTGCACACACACACACACTAACCTTTGTTGCACATATGTAAGAAATTAATTACACACACAATTAATGGTATTAATTATTAAAAAAAAATTACAGAACAAAATAAACACAGAAGCATTAACGGCAACCGCAATAACCGAAAATGACGACAGCTACGGCTACAGCCTGCCATCCGACAATCGGCAGGATTCATTATTTAGAAATGTAATGAAACGTGTAAAAATGTAAACAACAGCTCTGTAATACACACACACGCACACATACACACAGAGTGACAGGAAGTGGAAGTAAACGCTCCTCTCTCATGCACATGTGTAAATAGATGTGTGAAGACTGCGACACTAGACTGGGTCCCGCTTCGTTTGGCAAGGAAACACTGTTTTTTTATGATGATCAATCTTAATGATGTTGGTTCAGCTTGTAGCTTCTCTTTTTAGATCCTACCGGTCTAAAAGCTGCGTATTTTAGATGATCCTACGAATATCAGCATTGTATGAGTAGTTTATGACGTACCAATAAGCGTTTCTGAAGAAATAAGGCTAAATAGGTTATATTGGCACAAGTTTATTTTTATCTTGAACAGCTTTTAAAGTACTCTCGACCATAGGTTGAAAATACATATGTGACGCGCAAAATAGAAAAGGACCTAAGAGTAAAACCCAGTTTTGTTCAGGAGAGCCATTTTCCATCACTTTCATAAAACGCGCATATCTCTGGGAGGGAACACTTTTGGGGCATGGAATCAGTCTCATTCGTTGTTCAGATGTTGTCCATATCAAAAAAAAAGAGAAATTTGATTTTTTTACCCTTTGGTCCCTTTCTCTAAGCCCGTTACATATGTGTGACCATTTAAAGTATTTATGTTATTTATGGTTGTAAAATGTTAAGGCGATCTAGCCTTATCTATCTGTTTGTTCAAAACAGAATTCAGTCCAAACCAAAAGAGCTAGAGTCTTCTAACTCACCAAGTATCAAAATGCTGTTTTGTAGCTGTCTGCAGTGAAAATCCGCTGAATCGGGCAGAATGGGAAGCTTTGCCGCTTATGGGTCTTTAAAAACTTAAAACCACATTTTTTGACATTTTTACTATACAACTAAAAACAATAAGATTTAAAATTGGTTTCCTTGGAAGTTGTAGGCATTTACGCATTAAACGACTCATAAAAGGCGTGGACATAGGGGCCCAGGGTCCTAAAAACTTACCCTAATGGTCAGATGGATATTTACTGAAATTTTCTCACCAATCCAAAAGAAGAGCCATTTTTCGGCAGGATTCATTATTGGAGTAACTTTGGGACTCGGACCGGCCGAAATTGACCCTAGGTGTCCCAAATTGGGCCCACTATAACTAAGGACATAAGTGTATTTAAATATAAGTAAAAGTCGACAGATAAAATTCGAACTGGCCGAAGCATGTATACCCTGCATCATGTAATACGGTACACCTGCGGTCAGGCTATGATGTTTAGAACCCATCTACTTATAAAGTACAATAACTCTTACAGTGCGATCTCTAAGAAAGCTCGATATAAAACGAGCGAAGGTATTACCGAAACCAAATGCAAACCAAAGCTTTGAAAAGTTTGCACCGTCCAAATTCCACAAAGGCCTTGGAGATATCCAAGGCCACAACCTAACTCTCACTTAACTGGCGGATAGACCGACTCCAGCGCTCTGACAAGAAATCCATCAGGTCTCCCGTAGATCGATTTCTAAAGAAGCCATACTGTAGATCACTAATAAGGTCGTTGGACTCTAGATACCTCACAAGATGATAGTTAACCGTGCTATCCATTACCTTGGAGAGCGCAGAGCAAATCGCGATTGACTGATAATTCGCAGGATTATCGGCTTCACCCTTTTGACTGGACGTTCACAAACTTCCAACACGCTAGAAGCTTAAAGCAGAAAAGGTTACGTAATGTGGAAATAAATGGATCAAAGATTTGCATAAAATTTTGTGTAAAAAATAGAATTAAGTGCTCAAAAGCACTTGAAATGTAAAGATTGGCATATGTGACGCGCAAAATAGAAAGGGACCTAAGGTTAAAAACCAGTTTTGTGCAGGAGAGCCATTTTAAAGATTATGTCCCTT
Organism: Hydrotaea diabolus; assembly: GCA_963513945.1. NCBI lineage: Eukaryota > Metazoa > Arthropoda > Insecta > Diptera > Muscidae > Hydrotaea > Hydrotaea diabolus. Next base: position 164,281,308 of record OY740717.1, read on the forward strand.
TCTATTTGCGCTTAGAATCACTTTCATAAAACGCGCATATCTCTGGGAGGGAACACTTTTGGGGCATGGGATCGGTCTCATTTGATGCTCAGATGTTATCCACATCAAAAAAAAAGTGAAAAGTTGATGAAAAGTTTTGTTCAGGAGAGTTATTTTAAAGACTAGGTCCCTTTCTATTTGCGCTTAGAATCGTCGACTTCACTTTCATAAAACGTGCATATCTCTGGGAGTTATCCCTTTTGGGGCATTGAATCGATGCTCAGATGTTGTCCGCATCAAAAAAAGAAAAAAAAATGAATATTGATTTTTTACCCTTAAGTCCCTTTTTCTTTGCGCTGTCACATATTTTGATTGTACTCTCATTGGGAAAAATGCTTCTAAAAGAAGGTCGAGAAGATGTGAATGACGACGACGCTCGTCCTGGAAGATCCATAGCATCAAAATCCGATGAAAATGTTAAGAAAGTGAAGAAAATTGCTTAAGAAAATCCTCGAACATTTTTTCGGAAATTTTGGACATAAAGTGTGTGTCAGAGAAGTTTTTTCAAAAATTGCTGCTCACTCGTCAATGCATACGCACACATACACACAAAGTAACCTTTTTGGCCGAAAGGAATACCGTTATCATGCCTCAGCTATCGTATTCACCAGATTTGGTGCCTGCGACTTTTTGTCGCGTCGGTTTTAAGGTGATAACACCGAATCGCTAAGAAAGCTCAAGGCCTTACCAAAAAGTGCATATCAGGACTGCTTCGAGGATTAGAAACACTGCCGCGAGTGTATCATAGCTGAGGGGGAATACTTTAAAGGAGACAAAATAGAAATTAATAAATAAATATTTTTGAAGAAAAAATAAATTTCACGTTCTACTGAATAGACCTCGTATACCAACTTCTATCAATCGGTATGAGTTCACGAGTTATTACCTTTCAACGTTTAGAGTTGAACACAACAAAGTCTAAAATAATTTTCTAATCACTGATTTCAGTCTGTTAAAATTTAATAAGGATCGGTTCATTACTTTGGACATTCATACAAGTTTTTGAAAGGGGTGTGACACCACCCACATTTTATCTAGGGCTTTTTCATTTCTTCTTTCATTTTGAAAAGTTCATAAGATATGGCCTTTTTAAGTACAGGGTTGTATGGGCGGTTCTACGCATTATTTTCCAATTTTGGCAAAACATGATTTTAAATGCGATTTTTTAAAGGGGATGTGGCTTTAGTTGGCTTTCTACAGGCGGACAGACAGGACATTTCCAGATCATCTTTAATATTTATTATAGGGTAAAAATATTAATACTTAATAAATTTAAGATTTTAAATTTGAATTGGCTGTAAAAGAAGTACTGACCCGTTTTTTTTCAAATTTCTAGTTTTATTGGAAAGGTTGAACTTTGACAGTTATTACAACTACAACAATATCATTCATATGACTACCGTAAATGGCTCGACAGTACCTCATCCGATCAACCCAATTGTTCAGTACATTTTCGATTGTTCTGGGTCGAATCTCTTCAATGGCAACTTCCATTATGTTTCAACGCTTAGTTGCCTCTTGATGCCTTGCGCAACATTTATTCTTAATGGTTTCACACAGAAAATAATATCAAATAATCACAGATCCGAAGTGGCCAATTTACATCACAATTTCGGCAGATTATTCGTTTTCAAAACAGTGCGTAACTATCGATTGTTGGCTGTGTGACATGTGGCCCCGTCTTGTTGAAACCAAATGTCCATATCATTCATTCTCTTGAATTTTTGGAAACCAAAATTCGTTGAGCATGTCTCGGTATCGCTTCCCATTGACGGGAACCGCGGCTCATTTTCAAAGAAAAATGGTCCAATGATGCCGCTAGCCCAAAATCCACACCAAACAGTGACTCGTTGTGGATGCATTGGCTTCTCAATAGTCACGTGTGGGTTCTCTGAACCCAATATGCAGCAATTTTGCTTATGAGCTTAATCTGAAAACACGATTTTTCGGTAAAATTCTTCATCTCCTACCAAACAAATGTCAGCGCGTTGGGCGAAGCGAAAACGCATTGGATGGTGTTCCATTTTTAAATGACAAAGTTCAACCCTTCCAACAAAACCAGAAAATTAAAAAAAAAAAATATCAGTACTTTTATTTTATAGGCGATTCAAATTTAAATCTGAAATGACTCATCTTATATGATTCAGAATATATATGCTTTATGGAGTCTGCGTGCAGTATTTCGAAATAATAAATAACAAAAAATCGGTACCCTCATCCTATTGTTTGGGTTAAATGAGGTAATAATTTCTTCTAATGATTCCGTTCACAATCATTATTTACTTAACTACCTCAACATCACACCAAGGACCAAATGGGGAATTTCCCTCAAATCAGCGAGCTGTGCAACATATAATTCTTATACCTACTGACCGGGACCTGCTGTTTATTACCAACTCTAAACGACAAATGCCTTAGTCGTAAAGTCGCTGGCAGCGACAAGCCTTTTTACCTTGATTACAATTTAATTCTACCAAAAGCTGAGAAAGCTTGGTATAACTATCTAAATGACTCACGCAAAAGATTGAAGCGCTCGTATTTCTATTATGTATGCTTCTAAAAATCTTTTAAGACTGTTAAAAGCCACATACGAGGGCGGTTCGGAAAGTTCTTAGCCTATCAATGAAAGGGAACAGTTAGTTTTTCAAAAATATATAATATATAATTCAAAAATATATAATATATATAAATATAATCTCCTGAAACTTCAATACACTTAGTCCAACGCTTATCTAGCAATTCTATCCTTGATTAAAATAGTTTTCCTCTAGGTCTTCAATATAGTGGTTTACAACTGTAATTGCATCTTCATTTGAGGTAAAACTCTTGCCAGCAAGGAATTTATTTAGATTTGGAAACAGGTAAATGTCACTGGGAGCTAAATCAGGAGAATAAGGTGGGTGGTCCAGCAACTCGTACTTTAATTCGTTGATTTTAGCCATTGTTAAAACACTCTTGTGTGCTGGTGCGTTGTTTTGATGAAAAATTATTTTTTTGTGTTGTAAGCCAGGACGTTTTTCTCCAATTTGTACATTTAATTGATCTAAAAGGTTGCAATAGTACTCTGAATTTATTGTTTTACCCTTTTGCAGATAGTCAATCAATAAAATACATTTGAAGTCCCAAAAAACCGTTGGCATAACCTTACCAGCCGATTGAATTGTTTTGCCTTCTTTGGGGCACTTCGTCCAGCTTCAGCCCATTGTTTGGATTGTTCTTTTGTCTCTGGAGTATAGTGGTGGATCCATGACTCATCAATAGTTATGAAACGACGCTTAAAATCCATTTTATTTCGCTGAAAACGATCTAAACAAGCTTGAGAAATGTTTATTCTTATGCGTTTTTGGTCGACTGTTAAAAAGTGCGGCATCCATCTTGCAGAAAGCTTTTTCATCTGTAGTTCTTCATGCAAAATTAAATGGACTCGATCATTTGAGATGCCCATGATATTAGCTATTTCACGCACTTTTATTCGTCGATCATTTAATACCATATCATGCACTTTGGAACAATTTCTGTTGTTGTTGCTGTTTTTGGACGCCCACTACGTGGTTCATCTTCAATGCTTGTACGACCACGTTTAAATTCAGCAACCCAATTTTTTACTGTTGCATATGAAGGAGCACTTTCACCTAACACATTCACCATATCATTATGAATTTCTTGTCCCGATAAACCTTTTTTATGTAAATATTTAATGACACCACGCATTTCTAATTTTTCCATTGTAAAAAAATCGCGGATGCGTCTTTTGTGAACACCTGGTTCTATATGAAGGAGTTGCCAGATCGAAACAAAACTTAACATGTGTTCATAGCAGAGATGGAAGTTTCCAAAACACTTAACTTTTTTCTGTTTATACAGCGCTTTTTGTGCTAGGCTAAGAAGTTTCCGAACCGCTCTTAAGTAGTTATTGTATTTATACCATTGGCTGGAGATTACTGGCCGCACTACCAATTATAATGAGGAAGCCAACATAAGCTTCAAGCAATAAATTTTGAAATAATAATAACTTGTCTTTTATTTAAATATAGCTCCCAGAGGTCTTGAGTCGGTTAATTCCTCTTCAAGAATAATAAAAAAATGAAACTTATTCGCTTTGATTTTCAAGTCTGATCGAATTAGGTATATGACCCACTCTAGGGCACATACGATATACGCACGGTCGCATGGTCATGTGTGGACTGTAGTTTGTCCATCTTAATGCGATGAGTTTATGTACACATCGAGACAAAGCTGTAGATGTGTGTGTGTGTACAAATTCGTAGCTAATTATTAATGTATGTGTGTCAATCTTAAAATCGATTTCATTACAATTCGTTTATTTGTTTCACTCCGTAACTAACACAAATGTACATACCTTTAATTATATCGAACTCCCTTCTCACTCGTCTGTATACGTTTCTCTCTCTTTCAGTACTTTCATTTAATTGTCTGCCTGTCCGGTCACTCGTCCTTTTTGGTATCCCTTTATTACTTCAGGTTGTCGTCTCTATTGCCCCCCGAAAACAAAGGTTTCGGTATTTCGTTTTGTTAACATTTTCCAAATCATTTCCTTGTTTTGGCCATATCACCTCATTACTATTCGTATCAGTGAATTTTCACAAACATACACAGACGTATGTCGATGTATGCATGGGTGAGTAAGTGTGTGTACATGGATGTGTGTGTGTGTAATTGCTATAATTGTCAAAATAATGACCACATGTGTCAAAGTGCACAATACAATAGACGACTCGTAGCACTGTGTCCGGTGCTCTCAATCCCCCACCCCCTCCGCATGTATGTGCTGGGCCTTAGCATAAGTAATTAAACAAACACATGGTAACATTTTCTAAGCCTTTAATGCATTTAAGGTTAGAGGCAAATTCGATTATTGGCCATTAGACAACAGGGTCAGTTGGAAGGTGGGCGCGAAGATCAGGGGCCTTTAAATTAATGTATTATATTTCATGTAGGCTCTGGTAGTACCTACCATTTAGTGTTTAGCAATTCGTTTATTCTGTCTCTATAATTATTTCCCTCAATATTCTATTAAGGAACAAACGGGGAGTTTCCTTATACGCATAAGCTGTTTACAATGTAATTTTACACTCAATGCAGTCTATGAACGGCAGGTTCATTGAATAGAGAAACGTTTACATGACATAGAGAGGTATTTCTTATTCGTAAAGCATTTGTCGTGTTGGAAACCTGCCGCTTTAAAAATGTCCGATGTTTATACCCGGAATTAAACCTGGACCTATTTGTCAAACAAGCACGGACAATTTTTTTTATATATGCTTTATTTGAATTATTGAATCTGCTCCAAACGAGCCTAACAATAAGTATACGAATCTTAAGTATAATTCAATAATGAATCTTAGTATGGATTTCTTGTAATGTGGATCTCTGCTAATTGGCAGCAATTTAATTTAATTTGGTCAAAATAGTATATAACTGCTATGGATCACATGTCTGAGAATTTTAAACCTGGTTTAGCTTAAACCTCGTGATAAAGGGCCTGAGGACCCTTACAGTCATTTACAGAGTGTTCGCGATATTATGTAGTAGAGTGAAGAACTCTAGTTATGTATGTATAACGGATAACTCTAGAATAGCAGAGTGGACGACGTAATTTAGGTTTTGTAGGTTTTTCGGGTTGACTGTTTTGAGGATCACGTATGAGAGCATTTAAGCCACGTGACGTAAAATAAAGGATTCTACACAGTCTTTTTTGAGTGTTCGTCCGCGATTGATATTGACGAATTCTACAAGTCTTTCGGACGCGTGCGTTCGCGATTACTGTTACGGATGAAGCACAAGTGAAGATTAGAAAACACGGCGTTTGTTTTTCCGAAGTCTTAAAGAGTTTGGACTGCACAATAATTGTCTAGCAAGTATGTTATCATGCCGTTCGAGCTTCTATTTGTGCTTTATATTGATTTTTTGAATTGGCTCTTTAACGAGAAGTATTTTTAAGGCTCGGTGGATGTTTTCATTCCTCATACTCGTATACAAAGGGGCACCGGTAATGAGCCGCAATGTCTTCGATTGGACTCCTTGGATTTTGTCGAAATTGCTCGAGCCTGCTTTGCCCCATAGCTGGGCACCGTATAACCAGATAGGTTTGGTTGCACTGTTGTATAGCAGCACCTTATATTTAAGGCTTAGTTTTGAGTTCGCGTTTAGGAGCCAGTGAAGTTGATGGACCTTAAGTTTCAGTTGAGTTTTCTTGGTTTCGATATGACTTCTCCAGGTGAGTCGGCGATCCAGGTGGACTCCAAGGTATGTAACATGATCAGATTGAGAAAAAGGGATATTGTTTAGTTTCAATGTCGGAGAAGTGCTCAGTGTGAAAGTTACCTGTGTGCATTTAGCCTCATTGACTTTTATACTCTAGTCTTAGAGCCAAGATTCTACTCGTCTGAGATGTACACCTAGATGCAATTCCTGCTTTTTATGTGCGGAGATTATAGCGGTATCGTCGGCAAAAGTGGATGTTAGCACGTTTGGGCTGGTAGGGATATCTGCGGTAAACAGAAGGTAAAGGATAGGCGCCATGACGCTTCCTTGGGGCACACCTGCTAGTATTTCGCGGTCACCGGTGACGTGTTGCCCACATTTGACTCTGAATATGCGGTTTTCTAAGAAAGACTCAAGAATTCGATGCGTATTTTCCGGTAAGTATTTGCAAATTTTGTAGGTCAAGCCAAAGTGCCAGACTTTGTCAAATGCTTGAGCGACATACAGAAATATGGCGCAGCAATATTCTCGCCGTTCAAATGATTTTTCAATTGCTTGGGTCAGACGGTTTACTTGTTCGATGGTGCTGTGACCTTTCCGGAATCCAAACTGATGGTCTGGTATTATGTTATTTTTTTTTTTTTTTTTTTTTGTTTTTTTTTTAAAACCAACACTCAGGGGATGCCCCCTATACATGCGGTGCATTGCGTTGGCGAGTGGAAATTAATGGATCGGAGGGGGGAAAGAGGGAGTAATGTTTGTTGACGCTTGCCTTGAACTTCTGGATGTCGCAATTAGTGGGAAATACATTTGCCGGAAGTCGATTCCACATACGGACTGTACGAGCGAAAAACGAATTTAATCTGTAGTGTATAGTGCGGTCAACTGGCCAATCGATAACAAACGGGTGTGAATTCCTAGAAAGTCGCGTATCCCTGCCGAACATCCTCACGTCAGGAATAAGGCGACGGATGTCTGATGAACACACACCATGAAAGTAACGATAGAACAGCGTCACGCAACCCACATTCCGACGATGCTCACGGGAAACAATAGAGTTGGATACCCTACTGTCACCTATCAGCACCATCGCTCTCCTTTGAACACGGTCAAGTAGCTCCAAGGATGATTTTGGAGCACCTGCCCATATATGGGAGTTGTATTCCATCTTCGGCCTGATGAAAGATGTATAGATATTGAAAAGATCAGTAGGAGTGAAGTATTTCTTGCACCGCTTTAAAAAGCCTATGCACTTGAGTGCTTCTTTCGACACTTCGAATACATGTCTCGCCCAACGAGCGTCACATTGTATTTTCATGCCCAGAACATCGAGAGCTTCTGATTGTTCAATATCCGTACCATCGAGAGAAATTGACGATATTCTTGGGTCAGCGAATCGCTTGTGAGACAACAAGCAGCACTGTGTCTTACGTGCATTAAAATCTACTCTATTCACTCGACCCCATTCGGAAATGGCCAGTAGATCCCGGCCAAGTGTCTCATCCATAATTCGCCTTTTGTCTTCAATATCATGAAGGCTCGGCCTACGGTCGAATGAATACGAATGACAGAGGTTACTATCATCTGCGAAAGAGTAGATTGGATTCACGGTCTGACCCAATAGATCGTCAATGAAAATAAGAAATAAAGAGGGAGAAAGGACAGAGCCCTGTGGTACACCTGCGGTCAGCCTATGTGTGTTGGATGAGAACCCATCTACAACAACTCTAATAGTGCGATCTCTAAGAAAGGTCGATATAAACCGAGCAAATGTATTACCGACACCAAAAGCGATCAGCTTTGATATGAGTGCACCATGCCAGACTCTATCAAAGGCCTTGGAGATATCTAGAGCCACGACCTTACTCTCACCAAACTGGTGGATAGACCGACTCCAACGCTCCGATAAGAACGCCAACAGGTCTCCCGTAGAGCGGTTTCTACGGAAGCCATACTGTCGATCACTTAGCAAGTCGTTGGTCTCTAAATACCTCACAAGATGGTGGTTTACCATGCTCTCCATTACCTTGGAGAGCGCAGAGCAAATCGCAATTGGCCGATAATTCGCAGGATTATTGGCTTCACCCTTTTTAGGGATCGGCTGGACGTTCGCAACCTTCCAACACGCTGGGAAAACTCCCGCACGGTAAGCAAGGTTGGAAAGGTTGCGTAATGGACGGGCTAGCTTCGACGAGCACTTACATAGGACAAGTGCAGAGATACCATCCGGGCCCGGGGATTTATTTACGTCGAGGTTCGCAAGAACCCTTTTAACTGCACGCGTTCGAAAAAATATCTGAGGCATGCAACTTGATACGTTTTCGACCGCGGGAAGTGGTTGATTGCTTTCCGGCAAGGAAGAATTTCCTGCAAATATTTCAGCCAAAAGGTTAGCTTTATCAACCGGGTTAGTGAATGCCTGGTCGTCTTTAACAAGAGTTGGGATAGATGAAGAACTATCCTTTACTCTTCTTACTCCCTAGGAGAAGTAAGAACCTTTGTACGTAGACGTTGTTCGTGCAGAAATTTTTCACGTCTAAGCACTCTGGCACACGAAGCTCTTGCCTGTTTTCGCAGCAGTTCAGTAATGGGGTTTTTGTTTAAACGCCAATTTCTGAACGCTTCCTCCTTTGATCTGACAGCATCCCTGCATGCCTGGTTAAACCAACTGTTTTTGGCTGGTTTAGCCGACATAATTTTATTTGGAACAAAAGTCTTTATACCAGATAAAATTATGTTTTGGATCATTTCAGCCGCAGCATTTACGTCGTTATCAAGAAAGCAAAGTTTCCAATTGAAATGCTGGAAAAAGTGGTTGAGCTCATCCCAACGTGCCTTTTCGTAGAAAAATACTGTCCGCTTTGGGGCTGGTATCGAAGCGACACGAAGAGCGGAATACGGAAAGGATGCTGAAACAATGCAGTGATCGGAGTTACCAAGAGGTGAAAGTACATTAACTTCGTACTTTTCAGGGTGCGAAGTTAAGTAAAGGTCAAGAATGTTATGTTGGTGCCCTTCTACACACGGAATATGTGTCGGTTCATTCACTAGTTGCGTCAAGTCATTTTGCGCGGCGAAGAGCTCGGCGTATTGGCCCTCCGGAGTTGTATGGCTCGAATGTGAAAGCCAGGCGGAATTATGGACATTGAAATCTCCAGCAACGACAATTTCACTGTCCGGATAACTCTCCAAAACTTTCGATATTGAATCGGAAAGGGCGTCAAAGCCGTTAAGGGAAGCCTCCCTTTCCGAGTTTGGACTTCTATAAATAAACCCAAAATGTAGTACGTGTGTTCCAATCCTAAACTTAACCCAAAGGGAGTTAAATTCTGGATCTTGTGAGTTCAAGTGTTGCTGGCTCTGAAACACTATGTCATTACGTACATATACCACAAGACCTCTGTGGGAAATAAAAAGAGATAGGGTGTGGTACCCAGGAACGTGAAAATCCTGTGGATCAGAATCCTCACGGACCTGAGTCTCACTAAGAGCTAGAACATCAGGCCTATGAAAATGAATGTGAGAAAACACAGCGAAAAAATTCGCACGCAACCCTCGTATGTTGGCAAAATGGATTTTAAATTTCTTTACCATTACGCCAACCAGAGAACAAAACAAGTGTCAGCGTGCAAACGCAGTTGCCGATCTTACCCCCTTTGCCGCTGTTGATCCCATCAAATGCTTAGTGTTATGCCTTAAGCATTAGACGGACAGCGACAAAGAAAGAAGAGAGCCAACTGCACTACACGAAATGGAATGGAAAAGGGAGGGGGAGAAGGAAGACGAACGCACGACGAATAATGCACATTAAGAAATTGTCTATTGTTGTTGGTTTATGTGTTTTCGTTATTTATTTTTTTTTTCTATTTTATTTGTAGTTATTGCTGTTATTTTGGCTATGGTGTGTTATTTGTATTTGTCGGTTTGCGCGCTGTGGTTTATTTGTTGTTTTTTTCGCGGGTTTGTGTTTTTCTGTTTGTTTATTTTTTTGTTTGTTTTGGAGACGGACGAGAGAACTGTAACACGGACAACATTTAACGCGGAAGACATAGAAAACGCGTGCGGACTGGATAAGCAGGGAAGCAAACTGATCGGCCTATATGAGGAAGGTATTGAAAAAGCCTTTCCTGGCTTTAAAATCATTTGAATCAGAGAAATTTTCCACACTTTAGGATAGTAACCATGTCTCAAAATATAGTTAAATAATTTTGCTAGGAACTTCACAGCAATATAGAGAAGTTCCAAGATCATTTTTGGCGTGATAAGATCATATCCAGGTGCTTTACCTGGATTCACGGTTTCTTTAATGACATTCAGAACTTCATTTGCGTTAGTAAACAATGGAATTGCGGCTTTACATTGGCTTTTTCCTCTTCTGATATTGCCCACTCGCCATTTGCGTCGCGTATTGGAAATTGCGTTTCGGTGGGCATACTAGTATTTCTTAATGTTTTCCATAATGAGAATTTGGTTGAAGCGGTCGGAGTTAAACTTGCAATGAAACTAGCATGCTGTCTACTGTCTTCCTTTCTAAGTGCGCTTTGCAACCTTTTAGTAGCTTCATATTCGCGACGGAACCTCCTTTTTTCACTTACAAGGTGCTCTATATCCCGGTTAGTGTAAGTATTTAAACTATTTGTCGCTTTTATTTGTCTGTGTGTAGCGTGAATGGCCGCCTGTTCCAGGATCACGTTCAAGTTGGATACGTTGTTATCGATCTCTTCCGCGTTAGAAATTTGACGATTCGAATCTAAATGACTGCTAATGTACTTCCTGTATTTTAACCAGTTAGTTGTGTACGGGCAATTTGCGTTGCGTATTTTGGGCGTCACTTAATATGTTGCCTTTGGGTTTCTTTTTTAATTGCAAAAAAAAGACAAAATAAAATATTGAGGATACCTTATTTGGCTTCTTAGGGGCTGATCAACAATTATTAAACCTTTAAAAGTAAATTAAAAAAAGGATTTGTGAACTTACACGTCCACTACAGTTACTAGGATCGCCTTCGTAAATGTGAGGCAAAAAATATTCAAACCTTATTTAAATCAAATATAAAAAAATTGGTTTTATTTCGTGGAAAAATTGATTTTGTTCGATACCCTTACATGTCTCTGTTGAAAAGTTTGTTACTTCTAATGATGCACTCGAGTTTGATAAACAATTTAAAAAGGATATAAATGCGTAGTTCGTAGTCAGATTTGAGACCATGATTCTTTTAAACATTTTGTTAAAAGAGAGAAACGAAAAATTTATTCAGAAGGCAGTCGAAGGACTTGCAGATGCAAGCAGGGGTGACTAAAGTTTTGGTGAACACTAACTACTTCACCATTATCAGACCTCAAGCAACAAATGAGTTTTACAATGATCAAAGGAATTTAAATTTATATTTTGAAGTAGGATACTTTTCATTGTTATTCCACACCAAGGGTTAACGTAGAACTGTGACTTAAAATGATGCAACATTAAACAAGAAGGAAAGGCTAAAATCAGTCTGGGCCGACTTTGTAATACCCACACCACTCAGCTATTAAACATAATCCAAGACTTCGTCTGTAATTAGAGCTAGGTAGGGGTTAATGTGCTTTCCAGAGCGGAAGGGACATATTTCGAGGGATTATACACTTGGTAGCACATACCGAACTTTCCCGCCAAATACTTAAAAAGTACCACGGACTACCATTTTCATTACCAGGAAATGACCACTTATTGCCATCTGCATTATTTTAAAACCATAAATAAGTTGAATTCAGTTCATTGTTCAATATAACAATTTTATTTGTACGTATAATTCAGACAATTAAAAGAGTTAAGGGATATTCCTTTTTCTGCTTAGATATCTCAGGTCTTTTCGTATAATATTATTTTTTATTTAATAAAGTACGGGGTGCTATATATATTTTTGGGCTAATAATGAACATTTTTTATCATCAAAAATGGTTTTATTGATTTTCAAAGTATTCCCCAGCATGATTTATATTTGCATGCGCTCAAACCAATTTTCGAAGCACTTTTTCCACTCCGATTGAGACACCTCCAAAACATGGGTATTGAACGCTTCAACTGCATCTTTTGTCGACGAAAATCGTTGACCACGCATTTTTTTCTTAAATTGCGGGAATAAAAAGAAGTCATTGGGTGCCAAGTCAGGGCTGTACAGCGTATGACCCATTAATTCGACGTTTTGGCCGGTCAGAAGGCGCTGGTTTGAGCCGATGTGTGAGAGCTCGCATTGTCATGGTGCACAATGATTTGTCTTTTCTTGTTCGTTTTTCGAATTTCTCCGAAGACTTGAGGCAAACAAAGTGTGGTGTACCACTCAGAATTGACCGTCCTACGTTGCTCAAGCGGAACAGTCGCCACATGACTGGTTTTGCCGAAGAACAGGCGACCATCATCGTCTTCGAAGACCAACACGGTCGATTGCTGTTTTGTTTCGGGCTCATGCGCATAGATCCATTATTCGTTACCTGTGACGATCTTATAAACGTCTTTTGAAGCACCACGATTGTACTTTTTCAAAAATTCTTTGCACCAACCGGCACGAGCCTTTTTTGAGCCATTGTCAAATTGTGCGGGATCCAACGAGAACAAACCTTTTTTACGGCCAGGTGTTCATGCAATATTGAATGTATGCTGGTGGAAGAAATGCCCAAGGATGCCTCTGTCTCACGGTATGTCACATGACGATCTTGCATTATCAGTTCACGCACGACATCAATGCACAACGGCCGTTTTTGGACGACCTTTATCTTTGAGGGAACGTCGGCCACGATTGAATTCATTAAACCAGTTTTTCACAGTGCTGTAGGATGGTGCTTCATCGCCACAAAAAGATTTAAGTTCATCGATGCACTCTTGCCGTGATAACCCACGTCGAAAGTTGTGAAAAATGATCGCACGAAAATGTTCACGAGTTAATTCCATTTATTTGCCAAATTGATTTTTTCAAGTCACTGTAAACAAAACAAATGATGGTCATACGGCAAAACTTTCTGAGTACGTTTATGCTAAAAAATGTCAAACTTTCTAATGGAAATGTCAGATGGCACCAGGCAACACTTAGTGTTGCCTAGGCCAGAAATATATATAGCAACCCTCGACGAAGGGAATGTTATGAACTACTTAACTTAATAAGATGAAGCCAGCTGAACAGTATGATTATATTCAGAAAAGGAAATGGTATTAAAGATTTAAGATATTAGCTATTAGAGATCTGGTGGAGCTGCATCGTAGAAATAGATCTTGGAAGATAATAAATTAACTTTAAATGTCTATTCTACAGTACGAGGGTGGCTCAGAAACTTCTTAGCCTAGCACAAAAAGCGGTATAAACAGAAAAAAGTTAAGTGTTTTGGAAACTTCCATCTCTGCTATGAACACATGTTAAATTTTGTTTCGTTCTGGCAACTCCTTCATTTAGAAACAGGTGTTCACAAAAGACGCATCCGCGATTTTTTTACAATGGTAAAATTAGAAATGCGTGGTGTCATTAAATATTTACATAAAAAAGGTTTATCGGGACAAGAAATTCATAACGATATGGTGAATGTGTTAGGTGAAAGTGCTCCTTCATATGCAACAGTAAAAAATTGGGTTGCTGAATTTAAACGTGGTCGTACAAGCATTGAAGATGAACCACGTAGTGGACGTCCAAAAATAGCAACAACATCAGAAATTGTAGCCAAAGTGCATGATATGGTATTAAATGATCGACGAATAAAAGTGCGTGAAATAGCTAATATCATGGGCATCTCAAATAATCGAGTCCATATAATTTTGCATAAAGAACTACAGATGAAAAAGCTTTCTGCAAGATGGGTGCCGGACTTGTTAACAATCGACCAAAAACGCATAAGAATGAACATTTCTCAAGCTTGTTTGGATCGTTTTCAGCGAAATAAAATGGATTTTAAGCGTCGTTTCATAACTGTTGATAAGACCTGGATCCACCACTATACTCCAGAGACAAAAGAACAATCCAAACAATGGACTGAAACTGGAGGAAGTGCCCCAAAGAAGGCAAAAACAATTCAATCGGCTGGTAAGGTTATGGCAACGGTTTTTTGGGACTTCAAAGGTATTTTATTGATTGACTATCTGCAAAAGGGTAAAACAATAAATTCAGAGTACTATTGCAACCTTTTAGATCAATTAAATGTACAAATTCGAGAAAAACGTCCTGGCTTACAACACAAAAAAATAAGACAACGCACCAGCGCACAAGAGTGTTTTAACAATGGCTAAAATCAAAGCGTTGGACTAAGTGTATTGAAGTTTCAGGAGATTATATTGAAAAATAAAAATATTTTTGAAAAACTAACTATTCTCTTTCATTGATAGGCTAAGAACTTTCCGAACCGCCCTCGAAAAACTAACTATTCTCTTTCATTGATAGGCTAAGAACTTTCCGAACCGCCCTCGTACTTGTAGTCTTAAGGCGATCTTGCCATAATCATCTGTTTGTTGAAAGCAGAAGTCCAAACCATAAAAGCTAAAGTCTGCTACACCACATATGTATGAATGTTTTGTAACTGTAGGCTTTGAAAATGGACTAACTTGGGCAGAAGGAGAAAGGCTGCCCTTTAAGGGACTTAAAAAACTTAGGAGCAACGTTTTTTGGCATTTTCGCTACACAACATGAAATAATAAGTTTTAAATTAGCTTTCTTTGGAAGTTTTAAAGCATTAAAAATCGCAAAAAAGGGCATGGGCATTGGGACCAAGGGTCACAAAACCTTCGCCTTATGCTCGGAGTCATTGCGATATTCAGTTATATATTCTCCTCAATCTAAATAAGTACCTTTTTTAAATTGAAGTCACTTTGAGACTCGGCCCATTAAAAAAACCAACATAAAAGTAAATGGACAAATTAAATTCGGCCGGGCCGTAGCAAGAACACCATCCATTATGGAATCAGGTCCAATATGAAAATATTTTTTAAGAGGTTGCCGACCTTTTTTCTACCAGGGAGTTTTTTTCTATACCAACATCATATATACAAACTACAGTCATAACATCGGTATAGTTACCAAGATATAACCTTTCAAGGTACAGAGTTGAAAGCGGATTCTAATCGCTTTTTTCCAATTTTAACACAACAAAGTCTATGGAACATTTTCTAATCATTGACTTCATTCTGTTAAAATTTTTTAATGATCGGTTTATTACTTTGGTCATTAATGCAATTTTTTGAAGGGGTGTGGCACCACCCACATTTTATTTTTTGTGCCAAATACCATCGCCATATCTCTAACAGTTCATGAGAATATGGTCTTTCTAAGTTCAAGGTTGAATGGAATGAATTTTTTCAGTTTAGGCAAAACATATTCTTAAATGCGATTTTTCAAAGGGGGCGTGGTTCAGTTCTTTTCTCCCTAGATCTCTCGCTCTCACACAAAGCCTATAAGTTATTCTGATGCGTGTAAACTAGACTGTCCAAAACCCACACCGACATTCCGGTTTTTATGTTCAAACCTGATAGTCGGTTTCTCAAAAATAGCAAAAACCCGACAAGTCGGTTTACCCGGTTTTTTGCTGTTGGGTTTTCCGGCTATCGCATTTTAAGTAGTTGTATGTAAAAATACCAAAAAGAAACTCTTACTTGCTCACAAACAGACAACAGATTCATTGTCACAGCCGTTTTTTTTGTTCAAACCAAATGACTACAGAAAAGATTTTTTTTTAATGGACTGATTTCTTTGCCTCTGTGTATCTGTATGTTCTTCTTCTATTTCATCCAAAAAATCCTCTAAGGGACTACTATCTAGACTTAAAGACAAACATCGTGTTTATAGTTATAAGCCCGTCCGCTTATCTTTTGGAGGGGCTGTCAATGAAAATCTCATCTAAAACTACAGACTAAAGACATTTCATATGTAAACGACAGTCTTTGGGGCCCTCCTTTTACTGTGGACACTAATTCCATGGTCCTCCTTTTACCAATATCCTCACTACTATCTGCTGTATTTAGTGCTGACATTTCTCGTCCTCAAACACCTACACACAAACGCACGCACACATACACAGTGACACGCAATTCGAACAATGCTAATGTTTGTGCAGCAAAAGACTATTGATTGTGAAAGGAATACGTACAGCGACAGTGTGAGACAGGTGAGTGGGCAGGTCAGTGGGAGAAGTCATTTCTCCCTAATGACATTGAAAGTTTCCACACCGATTCGAGGGGTGACTGGGGGTAGTGGAGGTACACTAAGTACATCAAAGCAAACGTTCACACGTACATATTCGCACTGCATGGATGGGTTGGTGTGCACGCAAATGCGTTCCAAGAGGAAAAGGTGGAAAGAAGCCATGGACGGACAATCAGATTTGAGGATAAATGGCCATTAAAATGCTGTAGACTGATAGGAGTGTATGCGAGCGTGTTAATGTGTGTGTCTGTGTGTGTAATTTAGGCATGGGTGTATGTGTGTTTGGTCATTTAAGTCTCCTTCAATTGTTTGTAAGTGAAATTAGCATTTGACGGCACGTTCACAGATAGATAGAGAGAGAGGGAGAGAAAATAAATGGCTACGGGTTTGGAACGAATGCAGTGGCCTTATTTTAAAAAACTACTTTTGTTTTCTTTGCTCCTCTACCCCTTTGCCCCATTCACCTTCTCACCACATACTATACGTGTGTGGGTTTATCTTTGGGTTTCTCCTCATGTTGTTTATCTCTCTTCACAAGGATGCTTTTAAAACATTTGTTCAAAGGTGTGAATGCTGAACAATAAGTGTTAAGTGACTGGCGTATGTGTGGACATGTATAATGAAATGTGCCCGGGAACATTGGCTACAATGTCCAGTACAAAAAGTGCACATTTTTATGAAGAGGTTCTATCCGCTCTCTTTCGAGGTTTATGTTGATGAGATGGGGACATGTAAATCTTTAAATCAACTCTAGCAGATAGATAGTTCAAGGATATTTTTTAACATTTTCCAATGTAGAAAAGGAGCGATGAACTAATATAATAAAGGATGGGCCATTTAAAATTTTAAATTTGAACTAACGGTTAATTTGACTACATAAAGTAGAGTAACATTGATTTTTAATTTCAGATTTATGTTTCACATTTGCAAAATGGCACACTTAACGCTGGAACAAAATTGGAAAATATTAAAAACTTACTTTCAAAGTATAAGGTCTTTAACGCAAACTGAAAGAAATTTCAAAGATATTCACTTCAGTTCGTGCGTCAATTTGTGAAGCGAGTTTATGAAAATGGATCGTTATTGGACAAACCAAGCCGAGTTCGTTCTCGTCCAGTGCGAAAATAATGCTGCTGTGGCTGAGAATTTCCAAGTGCATCCATCAACATCAACTCGTCATCGTTCTAAGGAAGTGAACCTTTCTCGCACTTCTTTAAGAAGAAATTTGTATAAAGACCTCGGTATGAAGGCTTACAAAGGTTAATTGGTCCAAGAACGGAAGACTCATGACCATCCGACGCGTTTTCGCTGCGCCCAATAGGCTGAAGATTGTTTGGCAAAAGGTGAACAACTTTACCAAAAAATCGTGCTTTCAGGTGAAGCTCATATTCATCTCGGTGGCTATGTCAATAAGCAAAATTGCCGCAAATGGGTTTCAGAGAACCCACACGTGACTATTGAGAAGCCAATGCATCTACAATGAGTCACTGTTTGTTGTCGATTTTGGGCTGGCGACATCGTTGTACCATTTTCCTCGGAAATGAACAAGGAACCGCTGTTACCGTCAATGGTGAGCGTTACCGCGCCATGCTCAACGAAATTTTGTTTCCAATAATTCAAAAGAATGACATGGACGCATTTGGTCTCAACAAGACGGGGCCACATGTCACACAGTCAACGAATAATCAGCCAAAATTGTGATGTCAATTGGCCGTCTCGGAGCTGTTATTTGAGCTTTTTGGACTATTTTCTGTGGGGAGCTATCAAGGATAAATGTTACGCAAAACAACCAGAGACAATTGAAGCGTTGAAGCATGTAATCGAGTATGCCATTGAAGAGATTCGACCCGAAAAATCGAAATTGAACTGAACTGCCGAGCCAGTTGTGCTAGTCATATCAATGATATTGTGTTCCATTTTTAAATGACAAAGTTCTACTACTTCAACAAAACCAGAAATTTAAAAAAATTATCAGTACTTTCTTTTCCTTTAAAGCCGATTCAAATTTAAAATTTGAAATGGCCCACCCTGTATATTTCGTTTATATTTTATTTAAATTCAATGATTATTTCAAATATTGACGAAAACCTCATTTCATGTAAATGAGCTTTAATTCGGCAAAAGGCTCGTATTCGCCTATGACATCTCTTGTAGTTTGATTCTTTTTGGTCTAGTAATACGTCGTAAACTGTGTGTGTGTGTGTGTTTGTGCTCCTGCCAGTGGGTGGGATGGGCTGTTTGCTTTTGTCGTTTCAAGGTACGGCATTTTAAATGAATTTTCCCAACACTTTCAACGGTCTTTGTCGAGCTTATGTGAAACGCGGGGGGGGGGGGGCTATTGTGCAATTGGGGAAGTAGTAGTGGAGGACAATTTAAGCCTTACAGTTTTTGTGCCCAGTGCATTCTGTAAAAAGGCTGTAAATCCTTTTAGGTGTTTGCTTAACATTTGAATACTGTTTTGACAGCTAATTGAACTGCAAATTAAAGGGAATTTTAGAGGAAAAAAATAGAACTGCAAGTAAGAATGCAGCACGTTAAAATGTGATTTAGTAGTTAGTTAGTGATTTGGTTTTAAAACAGATTTGGTGAGTACTTTTAAGAAGATTTAGAAAACAATGATAAACCGGCTTGACCGTCACTATCACGTAGAAAAGATTAGTAGAAACAATTGAATATTTTTCTCCAACCGATTTTTTGTGGCCTCACATACAGAGAACAGATTCATAGTCACTCAAATACGTACAAAAAAATGGTATGAATAACACCTTCGGTTGCACTAACTACGTTTTTATGGTATGGGTAGATGTTAAGTTCGTTTATTTATTTCGGTCTTTTGCTTTAACACATTGAATAGGTATTAAGGGGCTCGAGACATCTTGCATCTACATTTTAATAGAAGACAAGTTTTTACCGCTATTTCAGGTCCGTGACGACCTTCCTTAGAAGGGTTCTTAGCAATTGTTAAAAGAAAAACTGAACTCTTTAAGACCAGGTTCTCACAATCGTAGGATAACTACTGTTCTAAATCTCACTACTTAAGTTTTCAGCAAACAATTGTCCACGAAAATACAAATCACCTTTACCACCATTACAAAGACTCCACATTCAGAGCCATCTATAGATTTTCTTAAGGCCTAGATTAATATAATTTCTCTTGCATCTAAATTTTAATAGAAGACAAGTTTTTTTTTACCAAATGGCAAAGTGGGATTGGTAGACATTGATTTTGTAATACCATTATACGATAAGCATGCTCATAATGTGGTTACATGGGTACTTAAATTAAATAAAATTTTACTTTAGGTCCAGAATGAAAAATCGACCTGCAATAGGGATCTACCCTACGCAATACCACTAAGGGAAACGCACTGCTAGTTTAAAAGAAGCCTACTAAAATCGAAACCCCTCGCAGTACCTCGATTAAATTGTCATTGCGTATTTTGGCATTGCATAGGGAAATCGGTTTTTTAAGTAACCGAAACCAGTTTTTAAGTATAATAAAAAGGAAAACCGTTTAAAACTTGCAGTTTTTTGATTAATTTAAGAAACGGTTTTTAAAGTAGGTCAGTTTATTGATCACTCTACAAAAATCCCATCTGAAATATTTGTGGAAAAACGTTCCTTTCAGCGGCAGTTTTTGGGGTCCTACTTTTACTTCAAAAATCACTTTAAATCTATGTCGAAACACGTTTGTTTCAGCGGCAGTCTTTGGGGTCCCCCGTTACACTTTGGACTTGAATTGCACGATACTCCTGATGTCGATATTCTCAATAGCTTCTGTATTTATTGTTAACATTTCTCGTCCTCAAACACCTATACTCAAACAGATTTTAGATATTTACAACCTACATAACTCTGGGGAACAGATATTTGTAACTGCCAAAAATATTTGGGGTAGATCCACCCGTAAGTACACCGATCGACTCGTAAGCTGATTCGATATAACGAATATAATTCGCCTGTCCGTTCGTTACTCCAGCGTTGTTGTTTTTGTAGTTTTTCTAATGCGTCACAACAACCAATCCTGGACCATACATATGTATATACAAATGGTGTGCAAGCCAAAAAAATGGGTCTAATTTCTGTAGATGGACATATGAAATTTCCTTACGAAGCTAAAATAAAATTGCTTTTGCAATTTGCCTAAATTAAGGTGACGTACGCCAATGGGCTTAAACCTAGGTCCGGGAATCAGTTCCATTTAAACATTAACCTATGGGTATCAAAAAATGGGTCCAATATAGATGTACATATGAAATTTCCTTACGAAGCTCAAATGATATTGTTTTTGCCATTTGGCTTAATTTGAATTATCGTACGCCAATGGGTTGGAATTTAGGGCCGCAGACCCATTTAAAAATAAACATATGGGTACCAAAAAACAATAATTTTTTTTTTTTTTACAAATATGACAATAATGGGTGGTCCAACCATAATACACGGTGTTAATTGTGAGTCACTCCTTAACGTCAATATTTTGCCCAACTTAATTTGACATTTCTTTGTTTCAGAGTATAAAAAAATTCAACCCTGGAGAGGTACACAAATGAGCAGCGCGTTAAGATAGTTAAAGCCTTTAACGAAAATGGGCGTTCAAATACAATTGAATTTCGTGCACGTCGTGATTGTCAGCATAATCGACCAAATGTTTCCTCAATCGGGAGAATTGTGCGCAAATTTCAATAAACCGCGTCGGTAGGACAAGTAAAAACATGTGTGCATGCTCGCCCACTTCGTTCTGTCATCGGAGCGCACTTCTTCGATAATAAGGTCGACAAAGCAGTTACCGTGATGGTGTTCTCTATCACGAGATGACAACGGACAACTTGTGACCGGAAATTGAGGATTTGTACCTGGACGATATGTGGTTTCAGCAGGATGGTGCCACTTGCCACACAGCCCATGAAACAACGGCTCTTTTGCACGAGAAATTCAATGGCCGTGTTATCTTAAGTCGTGGCGATGTTTATTGACCGCCACGATCATGTGATTTAACACTGTTGGACTTCTCTTTTTCGGGGATATTTAAAAGAAAAAGCGTACGTCAATATGGCAAGAACTTAGATGAGATAATTAAACACATTAACGACATTAAACCTTCATTACGTCTCATAGCCAATGAAAAATATGGACTATCGGATAGAGGTATGCCACCGAAGTGTGGAGAGCATTTGGCCGATATTTGATTTAGATAACTCTCTAAAAACTTTTTGTTTTATTTACAATTAACATGGTGCGCTTTAGTTGGACCACCCTTTACATCAAACATACATTTTCATCCAACCACTTTTTTGCACGGAGCCATACGTGCGACCAACAACCATCTCTACGTAAAATTGGACCGCATTGGTCCATATTTTTGAATAGCTGCCACACAAAGTTCCCTTACAATTTGAGGTACTGCCGCTCTAGAGGCCACATTGTAATTCTAATCCAGCTCGAATAAAGCATAGTGAGTTACGTGAGTACTTTAGAACAGGTCTAAGTACGCTTTTGTAGAACTTGTGTGTGGTGGGACGCCGTGCTGTGATGCTAGTGTACCCGACTATTATGGCAGTAAACCAAGGTTCAACTCCGTGTCAGAACATCTACTGCAAAGGGTTTCCACCCTGTAAATATTGGCGACTTTACGAGTAAGAGATATAACTTAAGCCATATAAAAACTTTCCGTATGGAGCCAACGTTAAACAGTTGGTTCCGGTCTGTGAGTAAAAAAAATCGCTATGGCTCAATTCACGGGGTTGAGAAAAGTTTCTCCAGGTTTCTGAGTGATGGGAGTGTGCACGACTTGCCTGTAAGCCCAGGTTCAAATCCGGGTAAGAACATCTAACAATGTTTTTAGCGGCGGGCTTTCACCTCTTAAATCCAGTCGATTTAACGTGAAGATATCTATCTCTAAGCCATATAAAAACTTTTCTAAAAAATTAATTAGCAGCAGGCCCAGGTCTATGAGTAAAAGAATTGTGTGGGCCATAACTCACTGAATTGAGAGAAGTTTCTTCCTGTTTCTCAACGGGATGTTGTGGAAATAAATTAAGTAAGTAAGAGCATGTGTGTCATCTTTATATTAAGTCCACATTTCTGGAGCTCTTCTACATAATGTCATACATCTGCTAGTCTTCTTCGCGGTTTCTTGCATGGGCCACTACCATTTCCAGTTTCTAGTCCTAAAACAATTCCAAGTATAGAGTGTACCATCTTGTGGTATTTTTTCATAACAAAAAAAAAATATAAAAAAATCAACTCAAGTCTGGAATGTGTATTGATAATTGGACATTTTATGGCATTTATTTTTTGATAATAATTTCTTTCAAATGTTGGCAACTGTATTATGGAAATGAGAGTTCGGTGAGAAACGGGAAGATCCGGCCCATTTTTGGCTCAACGGCAAAATCAATAAACAAAATTGCCGCATATGAACTGAAGAGCAACCAGAAGAGGTTCAAAGGTGTCATTCTACCCAGAGAAAACCACGGTTTGGTGCGGTTTATAATTTGGTGGAATCGTCGGTGCATATTTTTTCAAAAATGATGATGACCGGAACGTTACCGTGAATGGTGCTCGCTATCGCACCATGATATGGATCTTTATGCTACCTGAAATTGAAGCCCGTAATCTTGACGACACTTGGTTTCAACAGAACGGTGCCACTTGTCATACAGCTGCTCAAGCAATGGATTTATTCAGAGGTCATTTCGAAAAGCAGCTAATGTCCCGTTTTGGACAGGTGGTTTTCTTTAGGGTTACGTAAAGTCCAAAGTCTATACGGACAAACCAGCTACGATTCAGGTTTTGGAAGCCAACGTTACGCGTGCCATTAAAAGCCATACCGATCGAAATGCTCAAACGAGTCATCCAAAATTGGACCCTTAGAATGGAAACCCTGAGGCGTAGTTGCGGCCAACATTTGAAGGAAATAATATTCAAAAAATAAATGCCATAAAATGTCCTTACAAATTACCAATAAAGATGTCACACTTGATTTGAATTTTTATATTTTTTTGTTCTGAAAAATACCTCTACATGAATCACCCTATATTTGAACTTCTCGGGTATTGAAATTGGCTATTGAAGGAAAGGTAGGGGTTATCATACTGACCAATCTTAAGACAAACTTCTGTTCTATCCGGGTTCAAATCATTCAGACATGATATATACATTAGGGTGGGTCGATTTAGCAATCCATATTGTGCCTGATTTTTCGATAGCTTTTGGCAAAAGGAAAAATAGTTCTACTATAACAAATCAAAAAATCATTTCAGTTTTTTGGCTTTTCTCAACTTTTATTTTTAAGATTTATTTGGTAGGTATTATTTTTTATTAAATATTATTATTAGGTGATATACAATACATTGCCACATACAATACAATATAGAGAATAAAAATACGGCTGAGAGAATCGAATTACTATTAACAAAACCTAAAAAATTAAAGTTGAGAAAAAGTCAAAAAGATGGAATTTAGGCGCCTGAAATTTAATTTTTTTGAAATATCGTCACATATGCCAAAAACTATCAAAAAATCTAAGGCACAATATCAACAAATTTTGCTACTTAAAATCGGCCCACCCTAATACAAATATTTACTTAAACCCTGAAAATAGGCAGTGTCTATTTTAATTTGAAGTCTATTATGGACTTTATAGAAATTTGCCATTTAATGAAAAACCTAAAGTTAAATAATAACAATTTCCATTAAGTTTTTCTACTCGATTTTGGAGGTACATTTGCAGATTTAAATTGTATTTCCAATATCCGAACAATAACGAGGGGGAGAAAAAATACGTTAATTGACAACAATCTAATGTGGATGTCAGCAAAGTTGACATGGCATTTAAATGTAGTTCATTGTGATTTTTCCATTGGATGACGAACAAAAGAAGACAAAAACAAAAACCAAAAAAAAAATGGCAGTGGAAAACTTCATTAAGTTAATTTACTGTAGTTGAGTCGGTCTATATACATACTATATCTGTCAATATGTCGATGAATGTTGACCTTTTTTGACAATAGTTAGCTCCTGTTTTTTATGTCTACTTTTGGTTATTATCCCATTTTCGTATCAGCTATTGTTGCTGCCGGACAGTTGTAAAGTTGGCATTTTATTCAGTCATTCATTCTGTCGTTCACCTGATTGTCCTGACAGCTGAAATTATTTTTTCGTATAGTTTTCACAAGCATTTTGCCCCTCCTACTGCCATTTGCGCCGAGTTTGGCAACTGTTTTCTGCTGTTTTTGCCTTTGCAAATATAAACCGAGGGGTTGGAATTTTCAAGTCCTTGGCAATGATGAGAGTTTAATTGAAATCCTTAATGTGCACTTGTGTCAGTGGCTGTTTGTCGGTCTGTTGGCCGAGCTACTACTACTACTACTAATCGTGGCATGTCCTTCTGGCGCTCTTATTGTTGTTGCCCCGTGTAATTCACTTACGCTTGATGTGATTTTAATCCGCTTTTTACGGGATTCATTTGCAAGGGTACTTACCGAACGAACGAACAATGGCAGGACTTAAATGCAAAATATCGATAGCCATCATTTGATTTGAATTCTAAATTAGTTGAAAGTCCTTAAAGGTAAGTTAAGTACAATAATGGAAACCAAAGGAGTAAGATTTGCCATTCGAATATGTTAAAGGTAGGGTGAGGAGAAATTCAATGAAGTCTTGAAAGTGTAAGCGAGGAGTAATTTGACTACATAATCCACTTGTTCAACGAAAGAGTATTAACTCAAAATGTTTTAATTTTCAGTAGAGGCAAGATATTGTTTGCCTAAGACTTTGTAGTAAAACAGTATTGCACTTTAAGGTCGTTTTATGCTTAAAGGGTGTAGACGTCAATGCAAGATTTTCACAGTGTAAGTCGTGGTGTCAAAAAAACGTGATTTTTAGAAAACCCGCATTTCGGGTTTTCTTCAAAACCATGTTTTAAAAAACCGATGACTGTCGGTTTTTTTCTAAATAAAAATTAAAATTTTTTAATAAAAATTTAAATAAATTTTTTTTTAAAAAAAGTTTTTTTTTCGGTTTTAGCCTTTTACCTTAGGATGGAAATTATTTTCCAAGTCAGAATTAAAGTTATAGTGATGAAAAGACAACCACTACTATGCCCCACATAAGAAAAGAATAAAAAATTTGCAAGTTTGGCCGACCTGCAGCTTTTATATGCTTACGAGTAAGCAATAATTGCCTTCCCGTATGTAATGGCAGTTATGGTTGTTGGTAGCGGATTCGTGTTTGGCAAAAACCTAATTTTTGAAGGTCTTTGGACCCTGTTTAAATTGAGCAGACATTTGGACATACCCAAATTCAGAAAAACAGCAAAATTTATTTATTTTTATATAATGAGTGGTCCAACCATAATGCACGATGTGAATTGTAAGTCACACCTCAACGTCAAATTTTTTGTCCAACTTTACTTGACATTCATTTGTTTCAGTGTTTGCCAAATTCAATTATGAAGAGGTACACACTTGAGCAACGCGTTAATATTCTTGAAGCCTTTATGACTTGACTTACGATTTGAGACCTTTGTTGTATCTTTTTGAGAATCAACGTAAAATTGCCCTTTACGATAATGGGCGTTAAAATCGAAACGAATTTCGTGAACTTTGTGACTTTTTCGATCAGCATAATTGACCAAATGTGTCCACAGTGGATTCGTTAACAAGCAGAATTTCAGCAGTTCGGCAAATTAGAATCCACGATTGATTGTTGAAAAGCCCATGCATCCGCAAAAAACTGACTTTTGGTGCGGTTTATGGGCTGGCGGGATCATCGAGCCGTAATCATTCGAAAATAAGGTCGACCAAGCATTTACCGTGAATGGTGTTCGCTAAAGCGAGATGATAACGCACTTGTGGCCAGAAATGGAGGATATGGATCTGGGCGATATGTCGTTTCAACAGGATGGTGCCACTTGCCACACAGCCAACGAAACAATAATCATGAGTAATCTCACTTAATGGCGTTGTTAATTGGCCGCCACGATCTTGTGAATTGACACATTTGGACTTCTTTCTTTAAGGATATTAAGAAAAAGTGTACGTCAATAAGCCAAGAACAATTCAAGATTTAAAGGATGGGTTAGTTCGGCACATTAACAACAACTAACCTCCATTATGTCTCAACGTCATTGAAAATATAAACCATCCCAGAGGTATGCGACCGATGCTTGGCGAGCAGTTGGTAGATTTTTTGTTTCACACCTAATTCCCATTGCTCCTTTTAAAATATAAAAAAATATAAAGATAATTCTTTGAAAACTTTTTGTTTTATTTACAATTAACATCCTGCGTTTTAGTTGGACCGCCCTTTATATAGGGTGATCAATCTAGGGGTATTTTTGACAGAATACGCGTGAGTTGTGTTTTTTTTTTTTTTATTAAATTTATTCAAAAACGTTATAATAATTCAAAGCTTAGAAATAACAAGGGCCTCAGCGCCGTAAGGCATTTTTGAGGCAAGTTGGCAAAGTTATCGATTACAATTATTTTTAATTTGAAATATTATTTACGTTACAAAAGAAAATTTTAAATATACATTTAGATATACATATATAAATTTATTTATCTCAGGAGCTCATCCATATTTTGCGTTAAAAACTCTTTTAATCTTGATTTAAAAAGAGAAATTGTTGTACTAGACTTAATTTCATCAGGTAAATTATTAAATTCCCTGCTACCAGAATACTCAATGCGTTGTTTTGTTGTTTCTGTCCGACAAAGTACGACGCTCAAATTATCATTATTGCGAGTGTAAAATCGATGTTGGTTTTGGGAAAACGAGATTGTATGGTGGCCTATGTTATGCAGACATTTGAAGACATATAATAATAATTGCAACTTATATGTTGCTTGTATTGGTAAGATCGACGGAAAGATATCTGTATACAAAGAATATGTCGGATATCGAATTGGAAGTTTTGCCACAGATTTTAATGCTTTGTTCTGGAGGCGTTGAAGAGATTTTAACTCTGTGCTTTTTTTATATCCATATATAATAGCAAGGTAGTTGCAATGGCTCTGTATTAGAGCCTGATATATTAACAATTTCGTTTCTTGATCAAACTTGTTTTTAAATTTGTACAGCAAGCCTACAGCAGGTGCAATCTTTGATTTAACATGTTGTATATGTTTGTCCCAAGCCAGGTTTGTTTGAAGATGAAGTCCTAAATACTTCATAGAAGAAACTTCTTTTACTTCCCTGCCGTCCACAAATATACTGAAGGAGTTATTAAAACGGAAATGAGGTCTAAATCTCATAAGTTTTGTTTTAAGTGGATTTATAAATAATTTGTTTTTTGTTTTCTTTTCAGTATTGCTTGCCATTTCATCAATGACAGACTTACATTTCTTGCCGTTTCAGTGTTTGGGCTCTTCAAAAGCTCGAAGATGATCTGTTGTTTTCGATTAAAATTTTGTTCAGTGGTGAGGGCCATTTCTAGCTCAACGACAACGTCAATTAACAAACTGTCATATTTTGGTTGAGGAGCAACCAGAAGAGGTTCAAGAGGTGCCATTTTATCCAGAGAAACCTCGGTTTGTTGTGGTTTATGGACTGGTTGAATCGGCGGTTCCTATTTTTTCAAAAATATCGCTATCGCGCCATGATAAAGTTGAAGCCCGTAATTTTGACACCATTTCGTTTCAACAGAACGCTGCTACTTAACATGCAGCTGCTCAAACGCTCTATTGCGATGCCATTTTGAAGAGCAGCTAATTTCACGTTTTGGACCGGTGAGTTGGCCGCCTACATCGTGTGATATCAAACCTTAAGACTTTTTTCTTTGGGGCTACGTAAAGCCCAAAGTCTATGCTGACAAACCAGCTACAATTCAGGT
Organism: Hydrotaea diabolus; assembly: GCA_963513945.1. Taxonomy (NCBI): domain Eukaryota; kingdom Metazoa; phylum Arthropoda; class Insecta; order Diptera; family Muscidae; genus Hydrotaea; species Hydrotaea diabolus. The sequence continues at coordinate 164,309,558 of OY740717.1, forward strand.
ATTGGAAGCCAACATTACGCGTGTCATTAACGCCATACCGGTCGAAATGCTCGAACGAGTCGTCCGAAATTGGACCCTCAGAATGTACACCCTGAGGCGAGTTGCGGCCAACATTTGAAGGAAATTATATTCCAAAAAAAGTGCCATAAAATGTCCTTTCAAGCTACCAATAAATTACCACACTTGATTTGATTTTTTTTATTTTGAAAAAAATACCTCTGAATCGATCACCCGTCCATACTCGTATACATTTATGGGAAGCCATTTTTGGCACCCGCGACAATTTTTTCGGGTACTATATTAAAAAAAAGCCTATATGACTCGAATGGTTCCAAAATTAGTTTATCGTCAATCGAAATAAACCATACCAAATTTGAAATCGGAGTTAAAATTAATGTTTTACAGTGGTTGTATATTATATCGGGAGAGACATTTGCAGTGCGGCTATATCATAGATATGACCCATTTTGATGTGAGATGATTAAGGATTGTTGAATCCATAATTCAACAATAGTTTTTAGGTTTAGTTTTCTAATATTCTTTCAATCATTATTTACATATTTTCATTTAAATTCTTTTGTTTTTATTTCATAAACCTTAGTTTAAAGTGCCCTTAAGGTTCTGGATTGAATTCGCCTCAAATGGCCGATATTGGTCTCATTTACATTGATTTTCTATCCCTCTACATGGTCGCTTGAGGCCACCTGAGCTTAAGTTTCAGTTAGTTACCATCAACTCATCATAAAAAAGGGCGGTCGAACCGCTACATCTTAGAAGTAATTCCGGATGGTCTTTTTATTTGTTTCAAACGGCCATCTGGAACCCCCTTTTTATATGAACTCAGAAAACTGAGCGTGAAGAATTCATCAATGGTCGAACTGGACCCAATTTCATCAATATTGGATGCACTTTATGGCTTCTTGAGCTGAATACATGTTGAGCCCTAATCGTAAAAAGGACGTTAACGCCAAAAAGAAACTTTTACAGAAGAGTGTTTTCTGGTTTTTTGTCTAATTCATCTGGAGGATTGCGATACTATTGAATTTGATATATCTTTAAAAATAATTTTTAATTTTTTATATTTAAGCTTAAGAGCGTTGTAGAATTTTGTATCGAATTTTATTAAAAAGCGAGTAACGCTTACGAAAAAGTTTCGCGGTAAGAGCTCGATGTAATCGCTTGAACATATGTGACAGCGCATAGAGAAAGGGACCTTAGGGTAAAAAAATCAATTTTCACTTTTTTTTTTGATGTGGACAACCTCTGAGCATCGAATGAGACCGATCCCATGCCCCATAAGTGTTCCCTTCCAGAGATATGCTCGTTTTATGAAAGTGATGGTACACCAATGATACACTTATTTAAATCTTTAAAATGGCTCTCCTGAACAAAACTGGTTTTTACCCTTAGGTTCCTTTCTATTTTGTGCGTCACATATGTTTAAATTTTAACCGATTCTGATATAAGTCAACAGCATTTATCCAAAAAACTTACTTTTGCGACCTGTAGTTTGCAGAAAAGCCGTAGAAAAACAGCAGACGTACGGATGGACGGACAGACAGATATCGTAAAATGAAATCAACTATTGAATCTGTGTAGATCGATAAACTTTAAGCTTAATAATTTTCGATATTTTCGTATTTCGTACTTGAAAATAATGAATTTTTTTACTTTTACATACAACAACCAAAAAACCGAAACCCGGTAAACCCTATAGCAAAAAAAAACAGGTAACCCGACATGTCGGGTTTGAACTATTTTTGAGAAACCGACTGTCTAGTTTGGAGATAAAAACCGGAATTTGGGTTTTCGATTTCAGTTTTTGGTTCTCAAGTAGGTCAAGAAAGGACCTATTGTTTTTTGTTAAATAACCCTTGTTGTTGGTTATTGAAAGTCGAGCTTACTTCCAGGCTATTATTTTGAATCGATATTTATTTTTATTCTGTATTTCGCTTAAAAAACATTTTTGAGCATAACATTAAACTAACAAAAAAATAATTTAGTGACACGCACTTACGCAATTTTTCTTCCTGCTTTGTTGATCGGAATCAAATACTGGAGTAATTCTTCGAAAAGTTTGAGTTAATTTCCTTTTGTTAAACAGGCGCAATATGTCTTCTTGCCAAGGAGCTCTTTGAATATTTCATGTTATTATTTTTCGTTTCTATGGCAAAATTGTGCTTGGTAGATTTCAATAGTTTAGAGCTCTCACAAGGACGCCTCTATTTAGTTGTTCTGGTTTCTTTCACTTGATTTTTAACGTGCGTCTTAAATTGAAATCTATTTCTAAGAAATTACAATCTCATTCATAAAGGACGTAATGTGTGTCAGTTGATATTAAAATAAAATGCTTTGACTCGGTTAGAGCAGCACAAGTCATCGTGTTAAATGAAAAGGTTTTTATAAATAATATTTTTATGCACTGCACGCTATGGTGGTAGTAGCTAAATTTTAGTTTAGCATTGGCTAGGGAACAACCACAATTAGTTCTTTATCGCATTAGAGCATTCGTGGAGGTAGTTCTGCCATCATTTTGCTAATACTAAATGAATTTTTTTATATATGTATGGGGTGGAACATTTAAATTTTAATTTGGCTCAGGATTGTTTGGCGGGAGATGAAGAATTGTACCGAAAAATCGTATTTTCAGATAAAGCTTTTTTTCATCTCGGTGGCTATGTCAATAATTAAAATAGAAGCATATGGGGTTAAAAGAACCCACACGTGACTATTGAGAAGCCAATGCATTCACAAAGAGTTACTGTTTGGTGTGAATTTTGGACTGGCGGCATCATTGGACCCAGGAGCCGCAGTAACCGTCAACAGTGAGTGTTACCACGCAAGGCTCAACAAATTTTTGTTTCAAAAAATTCAAGAGAATTTTTTCCACAAGACGGAGCCACATGTCACACTGCCAAGGCAACCATCGCACTGTTTTTTAAAATCAAATAATCAGCCGAAATAGCAATGTCAAATGGCCACCCTTGGAGCTGTGATTTGAGCCCCTTGGATTTTATTCTGTGAGAAGCCATTAATGATAGTGTAACGCAAAGTATTCAGAGACAAATGAATTATTAAAACATGAAATCGATGTTGCCATTGAAGAGATTCGACCCGAGACAATTGAAAATAAACTCAAAAATTGGGTTGATCGTATGAGGTAATGCCGAGCCAGTTACGGTAGTCATATCAATGATATTGTGTTCCATTATTAAATGACAAAGTGCAACCCTTTTATTAAGGCCGATTCAAATTTAAATCGGTCACCCTGTACTTTTTTAAGTAACACTTTGCAAGAAATAAAAATAAAAATACAGATATAATCCATTTTTATACTCTCCATGAGTACACTGATGGCTTATAGACACAAGTTGTAATTATAAATTGGTGGAAAATCAATCGGCTCTGAGAGAAGAAAGTTTCCCTTTAATGGGCGTAAAATTCCTAGGAAAAAATTACACTGTTATTACCCTTCTCCGAAGGTTGGATAAGATGATCTATCACGATAGAGAAAGAATAATTCTAGGATGCTAAAACTTTGCATTATAGTGGCTTATGTTCAAAAGCTGTTTTAAATGGGATATGGGCCAAATCGGCGTAGCAGAAAAAGAGTTCCGCTTTAAGGGACTAAAAGTACTTATGCTTCGGAAGTATTTGTTTAACAAATCATAGAGTTTTCTTTTTGACAGGCAATAGTTAAAATATATTTTGTAAAAAGGCTTACAGACCCAAACATACTAAATACCTCAAAAAAAGGGCATATGTTGCTGGGCTTTTTGACACATGTAGCATAGTTCAAGCGGGCAATATGGACATATGGGTACTCAAATTAAAACAAATTTTGCAAATAATCTAAATTAGGAGTAACTTTGATGTTTTTATTGAGTTTAAGGATGGAAGCATGGGCCGAAAAGTTTCCATATACATATTGCGCTTTAGTAGCGTAGGGGCAGTGGAGGGTACAAAAAATGTTTGGCCCGGCCGAACTTTACTACGCACAGTGCTCCGTTCCCATACTTGTATTGGACAAAAATTCATTTCATAATGGATTATGATACGCTGATTTCAAAAATGTTATCGGTTTTTATGAAATATTCGTGCTTTTCTTGTCAAATGTTTATTGGGTTTTACTGAATCAACATAATCTAAGGAACTTCTTAAAAATCTTAAAAATAAAAAAATCGGCGACGATTTTATTGCATTCATTCCAATAGACGAAGGTCTAAACTAATTTATTGTGCAAAAAAAATCACCGAGTTTTTTATGTTTTTGCTTTTTGGAATCAAAACTTAAGAATTTTTGGAATAAAAAATCCATCATAGACACTTTTAAAAAATGAAAATCAAAAAGAATCGGACAAAATCGGCGAAGATTTCGTTTGTTTCTAATGGACGAAAGTCCAACTAATTTTTTGTGTAAAAAAATGTCACCGAATTTTATGATGGTTGTTTATTTTACATATTCATCTAAAAAAATTAAATATTAAAAAATTAATTAAAAAAATATTTATAAGATTTAAAAAAGAAATAAAAAAGCTAAAATTGTACCACTTCTTAACTATTCAAAAATTATTAGCCAAGTCGATTTCGTCAAAAAATGCATCTTTGACAAAGATTTTTGTTGAACTACTCAGGAACGAAACTACAACAATAATAATGAATTCGGGATACAAATCGCTCAAATTGAGTGACTTTGAAGCCCAAAAAAAACTTTTTCTATAAAAAAAATATTTGTGGGGTTTCCTTAGTTTGAAGCAGCTCAGTTTTCTGATTTTTTTGCCAATAACACGAAGCACTGTGCGACGTTGTCAATTGTTTCTTGTTGTTGCTGTTACAACAATATGTTTTATTTCAAAGTCGTGTTCGTCAATGGGGGATCTGCTTCGATATCCAGGTGCAGGAAACGCAGAGACCTGGGGCTCAGCTGAGTGAGCTTGACCGGACAATAGAATTGATATATGTTTTTCTTGTATATTTGCTAAACGGCAAAGGGCTTATAAGATTTGGTCTGACCAAACTTAGTGACGAAATTAAGGTATTTTTTAAAATAATCTATATACAGGGTGTCCGCCGGGAAGTTATACTACTTTGTTTTGCCGCCATTTTGGTCAACATTAGTCTTGACAGTCGTGAAGTAGAGACGTGGCAAATTTTTGGGAGAAACAACGTGCCAACAAAACGCACTGTATATCGTGTAGTGAATGACTTCGAAGAAAAAGGGTCTGTAGCTGATAGGCCCAAGCATGGACCACAACGTACTGCAAGATCGGCTGAAAACATTACTGCTGCTCAAGAAAGTGTTGAAAACAATCCATCGAAAGTGAATGCTTTCGAAGAAAAAGGGTCTGTAGCTGATAGGCCCAAGCAGTGAATGATTTCGAAGAAAAAGGGTCTGTAGCTGATAGGCCCAAGCATGGATCACAACGAACTGCAAGATCGGCTGAAAACATTACTGCTGCTCAAGAAAGTGTTGAAAACAATCCATCAACCTCAATAATACGCCGTGCTCAGGGGCTTGGTCTTCAAAGAACAACTTTGTCCACAATTGCACAAGGATTTGCATTTGTTTCCATTCAAGATTGAGTTGACACAAGAGCTTCTTCCGCAAGACCATTTACGCCGCCGTACATATGCCAATAGGATGTTACAGCTCGCCCGTGACATGACCCCGATTTTCATGAAAAAATCTTAATGAGTGACGAGGTACATATTCATTTGAATTGATATGTGAATAAACGAGATAGTCGGTTCTGGGCATGGAAAACCCTCAAATTATTCATCAGTCACCTTTGCATCCATTAAAAGTGACAGTGTGGTGTGCAATTTGGTCAGAAGGAATCATTGGACCTTACTTCTATGAAAATGAAAACGGCGTGAAATGACTGAAAACTTTTTAACTCCAGAACTGCATGCTTTGGGTTTGATTAACATGTGGTATCAACAAGACGGTGGCACATCGCATACAGCCAGGATTACAGTGGAAATACTGTGAGACCTCTTTCCACAACAATTTTTTTTTTTAAAGATATGGTGATGTTGATTGGCCTCCACGGTCGCCTGATTTGACTGCTCCGGACTACTTTTTGTGGGGATATCTGAATAGCAATATTCCCATACAAACAAACCAGAAACGCTTGAGCAACAAAATATAAGTGTTGAAATTAATGAAATACCGCGTGAAATGTGAGAGAATGTAATGAAAAATGTGCTGAAAAAGACTCGAATTTGTGAGGCTAACAAAGGCGGACATTTATCTGATATTGTATTCCATACATAATTGCCGACATTAAATAAAACATTTATCAATATAAGATCCATTCTCTTTCATTTAATCAAAAATTATAAACAAAGTAGTATACCTTCCCGACGGACACCCTGTGCAAGTATAAATGTTGATGGTCCTACAATTTTTTTGAGAAGTATTTACCACAATTTATAAGTATAAGTATATACCCTTCTCCACGAAATAAAGCCAATGTACACATTGTATACAAATTATCGGATGTCAAAATAAAGATATTAGTTTTTAAAGAAAGGTTTGCAATAGTTTAATTACTGCCAAATATGTCTATAATATTAAGATTATCAAAATTCTGGCCTAGTTAAAAATACTGTAGATTATTTGTCTGAACATGAGTATTTCTTCTCCAGTCTATCTATAATGTTCATGATGGTTAATAGTTGGCAAATAGTAATAATAACTGACCTATTGGCTTTAGTTCTTAAAATTCGCCTAGGAATTGCGATACTGTATATGAGACCTTATGTAGACTGCACTACAATTACCATTTTTCTAAAATTCTATGTTCTTTTTTAAATCAAAACATACCATTCAAAACGATTCTCTTTCACCTCCCCCTCAATTGCTTGCTGAGTTGCCATAAACTGTCATGTCAGGTATTAAGTGGCACGATGATGAAAAACTTACTAATTAAGAGAATTACTAAGCAACACAACGTCAATGTTGCAACAAGCCGACGTACAGAATATGCAACTTATGTATATTTTTATGAAAGGAATATGTTTTTGACACAAATTGAAGTCATTCTACACAACAGAAGGATATCAAAAACTTTTACAATATAAACATTCAACATGAATGCAGCATACAAGAGAGATAGAGAGAGAGAGAATTCAACATCATTACAGAGGATATCTAGTGCATGAATATGTGTAGGCAAACTTGAAAATGTACGTATGTGTATGTGAGTTTATACTGTCAATTCCATGGATAAAAGCATAACTTTTTTTAGAATAAAAATTTCGCGCGTTTGTTTGGTGATATGGCAAGAATACAAATTATTTTCGACCTTCTATGTCTACCATGTCTTCCCATGGCAAGTGTCGGCTACCGATGTGTAATATCCATTGGTTAATCACTAAAAATTAATCGAATATTGAAATTAATATGGACATACCCATATGTACATAGTTCAAGGTGGCCGATTTTTGAGCCTCAAGGCTCATACGGGCCGGTCGGAGTTCCAACTAGGCACAAATCTTAGATATACTTATATTGACATACTTGGATTTGTAAGTACATTTTTGTGTTTCTGGATACTTACGTATATGTCCCTGAACGAAAAATAAATCTGATATTTTGCCTCGTGGCAAATTGTATTTTTTTTTAAAAAACCTAGTGTCCATATTTCAAGGTGGCCGATTTTTGTACCATATGGGCCGGTCCGAGTTGCAAATTGGCACAAATATTGAATAAAGTTACAAACTTTAATTTGTAAGAAAATTGTTGTGATTCTAAATACCCATATTCTTATGAAAAATACGGACAGGTTTTTGGGTACCAGGGTCTATAGACCACGCCCAGGGGTAGGCCTTCCATTCAGGCAAATCGGAATTTTTTTGTCATATGTGACAGCGCATAGAGAAAGGGACCTAAAGGTAAAAAAATCAATTTTCAATCAATTCCTATATGTTTAAAGACCGAGCTTTGGGCCCTAGAGAACTCCCCCCCCTGGGTTAAAGGCCTCAAATTACTTTGAATTATAAATTGAATCAGATATTTCATGAGGAAATTTTATTGTTTTTTAATAGCTATTTGGTCATAGTTCAAGAAGATCGTTTTTTGGACCCATAGGACACACAAGTTGGCAAAAATCTTATATATAGGTTCATATTTGGATTTGTTAGAACATGTCACTCACTGTTATAGACCACGCCCACAGGTCTAGGCTTCCAATACAGCCAGATCATAAAATTAATGTTATATTCAGAATGCCTTCTATTCATAAAATTATTGAAATAATTGGCCCCTTAAATCCATATGGTCCGAAACCCAAATTGGATTGCAGAGAAGATTTCACCATGCCTATATACCCATATGTCCCTAGGTCCTATATACCCATATGACCTAAGGCCCCAGGTCCTATTAAGGAGTAACTTTGAAGTTTTGAGTTAGTTTAGGGATGGAAGCATGGGCCGAAAGGGTACCATATAACGCTTTAGTCGCGTAGGGTCAGTGGAGGGTATAAAAATGTTTGGCCCGGCCAAACTTTACGACGCACAGTGCTCCGTTCCCATACTAGTATTGGACAAAAATAGAAAGAGTTTTCATAACACATTAAAACTTCATTTCGTAATGGGTTATGATAAGCTGATTTCAAAAATGTTATCGGTTTATATGTAACCTTCGCGGTTTTCTTGACAAATTTTTACTGGTTTTTACTGAATCAACGCTTCTTAAAAATAAAAAAATCGGCGACAATTTAATTTCATTCATTCCAATAGACGAATTTATTGTGCAAAAAAATCACCGAGTTTTTTTTTATGTGTTTTGCTAATTGGAATCAAAAAATGAGAATTTTTGGAATCAAAAATTCATCATAGACACTTTATGGGAAGGTTAAAGACGGGACGGTTTTTGGTCCCCTAGGGCCCCTGGTCCCTCGCCCATTTATGGGAAGGTTAAAGACGGGACGGTTTTTGGTCCCCTACGGCCCCATGTCCTAAAGACCACGCCCATTTATGGGAAGGTTAATGACGGGACGGTTTTTGGCCCCAGGTCCTAATGACCACGCTCATTTATGGGAAGGATCAAAAAGCTATGCATAGCACTTAAAAAAATATTGATTTAAAGTTGATTAATCAAAATTCACAAAAACAAATGTCAAAAAATTAAAAGTTTGATAGCCTTTTAAAACTTTTTTTTTCCCTTTTTGCCCGATTTTCTCTATCCATCAATACCAACTTAACGCCGACTATAAGACACATATGTATCTGGCAAGTTTGAAGACTCTACGGATGGACAAAGTCGCCGAGTTTAACGTGATTATCACCACTCTGGCCTGAACTACGGTGCGCCATCGCACTGGGGCCGAGTCCGCCGGTTACATTTCGAAGCATAAGAGGTATGGGTCATAACTTTCCTCTTGGTAAGAGGTCGAGGACTATCTAAACCTCTGCTGTTCTTTGGGTCACAGCACCCGATTGCAATGCAACTCCACACCGAGCAGAAGCTCTCCCGCGATTTGCGTTTAAACCACAGCCACCACGATACTCCCCGAAGGGCCGCACCAAATAGTTAGGTCAGAACAAGTTCTGTGGGCTCCTGACTACCCAGATTTAAGTCTCCGGTCAGACCTCGTAACCAAAAGGCTACTTCCAGTTTTTGTGTTTCATACTTGTGACCACCCGCATCTACAGGTGGATCCGACAATTTTTGGTTTCCCCATTATGTAGTGAACAGCCCTATTCTATATACTCCCTACCTATGGTGGAGAGTATAAGAAATATACACAGTTTCGTTGAAATCGCCGACTCGACAGGTAATGACTGATCAATTTGCTATGGAAATGACCATATGTATGCATACAAACATTTATCAAAAGCTAATGAACGCCACACATAGACTGCATACAAAAAAAAAATTAACTCTTCATTTCTTTTTCAGACGTTTACAATTTTATAGAGAAACGAGTAAAAATAACAACAACTTAGAAATAAAACATTTATTACAAAAAAAAATGTACGAAACGAACATGAAAAACATACGCATACATATGCACAGGCTTAAGCATTTTCTACTTTATTCAAACAGACACACACACACACGTATGCATATATTGATATGCTAGTGTTTGTGTATGGTCGTTTCGTAGTTCGTAAGTACGTATCACTTGGAAATCTTGTACTTACCCCATCTAAGGTTCTGATGTTGTGCAAAGCATCCTGCGCCTTCAATGCGGCTTTACGTGTGTAGTACGTTACGAAGCAGCATCCTGCAAGACACACAAAGAGAGAGAAAAGGAGAAAAAGAAGCAAAGGAAAAAACAAATACAAAAAAACTGTAACATTTGACAAAATTACAAAAATAAAATGGAAGAAGAAATTATGGAACAAACAAATACATGTGGTACATATGATCGGGCTATATTCATTACATACAATACAACTACATACGAGTACATACATACGTACATACATACATACGTAAAGGATACAAGGCAAACGAGCACTTAAGCCTACACAACGGGCATATAAGGACACACTTCATTATTTTTTAGCTGCATAGATGTGGTTTTATTTTGTACTTATTCGACGAACTGACAGGACATACAGCCTGGCGAACACTGGCTCTAATTGAATACTCAGCATTAGCATGGACTCGTATTTACGAACGTTGAATGGAACGCGTTAAACATTTTGCATAAATACACGAGAGTACGGTAATTAACCAATTTTGAAACAGAAAACATGCAATTATCATAAGCGAACGGGTGGCCAAGTACGCAGAGCGTATATATTTGCACACATACATGCATACATACGTCTTGGTCGTTATAATTATGGCTATAATTGCGGCACATACACACACGCACAAACGCTTACCACACGCTTGACACACGAACAGGGGGAGCGAAAAATAAAGAAACGTCTTTCAATGGTCTTGCTGCTTGCTGAAGGAGGCTTCTGGCCGCAGAGGGAGGGCTTAACAAGGACGAACTTTACAAATTGGCAAACAACAAATAAAGAAATAAACATGCAATAACATTTCGTCTATGATTATATGAAGGTCCTTCGAGGCATCTGTGGGCAAGGAGGGGCTTATGTGGTTGCATGGTTTTGATTTTTGTGGCTTCGTTTAAAAAAACAAAAGCTACAATTTTTGGTTGTAGACTTTTGTGTGTTGCATAAGGCAGGCGGCAATTATACGAGGGATATGCCAGAACAACCCAGCAACCTAAACACAAATGATTTGTAGAAAATAAATAGCAGCTTTAGAAAATAGAATTAATATTAAGTTTGATATTGTTTTGTACAACCTCACCTACGAGGGCGACCGCAAAACTAACTGTCCTGGCACATTTTCTGTTTTACTAGCAACTTTTTTGTTTTTTAAAAGAAATCTTTTATAAGCCATCTGTCAAAATTTCCGAAATATTTAATAATTATTTTCTTTGTTACAGGTTTTATAATTTTTGAAAAATGGAAAATAAAGAGTTTCGTGCGGTAATTAAACCCTTTTATATGAAAGGTTATACGCCACAATTAATCAAAGATGAATTGAATTCTGTTCATGGTGATAATGCACCATCATACTCCACCGTGAAATCCTGGGTTCAACAATTTAAAATGGCTCATTCAAGTACGGAAGATGAACAACGCTCTGGAAGACCGAAAACTGATACTACTATTGAAAACATTAGCAAATATTTAATGAAGTGACTAACGATAGACGAATAAAGCTCAGAGAACTTGCTGATATTGTTAAAATACACGAAAAACAAGTTTGGAGTATTTTACATGATGAGCTCCACATGAAAAAGCTATCCGCAAGAGGGTTCCGCGCCGCGTTTGTTGACTTTGCCCCAAAAAATCGTCCGTTGGACCAATTCAGAGGAGCTTTTAGCGATTTATCAGCGTAATCCAATAGAGTTCTTGCGCCGATTCATAACTGTTGATGAAACATGGATCCATCACTACATCCCAGAATGCAAAGAACAGTCGAAACAATGGATAGAAGCTGGTAAAAGTGGTCCCATGAAGGCGAAAACTGTTAAGTCAGCAGGAAAAGTAATGGCCACAGTATTTTGGGATGCAAGGGGTATAATATTTATTGATTATCTTGAGAAAGGAGAAACTATAAATAGTGAATATTATTGTGCATTATTGGATCGGTTGAGTGAAGAAATCAAGATGAAACGACCGCATTAAGAACAAAAATAAGTTATTTTTCATCAAGATAATGCTCCTTCACACACTGCATTTTTAACTCAACAAAAACTGGCCGAATTACGATTTAAAATTGCTCCGCATCCACCATATAGTCCAGATTTAGCTCCTTCTGATTATTTCTTGTTTCCAAATTTAAAAAAATTGTTCGGTGGCAAAAAAATTTCGTCCAATAGCAGCGAGGTTATTGCTGAAACTGAGGCATATTTTGAAGGTCTTGAAAAATCTTATTTTTCGGATGGAATTAAAAAACTTGAAAAACGTTTGATGAAGTGTATTGAGTTGGAAGGAGATTATGTTGAAAAATAAATAATAACGATTCCAAAAAAACGGTTATTTTTATGTTAGGCCAGTTACTTTTGCGGTCGCCCTCGTAAAGCGTCCAAAAAAGGGGGTTCTTAAGAAAACGGCATTTAGGGTTTTTGTCAAAACCGCGTTTTTTTATAAAAAAAAACCTACTATCGAGTTTTTCTTAAAGTAAAGGCATTAACCGACATTCCAGTTTTAGCCGTTTGCATAAAAATGGAAATTATTTCCGAATCCAAAGTAAAGTAAAAGTGCCGTGGAACAGCTCTAAATTTGTCCTGATTTTAAAACATTTGTGTTTTTGGTACACAGAGAGAACAGATTTGTTACCACAACCGAATGTTAATGGTTGCACATACTATCAATATATAATTACAATCAACACTGATTATGTTTTTTGCGCTTTAGTAGTGAAGGGTATATAAAGGTTCGGCCTGGCCGAACTGAACTAGGTTTTCCTGGTTTTGCTTTGGTTTAACCCTTTCGCCCCTACTGGGATCATATGTCCCAGCGTAGTTGCTTTCATCTTAACTTTTTTATTTTCTTTTACATTCTTATATCTGAAACATCCTAATAAAGGTTGAAGCATTATCTGTGGCACAATTAAAAAAGCTGCGCTGAATTATAGCGGTCTCATGTATCCCTAACATCTTAGATACTAACGTTATAACTATATTTAAAGTCAATATTGAAATAAACCTAAAAGATTTAAAAAAAACTCAGGGGTGAAAGGGTTAAGATCGTGTATTTTCTTTAGAACATGCACGACTTTAACTTGATCTTATTTTAGAATATGTCTCGGATGCTACGCTGGGATATTTTCAGTTCTTTGGCCATTGGATTGCCACTACGTCGTGGATTTCGTTGAAGTCGAGCCTTCACTTTTCAAACCATTTCATGTGATGTTAAGGTTTTGTTTCGTCCACCAACATAACGTTTGGCTATGCTGTCTGCAACATTATAACAATTTATGGTGCGATTCGCAAACGTTTTATTCACTTTGAGATGGCTCTGCTTGCGAACATTAGCTGTCGTTATTTTCCGGCCAAATAAAGGGTGTTTTTTAGACGTGTGCTACTTAATCTGGTCACACTTTTTTCGGAGTTGGTTTTTATTGACAGCTGCCACTTGATTTTTGCTCAGTTTGGTTTGCCATTTCATAATGAATAGACTTGCTCCGGAAAAACGTTTGCGAATCGTGGTGAGTGGGCCCAAAACGAGATGGCCACCGATCTTGATTTTTACAAGAAAATTTTGTTCAGTGATGAAGCTCACTTTTGGTTGAATGGGTACGTTAATAACCCAAATTATCACATCTGGAGTAATGCAAATCCACAAGCCATTGTTGAGACGCCGTTACATCCTAAAAAAGTCACTGTTTGGTATGCTCTATGGGAATCATTGGTCTATATTTCTTCAAAACTGAAGCTGGCCATAATGTTACAGTTAATGAGGAACGCTATAGAGCCATCCTAAAAAAAGTCACTGCTTGGTGTGCCCTATGGGAATTATTGGTCTACACGCAGAAAAAAGGTATGGTTGGGGTAACAATATTCGAAGAGCATCATACTATTGTTGGTTATATGGTTGTGGCACAACAATAGTATGGTTCACACACAACCATACAATGATCCCCACAACAATATTATGGGCCTTACAACAATAGAATTATTCACACTACAATACTATGATCCCCACAACCATAAAATTATTCACATTCAACCATACTATGATCCCCACAACCATATTATGATTCTCATAACCATAGTATGTTTAACGTACAACCATAGTATTATCCTCACAACCATAGTATTACCCTCACAACAATAGTACACACAACCATACTAAGATCACTAAAATTTATCGTAAAGATTGGGTTGAGTTGTTATTCAACAATAGAGAATTTTATTAAGTAAGTTATGTAAAAATACATTGAACTCTTAATAATAGGAGTGATTTATTTAACTGTAAAAAAAATTATTTATTAAAAATATTTTAGTTATACTAATCCGTAATTTGTTTTGCAAAAATTTAATTATTATTACTATTATTGCGTATGATAAGTAAAAATAACATTGTCAAATTTAAAAGCAATTACGATTTTGCCGGTATGATTGCCGTAATCATATTATTGTTAACATAAAACCCATTAAAACAATACATTTGTCCCACCAACCATATTTACATTGTTGCTACAACAATATTTTCATTTTTAAATTTGGCAACAGTACTATTGTTACATTTCAACAATATTAATATTGCCTCAATCATACTATTATCAAACTGTAATTCAAAAAACAATACTATGGTTGCGACGACCATACTTTAATTGCAGAGAACATACTATTGTTGCCGTAACCATATAGTAACCATATCTTTTCTCTGCGTGTATATTTCTTCAAAAATGAAGCTGACCATAATGTTACAGTTAATGAGGAACGCTATAGGGCCATGATTAATGACCGAAATGGAGGATGTTGACGTGGACAACCTTTGGTTCCAACAAGAAAGCGCCACATGCCATACTCGTACATCCCACGAAACAATCAAATTAATTGAAGGAAACTTTTGGTGAGCGCATTATCTTGCGACGTGGGCCTGTTGCGTTGCCTACAAGATCATGCTATTTAACACTGCTGGACTATTTTTTGTGGGGTTAAGTGAAGTCGCATGCCAAAGCAGATAAGCCCTTAAAAGGGAATATTCGCTCGTTATTGCTGACATACGGCCGCAAATGTTGCAAAAAGTGGTCGAAAATTTTTTTGAGCCAGCCGCGGCGGCTACTTGCCCGAAATCATTTTTAAAACATAATGGCAAACCCTGGCTAAATTCTTTGCCACAGCATTTAATTATATGTGACGCGAAAAATAGAAAGGGACCTAAGGGTAAAAACCAGTTTTGTTCAGGAGAGCCATTTTAAAGATTTAAATACGTGTGTCTTTGGTGTACCATCACTTTCATAAAACGCGCATATCTCTGGGAGGGAACACTTTTGGGGCATGGGATCGGTCTCATTCGATGCTCAGATGTTGTCCACATCAAAAAAAGTGAAAATTGATTTTTTTTTACCCTTAGGTCCCTTTCTCTATGCGCTGTCACATATGCGTTTTATTTCTTCTTGAAAACCACACGACTGAAAAAACACCATATAATGCAATAACACCATTTCGTTTGAATTCCATTGCGAATAAATTTTGTTCTAAAAATCTTGGGTTCAGATGCTACTGGTAGCTTGTTAGCAACATAAGCAGCTGTGATTAGTTTGAATTGGACATTGCTGGCATTATCGGTTTGCCAGTATTGCCAACGTGAAGTTGGCAGTACTTTAAACGCCTGGCCCTATTCAATATTTCGCGCAGTTGCAAGCGAAATAAATCCATCATTCAGTGGAGATATAAAAGCTGATAGTAGCTTCTTTCAAAAGTTATAACGAGAAAGTAGATCAAACGAATAAAAGTTGTTATAACCTTCTTGGGATTGAAAATGGGTAAATTTGCCAGGGACAAAGAGTTTCCCTTTGAGTGATTAAAGGAATCTAGGAAAATTTGTACTGCAATTTATTCTAAATTTTGAGACGAACCCAGAAATTCGAATTTTGATCCTCATTAGAGCAATTTTGCAACTTAAGTCCCACAACATCCCACTCAGGAACAAGGGGAAACATTTCTCAAATCAGTGGGCTGTGCAGGATTCATTTTTTATACTCACCAGCCGGGACCAACTATTTTACGCCGGCTTCAAACGGATAAAACACTTTATAAAGAAGTTTTTAGATAGCTTAGAGAAAAATCTCGTTCTCGTAAAGTCACCGGCCTTTACAAGGTGGAAACCCGCAACTGAAAAATTGCTTGTTGTTGTTGTTGTGTTAGCGGCAACTGTGTGTCGTGGTGACAGCCCTTGGCCGAAGAATTGTTCCTCGGGTCAATCCGGTCCACAGAACTGGCTGTCGTGGGATTGGGAAATTGTTTGATGTTCTTTGCCGGGGGTTAAACCTGGGTTTGCTTACATAACACTTCCATCACACCACCGCTGCCCACATTTTATTTTAATATCCTTGAATATTCCTCTTTATTTTATGTACAGGGTGGCGCACTAATTGTGCTACAATAAGAAATTCAAATAACTATTTATTTAATCAATGTAAATGTATTTCCTTAATTTTTATTGTGTAGAAAATTCAATTTAATTTTTTATGACTACGAGGGCGGTTCGGAAAGTGAAAGAGAATAGTTAGTTTTTCAAAAATATTTTTATTTTTCAATATAATCTCCTGAAACTTCAATACACTTAGTCCAACGCTTATCTAGCAATTCTATCCCTTGATTAAAATAGTTTTCCTCAAGGTCTTCAAAATAGTGGTTTACAACTGTAATTGCATTTTCATTTGAGGTAAAACGCTTGCCAGCAAGGAATTTTTTTAGATTTGGGAACAGGTAAAAGTCACTGGGAGCTAAATCAGGAGAATAAGGTGGGTGGTCAAGCAACTCGTACTTTAATTCGTTGATTTTAGCCATTGTTAAAACACTCTTGTGCGCTGGTGCGTTGTCTTGATGAAAAATTATTTTTTTGTGTTGTAAGCCAGGACATTTTTTTCGAATTTGTACATTTAATCGATCTAAAAGGTTGCAATAGTACTCTGAATTTATTGTTTTACCATTTTGTCAATCAATAAAATACCTTTAAAGTCCCAAAAACCGTTGCCATAACCTTACCAGCCGATTGAATTGTTTTTGCCTTCTTTGGGACACTTCCTCCAGCTTCAGTCCATTGTTTGGATTGTTCTTTTGTCTCTGGAGTATAGTGGTGG
Source organism: Hydrotaea diabolus (assembly GCA_963513945.1). NCBI lineage: Eukaryota > Metazoa > Arthropoda > Insecta > Diptera > Muscidae > Hydrotaea > Hydrotaea diabolus. The sequence goes on from OY740717.1 coordinate 164,326,859, forward strand.
ATCCATATCTCATCAAGAGTTATGAAACGACGCTTAAACTCCATTTTATTTCGCTGAAAACGATCCAAACAAGCTTGAGAAATGTTCATTCTTATGCGTTTTTGGTCGACTGTTAACAAGTCCGGCACCCATCTTGCAGAAAGCTTTTTCATCTGTAGTTCTTCATGCAAAGTTAAATGGACTCGATCATTTGAGATGCCCATGATATGGTACGTGGTTCATCTTCAATTCAATTCATTTATTTCCTCATTAACTTTTAAAGGTTACATTATTCTTTTTATGTCTATTAATTGCTTCTAGCATACCTTAGTATCTATCTAGAATATGTATCCTAACTTAAGTTTAAATGCCCTGAGGCCAGCCCATTTTACATTTTACATTATTTATGAAACTTGTTCACTATTAGTAGTATGTTTCCCGCAAAAAAAGGATGAAAAACGGGGACTCATCTTCAATGCTTGTACGACCACGTTTAAATTCAGCAACCCAATTTTTTACTGTTGCATATGAAGGAGCACTTTCACCTAACACATTCACCATATCGTTATGAATTTCTTGTCCCGATAAACCTTTTTCATGTAAATATTTAATGACACCACGCATTTCTAATTTTTCCATTGTAAAAAAATCGCGGATGCGTCTTTTGTGAACACCTGTTTCTATATGAAGGAGTTGCCAGATCGAAACATAATTTAACATGGGTTCATAGCAGAGATGGAAGTTTCCAAAACATTTAACTTTTTTCTGTTTATACCGCGCTTTTGGTGCTAGGCTAAGAAGTTTCCGAACCGCCCTCGTAATTGTGTTTGAAGATGGTAGATCGTAAATGACCTACCTGCTCATCCATGCATATGCGACACCTGATCAGAAAAGTATTAATTGCGGCCTGAAGGGTTGAAGTTGGAATCGCTTTAATTATTGTGTTAATGGACTGCTTCAATTCAGTCAAATTCCTTGGTTTTGTTTTAGACGCCTCTTGCTTGACATAACCCCATAGAAATAGTCTGATGCAGTCACGTCGGTGACCTTGGGGGTCAGCGGAAAGTGGAATTTCTGGATATTAATTAATTTCAATTAATATCCAGAATTTAATATTCCTTTGTTTGGGAACTTTTGTTGGAGCTCTGCCATAAGCGGTTCGGCTATATGAGCAGTTGCTCCATCTTGCTAGAACCAAATGCTGTTGAATCAGATACGCCAGTTCTGGGTAAAAAAATTCCTTCAACAGTCTTTGTCACACCGTTTTAATCGAACAAGTACGGTCCCACAATGCAGCTATAACTTGCTTGTAATTTGCATGAATTATTTATTGTAATGATTGCTAAGTGAAATTTGCGCCGATAAGTTTCGAGTCGCAATGCTTGGATTTGCTTGAATTGACGATTCTACAATCGCGATGGTGTTTGAACTCAAACATAGGGATCTTGATGATACGGTCTTTGTACGATGCTTCAGATTCGGCCTCAAAATGGTCCATCTACTCGGGGAAGTTCCGCGAACTCCCGCTTAAATTCCCGTTGGGCGGATATGCAAGACTGGAAAGCATGGTAACGCTGCACTATCCAAATCCTCTTTTCGGTATCCCAAGCATTCGTTTTAAGAAATCTAAATACAAATCTTCTAAATTAAATGAAGAATATGACGATTACACACAAAAAAAGTTATTGCGTTTTGTTTCTGTAGCACGATTCGTGCGCCACCAAGTGTTTCGCTTTTTTTGCTACTACGCAAAAATTTGCTATAAAAGATGCAAATACAGGTTGACGTCCAAAACTACTTCCGTTTTTTTGTAACGTCCGCAATGGCAATATTGTAATCCAGAAAAATAGACAGGTAAAAATCTGAATGCCCATTCAAACAAGTGGAGTTGCTTAAAGTATCTGGAAACTATCGTACTCAGAGCGACAACATTATTAATAATAGAAAAACATGCAAGCGTGCGTATGTAACGTCCACAACACAGGATTAACCCATATGTATGCTTACTCAAGCACTCTACAAATACTTAGCAAATTATTAAGTCCACACACATTATATGTTTTCCCCCAAAATTACTTTCCAATCAACCAACATCCATGCCTAAGAGCTAAATTGTCCTTTACCATACGACATTATCAGCCCAATAACAATAAAAAAGAAGCTAATTTTGAATATTGAAAATTGTTCCGCCAGTATGCAAGGTAGCGTAGCGTTAGATGATGGCCCATTCAACCGCATCCGTAGCCGTAATCCATTTGATATTCGACGCACATAACGACCATTACCAAATATGATTACAACCAACTTATACTCGAACGTTGTAATCTAATCGGTGATATTGAGCACATATTCGTACTTCCCACTCTTTATCCATCCATGCGACCGTCCGTCCATCCATACCTTCACCCTAACTGCCCGGCTTCCCCCCATATGTAATTTATGCGGTTGCTAGTTAATGTATGCATGCATATGTACATAGTTTTCGATTTTATGTTAACGATAATTTCCTTTAAGGAAACCAAACACTTTTTAACACTCACGCGCGCTTAACACACGCACGCACGTTAGTGGAAACATCCCAGCGGGAAAAGGAAGGACCCGGCGAGGCCTTCTAGGGGCCCTTTTAGGGATGAGCGGAGACTTGCTTGCCCCATTCTTCTCATTTGAAATTAACACAGGGAGTGCAGTGCCAGATCTTCTACTCTACCTTCTATTGGAAGGCCTGTGGAAAATGGTTTTCCAAAATGCATACAAAAAATATTAAAAAAATTCAGCTTACCGAGAATTTAATTCAAAATTACTTAATTTTCTGTTTTATTTATTTTTTGATTTGCCTCAACTGGAGTTCGAACCTACGACCTTTTGGTTGCTACTACGATGTGGAACGTACTAGCTTACGGAACCAACTTGTGCGTCAACCTCAACCGGCTTATATATCTTCACTGACCATTGCTGTGGCGAACACCTTCTGTAATGCCTTCCTCTTCAGGCATGGTAGCATCCCTACACCAAAAGGCAACCAGGAATGTTTATTAAATCTCTCTTATTGAAAATAGTAAGGCCTTCTTGCAGACTTCCTCAAAAAATGCACCAACGAATGAGAAGAGGATTTATTACTAGGCATTCTAGCAGATCTTCTTTGAGAAGCGTCATGAGAATGTGTAGGGGATAATTTTTCATTTGCAAAGAAGGCCTTCTAACTGGACTTCGAACCTACGACCTTCTGATTGCTACTTCGTTGTGCAACATACGGGCCTACCAAATTGTGCGTCAACCGGCTTATATGTCTTCCCAGTCCATTGTGGCCAACACCTAACGTAATGCCTTCCTCTTCAGTCATGGTAGCATGCCTTCCGCAATAAGGCAGCCAAGAATGTCTATTGGATTTCTCATCGAAAATATGAAGGCCTTCTTGCAGGCTTCCTCAAAAAATGCACCAACGAATGAGAAGAGGATTTATTACTAGGCCTTCTAGCAGGCCTTCTTTGAGAAGCGACATGAGAATGTGTAGGGGATCATTTTTCATTTGCAAAGAAGCCTCCTAAAATGAAAAATTTTCAAAAGCATAAATGAATGTTAGTTGGATCTAAAAAGAGGCCTTGTAGAAAATCTTAGTTCCCATTCACACGAGGCAACTTTAATTGCCGCAACTCTCAGTTTGAAGGAGAAGAGTAAGGGGAATGGAAAAAACTACCTTTGCTGTGTTTCGTAGTGTGAAGTTGGCTGCAGATTATTTTAGTATTTTTCCACACAAAAATCAGAACGAATAAATTACAGAATGTCAGAAAAGGCTATAATGAAAACAAAAATTGCCATAAACAAATTGCATAACCAAAAGCAAGTTCAAAAGGTAATCATAAAAATTGACGCAAGTAAAGTTGCTTCTAAATTTGCTCCTACAAACTCTCAGTTTGTAGGAAAGAGGGGCATTGGAATGGAAAGGGAAAAAACTTGCCCGTTCTTTAAATTCCTTTTATGTTTTTCGTAGTGTGAAGTTGGCTGCAGATTATTTTAGTATTTTTTCACACAAAAATCAGAACGAATAAATTACAGAATGTCAGAAAAGGCAATAATAAAAACAAAAATTGCCATAAACAAATTGCATAAACAAGAAGCAAGTTCAAAAGGTAATCATAAAAATTGACGCACGTAAAGTTGCTTCTAAATTTGCTCCTACAAACTCTAAGTTTGTAGGAAAGAGGGACATTGGAATGGAAAGGGAAATAACTTGCCCGTACATTAAATTCCTTTCATGTTTTTCGTAGTGTGAAGTTGGCTGCAGATTATTTTAGTATATTTTTCACACAAAAATCAGAACGAATAAATCACAGAGCGTCAGAAAAGGCAATAATGAAAACACAAATTGCCGTCAAGGAATTGCCTTGTGTAAACACAAGGAGCAAGTTCAAAAGGGAGTCATAAAAATTAACGCAACTCTCAGTTTGTAGGAATAAGAGATAAATTAAATTGCTTTCTTCATTTTCGTAGTGTGAAGTTGGCTGCAGATTATGTTAGTATTTTTTCACACAAAAATCAGAGCAAATGAATCACAAAATGTCAGAAAAGGCCTTGTTTGAGAACGCCTTGTCAATTCTCCCGCTGGCATCGCACACATGGATACAGAGCTACGGTAGACATGGGAGGCCTGGTGAGGGATAAAAAAAAGGTAAATACTTATAAATTGCAGCACAAATTACCCACTAAGATTGGTCTCGCAGGACCTAAACAGTTCATGATGGCAGTCCTTATGGCCAGTGCTAGTGGGTGGCCCAGCAGGTGGTTGTACGGGGGGGGCGGGGGGAAAGCGCCACGCCGTCCATGGAAGTGCTAATAATATATGGAAATATTCTAATTTTCATAGAGAATGCCTCGACGTGGAGCGTATGTACGATAACGGAATTGTTACATTTATATGAACATAATGCTTACCACAGGATAAAAATGTCCGATGTGGAGTAAATAAACAGACGGGTAGCAAAAGTGGCGGAAGTGTGTACGATCGAGAGTGGATTATGTTATACCCTACAACTCAACGAAGGCTATATTATGCTGAATTCTGGAAAGGCTACAGAGGAATGGAGGAGTGTTTTCGTATTTGTCAAAAGACGCAATAAAAAGTACACATAGAGAACAGATTTGTATCCACAGCCTATTTTTTTGCGAACCGAATGATTTAGGTTGCATGCACCTTGATTATCCCATCAATACAACCGAATGTTAGTTGGCGATCTGCAAATGTTAGTTGAAAAGAGAATTTTTTGAATTAACCAAACGAATTAAAATTTTAGCCAGAGGCAAAACTGTTTGCTTACACAAGTGAAGTACTTAAAATACTGATAGGGAGGGTCATGACGAAGAAAATGTAGAAAAGATGATGGACGATTTCTACTGAAAAACATGTGCATAATTGTTTGGCTTAATGTCAGTATTAATCGAATTATTGGATTTAAAAAAAAATTTTCTTAAATAATTGGTTACCGAAACAAAATTTTTGCAAAACTATTGATTGCCATAACCAATTGTGGCAACTAAATGCCTTTTCGCGTTTATTTCGTATGACCGAAAAATAAGGTGTGAGTTTCGGATCGGATATGGGTCTGCCACAGAAGCCGTGGCGAGCATTGGCCGATATTTTGTTTTGCGTAAACTTGTCATGGATTCTTTTATCATAATAAAGAATATTAAATTAATTTCCTGAAAACTTTTTATTTTATTTACAATTAACATCGTGTTTTTTAGTTGGACCATCTTTTAGTATAAGGCTGCAATATCGGTGGCTGGGCCTGGAAATCTTCACATTATTGAATGAATCATTGATCACATGTACTATTTGAATATCTTGAGAGCCAATCTCGCAGAAACGTTTTAAAAAATCGGGTCTAAACAACCAGTGTTATTTCTGTCAGGAAAATGTTCCCAAGCATAAGGCTTATAATGTTAGAAGTAGGCTGCTCTATATAAGTAATTGACCTCATGGCTTGGTCGGAAAATTGAAGAGGTGCAGCACGCCATGTGGTCCCTGATGGCAGGTGTGTCAGACGCCCGAACGTAAACATCGATTCGTGCCCAATAAGAATTGCGAAGGCTGCACCATCCAGATCTCAGCCGAGCCAGAACCACGCGCTTCGGCCGAAGTAGTACCTTCTCCACAGATGAAATCTCCGGCGGATGTTCCCCTAGCACTACATTCGCACTGTAGGTGGATACTGCTGCTGCAACTTCGTCAAAGTAAATGTTGTTCAGACCTGCCGGATTGTTTCAATGATCTAAAGGCTCTCTTTTGTACCGCTGGACCTCTCTCTCTAGAAAATGTAGATTGTACCTGATCTGCCTGGAGGAAGGCATCATTTCCAATAGAAGGTGGTTAGGATGACTACTGCGAAAACACCATAGCAGGAATTGCTTAGATAACAGGAATTGTTTCTGCGCACGGTAAGGACTTTCCTCTCCTCATGTAGAGAAGAGACTTTTATACCAGCATTTGCTACTGGCATGATTTAAATAAAAACAATGTACTCTTTTTGCTGGCGGAAGCCTTATGGTGTGTGCTGGCGGAAGCCTCACGCAGAAAAAAGATATGGTTACTATATGGTCACGGCAACAATAGTATGTTCTCTGCAATAAAAGAATGGTCGTCGCAACCATAGTATTGTTTTTTGAGTTTTATTTTGACAATAGTATGATTGCGGCAATATTAATATTGATGAAATGTAACAATAGCATTATTGCCAAATTTAAAAATGAAAACTTGGTTGTAGCAACAATACAAATATGGTTGGTGGGACAAAAGTATTGTTTTCATGGGTTTTACGTTAACAATAATTTATTTAAAGCAATCATACCGTAAAATGGTATATTTTTTTAATTTGACAATGTTATTTTTAAGAATCTTACGAAACTGAAATATTTTTAATATATGATTATTGTTAAATAAATCACTCCTTTCCTAAAAAATTTTGGTTGTGTGTAAGTCATACTATGGTTGTGAGGATCATACTATGGTTGAGTGTGAATAATAATATGGTTGTGGGGATCATAGTATGGTTGTGTGTGAATAATTCTATTGTTTCGAGGACCTTAATATTGTTGTGGGGATCATAGTATGGTTATGTGTGAACCATACTATTGTTGTGATGATAATAATATTGTTGTGCCACAACCATGTAACCAACAATAGTATGATGCTCTTCGAATATTGTTACCACAACCATACTTTTTTTCTGCGTGCATATGTGGGGTACCTTTCCCTGTAAAAATAAGTTACCGATTTGTTGCCTATCAACAAAAATGAATACAGAAAATTATATTGATTTGTTGGAGGACGTGTTAATATCGCATCTTGATAAAAGTGTGAACGAAGAAGTAATTGCCAGCAATATATTGCCTCGATTCATGCGTCCCAGCAAACAAAAGCGTGATTTTTGGACAAAAAGCATCAAACTTTTACCATGGGCGGATTGCAGTCCAACAGAAAACTTATTGGGCATTCTCGCAGCCAAAGGTTTACGAGAGTAACAGACAGTTTTCTATAATTAATGATCTAAAATATAGGATTAAGGAGTGCTGGTCCTGCATTAGCTTCACAACCATGCACAATTTGATAGAATGGATGTCAAATCGAAGTTCTCGTCATACGGGGGCTGCTATATATATTTCTGGCCTAATAATGAAAATGTTAATATTTATCATCAAAAATGGTTTTATTGTTTTTCAAAGTATTCTCCAGCATGATTTTTACACTTTTGCATGCGCTCAAACCAATTGCCGAAGCATTTTTCTACTCCGACTGAGACATCTCTAAAACATGGTTTTTGAACGCTTTAACAGCGTCTTCTGGCGACACAAAACGTTGACCACGCATTTTTTCTTAATGTGCAGGAATAAAAAGAAGTCATTGTGTGCCAAGTCAGGGCTGTACGGCGGATGATCCATCAATTCGACGCTTTGGCCGGTCAAAAAGGCGCTGGTTTGAGCCGATGTGTAAGAGCTCTTATTGTCATGGTGCACAATGATTCGTCTTCTCTTGTTCCTTTTTTCGAATTTCTCCGAAGACTTCAGGCAAGCAAATTGTGGTGTACCACTCAGAATTGACCTTCCGACGTTGCTCAAGCGGAACAGTCGCCACATGACCACTTTTTTCGAAGAAACAGGCGACCATTTGCTTCGAAGTGCTTCTTCCACGAACAACTTTCGTTGGATTTGGCTCGTTTTCGAAGACCCACAGGTCGATTGCTGTTTTGTTTTGGGCTCATGCGCATAGATCCATGATTCGTCACCTGTGACGATCTTATAAACGTCTTTTGAAGCACCGCGATCGTATTTTTTTAAAATTTCTTTGCACCAATCGATACGAGCCTTTTTTTCTGCGATTGTCATATTGTGCTGGATCCAACGAGAACAAACCTTTTTTACGGCCAGGTGTTTATGTAATATCAAATGTATGCTGGTGGAAGAAATGCCCAAGGATGCCTCTATCTCACGGTATGTCACATGACGATCTTGCATTATTAGTTCACGCACGGCATCAATGTTCTCTGGCACCACGGCCGTTTATGGGCGACCTTCACGCAGAAAAAAAGTATGGTTGTGGTAACAATATTCGAAGAGGATAATACTATTGTTGGGTATATGGTTGTGGTACAAAAATATTATGATCCTGACAACAATAGCATGATTCAAATACAACCATATCACAACAATAATATGATTCACACATAACCATATTATGATCCCCACAACCATAGTATGATGCACAATCAACCATACTATGATTTCCACAACCATAGTATGATCCTCACAACCATAGTATGTTTCACATACAACCATAGTATGATCCTTACAACCATAATATGATTCACACGCAACCATGTTATGATCCCTACAACCATAGTATGATCACACACAATTGTACTTTGATCCCCAATATAATTTATTAGAATTTGTTTAAGATGTCGACAATAGATTTAAATTATGAAAATTATTAAAAAAAATACATTAAATTCAAAATAATAGGAGTGATTTATTTTACAGTAAAAAAAATAAGTTTAAATAAACGTAAGCGTTTTTATTAAAAATATTTCTGTTAAACAAAGCCAAAGCAGCTTGTTTAAAAAGTTTTAATTTTGATATAAAAAAAGTTATATTATTGCATTAAATCCGTACCAATAACATTTGTGCTTAAAAGCCTATTTAAATGAAGAAAAATTACAATCATACAGTATGATTGCCGTAATCATATTATTGGTAACATAAAACGAAAAACGCAATACTTTTGTCGCACCAACAATATTTATATTGTTGTTATAACCATACTTTCATTTTTAAATTTGGCAATAATACTATTGTTACATTTCAACAATATTAATATTGCAGCAATTATACTATTGTCAAAACTAAATTCAGTTAACAATGCTATGGTTGCGAAGAACATACTTTTATTGCGGAGAACATATTATTATTGCCGTGACCATGTAGTAACCATGTTTTTTTCTCTGCGTGTTCACGACCTTCGTCTTTGAGCGGGCGTCGGCCACGATTGAATTCATTAAACCAGTTTTTCACAGTGCTATAGGATGGTGCTTCATCGCCATACAAAGATTTACGTGCATCGATGCACTTTTGTCGTGATAATCCACGTCAAAAGTTGTGAACAATTATCGCACGAAAATTTTCACGAGGTTATTCCATTTTTTGCCAAATTGATTTTTATCAGGTCCCTGTAAACAACACAAATGATGGTCGTACGTCAAAACGTTCTGAGTACGTTTATGCTAAAAAATGTTAAACTTTCCAATGGAAATGTTAGATGGCGCCAGGCAACACTTAGCGTTGCCTAAACCGCAAATATATACAGCAACCCTCATACAGAATAATGAAGGCATACTAAGTATTAATTGAATATAAAAGTTGGCTTGATTTTTGTATTTTCTTCTTATTTTGACTACGAGTGGAGTGCGCTGCGCGCAAACATCTGACATTTCCAATGGAAATGTCAGATGGCGCCAGGCAACACTTAGCGTTGCCTAAACCGCAAATATATACAGCAACCCTCATACAGAATAATGAAGGCATACTAAGTATTAATTGAATATAAAAGTTGGCTTGATTTTTGTATTTTCTTCTTATTTTGACTACGAGTGGAGTGCGCTGCGCGCAAACATCTGACATTTCCAATGGAAATGTCAGATGGCGCCAGGCAACACTTAGCGTTGCCTAAACCGCAAATATATACAGCAACCCTCATACAGAATAATGAAGGCATACTAAGTATTAATTGAATATAAAAGTTGGCTTGATTTTTGTATTTTCTTCTTATTTTGACTACGAGTGGAGTGCGCTGCGCGCAAACGAATTTCTCGCTTTTCTAGCTTTAAATTCAATTTTCCACAGTGTAATGAAATAATTGTTTGTTTTTGTTTACTTAATTTTATATGTACAGGGTGCGGCAAAAGTCACTAAGGGGTTTAAAACAATCATAACTTATTTAATTTTTAATTTTAATTTATTTTTCTTACAAAATAATAAAATATACTATCTGTAGATTTTTTAAATTTATGTGTGAAAAATTACGTCACGTAAGTGACCACCATTTTCAGCCGCGCAAAGTTTAGCTCTTTCAAGAGCATTTTCCATGACACGAATTAGAGTATCTGGCTGCAAAGCTCTTATTTCGGCCCGAATATTCTCCTTCAGCTGTTCAAGGTTTCTGGGTTTATTGATATACACCCTCTCTTTTAAATATCCCGAAAGGAAATAATCCGGTGCTGTTAAATCCGAGAACGGACAGGCCAATTGAATGCTGAATTTTTGAAAATTAAACGTTGTTGGAAGCTAAGTGCATAAATTATTCGTTCTTGGGGATCTCCTGGCTTTAAGTGTTGCACTAACTGCACCTTGAATGGAAAAAGATGTAAATTTATCCTTAATATTCTGCGTAAAGACCTGTCAGACATTTTCAGTTGAGCAGAGCGCACTCGAGTTGATGTTTCAGCATTCTCCTTAATACTCTCCTGAACGCGTTGAATATTTCCTACATTAATTACAGAACGGGATCTTCCGCTTCGTGGAAGATCCCTCGCTGAGCCTTGTTCCCGGAATCGCGTCACTAACCTCGAATTATTGATTCGCAGGGTGAATTCCGCACATTAAAATTACGACGATAGGCTCGTTGAGTTTGAATTATTGATCGACGATGTTCAAAATAAAATTCTATGATATTGACTCGTTGGCTAACGTTGTAACTTTCCATGAGTAATCTCCCAGATTTATTTTACAAGACCTTAAAAGAAAATGGGGGGAAAATATTTACATTACAAAGGTTATTAATTTTTCAAATCCCTTTGCGATTTTTGCCGCACCCTGTATTTAATAAATCAACCGTTTCGTTAAAAAAACGTTTATTATAAAATATTTTATATCGCCAAAACAGACAAAAAGTAGTCTGCGTCTGTCTTTCACTGTATTAACGACTATATTTTTTTGTTCATGCTTTAAAAAACATATCGCTCCAATATTAAAATTTGAATTTAATTTTTTTTATTGACTTTCTATTTCAACAGAATACAATTAAAATTATTCATATTTTTGAGTGGTCCATTATAAAATGGAGACACTGCAGATATTTCAGCGTTTTTAAATCGTTGCTCCAAAGCATTATGACCACAAAAATTCTCTAAAAATATATTCTATAAAAACTAGAACCTTCTTTAATGGTCGATAAATCGTAAATGAATTGTTATCATTAAATTTAGAATGATTGCATTCCTTTCGCTCTCTACCATCATTTTCAGTGACATTGTTACAAATCATTCTATCAAACCTCCCATGCCCCTGTACCGCCCCCATTATGTTTTAACACATAAAGGGATATTGTATGTTGAAGTTACGTTGTTGTTTTTTTCTCATGGCACCATGTCTGAGTTTTACGGATTGCATGTTAACATGTTGTAAGAATAGTGCTTGGTTCGTGTTGTTGTTGTTATAGTTGCTGATGTTGTAGTTGTTATTATAATACTAAATATAATAAAAAAAATAAGACTATTATTGACACAAGGTGGTGGTGGCGCCGATAGTGTTGCTGCTACATGCAACTGATGAGCCCAGTCATCGTCACCCTGGTCGTGCTTTCATATTTTTGTTTCTTTTTGGCTGATTCGTACCTTTTGACGGCAGAGTCGTTGCAGAAGTGGAAATAAAGGGTGTTTTTTATTGAGGTATAGAACTTCGAATTGAAATAAAACACAAGAAAAACGTTTTAGTGTCCATCAATTTGGCTTTATTGGAAGGATAATTTTATGCCATTAATGTTTAATCGGGCATGTGGCCGCCGCGGCTGGCTCGAATAAAGCCAATTCTACAGGTCCAATTTTCAACCACTTTTTCGAGCATATGGGGCCGTATGTTGGCAATAACGCCACGAATGTTGGCTTCCAAGTCCCCTAACGTGTTTCTGGTTTGTTGGCGTAGACGAGCGACTTCACATATCCCCAAAGAAAATAATCCAATGGTCCATGTTAACCGATCCATGGTTAACCGAATTAATTGCTCTGATGGACGATTATGTCGACCATAAAATGAAGCTTGCGGTGAACTTCGCGAACTGAACCATTACTTTCGAAATAAATTTGCAAGCGTTGTTCTTTTGTCAACCTGTTCATGATGAAATGGCAAACCAAACTAAATATTAATCACTTGACAGCTGACAAAATGGCCGCCAGTTAAAAAAGTGATGCCAACTTAAAGTTCTATACCCCAATAAAAAACACCCTTTATGTAAAACCGACCATAAAGCTTTATTAACATTATCGTGTATGCGTCTTTTTTCCGGGCCATCATAACAATATTTCTTAATGTTTATAACTTTGATTAAATTTTGTTTGTTAGAAACAAGAGTTCCGACAGAGAAGCCACCAGCGAACTGGATTAGTATAAGGGGAGGTGCGCAAGCTGGCAACGGGACAGCGAAAGGGATCAATGGACACGATTGGTAAAGCAAATATTCATAATAAATGGGAAAACTGAGGCGATAACATAATATGCAAATTTATGAGGTGGCATGTGAATAATTAACTTGTCAGGAACGTTTTTTTTTGTTATTTTGATAAGCGCCTTTTAAATGTTATGATTAAGAATCATCAGAGAGAGAGAGAGAGATCAATTTTTGTTGTTGTACGATGTGTAAGCCTATTACGAATAGAAGTTTGGTTTGTACATAAGCGCCATCTACACTTTTTTCAACTTCTGCGGCAGAATTTTATATATGACGCTCAATATTCTTGTTTATTAGCAAAAATATATCTGTATATATCTCTCAAAAAAAAATAACAAATATAAACTGTGGGGTAAAGCTGTTATCATTAATTTCCATTAAAGATTTTAAAACCGACTTCAAAAGGTATTCGTTGCTTGGGATTTGACGATGACGAAGTAGCACTAATGGTAACCTGCTAGCAACTTTACATCTTTGACTTACACAGTACAACACATGATTTGCCAACTCAATTCTGAGATCAGTATGTGAAATTATACCCAAAAAGAATAATTTCTGCATCATTCGTTTTGTCTTCTTACCTGCCGAAATATTTTTAATATCGATTTGAAGTTAGTACTATCGTATCACGTTTTAGGCCCTGTTGTTTGACATAGCCCGACAGGTCCGTTCAGAATACCTGTTTTAAATACATTTGCGAATAATGACGACCCCTAAATGTGCGTTGAATTTCTGTAAAAAACAGGTAGCCAACTGAAAAACCCATAGTAAGCAAAGTAATTTTTAATTATTTGGGGTTTTCACATTTAGGGGTGGGTTGAATTTCTGTAAAAAAAACAGGTAGCCAACTGAAAAACTTGGAAACTGTTGCTTGTATAGGAAAACAATATATAAACAGATTAAGCGAATTGTTTTAAAATTTATTTCAACTAAATCGGGCTAGTTGCTGTCGAGCTATGTCAAACAACAGGGCCTAAAACGTGATAAATTCCCCTATACGATAGTACTAACTTCAAATCGATATTAAAAATATTTCGGCAGGTAAGAAGACAAAACGAATCATGCAGAAATTATTCTTTTTGGGTATAATTTCACATACTGTTCTCAGAATTGAGTTGGCAATCAACGAACTGAAAAATGTTGTACTGTGTTAGCTACGATAATTAAATTAATCATCGTTCAAAGTTTGTATCTTAACTACTTTCCAATCGGAATAACCTTAATACAGTTTCATCCCGATCGGAAGACATCGATTCCAAAAGTTGGATCACTTGACATGAAATACCCCATATATTTTTTTTGGAAGTTCTTGACTACTTAGTGCTGAAATATTACGGCCCAATCATACTGGGCAGCTATGTCTTGCTAAGTTTATTTGACACTGTTCTTAAGACTTTTTCCCGATCATCCACCCTTGCGAGACCAGACAGAATGATAGGTATTTTTGTAATTTATGGTGTGATTGCCAAAATACGCAAAACTATCATTGTGGTTTGAATGTTTAATAACTATTTAAATTTATTTATATTTTTTTATTTTTATTTCAGAATTTTGTGAAGCAAACATGGGAAATTTGATATGGAACACTTACGGCAGAACAGCGACCAGCAGTTGTTGAATTTTATTTTAAAAATCAAAAGTCAATTGTTTTGACGCAGCGAGCTTATCGTCGCTTATTTACTTATAATGTGCGTCCAGTACGGCCCACAAAAAACCACTTGGTTGGAAATTTTCGACAACATAGCCGAACATGCGGCTAATCCCTAGTGGTCGGAGCGTTTTGAAAATATCGCCTTTTTCATTTGACACTTGAAAAGCCCTATTACAGCTATACGATTCTCATTATCTGACCACTCCATGATGAAAGTTGAAACAATTTAAAAATCCTGTTACAGACTAACGCTATTGAGGTTAGATTTCAAAACCCACATGACATTAACGGGGTATGTTCAGTTCTACTATTGAAATGGGTGTGTTCAAGGTTGTAACAGTATTTATGTCCCTACTAAGTAATGTGCGTACAGGACCTTCAGAACCAACAAAAAACCGCTTGGTTGGAAATTTTCGACAACATGGTACAGTAAGACACCTTCCATGTACCGGAAGACCACTTACGGTACATGGACGAAAATCTCCAAAGTGTTGTGGATAGTGTACAAGACAGCCCAGAAACATCCACATGAAGAGGATTTTGGCCACATTGCACATGTTCCCGTATAAAGTTCAGCCTGTGCAAGAATTGAAGCCAAAAGACTACCAACAACGAGTTGAGTATGCCATTTTATTCCGAAAAAATCGGAGGAAAATCCCTATTTCATTAACAATTTGACAATAAGCGATGAAGCCCATTTCCAATTGAATGGTTTCGTAAAGAAACAACATTGCAGGATATAGGGTACGGAGAATCCAAGAACAATTCATCAGCAACAATAACACCCACTTAAGTGTACTGTTTGGTGCAGTGTATCGTCTGAAAGGGTCATTGGTCCATATTTCTTTGAAAATGCACATGGCGCCTCAGTTACGGTTAATGGTGCTGAATATCGAACGATGCTGAACAATTTTTTGAGGCCAGCTGTAGAAAACCATAATTAGTTGTGGTTCCAACAAGATGAAGCCACAGCCCACACTGCAAGGGGCACAATGGCTCTGTTACGGGACCTCCTTGGCGAACGCATTATTTCGCGCAGGAGCGATTTCAATTGGCCCCCATGTTCACAGCACCCGACTGTTTTCTTTGGGATTTTTAAAAGAAAGGGTAGGTGTAAATAAGCCGACCATAAGCGACCATACCACAGCTAAAACAAAAGATTCGCCATGAAATTCAAGCCATAACATCGGAAATATACTAAAAGTTATGAGCAGCACGAATGCACGCAGCCGAAAATGGCTACCACTAGCGGGGTATAATTTTTCATACTTAAGCAAAATACGAGGGCGGTTCGGAAACTTCTTAGCCTAGCACAAAAAGCGCGGTATAAACAGAAAAAAGTTAAGTGTTTTGGAAACTTCCATCTCTGCTATGGACACATGTTAAATTTTTTCGATCTGGCAACTCCTTCATATAGAAACAGATGTTCACAAAAGACGCATCCGGGATTTTTTTACAATGGAAAAATTAGAAATGCGTGGTGTCATTAAATATTTACATAAAAAAGGTTTATCGGGACAAGAAATTCATAATGATATGGTGAATGTGTTAGGTGAAAGTGCTCCTTCATATGCAACAGTAAAAAATTGGGTTGCTGAATTTAAACGTGGTCGTACAAGCATTGAAGATGAACCACGTAGTGGACGTCCAAAAACAGCAACAACAACAGAAATTGTAGCCAAAGTGCATGATATGGTATTAAATGTTCGACGAATAAAAGTGCGTGAAATAGCTAATATCATGGGCATCTCAAATGATCGAGTCCATTTAATTTTGCATGAAGAACTACAGATGAAAAAGCTTTCTGCAAGATGGGTGCCGGAGTCGACCAAAAACGCATAAGAATGAACATTTCTCAAGCTTGTTTGGATCGTTTTCAGCAAAATAAAATGGATTTTAAGCGTCGTTTCATAACTGTTGATGAGACATGGATCCACCACTATACTCCAGAGACAAAAGAACAATCCAAACAATGGACTGAAGCTGGAGGAAGTGCCCCAAAGAAGGCAAAAACAATTCAATCGGCTGGTAAGGTTACGGCAACGGTTTTTTGGGACTTCAAAGGTATTTTATTGATTTACTATCTGCAAAAGGGTAAAACAATAAATTCAGAGTACTATTGCAACCTTTTAGATCAATTAAATGTACAAATTCGATAAAAACGTCCTGGCTTACAACACAAAAAAATAAAAGTACGAGTTGCTTGACCACCCACCTTATTCTCCAGATTTAGCTCCCAGTGACTATTACCTGTTCCCAAATCTTAAAAAAAATTCTTGCTGGCAAGCGTTTTACCTCAAATGAAGATGCAATTACAGTTGTAAACCACTATTTTGAAGACCTCGAGGAAAACTATTTTAATCAAGGGATAGAATTGCTAGATAAGCGTTGGACTAAGTGTTTTGAAGTTTCAGGAGATTATATTGAAAAATAAAAATATTTTTGAAAAACTAACTATTCTCTTTCATTGATAGGCTAAGAACTTTCCCCATTAACACACTATATAACAAAAAATAATAATTAACCAACAAATAAAAAAGTTATTAGACATTCAAACCACATCGGTAGTTTTGCGCCACCCTGTATATTCTGTTATTTTTGACTAGTCCTGCCGATTGTTAGGTTAGGTGGTAAAAACTAATAAATAACGCTGTTTTAGATAAGCTTGCTTGTGCATTAGGGTGGGTTGATTTAGAAATCGACAGCTTTTGGCATGAGGAAAAAAAATCCACTACGACAAATCAAAATAAAAAATAATTTTATTTTAAATATTACCTTTCCTTTGACATACAAATATACATTGCCACATGCAATACAAAATAACATATGAGCGAGTGAAATTATATAAGTAACCTTGACTGAGAGAATCGTAGAGAGTCGAATCAGTCGAATTTTTATCCTCACGCTCATATATAAAATTGTATTGTATGTGGCAATATATATTTGTATGTGGCAATATATATTTGTATGTACTTATATAGTGTCACCTTGGAAAAGTAATATTTAAAAAAATATTTTTTGTATTTCCTACTAAAAAAAACCTTAAAAATAAAAGTTGAGAAAAAGTCAAAATATTAAAATTATTGAGCCTTGAAAATGATTTTTTTGATACGTCGTTGTGGATTTTTTTTTCTCATCCAAAGCTATCGAAAACGCGATGGCACAATATTGAAAAATGTTGTCCTTATAAATCGGCCCAACCTAGTGTGCATATTGTCACCAGAAGACTCATTGCTCAATGATTTTGGTTTTAACTGAAATCATTTAACAGGGAGATCCCACTGTAGATATTTCTAGATATTTGTACCTGAAACCTGTTGTTATTCCACAAAAGTAAATATTTTGGGTTTTTGTTTACCTAACAACAACTGGATTGTCCCCAATTCTCTTATCTACACTTGGTTTGACACCCTTATCCTAAATATATTCTGATACTTGTAAATACAAATTTTATCTACGTTTTTTTTTCTTGAATTCTTTACTCACCTCGACTCATCATGGTGACTTTATCGCGCAACACATTCAGTGTATGTACACGTCCGTATTGCTCGAATAATGTACGCAGTTTCAGTTCATCCCATGCTTTCGGAACTTGGCCCACAAACATTTTTATCGTGTCCGCATCCGGTTGCTCTTTGGTAAATTCATCATCGACCACAATGTCCGTGCATTCCATGGAAACGGGTGTACGAGCTACCAACGCTAAACTGTCATTAGATGGCGACATTTCAGATTTAATGGCGACATTTTCGACTGCTGTATCGCCGCCAACAACGCCGCCACCTACACCGCCCATGCTTGTTGCTGGAGTAGATAAACTGATACTGTAAAAGAGAAAACAAACAAAAACCGAATAAATGTTATTATCTTTATGCAAACACTAAAATTCAATTAGTTTCGACCCTGCCTGGCTGACGGCCTGTTGCCCAGCCACCTCACCGCCCCACCAATTCTACGCCCAAAGACATCCCACCATGTGGAGGCATACGAGTACTATACACATTTATAATTGTATAAAACTTTGGCCCAAGTCCTGTGTAACTTCATTAAACTTTTACCGGAAACTCAACTTTGTGAGTGTGTATAAGCGAGTGTGTGTGTGGGGGGATGGAGGGGCGATGAGGTGGTTGTGGGGTATGCGGTGGAACACCGAAAGCTAATTTACAGATACAATTGTGATTTCACATCATTACAATGTAAATTGTTTATAACTTTTTGCCGCTGCTGAGCCCTGCCTGCCAATGTCGTTGGTGTTGTTGCTCTTTTTTGGATATTCTGCATACATTTGCATCCACACCACTACACTCGTACGGCGATACATTCGTATTTGCACAATATATACAAACAGAGATTAGATTAGATTTCCCATAACAATTGCTGAATATTTATATCTTTTTAATATAATTTCAATAGAATATGTTCTGTACCATTGAGCACAACATATGTTGTGTTCGTCCTGTACGAGGGTAGAGCTTAAAGTATTTGATGGACTTTAAAAAAACATGTTACCTACTTAAGTGCCACATTATTCCATTGAGGCACAAGAGGAAACTTCTCTAAATTCAGTGAGTAGTGCACGATTTAATTCTTAAACTCACAAACCTACTGTTTAAAGCCGGCTCCAAACGGCAAATGCACTTTATAGAAAAGTTTTTTTATGGCTGAGAGATAAATCTCTTACTCGTAAAGTCGCCGGCATTTAGGAGGGGGGAAACCCGTAGCTAAAAAATTGATTGATGTTCTTACACGGGGCTGAACCCGGGGTTACTAGCATAATAACCATGCAGATTCCATCAGACCACGGCGGCCCAAACATATTAGATTATAAAGGGTCGTCCAACCATTAAGCACGATGTTTTTTGTGAGTCAAACCTTAACATCAAGTTTTTTGCACAACTTAATTTGACACTTCTTTGTTTCAGTGTTTGACAAACCATGGAAAGTACAGAATTGAGCAGCGCGCTAAGAGTTTTAAAGCCTCTATCAAAAAAAGCGTTCAAATCAAAATGCATTTCCTGAACTTCCTGGATTTTTTGGTCAGCTTAATCGAACAAATGTGTCCACAGTGGATACATTAACAAGCAGAATTACCGGATTTGGAAAAATGAGTATCCACCAGTAATTGTTGAAAAGCCGATGCATCTACAAAAAATGACTGTTTGGTGCGGGTTATGGTTTAGCGGCGTCATCGGGCCGTACTTCTTCGAAAATGAGGTCGGCCAAGCAGTTACCGTAAATGGTGTTCGCTATTGCGAGATGATAACAGACTTTTTGTGGCCAGAAATTAAGGATATGGACCTGGGCGTTATGTGGTTCCAATAGGATGGTGCCACTTACCATACAGCCAACGAAATAATCGCTCTTTTGCGCGAGAAATTCAATGGCCGTATTATCTCACGTCTCGGCGATGTTATTTGGCCGTCACGATCAATTTTAAACCGTTGGACTTCTTTCATTGGGGATATATAAAAGAAATGGTGTACGTCAATAAGCCAAAAATAATTCAAGAGCTAAAGCTTGAGATAATTCGGCACATTAACGACATTGAACCTCCTTTATGTCCCAGAGTCGTTGAAAACGTGGACCATCGAATAGAGGAATGCCACCGAAGCCGTGAGAAGCATTTCGCTGATATTTTGTTTGTTTGTTAATTATCATACACCGTTTTATCATAACAAAAAATATTAAGATAATTCTCTACAAAACTTTTTGTTTTATTTACAACTAACATCGTGCAATAAAGTTGGACCACCTTTACATACTTTACATAGTCACTTGGAATAATATTCTCTAACAATATCAATGTCCACTTAGTTTGAAAATTCCCTGATTTTGGCTCCAACAAAAGAACACAGGACCCCAACTCCAAGACCCATAAATAGATTTGGCCATCCATTTAGACAAATGGGTGGTGGGAAACGGCACCTTGAAACTTATATTGTGGGTAAGCAGAAGCTATGAAATGTCCCTACACACAGAGAACAGATTCGTTGACACAACCGATTTTTTCCCCACTGAATGATCGAATACGCCATCAGTGCAACCGAATGTTAGTTGGTGCTCTGTAACGGACAGTAATTGTAACTGAAGTATCAGTAGAAAATAGGAAGAATCCGAACCTCATGAAAAGAATTTTTGGATCTTAAAGTCCTAATGCCGCACTTGTTTAACGAAAAAATTTTTAATTTTCAGTAGAGGGATACAACTGTATCCTTATTTATCTGAAGTACTCTTAGGCATAGGGAGTATCAAGTCAAGGAAATAGAGGAAAATATGATGAAACGTTTGAACAGGGTGGAGCGCAGAAATTTGCTGATTTGCACTGCGGGCTGTAGCGGCACTGTTGGTCGAAGAGAGTGGAGAGTGTGCGTGGCTTATAGTGGCTGACGGGAGATTTGTATTCGTCTGCCTTTTAGTTGTCATCACGCATTGGACATGTGAGGAGAGCTCATTTTGAGTTGAAGCGTTTTTTTCAAATGCGCACTCGATCATTGCAGTGCAGCATGCTTTCGTTTACGATTCGCTGTTCCCCCACGCGGACGTGTTTCTGGGCGGCAAACAATTGTAAATTGGGTAACTTCATTGAGAACAGCAGGGAATGTCATATATACTTATACAAAAGGGGCCTGCGAAAAGGATTACAACACCACAAAACATCGAGAAAGTTAGAGCAGCAGTACTGCAAACTCCGAAACGCTCTGCTCGGAAGCAATCCCTTGCTCTTGGAGTTTCCTGGTTTTTTTCTTGAGACAATGCAGTTAGAGGATAAATGGTTCCAACAGGATGGTGCCACTGCACACACAGCGAGGGTTACCATGTATTGTTTTAGGCAAATATTTTCCGGACGGCTTATCTCTTTGAGGGGTGATGTGAACTGGCCGGCACGCTCGCCAGACTTACCCCCATGCGATTTTTTCCTTTGGGTTAACCTGAAGTCGAAGGTGTATATCAACCGTCCCACCACCTTGGAAGACCTCATTAACAATATTGAGGCTGAAATTGGCAGAATACCAGTCGACATGCTTGTTCATGAAAACTTCAGAAAACGTATGCAGCAGTGTGTGGATAGCGAAGGTCGACATTTGCCAGATACACTATTAAAAACCATGTAATTTAAAAATTCCCTCACTGATCAATATAACTAAAATATAAAATAAATTTTTCTAACGTTCATATTTTTTTTATTTCATTCCCAAATAAGCAGATTACCGCGCTCCACCCTGTACTTATTTGCTTAAAGCAGTAATAGTAGGATTACTTTCGCTTCTGGTCATGATATTCAGTTACAACAACAAAGTATTGGCAACAATATTGGTTGCCACAACCCTCAATTATGACAACATAATACACTTTATGCTTTTCATTGGTATGACCGATCAATTAGTTGCGTCTACTATACGATGATCATTTTTATCATTTTTTGGTATGTCGAACCTAATGTCCATTAAGACTATAAACATTTGGTGGTTGCAATCAAAACTCTTTTTCTCTTTAAGGAAATTTGAGTAGTTTCAACCGATTTCCAACTAATTTTTTTGTTCTAATTCTATTATATTCTTGATTGGACTTTTTAAGAAACGTACCTATTTTTTCGCCTTTTTCAGATTGTTTTTCAGCATTACCCATCTCAAAAATAAGTTTCGCCTATACAGTCACTGCCGTATTTGACTGAAATAAAGGCTCGGACCCTAAAGCCTAATGATTGCAATGCTGTAATTTAATAAAGGGGACTCGCCGGGAAGGTCTACTACTTTGTTGAGCGATCCCACGACAGCCGGTTCTACGCACCGGATCGACCCGAAACACCAATTCTTTGGCCAAGGGATTTCACCCCGGTACGGTTTGCCGCTACAACAACAACAACTTTGTTGAGCCGCCATTTCGGAAAACACTAGTCTTGACAGTTCACATTTGGCAGTCGTGAAGTAGAGACGTGGCAAATTTATTATGGAAAAATATTCATCAACGAGATTTAAGCGTTTAAACATTTTATCAAAATCAATAATGGATTACGGTGACGATCAGAAAGTTAAGTGAAATTCCAACAAACTCTCTATTTACCGTGTAGTGAATGATTTCGAAGAAAGAGGGTCTGTAGCTGATAGGCCCAAGCATGGACCACAACGTACTGCAAGATCGGCTGAACACATTGCTGTCGCTCAAGAAATTGTTCAAACAATCCATCAACCTAAATTCGACGTCGGGCTCAGGAGCTTGGCCTTCAAAGAACAACTTTGGCCACAATTTTGCACAAGGATTTGCATATGTTTCCATTTAAGATTCAGTTGACACAAGAGCTTCTTCCACAAGACCATTAACGCCGCCGTACATATGCCAATACACGTAGAAAAAAAGTATGGTTGGGATAACAATATTCGAAGAGCATCATACTATTGTTGGGTATATGGGTATGGTACAACAATATTATGACTCTCACAACAATAGTTAGATTCTAATACAACCATACTATGATTCTCACAACCATACTATGATCCTCACAACAATAGTATGATTAATACATAACCATACAATGATCCCCATAACCATAGTATGATTCACAGTATGTTTCACATGCAACCATGTTATGATTATCACAACCATAGTATGATTCACACGCAACCATGTTATGATCCCTACAACCATAGTATGATCACACGCAATTATACTATGATCCCCAAAATTATTTATTAGAATTGTGTTAAGTTGTCAACAATAGATTTGTACTATGAAAATTATTTAAAAAATACATTAAATTCAAAATAATAGAAGTGATTTATTTAACAGTAGAAAAAACAAATTAAAAAACCGTAAGCGTTCTTATTAAAATGTTTAAGTTAAACGAAGCCAACGAAGTTTGTTCAAAAAAAATAAATTTTCATATAAAAAGTTCTATTGCATTAGATCCGTTACAATAACATTGTTCTAAAAGGCATATTCAAATGAAGACAAATATCAACAATACAGTATGATTGCCATAATTATGTTATTGTTTACAAAAAAACCAAAACTTTTGTCGCATCAACCATATTTATATTGTTGCCGCAAATATATTTTTAATTTTAAATTTGGCAACAATGCTAATGTTACATTTCAACAATATTAATATTGCCGCAATCATACTTTTGTCAAAATTAAATTCAATAAACAACACTATGGTTGCGACGAACATACTTTTATTGCGGAGAACATAATATTGTTGCCGTGACCATATAGTAACCATATTTTTTCTCTGCGTGTAGGATGTTACAGCTCGCTCATGAAAACCCCGATTTAAATGAAAAATCAAAATGAATGACAGGCACATTTCATTTGAATGGATATGTGAACAAACAGAATTATCGGTTCTGGACAATGGAAAACACTCAAATCGTTCATCAGTCACCTTTGCATCCATTAAAAGTTACAGTCTGGTGTGCAATTTGGTAAGGAGGATTCATTGAACCTTACTTCTATGAAAATGAAAACGGCGTAACGGCAACTTTCAGTGGGGAGCGATATCGTGATATGATTGAACAATTTTTAACGCCAGAACTGGATGCTTTGGGCTTGATTAAAATGTGGTATCAACAAGACGGTGCCACATCCCATACAGCCAGGATTACAATGGAATTACTGCGAGACCTCTTTTCACAACAAGTTATTTCAAGAAATGGTGATGTTGATTGGCCCCCACGATCGCCTGATTTGGCTGCTCCGGACTTTTGTTTGTGGGGATATGTGAAAAGCAAGGTTTATGCAAACAAACCAGAAACGCTTGAGCAACTCAAACAAAATATTCGTGATGAAATTAATGGAGTGCCTCGTGAAATGTGTGAGAAAGTAATGAAAAATATGCTCAAAAGGGCTCGCATTTGTGAGGCTAACAGAGGCGGACATTTATCTGATATTGTATTCCATACATAATTGCCGACATTAAATAAAACATTTATCAATATAAGATCTATTCTCTTTCATTTTATTAAAAAGTATAAACAAACAAAGTAATAAACCTACCCGACGGACACCCTGTACAATCTACGATGAAGAGTATAATAGCTTTAATAGAGCCAAACCTTATTAAATGGCGGCATATTTTTCATTTATTTTAAAAAAAAAACAAAAAGTTATAAATTTTTAACCATTTTACTAATCTTAGCAATGCTAATATATTAATAGGCCTAAAATTAACAGCACATTTAGTTGAATTACGTATAAGGTATTGTTAATTGAAACTCAGTTTTAAAAATATAAATCCAACATCGAAAACTAAATGGGTGATTCTGAGATTATGGGCCAATTTCGACATCATTTTTGGCATTCGATTTTTTTTTTCAGAATTTAATAATAAGAAGATCATTAGGCCATTTATTCTCGTTTTCGCTCGAAACTTTTCAAAACGCCTTAACCGATTTTCACACAATTTGTGGTCGTTTTCATTCTCGTTTTGGTTTTCGTTTGACAGTTCATTATTGTTTACAAACAAAGAATAACGTGGTGACTATTAAAATACTAAAATACATATTTTTCTTAAACAAATGGATAAATTAAATTAAGTTTTTTTTTCTTTTATCACGCTCATTTTAACTTTTACTTCATAAAATATCTATTTTACCAAATATGTTTGACGTTTGATAAAAATTGTCTGCCTTGAGATGACAAACCAACGATAAAAAACGATTATTTTGGAGATGACATACTTTATTTCAGGTGGCATCGCCTGTGCGAAACGTTTTCGTTCCTCTTTCGTACAAAAACAAGTCAAAGTGAGACGTTTTCATCACTTGAATTTGTGTGGGAAAACGTCTCATTTTGACTTGTTTTGGCCAAACTTTTGAAAACACTTCAAAAGTGCCTAGTGAAAAAAGAGCATTGGATGTGCACCCACTTCATGTAATATTCAATCATATTTGAGTTGCTTGAAATCAAAATTGGTTTGCAAATTACATTTTTACATAGTTACATTTTTCGTATAATATTTATGGATACTACAAATTATTTATTTAGGTTTCCAGCAATTATACAACTTTTCACTCCTCCGACGTACATGTTCGTAGAAACTAAATCACACTCTTTCCTCGCGCATTAACTGGGCTATTTTATTTTATAATGTACTTATGCATACATGTGTCTATATTATTTATATCACATTCGAGTATACAGGCAATTTAGAATTGTAATGTAAACAAATAAGCAAATAAACTAAATCATATTTCATTGTATTACTACTCGTATTATTGTTTATAGTTTATTGCTTTTGTTTTTTTAGTTTTAGTTTTATTTAATTTTATTGACTTTAGCAGTGCATTTGAATGTTATTTGTTTCCGTTTCCCTTTGAAATGGAAAATGAAAATGTGGCATTTAATGGAACCAACAACTATTAAACGAAAGTTTGACAATTTGGTAACAACATTCGATGACGGGTAGATTGTAAATATCGATTTTCTAACAAAGCTGTCAAATACCACTACAATGACAATAGTACAATGACATTTAATGGATACAAGTTTGGATTGCAGCGATTTTGGCCAACACATATGGTTACACATGGTTAATGGGAAAGTGACAGTTTGTTAAGGACATGAATTTTGACAGTATTTGGGGTTTTTTTGGGCACATATTGTTCCTTTTGCAGATACTCTATGGTTTGGACGAAGGGTTTAAACATTTTTTTTGATAATCAATGGTATTCATATTTTTAACCAGAAAGAATCAAGTATACCTTGCACTTCTGGCCAAAATTTTTTTTTGATTCCTTGGAGGGGCTCAAAATTTGTGTACAATTGTGTAAGGACTGCATCCAAAAAATGAACCTATATTATCTAAATTGCTCTAAAAATGGGTTGTTTGTCTATCGGTATACAAGTATAATGATGTTGCGTCCAAAGTTATGGCTATTTGACTGAAATTCAAATTTTTTTTTGGAAGCGGTATAACAGCGCACATTTATTTGTTTTTGTAAATGAACTCGATTTTTTTTTGCATTTCAGTCAAATTATCATAACTTTGGAACGGTAGGACCTCTGGGCTTTGTTTAAGTACTTAAGACTCACATTTAACATCGTGTATTATGGTTGAACCACCCTTTAATTGCTTAGTTAACCCACTGCAAGGCGGTTATAATCTTAACAGACATATCACATATTTGTAGCCCGGACTTCAAAGAATCATTTGAAATCTTTTTTTTTAGCATCAAATTGCTTTTGATACTTTGAATTTGATGACCCACCATACCAATTTGACGCAAAAAATCGTTCCATTTGTGCATAAAAACTTAAATAGATTCAAAAATAAAAAACAGGTTTCCAAAAACTGTTTATAGTTCAAATAATTAAGATTTAATATTTAAAAATGCATATATGTAAGTATTAGTGCAAATAACCGAATACATAAAATTAAACTATTCGTTGGTCCTGTCAACAAATGTTCTTGGTAATGTCAACCCAATTAAAAGAGTTTTTATATACAATAATCTATAACTGCAACTAATACATGCACAAATTCAGTTCAAGTAATCATTCTAATTAGTTAGCGCTACCTACAATTTTCTCTTCAACCGATTCTGTCAGTTCCCACTTCTAAAAACTGCTGTAAACCCAATCAACATTCGCTTGTAGCGATGGGATACATGGATCGTACGTGCAACCACGACATTCAACACTCTGAATATCTTCAACATATGCTGGCCCTTTTCGTCAAAAAAACTACAATTTTTAAAAAAATTTAATGAAAAGTTATGTTCAGAATGGAAACCGAAATTTACACAGAGGGGCTATTTATTAAACTATTTTCCTCTAGTTTTTTTAAATAAACTACAAAAATTGACTGATATGGAAGTACAGTAAGACCTCGGTAATTCGAACTTCGCTAATCCGGATTATCCAGTAATCCGAAATGCGTTTCCCCAAGTTTAATGGGGGGGGGGGGGGGATGCCTTGCGTTTTCCCTGTACTACATGTAAGTACTTTAAAATCCAAATTGGTTGTACGTACTTTGTAATCCGAATTGAATTCAAAATATGTTACGTCATTAGTAGACATTATTCTAAAAGTGTATCTTAGTTCGAGCGCAGTTTTATTTTGCTGAATTCATTCTTCAAAAAGCATTCAGTAAAAAGAAGACTGAATTTTTTCAAAGATAGATTTGTATCTTCTGAATTTCTGAAAAATCTGTTATAAATTCTCTGTAAACTACAGTTAATTATTTTTTGATTTTTGAATTATTATTACTTTTTGTTTCTTTAAATTTTATGCGTTTTCTTTTATTTATAAAATTTTTTTTGGTTTTTTAAAATGGGAAGTGCTAGAGTAGAAACACAACATTGCGGCTGCGGTAGCCGTTGTCAAATATATATGGAAAATAGAGAGGCAAAACCGCACTACAAAACCGCACTGAATTAAATCTATTTATATTTTCTCTGCGGTTTTTCTTGCGCTCTCAATTTTTGCTACTGCCTCTCTCTATGTGTTGTCATATTTTCATGTTTTTTTTTGTAAACAAAAACCGTATGGGCTAATAGTTTTTGTGCATATTTGCAGTAAGAAGAAGAAATCATAAATTTTAAAAGTTAAATAAAATGGACCAAAACAGTAAAATTATAATAAAAGTAAAAGAATTTGATTGCTCATGCAATTTCCAAATTACCTTTTCAAAATAGTTCTTTTTTAGTTTGCAAATAAATTAACGGTATTTTTTCAAAATCACTCAAGGCCAAAAAATAAATGAAGACAGCTGAGAAATGACAACAAAAACCGTCGCCGCACCCGTCGTCATTTCATTTACATTTTCTTGCCGCACCGGTTTCCGTCGCCGCTGCCGCAGTGTTCTGTTTCCAGTGTTGCCACAAGAAATTTTTTTTTCCGACCAAATTTGTTTCTAAATCCTACCAAATTGGGTCAAAACCGACCAAAATTGTAACGAAAAAAAACAATATTTAATTTATAGAAAACTTTTATTAATTAAACAAAAAATAATGTAAATTCAGTCTATTATTTTAATTCTTTAAATAAAAATATATACAAAACTATATAAACAAAAAAAAATCTCTTATATATACAGAGATTTTAGAGATCATTTGTCAGTAAATCCGAGATCATGTTTAACATATTTTCAATTCACTACAGTTTATTCGGTGTTTTAAAGTCTTTTTTAGCTGACCATACAGTATGCGGACCTTTGTTCGTGATTAATTCTTTACAAAGCATGATACTGTTAACATTTATTAGTCTTTACATGTTGTTTACATTTATTA
The DNA here is from genome assembly GCA_963513945.1 of Hydrotaea diabolus. Classification (NCBI taxonomy): domain Eukaryota; kingdom Metazoa; phylum Arthropoda; class Insecta; order Diptera; family Muscidae; genus Hydrotaea; species Hydrotaea diabolus. Next base: position 164,355,705 of record OY740717.1, read on the forward strand.
GTCTTTAAATACCGCGAACAAGCATACCACAGTTCAGAGGCGATTAGCTGTTTACGATGTCTAAGACATCAGAGAAAACGGCAAATGATTTTGCACTTTGGCCTCGTTCCATAGATGGCGTTTCACACATAGTAATGATTTTGTAAACTGTGAATATTTATAAATAAAATTATGTGCAACACATGGTAAATTATAATAAAAATATATATTTGAAATTTTTATTCAAAAATCTACCATAATCAGTTTGGGCCTACCATCCGACCAAAATTAAAAAATTGAAATTCGTCCGACCAAATTTGGTAGAATTCTACCAAAACGGCAACACTGTCTGTTTCTACTCTGAATTAAATCTATTTCTATTTTCTCTGCGGATTTTCTTGCGCTCTCAATTTTTGCTCCTGCCTCTCTCAATGTGTTGCCATATTTTTATGTTTTTTGTAAACAAAAAACGTATGGGCTAATAGTCTGTGTGCATATTTGAAGTAAGAAGAAGAGATCATAAGTTTTAAAAGTTATTTGCGGGAAAGCAAAATTAATAAACAATGGACCAAAATAAGAAAATTATAATAAAATAAAAACAATTTGATTGTTCATGCAATTTACAGTTGAACAATTAAAAATAATTCTTGTTTAGTTTGGAAAGAAATTTATTGTATTTTTTCAAAATCACTCATGGCCAAATAATAAATAAAAACTGCTGAGAAATGACAACAAAAACCGTCGCCGCACCCGTCGTGATTTAATTAACATTTTCTTGCCGCACCGTTTTCCGCAGCCGCAGTGTTCTGGTTCTACTCTTATAATTCGTTTTTAATTATATAGTTTTATTATTTCAATATTATTTTACTGTGATCAATCATTTGTGACAAATATGTCTTTAAAAAAACACAGGAAGGCGAAAGTATCCAATAATCCTAACTTTCGATAATCCAAATTATGGTCTACAATCAATTATTCGGATTAACAAGGTCTTACGTATATATTTTTTTTATCACATCCGTAGACAAAACAGATATTTTGTGGCACTTAAGTAAAAAAAACTTTAAACCGGATAAATTTAGGTTTAAAGTTTCACTTTACTTGTATAATTTATCATGATTAGCTTAATCTTACCCATTTAAACTAAAAATATTTTTTTTGACCCCAATTTTAACAACTTAATGCTTAAAATCGGTCCACTTGTGCATACAAACTTTCTTAGATTCAAGAGTAAAACCCAAATTAAAAAAAACTGCTCTTAATATAAATAACAAATTTAAATCATTAAATATAAAAATAAAAGAAAAAACTTCATAGTTTCGGTCAGATAACCGAACACATAAAATTACTCCATGAGTTGGTCCAGTTGGTAATGGCAACCGAATTCAGAGAGTACTTATAGCCAATAATCTATAACAACAACTAATGCATGTACAAATTCACTTCCAATAATCATCCAAACCACTTAAGATAATCGATATATTTTCTCTTTAATCGAAGTGCCAGTTCTCTTTACTGAAAATTGCTGTTTACCTTATCAACATTCGGTTGTGGGAATGGAATAAATGGATAGTACGTGCAACCACTAACAATCGATTGACAGAAAATTCGGCTGTGGCAACAAATCTTTTTTCTGTGTGTACATGTTCTGACTATCAACCACCCTCCCATTCAACTAGAAAACGACCAAAGAATCATATTCGAAAGTCCTTGAAAAATCCCTATAATTAAATTGTTAATAACACTGCGGTGACTAAAGTAAAGTGGAAAAGAAAACATCTGCTGCAATCCCATGCAACTCACACATATACACAAGGTAATTACACAATATCCACCACCTTTCAGGTATCGATAGGAATGTAATTACAGGCAACTTATTTCAACTTGCATGTGATGGCTAACGCTGACACCAACACCAGCACAGTAAGACCGCCGAGACAAAAGCAAAAGACGCTGCTAATATGACCTGAATAAGGGGAACTTGTCAAAACCAAACTGTGTCATGTCAGCCTTAAGTGGGAGTAAACCAACGCCCGGTCCCCACCGCAACTCGGAACGAAAGAGGAAACAAAATGAAACGTGAGATAAACCACAAGTGTATATAATTGTGGCAACTCTCGGCTTAGCTAGAAATACTTTCGATTTTTTTATTTTCACCCTTAAACCAAAAGGGTTGCAATGCAAAAGGGGGGGGGGATCTCTTATACAGAATCTAAAATTTAATAGAGGACAATTATGAAAATCCAATTATAATTATCCACTAATAAGTACAAGGCCATAAGGACAACACTTTACAAAATATCCCACGTACATCACGACACAGATAGGCAGGCGCAAAGGACTCGCAAGTAGTCCTCGTTCTTCGAGGGGAGTCAATGAAAATTGAGTTAAGGCGCAGTCACAGCCACAAAGAACCCGAGGCTCTCTGGGCTAAAGTATCCGTTCCCTTTTCGACACCCTGTGATGCTGGTGTTGTTGTTTAACGTGATGTTGTTGGTGCTGTTGTATATCTGTGGTTGAGCACAGGCCAGTGTAAAAAGTATGACACCGTGTGACTTTGTGATGTTTGCCCTTTACCCCACTGGATGTAACGCCCTACACCAAGTCGTTTGTGTGTGTGTGTGCCTGTAAGCGTTCTTCGGTTTCATGTGCCAGCTGACACACTTAATCAAACCTTAATGAAAATTCCGACAATTTAAATTAATTCTGGTATAACTTTATCAAAAATGTACGTTTCCTCACCCGCGTCTTCTGTTTCGTGTTCCATCCTTCCTCCCCGCCCCCCCACCATGATTTCGCCTCTTCCTGTCTAAAGTATGAATGAAATTCCGGGAAACTATGAAACGACGATGGCACGCAATTAAGTTGCCACAGGCATTTTAACAAGTTCCAAGAGTATCTCAGGATATACGATTTGTTGGCGGCAAAAAAAAAGAAAACGCACACACACAAACATACCAACGTAAAAAATATCGTATCAAGCCAAAGTGTATAAAGTCATAGATGTGATGTGCCTTGTTACTTTTTTGGCGTTTGTTTGACAGCAGCCAGGGTTACCACGACATTAGCAGGGATTACTGTGTCAGGGATGTAATAAAAAGTGATATGAACAGTTTAATATGTCACAATCATTTATTATTTTTGTAAGCAAAGTAAAACTGCACAGGAGTGCATTAATATGCGACCAGATTTCTAGATTACCTAGTGAATACCAATAAACGGCCGTTGTGCCAGAGAACATTGATGCCGTGCGTGAACTGATAATGCAAGATCGTCATGTGACATACCGTGAAATGCATCCTCGTGCATTGCTTCCACCAGCATACTTTCGATATTGCATGAACACCAGGCCGTAAAATTGGTTTGTTCTCGTTGGATCCAGCACAACTTGGCAATCGCTGAAAAAAGGCCGTGCTTCAAAAGACGTTTATAAGATCGTTACAGGTGACGAATCATTGATCTATGCGTATGAGCCCGAAAGTAAACAGCAATCGACCGTGTGGGTCTTCGAAGACGAGCCAAATCCAAGTTGTTCGTGGAAGAAGCACTTCGAAGCAAATGGTCGCCTGTTTCTTCGGCAAACTTGGTCATGTGGCGACTGTTCCGCTTGAGCAACGTAGGATGGTCAATTCTGAGTGGTACACCACAATTTGTTTGCCTGAAGTCTTCCGAAAAAACTCGAAAAACGAAGAGAAGACGAATCATGGTGCACCATGACAAAGCGACCTCTCACACATCGGCTCAAACCAGAGCATTTTTGAAGCGGCCAAAACGTTGAATTGATGGGTCATTCGCCGCACAGCCCTGACTTGGCACCCATTGATTTATTTTTATTCCCGCAAATCAAGAAAAAATACGTGGTCAACGATTATGTAACTATTCCCTTTATTCACATATCCAATTAAATGAAAATGTGCATAGTCGCTCATTACGAGGACTGATATTTTTATTTCGGACCTAACCATGAAAATGCGAATATTTATCATCATAAATGGTTTTATTGTTTTTCAAAGTATTCTCCAGCAAGATTTATACACTTTTGCATGCGCTCAAACCAATAGTGGAACAAATTTTTCCACTCCGATTGAGACACCTCCAAAACATGGTTTTTGAACGCTTCAACAGCATCTTCTGGCGACGAAAATCGTTGACCACGCATTTTTTTTTTTGATGTGCGGGAATAAAAAGAAGTCATTGGGTGCCAAGTCAGGGCTGTACGGCGGATGACCCATCAATTCGACATTTTTTGTCAGTCAAAAAGGTGCTGGTTTGAGCCGATGTGTGAGACCTCGCATTGTCATGGTGCATCATGATTCGTCTCTCTTGTTCGTTTTTCGAATTTCTCCGAAGACTTCAGGCAAACAAATTGTGTTGTACCACTCAGAATTGACCGTCCTACGTTGCTCAAGCGGAACAGTCGCCACATGACCAGTTTTGCCGAAGAAACATGCGACCATTTGCTTAGAAGTGCTTCTTCCACAAACAACTTTCGTTGGATTTGGCTCGTCTTCAAAGGCGCACGCGGTCGATTGCTGCTTTGTTTCGGGCCCATACGCATAGATCCATGATTCGTCACCTGTGACGATCTTATAAACGTCTTGTGAAACACCGCGATCGTATTTTTTCAAAATTTCTTTGCACTAATCGACACGAGCCTTTTTTGAGTGATTGTTAAAGTGAGCGGTATCCAACGAGAACAAACCTACGGCTAGGTGTTCATGCAATATCGAATGTATGCTGGTGGAAGAAATGCCCAAGGATGCCACTATCTTACGGTATGTCACATGACGATCTTGCATTATCAGTTCACTCACGGCATCAGTGTTCTCTGGCACAACGCAGTTTTTGGGCGACCTCCGTCTTTGAGCGAGCGTCGGCCACGATTGAATTTATTAAACCAGTTTTTCACAGTGCTATAGAATGGTGCTTCATTGCCATACAAAGATTTACGTTCATCGATGCACTCTTGTCGTGATAATCCACGTCGAAAGTTGTGAAAGATGATCGCACGAAAATGTTCACAAGTTAATTCCATTTTTTTTTGCAAAATTGATTTTTTCAAGTCACCGTAAACAACACAAATGATGGTCGTACGTCAAAACATTCTGATTACGTTTATGCTAAAAAATGTCAAACTTTCCAATGGAAATGTCAGATGGCGCCAGGCAACATTTAATGTTGCCTAGGCCAGAAGTATAAATAGCAATCCTCGTATTACATACATAATTGCCGAAATTAAATAAAACATTTATCAATATAAATTCCATTCTGTTTCATTTAATCAAATATTATAAACAAACAAAGTAGTATACCTTCCGTAGTATACCTTCCCGACCCGAACGCCCTGTAGCTTCCACACAAATGTTCAACCGGTTTTTTCGGTTTTAGCTCTAGAAGCCACATAGTAAATCCAATATTTATGAAATATGTACAGTTCATAAGGATCGTTCAGTAGTCAGCCAAGTTAAAAATAAGTCATACCATTGAACGTTTTGACATAGCCTTAGTGCAAAGATCTCTGTCGATATAACATCCATACAACCGCGCTAGAACATCCATTTTAATTCCGATTCCAATCAAATTTGGTGTGGTATGTTTCGATTGACAAACAACTAATTTTGGACCGATATGATTTATAAAGGCTTATTTTTTGATATAAAATTGTCTGGTCCCAAAAAATGGCTTTCACGTGCTTGGACATATGTCTTCAAGATAACTTTAAAATAAATATATATAAAGTTATATTTAAGTTATATAGGGTGATCCATCAAGAGGTATTTTTTTAGAATAAAAAATAATATAAAAATTCTAATCAAGTGTGGAATCTTTATTGGTAATTCGAAAGGACATTTTATGGCATTTATTTTTTGAATATAATTTCCTTCAAATGTTGGCCGCAACTACGCCTCAGGGTTTCCATTCTGAGGGTCCACTTTTGGATGACACGTTAGAGAATTTCGACCGGTATGGCTTTAATGACTAGCGTAATGTTGGCTTCCAAAACCTGATTTGTAGCTGGTTTGTCAGCATACACTTTGGACTTTACCTAACCTCAAAGAAAAATGTCCAAAGGTGTGATATCACTCGATCTAGGCGGCCAACTCACCCGCCCAAAAACGTGAAATTAGCTGCTTTTCGAAATGACCTCTCAATAGATCCATTGCATGGCAAGTGGCACCGTCCTATTAAAACCACCGTCCTATTGTCGTCAAGATTACGGACTTTGATTTCAGGTAGCATAAAGATCAATATCATGGCGCGATAGCGAGCACCATTCACGGTTAAGTTTTGGCCATCACCATTTTTGAATGAATATGCACCGATGGTTCCACCGGCTAATAAACCGCACCAAACCGTGGTTTTGTCTGGGTATAATGGCACCTCTTGAACCTCTTCTTGTTGCTCTTCAGCCCAAATGCGGCAATATTGTTTATTGACTTTGCCGTTGAGCCAGAAATTGGCCTCATCACTGAACAAAATTTAGGTCGAAAACAGCGGATCTTCCCCTTTCTCACGAAACGCTCATTTCCATAATATAAATAGTTGCCAACATTTGAAGGAAATTGTTTTCAAAAAATAAATGCCATAAATTGTCCTTTCAATTACCAGATTCCACACTTGATTTGAATTTTTTTTATGTTCTGAAAAAATACCTCTGGAGGGATCATCCTATAGTTAGCAATTTTTGAGATCGAGGTTAGTTTTATTAATAAATTATTTAACTTTAAAACTTTCCAATATTTCGCAATTCTTTGAATTGTATCCTCAGGAAAAATATGTAAAAATACAACAAAGGACGATAGAAGTTAAACTATGCTAGTTTTAATTTAATGTTTGTACTATTATTTACCATATTTTCCCTGAGGATGTAAACGGTCGAACAACAAAATACCTATTTAAAGTTAAATGTAAAAATAAAATTATACATGCAGTTTTGCTAAATATGTCCGAAAGTCGAACCAAATTTAAACATGGAAATATGAGTACCAAAAATACAAATTTAAATATGACCATATTTTTAAAAGCTGGTTAAATTTAGAGATGTTGCATGGCACTATTACTTTGAATCTAATTCGGAAATAATTTGCATCCAAGGCGGTTATTGCCGGTTTTATACTTTTAAAAAACCCCGAAGTCAATTTTTTTTAAAACACTTATTTGAAAAAAAGCCAAAGTGTCGATTTTCTAAAAACCTCGTTTTTGACACTACATGAATACGTTTTTTTGGCCTTCTGTACCAATAGATGAGGCTTTTGTATCAAATGATGAATAAATAAAATGAAATATACAGCTTATTTGGTAAGCGCAGTCCCCAAAGCTTTGCTTTAAGGACAACTTCTACTTATTTAGTTCGTACATTACTGACCACCAATGCTAATGCTAGGGTTAGGTACCCCACCCTGAAATCAGCACTAAATAAATTCAGTGCTCGACTTTTGAAGTGTATGTTTTGTCCAGTTAGTAATCCGACCCCTGACAATACCCCCCCCCCCCCTCAAATATTTATCTGCCATTGTTCGTGTGACTTTTACATTTTATTTCGTTCAAAAATTCAGTTTGCATAATTTTTCAATAAAACATCTCATTTTCTTACATCCACTGCGCGCCCATCCGCCATAAAAATTTATAGTCACTAGAAGAAGGCAACAACGATAGCATCAAGGACCTGCACAACAAACAAGTTATGGACGAGACTATGGGCGGGGGGAGACTAACCGGAGATGATGCTGTTCGCTACAATGGGCTCGGAAAGCGGAAACGGAAAAATTGTCTTAATGCACGTGCAAACATACATTACGAGCATGAATCACTTCTGTTGAATGGTTTGTTGCAAATGATTACTTGTACCGTAGATTTCAATGGAAAACGCTTTGAATGAGAGGAACATACACAGAAAAAAAAAACAGAAAATAAACCTAACAACCAGGAATGGCCCTGGGCTATCGCATATTACCGTCATGAATGGCGGTATGAATGGCATACCTGCAATAGGTCGCATGGGGGTAGAAATGTAGACTTTCAGGTAAAGAACGCATTTAAGTTCAATTTAAAAGGTAAGGGAATATGGTCGAAACGAATCTGGAATACCCTACTAAAGAAGATGGCAAAAGCGAAAGACTTGCGACTATCTTTTTCCGTCCTAATGTAAACTTAAAAGTCTAATAAAACGAATCTTAATCGAATCGGAGAGAATAAAAACCAGAAGAATCAAATTTATGATTATTAAAAAGATCTGAAATATAAAGCTTTAAGCTCCACTTAAAGAAATGGTTTGCAATAGGTAGAAAAAGGATTTCTTGGTTATACGCCGCGCTATGACACCAGAGCTTCACTCTATAATATAAATTCTATGATCTCGAAAATAACCTTGTATGATTTATAAAAAGAAACCACGTCTGTGAAATTCGTGAAGCTGTGTTCTCACACAGAGAGCAGATTTGGTGCTACAACCGAGTGTTTTGCCAACCGAATGATTGAGGTTACATGCACCTGGAGTATTTCATCAGTATGTACAACCGAATGTTAGTTTGTGCTGTATAACATTTAGTTATTGTAACTGTAGTATCGGTGCAATATACCAAGTATACGCACCTTTAGAAGAAAAATGTTGGATCGAAAAATCCACAAAAAATTTTAAATATTAGTTAGAGGCACAACACAGTTGGCTTACACAATTAAAAGTACTCATAGAGAGGGAGGGTCATGACGAGGAAAAGATGATGGATGCTTTTTATTGCAGAAAATTTTGGTTAATTGGTTGCCTTTAAGTCAGTAATGATCGAATTATTTTATTTTTTCAAAAATAACATTAAACAACCTATTCTTGATTATTATGAAGTTTTAGTTGTCATCACTAATAATGAGTTATAACAACAAGATGTTAGCAAAACGATTGATTTGCCATAACCACCAGTTGTGGCAAATAAATACCTTTTTTGCGTTTCATTGGTATAACCGATACATCCATTACAAACCGAATATCCATTTCGATTATAAACATTTGGTGGTTGCAACCAAAATTCCTCTTTTGCTACCGAATCATTGTAGTTCCAACCGATTTTCAACTAAATTTTCTCTGTGTGCACCATTAGTTGTCAGTTCTTTTACCCACTTCCCATTCATTTATTATTTTAGACAAAAAAACCAAGTTAAAATGAATAAGCCTTGTACTAACTTTTAGGGTATCAACAACTTAAGGGTATGTAGGTCTTAAACATGGCCTTGAAAACGTTCATAGCCAGATCACAACCTCACAACAATTATACAAATCTCGTCTTTAATTTAGAAATGATACAAACCCTATGAATTACTTATTTTTAAATACTAGGACTATACCACACCTCTACATTTAAAGGGAAACTCACACTAAATGACTCCACAAGGCAATTTCAAAAAGGGAATGATCTACAATGCTTACATTATGAAGTCTTCATTGAATACAAATACGAGGGTGGATCGAAAATATCCAAACTCCTAGTAGCGTTTCATACGAAAAGTTTTATGCTCTCTATCCTATGATAAATGATATAGAAATTACCTCGTAATCATCTGAGTCAATAAGGTGTTGTCCTATATTATTTTCTTATTTTGTTATCAAACTGCAGGACAAAAATATGAAACGGGTTCGCTGAAACATTCTATTTGGAACGAAGCTTTTAAAAATCCGTCCTTTTCTTGATATCACAAGGCCACTCTCAATTTTTGATATTTGGTTGTAATGGGCTAGTAACTGATCCTGTAAAAAAAGCCATTTGCCAAGTTGTACTCGTAAGGTAGGGACGCACTTAATACCTTATCGAGTTCTGTACAATAGAAAAGGTGACATTCAATTTTTCTCAAAAATATTTTTTTCATTAATTTCTACAGGGTTATCCATCTAGAGGCATTTTTTTCAGAACAAAAAAAATATAAATATAAAAATTCAAATCAAGCGTGGAATCTTCATTGGTAATTTGAAAGGACATTTTATGGCATTTATTTTTTGAATATAGTTTCCTTCAAATGTTGGCCTCAACTACGCCTCAGGGTTTCCATTCTGAGGGTCCAATTTTGGATGACTCGCTCGAGCATTTCGACCGGTATGGCTTTAATGACACGCGTAATGTTGGCTTCCAAAACCTGAATCGTAGCTGGTTTGTCAGCATAGACTTTACGTAACCTCAAAGAAAAATGTCTAAAGGTGGGATATCACTCCATCTAGGCGGCCAACTCACCTGTCCAAAACGTAAAAATAGCTGCTTTTCGAAATGACCTATCAATAGATCCATTGTTTGAGAAGCTGTATGGCAAGTGACACCGTCCTGTCAAGTGTCGTCAAGATTACGGGCTTCAATTTCAGGTAGTAAAAAGTCCGATACCAAGGCGCGATAGCAAGCAACATTCACGGTTACGTTCCGGCCATCATCATTTTTGAAAAAAATATGCACCGATGATTCCACTTATAAACCGCACCAAACCGTAATTTTCTTTCGGTATAATGACACCTCTTGAACCTATTCTTGTTGCTCTTCAGCACAAATGCGGCAATTTTGTTTATCGACTGAGCCAGAAATGGGCCTCATCACTGAACAAAATTTTGGTCGAAAACAAGGGATCTTCATTTCATTTCCATAATACAGTTGCCAACATTTGAAGGTCATTATTTTCAAGAAATAAATGCCAATTCAAATTACCAATAAAGATTCCACACTTGATTTGAATTTTTATATTTTTTTTGTTCTGAAAAAATACCTCTAGATGGATCACCCTATATATTGCCCTCTTTTTCAAAGTTTTCTTCCTCAAGTAGTTATAATACACTTTTTACTGCGTTTATTTCAATCCTCGAAGCAGTTCTGATATCCACTTTTTGGTATGGCCTTGAGCTTTCTCAGCGAATCGGGTTTTAACTTCTCAATCGTCAGAAAACGCCATCCTTTCAAGGTTCCCTTTAATTTTTTGAAACCAGAAAAAATCGTGGGGGAGCAAATCTGGTGAAGACGGTGGTTGAGGTATGATTCCGGTATTATTTTTGGTCAAAAATCAAACAAGCGACGATTTTTTTGACTAACAAGCAATTTTATAATGAACTTGGCTGCCAAACACTTCATGCCCAAAATTTCGGGAAAAAATTTATGGCATGATCCAATCGATATGCATCTTTTCTAATGATTCGACGATTCTCAATAGCATCTTTCTTCACCTTCTCAACATTTCCATCGGTTTGTGATGTGATTGAACTTCCAGGACAATCGTCGATGTCGCCACTCACATCTTTTCCTCCTTCTTCGAAAAGCTTGTACCACTTGTAAACATTTTTGGGAAGCAGAGTAAAATTACCATATGTCAACATATCTCATCATTACAAGAGTTTATGAGCACTTGATCCATGTTAACACAAAATTTGATGCAAATTCATTGATTCATTTTTTCACAGCAGAAAATCGCCAAACAAGGAAAGAACATTTAACTGTTATGAATTCCACAAAAAAACTTAACCAAAAACATATGGGCAAGACAAGTGTGCCAACATAAAAACTCCTAATCGAATGCACGAAACCCGAGAAATTTAAAAATTCACCTTTCTATTGAACAGACCGGTCAGTATCAAAGATGACTTATTTTATTGTAATGGTTGACAACTCAATTTCGACTGATTTTTGAGGCTTTATCGCTTTTAAAGCCGTATGCAAAGTCCAATCTAGGCCAAGTTTTGTTCCATGTTTTCTCACAGGCCCCCGGGAGAATTTCGAAGGGTTCAGAACCCGAAAAATATTGTACTTTTGCTCATTGTGTCATTGAGGTTCATTTTAAATCAAGAGAACAACAATCAATAGGTTATCGCTAAGGCTACAACTTCAAAACTTAACGAGATTTTTATTTTAAATTTCTTTGTATACCAGAACTGAATGGATTTATGCATTTTAAACCGTATGTTCGATATGTGGTTGATACTGAGATTATGGGCCACATTGTTGTTCTTGGTTGTTACAAGCTGGACAAAATATATATATTATACTTTATTATTTACTATACAATAAATCTTTATAGGACCTTTAAAGTCTTTAAAATTGTTTTTTAAAAAAAAAACTATTTGTTCTTCGAAAAATGTCCTACCAAAGTGTTCAAATATCATTACCCTGGTTGTAGAGACACTTGAAGTGGGTGCACAACTAATAGCTTTTTCGTCAACAGTCTTATTAAAATTAAGTAAGTCGTGTTTTGTCACTCGTTACGAACGTTCACACTTAAGTTGGTAATTCCCCTGTTTTGTTTTTTAAAAAAGATAATTAATACTTTTTATAATTTTGCAAGTGTTTTTTGTGTTTATTGCAAGTATAAACTTCCAGCTCAAGTCAATTTTGTAAGGGTAAGTACATACTTAAATAAACATTTCAGGGGTTTTGTAGAAATTCATCATTCCCCTGCCAAAATGCCGATTAACAATGTTTCTTTTATTATTTTTACACAAGAACTGAATTAAAATGAATTGGTTGATTTTAAAGAAAAAATATTATATATTTTATTGTCATTTCTCTGTTCAATGAGTCATTACCCTGGAGGTCATATTTTTAAATTGTTGCATGATTCCGTTAAAAATTAAAATTTTGATGTGTACCTTTTAAAAATGACTAGTATTTCCTAGAACTAAGACATCTACCTGAATTAAATATTAAATCCTGCAAAAAAAATCGAAATCCAAAAATGATGTCGAAATTGGCCAATAATCTGAGAATCACTCATGTAAAATTTGTATTGAAGAAAAAAAGTTATTCAAGCAACACAATAAGCGAGTAATAACCGAGCTCGCTTAATCTCGCTAAAAGTTTTTCTTGAATGACTTTCTTTCCAAAAATTTAAATTATTTAAAATAAACGGAATTTAACACAAATTATTTATAGTTTTCAGTAAACAAACCTTTTTTTATATTCCTGTACAGCGAGTTGTCAATAGAACACGGGCAATATTGGAACCGTTTTGGTCGGTTAAAATTAATCTTACACTCTCTGTAGCGCACTTTTTAAATGTGTTCCCTAATTTTGTTTATAAACGAGAAATCTTCAGTATACAAAAGTGGTGTCTGAAATCATTCATGTCGGAGTGATAGATAATTCTTGCAGTCTGCACTATCCGATCGGCCCTCGCAAACTTCCCCATCCCCTCTGCCTGATTTAAATAATCTGACTAGGTTTGTTAACATTTTAGCGTACACGCTCTAACACTTCCGTAAATCTCAAAGCAAAAAAAAAAATAAACACGAACGAGCAGCCAGCAGCTTCCAAGCCGTCCTTCGCAAACAATCGCACCCCATCCCCATCAATCGAGACACGTAGGCCTGCAGCTATCAAGAACGCTGCATTTAAGTGAAGTGGAAACTGATTTGAAATCCATATGCGGTCTGTGCAGGGTTTATGCGAAGGATAACAGAGCCGCATAATACACGGGGGAATAATGAATAATTTAGATTATTTAAATGCTTTATGCTCTCTTTTAGTTCCTCACTCACGTCCCCGGCACCAGCTAGAGCTAAACCTTCATTTCCGCCAACCACTTTCCCTCCAACCAGGGATTGTGGTGTCTGCTTGTATGTAAATGACAAAAATGTCTTTGTATCCGGTTTTGTAAAGGTATGAGAAATGGAAATGTTTGTTTTTGTATTTTGTACCAACTCCGTATTAGGGCCAGCCAGACTCATTTAGTGATTAGTAATGAGCAATTCATCTCATGTGGTTTCACTGTCAGATGTTGGATTTCGATTTGCCAGTACATTTTTGTTGGAGTATTTAATTTTAAATGTTTTTATTTTTTTGTAGGCCATTCATTAGTGTCAGTGCATCTTATTGCTAAAACACGGTGTGTCAGTATTTTAAACATAAACTGCAATAACGGGTAATTCATCTAGTTGTTGTTGTTCAGTTGCTGCAACTGTGTGCCGGGGTGACAGCCCTTTGCCGAATAATTGCTGCTTCGGGTCAACCCGATGCATAGAACTGGCTGTCGTGGGATTCATCTAATAATTTCGTTTGCATTTTGTATGTTATTTTGACAGTGACAGCTATTTTCCGCTACAAATCTTGTTGTATCGGCACATAGTGCAGAGGTGACTGCTCTTGGCCGAAGAATTCCTCCTTCGGGTCAATCCGGTGCACAGATCCGGCTGTAGTGGGATTGTCGCTAGAAATCTTCCTCTGTGCAGCCTAAATATTGCGTTTAAACTTAGGTTTTTTGCTTTCAGATACCATTTGCTCATTTGCACAAATATGTAAGTAAAAAGAAACGAATATGAAATATAAAATATATATCAACACAACAAAAACCCACTTACCCTTTCTGGCCGTATATGTAAGTAGCATCATATGACTGCCAGTATTTTCATCATAGTTCCTCTCATTTCGCTAGATCATGGTTTATGAAATCGCCACGCCAGCTCTTTCACTTACAATCTCGGGGAATCATAGTTCCTCTTATTGCACTCCATCATGATTTATGAAATCGTCGAGCCAGCTCTCTTACCAACAAGTTCCAGGAATCTTCTAACCCCTCCAATTGTTGTTGTCTCACACGTTCACCAATTAAGCTTACAGACATTACCCAGCATTGTTGTTCTTGTACTTTTCCTCGTACATCTTGCTTTCTCTTCCCCAATTAAGAAAATGCAAAGCAAATATTACAATGTCTTAACACAATTTATATCTCCACTTTTGGTCAATGTTATATCGCAATTATTAATCCGATATCTGGATCGATTGCTCACATTACGGTAGAAATATTGGCAAATGAAATGTCCCCGAAAGCGACTAAACTGTTCGATATTAATGTAGTTGTCAATTGAATGACGGATCATTTCAATGGGAGAGAGAGAGAAAAAAACAAAATAGAGTGGTAGTTAAGATGAAGCAACAGTTGTCATTTAATTCTTTTTTTTTAGTGGGCAGCGTTGCTTTTTGGGGAGTTTCCTACCAAAATTGTGAACATTTTTCGTATATTAGGATAATTTGGTAGATTTTGCAAATTTCAAAATTTCATGGCATTCATGAATTTCCCAGGTATAACCGATGATTACCATTTTATGCTCTTATTTTATTTATCAAAATCCTAATGTTACGAGTTTAGATTTTTTTTTATATAGGGTGAACCATCTAGATGTATATTTTCAGAACAAAAAAAATATAAAAATTCAAATCAAGTGTGAAATCTGTATTGGTAATTTGAAAGGACATTTTATGGTTTTTATTTTTGGCAACTACTTATATTATGGAAATTACTGAATTTGTTCAGTGATGAGGCCCATTTCTGGCTCAACGGCAAAGTCAATAAACAAAATTGCAGCATTTGGGCTGAAGAGCAAAAAGAAGAGGTTCAAGAGGTGCCATTATACCCAGAGAAAATCACGGTTTGGTGCGGCTTATAAGCTGGTGGAATCATCGGTGCATATTTTTTCAAAAATGATGATGGCCGGAACGTAACCGTGAATGGTGTTCGCTATCGCGCCATGATGAAACCTGAAATTTAAGACCGTAATCTTGACGACACTTGGTTTCAACAGGACGGTGCCACTTGCCATACAGCTGCTCAAGCAATGGATCTATTGAGAGGTCATTTCGAAAAGCAGCTAATTTCACGTTTTGGGTAGGTGAGTTGGCCGCCTAGATCGAGTGATATCACACCTTAAGACATTTTTCTTTGAGGTTACGTAAAGTATGCTGAAAAACCAGCTACAATTCTGGTTTTGGAAGCCAACTTACGCTACTCATTAAAGCCATACCGGTCGAAATGCTCGAACGAGTCATCCAAAATTGGACCCTCAGAATGGAAACCCTGAGGCGTAGTTACGGCCAACATTTAAAGGGAATTTTATTCAAAAAATAAATGTCATAAAATGTCTCTTCAAATTACCAATAAAGATTCTGAAAAAATACCTCTAGATGAATCATGTCTTGATTGTAAATTTCGGCGGCATCTCTTTCTTTGGAGATCTATCGGTATTTTTAGAAAATGTTTTTTGGGACAGTATTTGCTGATAATTCGCAAAACAATTCCATTTCAGACCGATGACACTAATTGCATTTTCGAAAAATGAGATGAAAAAGAACTCTTTTTTTAATTTTCATTTTTCGCATATTCCACGAAATACATTTTTAAATACGCTTTTATGCTCTAATATCCAATATATTTAAAATATTGTTGTAATAGCCCACTTGCTTTTGCTACTTTTTCCAATTATTGAACAAACTAATGCATTGTACTCGTATAGGTGCAAAAGAACAACATTATTTATTAAAAAAAACATATAAGTACATCCCTAGATTTTTGGAGGATTCTTCTAACTTATGCCAAGAATTCACCTAAAACGAAATTGTCGCTTCAATAAGTATACTTAATAATAAATATTCTCCTAGCAAAGCATACAAAATTTGAAACATTTTGCTGTGATTTTGATACTTTTTATAATGTACAACTGACTTGCCTTCCTATCTGTAATATTTGGGATATTTGATTTGAAAAATGGTAATTTTGTTCAATTACGTTATGAAAAAAAGCTATATGAAAACATATGAAGTCTGGTGATTTGTTCCACTAATAATACCAAACTTTCTTTGGAATGTTTTAATCACGAAGAAATATTTTTCGCTTTTCGTTAAATGAATTCATGATTTCTGCCATTAAGGAAATCTAATATGTAATTGGCAAGACGACTGCCTTATTTCTTCTATATTCACATTTCCACTCCATTTGCAACAGCTTAAAATACTGTTCCATATCGGCTTAATTACATATCATTATTGGCTGAATACTCGTATAGAAAAGGCGTTTTTGAATTCTTTTGAAAAATATCTTTTGTATTAAGCCATTATAAGCAATATTTCTAAAAGTAAAATAAATAAAAAACATTCTGGAATAAAATTTGTTGGGCGTTTTTATTAAAAATAGCATTAGAATTTATTTTATTTTTTTTGTGTTTTTATCAAGTTTTACATTCTTCTGCCATGACGCGTGAATCCACGTTGTGCCCTTTTTACATTAAACAAAACAAATGATTTTTAATAAGTGGCATTCAGCTTAATATTTTTAACTTTAGTCTCAGTATTCACTATAAACGAAATTTTTGCGTAGGAGTTTGATCTCAATACAGAAAAATTGCTATGTACATTCATTTACGTTTATGTTCATTTACGTTATGAAAAAAAGTTATAAGCAAACATTTGGAATCTGTTGATTTGTTCCAATAATCATACCAAACTTTAGTTGCAATGTTTTCGCGAAGAAGCGTGTTTTCGCATTTCGTAAAATGAATTCATGATTTCTACTATTTAAGAAATGTAATATGTAATTGGCAAGGCGACTGCTATATTTATTCTATATTCACATTTCCACTCCATTTGCAACAGCTTGAAACATGTTCGGAGAGCCCATCAAGTAAATATCGATGGCTTAATACTCGTATAGAAAAGGCGTTTCTGAATTCTTCTTAAAGCAATGTTTTTAAAAGTAAAATAAAAAAAAAACATTCTTGAATAGAATTTGTTGGGCGTTTTTAATAAAAATGGCATTAGAATTTATTTTATTTGTATAGTTTTTTTTTTTATTAAGTTTTACATTCTTCTGTCATGACGCATAAATCCACGTTATGCCCTTTTTACATTGAACAAAACAATGGATTTTCACTAAGTGGCATTCACCTTACTATTTTTAACGTTAAAGCCTAGTGTTCACTGCAAACAAAATTTTTGAGTAGCATTTTTATCTCAATACAGAGCCATTATTTATTTTTAATTAAATTATTTTATATTTACTTATGTGAATGCCCTCGAATATGACTGCAACATTTGTTATTTTTTGCTAATGTCAAATATTCCTTGACCAAACTGTTATCAGCTTTTTCGTTTCAGTTGATTACTAAACTAACACAAATTTCGTTTGCTTTGTACATGTATTTTTTAATAGGAGCGACAATTTCGTTTTAGGTGAATACTAGGCTTAAGCTCAAAGAATCCTTCAAAAATATAGGGGTGCACAAATATGCTGTTTTTTAATAAATTATGTTTCTCCCATGTAACAATATAATTCATTTGTTTTATATTTTAATAGCTTAATAAAGCAAGTTGGTTTTAACAACAATATTTTGTATATTTTAAATATTAGAGCTTAAAAAGCGTGTTTAAAAATAAATATGAGAAAAATCAAAATATAAGAAGAGTGGCAAAGGCAACATTGAAAATGATTTTAGGACGCACTAAACTAATTAAGTTTATGATTTGTTACGTACTTGCGAATTTATCAAGGTTTAGAGGTTTCGGACAGTAAATCTTGAACATAGTCTTAGTGAGATTTCTAAAAAATCCTAAGCTGAAGTTATCATTTTGATAAATAAAATAAGAGCATAATAAGGTAAACATCGTATAAACCTGGGAAATGAGAAATTTATGTGTGAAGTGAATTTACCTTATAAACGTACCAACCAATGACTACAATTTGCGACTACTACCAAATTATCCTACCATACGACACAATTTATTTATAATGATAGGAATTCCCCCAAAAAACAACGCTGCCCACTACAAAAAAGGAGAAATTAACAACGGCTGCGTCATCTAAACTGCTTGTCTCTTTTGTAGTTCTCCCTTTCTCACACCCATTGAATTGATCGTTCATTTAATTGATAAATTAATAGCAAACAGATTAGTCGCATTACATTTGGGGTCAATTCATTTGCAAATATTTCTACCAAAATGTGATCAAACGATCCAGATATCGGATAAATTTATCACATACATTTACTACAATTGGATATGTAAATTGTGTAAGGAATCACACAATAATTGTTCAAAAAACACATTGAAAACCTTGCACTTTTTGGCATTTTCTTAAAACAAGAAGAGGAAGCACTGTCACGGACTTGTACGAAGAAAACTGCAAGAAGGAGAACAACAACGTCTGTATGTGGGTAAGTACGTGAACTTATTTGGTTTAGTTGGAGGGGGAGAAAATTCCCACAAAGGTTTTTTTTATTGTAAGAGCTAGCGCAATTGAATCTCGGAATCATGATGCATGGCAGAAACACACACACATAAAGAGGCTGTAACAGAGAGTTTGTTTAGAATATGGAGGAAAGCCTGACAGTCATATGAGGCTTTATCTGCGGACAGATAAGGTAAGTGGAATTTCACTGTTTTTTTTTTATAAATATTCCATACATATTTGTTTCTCTTTTACTTAATGTCTATAAACAAGTGATGTAAGATTGTGGACTTATAAGTAGAAATTTAAGTCTTCATTTGGAAACATTAGCCTACACTCGGGTTTACCACAATTTATTTTTATTTTGAAAATTGACGTTTACAAAGTGCAATAGCAAAATAATGAATAAACGCGATTAGACACGTTATTTTTGTAAAACAATATTTTAGAAACCTTGCTAAAATATATATTATTAGATCCTTTCCAACCAGCGATGTCAACTTCGTGATTTTTCATCGTCAAAAAACACTACTCGTACGAAATTGTGTTTTTTAGGCGTGTGGTTTTTAATCTGGCCACACCAACTCCGAGTTGGTCTTTGTGACAGCTGTCACTTGATTCATGCTCAGTTTGGTTTGCCATTTCATAATGAATAGACTTTTTCCCGAAAAACGTTTGAAAATCGTAGTGAATGGGTCCAAAACAAGATGGCCACCGATCCAAATTTTAACAAGAAACTTTTGTTCAGCGATGTGAGCTTCATTTTTGACAGAATGGGTACTAGAGTGGAGTGAAATTCAAAAAAAAAAAGTTAACCTCGGAAAGAGATGTAGTCTGGGGTCCTAAAGAGGGGAAAAATAAAGAAAAAAATTTAAAAAAAATTTTAGGGGTCGCGCCACTCCCTCGAAATTTGGAAATTATCGCTATTTTGGCGTTGATTTTAGAAAAATCCTAAAAATTAACGACTTAACTTATTCGAAATTTAAAAGTTTGAGCTTGTTCAGTGCCCAAACAAAAGTATTTGAGGCAAATATGAGGATAATCGACTAATATTTGTAGCTTTGGTGGCGATTTCATTGTTCAGTCAATTTTCTGAAGAAGGGACGATTTGACTTATTGTACTTTTTGAAATTTTTGAACAATGAGAAAAATTTTTTTAAATTTTTTCATGCCCTTATTTCATTGTTTACGCTATTGCAAACATTTATTGACATAAAACTTTTTAGGATTTTTCTAAAATCAACGCCAAAATAGCGATAATTTCCAAATTTCGAGGGAGTGGCGCGACCCCTAAAAATTTTTTTAAATTTTTTTCTTTATTTTTCCCCTCTTTAGGACCCCAGACTACATCTCTTTCCGAGGTTAACTTTTTCAAATTATAAAAAAAGCATGTTTTCACTCCACCCTAATGGGTACGTTAATAACTAAAATTATCGCATTTGGAGTAATGAAAATCCACAAGCCATTGTTGAGACGCCGTTACATCCTCAAAATGTTACTGTTTGGTGTGCTCTATGGGCAGAGAGAAATTATTGGTCCATATTTCTTCAAAATAATGTCACAGTTAATGGGGAACGCTATAATGCTATGAATAAAGACTTTTTCATGCCTGAATTTGAGGCTGTTAATGAGGACGATCTTTGGTTCCAACAAGACTGCACTACATGCCGCATAAAGCCAACGAAACAATCATTTTATTGAAGGGAACCTTTGGTGAGCGCATTATCTCGCGTCGGTGGCTTGTGACGTGGTTATGTGAAGTCGCTTGTCTACGCATAGAAGCCCGACACATTGACGCCTTGCAAGAGAATATTCGGCGCGCTGTTGCTGACATACGGCCCCAAATACAGCAAAAAGTGGTCGAAAATTTGACCTCTCGGCTGGAATTTTTTCGAGCCAGACTTGGAAGCTACTTGCCCGAAGTTATTTTAAAAACTAAAGTGTTTCCAGATTGAATACCAGACATCTAGAAAAACACCCTTTATTTTTTATGTTTCGTCAAAGAAGTACATTTAACTGTTTACCAATTGTTTTCATTCGATTAGTAGGAGAATTCAGAGTTTAAAACGTTTAAAATTTTCTCTCAAGTATCTCAAAACTGTTTTCTTCCTTTATTTTCGAATATCTTATGCTAGCTTGGTGCAAAAGATGAGATATCTTTTTGTATCAAAAGTTATTATATTACCAAATATGAATTGCTTTGCCAAATATAGTTACTTATAAAATGCGGGTAAAATTGGAACAAACATTTTTTTTATTTGTGCTTAACTTTTAAACTATAGAAGGTAGTAAAATATTTTCTGTTAGTTTTGACTAGCGTTTTGAAGTTTTGATTAACAAGAAATGTCATCCACATGGGATCAAAATCATAGTTTTCGCAAGCATAACCGTGGTAGCCACCTGCGGAGCGGTGCTATACGGCACCTATTATAGGTAGAGGCCAAGAAATGCTCCTGTAAACTCTAATACACCTTATATATATATAATAATACACCTAATACACCTTATATAATGCAGTCATGCAGATTCACATGCGATAAAATAAAATCCGTATATTAGGGAACACATCAAAAAATTAAGTTTTATTAAACTTTAGTACGGCTTCTAAGATAAGATAACTACATATTTTTAATAATATACCACTAAAAAATATCACCCATCACTTACATAAAGGGTTGCAGGGTATTTTATGTAAACTATTATCCACATAATTTTCTATTCAAAAACTATTTATTCTTGTAAATTTCCTAAAGCCGATGTAAGATGGTGGAACGTTATAAGATTTCTAAAACCAACATTTGTTGTATTGTTTGCAAATTTTGATGGGCTTAGGTAAATTAATTTAGTGCCCCTTAATTACATTTTAACTGTTCAGAACCAGCATGCCGCTGTGATGTGTCGTTAGCAGCGTTGCCAAAACATGGGAACAAAAATAAAGCTAAATTACTTAAAAAAAAAATGTTAAAAATCCGCACAAAAAATCTTAAGTCAATATAACTTGGAAAATCCATATTAATAAATTTAACGATATGACATTTTAATTACAATTTGATTTTCATTCATGAGCCGGTTAATCCCTGTTCAAGGTGTAAAAGCAACAGACCGAAATAAAGCAAACGATCTAAATAAAATTCACAAATATGATGAGGACAATGGTACATGTTTCTAAACAACATGAACCCACTACCAACAACCATATCCCCCAATACTGTTAATAACATACTACAACGCAATCCATGTTAAATATAATAAAAACTTCGGCCCGGACAAGCTTATCAATTGGTTACTTGTTTTTTGATAAAAAAACCAGAAGAAACATAATTCTTAAAAAAAGCTAGACAAAAATCTTAAAGCTGAATGAAAAACTTTCCGCTAAACAATATAAAAGCTAAATTGCCAACGCTGTTGTTTAGTGTGCACAACAATCTGTTAAGTAAACCCATATATAATCGTGTTAAAACTTCTAACTTTAGTTAGCGGCAGGTTTTCTACCTCCAAATTGAAGGCTACTTAAATATAAAAAGCATTAACCGTTCGGAACCGACACTAAATAATATGTCCCGATTGTTAAGTATAAGAATTGTAAATATCAGAATCAAGCACTTAAGATGTGCTTGATTCTGTGAAATTTATACTTTACTGTTCTTTTATAACTTAATTTAATGCTGTCATGATTTTTTTTTTTAAATATTCTATTGTATTGTTCATGTACTTATATACGCCGTCCTTTAAATATGGTTGCCTTTTTCTTTTTTACCTCCCCAACACACAAACACACACTGTTGCAATCGGCGTACCATTAAAAATTACACTTCCATTAAACTAAACCTCGAAATTGAATCATTTATCTCGTCCAAATACAATGAATGTACCTCAACCACCTCCTCGCTTAACATTAGCAGTGGCAGCATATCCATAATAAAATAGCCTTAACATCTTAATTTCCACCAGAGGCGTCATCCCCTCTTACACGCTCTGCCTGTCACGCTGCTTGTCGCGTGTCCTGTCTTTGTAGCATTTCCTTCCAATCAATGTCTGCTGCTGTGGCTATTGTATTCGTTTTGCGCTAATATTTCATGTGTCTCAGCTCTCCACTTATTTTGACATTCCGTCCGTTTCATAATCATATTTAAAAATAATGTACCCTCAAATTAAGTACTGAACAAACACATCAAAAACGTAACGTAAACACGACGACGACGACACAAATGCAAAGGATGGCGTCTGTAAAGGAGACGTAAGATAAATACACAAATACACACTCACTTAGGAAGAGGAAGAGGGGGGAACGATATTAAAGGCAACATTACTTTAGACCAACTACGGTTGAGGTTCGTTGAAACCCAGCGAAAGAGACAAATCTTATTTTCAGCCAAGCCGCTTCGGTGTGAGAAGGCAAGCTCTGGCGGTAGAAATTTTCCAAAAGCACTGGTAAAGGAAAGTGGCCCAATGTTCCGTCTGGCCGTACTGTTGTTGCTTGGTACTACTAAACTTAAGATGTTTGCATTTGTATGTGTGTAAGGATGAGTGTGTAGCTAAATAAGTGTTATTCATGTTTTTCTGATTGTAGGTGGAACAACATTATATGTTTGTTATTGAGGGGGATAGATGAAATGTCTGCTTTAAATACCCTATATCCGTGCTTAGGTGTTGATGGTAGCTTTAGTGATTTGTCAAGTAGGCATTGTTGACCATCGTAAAAGAACATCAACTAGAAGAACTCTCGTCTTTGACGATAAATGTCAGAGGAATTAAATTATGCAAATTAGACCGATTAAAACGCACTAGTCTAGAAGTTCGCCTTGAAGTTTCCAAAAAAACGTCATTCATCATGGGCAGTCCTATTGATCGTATAAGGTATTATACGAAAAATATATTTCTTAGCGGATCCATTATAAATTATTTCTAAGACTGCTAGATCGGATCCAAAGAAGAACTCTCGTCTTTGAGGATTATTGTCAGAGGAATTAAAGTATGCAAATTAGACCCATTAAAACGCACTAGTCTAGAAGTTCGTCTTGAAGTTTCCAAAAAAACTTCATTCATCATGGGCAGTCCTATTGATCGTATAAGGTATTATACGAAAATTATATTTCTTAGCGGATCCATTATAAATTATTTCTTAGACTGCTAGATCGGATCCAAAGAAGAACTCTCGTCTTTGAGGATAAATGTCAGAGGAATTAAAGTATGCAAATTAGACCGATTAAAACGCACTAGTCTAGAAGTTCGTCTTGAAGTTTCCAAAAAACTTTATTCATCATGGGCAGTCCTTTTGATCGTATAAGGTATTATACGAAGAATATGTTTCTTAGCGGATCCATCTGTCTATGGAACAAATGTTAAGTATTCGAGAAAATATTAGTTGGAATTTGGTTTGAACTACTAAAATTCCTTTGCAAAAAAGAGTTTCCATAGTAATCACTAAATTGTGTTAATATTAGGGGATTTTTGGTTCGTCACACCACAGGATGTTAAATATCATCATAGTATAGTACACACAATCAATATTTGTGCAGCCATTTTTTGTGGTAACAAAAAATAGATGATGTTACCAAAAATGCATCGATTTGATTTGGGTATTTTTTAATTAAATAATTCAATTTTTGCTGGCCTTTGGCTTTAACAATTGATATAAAAATATTTTATTACGCTTTTTCCTTGTCATTACTTTTTCTTTGTTTCAGTTTCATTCAATTTAAAACACCTTTAATGAATCTGGTTTTGGTTCTGATAAAGATTTAGTTATCATCACAAAAAATTAGTTTACTACAACAATAAAATGTGTGCAAAACTCTTGGTTGCCAGTATTGGCCGCTAAATACCTTTTTCGCGTTTCATTGGTATGACCTATCAATAAGTTGTGAGTGAGATGATCATATTTATCCTCTATTGGTATTTCGAACCGAATATTCATTACAATTATAATCATTTGGTGATTGCAACCGAAACTTTTTCTTTTGGAAAGTACGAGGGCTATATATACTATTTCTGGCCTAATAATGCGAATAATTATCATTAAAAATAGTTTTATTGTTTTTCAAAGTATTCTCCAGCATGATTTATACACTTATGCATGCGCTCAAACCAATTGCTCAAACTTTTTCCACTCCGATTGCGACACCTCCAAAATATGGGTTTTAAACGCTCCAACATCATCTTGTGGCGACGAAAACACTGTGCGACAGCCACAATCGGTTTGGGATGAAACCACCGGGGAAAGTTATATCGGTCAAAAAAAGGTCATACGTGTCCCAGCGTTTCGTTGGGTCTCATCTAGGAATCGAGATATATCGATTTGAAGTTAGTAAGTATCGTATAGGGGAATTTGTCACGTTTTTGGCTCTTTTGCATCGATTTTCATGATTTATGTCTCATTTTGGTCATAGGTTATGTGACTTTATGTGAAAGTAATAGGACTTGACACTTTTTACCGTTTTGGATTTTTTATGAATTAAAAAAAAAAAAAATTTAATTTTTAGGCAAAAATAATTTTTTTTTTTCATACATTTATTTATAATTGCGAAACTGTTGCTTAAGTAGGAAAACGGTTTAAGAACAGATTAGAGGAATTGTAATTCTTAATTTTTCTAAATTTGTTTCAGCTAAATCGGACGAGTGGTTCTCGAGTTATGTCAAACAAAAGAGCCTAAAACGTGACAAATTCCCCTATACGATACTTACTAACTTCAAATCGATATATCTCGATTCCTAGATGAGACCCAGCGAAACGCTGGAACACGTATGACTTTTTGTTTACCAATATAACTTTCCCCGGTGGTTTCATTCCAAACCGATAACTGACCCTTACCATTTGTCGCAGAGTGAAATCGTTGACCACGCATTTTTTTCTTGATGTGAGGAAATAAAAAGAAGTCATTTGATGCCAAGTCAGGGCTGTACGGCGGATGGCCCATCAATTCGACGTTTGGCCGGTCAAAAAGGCGCTGGTTTGAGCCGATGTGTGAGAGCTCGCATTGTCATGATGTACAATGATTCGTCTTCTCTTGTTCGTTTTTCGAATTTCTAAGAAGACTTTAGGCAAACAAATTGTTGTGTACCACGCAGAATTGACCGTCCTACGTTTCTCAAGCGGAACAGTAGCCACATGACCAGTATTGCCGAAGAAACAGGCGAAATATATATAGCAACACTAGGGATATATCCCTAGGGATTTGGACGCATTCAGTATAAGTGGCGCGTTTCCTTTACCTGAATATCGAAGCAGATCCCCTATAGACCAACAGGACTTCATTTTGTGTTTACAACAAAATAACCAACTTTAGACAACAAATATGACGGAATGTGTAGGCAAGGAAGCCACAGACTGAAGATCCAGGACGAACAAGAAAAATTGTTGGTATGAAGACATTACAAACAAAAATTAATTGTTTCCAAGAGAGCTATACGTAGGCCAGGATCAGGGTTTCTTCCCGCTTAGCATTTGATAAGAGTTATCGACAGCGTTAAGCTCCTCTGTACCAGACTTTATACCTTCACACAGAGAATTTGTTCTACAACCGAATTTTTGGACAGGCAAATTGTGGGGTGCACGTACAATCCACGTGTTCCATCGCTACAAGTGAATGTTGATTGTGTTAACGGCAATTTCAGTAGGGGAACTGACACTATCAGTTAATGAGGCAATGCATCAGTAATCCCAACTAATGAAGATGATAATCGGAACTGAATTTATACAAGTATTCGTTGTTGTTTTAGGTTGTTGGTTGTAAGTTTGGTTGACATTACATTACCATTTGTTAGCTGGACCAACTTATGGTTAAATTGTATGAAGTCAGTTCATCTGCTTAACCTGTAAGTCTCACTTCATTTTTTAGAAAAATTCAAAAATAAATATTTCCTATTTTGAGAACTTTTTAAATCCAATTTGAAAAAAATCAATATATTTAAATAGTTTCGTGTTTGTTTATTCGACCTTATATTAACATACTCTTTCTTTCTATTTTCATTCAAGCTTAAGGCCAGTTTTTTGTGTAGTACAATATTAGATGTTAATTTGTTGTGACATTTGGTTATTTTTATCCATGCTTTCTGAAGAAGCTATCCGAAGGATAGCGAAATATCGAAACAAATAAATACAAATAAAAAACTGACCTTAAGGAAGAACTGACCTACAGGAACTACTCAAAGTAATATGAATATTATAAAGACAGTGGTGCTTCATAGAGTTATGCGCTATGTATATTCTGTTAAACCGTATGCTCACATATCGCCGTTTGTGAATGACTTTTTAGGCTGTTCCTTTGTGGAATTTGTGCACCTTCGATTGCTATATTTTTTTCAATCTCCTTTGTTCTTGGCAAATTCATTTGACTTCAGTCACTCAGCTCGCAACAGACAGTTAATTATGCCAAAGGTAACACCGCTTATGGATCGATCATTCCTCGTAAGAGTAGCCCGACTATTTAACATTTTGCCAAGCAGTTTAAAAACGTTTAATTTGTCTTCCATGACATTTCGTAAACATTTAAAGTAACATTTTCGTTCAATTACAGAGTAATGCTTTTATTTATATGTTTTTTTTTCTTTGGTTTCTTGATGATCACTTATATGCTTTCATCAGGGTTTTTTTTCTCTTTTATAAGGACAAATTAGGATTATTTGAATTTATATTATTTTTTTGATTTTATACTGAATTTTTTCTAGTAGTTTATGATGTTCTATTTAACATTTTGATGTATACTGTAATTTAGCTTTAATAGGCCACAATGGGCTTCGAATTACATGTCAATAAATTAAATGAAAAATAAAAAGAAAGTTTATTTTAAAATAATGATTTAGTACTTAAATTTATTCGCTTTCAAACTCTTTATTTCGTTTTCTTTAATCACTAAAAGTGCTTTCGTTTTAAACTCAGATTATGTAGTGACTAGAACCGATAAACTATGGTAAAGACCACATTGGGGTTACCAATCAAAACGGTGTTTGCTAACAACAAAAAACGTATCTGTTGTCGCCACCAATTCTTGGTACCACAGTAACATGTACTTCATAATCGGTTGGGTACCATAACCTCCGGTTGTGACAACCAGCAATTTAACTGTACTCGGTTTGTATAACCGATTTATTGGTTATACGTACCGTTATATTATTGTAACTATCATCTTATGGTATGTCCAACCATCAACGCCATGAAAAGTTGGGAATTACAACAGAAAATGGGTTTACCCAACGAATTTTCGTAACTCGGACTGATTTCCAACTGATTTTTTCTCTGTGTGTTGTTATATTCACTAAGGACACCGCTCAGACGAAACGACAAATCAAACCACCAACTAAACATGCCTTACTGTTTGTACCGTCTTGACAAGACCGTAGCGATTTTCTTCATGGATTTTTTTTAATTTATTATGGCACTTTGTTCTGGTCGCCTTGTCACAATGGTAATGAGCATAACAGCCAAAAGAAGCACCAGAAAAAATACCAACAACATCAGTGTCACCGGTCATACCAAGGACTGCGTGAATTGTCACTGTTAAAATGTCGAGCAGTTCCGACTACCCTCAGTTAGTGGCTTTGGCCATTTTGTGGGAGGACATCAAAGTTCGTCTGGGATGGTTTGCCGTATGAACAACAATAGCTAGAGTGTTTGCTCCACTTTTCCACATAAAATGACCTTTCATAAATTTGATACTCGCAACGGTTGGTTTATTATTTAATGGCAGCCGTGTCGCATTTCTATTCTATTGAAAAGAATATTTCTACGCAGCATACGATTGTGATGTTGGTTAATATAATCGTAATTCAGGGAGGTGGCAGCTAAGGGGGACGTTTAGAAGAACTTTTTCAAAATAAAACATCTATAAACAAGTAAAAACTGGCCAACACATAAATGGAGAAGTGGTCTTTATTGCAAAAAAGCTCATAATGACTTTAGATATGGTCACAAATGGTTAAGGCCTTGGAGTGTTTGATCTAAGCTTACTAATTTGAACACTGTTTGAGGTTAAGAGGCGGAATTTTATTGTCTTGCTCATCAAATGGTATACAAGAATACCATAAAGCTGTAGTGTAAAATTATAGTTCTATGGCGGCAAGTGTAATGTTTAAGAAGTCTTACGAAATCGGTTTAATTATCTATCGAGAGCTTTGCAAAATTCGATTCTGAAATTCTCTAGAATAATTATGGATAATTTGAGTTTTTTAGAAAGGACAATTTTCATTGATTGGATCAAAATGACAATTAATATAGACATTTTTCGAAGAAATATTTTGGAAATAAAGTGTTATATATATTCTATATACAGACGTGCAGACGGAGCGATCAAACAATAGTATGGTTGTGATAAAGCATGTAAGCGTCGAACCGGTCAGTTAAGCTTATACGAATTTGCCCTAGTTGACTTGAGAAAGTTGAAAAGGTTTTTTTTTTGAAAGTAAAGCAGCTTACAAACAAAGACAGCCGTGCTATTTTACACATTCTTATCAAAAGTCTTATATAAACGTGAGAGATGTTTAGCATTTCTAACTGTTATCGTTATGAATTTTACATCAGTTATCGGTAGCAGGTTATCAAATAGAAGATCGACGTCTACAAGATCGTTCCCTAGATTCCTGGGCAAATCACTAGGTCCTTGTAATTATAGAAATTTAAATAAAATGATATTTCTTCGTGAATGTAAATAGTATGCACACGTTTAATTTCGGATCTAGTTATTCGATTAAATTTTCTTAGCCCTGCTCCTAGATTGCATCCCTTAAAATTCTTGCTCATGTGAAGTATAGGGTGTGGGCTTTAAAATTTTAAATTTAAATCGGCTTTAAAAAAGAACTGATAATTTTTTAAAATTTCTGCTTTTATTGGAACGGTTGAACTTTGTCATTTAATAATGGAACAACATCCGGTGCGTTTTCGCTTCGCCCAATGGGCTAAAGATTGTTTGGCAGGAGATGGAGAGTTTTACCGAAAAATCGTGTTTTCAGATGTAGCTCATTTTCATCTCGGTGGCTATGTCAATAAGCAAAATTTCCTCATATGGGATTCAGAGAACACACGCGTGGCTATTGAGAAGACAATGCATCCACAACGAGTCATTGTTTGGTCCGGATTTCGGGGCTGGCGTTATCATTGGGCCACTTTTCTTTGAAAATGATTCTTGCTCATCATTACCGCCAACGGTAAGCATTACCTTGCCATACTCAACGAATTTTTGTATCCAAAAATTCAAGAGAATGACATGGACGACAACAATAAGACGGGATCATCTGTCACAAAGCCAACGCAACCATCGTTATTTTATGCACTGTTTTTGATAATCGAATAATTAGTCGAAATTGCGATATCAATTGACAACCTTGGAGCTGTAATGTGAGCCCTTTGGATTATTTTCGGTAAAGAGCTATTAAGGATAAATGTTACGCTAAAGATATACGAGGGCGGTTCGGAAAGTTCTTAGCCTATCAATGAAAGAGAATAGTTAGTTTTTCAAAAATATTTTTATTTTTCAATATAATCTCCTGAAACTTCAATACACTTAGTCCAACGCTTATCTAGCAATTCTATCCCTTGATTAAAATAGTTTTCCTCAAGGTCTTCAAAATAGTGGTTTACAACTGTAATTGCATCTTCATTTGAAGTAAAAGGTTTTTCTCGAATTTGTACATTTAATTTATTGTTTTACCCTTTTGCAGATAGTCAATCAATAAAATACCTTTGAAGTCCCAAAACACCGTTGCCATAACCTTACCAGCCGATTGAATTGTTTTTGCCTTCTTTGGGGCACTTCCTCCAGCTTCAGTCCATTGTTTGGATTGTTCTTTTGTCTCTGGAGTATAGTGGTGGATCCATGTCTCATCAACAGTTATGAAACGACGCTTAAAATCCATTTTATTTCGCTGAAAACGATCCAAACAAGCTTGAGAAATGTTCATTCTTATGCGTTTTTGGTCGACTGTTAACAAGTGCGGCACCCATCTTGCAGAAAGCTTTTTCATCTGTAGTTCTTCATGCAAAATTAAATGGACTCGATCATTTGAGATGCCCATGATATTAACTATTTCACGCACTTTTATTCGTCGATCATTTAATACCATATCATGCACATTGGCTACAATTTCTGTTGTTGTTGCTGTTTTTGGACGTCCACTACGTGGTTCATCTTCAATGCTTGTACGACCACGTTTAAATTTAGCAACCCAATTTTTTACTGTTGCATTTGAAGTAGCACTTTCACCTAACACATTCACCATATCATTATGAATTTCTTGTCCCGATAAACCTTTTTTATGTAAATATTTAATGACACCAAGCATTTCTAATTTTTTCATTGTAAAAAAATCGCTGATGCGTCTTTTGTGAACACCTGTTTCTATATGAAGGAGTTGCCAGATCGAAACAAAATTTAACATGTGTTCGTAGCAGAGATGGAAGTTTCCAAAACACTTAACTTTTTTCTGTTTATACCGCGCTTTTTGTGCTAGGCTAAGAAGTTTCCGAACCGCCCTCGTATTAACGATAAATGTTACGCTAAGCCTTCATTGACAATTGAAGCGTATCAACAGAAATCGAAGTTGAGCCATAACAATCAAAACTGTACTGACAAATTGATCGGATGAGATTCTGCCGGACCAGTTGTGGTAGTCATATGAATGATATTCTGTTCCATTATTTAATGACAAAGTTCGGATTGTCTTGCAAATAAACTTGCCTCAAATGGCACGATTAATAACTTGCCTATACATGCAGCAACTCCTCGCTATCAAGCTACCGAATTTCAATAAAAGCTTAAACTGATTATGAAATTTTAATAAAATCCCTAATTTGGAATTTAAATCCTATATATTTCCGGCTACTTAAGAGGAAAGTGATACAAAAGCTTTCAAATGAATGCTTGTAGTCTTGGCTACAGAAATGTGATATGTGTTGTTGAGGGTTATTTAAAAAAAAGGTGGAATAAATGCAATATTTTACCGCCTTGCAATGGTTCAACTGATAAATAAAATAGATACGTCTCTGACAAGATGTTCTGATAAGCTTTGCAAAGGTGTACATACTGCCCCATTTTAAAAAAAATTAATTAAGACACAGGGTGGCGAACCAATTGTGCTACAATAAGGATTTTAAATAACTTTTTTACAATGTACTTCCTATACTTTTTTATTGTATAGAAAATTAAATTTATTTTATATGACTAATTGTGTTTGAAGATGATAGACCATAAATGACCTCCATGCTCATCCAAGAATATGCGACACCTGATCAGAAAATTATTCATTGCGGCCTGAAGGGTTGAAGCTGTGATCGCTTCAATTATTGTTCTAATGGATCTTCAATTCATTCAAATTTCGAGGTATTGTTTTGTGCGCCTCTTGCTTCACACAACCCCTTAAAAAAGTGTGGTGCAGTTAGGTCCGGTGACCTTAAGGGCCAGCGGAATGTGGAATTTCTGAATATTAATTTTTTTTCGTTGGAGCTCCGCCCTAGCCGGTCTGGATTTATGAGCAGTTGCTCTATCTTGCTGGATCCAAATGCTGTTAAATCGGATACGTCTTTGGCGCAGTTCTGGGTAAAACAAAACTCCTTCAATATCCTTTAATAACGCTCCTCATTCATAGTCACTGTTACTTCGTTTTTTTCAGAGAAGTATGGCCCACGATGCAGTATGATGAAACTGCGCATCACAAAGTAACTCGTTCTAGGAGCAGTTCCGTCTCATGGATTAGATTCACTCCATATACGCAAATTTAGCTTGTTACCGTTTAGATCAAAATGGACCTCATCAGACATTAACAAGCAATTTATCATGATGTAGTCTTCTTTGGCCGTTTCATTGAAATTTTTGCAAAATTCCATTCGAGTAGGCAAGTCCAGAGGTTTTAACGAGGACTTTGTACGGAAACAAGTTTAATTCACTATCAATTATCCGTTGTAATGACCGCCTGCTTATTTCAATGTGCGCCGATAAGTTTTGAGTCGAAACGCTTGGATTTGCCTAAAATAACCGCGATGGTGTCTTGAACCCGAACATTGGTATCTCGATGGTGCGGTCTTTGT
The DNA here is from genome assembly GCA_963513945.1 of Hydrotaea diabolus. NCBI lineage: Eukaryota > Metazoa > Arthropoda > Insecta > Diptera > Muscidae > Hydrotaea > Hydrotaea diabolus. The sequence continues at coordinate 164,388,637 of OY740717.1, forward strand.
GTGTTCTGCTAGATTCGGAAATATTTACCAGCTTCATTTTGGCCCACCTACTAGGGGAGTTCTGCCAAACTCTCGCCTAAATTCCCTTTGGGCGGAGATGCAAGACTGCACAGCATTGTACCGCTGCACTATCCAAATCCTCTTTTTGGTATCCCTAGCATTCATTTTAATAAATCTAAATATTAGTGTTCCAAATAAATTAAAAAATAACCCAAGTGCTCACTCAGAAAAAAGGTATTACGATTTATTATTGTAGCACGATTCGCGCGCCATGATGTTGGTATAACCGATTTTATGTAACAAAAGCGAATACAACAGGGTTTGGTCACTATAAAGAATTTAACGGTTGTCACTAACAATTATTGGTACCAAACTAGCATGTGCATCACAATTGGTTGGTTGCCATAAGCGACAGTTGTCGCAACCAAGAGTATACTTATAATTGAATTCGGTTGGTATGTTGGCCGTGTTATTTATTGTGAATCCCGTGATTTGGTAGTAGCCATCATCACATGATATCTCGAACCATGTTACCACCAATACTATGGAATGTTGCTGATTGCAAGAGAAAGCCGGTTTATAAAACCGAATTTTTATAGTTCGGACAGATTTCTAACGAAATTTTTCTCTGTGTGTTGGCAAAGTATTTCGGTTGTGGCACCAAATTTGTTTTCTTCACGAACCTAAGATCGCTTTTTCTGACAATTTGTTTTTTATTTGTTTATGCTAACACTAAACATTCCTTTCATGCCTAATGTGGCCTGAAGCCAACCTACGCTCCTGTTTCTTAGTCTTCCCTCTACGATTTCATTTCTCCTTTGACTCCCATTAGGGAACAGTTCAAAGGAGGTGGGCTCAAAAAAATGAACAACGCCTATCATGGAGCTTTTAATATAAAATGCACGTAAAATGTATTTTTTTGTTTCTGTACTATAATGGGTCACTGCGTTTGTTTAGACAAACTTTTTAAAGACATCATTGTAAAGGGTGGTCCAACTAAAACGCACGATATAAATCGTAAATAAAACAATAAGTTTTCAGTGAGTTATCTTAATAATATTTTTTATTATGATAGAAGTATCAATGTGAAACAAAATATTGGTCAAATGCTCGCCACGGCTTTGGTGGCATACCTCTATACGATGGTTAATATTTTTAAATACTCGGAGACATAGCGCAGGTTTAAGGCACGGGCACACTGAAGCATTTTTCCATTATGCTGCGTTTTTCTTCTTCCAAAAACCATTGAAATACCAGAAGTTTATGTTTTTGCAGTGTCGGCTTAGAAAAGAACTCTCATGTATTGATTGTAAGTTTTTGTCAGTTATTTAATTGATTTTTAGATTACCGGAAGAGGAAATATACGTTGCGAATAAAAAGCTTCAGTGTACCCGAGCCTTGAATGTCGCTAACTTGCCGAGCTATCTCATCCTTTAGCTCTTGAATTGTTATTGATGTTTTGACGTATAATTCTTTTTAAAATCATTTTTCTTTAAAGAAGTCCAACGGAGTAAAATCACTTTAGCTCTTGAATTGTTATTGATGTTTTGACGTATAATTCTTTTTAAAATCATTTTTCTTTAAAGAAGTCCAACGGAGTAAAATCACTTCTTAACGCCCTGGACAATTGGGTACCTCTCCATGTTTGAATTTGTCAAACACTGAACCAAAAAAATGTCAAATTATATTGGGGAAAAATTTGACTTTGAGGTGTACCTTACAATAAACATCGTGCACTATGGTTGGACCACCCTTTACATACGGACTTTGGTCTACGTTATGTTGACGTAAAATTCATATTGTACTACGTACATCTGTTCCTGATCTAAATCATTTTAAAATACCCAAATTAATTCATTAACCGTCGTTTGAATTATATATTTTTCCACGACCCACTCTAATGTCTACATTAGAGTATATGTATAGATTTCTGTAGGTTTGTGTATCGTGCTATTTTATTTATAATCTATTCACTTTCATACCCAGTGGTCGATAGAAATGTTTTCGTCGACGCTGAGACATGGCCCACTCAGTAGGAGATGGGAGATGGCTTAAGGTACAGGAGAGCTGGAGGTGATGTAATATATTTAGTAGGAAACTTTTCCACTCAGGTCATGCTGGTTTTTTGTGGGTGTAAACCATGTCATGGGTGTTGATTTTTTTTCTGTTTCTTTTTAAAGAGGAAGACCTTTTTGCGTCGATGTTGTTGGCATTGTCATCATCATCGTCCTCCTCCTCGTTGTACTAGTGGCGATAATGTTGTTGGTGGTCCCACTTATGCCTCAGCTGTTGTTTTCTACGACTACATCATCGTTGTAGTCGCAGCTGTTGTTGCGAGTATGTCTGTGTGATAAGTGGGGCATGTCACACACTTGTGTAAGGAGTAGTATCGTCTTTGTCAACTGGCCGCCAAGTGCAGGATACATGAAGTGTGTACAAGGTGTTTATAAACAACATACAAGGATTTCAGTTCTGTTTTTTCTTCTTCTTCTTTTTACAGACTGTTCGGATGGTGGGGTTGGGCCATTACGGCTGTCACTGTTTGTTTGATTGTCATTGTCTGTCCTTACCATTTGTCCTGTGTGTAAGAGTGTGTAAAAGTGTGTGTATTTGTGCTTTTTTCCGTTTACTTTATCACTTTATCTGTGTCGGACAACAAGGAAAACAGCGGCATTTTCCTCATCATCTTCACTTTTTCTCAGTATCATTATAGGCTCTCCTGAAGTGTTGCTAAGTGGTTTACTCGTCAACAATAACAATTATTAACAATTTACAAAAGTGTCATTCATAATTAATAACGTTAATGAGAAATGCCATTAAAATTTGCCACCACATCAAGTGCCGGTTGGTTCGGACGTTCGTCCGTCCGTCCGTTTGGTTGCCATAATGAAGAGACGAAAAACCATTGGAAAATTGTTTCGCTTTTTCGTTAACAAAACTAATTTGTTCTTGTTTTTTTTTTTTGTTCTTCTGGACGGCTGTCAAAATGACCCCCTTCCGAATTCGAGGGCCAAAACGGAAGTACGGACGGACGGACGACGGGAAGGAAGGATATAAGGACGGAAGTAAACAATTTCGTGGCATGACCCACACCCGTTTTGGGGGATAAGTACTTTATTAAGTAAGGTCTTCCTGCTTGGTGAAACCCTTAATGAAGTTTGTGCGGCTCCCTCCATATGGCAATTTGGTTTTGATTTTAGCCGCCTTATTATAAGTAGATTGTTTGCATGAAATTGGCAAGCCATACCGTGCTGGCGGAAAATACAAAGGCCACCATGTAGTATGAAAAAAATTAAATTAGACTTCTGTTGGTTTGTCAAATTGTGGTGTACCACTCAGAATTGACCGTCCTACGTTGCTCAAGCGGAACAGTCACAACATGACCAGTTTTGCCGAAGAAACAAGCGACTATTTGTTTTGAAATGCTTCTTCCACCAACATCTAGTTGGATTTGGCTCGTCTTCGAAGACCAACACGGTCGATTGCTGTTTTGTTTCGGGCTCATACGCATAGATCCATGATTTGTCACCCTTGACGATCTTATAAACGACTTTTGAAGCACCGCGATCGTATTTTTTCAAAATTTCTTTGCACCAATCGACACAAGCCTTTTTTTGAGCGATTGTCAAATTGTGCGGGATCCAACGAGAACAAACCTTTTTACCGCCAGGTGTTCATGCAATATCGAATGTATGCTGGTGGAAAAAATGCCCAAGAATGTCCCTACCTCACGGCATGTCACATGACGATCTTGCATTATCAGTTCACGCGCGGCTTCAATGTTCTCTGGCACAACGGCCGTTTTTGGACGACCTTCACGACCTTCGTCTTTGAGCGAGCGTCGGCCACGATTGAATTCATTAAACCAGTTTTTCACAGTGCTATTGGATGGTGCTTTATCGCCATACAAAGATTTAAGTTCATCGATGCGCTCTTGTGATAATCCACGTCGAAAGTTGTGAAAAATGATCACACGAAAATTTTCACGAGTTAATTAAATTTTTTTGCTAAATTGATTTTTTCAAGTCACTGTAGACTACACAAATGATGGTCGTACGTCAAAACGTTATGCGTACGTTTGTGCTAAAAAATGTCAAACTTTTCAATGGAAATGTCAGATGGCGCCAGACAACAGTTAGTGTTGCCTAGGCCAGAAATATATATAGCAACCCTTGTTAAACTAAATTGCGAGTGCATTGTTTATTGCGGAAAAACCCGTCAATCAAACCATGAAAAAGCTTAATAGATATTATGGGGACTCTGCACCATCGATATCATTGGTAAAAAGCCGTTTACTGACTTTCGTACAAATGACGCTGCACGTACTGGACGGCCAATTGAGATTAGTACACCCGAAAATGTTCGGAAAATCCACGATATGGTTTTAGCCGAGCGAAGAGTAAAAGTGCGTAAGATTGTTGATGCCATACGCATTTCATATGCCAGTGTCGTTTCGATTTTACATGATCAGTTGGATTTAAGAAAACTGCCTGCAAAATGTTTGCCGCGTTTGCTCTCAATTGACCATAAACGTAATCGTGTCACAGTGGCAACAGATTTTTAGGACGCACTCGAGCTAATCCACATTAGTATAATCCACCTTCAAAAGGGAAAAACAATAATCTGCGAATATTATACCAACATATTGGACCAATTTAACGAGGATTTTGAAACAAAACAAGAAAAAAGTTATTTTTTTATCAAGATAATGCACGGGTGCACTCGGTACGGGTAGCTGTTTAAATTATACCTCAATTGCTATATTCTACGAAGTGACTCTTTTCAAACCTAAAGAAATGGCTTGGTGGAAAGAGATTCAGCTACAAAGGTGCCATTTTATGGACCCCGAAAAATCATATTTTTTTGAAAGATGTACAACAGTTGGAGAATCGTTGGACTAAGTGTTTTGAGCTAAAAGGAGATTATGTTGAATTTTTTTTTTTGCAAAAAAACTGGTTTATTTAAAAAGTCACGGAATAATTGGTATGCCTTCGTATGCTCTCTATAATACAGGCATTTACGTGGCAACCATTGTATTTTTTTAATTTTATTTTGACAATAGTATGGTTGCGGCAATATTCATATTGTAGAAATGTAACAATAGCAACTATTTAAGTATGTTTGGTGCGACAAAGGTATTGCTGTTTAAGATTTATGTTAACAATAATATGATTACGGTAATCATACCGTATGGTTGTGACTAAGAACTAAGAATACCAGGTGTGTGTGACATCAAACTACGGTTGTATGGTAAAGTTACTATGGTTGTGAGGATCATAATGGTTGTATGTGAGTCATACTATTGTTTTGAGGATCATAAGATGGTTGTGAGGAAATTAATATTGTTCTGCCACAACAATATACCCAACAATAGTTCAATGCTCTTTGAATATTATTACTTACGGCAACCATATTTTTTCTTCGTGTAGGCAGCCCACATAATAGGCGACCAATTAATGGTCCGGTCACTTACCACTAGAGGCACTTTTCTTTCGCATTCAGATTGGGAGCTTATTAACGCATACACACAGAGAAAAAATCAAATGGAAAGCGGTCCAAACTACAAATATTCGGTTGGTTAAACTTTTTTTCTGTTGCAATCATCAACATTCTATGAAGGTAACATGGTTGGACATGCCATCAGATGGTAGTTACAATATTATTACGACATTAGTCGGATATACCAGCCGCATTCCGTTAAACTTGGTTGGTTGGTTAAAACAACCAACCTATTATGAAGTAATGTAACTTTGGTACAAATAATTGGCGGTGACAACATTTAGTGAAACGTTGTAGGTAGTAACCAAAACTCTTTTAGTTCGCGGTTGTAACATGTTACACTTGCATCTATATTTCGGACTTTCTCAGGGGGTTGATGGCTATAGTAGGTGACTATAGTAAATTCCTAAACGGACGCCCCTGGAAGGTCTCAGTTAATTTTTATGGGCCAAAGAAATTTTTATTTTAAAATGTTTTTAAATAAACCATTTTTTTAAGTATCCTTCAAAATATTACCGAAATGAATGTTTGTAGTTTTTTTACATCTGTTGCTAAGTCTTCATGCATTCATTTGAGGATCTTTGTGTCATATTAACACTATACTTAGTAGCCGGGAAAATTAATTTTGATACTTTAAACCAAAATTAAATTTATTTGACCCACTTTACCAATTTGATGCAGATAATCATTCCACTTGTGCACACAAACTTTATATATGACGCGCAAAATAGAAAGGGACCTAAGGGTAAAAACCAGTTTTGTTCAGGAGAACCATTTTAAAGATTTAAATACGTGTATCTTTGGTGTACCATCACTTTCATAAAACGCGCATATCTCTGGGAGGGAACGCTTTTGGGCATGGGATCGGTCTCATTCGATGCTCAGATGTTGTCCACATCAAAAAAAAAAATGAAAATTGGTATTTTTACCCTTAGGTCCCTTTCTCTATGCGCTGTCACATATAAGTATGATTCGAAAGTAAAAACCAAGTTTAAAAAAACATGCTAATAATTTATATTACAGAATAGATATTTCCAAAATGGCATAGGTAAAAAATTAAATTAAACCGAATACATAACATTTTATCAGCTACCAAAAAATAAGTTATCAATGTGTGTGAATAGAATATCAAATCGATATAGCATTTTCTCTGTCAGTATCCGGCTTTCGCGAGTCCAAGACTACAAAATCTTACAGACAGAGTGAAAAGCCTAGAGTACATAAGGGTGATGTGTTAAGAAAAGATCAAAAGTTTCGTAGACAATACTGAACGTCTAAAATGAAACGAGACGACAAACAATTGAACAAAAGCGCATATCAAGCCGTGAACTGGCCTATGTGCCCTTCCTTACCGGCCCTTTACTTTGAAACAGGAAACAGCACACAGAATCTGTATCTACCGAAACGCCAGATCTTTTAGTCATTAAGATATATCTACTGAAAACTCATTTACCTTGTAAAACAGTAGCAAGTCAGGGTCAAGGATTGAAGGTAGGAATATTCTAAAAAATTACCAAATCATTGCACTGCTTCTCATATAGAGATCTAAGCAATCGCATATGGTGCGAAATTGCCTTTAAAATAATACTTGCACCCAAATGTCTCGTATCGTCATAAACTTCCCATCCGTAACTAAATATGCGCATTGTGTTCCCCAACAAAACCTTACGGCCTTTCTTGCCATAATCAAAATTCCCTATGTTTTTTTGTAAAACCCGAGGTTATGGTAATACTTAATACATCCTTCCCAGAACTATTGCCGTTTTTTTCTTTCCTTACACTTTTGGCTAAAACGGAAATTGTCACCTTTTTCGGAAACAAGTTTGAGCACGTGTGTAACCATCGTAGAGTGCCTTTTTACGGGACACTTACGATATACTCGTACTTTACACACACACAACTTGTGCTTAAAGGAAAAGTGCGTTTTATTTTTTCACGCTTTTTAGGTTGCCTTTCGCCTGTGCCCCATTTCACTTATGGCTGGATAGATGGATTAATAATTTGCATAAAAATTGTTTTATGTTAAACATAAAAATTCAATTTTCGTCGTCTTTTGTCGCAAGTGAAAGAAGGACAGACGGTCGCTTGGTTTTCGTCATATTAGTCGGCGTGGTCGGATAAAAACCTAAAACTTCCCCGGGTTTATTTTTACGATAATGCTGCAGCGTTTGTTTCTGGCCCCGAGGGGGGGGGGTGAAAAAAGGAGAAAACCTGTAGAAAAGTAACATCGCCGCCAAACATTGCTCGCTCGCAGGATATAAATTGTGAATTTAGACGGGATAATGTTGGCATAAGTATGAAAAACGATTTGCCCCACAGTCGTTTGCCTTTCCAGTTTTTTTCTTTATTTCTGCCACGCTTTTTGTAACCAAAGTGTGAATATGATTTTTTTCGTTTGTCTCCAGCAAGTAACCGTTTTCGGGCCTTTTTTGCAGGTGTTACTGCGGGGTATTCACACTGCGGCGGCTTGTTTTTTTCTTCACATTATTTTGTATTTGGCTTTCGTTGGTTTCGTTGGGTTTTGCATAATTTTCCCGTTTGTATGATGACAATATCAAAATATGGCCACAAAATGTATTTATTCACATTTCATGCATTCAAATTGAATGTAATTTTGAGTTAGAGCAAAATTGTTTTATCAAAAAAAAAATAAGAGAAAAAAAGAAACACCTTTATGGGATTTTGAAAATTGCTGGCATAAACAGTTCATCTGCATAGATTTGCATTTGTATGTCTGGTACTAAAAATAAATCGTTTCAGTTTCCAACTCTCATATGACATCTTTAAAAATAAATGTCTTATGTATAAAATCCAATATTAATAGTAGAAGCGAATGTTATTGAAAGCTCAGTTGAATCGATGTTTGAGTTAACAAACTGGTCCTTATGGCAGAAATATGCTCCGATATGTCTCTAGGCAATAACACTAACTATAAATAGCCATAAATATGATTGTCATCGAAAATCTTTGTGGGAGGTGCAATCAAATTAAGTTTTTTTTCGTTCTCTAAACGATAATTGTAATCGGGTTGATATATATCGAAAACATAATATAAATGTTTTTGTTGAGCTATTTTTTTAGCGATTAGTTTTTATAAGTTTGTCATTCCGTTTCTAATATCTAGAAACAGAACAGATTTGTTTTCACAATCGATTTTGTTTTTGCCAACCGAATATTGAAGGTTATTTTTTAGCTAATCGTTTTTATAAGTCTATCAATCCGTTTCTAATATACTTAGTAGGGACATAAATTCTGTGACAACATTGAACACACCCATTTCAATAGTAGAACTGAACGGGGTATTAATGTAATATGGGTTTTGAAAGCTAACCTCAATAGGGTAAGCCTGTAACGGGATTTTAAAATTGTTTCTACTTTCATCATGGAGTGGTCAGATCATGAGAACCGTATCGCTGTAATAGCGCTTTCCAAGTGTTAAATAAAAAAAACGATATTTTCAAAACGCTCCGGCCACTAGGGATTAGCCGCATGTTCGTCTACCGATGCATAAAACTGTTTGAGGAGACTGGAGATGTAAAAGACCGCCACCGGTCGGGCCGCCCACGCTCTGTTCGAACACCGCATGTCATCAAAGCCGTTAAATCAAGAATTCACAGAAATCCGCTCCGAAAACAGAAAATCATGGCCCGTGAGATGAATATCACGCAAAAGTCCATGAGTCGAATCATTAAAAAATACTTGGGACGTGGGGCTTTCAAGCGAAGTACCGGACATTTATTGACTGCAGCTTTAAAAAAAAATAGGATTGAAAAATGCAAATGTCTTTTGGTGACGCACGCTGATAATTTGCACAGAAAAAATTTGTTCACCGATGTAAAAATGTTTACTGGTTCAGGAAAAATTTAACAAGCAAAATGATAAAGTGTATGCGCGGTCATCTAAGGAAGCATCTGAACTGATCCCAAGGGTGGAAAAGGGTCATCACCCAGCTTCAGTCATGGTTTGGTGGGTTGTCTCTTACGATGGGATAACTGACCTGCATTTCTGCGAACAAGGAGTCAAAACGTCGGCCAAAGTTTAGTAAGAAACCGTTTTGGAAGCTGCTGTAAAGCCTCTTAACAATTCCCTGTTCCAAAACCAGCCATGGACTTTCCAGCAGGATTCTGCGCCGGCCCATAAGGCTAAAACGTCCCAGGCCTGGCTTCGAAACAATTTGCCAGCGTTCATTTCCTTTGAGAATGGCCCTCAGGCAGTCCAGATTTGAACCCATTGGATTACAAATTGTGGGCGGTTATAGAGGACAAGGTTTGTCACAAAAGATACCACAACATTGGATCTCTTAAGACTGCTTTGGTTCGAGCTGTGGCCAATTTTCCAATGGACGAGGTTCGTGCAGCTATTGACGATTGGCCAGTGCGACTTAAGGTGTGTGTAAAGTCAAAAGGCGGACATTTCGAATAAGTAGATTCTTTTTGGATACAATATAAAAAATATTTGGTCCAAAACCATTCAGTACTTCTTATTTTACAGCATAAAACATGTGTAACAGTATTTATGGTCCTACTAAGTATATCGAAAACATAACATTAATGATTTTGTTCAGTTATTTTTTAGCGAAGGTTCCATGACCTATATTGTTTTCAGCAGAATAACCGAGTGTTGGTTGATGCACAACCATTGCGAGTAAATTAAACTGAAAGTATATCTTCAAGTCACAAAGTATCGAAACTACCACAATTGTTTTTCTGGATTTAAATATCCAAATATCGCATTTGTAATTTATAATAATAATTATAAATAAGTATACTAAAACATAAAGAAAGACAATCATGCCGCTTCTGTATGAAACACTGAAAAAAATGACCAATGATTGGTTGCAACAATTAGTTTTCTGCAATACTATTGGTTGCCAAACATTTACGTAGTACTACTTTTTGCATTAACAGTTAACAAATTATTATGCGAAATTATACAAAAATTAGGCGTTTTAGTGCAGTCTCAGTTAGATATGAACCGGGTTTTACTTGGACACTGCCCATCATACCAAAAATGCTGATTAAACTATGGCATAAAGAATATTTATATAGTTTTTGGATAACCTTGATAGAGATCAATTCATTCAATACATCGCTGTGGTAAATAGGATTCTTTCGGCGAAAAATTACGACGTTTTTTCTGACAAAGTATTCGTTTAGGCATCGACCACTTTTTGTGGAAAAAATTTGAATACTTTATTAAAGACACAGCCGTCAAATTTAATTAGATTTATTTATGTTGTTTTTAAAATGGGGTAAAATTTGAATATTTAACCTCAAGTGTGCACAGACTACAATTAAAAATGGTACTAACCGGTTGATGTTTAAATGTTATATAAAGGTCCTTTCCTATCTCAGATAATGCGGCTCGAAAACTTATATATAATTGGATGCTGGTGAAAATAATAAGCTGCAACTAACCAATTTAAGTGAAATTGGATTTTGTTTTCAAATATCTCCTCGCAAAGGTATCTGCCGAATTAAGGTCCAGCCTTTCCGATCTTTCTTAAATTTCTACCAAAACCAACAATGGTAGGTTAAACGGACTTGTGCCGGTGTCCAGCTTTGAAAATTGAACACGCGGGTACATGCACTTTATTGAGGGTACATTGTCCTTTGTCTTTGAAAAATTTACAATATAAGTTCAGTAGGAAGCTGCTCTTGAGCCACGACAAACCGTTTACAACACCCTGCTGATTTAGCTATTTGCATAAGGATAATTCTTCCAGATATTTAAGAAAGTAATTCCCAGGTATTTTCTGGAGAGACGGGCATCACCAATGATGCTACATTCGCTTAATCTCCTTCTCATACTCAACGGCAGGCAGTTTTCGACCACCTGTCCTGCAATTTTTAGTCATTTCTCACACACTACAATGTCCCGTCAGCACACTTACATGCACTCTGACATCAGTCCATAATAGGTTAACTAAGTATGAATCGCCGTTTCTAACAGACAGCTAAGGGGATAGATAAGGACTTTTGCTAAATTCTATTTAAAGGATCATAGTTTTATTAAGCCCCATTCAAAACGGTTTTACTCGATTAATTCCTAGATTAAATTTTGTACTGCGGTGAGAGGAGTCTTCTGTGTACTGAGTGGTCATGTTTTCACTTAATTTAGGATATAGAAGGTGTTTGACGGTAGCAACCTCAAGGCCAGGAAGACTGCATGAATCTTGGTATATATGACAAGATTATTATTTTTAGCTCTTATAATTTTAATTTTTTTTTTTTAAAGTTGTAAGCTCTTAAGAAATCTTATTAGAAGAAGGATATTTAAATAAATTAAGGGTGATCCAATCATAATGCACAATGTTACTTGTGGGTCGCTTTTTAACATCAAGTTTTTTGCCAAACATAATTTGACATCTCTTTGTTTCAGTGTTTGACAAATTCAGCCATCAAGAGATACACAATTGAGCAGCGCGTTATGTTTTTTGAAGCTTTTTACAAAAATGGACGTTGAAATCAAAATGAATTTCATACATTTCGTAATTTTCGAATCGACCAAATGTCTCCGCATTTGGGTAAATGAGAATTCACGAGTGATTTTTGAAACGCCGATCCATCAACAAACAGCGACTGTTTGGTGCGCACTTCTTCGAAAATGAGGTAGGTCAAGCAGTTACCGTTAATGGCGTTCGCAATCGCAAGATGATAACGGACTTCTTGTGGCCGGAAATTGGATGTGGACTTGGATCATATGTGGTTCCAACAGAATGTTTCCACACAGCCAACAAAACAATGGCTCTTTTGTGCGAGAAATTCAGTGGTAGCGTTTTCTCACGTCGTGGCGAAGTTAAATGGCCGCCACGATTGTGTGATTTAAAAAGTGTACATTGAACCTTCATTACGTCCCAGTCATTGAAAATATGGACTTTCGGATAGAGGTATGCCAACGAAGCCATGGCGAGCATTTGGGCGATATTTTGTTTCACAGATAATTGTTTTAGATTCTTCTATCATAAACATTTATCAACGTGCGTTTTAGTTGGACCACTCTTTGAAAGACTCTTTGTTACATTTAACGAAACGTGGCCGAATTCGTTATACCCTGCACATCAGATCGGTGTATGAGAATCCCTTTGGATGGGCTCTTTCGCCGGGGTCCGTCCTTTGGCACAAGGAACTTACTTGTGTCATATTGCATCAAGATTGGATGTGATATGTGGCTTATAGAGCTAACGAAATGAAATTGAATAAACATGTGTTATGATGTTATATGATGTTATATCTAAATCTGAACCGAATTTTCTATCAATTTTAATAAAGTCCTTCCTTGAACCGAAAAACTATTGTTTGCCCAATTTTATCAACATTGGATGCTTTATGATGCGTCTAGAGCTAAAGATATAAAATCGGATGAACACATATGTATGGGAGCTATAACTAAATATCAACCGACTTTCTTCAAATTCAGTGTCGTCCTTTAATGGGCCAAAATGATTACTTCTGCCAAATTTCATAAAGATCGAGCGACCTTTAGTACTTACTTATAGATGGTCCTGACGGTAGGAGAGGTGGGTGTAGCTTAAATATTTTTGGTAGTTACAACCATTGGCGTAAAAATAAATTAAAATACCCCATTCCACAGACTGGTGCAGGTTAAAAATAATATATTTTCATTTTCAGATCAACTGTTCATGAAAGCACAAAAGCCACACGTGATCTGATAGTTTTAGTATTGCAGTTAAACACGCTTTAAAATGCCTATTTTTAAAGTTCCAAACAAAAAATGGTCCTAAGGGCTGGGGCAGCTGAGAAAATAGGGGCTTTTCCCCCAATAGCAGAAAAGTACTTCACTTGAAAACATTTCCATTTTCACAGTTTAACTGTTAATAACGCCACTGGGACACGCACATACTCGTACAGATAACTTTATTGTAGGGGATATTTAAATATTTCAAAAAGTATTCATGTCCAACTTACGGATTAGTTTCGGGGGATTGGTGCTCCATGTTGTTGGCTAATAAAGTTACTGATGTTGGTGGCGATGCTGATGATGAAGCGACTGCTACTGTTGGCATCGCTATCGGTGGCAAAGTTAATAATCCACTTGATGCTGCTGTTGCGGTGTCTGCACTGCTGCCAACAGTTGTTTTTACATTCGTGGAATTTATTTGCGTGCCATAAACGAAGGACGTCAGCAGGGGCGGGGATCCTGCCGACGAAGGCGGGTCTGTAGCGGATGCTGATGTTGGCGGTGGCCTTGTGTAGGGATGAAAAGTTTTCGATGTTGCAACTTTTGCAGCCGCCGTTTCAGCAGCAATGGCAGTTTCTAAATACTTGGCTTGATACTGTTGTAGTTGTTGGTGTTGCTGCTGCTGTTGTCTATTATTTAAATGATTATTGTTAACCATCATATGTTTATTGTTATTGTTGTTGTGATTGTTTTGGCTGTCGCCGTTATTGTTGCTGGCGCTATTACAGCTAATGCCGTTGCTGCTATTACTGTAAACAGCAGCGCTAAGTCCATTAGCATGCGCCGGTACTACGGCCACAGCAACAGGTGCCGGCAATGTCGTTGTGTTGCTGTTGTATAGCGTCGTCGGATTCAATGTGGCCGTGGTCGTGAGTATGGCAGCAGCATTGTTGTCCACCACCATCACCATGCCATTGTTGGTGGCTGCATCTGTGCCGAGCTGTGAGTCCGTACGCAATTTCATCGACTGCAACATCGTCTGTGCCGTATTCACTTTTCTAGATAATAATTTTGCGTATTTCGCAACAAAAAAAAAACAGTGCGGCGGGGAACTTTTAGCTATTTTATTTGAGTTTGATTTTGTTTATTTGTTTGGTTTATTTATTTTGTTCGGGGGGTTTATTGTTTTAATTACACACAAATTTCGGTTAGAATTTTAGCGATATTTGCTTGTTTAGATAAACTTGGATTTGTTTAATTATCACAGTATTTTGATTTGATTCAAGCACACATGGAGGCGCGCGCGATGCACTTCATTTGTTTTACCGACAATATACAAAAAAAAAACAATAATTTAACCAAAATACTACTTATAAGCCAATTAAATGGACATGAAAAATAATTTATTTGCCTTTGGTTGCGTGAAAACTGAAAAGAGATAAAAGAAAAACAAAAGAAATTTGTTAAAAAATAGTGTTGAATATTAATTTGGGTTGATACTTAATAAATTGTATTTGAAAATTTTAATAGATGTGAATGGGTAAAGGCCATAAAATGGTACCATAAAGAAGGTAGTGTTATACAATCAGCTGATTTGCCATTTTTTTTCGTAGAAATTTGAAATTTCAAATTTAACAAAGAAAATGTTTGATGTTTGTTAAGCTAAATTTCTATATCAAACATTCAAAATAATCATCAAACATTCACAAAAATGTATTATTGGCATTTCTTTTCAAATGACTGACAATTTAGCGAACTAATTTTGTTGTTGTTGGGCTAGTGACTATACCTTGTTTAGCAGGGTACAATAGAGAAGGTAGAGTTATGCTATCAGCAGACTTTAAATCTTTTCACGTAGTAATTTAAATTGTCAATTTTGAGGTTGTCAATGGCGTTTGTTGAAGGAAAAAAAGAAAAATTCTTTATCCAACATTCTAAATAATCATTAACAAAACTGTATTTTTTGCATTCTCTTTCAATTGATTTTGACCATCTAGCGAACTATTTTTGATATTGTTGGGCTAATGACTGACAACACCTTGTTTATTGTATCATGCATGGTAGTGTTATGCGGACTGATTTACCATTTTTTCTCGTAGAAATTTAACTATAAAATGTTGAATTTGACAAAGACAATTCTTGAAGTTTTTCAAACTAAATTTCTATATAAACATTCAAAATAATCATCAAACATTCACAAAAAGTGGCATTCTCTTTCAAGTGACTTTAAAAGTATAGCGACCTGTTTATTCGTTTTTGGGCAAGTGACTATACCTTCTTTATTTTACCATGGGCCCAAGAAGATAGAAAATTTCGGATTTTTCATTGCTTCTGCCGCATGTCAAAAAATATTGAAATTTATGTGAACAATAAGTTGTTGTTGTTGTTGTTGTACTGGCAACTGTGTGGCACAGTGACCGTGCTTGGCCGGATAATTGCTGCCTCGGGTCAATCCAGTATATGTTTTTGTTGTTGTAGCAGCACAAATAGTGCCGGGGTGAAAGCCCTTGGCCGAAAATTGCTGCTTCGGGTCAATCCGGTTCATAGAACCGGCTGTCTGTACATAGAACCGGCTGTCGGGGGATTAGTAACATATTTTGCCGTAAAGAAAAAAAGGCAACGTAAAAACTTGCCCAATTTTTAACTTTTCAAGAATTTTTACGGATTTGATATTTCAAAATTAAGCAATTTTATTTATTTTTCGTAAATAAAAGAAATGTTTTACCACGAAAACAAAAAGAAATGTACCGAATAATGAAAATAAATAAAGGGTGGTTCAACCATAATGCACGATGTTAATTGTGAGTAAAACCTTAACGTCATTTTTTAATTTGACATTTATTGGTTTCAGTGTTGTACAAATTCAAACACAATTGAGCAGCACGTTAAGATTTGTGAAGCCCCTTACGAAAATAAGCGTTCAAATCAAAATGCATTTTGTGCACATCGTGATTTTTTGGTCAGCATAATCGACCAAACTCGTCCACAATCAGGAGAATTGTACTCAAATTTCAGCAAACCGGGTCTGTGGGCAATGTGAAAATAACTGTGCAAACTCGTTCGTTCTGTGGAAAACAAATGTTGTTGGAGATAAAAAGAACCTTCAACTACTCGTCGTCGTGCACAACAATTGAACATCTATCGAATATCACTGATGGGAATTTAAAAAAAATGAATTCACACTTTTACAAGGTACATTTGACTCAAGAGCAGAAGCCTACTGACCATTTTAAGCGTTGTCAAACGCCGAATGGCGTATTGGCACACTATCACCTCAGTGGATTTGTTAAAAACAGAATTGCCGAATATGGCTAAATGAGAATCAACGAGTGATTGTTGAAAAGCCGATGCATCCTCAAAGAGTGACTGCTTGGTGCGGTTAATGTGCTGGCGGCGTCGTCGGGCCGTACTTCGAAAATGATGTCGGCCAAGTAGTTGCAATTGAACATCTATCGAATATCACTGATGGGAATTTAAAAAAAATGAATTCACACTTTTACAAGGTACATTTGACTCAAGAGCAGAAGCCTACTGACCATTTTAAGCGGTGTCAATACGCCGAATGGTTGGTTGAACAGACGGAAGTGAATGGTGACTTTACAAAGAAAATCATCTTCTGCGACGAGGCACACTATCACCTCAGTGGATTTGTTAAAAACAGAATTGCCGAATTTTGGCCAAATGAGAATCAACGAGTGATTGTTGAAAAGCCGATGCATCCTCAAAGAGTGACTGTTTGGTGCGGTTTATGGGCTAGCGGCAGCATCGGGACGTACCTCTTCAAAAATGAGGTCGGCCAAGCAGTTGCAGTGAATGGTGTTCGCTATCGCAAGGTGATAATGGAATTATTGTAGACAGAAATTGAGAATATAAACCTGGACGATACGTGGTTCTAGCAGGATGGTGACACTTGCCACACAGCCAACGAAACAATGGCTCTTTTGCACGAGAAATTTAATGGCCGTGTTATCTTACGATGTGCCAATCTTAATTGGCCGCCACCATCATGTGATTTTCCACCGTTGGATTTATTTTTTTTAGATTTGTAAAAGAAAAAGTGTACGTCAATGAACCAAGGACAATTCAAGAGTTAAAGGATGAGATAATTCGTTAATTAATTAACGACATTGGATCTCCAGTATGTCTTAGAGTCATTAAAAATATGGACCATCGGATGGAGGTATGCCACCGAAGCCGTGGCGACCGTTTTGCCGATATTTTGTTTCTATGAAAGTAAAAAATATTAAGATAATTCTCTAAAAACTTTCTGTTTTATTTACAATGAACATCGTGCGTTTTAGTTGGACCACCCTTAAAAATTTTCAATATCTGAAAAGATTTGAAGTGAAAAATTTAAATACTAAATATTAAGTTCACAAGCTTGAAGAAATCTTTGTATGTGGGTTGCCGAAAAAAAGACGACTTTATTGTGCAGAAAGCAAGTAAAGAAAAATGCTGAGACTTTCTAAATGCTTGGACCTTAACGTGGAAACATAAACTGCGCGGACGGTAAAAAAAATAGCACTTATATCGTGCACTGATTACTGATTTAAGAGTCGTTAATCGCCCGGTTTTTAAAAGTATGTTCGAAAACGAAATACTTAAGAATACTTATCCATTAAAATCTGTTTATACTCTGCATCACTCTAGAACAGGTCATAAGTTAGTTTCATGGCAAATGTTTGTAACTACCGAAAATATTTCAGCTAGACCCACCTTTAAGTGTACCGATCGATTCGGAATCACTTCTTGAATCGATTTAACAATGCCTGACTGTCCGTCCGTAAATTTAAAGTTTGTAATCAAACTACAGGTTGCAAGTGTTGTTCGATCTTTATGAAATTTTGTAGAAGCGACTTTTTTGAACCAAGAACGCACGCTATTGAAATTAAAGAACATTGCTTCATGCATATAAGTTCATCCAATTTTATGTCCTTAACTCTAGAAACCACAAATTACATTCAAGCCTAATCATATTAGGTTTAAAATCTGTGTTAATTTTTAGCCCATCCAAGGCAATGTACATTAACTTTTCAGTTGGCTATTCTGAACATACAGAAGTGCAGAGTATAATATAGTCAACCACGCCCGACATTAGTTTTTTTTACAAGTTTTGATATATTTAACATTAGAAAAAGCTTAACTTTTACAATTTCCCTATTCCTTATGGAATAACACCTTTACATTCAACGAAATGTAAGTCAATTCATGCACCTATCATCGATTTAAACTTTAATTTAAATTAATCATCTCACATTTTACTATTTAATGGTGCCTTCACCAGTCCCCTATGTTAGGGTTTTTTCTGTTTAATCTCACTCTGATTGTCGCTATAATAAATGTAATTAACAAATAATATATTTCGAGTGTAATTATAATTAATTAAAGTTGCCATCAATATCCGCACATGCATAGAGACACGCGCGCTCAGACACTTTGACGCTCGGTCACAATCACGCACACTTCTAAATGGTTTAATTATTGTTCACATTCTATACCCTACACCATGAGATGGCGGGAATATTCAATTTGATTTGTCTGAGGAATTTTAAGGTTCAAAATGAAATAGAAGTACAACTTTTGAAAGATTTGTTTGTTGGGTTACCACAACAAAAGATTTATTAAAAAAACTTTTATTCTCTTCATCGAATATTCCTGACCTTTATGAAAATTGAGTCAAGGAGGCGTATTAACCAACCACTTTTTTATATCGGTATTAGGTCACGAGACATGGTCTTTCAAAATTCAGGGCTGTAAGGACGGGACCTTCTGTCGAATTTTAAGACAATATAGCCTATAATAACACGTTAATCACTGTTTTCATTCTGTTAAAATTTGTACCGACCAGTACTTTACATTACTTTGGCCATAAATGCAAGGAAAAGTGCACGTGGAACATTATTCTTTCAGGATGTGTTTTGATCCATGTCAACATCATAAGTTCCAAATATAATCGTCATTGGATAGTTTATAGGACATAGTTTATAGGATATTGTCTTAGTAGTAAACTATTTACGTTAAGGGTTGTTGATTCTTCCAGAGGTTGACTTAGTCCTTGTGGAGTGTAAAGTTTTACCCTTAAACCATTCTGACCCATTATTATTAATCCAACTGATTCGGTCCATCTACAAAGCATACTTCTGGAAAATTTAAACCAAGTAGTTTTAACAGTGCGATCTGCACCTTAGTTTGCTTTCCACAGACAAACAAACGGACAGGCAGACATGGATAGATTATCATAAAACTTTACACCAATTCAGAATATACGCGTATTCACTTTATAGGGTCTCCGGCCAGTGTTTCGAGGTGTTTAAAACGGATTTACAAAGTCAATATACCCTCATCTTATAGAGTAGCGTATAGCAAGTACGTATTTTAAACAATGTCAGGAATGACAACTGCTGCCCATAACGCGACGCACCAGGACTTTACAATGAAAGCTACGCAAGGTTTTCCAGGGATGCAAAGCATTCCAGACTGCGAGTCGGTTAGGTTCAGTGGTTCACAGCAGGTCTGAATCGCTGGTCCGGTTTCAAAAATGGTTTTTAGGTAATCTTGAACCGGGGTTCTGGTTCGATTTAATTAGTTCGATAAAATTGGTTCAAAAATAATAGAAACAAAAATATTTTTTAGTATAAATTATTATTTTATAATTTGACATTTTTTTCTAACAGTGATTCGGTTTACGGTTTAGCAAACCGGTTCTGTGGGAACTGCTGCCCATAACGCGACGCACCAGGACTTTACAATGAAAGCTACGCAAGGTTTTCCAGGGATGCAAAGCATTCCAGACTGCGAGTCGGTTAGGTTCAGTGGTTCACAGCAGGTCTGAATCGCTGGTCCGGTTTCAAAAATGGTTTTTAGGTAATCTTGAACTGGGGTTCTGGTTCGATTTAATTAGTTCGATAAAATTGGTTCAAAAGTAATAGGAACAAAAATATTTTTTAGTATAAATTATTATTTTATAATTTGACATTTTTTTCTAACAGTGATTTGGTTTACGGTTTAGCAAACCGGTTCTGTGGGAAATGTGGAAACACCTGTGCATGCTCGCTTAGTTCTTTTTGCCATCGTACTGTCATTGGGCCGTACTTCTTCGAAAATGAGGTCGACAAGAAGTTACCGTGAATGGTGTTCGCTATCGTGAGATGATGACGGACTGATGGTCAGAAATTGAGGATATGTACCTGGACGATATATGGTTCCAACAGGATTATGCCACTTTCCACACAGCCAATGAAACAATGGCTCTTTTGCGCTGGAAATTCAATGGTCTTGTCGTCTTCGGGGTTATTTAAAAGAAAAAGTATACGTCAATAAGCCAGAAACAATTTATGAGCTTAAGGATGAGATAATTTGGCACATTAACGACATCGAACATTTATTATGTCTCAGAGTCATTGAAAATATGAACCATCGGATAGATGTATGCCACCGAAGCTTTAGAGAGCACTTGGCCGACATTTGGTTTCACACATAATTGTCATAGATCCTTTTATTATAATAACAAATAAAAAGATTATTCCCAGAAAACATTTTGCATTATGTACTCGTACAATTCACATCGTGCGTTTTAGTTGGACCAATCTTAACCGATTTTTAACATTTTAATTAACGTTCGTACTTCACTTAAATTTCATGTTCTCAAAACCATTGGCTCGCCAATGTCTTAAGCTCGTACAAGTCTCAAGATAAATAAATATTTTTGAATTGTTCTAGTAGTTAATCACATCGCAAGGGTAACTAAAATCGAGTACCCTTGAGGCATCCTATTAGTTGGAACTAATTTATTTCTTACCGCGGCACACACCGTTGCAGGAGGGTATGTTAAATTCGGTCCAACTTGGCCAAGCAGCGTTTGAATTATTATTAACACACGCACACATCGATGTCATACACACATGCACCTACATCTTGCGTAGACATAAATATGCCGCAGTAACGAGAGTTATGTCCGGAGCCTAACTGGAGCCGTACACATCAACTGGCCGATAATTATACTGTACGAGTATTGAACGAATCTGTATGTGTGTGCGTGCGGTTAATTCAAGTGCGACAACAAATAATTCGATTTCAATTTAACTAATTAGTTGACAACGAGATGTAGTTAAACACCGTGTGTTCTCAATACATATACACAAGTTGATGTGTGCGTGTGTGTGAAAGTATAGATAATTCCATATCTACTTATATCGGTTACCACATATCAGTCTATGAACATATCCGGCATTCCACGCAGGTGCATAAGTATATCTGTAGTAATAGTAAGAGCTGTAACTATTACTACAGATCGGTATTACCACACACAGAGAAAAAAATCAGTTGTAAATCGGTTCGCACTGCAAATATTCGGTTGAATAACAATACTTTCTGTTGTAACTATCACCATTCCGTGGGATAATAGTTATGGTAGCTACAGTTTTATTACGGTTATTACAGCCATAAAGTCGGTTATACCATCCGAATTCAGTAAAACTTTTGTTCGCCACAACTGGTGATTATAACAACCAACCAACTTTGAAGTACATTTTACTTCGGTACTAAAAATTGGTGGTGACAACTGATTTATTCTGTGTAGTATTCAAACCCCGCTTAGTTCACTGTTGAAACAACAAAAGCTCGGACTTTCTCGGGAGGTGGGTGAGTTCTTCTAGAAATGAAAGACTTAGTAGACAATATTAAATTTCCAAAAGGACGGCCCTCGCTGGTTCCAGTTATTTTTATGGGCTTAGGAAATTTTTATATTGCAGCGCTATACCTTATAAAAAAAGTTAAAAAGTAGTACAAAATCCTTCGTTTTACTGAATTTTCGAGATGAGAAGTGAAATCGTATGACATTTATTTTTGTAGAACATTTTAACATCCTATCTCTAAGATTAGAGAGTCCTTTTTGATCTTTTTTCGAAAGATGAAGGAAGGTAAAAAAATGATTTATTAACGGGAGTTTGGTTATTTTTATGTTCTACAAAAATGATATCCAATTAATTTCATTTGCGGCGTGTCCCTTTTTTAATGAAATTGTATAATTGGACGTTTTTGGGTTAAAATGTTATACAAAATTCTACTTTTATCATTTTAGTAAAGATCGTATAAAATAAAAGTAAAGTGTCCCTTTTCGTGCTATTTAAAAAACAGATATTTTTTAATAACATTTTATAAATATACGAGGGTTGCTATTTTTATTTCGGATCCTGACAATACTAGTAATCCCAGATGCAAACTGTAACTTTCATTGGAAACTTTGACAATTTCTAGCGTAAATTCACTCAAAATGTTTTGTCATTTGAGGGCGAATTGTTTTGTTTACAGTGTATTGAAAAATTCATTCTTTTCGTGCGATGATTTTTTACGATTTTCGGCGTGGGTTATCGAGGCAAGAGTGTTTAAATCAACTTTTTTCGACTTTTGGCGAAAAAGCAACATCAGAAACCACTGATAATCGCTGGTACCAAGAGTTCAGTCTCGGGCGCCGTTCGCTTCAGGATGAATTTCATGAAGGACGTCCAACTTCGGTCACTTTGCCAGAAACCACCGATGCTGTGCGTGAACTGATTAAGCAAGACCGACATGTGACATACCGTGAGATTGAGGCATCCTTGGGCATTAGTATGACAAGCCTCAATAAGATATTGCATTTTCATTTAACCGTGAAAAAACATTGGATCCCACATAATTTGACGAATGCTCAAAAAAAAGGCTCGTATGGATTGGTGCAAGGTTTTATTGAAAAGGTTAAACTTTTTTATTTAATAATTTTACCTTCCAATAAAACTAGAAATTTGAAAAAATTATCAGTACTTTATTTAAATCCCATTCAAATTTAAAATGTTAAATCGCCCAACCTGTATTTCGTAGATGCTATAAAAAATAGATCGATATGTCGCACTTAAACAAAGTTTAGTTTCACACTAGGGACTGTTTAGTCCCATTTAAAATATGGTTTGTAAAGAGTCTGGACCAAAGTGATGGATCTTTTATATATAAGTATTTTATATCTAAAGATTGTATTGTATATCAGTATTGTCGAGCTTCGTAAGGATTAGTTATAAGTCGCTTCTAATGCAATTTGCTAAATTCTAGCATGGTCGGGTTTAATTTGTGTCTTCCGGAGCGGCAGAATCTTGCATCGAGGCTTACCTTTCTACGGGGACTTCATGAAAAGACTTATCCGTTCGTAATCGGCCCCTAACAGTACGTCCCCATTAATAAGTTAATAAATTATGTTGCGTAAAGCTTCAACAGTTGAGGGATGTTCCCTTAGTGTTCATTAGGGAAATGTCAAGGTATATTCAATTTAATAATCTATTGGAATATCTGCTAGCGATTGACATTAGCGATTAGTGTTATGGAATGTTCCATATATACTTATTCGTTTTAATGTACTTTTGAAGCCATTAATAATGCAAATGTGTGTGTGTTCATTACATTAGATATGAATATCGTCACAAATTATGACAAGTCGTCAAATGATAAGTGTTTATTGCGGTGTGGTTACTGCGAGTTCATAAATATTTCCAAATGTTCATCAGCTTTTGATGGCAAAATAAATATTTTACTGTTGATGGAACTGTGTAGTTCAATTGATTGTATATTGAATTATTATAAGAGTGTCCAAAACGGAAAACCGACATTCTGGGTTTTATGTCCGAACACAACAGTCGGTTTCTCAAAAAAACCTTAAACACTACATGTCTGTTTAACCGGTTTTTTGCTGTCGGGTTTACCTTCTTTTGGTATATTTGGTTGTTTTGGTGTATCGATCAACTCAGAATCACCAGTTGATTCGATTTAACGAAATCTGTCTTTCCGTCCTTCCCTCCCTCCATTCGTTTGCTGTCTATCTAGAGCTTGGCTTCAAAAGGCAGGACGCAATTGTTGTCCGATTTGGCAAATTTGGCAGAATTAAGTATTCTAGACAATGGTGGTTGACATTTATGAAAATCAGTAAAAATTAAGATATACTCGTAGCTCCCACACATGTGGTCAACGAATTTTATGTTTTAAGCTCTAGAAGCCACAAAGTACATCCAATACGGATGAAATTTTGCACAGTTCATCAGGATCGATCAGTAATCAGCTCAGCTAAAAATGGGTCATTAATGGTCTACGTATTGATATTGATATTGCCCCCGGGCAAAATTCTCTCCCGATATAACAAACAACCGCTCTGGATTATCTATTTTAATTCCGATTTTAATATAATTTGGTATGGTATAGTTAGATTGGCAAACAACTAATTATGTATCGATTTTAGTCATAAAGTCTTATTTTTGATATAGTCATAGTCTCCGTAGAAATTGTCAGGGGAACAAAATGGCTTCCATATACATGGACATGTGGCTTAAGCATATCTAAATAGTTTTGCCATTATTTAGATGTTTAGCTAATTTTTAGTGGCTGATCCATTTCAACATGGACATATGGGTACAAAAACAACGCATTTTTCACAGAAAACTTTGTATATGTCCCATCTGGGCAAATTTAGTGTCACAATTACTTCACTTCTAATTCGGATAATAGAAGTGAAGTAATTGACAAGGTATTTTTTTAGATTTGGGAACAGGTAAAAGTCACTGGGAGCTAAATCAGGAGAATAAGGTGGGTGGTCAAGCAATTCGTACTTTAATTCCTTGATTTTTAGCCATTGTTAAAACACTCTTGTGCGCTGGTGCGTTGTCGTGATGAAAAATTATTTTTTTGTGTTGTAAGCCAGGACGTTTTTTTTCGAATTTGTACATTTAATTGATCTAAAAGGTTGCAATAGTACTCTGAATTTATTGTTTTACCCTTTTGCAGATAGTCAATCAATAAAATACCTTTGAAGTCCAAAAAACCGTTGCCATAACCTTACCAGCCGATTGAATTGTTTTTGCCTTCTTTGGGGCACTTCCTCCAGCTTCAGTCCATTGTTTGGATAGTTCTTTTGTCTCTGGAGTATAGTGGTGGATCCAGTTAACAGTTATGAAACGACGCTTAAAATCCATTTTATTTCGCTGAAAACGATCCAAACAAGCTTGAGAAATGTTCATTCTTATGCGTTTTTGTTCGACTGTTAACAAGTGCGGCACCCATCTTGCAGAAAGCTTTTTCATCTGTAGTTCTTCATGCAAAATTAAATGGACTCGATCATTTGAGATGCCCATGATATTAGCTATTTCACGCACTTTTATTCGTCGATCATTTAATACCATATTATGCACTTTGTCTACAATTGTTGTTGGACTTTCACTACGTGGTTCATCTTCAATGCTTGTACGACCACGTTTAAATTCAGCAACCCAATTGTTTACTGTTGTATATGAAGGAGCACTTTCACCTAACACATTCACCATATCATTATGAATTTCTTGTCCCGATAAACCTTTTTTATGTAAATATTTGATGACACCTCGCCTTTTTTGTGAACACCTGTTTCTATATGAAGGAGTTGCCAGATCGAAACAAAATTTAACATGTGTTCATAGAAGTTTCCAAAACACTTAACGTTTTTCTGTTTATACCGCGCTTTTTGTGCTAGGCTAAGAAGTTTCCGAACCGCCCTCGTACGAATGATGCTGAACGTTCTGGACGAGGATAATTGAGGTCAATACACCCGAAAATGTCAAAAAATTCCACGATATGGTGTCGACCGATCGAGTGCTCATTAAACATTATATTTTGCAGAAAAAAACGTCAATTAAACCAGGGAAAAGCTTGATAAATACTATGGGGACTCTGTACCATCGTTTTCAATGGTAAAAAGTGGTTTACTGACTTTCGTTGTGGTCACACAAGTACGAATGATGCTGAACGTTCTGGACGAGGATAATTGAGGTCAATACACCCGAAAATGTCGAAAAATTCCACGATATAGGGTTGGCCGATCGAGGAATATAAGTGCGTGATATTGTTGAAGCCATACGCATTTCAAATGGCACTGGGGCTTCCATTTTACATGATCAGTTGGGTTTAAGAAAGATGTCTGCAAAAGCTGTGCCGCATTTGCTCTTAATTGAACATAAACATAACCGAGTTGTCACAGGATGTCGAAGGATTGTTTGGAGTTGTTTAACAGCAATTCGAATGTAGATGAAACATGGATCTATTACAACACTCCCGAGACCAGGAAACAGTCTAATCAATGAGTTTCTCCGGGTGAACGGGCTCCGAAATAGGCCAAGGTGACTTTGTCGGCCAATAAGTTGATGGCAACTGTTTTTTAGGATTTACGCGGGATAATCCACATCGATTACCTTCAAAAGAGAAAAACAATGAACGGCGAATATTATGCCAACTTATTGGACCGATTTATCGAGCATTAAATAAACGACCTCATGTGGCCAAGATAAGAGTTATTTTTCATCAAGATAATGAATGGGCGCACTCGTGTGCAGTCTCAGTGGCAAAATTGCATGAATTGTGTTACGAGTTAGTACCACATCCGCCATATTCCCCGGATTGTGACTATTTTCAAACCTAAAGAAATGACTCGATGGAAACGGATTCAGCTCCAAAAAACTATTTTTTATTTGAAAAGTCACCGAATTATTGATGCTCCCTCGTATTGTATTGCATTATACATTTTTATACCCGCACCACATAGTGGTATGGGGTATAATGGCTTAGTGCTTGCGTTTGTAACACATCGAAGGAATCGAGTTAGAATACCGGGACCAGAGAGAAAGTTGCTCAGAATTACATTTTGAGTCGATCTAGCCATGTCTGTCTGGCTGGCTGGCTGGCTGGCTGGCTGGATGTAAAGATGTCCATCTATTCTTGTAATCAAAGTACAGGGCATTTATGCACCGATCTTGATGAAACTTGGCAAGTGGTAATATATTGGGACAAGGACGGACGCTATTGAATTTGGTCCAAATCGGAGCACTTTCTGATAGACCCCCCATACAAAGGAACTCCCGGATTTGGTCCAAATCCAGTTGATGTCGCGTGTATTGGTCAACAAATTAAACAAATATGACATTCGATGTAGAACTGACCACAAAATGTAAAAAAAATAGTTGGACCCGCCTCTCGGACCTACGGGGCCTTCAGAACCCAAAAAATGGACCCATGCTTTTAAATATAAGTGTGACCCCTTAAATGAAAGGAAATTATCTTACAATTTTAAATACAGAAAAAAATTCGACCTGTTTGGGCCCCAGGGTCCATTAGGAGGGTCCAAAAGTTTCGGTTTACCCGGATTTTAGTGTGACCCCTCAAATGACAGGGAATTGCCTCAGGACTTTAAATATGTCAAGCCAAATGATTTATCTCGTCCGTGGGAGGGCACAGGGTCCGAAAACAAGGTATGAAAATGTGGACCAACTATAATTGTTATACCCTCACCACATAGTGGTATGGGGTATAAAGGCTTAGTGCTTGCGTGATAGATACAGATAGAAATAGCGACGAGTGCTTTCGATTAACAGGAGACTTAATCACATTTATAGTGGTGCGGGTATCATAGAGTCGGCCACGCCCGACTATAGCACTTACTTACTTGTTTATACTTCATTTGGCCGGCAGTGTGTGCAAGTTGAAATTCGAGTTAGAATATCTGACATTTTGTTTTTACTTAAAAGGTATACTTATAAAATCAATCTCCATATAATAGCTATTCTATAAAAACAATTTGGACCCAGTTAAGCAGGTTTATCTCTAGCCAAAAGGCCAAAAATATTTTGTTTTTATTGGCGACCTACATTTCGATTTCATAATAAGATTTAAAGACGGGCATGAGTCACATGCCACAAGTTGAAAAACATTGAACGACAGAGTCTTTGGTTACTAGAGTCCATGGATTCGGATCCTAACTTTAGCTAAGTGTAAGAAAAATGACGTATTTAAAATCGTTAGAATCATTACATTCTAATTAGAGCGTAAAAAATCGGGGTTTTCAGAATACTGGCATTTTTGGTTTTTTCAAAACCCTATTTTAAAAACCCGACTCTTCGCTCGAAGACTACATTTTAACATTAGTTATAACTTAGAAAGAATACTAGATGGTGTCAAATTTAGGGGCTAGAGAGCAACTATTATATGTGTGTTAGGAAATATGGGCATTAGCGCGACTTTATGAAACCGGCAACAATTATGTCCTGCAGAGCTTAGAGACACTACCATTTGTTCCTTGATGTGATGTTTAGGATATGGACAAAAACACTTTTATTCACAGTAGCCTCTTATACATATTTAGTTAAGTTCGCTTATTTTATTCACGATTTGCAGATAATTTTTAACCAATCAACGGAAACATGTCTCATATAGGGATACATACCATTCAATTTCGATTTGCTGAAGTTAAAAATTAATCCATTTTTGAAAATTCAAACCATATAATCTTGAACACGTATCAATGTCGTATAAACTTCCACACTTTTTAGAATTTGAAAAAAAAATCAAGTAAATTAAATTTTGTCAACAAATTAATTGTTATATTCTATTTTTTCAGCAAAACACATTTTAATTTAAGAACAACACTATTATTTAGGTCCTTCAATATCAGTATTATTAAGCATTTGCAAACGAAACGATTTTTTTGTTATAACTTTTGCCGAGAAAAACACTGCATCCGAGCCGTGACTAAGGTGTATTTTTCCTGGTATCCAACACTTGCCACGCGGTCGTGTTATTGCCACTGTTACTACCTACGCTGCTGCGTTGCCATTCGACAGAGGACTAGGAACAACACCTTGGCAAGAAAATATTAAATATTTATTAATATCCTTCAGAAGCGGAGGAAGCACTAGTGTTGTTGTGTGAGTTGTTTGTGCGTTACTGCTCGCTGCCATCTTGGCAACTGGCTCGTCCTCATCACCGTCATCATCATCTTCATAGTGCCAGACGAACGAGTAAGATTGCAAAGGATGCTCGCCTGCCAGCTCCTTTCTCTTAAATCCTTGTGTGCCTGTGTTGACATTACATTGTAACGCGTGTTGCTATCACAACACTATGACTACTAATGCCGCACTGCCATTGATTCGGTAGTGGCATAGATGCGGGCGGCGGCTAGAATACTCGTAGTGTCGGTCTTGTCTATGTTGCACTTTTGATGGATCCTGTGGAGTGTATTTTCTCTCTGTGTGTATGAATTCTCCGGCGATGATGATGGTGCTGTCGTTGCCGATGATGCCCTTGTTGTTGCTGGCGATTGATGGCTGCAAAAGGAGCAGAGGGTAGCAAGAGGGGGGCAGGACCAAAACAAAGGCACAACAAGCTTCGAACATCTTAAAACGATGCTCAAAATTAGAAATGTTGTTATGGGGTATTTAGAACCGTATTGTTCAGATGCCAGCATAACAAGAAAGCCAGCAACAACAATGACGATGATAGCAACAAAAAGTAGTTGCAGCAGTAGTAGTGTAGTGGTAGTGTATACCAATACCAATACAACTATCGCTGCCGTTCGGTTTATTTTCCAACTACTACTATTTGTGTATAAACAAGAAAAATATGTGCAGACGCACACACTTTGAAAGTAGACTGACTCTAGGTGTTGTACGTATTAAATCTGGCACAGTGGTGAATGCAGTAAAAATCATCATTTTGCATCACGACAATGCGAGCTCTCACACATCAGCTAAAACGATGAGCTATTTGACCACTCAAGATTTCGATTTGGTGGGCCATCCACAGTACAGCCCAATGACTTCTTCTTATTCCCTAGCATCAAGAAAAAAATGTGTGATTCTTCATAAGGCTTTACGACCATTTGGTGGTCGCTTTTAGGACCCAAATTAATAGTAAGACATATGTCCGATCATAGGGGGGTCATAACGGCCAAAAATATTTTATGAGCTATGGTCATGGGCGGTACGTCCAGGTATCTGGTTCATCCACAAATAACTGAGAAATGCTGAGCAAATGCTGAAAATTTGAAAGTAAAGAGTATGTCCAGAAGAAGAATATTCACAAAGAAAACCACGCTTATGGGCTGGTGCAATCATCGGCCCATATTTCTTCAAAAATGATGAAGGCCGGAACGTTACTGTGCTAGCTATCGCGCCATGATATCCGACTTTTTGCTACCTGAAATTGAAGCCCGTAATCTTGACGACATTCGGTTCCAACAAGACATACGCTACATACCAAACAGCCAACGAAACATTTAATTTGGTAACTTTTGGTGAGCACATTATCTCGCGTCGTTGGCCCGTGGCAAGGCCTCCAATGTCGAGCAATTTAACACCGCTGGACTCTATTTTGTGGGATTATGTGAAGTGGCTTGTCTACGTCCCGACTTGATTGAAGCCTTGGAAGAGAATATTCGTCGCGATATTGCTGACATGCGGTCCAAATGCTTCTAAAATTTTTCGAAAATTGGCACTCTCAGCTGAATTTTTTTCGAGCCAGTCGCCGCGACTGGCGACGCCACAACCACTTGCACGGTATTATTTTTAAAACATAATGGCAAAACCTTATCTTTATAGTTAGGCTAAATTCTTGGCCATAACATTAAATTATAGCTGCTATATGTGACGCGCAAAATAGAAAGGGACCTAAGGTTAAAAACCAGTTTTGTTCAGGAGAGCCATTTTAAAGATTAGGTTCCTTTCTATTTGCGCTTAGAATCGTCGACTTGACTTTCATAAAACGCGCATATCTCTGGGATGGAACACTTTTGGGGCATGGGATCGGTCTCATTCGATGCTCAGATGTTGTCCACATCAAAAAAGAAAAAAAACGAAATTTGATTTTTTTTACCCTTAGGTCCCTTTCTCTATGCGCTGTCACACATGATGTTAAAATGTAATGAAACACCCTCCGGTAAATAAGAGGCAGTGCCACGTCCCTTTTACAAAATCCTAAAAATGACAAACGTAATAAAACGATCGTCGTCAAATTTGAACTGGTTGAAATAAATGACTAGGAAATTAGCCCTGTTCAATTAGCTAAAAAATATGTTGAAATTGGATAAAAGGGCATGGCACCGCCCATTAAACTTTGACGTATGTAACTCCATATCGCATAAACTATAACAGGTTTGACGATTACAATTAGCAAAGGGTGGTCCAACCATAATGCACAATGTTAATTGTGAGTCACACATAAGCGTCAAGTTGTTCGTCCAACTTAATTTGACATTCTTTGTTTCAGTGTTTAACAAATTCAACCATGCACAGTACACAGTTGTGCAGCGCGGTCAGTTCATTGAAGTCTTTTACGAAAATTGGCGTTAAATCTTGATTTGTTAACAAGCAGAATTGCCGCATGTAGGCAAATGAGAATCCAGAAATGATTGTTAAAAATCCGATGCATCTAAATAAATTGACTGTTTGGTGCGGTTTATGGGCTGGCGGTTGCATCGGGACGCACTTTTTCAAAAATAAGGTAGACCAAGCAGTTATCGTGAATGGTGTTCGCTTTAGCGAAATGATAACGGACTTCTTGCGGATTGAGGAAATCGACCTGTACGATATGTCGTTCCATCAGGATGGTGCCACTTGCCACGCAGCCAACGAAACAATGGCTCTTTTGTGCGAGAAATTTAATGGCCGTGTTTTATCTCAAGTCGTGGCGATGTTAATTGTCCGCCACGATCATATGATTTGACACCGTTAGACTTCTCTCTTTGGAAATCTTTGGAAGAAAAAGTGTACGTCTGTTAGCCAAGAACAATTCAAGAACTTAAGGATGAGATAATTCGACACTTTAACGACATTGAACCTGCATTATGTCTCAGAGTCATTGACAAAATGGACCATCGGATGCCATCGAAGCCGTGGTTTGCATTTGCACAACATAATTGTCATAGGTGCTTCTATCATAATAATGGGATTGTTAAGATAATTCTCTGAAAGCTTTTTGTTTTATTTACAATTAACATTGTGCACTTTAGTTGGACATAAATACTGTTACACACGTTTTATGCTGTAAAATAAAAAGTACTGAATGTTTTTGGACCAAATATTTTTTAAAATATTTATTGATGTATATTGTATCCTAAAAAAAAACTACTTATTCGAATTGTCCGCCTTTTGCCTTTACACACGCCTTAAGTCGCACTGGCCAATCGTCAATAGCTGCACGAACTTCGTCCATTGGAAAATTGGCCACAGCTCGAACCAAAGCAGTCTTAAGAGATCCAATGTTGGGGTATCTTTTGTGACAAACCTTGTCCTCTAAAACTGTCCACAATTTGTAATCCAATGGGTTCAAATCTGGACTGCCTGAGGGTCATTTTTCACAGGAAATGAAGGCTGGCAAATTGTTTCGAAACCAGGCCTGGGACGTTTTAGACTTATGGGCCGGCGCAGAATCCTGCTGGAAAGTCCATGGCTGGTTTTGGAATAGGGAATTGTTAAGAGGCTTCACAACAGCTTCCAAAACGGTTTCTTGGTAAACTTTGGACGATGTTTTGACTCCTTGTTCGCAGAAATGCAGTTCAGTGACCCCATCGTAAGAGACACCCCACCAAACCATGACTGAAGCTGGGTGATGACCCTTTCCACCCTTGGGATCAGTTCAGATGCTTCCTTAGATGACCGCGCATACACTCTATCATTTAGCTTGTTAAATTTTTCCTGAACGGTAAACATTTTTTCATCGGTTTCTGTGCAAGTTATCAGCGTGCTTCACCAAAAGATGTTTGCATTTTTCAATCCTATTTTTTTTTTTTAAAGCTGCAGTCAATAAATATCCGGTATGTCGTTTGAAAGCCCCAAGTCCGAAGTCTTTTTTTAATAATTCGACTCATGGACTTTTGCGATGAATATCACTCACGGGTCATGATTTTCTGTTTTCGGAGCGGATTTCTGTGAATTCTTGATTTAACGGCTTTGATGACATGCGGTGTTCGAACAGAGCGTAGGCGGCCCAACCGGTGGCGGTCTTTTACATCTCCGGTCTCCTCAAACAGTTTTATGCATCGGAAGACGAACATGCGGCTAATCCTTAGTGGCCGGAGCGTTTTGAAAATATCGCTTTTTTCATTTCACACTTGAACAGCGCTATTACAGCGATACGGTTCTCATTATCTGACCACTACATGATGAAGGTTGAAACAATTTTAAAATCCCGTTAAAGACTAACGCTATTGAGGTTAGCTTTCAAAACCCATATGACATTTACGGGCTATGTTCAATGGTATAACAGTAATTTTGTCCCTACTAAGTACTTTATAAGGTCTGCGACCAGTATTTAGAGCTGCTGTGCAAACTGAATGTCAAGATGTATACCCTTTATCCTATGATGAAGGGCTTACATAATAATATTACATACATTATCGTTATTTTAGAATGAATTCTACAAAGCATAAAAGTAGCACCCACTTAAAAATTTCGAATAACCAATTTGCCAAAAAATAATACCTCATTTTGATAAATTTATAAATCAAAATTATTAATTGTTTGACTGATATTAGTTTTTAACAAATTGTTTAAAGGATATTTTCAACTTGTTTTGTTTTTGTGTTCTGTGAGATTGATTCCCGTAATCTAATATTTTCCAAAAAAAAATTGTTTAAGGTGTAAAGCCTAGAGATCTCCCTCCATTAGATCTAAGAAGAGAATTTTTTAGAGCAAACTTAACCTCCGCTAATATACGGGTTTTCCAACAAAATATAAATATTACCATAATTTCGCATTTGAGGGGTTAATGCCCTGCAAACCACTGTGCATATGTATGAGGTACACTTTGAATGATGTTGTGATGTGAACATCATGAAATTACAAAAAAAGACGGCATTGATGTATTGAAAATATGGATAGTGAGCGTTTGTGAATGTGTGTGTACAACTTAAGCTGCTGCCATGATATTTATCCGTTCCGTTCTTTAATATTATTGAAATAAATACTCTTGTAGCACCTGTGTAGGTTTAGATGTGTGTGTTTGTGTGTGCGAGCTTATGTAGGTGTATCGTACACGTATGCTGCGTGTGTTGTTGCTGCTCATATTGATGTGCATGTTTGGCAGTGCAATAATAGTTAACTAACACAGTCTTATGATTACAAAAGAGCTTCCCTTTGCCCATCCCGTTCGGCGGTGTGAACTTATATGGCAAAAACACAAAAGCTGCATCTGTGTGTGTAAGCTCACGAGGATGTTTTGCCTTTTGAGTAGTTTCTCGTGTCACTGCATTGAACTGCAAGTGTATGCGTCTTCGTCGAGCCGCAGGATGTGAGTGTTTGTGTATGAGTGAGGGCAAGTATTAGTTTTTTATCCTTTAGTCAATCGTCTCTCGTCATGTCATATTTTGTTGTTGTTGCTGTTGTCACTCTAGCGTATTTTATCGTTCGTTCTTTGTTTTCAAAACATCTATATTTGTTGTGTTGTCTTGAATGTGTGTGTATGTGTGTGTTTGTTTGTGTGTATACGTTGTCACCTTGTAAATTGTATTTATTTCTTATGGATGGGTTCACTACCCAGCAAACCAAACCTTCAGAATTTGGTCAGAATTCTGTACGACAATCGGCAAAATGTTCCGATTTCGGATCAGAATTCTTAGCGAGTTCGTAACGAAAAACATATACATAAGAGGGTTGACACGAATTCTGAACTACTTCTCTAAGGGAATTCTGATGTTTTTGCAGACATTTCGAACCGATTTCTGACCGAATTCTGAACTGTAGTAGTCTTGGGATATTTGAAAGGAAATTTCGATTGTTATATCGAATTCTGAACTAATTCTGAACGACTTCGGTCAGAATTCTTGCATTAAGTCTTATTAAATTCTGATGTTTTTACCGACATTACGAACCGAATTCTGAACGAATTCAGAGCTTATGTCATGGTAAGTTCTGAATGCAAACAATCAAAAAGAAGAAAAAAATTTTGTTCTACAAAAAAAAAAGATTTTTTTAACATTTTCAAAAAGAGTTCGGAAAGACTTTTAGTTACAAGCAGGGGTGTCTGCAGTTTCGCAAGCAATAATTGTGCTGTAACTATGTTAAGTGGCTATACACTTAAGGGCAACCAGATTTGCATTTAACGAGAACTGCCGGCAGTAGAGTTTTCCTCCGAACACAATAAGAATCCCTCGCACAGCTAAGCTAACCAAACGTTCAGAATTTGAATTTGAAATATAAAAATACCTCAGACAAGCAGTTAAGAATTTGTTCAGAATTAGTTTCGACTTGCCTGAACACTAGAACAACAGCTGTAAAATATGAAGCAAATAACAAAAATTTTAAACGAATAGACTACCTCAGATAAATAGTTCAGAATTCGTTGCGAGTTCGATAAGAGAAGTCTGAACAAAAAATTAATAAAAAATCCCACAGACAAGTCTAACAGAATTCGGGACGAAATCGTTCAGTTATTTCTTAACATAATAAATATAAAATCCTCAGACAAATCGAACAGAAGTTGTAACGATTTCGGTAAAAATTCTTGATAGAGTTCAGATATTGTTCAGAATTGTCTGATATCAGACATTGTCGGCAAATTTGGTTTACTGGGTACATATATTGGTTATTGGGGTATCTATCATTTCGTTTGCCTTCACTTTTTCTTTATTCCTTCTTTTCGTGCCTCCCTATCCATGTACACAACACAACAAAAGTTCATCTGGTTGCTAGTGTGTGTGTTCCCGTTTGCTTTTTGTTTTTTGTGGGCATTATCTAGTGTATTAGGTTAGATGTACATACATACATCTGTATCTATGTAGGTGTTGTTATCCATCCGTACTTGTGTGTGGCTATGTGTTTGAGCTTGTGTTTCTAAGGATGTACGCAGCAGGTGTCCTTTAAGTCTTAATTAAGTTACCAATTTCTTTCGTTGTTACAAATTCGTTGAATTGCCGCCCGAGCGGCCGAAGCGACCGATGTAGTCACACGTCGCCCACTCAATGCTTCGTAGGCTGTTTTCGATTAATTATCTCAACGGGTAAGCGTGGTAATTTCGGATATTCCTTTGATTAAATTTATCTGGCACAAAATAATTTCATTTAAATGTTTCCCTGCCGTTTTCAATATTGCCCAGCATGCTGGGAATCATGTCACATGTTGTGTGGTTAGCAACAGCACAATAGCCTATGGTTAGTAATGCATGTAGAGTTTTGGAATTTCATAAAAATACGCGTGTACCTTGCTATATTCCAAGGAAATATAGTTCGTGGAAAGAAACTGGAGCTGAAATACTTTCACAGTAACGCCGACCTATTTTCCAGAATGTCCAGGTGTACAGGAGGAAGGAGGGGAAACTATAAAAAAAGGTGTCTTGTAACACTCAGCTATAAAATCATTGTATTTTGGTTTCGTTGGATAGAGTATCAAGCGATTTTCATATTACAACTATACAAATTGACAGTACCGAGTGAAATTCTTCACAATTTGGCTTGACTAATACGAGGGTTACTATATATATTTCTGGCCTAGGCAACACTTAACGTTGCCTGGCTGCATCTGACATTTCCATGGGAAAGTTTGACATTTTCCAGCATAAACGTACTCGGAACGTTTTGATGTACAACCATCATTCGTGTTGTTTACAGTGACTTGAAAAAATCAATTTGGCAAAAAAATAGAATTAACTCGTGAACATTTTTGTGCAATCATTTTTCACAACTTTCGACGAGGATTATCACGACAAGAATGCATCGATGAACTTATATCTTTGTATGGCGATGAAGCAACATCCTATAGCACTGTGAGAAACTAGTTTAATGAATTCAATCGTGGCCGACGATCGCTCGAAGGTCGTAAAGTTCGTCCAAAAACGGCCGTTTTGCCAGGGAACATTGATGCCGTGCGTGAACTGATAATGCAATATCGTCATGTGACATACCGTAAGATAGAGGCATCCGTGGGCATTTCTTCCACCAGCATACATTCGATATTGCATAAACATCTGGACGAAAAAATGGTTTGTTCTTGTTGGATCCCGCAAAAATAGGTTTGTTCTCGTTGGATCCTGCACAATTTGACAATTGCTCAAAAAAAGGCTCGTGTCGATTGGTGCAAAGAAATTTTAAAAAAATACGATCAAAAGACGTTTATAAGATCGTCACAGGTGACGAATCATGGATCTATGCGTATGAGCCCGAAACAAAACAGCAATCGACCGTGTGGGTCTTTCGAAGATGAGCCAAATCCAACAAAAGTTGTGTGTGGAAGAAGCACTTTGAAGCAAATGGTCGCCTGTTACTTCGGGAAAACTGGTCATGTGGCGACTGTTCCGCTTGAGCAACGTAGGACGGTCAATTCTGAGTGGTACAACACAATTTGTTTGCCTGAAGTCTTCGGAGAAATTCGAAAAACGAACAAGAGAAGACGAATCATTGTGCATCATGACAATCGGCTCAAACCAGCACCTTTTTGACCGGCCAAAACTTTGAATTGATGGGTCATCCGCCCTACAGCCCTGATTTGGCACCCAATGACTTCTTTTATTCCCGCACATGAAGAAAAAAAATGCGTGCTCAACGATTTTCGTCGCCAGAAGTTGCTGGTGAAGCGTGGAAAAAGTGCTTCGACAATTGGTTTGAGCGCATGCAAAAGTGTATAAATCATGCTGGAGAATACTTTGAAAAACAATAAAAACCATTTTTGTTGATAAA
Source organism: Hydrotaea diabolus (assembly GCA_963513945.1). Lineage (NCBI taxonomy): Eukaryota > Metazoa > Arthropoda > Insecta > Diptera > Muscidae > Hydrotaea > Hydrotaea diabolus. The sequence goes on from OY740717.1 coordinate 164,426,252, forward strand.
TATTCGCTTTTTTATTATTAGGCCAAAATATATATTTAGCAGCCCTCGTATTTTCAGCAAGATGTTGCCACCAACCACACATCATTCTCGGTTATGGTATGAGTATTGGGTCACGTCAAGGCGATTTTACCTCTATGTGCTCAACAATGCAAAACTATAATCAGATCAAACACTATTTTATCCATTAACAAAATTTTAATTCTTTGACACCGAATCGCAGTCATACGAGTATCATGACCTGTTCCTCAATTATTGAACATACGAGGGCGGTTCGGAAACTTCTTAGCCTAGCACAAAAAGCGCGGTATAAACATAAAAAAGTTAAGTGTTTTTGAAACTTCCATCTATGCTATGAAAACATGTAAAATTGTTTCGATCTGACAACTCCTTCATCTAGAAACAGGTGTTCACAAAAGACGCATCCGCGATTTTTTTACAATGGAAAAATTAGAAATGAGTAGTGTCATTAAATATTTACATAAAAAAGGTTTATCGGGACAAGAAATTCATAATGATATGGTGAATGTGTTAGGTGAAAGTGCTCCTCCATATGCAACAGTAAAAAATTGGGTTGCTGAATTTAAACGTGGTCGTACAAGCATTGAAGATGAACCACGTAGTGGACGTCCAAAAACAGCAACAACAACAGAAATTGTAGCCAAAGTGCATGATATGGTATTAAATGATCGACGAATAAAATTGCGTGAAATAGCTAATATCATGGGCATCTCAAATGATCGAGTCCATTTAATTTTGCATGAAGAACTACAGATGAAAAAGCTGTCTGCAAGATGGGTGCCGGACTTGTTAACAGTCGACCAAAAACGCATAAGAATGAATATTTCTCAAGCTTGTTTGGATAGTTTTCAGCGAAATAAAATGGATTTTAAGCGTCGTTTCATAACTGTTGATGAGACATGGATCCACCACTATACTCCAGAGACAAAAGAACAATCCAAACAATGGACTGAAGCTGGAGGAAGTGCCCCAAAGAAGGCAAAAACAATTCAATCGGCTGGTAAGGTTATGGCAACGTTTTTTTGGGACTTCAAAGGTATTTTATTGATTGACTATCTGTAAAAGGGTAAAACAATAAATTCAGAGTACTATTGCAACCTTTTAGATCAATTAAATGTACAAATTCGAGAAAAACGTCCTGGCTTACAACACAAAAAAATAATTTTTCATCAAGACAACGCACCAGCGCACAAGAGTGTTTTAACAATGGCTAAAATCAACGAATTAAAGTACGAGTTGCTTGACCACCCACTTTATTCTCCTGATTTAGCTCCCAGTGACTTTTAACTGTTCCCAAATCTAAAAAAATCCTTGCTGGCAAGCGTTTTACCTCAAATGAAGATGCAATTACAGTTGTAAACCCCTATTTTGAAGACCTTGAGGAAAACTATTAATCAAGGGATACAATTGCTAGATAAGCGTTGGACTAAGTGTATTGAAGTTTCAGGAGATTAAATAAAAATATTTTTGAAAAACTAACTATTCTCTTTCATTGATAGGCTAAGAACTTTCCGAACCGCCCTCGTAGACAGGCAAAGGGAATATCAAGAGTCCATATCTGATTAAAGCGCTTAAATATCAGATATTAGTTGTGTTTTTGCTTAAGCCTTTGGTTAAATAAGACTGCATGGCAAACCCGCATAAGTTAAGTATTTATTGCTCACACGAGCCAAATCTGTTCGATTCTAAAGAAATAGACAAAAAGTACTGGAGTATTCAAAAAAAATTAGAAACTTCGTGGTCAGATTATTTTTTTTGTATTCATTTTAGTACTTAGCCTGAAAAACTATCGAGTATATGCCTCGAAGTATGCCAAGTCCTAAAAAGGCTTCAATAAATTATTTTTCAAAATGTTTTTTGCGAAATAGAGTACAGAAATGCTTTTTTTTGAGACATGCTCAAATTTTCGTTAACAAATGACAACTATTGTGGTTTTGTTATCCAGTCTTATTTATCGTTAAGCCTCGAAAAACACCACTATTATTTAAAAAGTAAAAAAGGCGGAAATATTGTCCATTAGGAATGTTAGTTTTGTTTTGTATTACTGTAGTATATACGATTGCGATTGTCGATATCTGGAGGCAATCAACGTGTGTTTCATTGCAGGTACGCTGTAATTTTGCTTATCGATTTAATTAAAACCTTGATAAGCGCTCATGACAGAAATGTCGTCGTTCTTTTATTGACTTCAACACTTGTTGAGTATTGAAAAAATTCACACGAACTGTTGGTTCACACAAGTTCTCTCAGCAAATTATATGGAATAAATTTGAAATATTTCACAACGGATAACAATTAAAATAAAGAAAATGTAAAAATTTTTATTTTTTTACTTATTTTTAATTTTTTTGTAATCAGTTTTCTTAATCTTGTTATCACAATATTTTACAGAGTTTTAGTTGTTTATTACAGTTTTTTATTCAAAACTTTTTATTTTATTTACAGTTTGATTAAATTCTTTATTTTTAAAAAATATTTATTCCGAGGAGAGCATAATTTTCAAAAACCTCTGATTTATGGCCTTTTATTTAGTGGAAACCTTTTCCTTCGCTTATTTGTTTTTCTGCAGCGTGTCGCGGTTTTAATTGATCTACTAATTCTCTTAGCTCGCTTGCACTTTCTTCACTTTTCCTTTACCTTTGAATTAATACTTCGCCCACAATTTCACCATAGCGATAATTATTTCACAATTACGATAACAACTTTGATCCGTATCCTATATTCAGATTTGATCCACTTTAAATTCTCGAATAATAAAAAGATCACTTAAAAAAGCAAGAGAATGCCATTAACCGCCGTTTAATGGATACAATAACCGTTAACGCCGTTCCGATCGAAACTAACGTGACACTTCATTAAAGGTAATGATTACGGACGGAGTTCACTCACAATGCCCGGGATAGAAAATAACAGAGAAACAAAAACATACATACACGCACACATCAACCACGGACTTCCAAATATGAGGCGCTGTCCGTTTCGTGCACTTATTTTGCGTCTCTCCTGGTCACAGTAAGGTGGGTCGCTTAATTTTCATTTGACATCGTACATAAATGTTCATTTCGGTGATAAACGATTGGCCTCAGTCCATGGCCGGCTGACTATTTATTGTCTGCTTAATGTGTGTATACTCGTATTACCAATGCCAAGTCATAATGAGCGACCCTTCGGCCAAGGGCTGTCACCCTTGGTACACAGGTGCCGCTACTACAACAACAACGTATTCATAATATTCAGAAAGTGCTTGCTTATTTTTAAACATGCCGAACCTTATATGCCCTGCACTTTCCTCACGCTGCTTAAGCTAAAACAAGTGGACAAATTAAGTTCGGCCGAGTCGAGGCTTATTATTAACCCTCAGTTATGGTTTATATTCCAATATGAAATTTTTGTCACTGGGGCGTTGCGCCGGTCTCTTTTCTATAATGATGTGTTTCTTTTTACACCAACATCATACAGGATGGGCCATTAAAATTTTTAATTTGAATCGGCTGTAAAATAAAAGTTCTGATAATTTTGTCAAATTTCTTTTTTTTATTGGAAAGGTTGAACTTTGTCATTTAATAATGGAGCATAATATCATTCATATGATTACCACAACTGGTTCGGCAGTACCTCATCCGATCAACTCAATTTTTCAGTACATATTCGATTGTTTTGGGTCGAATTTCTTCAATGGCTACTTCGATTTCATGTTTCAACGCTTCAATTATCTCTGAGTGCTTTGCGTAATATTATCCTTAATAGCTCCCCACTCTCAAATCACAGCTCCGAGGCAGCTACTAGACACCTCAATTTAGGCTAATTATTCGACTTTTAAAAATAGTGCATGAAATATCGAAGGTTTCGTTGGTTGTGTGACATGTGGCCCCGTCTTGTTGAAACCAAAACACGTCCATGTCATTTTCTTGAATTTTTGGAAACAAAAATTTGTTGAGCTTGGCGCGGTAACGCTCACCGTAGCTCATTTTCGAAGAAAAATGGCCCAATGATTCCGGCAACCCTAAATCACACCAAACAGTTACTTGTTGTGGATGTATTGGCTTCTTAATTTTCACGTGTGGGTTCTCTAAACCGCACATGCGGATATTCTGCTTTTTGACATAGCCCCCGAGATGAAAATGAGCTTTATCTGAAAACACGATTTTTTCGTAAAATTCTTCATCTCCTGCCAAATAATCTTCAGCCCATTGGGCGAAGCGAAAACGCATCGGCTGATGTTTAATTATTAAATGACAAAGTTCAACCTTTCTAATAAAACCAGAAATTTGAAAATTTTAAATAGCCCACCCTATATATACCAACTTCTATTGTCGGTATTAGTTTACGAGATATAGCCTTTGAAATTTCAATTTAAACACAATTCTGGTAAACATTTATAAGTATAACGATCGGTCCAATACTGTGGCCATAAATTAAATTTTATAGGGGCATGGTATGAATGTGCTTCGATTCATGCCAAAATCATATGTTTCAAATATCATCGTCATATCTCTATTAGGTCATGAGATATAGTCTTTACTGTTCAAGGTTTTGCGGGCGGTGCCACGCTCCCTTGATCAATTTTACTATAACATAGGTTTTTATTTAATTTCATTCTGTTAACATTTTATAACTATCAGCGCATTACTTTAGTTTAGGATCCTTTAGTTTAGCTCTTTACCTCTTGACCGAACTGGGCCATTTTCAATACCAACCGTTTCGGCCCATCAACACATGTTTCTGCAAAACTTCATCCACCTAGCTTCAGCCACAGACAGACGGACATGGCTAAATCATCTTAGAATTTTGCTACTATTCAGAATATTTATACTTTTGAGGTATCCTACCAGTATTTCGATGTGTTGCAAACGGGATACCCTCAACCCTATGATGAGGGCATAAAAGCTGTGCGTTTTTCGGCTCTTTCGGCCAAAAAATAACATTTATATGGACTCGTATCAAAATTTGCATTAATTTGACTACCCTAAATGACATAATAGGCGTATGAGGTAGCTAATGCTATAACTTCATATTTTACGAGAAATTTGTAAAATTTCTTTGTATACAAGAGCTGACTGTCCTTCTGCATTATAAACCGTTTGATTCGAAAATATGTAATTTGTAAAAATACAACTTATTTAAGAATTTATAAGTATATAAACGAGTACTTAGTGAGCTCCTTTTAACTCGCTAAGGGTTATACTTGAAGAACTTTCTTTCCAAAAATTTTAATTATCTAGTACAAACGGGCTTTAAAGCAAAGCGCATAGATTTGGGACCTAAGGGTAAAAAAATCAATTTTCATTTTTTTAATGTGGACAACATCTGAGCATCGAATGAGACCGATCCCATGCCCCAAAAGTGTTCCCTTCCAGAGATATGCGCGTTTTATGAAAGTGAAGTCGACGATTCTAAGCGCAAATAGAAAGGGACCTAATCTTTACAATGGCTCTCCTGAACAAAACTTTTTATCAACTTTTCACTTTTTTTTTGATGTGGACAACATCTGAGCATCGAATGAGACCGATCCCATGCCCCAAAAGTGTTCCCTCCCAGAGATATGCGCGTTTTATGAAAGTGAAGTCGACGATTCTAAGCGCAAATAGAAAGGGACCTAATCTTTAAAATGGCTCTCCCGAACAAAACTGGGTTTTAACCTTAGGTCCCTTTCTATTTCCACATAGTTTTCTTTTAACAAAATCATTTTTTTATTCCTGTACAATGGTGTGAAGTAATCGCGTTAGCGACCTTATAAGCGAACTATTGATCGCGCGATTTTACCATGTGTGACGTTTTTTTTTTGGTCACATGAACCAAAACGTCCAGCACAAAATGTGTGTTTTTTTGCGGTACCTTTAGTCACGTAAAGGGAAACTATTTTCCCATTGGCCACTTTCGCTCAGTTAAAATCCCAAACTGACTATGATTATAAGCCTTCATTATACAAAGTTTCCGGATCCTAGTTTGATTCGCTTGAACGCCATCGTCCTTTCAACAAACACACTAATAGTCGAATAGAAGGGCACATGGACGTAAGGGCTTTACTAGATCGTCTTAGAACTTTACGACGATCAATTGTATCAATTGTGTGGTGTTGCAAACGGAACGACATATTTAGTACACCTTTTAAGAAGGGTATACAAATAATCAGGGGAATCATCTCTGAACCTACAACACGCCGAAGTACTCCAGAACATTTTGAGCGTTACAAAGCGCCTTAGGTTTCCCTAGGAGATACTAATTTGAGTAAATTGCTGATCACTTGAAATTAGCTGAAGTTCACTTTTACAAATTTCCTATTATATTTATATCCCTTCCCCAAAACGTAAGCCAATCTAATATTACATACGCATGGTAAGTGCCGAGGTAATATCGTTATTGTCTCTTTACGATTGTTGTTGGCATATTTGTTTGTGGGTTTCAGCGATAAGGATTTTGTTATCTTTTTGCTGATAAAAAGCGTTTTGTTCTTATCTTCCGCTCTCTGTCCGTTCTCGCTCTCGCGGTGTTTGTTTGTTTAGTCAATGTTGTTGTAGTTTTGTTGATGATCGTAATAACGAACCGACCGATAGACAAACAGTCAAACAGGCCGTTGTAAAGTAAAGCAGTGCGGTATAGAGGAAGAAGAAGTACTCACACAAAACTAAACCACGCTGAAGGTGATGTTTACACTGGCATGTGTTTGACCGTCCGACCCTACGTCAGATGTGCATGGATCTCAGAGGGTGGATGTGTGTGTGACAAGTACACAGGTAATTTGCCGGCTGCTTTGTTGGTTTTTGTCATTTTGGGCACCCTATACTTGTACTAGTACCGAAATTGTTGAAGTTGTTAATTAATAGGATAACCTCCCTTGAAACCATCCTCCATAGGATCAGGGCTACCAATTTTGACGATTTATTGTCATTTTGACTAATTTAAAACCAAAATTTGACAAAATGACGACATTTCTGCGTACGCAGAATATAACAATTTTTAAAAACTCATTAATTATGTAAAACAAAGAAGACCTACTTTGAATAGATTGTCAAGGCATTGGTCACATATGAATTTGAGGAATTCTAAGAAATCGCGTTTACTTAAAACATTGTGTCCGATTTATAACAGAACCTTACTGCTCTTTCAAGGCGTTTTGTTAAAATCGCCAAAAACTGGAACTACTTATAACTCTACTAATATCGAAAACTATTTATAAGTCTGGCCAAAGTCATGATGTTGACCACGCATTTTTTTTCTTGATGTGCCGGAATAAAAAGAAGTCATTGGGTGCCAAGTCAGGGCTGTACGGCGGATGACCCATCAATTCGACGTTTTGGCCGGTCAAAAAGGCGCTGATTTGAGCCGATGTGTGAGAGCTCGCATTTTCATGGTGCACAATGATTAGTCTTCTCTTGTTCGTTTTTCTAATTTCTCCGAAGACTTCAGGCAAACAAATTGTTGTGTACCACTCAGAATTGACCGCCCTACGTTGCTCAAGCGGAACAGTCGCCACATGACCAGTTTTGCCGAAGAAACAGGCGACCATTTGCTTCAAAGTGCTTCTTCCACCAACAACTTTCTTTGGATCTGTCTCGTCTTCGAAGACCTTCATGGTCGATTGCTGTTTTGTTTCGGGCTCATACGCATAGCTCTATGATTCGTCACCTGTGACGATCTTATAAACGTCTTTCGAAGCACCGCGATCGTATTTCAAATTTTCTTTGCACCAATCGACACGAGCCTTTTTTTGAGCGATTGTCAAATTGTGCGGGATCCAACGAGAACAAACCTTTTTTACGGCCAGGAGTTCATGCAATATCGAATGTATGCTGGTGGAAGAAATGCACAAGGATGCCTCTATCTCACGGTATGTCACATGACGATTTTGCATTATCAGTTCACGCACTGCATCAATGTTCTTTGGCACAACGGCCGTTTTTGGACGACCTTCACGACATTCGTGTTTAAGCGAGCGTCGGCCACGATTGAATTCATTAAACCAGTTTTTCACAGTGCAATAGGATGGTGCTTCATCGCCATAGAAAGATTTAAGTTCATTGATACACTCTTGTCGTTATAATCCACATCGAAAGTTGTGAAAAATGATCGCACGAAAATGTTCACGAGTCAATACCATTGTTATTGCCAAATTGATTTTTTCAAGTCACTGTAATCAACACAAAATGATGGTCGTACGTTAAAACGTTCTGAGTACGTTTATTGTAAAAAATGTCAAACTTTCTAATGGAAATGTCAGATGGCGCCAGGCAACACTTAGTGTTGCATAGGCCAGAAATATATAGTAACCCTCGTATTAAATTGGAAACCATTATTGGGTATGAGAGGATATTTCTTCTACTCAACTCACCCAATAGGGATGCCGTGGTGTTTTTAACCAACGTAAATACTGTGAAATCAGTTGAGGTAGCTCATAATCCAAATTTTTCATAATGATACACGGTGGAGAAATTTGGAATACAGATTTTATCTTAGTAAAGATCAGTTGATTTGGTCGTAGCAATTAAATACTTTGTTCCTATGTTTTATTTTTATAATATTAATGTAAATTACTTACTGCGGATAATCGAGAAATTATTGAATTTTAAAATCGTAATTTAATAATATAATTATAAGAAGTATTAATTGTATTTAATGTCGCATCTTGATATATATTTTGATTATTACTTTGTGGAATACTTGGAGTCGTTTGGGATTTAAAGTGTCAGCATGAATTTACGTTAAGAACAGATTTCGATATACAATCTTTAAAATTTTTCTCCTTAATGGAAACATGTTATTTAAAAAGATATATTCCCATTTCCACCTATCAAAACCTGTCCGTATTAAACCAGACAAGCTGAAAATGATCAACTCGATAACACTGTACTGCGAAAAATAACTTTTGATCCCTTCTTAGGACGAAACCAACTAATGCTTATGTAAAATGATCTACTGAATCGATATTGAGTGTCCGTATAGTTTACGAGTTATTAAGTTTTCGAGATATTACCTTATCCTTAGGTAATTCTTCTCAAAAATGGGCAACATTTATTGGTAAGAAATGCATCTTTCATATTTATCATAATAATTTTCATATAATAAAAGTTGAAGCCAAAAAAAGTAGATCATGGAAAAATTGATTGATTCCATACGCTACTGCGAAGACAGCCGAGTCAGCCACATGAATGTAGTAGTGTTTAATAAATAATTTCCGTGTTTTTTTGAGGTAACTAGCTTAGCTACCTAGTTACTTTGCAAAATGGCAATCTAGAAATCATTAAACAAAATTAAGAGTAGGCTGGCAACATTGTTTATCTTTGTAGACACTAAAAATAAATGAACACCATAGGCTTCAACGACGAATTCGTCAATAGCAGACTATAAAAAACTATACATTTTAATTATAGTTAATAAAATATAAACAGCACCAAACCGTGGTTTTCTCTGGGTATAATGGCACCTCTTGAACCTCTTCTTGTTGTTTATTGACTTTGCCGTTGAGCCAGAAATGGGACCCATCACTGAACAAAATTTTGGTCGAAAACAGCGGATCTTCCCGATTCTCACCGAACGCTAATTTCCCTAACACCGTTGCCAACATTTGAAGGTAATTATTTTCAAAAAATAAATGCCATAAAATGTCCTTTCAAATTACCAAAAAAGATTCCACACTTGATATGATTTTTTTTTGTTCTGAAAAAATACCTCTAGATGGATCACTCTATGTAATAAATCAATTAACTGCTACAGTTTGATTTGTTAACATGTATAACATTTCTTTGAACTATCAGCCTTAATTGATTTATACTTTCACTTCCCCCCCCCACTATCTCGATCAGATATGCTCAATACGAATTCGTCGATGCGACCTCTTCTTGTGTCTTTAACTGTTTATAAACACAAAAAACAAATGTTCTTGTAAAGCAGGTTATGCCATATTCAAATTTATTTTTTTTAAAATAAGGGTGGTAACTCTTTCTCGTTTGTTAAATGACTCGCTTACTAACTGAGTTACTTTATTAGAAAAAGTCGAATAATCTGAAAAGAACACAGGTACTGTATATGCTTGCTCGAATAAACCAATTTTTGAGTTTACTAAATTTTTCATATTGATCAGGGACCCAATATTAAGTATGTATTAATAAACCTTTAAAAATTTTCAGAAATCCCTGCCATTTGTCTGGTCCGTCAGACCAGGAATAAAGAGGTTCCAAGGAAAAATGTATAATTTGTTCAGCATTTGCTCAACGGTTTCACCAAAACAGAACAAAACAGACGCTCACAATTTAGAACTCTCAGAAGTTAAAACTTCCAGAAATTAAAACCAGCATTTTTATGCATTGACAATTCGGAAATTAGAACCAAAAGTTCTAATTACATGTTACGCAAAAACTAACTATCATAAGATACACTGCCACCGCATTCCAGCAGTTGTAAATAACATTTTCCTTTACTTCAATGAATTATTTTAAGTTTAAAATATTTATGTGATATAATTTGACGTTTTATCTTGATTCCTCACTCAACCGATCCAATAATGCACAATAATATTCACTATTTATAGTTTTTCCTTTCTCAAGATAATCAATAAATATTATACCCCTTGCATCCCAAAATACTGTGGCCATTACTTTTCCTGCTGACTTAACAGTTTTCTCCTTCTTGGGACCACTTTTACCAGCATCTATCCATTGTTTTTACTGTTCTTTGCATTCTGGGATGTAGTGATGGATCCATGTTTCATCAACAGTTATGAATCGGCACAAGAACTCTATTGGATTACGCTGATAAATCGCTAAAAGCTCCTCGGAATTGGTCCAACGAACGATTTTTTTGGGACAAAGTCAACAAACGCGGCACCCATCTTGCGAATAGCTTTTTCATGTGTTCATCATATAAAATACTCCAAACTTGTTTTTCGTGTATTTTAACAATATCAGCAAGTTCTCTGAGCTTTATTCGTCTATCTTTAGTCACTTCATTAAATTTTTTTCTAATGTTTTCAATAGTAGTAGCAGTTTTCGGTCTTCCAGAGCGTTGTTCATCTTCCGTACTTGAACGACCCATTTTAAATTGTTGAACCCAGGATTTCACGGTGGAGTATGATGGTGCATTATCACCATGAACAGAATTCAATTCATCTTTGATTAATTGTGGCGTATAACCTTTCATATAGAAGTGTTTAATTACCGCACGAAACTCTTAATTTTCCATTTTTCAAAAATTATAAAACATGTTTACTTCAATCACCTGTACGTAACAAAGAAAATAATCATTAAATATTTCGGAAATTTTGACAGATGGCTTATAAAAGATTGCTTTTAAAAAACAAAAAGTTGCTAGTTAAACAGAAAATGTGCCAGGCTAGTTAGTTTTGCGGTCGCCCTCGTATTCATTGGCATTCTGTTTCCAAACCCGTTAATTTGTTTCCAAATCCGTTAATTTCTCTCATGTTATTTGGATTATTACCTCTCTCCAAAAATTGCCGTTTTGAAGTCCACTCCATGAAGTTTTCGGACTGGCCTATTAAATAGACATTTTTCCTATCGAGTTGACCACTTTTTGTATTCAGAATACTTGTACAGAGAGGTCATGTATGCCATATGTAGCGTCACAATAATCTACTCACATGTACAAGCGTTCATCTACATTTGTTTTGTTTGCATTTATTGTTTACTCTCTTTTTGTATATTTTTTTGTGGTTACGGAACCAAAAAATATTTAAAAACATTCAAAGGTAAGTAAAGAACACACACACTCACATATGCTGCTAGCATTTATGCATTCATGTACGGACTTAACCGTATCTCTGTTTTTTTGTCCAAATAGTTCTTTGAAAACAAATGTTTCCCCAAGATGGCACAAAAAAAACTGACATTTCTAGTGACACATTCACTTATGACCGGTCCGTCGGTCGGCTAGTCTGTCGACTGCATGACCACAATTGTATATGAAAACAAAAAAAAAACAATAATGAAATATTTCTTTGGATCGTTTATCTGTTTGCATTGCATAAAATTAACCTATATTTTTGCGCTCCATACCGGAACTTACGATTGCTTGTGAAACAATTTCCGTTTTGAAATAAATGTGTTGAGATATTACACACACATGGCATACGAGTATATCGGTCATTTCATAGCAAAGTGGAACCAGGAGATCAAATAGGATTGTTGAGTAAGATTTTTTAAAAAATAGTTTTCTCAACGAAAGAACCTTATTTGTTCCCATAAAAGTCTTGGGTTTAAAAATAACTAAATCTGAAAAATAAGTGCTATATTGAATTACTAAGTAAGGAAGATTCGTTATTTTTAGATACAATCATTATTCTAACAATGGACAGACCTACCTTTTGGTTTTATGGCACCTATGTGAGCTAACTAAATGTAGTCATAAGTCACTACTAACGGTCAATTTCAATATGTGTCGAAGGCTGTCTACAGTTAAAGGGTGCCGATTTTTGGTACTCTAGGACCGCTTCCGAAATTAAGACAAATCATATTTATTAGCTAGGGGATTCCACTGTCTTTGGTACCCATATAAAGGGATTTCCCTACCCCATAGCAATTTCGAATCTTTAGTCAGCGCACTCGCAGAGAAAATACATGGTTACTATATGGTCACGGCTACAATAGTATGTTCTCTACAATTAAAGCATGTTCGTCGCAACTATAGTATTGTTTTCTGAATTTTATTTTGGCAACAGTACGATTGCAGCAATAATAATATTGTTGAAATGTAACAATACTATTATTGCTAAATTTAGAAATGAAACTGGTTGTAGCAACCATGTAAATATTGTTGGTGCGACAAAAGTATTGTTGTTAAAGATTTACATTAACAATAATATGATTACAGAAATCATACTGTATGGTTGAGTCTATGAACAAAGCATATGTATACAATCAAATAGAAGAAAATATTTTTGTTCTACAAAAAAAAGGTGTAAAACATTTTTAAAAAGCGCTCGGAAAGACTTTTAGTTTAGGGTAAGGGCAACTAGTTTTGCATTTAACGAGAACTGCCGGCAGTAGAGTTTTTCTCCGAACACAATAAAAATACCTCGCACAGCTAAGCTAACCAAACGTCCAGAATTTGAACTTGAAATATAAAAATACCTCAGACAAACAGTTAAGAATTCGTTCAAAATTTGTTCCGACATGTCGGAACACAAGAATAACAACTGTAAACTATGAAGCAAATAACAAAAATTTTAAACGAATAGACTACCTCAGACAAATAGTTCAGAATTCGTTGCGAGTTCGATAAGAGAAGTCTGAACGATTAATTAATAAAAATCCTACAGACAAGTCTAACAGAATTCGAGACGAATTCGTTCAGATATTTCTTAACATAATAAATAAAAAATCCTCAGACAAATCGAACAGAATTTGTAATGATTTCGGTAAGAATTCTCGATAGAGTTAAGATTTGTTCAGAATTGTCTTATTTCAGACATTGTCGGCAAATTTGGTTTACTGGGTGGTTGTTGTTCATTATAAAAACAACAACAATCGGAAGGCAGTGTGAGGGATTTTTATTGTGTTTACTTTGTTCGGTGGAATACTCTACTGCCGACTGGTTCCCGTTTATTTAAAATCTGGCTGCACTTAAGTATTCAGCCATTCATCATGGGTTAAACACTTTCATCACTTGGGGTCGAACGGATGGTAAAGAAGCATTCATCCCCTGCAGATACCACTGCTTACAACTAAAAGTCTTTTCGACTGCCTTTTGAATATATTTTTGTTTCTTAAATAATATGTTCAATAGAAACATTTTCTCAAATCTGCCTATGAACTAATTTTAAAAAAAATGCTTAATAAGAATCTCCAATGTTGAAAAATAACATAACCCAACCCTAAAAAAAATTGGGGATCATAGAATGGTTGAGTGGAATCCTATTTTGGTTGTAAGGATCGTAATATGGTTGCGTGTGAATCATACTATGGTTGTGAGGATCATACTATGGTTGTATGTGAAAGATAATATTGTTGTGAAGATCATAATATTGTTTTGGGGATAATAGTATGACTCACAATATGGTTGTGGGGATCATAGTATGGCTGTGTGTTAATCATACTATTGTTGTAAGGATCATAATATTGTTGATACACAACCATATACCCAACAATAGTATGATCCTCTTCGAATATTGTCACCACAACCATACATTTTTTCTGCGTGCACCCTCAAACATTTTTCATGATCTTTCAGTGTCAAAACATTAGTTGAAGTCAACATTTTCATTATGATAAAGTTCACTTACGAGCAAATGGATTGGAAATCATTAAAGATTACTATCGAAATTCTGTGTTGGTGGTCGCAACTATAAGAGCGCTTCTCCAATTTTCATCATCTTCAGCGATGAAGCTCATATCTGGTTGAGCGGTTCTGTCTATAAACAAAATATGCGTCGATAAAAACAATCGTCATGTTACCGTCAATGGAGAGCGATATCGTGCCATGTTAGAAAATTATTTGTGGCCAGAGTTGGATGAGCTTGATATCGCCAATATGTGGTTTTAACAATACAATCGATTTGCTAAAAGCAAATTCAGTGAATGTTTTATCTCAAGAAATGGTAGGTCGAATGGCCACCTCGTTCATGCGATTGAACGCCATTGAATTTCTTTTTATGCGGCCACATCAAGTCATTGGTCTATGCCAACAAGCCAACAACTTGAGACGAGCTCAGAGACAACATCCAACGCGAAATTGCCAACGTTCCGGTTGAAATGTGTGCAAGAGTGGTGGAAAGTTGGGTCCAAAGAATAGATCGCTGTACTAGGGCTCATGGTGGTCATATGACCGAACCCGACTTTTATTCTAAAAATGTAACAGTTGCACTACACCTGGAATAAATTTTAACTTTATATCTTAAAAAATCTGTGTTTTATTAATATATAAAATTGGAAACAATAGTCGCCGGGTCAATTCTTCAAATTTAGTCGAATTGTCAGATTGAAATTAATATTATATTCGAAATCGTAACGAAATTTCAGTGTTTTTAGTAACCGGGCATGAAGTCTCATTAAGGCTGGCCGAAGCTCCAATTTCAGCCAAATCTTTTATTTACGTACATTTTAATATTTGTGAGAAAATTTAACTGTTTCTAGAAAACACTCTTTCCCATATGGCCCAAACAATTGGGGCCGGTTTTGGGGCTTCTAAGGCCCCTGGGTTTCTTAACCATGCCCAAAAATGGGACGTTTAATGGCTCCGTGCCTGCGAATTCTTAGAAACACAAATTGTAATGTTTATTATTAAAGCTACATAGTAGATAGGGCCAAAATAATTGATTAAGACCAAAAAGTCCCTCAAAGAAGAACTTGTTCCCCTTTTCCTAATTCTATTAAGAAGATTAGAATAGAAGACTAGCTTGATACTAAACTGAATAGTGCTTTCAACACACTGGCGGACGGTCTTAGAATTTTAAGAGGTCAATAGTACAGTGTGGACTGGAAAAAAAGTACTGATAACTTTTTCAAATTTCTGGTTTTATTGGAAAGGTTAAACCTTGTCATTAAAAATGGAACACAATATCATTCATATAACTACCGCAACTGGGACGGCAGTACCTCATCCGATCAACCCAATTGATCAGTAACTTTCGGTTGCTTTAGGTCGAATCTCTTCAATGGCAACTTCGATTTTATTGTTTAACGTTTAACTGTCTCTGGATGCTTCGCGTAACATTGACATCAAAATTACGACTGATTTTTCAAATTTCAAAAAAAGTGCGGAGCATATCGATGGTTGCGTGGGCAGTGTGCCCCGTTTTGTTGAAACCAAATGTCCTCCATTACATTCACTTGCATTTTTAAAAAAACAAAAATTCTTTGAGCATGGTACGGCAACGCTCACCGTTAACGGTAACGACGACCCCTTGCTCATTTTCGGAGATAAATGGCCCAATGATGCCGCAGTCGAAAATCCACACCAAACAGTGACACGTCGTGGATGCATTGGCTTCTCAATAGTCACGTGTGGTTTCTCTAAACCCCAATTGCGGCAATTTTGCTTATTGATACAGAGATGAAAATGGGCTTCATCCGAAAACACGATTTTTCGGTAAAGTTCTTCATCTCCTGCCATCAAATCTTCAGCTCATTGGTCGAAGCTAAAACGCATTGGATGGTATTTCATAATTAAATGACAAAGTTCAATATTTCCAATAAAAACAGAAATTTGAAAAAAGTCTTTGTTTGTACATCCGATTCAAATTTAAAATGTTAAATCGCCCACCCTATATAAATACATTATGACAAACTTATATATATTTTAACTCTATCCTTTGCAAAAAAGTATGAAAACGTGCCACGGAACGACCCATAGGCTACAACAGTATTATTGCCACAATAAATGTAAAATTGTATATGAGCAAAACATTTGTTCACTTTTCTTTATCTAAATGTGGATTTAATCAATAATTTAATTAAATTGTAAATATAGGCATAAGTGAACTAAATTACATGGGTTATAAACGGTTTATGGTTTGGTTTCAAATTAAAAAGCACAATAAAATATTCATGAAGTCTCTGTAAGTACTTATGTGAAATAGGTTTTTTTTTAGAATTTTAAAACTAAAGAAGAACATAAAATAAAGAGATTACATAATGTTTAACTAAAAATGCACTTTATCAGTTTTATAGCTTGCATTTTGAATTGAATTGAATTTCTTTAAACAATGGTGGTCGCCTTTTGGCAATGGGTTCCGAAAGTCTGTAGAAAGAGTTTTTTAATGGACATGGATTTTGGTCCAATAACAAAATAAACCGGCCTTTGTCCTTTCAAACCAATAATCAAGTATAAATCAACTGTAATATTGGTGTTAGTGTACGAGACAAGGCCTTTCAATGTTCAGGTTTGTGTGGCTGGTGCCCCCATTGTCAAATTTTAACTTGAAATGGTTTATAATAGTTTTTTAGTCATTGATTTCATTCTGTTTAATATTTACAATCGGTCCATTACTTTGGCCAGTAATTTTTCTGCCTTTTTTAACCGTGTTTGCGATGCCACCCCCCTTGTCCAATCACATCGTAATGTACCACACAAACTTTATGTAAAAATTTTGTAACGATAGGAATTTAAAGGGTGGTCCAACCATAGTACACGATGTTAATTGTAACTCACACCTTGACGTCAAGTTTTTTACCCAACTTAATTAACTATTTATTTGTTTCAGTGTCTGACAAATAAAAGCAATGAAGCGGTACATAATTGACCAGCGCGTTCAGATTGTTGAAGCCTTTTACGAAAATGGGCATTCAAATCAAAATGCATTTCGTGCACTTTGTGATTTTTTTGGTTAGCATAATCGACAACAACGATAATTGTTTTTTGCGCGAGAAATTAAATGGACGTGGTATCTAATGTCGTGGCGATGTTTATTGGCCGCCACAATCATGTGATTTGACAACGTAGATCTTCTTTCTTTGGGCATATTTAAAAGAACAAGTGTACGTCAATAAGCCAGGAACAATTCAAGTGCTAAAGGATAACATATTTCGGCGCATTAACGATATTGAACCTCCATTATGTCTCAGAGTCATTGAAAATATAGACCATCGGATAGAGGCATGCCACCGAAGCCGTGTCAAGCATTTAGCCGATATTTTGTTTCACACAAAATTGTAATAGATCCTTTTATCATATAAAAAATATTAAGATCCCTCGTATCAATAATTCCGTAACTTTTCGAATAAAACAAAGTTTTTTTTTGCAAAAAAAAAAAAAATTAACATAATCTCCTTTTTCATCATTAAATTTAGTCCAACGTTTCGCCAATTTTGTCTTGCTTCCAAATGTAGGTTTTTCCGAAGTCCATAAATTAGGCATTTGTTTTATCAATAATTTCATCGTAAGAGCTTTATTTAGTTTTGGAAATAGCCACTGGGGGGCTAAATCCGGAGAATATGACGGATGAGGTACCAATTCGTAGCCCATTTTATACATTTTTGCCATTGAAACTGCACACGTGTGCACCCGCATTATCTTAATGAAGAATAACATTTTTCTTGGCCATATGGGTTCGTTTTTTTTTTTAAATCCTCTTTAAATATATCTAATAAATTGGAATACTATTCGCCGTTTATTGTTTTTACCTTTTGATGGTAATCGACTTCTATTATCCCGCGTGCATCCCAAAAAGCTGTTGGCATCTCCTAATTGGCCGAAAAAGTTTCCATGACCTTCTTTGGAGCCGGTTCGCCAGGAGAAATCCATTCTTTAGACTGCTGCTTTGTCTCCGAAGTGTTGTACGAGGGCGGTTCGGTTCTTAGCCTATCAAAAATATTTTGATTTTTCAATATAATCTCCTGAAACTTCAATACACTTCAGTAAAACGCTTATCTAGCAATTCTATCCCTTGATTAAAATAGTTTTCCTCAAGGTCTTCAAAATAGTGGTTTACAACTGTAATTTCATCTTCATTTGAGGTAAAACGCTTGCCAGCAAGGGATTTTTTTAGATTTGGGAACAGGTAAAAGTCACTGGGAGCTAAATCAGGAGAATAAGGTGGGTGGTCAAGCAACTCGTACTTTAATTCGTTGATTTTAGCCATTGTTAAAACACTCTTGTGCGCTGGTGCGTTGTCTTGATGAAAAATTATTTTTTTGTGTTGTAAGCCAGGACGTTTTTCTCGAAATTGTACATTTAATTGATCTAAAAGGTTGCAGTAGTTCTCTGAATTTATTTTTTTACCCTTTTGCAGATAGTCAATCAATAAAATACCTTTGAAGTCCCAAAAAACCGTTGCCAAAACCTTACCAGCCGCTTGAATTGTTTTTGCCTTCTTTGGGGCACTTCCTCCAGCTTCAGTCCATTGTTTGGAATGTTCTTTTGTCTCTGGAGTATAGTGGTGGTTATGAAATGACGCTTAAATCCATTTTATTTCGCTGAAAACGATCCAAACAAGCTTGATAAATGTTCATTCTTATGCGTTTTTGGTCGACTGTTAACAAGTCCGGCACCCATCTTGCAGACAGCTTTTTCATCTGTAGTTCTTCATGCAAAATTAAATGGACTCGATCATTTGAGATGCCCATGATATTAGCTATTTCACGCACTTTTATTCGTCGATCATTTAATACCATATCATGCACTTTGGCTACAATTTCTGTTGTTGTTGCTGTTTTTGGACGTCCACTGCGTGGTTCATCTTCAATGCTTGTACGACCACGTTTAAATTCAGCAACCCAATTTTTTACTGTTGCATATGAAGGAGCACTTTCACCTAACACATTCACCATATCATTATGAATTTCTTGTCCCGATAAACCTTTTGTATGTTAATATTTAATGACACCACGCATTTCTAATTTTTCCATTGTAAAAAAATCGCGTATGCGTCTTTTGTGAACACCTGTTTCTATATGAAGGAATTTCCAAAACACTTAACTTTTTTCTGTTTATACCGCGCTTTTTGTGCTAGGCTAAGAATTTTCCGAACCGTCCTCGTAGTGGATCCATGTTCCATCCACGGTTACAAAACGCCGCAAAAATCATTCTTCTTGCGAGCAAACGCGGCAACGAATTTGTAGACAGCTTTCTTAAACCCAACAGATCATTTAAAATCGAAACCACACTGCCATATAAAATGCGTATGGCATCAACAATCTCACGCACTTGTCCAACACCATATTCTGGATTTTTTCGACATTGTCGGGTGTATTGAACTCAATTGGCCGTTTAGAACATTCAGAGTCATTTGTACTTGTGCGAAAAAAAAGTCAGTAAAGCACTTTTTTACCATTGAAATCGATGGTGCAGAGTCCCCATAGTATTTATCAAGCTTTTCCTTGGTTTGATTTACGGTTTTTTTCCGCAAAAACTAATGTTTAATGAGCACTCGAAATCCATTTTTTTTGCACTTTTTAAAAAAATTCACGAGGTTGTATTTTTTGAACAGCTGTTAAACACAAACTAAATGACGAAACTCTCTCAAAATTTGATAGTAGTAGATATTAACAGGGTACACTAAGTGAGAGCAGTGTTTCGTTTCATATAACTGAGAGGGAAGTTGGAAAAGTCACGGAATTGTTGATATACCCGTAATTTATTAAAATCTTTTTGTTTAAGTTATAACTAACATCGTGTGTTTTAGTTAGACCACTCTGTAAATAGTAACCTTAATAAATGTCTGTTACCGTTCATAATATACGAGCTGCGAAATTAAAGTAATTTAACTTGTATGGCTTTACTTACTCTACTAGAATTTATCGGCTATAGTTGAATTGTATACTCCTGGTACAGAAATGGTAATTATTGCTGTACTGATATCACCAAATGATAAGATTATCCACTATAGAAACAAACATGCTGTGCTTTTGATATGCGTTTTCGTAGTATATCGTTTCAAACCCTTTTTCACTTCTCCTACTGTTCTTTAAATATTTTTATCAAAGTTCAAATATTGTTGAACTGTGTGTGACGCTAGTGAAACATATATCATACACGATAAAAGCCGTAGCAGAGATGAACAGAAGATACAATTAAAAATTATTATCTTGTAGATGTATTTCGTTGTTGTTGTTGGCTATAACACAAAATCAGTTGTTATTATGTAGATATGTAGGTATATACTTATAAAGGTATTTTTATGTACCATATACTCGTACATACTCATAAAATTGATTATATTTTATGTTTTACATTTATGCAAATTTTATGGTTTGTTTTCTTTTTGCGCGCTAATGACTCGTTTTTGTTGTTTGTTATGAAATATTACAGTACAGATATATTGTAGGGACTACACCGGCTATCATTGTATCGGAATCAATTGCGAACCACAGCACCAGACAGAGTGGGAAGCGAACAGACCAGACCAGAACAGAACCGAATCGAAACGAATACAAATGATTAAAAGCGTATAACGACGATGCGTCAGACTAAAAAAGAGCGATATCCGTTCGATAATGACAATAAATATAAACTAAACTTTATAAGTTCAATAAATACAATATCTACCGAATGGTCAGACATATATACGTACGTACGTACTTACATGCATACAATATTTTATATACAGGAACCATTTGTAGACATACACATACAAACGTGGTATCTCTTTGTCTGTCTGTCCATTTGTTCGTCCGTCCATACATCCAACTCGTTGTCCATTTCATTGTGTGCCGGTTCATGTACGCTGTACAACACCACCGCATTATTATATTTGTTATTATTATTTTAACAGGAGCAACAAAATCACCGACCGACTCTCGGAAACCGACCCAGAGCTCTTTGGAAAAACCAAAACAATGCCCACACACTCACATAAAGTGATGTTGATGTTGTTGCTATTACTAGCGCTCATATTGTTGTGGTGGTTGTGTACAACAGTACTCAGCCACAGGCTCTCCCACTCTCTGCTACACATACTCGCACATAATCGAAAATACCAGAAGTAAAAAGTGCAGTTTGTCGATAAGTAATCATTACCAACTGTCAAATACATTGAAACAACTCGCGAGAACACTCATGCACACGCACACATGCTCGTATATACCCTTCTCCGTTAGGACTCCGCTTTTCGTATAGAATAAAAATTGTGTATTGTCCTTCGGTTTGCTCGATGAACGATGAATGGGTAAATATATCGCAGACGGAAGGATATAAAACATGACTACCTTTAACGATTCAATGACCACCACACTCACACGCACACATAGGTACATACCCACAAACACACACATTCACTTATAGAGCCAGCGCGGAAAACACATGTACGCTTTAATCGGTCACTCAGTTAAATATGCATATGTGACGCGCAAAATAGAAAGGGACCTAAGGTTAAAAACCAGTTTTGTTCAGGAGAGCCATTTTAAAGATTAGGTCCCTTTCTATTTGCGCTTAGAATCGTCTATTTCACTTTTATAAAACGCGCATATCTCTGGGAGGGAACACTTTTGGGTCATGGGATCGGTCTCATTCGATGCTCAGATGTTGTCCACATCAAAAAAAAAGAGAAAAGTTGAAGAGAAGTTTTGTTCAGGAAAGCCATGTTAAAGATTAGGTCCTTTTCTATTTGCGCTTAGAATCGTCGATTTCACTTTCATAAAACGCGCATATCTCTGGGAGGGAACACTTTTGGGGCATGAGATCGGTCTCATTCGATGCTCAGATGTTGTCCACATCAAAAAAAAAAGTGAAAAGTTGAAGAAAAGTTTTGTTCAGGAGAGCCATGTTAAAGATTAGGTACCTTTCTATTTGCGCTTAGAATCGTCGATTTCACTTTCATAAAACGTGCATATCTCTGGGAGGGAACACTTTTGGGCATGGGATCGGTCTCATTCGATGCTCAGATTTTGTCCACATCAAAAAGAAAGTGAAAAGTTGAAGAAAAGTTTTGTTGAGGAGAGCCATGTTTAAGATTAGGTCCCTTTCTATTTGCGCTTAGAATCGTCGATTTCACTTTCATAAAACGCGCATATCTCTGGGAGGGAACACTTTTGGGCATGGGATCGGTCTCATTCGATGCTCAGATTTTGTCCACATCAACAAAAAAGTAAAAGTTGATGAAAAGTTTTGTTCAGAAAAGCCATTTTAAAGATTAGGTCCCTTTCTAAATGCGCTTAGAATCGTCGACTTCACTTTCAAAAAAACGCGCATATCTCTGGGAGGGAACGTTTTTGGGGCATGGAATCGGTCTCATTCGATGCTCAGATGTTGTCCACATCAAAAAAAAGTGAAAATTTATTTTTTTACCCTTAGGTCCCTTTCTCTATGCGCTGTACATATACAGACCGACTTTCATGTATACGTACGGCGCAGGGGCGGATCTTTAAAGACGTTGATATTGATGTGAAGGTATTTGGTATATAATTGGCGCCCAGAACAACTTGGATATTCCCGATATACAGGGTGGCGCACCAATTGTGCTAATCAATCTATTTTTTATCTATTTTATTGTATAGAATATTCAATTTAACTTTATATTACTTATTGCGTTTAAATATGATAGAACGCAAAAGACCTCCATGCTCATCCACGCATATGCGATACCTGATCAGAAAATTATTCATTGCGGCCTGAAGGGTTGAAGTTGTGATCGCTTCATTTAAAATTGTTTAACTGTTTCAATTCAGTGAAATTCCTTATATTCATTTTGTACATCTCTTGCTTGACTTAACCCCATAAAAAAGTCTGGTGCAGTCAGGTCCGTTGACCTTGGTGCTAGCGAAAAGTCGAATTTCTGGTTATTATTTTGTTTGGAAATTTTCGGGTTTCTTCTTATGACCATCTTGTGCTGCTGACCCCAACGTAACAAACCAGAAATATAATAAACCAAGTAGACACTAAATAGGGACTGAAGTAAATGAATTTTCATCTTACTGCCTACTAGAACGGAATAAAAAGTCTATGTCGAAAGCCAAGTAAAATATCATCCTCTGAATGTACTTAGTAGGGACATACTGTGACACACGTTTTATGCTGTAAACTAAAAAGTACTGAATGTTTTTGGACCAAATGTTTTTTTTTAATATATTTGTTGATGTATAATGTATCCAAAAAAATCTTCTTTTTCGAAATTTCCGCCTTTTGCCTTTACACACGCCTTAAGTCGCACTGGCCAATCGTCAATAGCTGCACGAACCTCGTCCATTGGAAAATTGGCCACAGCTCGAACCAAAGAGAACTTAGAGATCCAATGTTAGGGTATCTTTTGTGAAAAACCTTGTCCTCTAAAACCGTCCACAATTTGTAATCCAATGGGTTCAAATCTGAACTACCTGAGGGCCATTCTTCAGAGGAAATGAATGCTGGCAAATTGTTTCGAAGCCAGGACTGGGACGTTTTAGCCTTATGGGCCGGTGCAGAATCCTGCTGGAAAGTCCATGGCTGGTTTTGGAACATTTTGCTTGTTAAATTTATCATTTTGCTTGTTAAATTTTTCCTGAGCGGTAAATATTATTTCATCAGTGAAGAAAATTTTTCTGTGTTATCAGCGTGCTTCACCAAAAGACGTTTGCATTTTTCAATCATATTTTTTTTAATCTGCAGTCAATAAATTTCCGGTACGTCGTTTGAAAGCCCCAAGTCCTACCAAGTCTTTTTTAATGATTCGACTCATGGACTTTTGCATTATATTCATCTCATGATTTTCTGTTTTCGGTGCGGATTTCTGTAAATTCTTGATTTAACGGCTTTGATGACATGCGGTGTTCGAACAGAGCGTGGGCGACCCGACCTGTGGCGGTCTTTTACATCTCCAGTCTCTTTAAACAGTTTTATGCATCGGTAGACGAACATGCGGCTAATCCCTAGTGTCCGGAGCGTTTTGAAAATATCGCTTTGTTCATTTCACACTTTAAAAGCGTTATTACAGCGATACGGTTCTCATTATCTGACCACTCCATGATGAAAGTTGAAACAATTTTTAAATCCCGTTACAGACTAACTTGATTGAGGTTAGCTTTCAAAACCCATATGACATTAACGGGGTATGTTCAAATTAATATTTCTCTAAACTTGACTTCAAAATTTGTTGACTTTGTCTAATTGATCATTAAGTAAAGTCAACGCTAGTTATGGGCAACTTATTAAATATCTGAGGTCGGATGTACCGAAAATTCCAGCGCACAAACTAACATTTGGCTGTGCTGTTGGAATCCCTGTAGTAGACGCAACGTCAATCAAAAATATTTTTTTTCCATCATGTGTTTAATACGTTGCCGCAACCGATTTGTTGCCCACCGAATGATTGAGGTTGCATGCACTTTCAGTATTCTGCCAGTACAACCCGTGTTTAGTTCGATAAACGGCTTACAACTTTAATTGTAAATATGACATATTTTCGATATACGGCATACAATTTGTTTTTTGTAAATATGTGAATTTGTTAATCCCTTGAAATCGTAAATATTTTCGATAAACAGCTTACGTATATAACATGTGCAATTTTTTATCACTGAATTCCTTATACACTTTTGGTTTGAAAATTATCATTTTTTAAATGACCGCCAAAAATATTTTCTCTGTGGTCAATCGTACAGTACAATTTAAGCAAAATTGTATTTAATTAGTGGCTTCTAGAGTAACAGAATCTGAATGACATGTTCCAATTTATCGGTATTTACCAGTGCTTATTATCGTCTACATCAACCGCAATAACCTATGCTACGTTTAAGAGCCGTCTTTAATGAGGGTTGTAAAGTGGCAGGCATTTAGGAAAATATCGACCAGTTTGGTCAAATTTCTCCAATATTAGTTATTGATCTCTAATAAAAAAATATACTCGTATTACACAAACTTTCAGCTCAGTTGGATTAAAAATGTGTTTTTTCAGAGGACCTCAAATCGGAAAAAACATTTGTATTGGGGCTATTCGAAAACATGGTTTAATTTCAACAGTTTCGCAGATCGCGCACTATATCACATTTGAGCCAGATCGAATGAATACGTTTTACGAGGGCGGTTCGGAAACTTCTTAGCCTAGCACAAAAAGCGCGGCATAAACAGAAAAAAATAAGTGTTTTGGAAACTTCCATCTCTGCTATGAACACATGTTAAATTTTGTTTCGATCTGGTAACTCCTTCATATAGAAACAGGTGTTCACAAAAGATGCATCCGCGATTTTTTTACAATGGAAAAATTAGAAATGCGTGGTGTCATTAAATATTTACATAAAAAAGGTTTATCGGTACAAGAAATTCTTAATGATATTGTGAATGTGTTAGGTGAAAGTGCTCCTTCATATGCAACAGTAAAAAATTGGGTTGCTGAATTTAAACGTGGTCGTACAAGCATTGAAGATGAACCACGTAGTGGATGTCCAAAAACAGCAACAGCAACAGAAATTGTAGCCAAAGTGCATGATATGGTATTAAATGATCGACGAATAAAAGTGCGTGAAATAGCTAATATCATGGGCATCTCAAATAATCGAGTCCATTTAATTTTGCATGAAGAACTACAGATGAAAAAGCTTTCTGCAAGATGGGTGCCGGACTTGTTAACAGTCGACCAAAAACGCATAGGAATGAACATTTCTCAAGCTTGTTTGGATCGTTTTCAGCGAAATAAAATGGATTTTAAGCGTCGTTTCATAACTGTTGATGAGACATGGATCCACCACTATACTCTAGAGACAAAAGAACAATCCAACCAATGGACTGAAGCTGGAGGAAGTGCCCCAAAGAAGGCAAAAACAATTCAATCGACTGGTTAGGTTATGGCAACGGTTTTTTGAGACTTCAAAGGTATTTTATTGATTGACTATCTGCAAAAGGGTAAAACAATAAATTCAGAGTACTATTGCAACCTTTTAGATCAATTAAATGTACAAATTCGAGAAAAACGTCCTGGCTTACAACACAAAAAAATAATTTTTCATCAAGACAACGCACCATCGCACAAAAGTGTTTTAACAATGGCTAAAATCAACGAATTAAAGTACGAGTTGCTTGACCACCCACCTTATTCTTCTGATTTAGCTCCCAGTGACTTTTACCTGTTCCGAAATCTAAAAAAATTCCTTGCTGGCAAGCGTTTTACCTCAAATTAAGATGCAATTACAGTTGTAAACCACTATTTTGAAGACCTTGAGGAAAACTATTTTAATCAAGGGATAGAATTGCTAGATAAGCGTTGGACTAAGTGTATTGAAGTTTCAGGAGATTATATTGAAAAAAAAAATATAATTTTATTACAATCGGTGGAGCAGGGTTTACAAAAAAACACAATACCTTTTTTAAATTCAAACCATTTTATATAGGGTTTGTTCTTGACCTTACACTGAGCAATGGTACAACAACGGTAGATGAATAGACGAACATCACACTTTGGAATCAGATAATAATTAGGAATCTTTCGGTATAAATAACACGTGACGCGTCCTTTCCAGTGTTACAATCAGTTTTAAGTCATAATACTCATTTGTTACAACATTTAAGTCTTATCAATTCATAATGCATTGTTCCAAGCCAGCCAAACGTTTGGAAACTATTAAAAAATATTATCGAACCGAGAATTTTTTTTTTATCAATGGCCCAATGCTCAGGCGTAGCTTTGTACAGTGAAAAAAAAAGAACAGATAAACGGATTCGGCACTTTCTTGGCGTATATCACTATAACCTACTGTTGACGAAAAATTCCAAAACGGACGATCCAAAACAACACACTGTGTATGAATATTGGGCTCGGGAAATGTTGGATTTTTGTCAAAAAGAATCATTTTATCAAACGAAGCCCATTTGTAGCTCAACGGCTATGTCACTATAAAATCTTGTTTGTGGTTTGGACTACACAAAACTGAATTAGTTCTAGCGCCTGGCTCATTTTGCCTCTTTACTATTAGTCCACGTCATTATTGGAAGAGATTTAGCCACTCTAAGTGTTTTAGTATTCAGGGGCAGTTGATAGAAAATATTTAGTGTTAGGTTTTTGTTTTTGGATATTAAAACAGTTTGGGTACCAACAACAATCCAATAAGTAAACAGTAGGGTGGACCGATTTGTGGGCACAAAAAATTGTCGATATTGTGCCCATCGACTAATCGAAAGCTTTTGGCATAAGCGAAAAAAAGATTTAACAAAAATGGCTACCTGGGGCACTGAAACAAGAAATTGGGCTGTCCACCGCTATCACGCACTGGAGTCCGTAGTTTCGTTTCAAAGATAGTATAGGCGCACGTTTGGCGGCAATCCTCCGAGCAGATGGGCCATAATGAAACTTGTTTATAACTTTGCCGAGCAATACTATGGGAAAGTCATCAGAAGACCTTACCATCGAAAGCCTTCAGTTCGGACGCAGGAAACAATCGCTTCTGTAGCTGTTGACATAGAAAACAATCCAAGAATTTCGACAAGAAGCTTATCACCTCAAATGGGTATAAGCAGACAGTCATTGCAGTCAATTATGCACAAAGATATGGACTTATTCGCATACAAAATTCAACAAAATAAACGCAGCAGACTTCCCGATTCGCTTAGAACTTGGCCAGAAGATGCTTCAAATGGTGGAGGAGGACAGAAACATGTTGAACTGTCTTTTGATGTCTGACGAGGCCCATTTCGATTTAAACGGCAACATAAACAAACAAAATTGTGGAATATGGAGTGCTTTCAATCCACAGATACTGAATGAGACGGAATTGCAACCACTTCGTGTCACAGTGTGGTGTGCAGTTTCATCACGCTGCATTGTCGGGCCCTATTTCTTCGAAAAAAAAAACGGTCACACCGTTACGGTTACTGGAGACCGTTACTTGAGCATGTTGACAGCGTTTTTCTATCTTGAATTACGCCGGATGAGAATTTCTTTTAACTCTGTGTGGTTTCGGAAAGATGGTACATAGCCCGGCCTTTTATGACAGAATTGCGACGAAAATTTCCCAATAGGATGATATCCAGAAAGTCCACATTCCGTTGGCCCCCTTACTGCACCTGAGTAATAAATAACTTTTGGTAAGATGCCGCACATGTATCAACGAACAGGGGGGGGGGGGGCGTTTAAATTCTATTATTTTTAAACGTAATGAAGCGATATTTAATTAAATTGAATGAACTATAACATAAATAAAAGAAAAAATTAATTTCATACACTGAAAAAAAAGTAATTAGAGTTTCTTAATGTAGCAATATTCATCAGCCACTCTGTATTTTGATTAAGAGTGACTAGAGCTAAACTAAGAAGGAAAATTGATATGGGTCGGCATAATCCTTTTTCAATTAGGGTTTAATCTTTTTTCATTATATAACCGTGCTTATTTTAAGGATTATAACGAGACGGATCCTCAAATTGAGATCTACTTTTGAATGGGTCCATTTCCAAGCGTGAAACAATATTAGTAGTGCTAGTTCATTACTTAGTAGGGACATTAATACTGTTACAACATTGAACACACCCATTTCAATAGTAGAACTGAACATACCCCGTCCATGTCATATGGGTTTTGAAAGCTAACCTCAATAGCGTTAGTCTGTAACGGGATTTTAAAATTGTTTCAACTTTCATCATGGAGTGGTCAGATAACGAAAGCCGTATCGCTGTAATAGCGCTTTTCAAGTGTGAAATGAAAAAAACGATATTTTCCAAACGCTCCGGCCACTAGGGATTAGCTGCATATTCGTCTACCGATGCATAACACTGTTAGAGGAGACTGGAGATGTAAAAGACCGCCACCGGTCGGGCCGCCCACGCTCTGTTCGAACACCGCATGTCCTCAAAGCCGTTAAATCAAGAATTCACAGAAATCCGCTCTGAAAACAGAAAATCATGGCCCGTCAGAGGAATATCACGCAAAAGTCCGTGAATCGAATCATTAAAAAAGACTTGGGACTTTCAAACGACGTACCGGAAATTTATTGACTGCAGCTTTAAAAAAATAGGATTGAAAAATGCAAACGACTTTTGGTGAAGCACGTTAATAACTTGCACAGAACAATTTTGTTCACCGATGAAAAAATTTTTACCGTTCAGGAAAAATTTTACCAGCAAAATCATAGAGTGTATGCATGGTCATCTAAGGAAGCAGCCGAACTGATCCCAAGGGTGGAAAAGGGTCATCACCCAGCTTTAGTCATGGCTTGGTGGGGTGTCTCTTACGATGGGGTCACTGACCTGACAAGGTGTCAAAACATCGGCCAAAGTTTACCAAGAAATCGTTTTGGAAGCTGTTGTGAAGCCTCTTAACAATTCCCTGTTCCAAAAGCAGCCATGGACTTTTCAGCGCCGGCCCATAAGGCTAAAACGTCCCAGGCCTGGCTTCGAAACAATTTGCCAGCGTTCATTTCCTCTGAGAATGGCCCTCAGGCAGTCCAGATTTGAACCCATTGGATTACAAATTGTGGACGGTTTTAGAGGACAAGGTTTGTCACAAAAGATACCCCAACATTGGATCTCTTAAGACTGCTTTGGTTCGAGCTGTGGCCAATTTTCCAATGGACGAGGTTCGTGCAGCTATTGACGATTGGCCAGTGCGACTTAAGGCGTGTGTAAAGGCAAAAGGCGGACATTCCGAATAAGTATCGTAGATTCTTTTTTGATACAATATACAGCAATAAAAATATTAAAAATATTTGGTCCAAAAACATTCAGTACTTTTTATTTTACAGCATAAAACGTGCGTAACAGTATTTATTTCCCTACTAAGTATATGGGAGCTATAGAAAAACATTGTACAATTTGGTACAATTTCAACTGGTCTAAACATTAATACCATGCGAAAATATTTCGAAAGCTTCCCGAAGACTCACTTTATTTTTTACTTTACCTAAACTTTGTTTTTCACTTGCTTACCTCTTCGCTTTAAAAGGGCATCTCATGACCTAAAGAAACGACCTACCTAGCCCAGCGCGTGCTTTGAAACCCATCACAGCACACAAAAATCCCAGACATTAGCATTTTCTATTGACTGTACTTCGATACATTTTAATACAGTGCCTTTTTTCCTATTCACGTCGACAATTTACCATGTCAATAAAATAAAACACACTCACCTACACAAATATTCACACAGACGTCGGAGGACGTCGAGCGGACAGGACTGACTATGTCGATACGTAGTAGTACGTTCGTACTTCCGTGTACACATGAGTACACGGTGAATGTCGGACCGGGTTAGTTTTAGCTAGTCAAGTATATAAAACACTTTATACACAGCTTTATTTATTCAACGTCATAAACTATTTAAAAAAGAAATGAGGTTATAAATAAAGGACTATATGGCCTAATAACAAAACCAAATTAATATGGTCGGCTGACTGGCCGCCCGGCCGTATATGAATAATCGTTACAAATGAAAGCGGCCGCCAACCCATCCCACCAACTGAAGGTATCCGTTTGAGCAACTCCTCCTTTGGGCACACCACGAACAACGCACCACTGCCAGCAACGACGGGGTGCACTGCCACGGCAATCGACCATTTAGAGCAGCTTTATAGGCCCAATATGGTCGATAGTTCACAATGTCCTGCTGATGTTGTTCACGGCAGGTCATACGTACGGCGACCACAGAGTATTTGTATAGACACGCACGTGTTGTTAAATGGGAGTCAGTGTTTGTGTGTGTGTGAGAGTGAGTATGTGTTTGTGTTGGAAATTGGAAAATTTCGTATTATAAAACTTAAAAACCAAATAATTATACACATACGGTCACATGGCTGTGTGCGTGTGAATCCTCACACACACAATGTTTCACATTTCTGGCAGGACGACGACAATGGCGGCTGCGGTCTTCATTGGTATGTGTAAAACAACACATGTACTCCGACACGAAATTGTGTCCGTGGGCCATGTCCTTTATCCCTTTTATCTTCTTACGAATTTGTTCGTCAAGACTAACTAACGTTCATTTATAAAGTACGCTTTATTGGGGACGGACAGAATGGCGAATATGTTTTGAGAAAAGTTTCTTATATTTGTTTTTCCCTCTTTTTCGTTTGGTTATGTCCACAAAGTGTTTGTTTGATTTGCGGTAATACTTGAGTGGTTAAATTCTTCATCAGTCATTCATCATTTTTTCTAATGGCGCATCGGAAAAGCTTAAGTGGCAAATTGCTTCAAAGCTCAATACATTTTTTATAGGTGTTACATGACGTGGCGATATAAAAATTAAAAAAAAAAAATTAGTAAATAAGCTAAAGTCGGGCATGACCGACTATATAATAACCTGTACTAGTGCCAATTGACAAAAGGTTTTTGGGCCCTCTTCAATGTGCCCTTGTTAACCCAGATCTTAAAACTAATATCATATTTGTATTTGTGAGACCATTTCATTATTTTTGGTAAAAGCAGTTGAAAACGGTACTTAACTAACTAAGGATGATATACCGAGTGTGCTCTGCAATTATTAGACCAATTCTAACATATGTATGAAGCAATGATATTGTGGGTTGCAGTCGAAAGGAAGACAAATCTCAATAACCTCACCAAGATCCAGAGACTGGCAAGTGTAAGCAAATTTTGAACATTGAGATCCACAACGTAGGCGGGACTGGAAGCCATACTAGACATTCAACTCATACGCACTACGTTTGAGGGAAACAGGTGTGTTGAAACACACCAAAAAAAAAGACGACCATATAAACAGTCTGGTATAAGGTATAAGGAAGGATCATCGCCTTAAAAAGTGATCTAAAGGATCTTTTTAAGGTGGTACTAAATGGGCTCATTTTGCGAATGCCAGTTGTAGGTCGTAGTAAAACTGACTAGAGCACCCATACGCCAATACTTACCGGTGGGTCCTATTTCTGAGCACAAGGGACGTTATATGTGTCCACTCGGTCCAGGATGAAACACAGCACGCAAAGATATGGTGTGATACTGAGTTGACAGGCTTAAGAGGCGTCAGACTATCTGACACCGAGGTCGATCCTATTGAAAAACCTTGGGTAAATTTTCCAACTAGAGAAGACTGGACATCAGATTCTATATATCAGAAAATTTAATCTCAATCTTCACGAATCTTTTGAAACTGGAAGCAGGTACGGTATTGGAGGTTTACTTAGAATCCTTAAACCTAAAGAAATCTTGATGGCTTCCGGACAGATGCACGGTCTTTTCGGCAGAGGTTTTTGCATTCAATATAGCCGCAGACAAGTTTCTGAAACTAAGCATACTTCCGTCAAATATCCGAATATTCTTAGTAGGGACATAAATACTGTTACAGCATTGAACATACCCATTTCAATAGTAAAACTGAACATACCCCGTTAATGTCATATGGGGTTTGAAAGCTAACCTCAATAGCGTTAGTCTGTAACGGGTCTTTAAAATTGTTTCAACTTTCATCATAGAGTGGTCAGATAATGAGAACCGTATCGCTGTAATAGCGCTTTTCAAGTGTGAAATGAAAAAAGCGATATTTTCAAAACGCTCCGGCCACTAGGGATTAGCCGCATGTTCGTCTACCGATGCATAAAACTGTTTGAGGAGACTGGAGATGTAAAAGACCGCCACCGGTCGGGCCGCCCACGCTCTGTTCGAACACCGCATGTCATCAAAGCCGTTAAATCAAGATTTCACAAAAATCCGCTCCGAACAGAAAATGAACATGGCCCGTGAGATGAATATCACGCAAAAGTCCATGAGTCGAATCATTAAAAAAGACTTGGAACTTGGGGCCTTCAAACGACGTACCGGACCGGATTGACTGCAGCTTTAAAAAAAAAAATATACACGAGTATATTAAAAAATATTTGGTCCAAAAAGAGTGAATTGTAAATAAAAATTTGTCATTCCGTTTGCAACACCACGAAATATTGATCCGAGATTCGTTGTACAACCAAATTTTTTTGCCAACCGAATGATTGAGTTTATATGCACCTCGAGTGCTTTGTAATTTTCAGTTATTGGAACTGTAGTTCGGGTACTTGGCAACATGCCAAGTACCCGAACCTTCAAAAAAGAATTTTTGGATTCAACAAAAAAAGTTTAGTCAGAGTCAAAAAAACAGTTTGCTTGCACAATTAAAGTACTTGAAGTACTCCTGTGGAAGGGTCATGACATGGAAAAAATGATGGATGGAAAACATTTGAATTTTCGATTGGCTTAAATTCAAAATTAATCGAATTATTTTATTTTTAAAAAAAATACAATTTAATTAAGGTTATGTTGAAGTTTTAGTTATAATCCCTAATAATTGGATTCAACAAAAAATGTTTGCACTGCTATTGGTTGCTACAACCACCAGTTGTGTCAACTAGATACCTTTTTCGCGTTTCAGGTATGAACGATCAGTATGTTGTGAGCACTGTACAATGGTCATATTTATTATCTTAATGACTTTACGATTATAAACATTGGGTAAATGCAACCGAAATTCCCCTTTTGCAACGGAATCATTGTAGTTCCAACCGATTTCCATCTAAATGTTTCTTTGTATGTACGATCCTGAAATTTTGCACTGAAGGCACCTTGGTGAAAGGTACACTTTTTTGAGTATTTGCTTAACAAATCATATTGTTTTGCGGATGGACAATAGTAAAAATGTAAACTGTTAAACAAAAAAGGCCATAGATACATGAATTTCTGGATCATGTGGACCAAAAAAACGCCCCTCATGGTCATAACGGGCTAACTATTAGACCAGGGGTAGTCAACCTTTTTTTACTTACCGCCCACTTTTTCACCTCGAGTGATAGAAAAATATTCTTACCGCCCACCTAATCCACAGTGTTGTTTATTGATAAACTGCTTTTATTTATTAGGTTTTTACATTTTATTAAGTAATTTTAATTAAGTATAGTGAAATATTGAGTATTTAATGGGATCCCTCAGGCTGATGCTGCGAAATTAAATATTTAATATCTGGTTCTATTTTCGTCAAAAACAAGCGAAGGTCTCCTCTTTCAGAAATATTAAGGCGGTTTCTTTCTTTGTTCATGATGTGGTTAACAGCACTAAATCCTGATTCGACTAAATATGAGGTAGGAAAAGGTATTAATAATTTGAATACCTCTTTCCACATATTTAGATATAAAAGAGGTATTTTTTTATGTTGCCACAACTTTTCATATCCGCCATTTTCAAAACTCTGTTTACAATCTTCATCATATTTTATTTCTAATAGTTCTTCTTGATACTTTGTATTAGCTTCCTTAGCATTAGCTGTAAATTGATTTTTCATCCATTGGTACACCTTTAAGTTCAAAATGTCTTCAAATCGTTTTTTCATGTCAGACTTAAGTTCACTAAGGTGGCTGCAAAACTTATCAATATCCTTTGGAGTTACTTCATCTTTTATAGATGATAATTCAGGAAACTGACAAAGCTCTCCATTTAACAGATTATGACGGAAAAGTTCCAGTTTGTCAATAAATAATGACACAATACTTTGGCAGCTTATTAGAGTTTTATTTGTGCCTTGGAGTTGTAAATTAACGTCATTAAATCTTTTGAAAATATCTGCCAAATAAAAGGCATCCTTTTTAACAACTGCTAATTGTTGGCAGAGAGTGGTTTCAGAGCTCCTTTCAATAAATTGTATAATAGTGCTATATAATGCAACAAAACGATTTAAACACGCACCTTTTGACAGCCATCGTACTTCTGTGTGCAAAAGAAGTCTTATATATTCTTCATTATTATCTTGACATAGCAGCCGAAACATTCTATCATTTTTGGCATTAGATTTAATTTTATTTATAGCTCGAACTACTATTTTTAATGACGAATGGAGACTTTCACCTAAATTTTTTGCAACAAGATGTTGTCTGTGCACTACACAATGGATACATAAAACATTTGGTACTTCAGCCTTCAAAAAAGCAACAAATCCACGATAGCGACCTACCATTGCTGGTGCTCCATCGGTAGCGCAAGCAACAATATTATGCAAAGGAATATTATTTTTGGTAAGATATGATTTCACAGTAGTAAATATGGATAATCCAGTTGTATCTGTAGTAAGGTTTATTGCGAATAGCATTTCTTCTTGTAACGTGTTGTTTTCATCAAAATAACGTACATAGGACATAAATAGAGCGTTATTGTCTGCAATGGTAGACTCATCCAATTGCATGGAAAATTGACATTGTTGGAGAATACTAATCAGTTTATTTTCCACGTTTACTGCCATATCTTCAATTCTTCGCTTCACTGTTGTATCGCTTAATGGCATTGTTTTTAAAGCTTGAGGTAAATTTTGATGCTTGACAGTGGTGATGAATTCTTTTATCGACGGTATTATTAATGTTTCTCCAATATTATAACTTTTACCACTTTTTGCAATTAATTGCGATATGCGATAAGAGGCTAGTAAACCATCTTCATTCGCTGCACTTTGTTTTTTAAATGATGCAACGATTGTTGGCCGATCTAGCAATTTTTTATGCAATTCTTGAAAATATTCCATCGGCTTGTTCTTATCATTTGGATGTTTTGTAGACAGGTGTTCTCGCAATCTACTTGGCTTCATTGCCTCATTTGATAGTGTTTTATTACATATTAAACACATTGGGTTTTGTTTATTTACGATGCTTTCAATGAAACCAAACTTTAAATAATCCGGTGAATAACCACGAGCGTATTTCTTTTTTTGGGACATTTTGTAATGTTTTTTAAAATGCTTCTGTAAATGAAATGACCGACTGTGACACATTCGCAACACTAAATGGACCATTCAAAAAAAAAGGGGAAATCCCAACAAAACGTTGCAGGAGGAGTGACAACAGTTGTCAATTTCGTTTGCAACAGTGTTGTGCTAAAAAGTATTGCCACAGTGGCAATGGAAAAAGTAAAGAAAACAAATTTATGCTTTTGGTGATCTGGCAACTATGATATTGGATGTGTCAATAAAAAATCTAGATGGAGGTAGAGTTTGTATGTGATTTACCATTAAAGGCGTCCCTCTGCCATTTTGTTGTGGTACAAATACAACAAACAACTTCAAATAACCTACCCTGTAGGAAATAAAATAACCGGTTGATAAAAAACATTAATTATAAACTAACTATTTTGCAACTGACTACAAATTGGTTTGAATGTCATGCAGATATCAACCAAAAATATTGCATAGAACCAAACGTAGAAGTAAACAAAACGAAAATAAAAAACAAACAAACAAAACGAAAATAAGAAAACAAACGAAAATAAGAAAACTAAGCATGTCATGGAGTGAAATGTAACATGTCAATCACAACAAGCGAGACCTTTGAAGTGAATAGTGCTAAATTTTATTAGATGTTTGGAAGTCTATTTGGAAAAAAACAATGTGGCAATTAAGAATCTTTTTCCAATAAACACCCTCGAAGAGTTGAAAGCGCTCGATGACGCCATAATTGCTGAAAATCAGCAAATTTATGTGAGTTCTTTTTTCTCTCTTCTTTTATTATTTTCCAAATAGTCGGTTTTTTTTACAGACCAATGCCATGAAGTTGTCTCTGAAAGGGAAATTGCCAAAGACGTTAACGACAATTCTATCATTGAAATTGATCCTTGCTATAAATATTGATGGCACTCACGGCAAAAGACGCTTGAAGGATTTTGGCAAAGTTTTTGAAGCATTGATGGATGCGGTTCGGCCTCTCTGTGATGACCCAGATAAAGAATTACGCAATGCCTTATCCGTTATTAAAAAACGTCATTTTCATAACATTTGTGTTGAAAAGAAAAAAGTATAATTACAATACATAATATAATATTTTCTATAAGCAACATAAACCTTCGTGTATGTATATATTTTTCATCTAACTTCTTCTCATTACACCTTTTATTTTAAGTCATGAAATGTACTTAAATTTTTATTTAATGTCAGCAACGAAGTTGTAACCAGATGCCTTATTTTTATATGTTTTTATATTATAATAATTATATCTATATATAAATAAATATATTGACAAAATTGAATTTTGACAAAAATGAATTAAAATTAAACTGTTTATTAATGAATTAAAAAAAATTGGTTTTAAAATAATTTATTATAAATCGACTACAAATTGGTTGAAAAATAAGTAATTAGTAACCAGTAAGAAAGTCATGCAGAGATAACCAATTGACTACCGCCAATGACATGCCTATGTTAAAATAATGAGTCGCCGACAAGAAAAAAGTCACTTAATCAACTAGATGTGGTTATTAAAAAACCAGTTTGAAGTTACTTAAAAATGTGTTTGATTTCCTACAGGGTATCTACTCAATACATCGTCTGTGTGTGTAAATAGTAAAAAAAATGAATTTGCGTTGTAAGCTTCTACATTTACAGCACGTTGTCTTTTAAATAAAACTAAAAGCAATAAGATAGTTAAAATATATAATATACTTAGGAAAATCATACCGCCCACCAAAAAGTCCGTATCGCCCACTAGTGGGCGGTAGGGACCAGGTTGACTATCGCTGTATTAGACAATACATATGCGTACTAAAATTCAAATATAAAGTAATTAAAAGTTTTCGGTGAGATTGGGCGTGGGTTGGGCGTGAGAGGACCTAAAAAACGTTCTATTTTTTTTTGCTTTAGTAGCGTAGGGGATCTGGAGGGTATATATGGATTAGCCGGGCCGAACTTAACGACGTTTTTACATGTTTTTTCTTCATATGTTTTATAAAAAGCATATTGCATAAAAAATCGTCGTAAAAAATATTTCGTAATTAACGTATAAATTTTGTAATTTTTATAGAAATTTCTTTATTTTGGCTTCCTATGGTTTTTGAAAATAGTTTAGTTTTGTCATTTTTAAAAACATTTTCCTGTGGTCTTTCGCATGGGCTCTCTCAGAAAAATCCATTCTGACCAACATAACCTAATCAAGTAAACAAGTGACACAATCTCTGCGAAGTGAAAACAAAAGTACTTTTAAAATATCTTTCCAATCTATAAGTGACACGCTCAGAATTAGCCTTTAAAGCATTGTACTCCTTTTATATAACATTTACGTGTTCAACCCCCTCCTTCAAAGGACAACCGGAAATTTAAAACATTGCCGACGTTACTGCTTACCCTTTGTTAACCTAAATCATGAACTTCCTCCGGTTATAACAATGTTAGATTTAAATGTCCTTTGGGAATGTGTGCATGCGTGTGCGTTCCACATACACATGTTATGCTAGACACATGTACTCCAGGACGAACACAGACACGCACATGTAACCGAGCTGTAGTGATGTGTCCTTTTTGACGCTGTCTCAGAGCAGAGAGAGACAAAACATAATAAAAACATGTTGGAAAACACTCGCACACAAATACGTCCACTTTCAGAGATATTGCCCAACATATGCACCTCGAAAGGACACATGTATGGGTTGTACATTTCGTAGTCGCCCGTCTATGCTTTGTTGTCCTGGTCAACATGGCAGGCAACCTGGCCATGTAATCACATTTCGTTTTTAATTTTTTTTTCGTTGTTTTCCACATACACAGATCCAGAGACAACATGTCCTTGTCGGTGTACACGGGAAACTGTGATGACGAGTTTTACACGCACCGGCAAAGTTCAGTTTGTACAGTCTTTGTGCAACTCGATTCGAGTCGCGTCGCGCCGATTCCATTCAATTCGACTCAATACCTTGATGTTCGATAATATTGTGTAACGCATTTGGCGATTGTGTGCAGTTATAGAAACACCATCCATCCTTCCATGGTTGACTCTCTGCGTCCTGGGGCGAGCTGCATAATGGCGTTTTCATCAGCCATGTGACACAATAGAACTAATGCTGCCTTTTGTGCTGAACGATTATGGCGGTCATGTGTATTTCGCCTGTTTTGATGTCTTTGTGCTGGGTATTATTAGGATTTAGTCTTATTTCGATTAAAGAGATACGACCATTTCATTGTCGAACCAGTGGAGAATGGATGTGTATTTCTTTTAGGGAAGTGCGCCCAATTGTGGGTGGATTTTACAGTGGGTTATTGTAAGAGGGTATTCTAAGAATTCAAAGTTAAGTGAAGGCTTCTATGCATGACTAGCACACAGATAACATATTTTCGATATTGCATATGTGGGCGATTAAACGAGAATTATACCAATTTCTAAGACTTGTTAAACGAGGAAGAGTAAGTAAAATGTAAAAATTAATCCATGTTTGAATTCTTACGACTTTTTCTATACTTTGAGACCCATATTCTCCCACTTTCTCTCATCGAAGAGGAAATTTCTTTTGGTTTTTTCAATCAGAAATGTTGAAAAAACCTAGAGGTATTTTTTTCAGAATAGAATAAAAATATCAAAAATTTTAATCAAGTGTGGAATATTTATTGTTTATTCGAAAGAACATTTTATGCAATTTATTTTTTGAATATACTTAGTAGGGACATAAATACTGTTACACACGTTTTATACTGTAAAATAAAAAGTACTAAATGTTTTTGGACCAAATATTTTTCAATATATTTATTGATGTATATTGTACCAAAAAGAATCTACTTATTCGAAATGTCCGCCTTTTGCCTCTACGCGCGCCTTAAGTCACACTGGCCAATCGTCAATAGCTGCACGAACCTCGTTCAATGGAAAATTGGCCACAGCTCGTACCAAAGCAGTCTTAAGAGATCCAATGTTGGGGTATCTTTTGTGACAAACCTTGTCCTCTAAAACCGTCCACAATTTGTAATCCAATGGGTTCAAATCTGGACTGTCTGAGGGCCATCCTTCAAGAACGCTGGCAAATTGTTTCGAAGCCAGGCCTGGGACGTTTTAGCCTTACGGGCCGGCGCAGAATCCTGCTGGAAAGTCCATGGCTAGTTTTGCAACAGAGAATTGTTAAAAGGCTTCACAACAGCTTCCAAAACGGTTTCTTGGTAAACTTTGGCCGATGTTTTGACTCCATGTTCGTAGAAAGAAGAGACACCCCACCAAACCATGACTGAAGCTGGGTGATGAACCTTTTCCACCCTTGGGATCAGTTCAGATGCTTCCTTAGGTGACCGCGCCATACACTCTTATCATTTTTCTTGCTAAATTTTTCCTGAACGGTAAAAATTTTTTCATCGGTGAACAAAATTTTTCTGTGCAAGTTATCAGCGTGCTTACCAAAAGATGTTTGCATTTTTTAATCCTATTTTTTTAAAGCTGCAGTCAGTAAATGTCCTGTACGTCGTTTGAAAGCCAAAAGTCCCAAGTCTTTTTTAATGACTCGAATCATTGACTTTTGCGTCATATTCATCTCACGGGCCATGATTTTCTGTTTTCGGAGCGGATTTCTGTGAATTCTTGATTTAACGGCTTTAATGACATGCGGTGTTCGAACAGTGCACGGGCGGCCCGGCTGGTGTCGGTCTTTTACATCTCCAGTCTCCTTAAACAGTTTTATGCATCGGTCCGATGAACATGCGGCTAATCCCTAGTGTCCGGAGCGTTTTGAAAATATCGTTTTTTTCATTTCACACTTGAAAAGCTCTATTACAGCAATACGGTTCTCATTATCTGACCACTCCTTGATGCAAGTTGAAACAATTTTAAAATCCAGTTACAGCCTAACGCTATTGGGGTTAGCTTTCAATACCCATATGACATTAACGGGGTATGTTCAGTTCTACTATTGAAATGGGTATGTTCAATGTTGTAACAGCATTTATGTCCCTACTAAGTATATAGCATCCCTCGTATCAGACTATTTGCTACCTGAAAATGAAGGCCATAATCTTGACATTTGGTTCCAACAAGACGGTGCTACATGCCAAACAGCCAACGGAACAATCTACATATTTATTGAAGGAAACTTAAGGAGAGCAGATAATCTCGCGTCATGCGATTAAACACCGCTGAACTATTTTTTGTGGGGTTATGTAAAGTCGTTTGCCGACGCAGATATGTGTGACACGATTGACGGCTTTGTAGAGACGCGTTATTGCTGACATACGGCCCCAAATGCTGCAAAAAGTGGTCGAAAATTGGGTGTCTCGGCTGGAATTTATTTGAGCCAGCAGCGACGGCCGCTTGCCCGAAATCATTTCTAAAACATAATGGCAAAATCCTTATCTTTACAATATAGCTAAGTTCTTGCCCATAACATTAAATTTTTGAAAACCACACATCTAAAAAAACACCCTTTGTATAAGGTCTGTTTCTTTGGCCTCTAGAGTTCAAGAAACCGATTCGCATTCTCAGGCAAATCTCAGAAAATAAATTCATATTCGTAAATAACCCTTCAGTGGTGGGTGTCAACCTCGTAAATGCTGATGACCACCCTATGGAGTAAAAGATACATTTTTAAGTCATGTCAAAACTTCTCTATACGATACATTAAACGTTCGTAGTCCCAGTCAGTGGGTATACGAATATCGTGCTCACTCACTGATTTGAGAGAAGTTTCCCGTTTGTTGAGGAAATTAGATAAATAAGTCCATATCTACTCCAAGTCGCTTATTTGCAATATAAGAATTATCTTTTGGGCCCCTTCGATCAATGGCTG
Source organism: Hydrotaea diabolus (assembly GCA_963513945.1). Classification (NCBI taxonomy): domain Eukaryota; kingdom Metazoa; phylum Arthropoda; class Insecta; order Diptera; family Muscidae; genus Hydrotaea; species Hydrotaea diabolus. Next base: position 164,468,022 of record OY740717.1, read on the forward strand.
TGATGTTCAACTTCTGAAAGATTTTGAAAATAAATGCTTATGCCCGTTTATCACGGAACCAAAATCGTCACATAAATCAATGTCACTTTGCCATTTTGTTAAAAACTTCTCTTCTATTAAAATTTAGATGCATAATTCCTGTTCAATTTGTAAATGCTTTTATCAAATATTGAAGAAATGTGATTAAATTTGAGCGATTATATTAGTGTTAATAAACAAAATCGCATTAAGGCTAGACAAAACCATTATCGGCCTTTTATCGGGCGAAGTTTAATTATGGCTGGTGTATCAAAAATATATTGACAAAAAAGTGTACCTCAGAGCTTGCTCTACTCCTCTGGAACATCAGAAATATTATTTCGTTGCTTTATTCAATTTAGTTTAGTTAACAATCGCAAAATAAATCTGTTTTCTTTAAACAATAACTTTTTCTCAAAAAGAAAAAAACAAATTTTATTTTAGCACTGCTTCACTAGATGTTTTGCCACCATTTGCGACTTTTATTTTTCTTTGGTAAAAATAGCTGACATTGCTTATAAATTTAGTCTATAATAGCTGTATTTTTAGAATAAAACAAAAGTGTAGATAGACGGCAGCATGTTCAGCCATGGGACTTTTGTATTATCTGTTGGTTTTTCTCTAAAAGACAAATTGAATTTGTTTTTCTACAAGTTAGCTCGTTTGTTTATTTCGGTCTTTTACTTAAACACATTGAACGGGGATTCACCGGCTCGAGACCTCTTGCATCAACATTTAAATAGAAGACAAGTCTTTTTTTTAAACAAAATTACAAACTGTCATTGATTTTCGTGGCAGTACGCACACTGCTTTTATCGCGATTCCGGATCCGTGATGGTCTACAGTTTTTAAAACAGCGTAGACAGAATCATGGTATTATTGTTTAAAAGTAAGAATATAAAATATTAGTATGAACTTAACAAAGATATTTTCAAGAGTTATTTAAGGTAGTTAAGTATGATTCGATTTGTCTATAACAAGTTAACCCCCAATCATCCACAAAAACTTAGCAGTTCTCCCGGACGACTTAGTAATGATCTCCGGACACACAAATCTGCTTTAAAAATATACCCAAAAAATACTAGTAGAAGATTCAAGCAGTTGTATACTAACATAGACACAGAGAAAAAATCAGTTGGAAATCGGTACGAACTACAAATATTCGGTTGGATGAACACACTTTATCTTACAATCACCAACATTCCATGGTGTTGACGGTAACAAGGTTCGACATTTTATGTGATGGTAGCTACGATAATTAGACGGTATTTACAGCCAATAGATTTGTTATTCCAACCGAATTCAGTAAAGCTATTGGTTGTCACAACTGGTGGTTAGGACAATCAACAATTTTTGAACTTCATGCTAATAATTGGTGAGGACAACAGATAAGTAACCAAACCTCGTTTAGTTCGCTGTTGACACATATTGCACCAAGCAACAAAATTTTGTAATTTCTCGGTGTGTTGATGATTTCTTCTGGATGTGAAAGGCTAAGATGAGTTTATTAAATCATTTAATTTGTAGCCGAAGTAATCGTTGCCAAAGACTGCTGAAGAAGAACAGCTGTACAGTCTGCCTGGCAACCGTGGCCAATACATTTCACCAATTTCTAACGTTGTTTTTTAAAAAGAAACAACAAAAAGGTCTCGAACCAGAATAAAAACTATTCAAGTCATAATAATGACAAAAGACCGAATAATTATAAGCAAAAAGAAAGAAATCGTATAAATGTTTGTAAAAATTTTAGTTTTTTGTGATTTTAGTTGTTGCATGTTCTTGTGGTAGCGGCACACGTAGAGCCGGGGTGGTAGCCCTTGGTCGAAGATTGCTGCTTCGGGTCAATCCGGTTTATAGAACCGGCTGTCGTGGGATTGTTGTTTCATTGTTTGGGAGGCCGAAGGAACTCTAGCGAACCCATAAATTTTGGACTAATTATGGGTTAAGATCTTTAATAAAGTCAAACAGTAGATTAAATGATATTTTCGGATTCGTGACGGAAATTTTTGTTGTTTTTTTCAAATCACACTTATATGCCCATAGTGAAAGGAAACCCATTTAGGTTCCCTAAAGGCAAGTCCGAGTACAAAATTGGCCCAAATCTTAAATGTTGTTAAATATTTGGACATAATGGTTGTTACATATTTTCAGCTCCATGGTACCTTACCCCAATAGGTCACGGTTTCAAATTTCTTTGAATCCTAAAGTTAATGACATTACGAGGGTTGCTATTTATATTTTGGGTACTGACAATACTAGCATTCCCAGATGCTAGCAGGAACTTTCATTGGAAACTTTGACATTTTTTTAGGTTAACTTCACGTTTTGTCATTTGAGGGCGAATTGTTTTGTTTACAGTGTGTTTAAAAATTCATCTCAGTCAAAAAATAGAATTATCCCGTGAACATTTTCGTGCGTTGATTTTTTACGATTTTCGGCGTGGCTTATCGAGACAAGAGTGTTTAAATCAACTTGTTTCGACTTTTGGCGATGGAACGCCATCAAAAGCACTGTTAATCGCTGGCACCAAGAGTTTAGTCTCGAACGCCTTTCGCTCCAGGATAAATTTCGTGAGGGACGTCTAACTTCGTTCACTTTGCCAGAAACCATCGATGCTATGCCTTAACTGATTAAGCAAGACCGACATGTAACATACCGTGAGATTGAGGCAACCTAGTATGACAAAAATCAATAAAATATTGCATGTTCATTTGGCCGTGAAAAAATTTTGTTCTCCTTGGATCCCACATAATTAGACGAATGCTCAAAAAAAAAGCTCGTATAGATATGGATTGGTGCAAAGAGATGTTGAAAAATTATAACTGCGGTAGCTCAAAGGCAGTGTTCTTATATAACATTGTCACAGGTGACGAATCATGGGTCTACGCATATGCATCCGAAACAAAATAGCAAATGACCGTATGGGTCTTTCAAGATGAGTTAAATCCAAAAAAAGTTGTTCGTGGAAGAAGTACATCGAAGCGAATGATTGCATTTTTTTCGGTATAACCGGCCGTGTTGCCACAATGCCTTTAGTGGAATAACGTAGGACGGTCAATTCTGAGTGGTATACAACCATCTGTTTGCCAACAGTGTTCGAAGAAATGAGGAAAGATAATAAGAGAAGTCGGATCATTTTGCATCACGACAATGCGAGCTCTCACACGTCAGCTTATACGATGAGCTATTTGACCACTCAAGATGTCGAATTGATAGGCCATCCACCGTACAGGCCTGATTTGGCACCCAATGACTTCTTCTTATTCCCTAGCATGAAGAAAAAATGCGTAGCCAACGTGTTTCATCGGCCGAAGCAGTTGTTGAAGCGTTCAAAAATCATGTTTTGGAGGTGTCTCAATCGGAGTGGAAAAAATGCTTCGAAAATTGGTTTGTGCGCATGCAACAGTGTATTGATCTTAAAGGTGAATATTTTGAAAAACAATAAAACCATTTCCAATGATAAATTATTGTGTTTTTATTGCAGGACCGTCGCTACTCCATCGCTACAACCTAATGTTGATTGGATACTCAAAAATTATCAGAAGTGGGAACTGACAAAGACAAAGTAACCATTCCACGAAGCAGCTGTTGAAGTGTTTAAAAATCATGTTTTGAAGGTGTCTCAATCGGAGTGGAAAAAATGCTTCGAAAATTGATTTGTGCGCATGCAAAAGTGTACTGATCTTAAAGGAGAATATTTTGAAAAACAATAAAACCATTTCCAATGATAAATTATTGTGTTTTTATTGCAGGACCGTCGCTACTCCATCGCTACAACCGAGTGTTGATTGGATACTCAAAAATTATCAGTAGTGGGAACTGACAAAGACAAAGTAACCATTCCACTAACTAAGGATAATTATTGCAACTGAACTTGTACAAGTATTGATTGTTGTTATAGATTATTGGCGGTTGTCTTTAAAATAAGCATTGTTAATTGAACCAACTGATAAAGTTGAGTTTTTTCCTATTTAATTTTTATATGTATTTAACGATTTGAAAATATTTATTCTGTTTTATGAATTATCAGCAGTTTTTTTAATACCAGGTTTTTACTCTCGAATCAAAGAAATTTTGTATGCACAAGTGGAACGATTATACTTATAAATAGCAACCCTCGTAACAAACGATTTATAAATGTGTAGAGCAGACAAACACTTACTTGTCCGACATATATTTACGTCAGAAACTCAAATCCACATTTGCCCATTACAAACCGTAGGACAAACTCAAATATGCCCATCACAGCCATAGGGCTGAGTATGTATTAAAAAAATCATTAAAAACATATGTTTTGTTTTATACCAACAAAACCACACAAACAAACCGAATCCCAAATAAAAATACGCTCACACAAATGCTCGCCAAGACAACAGCGACGACACATAAAGAAAAAACAATAAAACTTTTGTGGCTGATTTTGCAGAATATTCTTGGACTGTTCGAATGGGCGAGATGGTGTCTGATCTATAGGAGAGCACAAAAAAAGTCATTTGAATATTTGTATTCGAACAATTTATTGACAATCGTGTGAAAAAAAATATAGAACGACAAAATTATTAAAAATGTTGAAATTGTTTTTCTTTTTGTGCGTTTGATTGTTTTTTTTTTGTATTTGCATCGTAACAATAAAAACGTTTTCATTCTTTATGAGTTTTATTTTAGACCGTAAATTTTTTGTTATGAATTGTGGGTGTCTTTATTATTGTATGTCGTTGCTGGCGCGACTCTTTTCCCCCGCCCTCGGTTGGGAGGGTTTTGACGAAATTGAAAAAATTGGCGATAAATTATATGAAATTATTTTTGTTTAGATTTTTTTCTAAATCTATTTAATTATTAAGATATGCTAACACAGTGTTTTCGACACATTTCATTATTAGGACAGGGAGGGGATTTTTTTTTTAAAGATTCCTAGTCCTAAATGCAATAAACTATTTTTTATTTGGGGGATGTTTGTTGTTAACTCATGCCCGTGTTCTTATGGTGCGCACAGTGGGCGAAAGTTGTTCGGAATACTCCAAGGAAGTTTCTAAGCGACAGATTACATTATAAATTAATTTTTTAAAAGTCTTTAGACCTTAAGTCCTGAAAAAGGAAGTCTTGGTTTTGACAGTAGGAGCACGTATTGAAAACCCTCAAAAAAATTAAACTTGGAAAATTTTGCATGCCCCTAAAATAAAAATGGTCGAGCTTAGCCATATTTCTGTGTAAGTAATGCCGCAAGGAACACCTAACATAACTTAAAATGGTCATTTTGCTATAGAAATAATTTTTTCGGCTTGAGGTCAGGTATTTAAACTCTATGTTGTGTTTATGGTAAATAAAATAATAAAAATATCGATTAAAGTCGTCCTGCTTCTTTAGGGAACTGAAAATGCAATATTTTGGAGTAAAAATCGAGTATTCTTTGTATAAAAGACTTGTTTTAAAAAAATAGGAGTGATTAGGAAAATAATAAACATCAGGCAATTCAAGTAGTTTGTAAATTATTCATATATAAATTTTTAAAAACTTTTAAATCAAAGTTTATTTTTTAAAGCAATCGATTAAACCACATGACCGCATCAACAAATCTCAAAAAGATAACAATATTTAAATTTTTTGGAGAAATTTGGCTCCAAATTTAAGTTGTTCCGCATGCGAAAAAAAATCCCTCACACGGAGCAGAAGTGGCTACGAGTGACAAAGTTGTTTTCGCGCCTTTTGGAATAAATAGGAACTCGCTTTCCCTTGTTCTCCATATTAGTAATTATTCGATAAGGGTTTGTTTTACGACAAGCAGGCGGTGTCTTCCGATAGTGCTTCAATTGTATTGGAACAGCATTGTCATCATCTTTTTCGCTCCTAGTGCTCACACTCTTGCCAAGGAGCCCCTATATGTACGAGGGAGACCGCAAAACTAACTGGTCTGGCACATTTTCTGTTTTATTAGCAACTTTTTTTTTGTTTTTTAAAAGCAATCTTTTATAAGCCATCTGTCAAAATTTCCGAAATATTTAATGATTATTTTCTTTGTTACAGGTGATTGAAGTAAACAAGTTTTATAATTTTTGAAAAATGGAAAATAAAGAGTTTCGTGCGGTAATTAAACACTTTTATATGAAAGGTTATACGCCACAATTAATCAAAGATGAATTGGATTCTGTTCATGGTGATAATGCACCATCATACTCCACCGTGAAATCCTGAGTTCAACAATTTAAAATGGGTCGCTCAAGTACGGAAGATGGACAACGCTCTGGAAGACCGAAAACTGCTACTACTATTGAAAACATTAGAAAAATATTTAATGAAGTGACTAAAGATATACGAATAAAGCTCAGAGAACTTGCTGATATTGTTAAAATACACGAAAAACAATTTTGGAGTATTTTACATGATGAACTCCACATGAAAAAGCTATCCGCAAGATGGGTGCCGCGTTTATTGACTTTGCCCCAAAAAATCGTCCGTTGGACCAATTCCGAGGAGCTTTTGGCGATTTATCAGCGTAATCCAATAGAGTTCTTTCGCCGATTCATAACTGTTGATGAAACATGGATCCATCACTACATCCCAGAATGCAAAGAACAGTCAAAACAATGGATAGAAGCTGGTAAAAGTGGTCCCAAGAAGGCGAAAACTGTTAAGTCAGCAGGAAAAGTAATGGCCACAGTATTTTGGGATGCAAGGGGTATAATATTTATTGATTATCTTGAGAAAGGAAAAACTATAAATAGTGACTATTATTGTGCATTATTGGATCGGTTGAGTGCAGAAATCAAGATAAAACGACCGCATTTAGAAAAAAAGTTATTTTTCATCAAGATAATGCTCCTTCACACACTGCATTTTTAACTCAACAAAAACTGGCCGAATTACGATTTGAAATTGCTCCAGATTTAGCTCCTTCTGATTATTTCTTGTTTCCAAATTTAAAAAAAATTCTCGGTGGCAAAAAATTTTCGTCCAATAGCGAATAAGGTAGGGTTATTGCTGAAACTGAGGCATATTTTGAAGGTCTTGAAAAATCTTATTTTTCGGATGGAATTAAAAAACTTGAAAAACGTTTGATGAAGTGTATTGAGTTGGATTATTTATGTTGAAAAATAAATAATAATAATTCCAAAAAACGGTTCTTTTTTATGTTAGGCCAGTTACTTCTGCGGTCGCCCTCGTAAGCCTCTTCGTTGGACTCTGAACCCATAAACATCAGTTAAATGGGTATCAATATTTATTCGAGAATTACTGATTTCGGTGTTCTTCAGTTCGCCTTAAAAAATAATAAAAACAAGCTTGTTGAGCAGCTGAATATAATTTCAGTTATAGTATAGTTACCGACTTGACTGATGTTTCTCGATAAATCTTAAAAATTGTTGAAGGCATACGATGCCACTTCAATCAAATAAAACTTATCAATTTTATTATTTTGGTTATGTATTTATTGACTTTAACCTGAGGTAAATAAACTTTTTAGTTTTTCTTGTTTTAAGGATTCCCTAAATGGGCTTTCAAGGTCATTTTCAACTTCAATGCAAATAAAACATTATTATTTCATTCTTTCAATCCGACGTTTCGTTGGGATTTTTCCAACTTCTTCAGGGAAGCGCCAAAACGTAAAAAAATATGGTAGGAATGAGTGTCCAGATACTAAAAATTTGTGGTCTATCTGTTCCACTGGGAAGGTCGAATTATTGACCATGTATGTGAAAATAGTGCTCATTCTTATGTTCCGGTTTTGGCCACCACATTGATCGCTATTCATTATTAAGTTCTTACATTTGACATTGGCTTTTACGTAATGCATAATTCAAGACCCTATCTCATGTAGGCCAAGTGAAGCTACTCCCTCATTCCAGGTATACATGAATGACTTGTTCGTAATAAGGTCATGAATACCAAGACAATAAGTCCATAGCTGTCTTTTGTAGTGAGCTACCCCTGTGGAAATGACTGGTGTCGGCAGAGTTTTCATAAGATCGAATGCTATAACTGCATATTCGAGTCCAATTGCATCCCAGTTCTAGCTGATTCAGCTTTCGGTGATGTAAATCTCTTTTGCTCGTAATGCTTTCCTTTTCAGAAGGATCACCTTCGGCTTCGATTTTTACTTTAAAAGAATCACATTTTTTGCAGCTGTCGAAAATTGGATGCAATTAAAGTTTTCTGAAAAGATTTTGGTAAAAACGAATTTAGATACAACTTTGTCCATTTCTACAATTCCACGATATAGCTCGTACATAATCGATATGTGTAAGGTAGGTGCGAGAAATTATCTTTGAATATTCTTATTGCTTGAATAGTGGGAGCTATACCTCGGAAATTTATTGATAAATTCTTTCACGATTTCTGTAGCTTTTCTGTGGGTCTTCCTCTTTCCTCTTTGGTTTTAAGCGTCTTAGGCCATTATGGCATCCACAATTTTTTGAACTTTGCATAGAGGAAAAACAGTTTTCAGTAGGTAGTATAACCTAGTGTTATACTATGCAATAGGCAGTTTTTTTAGTATTTATTTCAAAGGTTCCGGTTAGATCAGTTTCATTCTTTTGAATGAAACTGATCTAACCGTTTCGGCGCTGAGCGCCTCATATCTTCAGTCAAACTACATTTAATTTGTCCTTTATTTTTAATACAGTTCTAAACAGCACAACATAAACACAAATTAATTGAATTACGAAACATAAAATATCACAGTACAAATTATTTCTCTAATCTTAATTATTTATATTTCTCAATCGGCGAAACTAATATATAAAGTTAAAACAAAGACTTGTTTAAAACCAAATTATCTACTTACAGACATTGACGTTATTAAGCCAAAATTCGATAAAGCGATTAGTCGAACATCGACTACTTCTGCAGACCAAACAGCAATTCTTACCCAATTAGTTCATCAGAGCGATGCATCTTACACGCAGAAAAAAAGTATGGTTGTGGTGACAATATTCGAAGAGGATAATACTAGTGTTAGGTATATGGTTGTTGTACAACAATATTATGATCCTCACAACAATAGTATGATTCAAATACAACCATACTATGATCCTCACAACAATAGTATGATTCACACATAACCATACTATGATTCCCGCAACCATAGTATGATTCACACTCAACCATACTATGATCTCCACAACCATAGTATGATCCTCACAACCATAGTATGTTTCACATACAACCATAGTATGATCCTCACAACCATAGTATGTTTCACATACAACCATAGTATGATCCTCACAACCATAGTATGATTCACGCGCAACCATTTTATGATCCCTACAACCATATTATGATAACACACAATTATACTATGATCCCCAATACAATTTATTAGAATTTGTTTAAGTTGTCGACAAAGGATTTGATCCCCAATATTATTTATTAGAATTTTTTAAAGTTATCAACAATAGATTTGAATTATGAAAACTATTTAAAAATACATTATATTCAAATTAATAGGAGTAATTTATTTCACAGTAGAAAAAATCAGTTCAAATAAACGTAAGCGTTTTTATTAAAAATATTTTATTTAAACAATGCCAAAGCAGCTTGTTTAAAAAAAACAATACTTTTGTCGCGCCAAGCATATTTATATTGTTGCTATAACCATATTTTCTTTTTTAAATTTGGCAATAATACTATTGTTGCATTTCAACAATATTAATATTGCGGCAATTATACTATTGTCAAAACTAAATTCAGTTAACAATGCTATGGTTGCGTCGAACATACTTTCATGGCGGAGAACATATTATTATTGCCGTGACGATGTAGTAACCATGTTTTTTCTCTGCGTGTAGGGAGCATGTAATTGAAGTTACTGAAGCTCATCACAACGGCCCCCTTGAACGTTAGCAGCCACTAAAATAGACAATAGTCCGAAAAATATCCAAAAATTCCAAGAAACTACAACAGGAATAACCTTTAAAGGAACTCGATCTTACAAGGACAGATTTGCGCAACAATGAAGACACCTATGATGATGTTCAAAGGCAAGGATGTTCTGTTTCAATCCAACGTGTCGTTCTAATTCTAGCATTATAAGTCTTATGTTCAAAAATCATTCACAACGGGGATGAAAAATCCATAAATTCACGCAGTCGCATCAATGTAAATCACGAGGCGATACAACAACAAAGGATTACTGGAGACCTACAAAACAGGCTGGGTTCTGCTAGTTAATTTAACAAAAATAAATGTTATAATGGGTGGCCCAACCATAATGCACGATGTTAATTGTGAGTCACACCTTAACGTCAAGTTTTTTGCCCAACTTAATTTGGCATTTTATTTCAGCCATGGAGATGTCCACAGTTGAGCAGCGCGTTAAAATTGTTAAAGCCTTTTACACAAATGGGCGTTCCCATCAAAATGCATTGCGCGCACTTCGTGTTTTTTTGGTCAGCATACTCGACCAATTTGGAAGATTTAAGCGCAAATTTCAACAAACAGGTTCTGTCGGAAATTGGAAAACACCGATGCATGTTCGCCCCGTTCATTTAACAGCAAACATTGACGTTGATAGTGTGGCAGCAGAGCTGTCAACCTCGACTCGTCGTCGTGCCCAACAATTGATCATCTCACGAACATCAATGATGCAAATTTTACTTAAAGATTTGAATTTAACCGCTTGGAAGGATAAAATGACTTAAGAGCTGAAGACTACTGACCATTTAAGGTTCGTCAATACCCCGAATAGTGGGTTGAACAGAGAGAAGTGAATGGTGACTTTACAAAGAAAATCTTCATTAACCACGTGGCACACCTTAGTGGATTTGTTCACAAGCTAAGTTCATACATTTGGGCAAAAAAGAATCCACGTGAGACTGTTTGGTGCGGTTTAAAAGCTGGCGGCGTCATCGGGCAGGAATTCTTTAAAAATATGGTCAGCCAAGCAGTAACAGTGAATGATGTTCGCTATCGCAAAAGTAAAAGGACTTTTTGTGGATAAAAATTAAGGATTTGGACTTGGACGCTATGAGGTTTCAAAAGGATTGTGCCACACAGCCAACGAATCAATGGCTCTTTTGCGCGAGAAACTCAATGGCCGTGTTATTTCACGTCGTGGCGATATTAATTAACCGCCACGGTCGATTCACTTGATACCTTTGGACTTCTTTTTTTCGGGATATTTAAAAGAAAAAGTGTACGTTTAGCTCGTTTGTTTTATCTCGGTCTGTTGCTTTTACACATTGAACAGGGATTAAACCGGCTCAAGACCTCTTGCTTCTATATTTAAATAGAAGACAAGTTTTTAACAAAATGGCAAAGTGACATTGATTTTCGTGGCTGCACACTACTTTTATCATGATTTCGGGTCCGTGACAACCCTCTTCAGAAAGCCTTGCTGCAATTGTTGAAAGTAAAACCGAACTCTATAAGGCCAGACTCTCCCCAAACGAATGAGAACTATTGTTGTAAACCTTACTTTTCAAGTTTTCCTCACGCAATTGACCACCTCTAAAGAGACTCCACATCGAGAGCCATCAATAGATTTCTTTTACAACGTGTGTGTGTGTTGTAAAAAGCAATTGCAGCAAGGCTTTCTGAAGAGGGTTGTCACGGACCCGAAATCGTGATAAAAGTAGTGTGCAGCCACGAAAATCAATGTCACTTTGCCATTTTGTTAAAAACTTGTCTTCTATTTAAATATATAAGCATGAGGTATTGAGCCGGTTTAATCCCTGTTCAATGAGAAAAAGTGTACGTCAATAGGACAAGAATAATTCAAGAGCTAAAGAATGAGATTATTCGCACATTAACGACATTAATCCTCCATTATGTCTCGGAATCATTGAAAATATATACCATCGGGTAGAGGTTTGTTACCGAAGCCATGATAAGCATTTGACCGATATTTTGTTACATACAGATTTGTCATAGATCCTTCTTCCATTATAAGAAATATAAAGATTATTCTCTGAAAACTTTTGGTTTTATTTGCAACTTACATCGTGTCTTTAAGTTATACCATCCTTTACATGCGACTGTCCGTCTTTCAATTGCTTGTCAAGTTCCCACGATAATTTTTGACAGACAGTAGTAAAACTTAATACACTCTGAATGGACAATGGAATTGGAAATTGTATATATTGGGTGGGCCATTTACAATTTTTAATTTTAATGGGCTGTAAAAAAAAGTACTGATAATTTTTTCAAATTTCTGGCTTTATTGGAAAAGTTAAACTTTTTCATTTAAAAATGGACACTATCCGATGTGTTTTCGCTTCGCCCAATGGACTGAAGATTGTTAGGCAGGAGATTTACGAAATATCGTGTGTTTAGATAAAGCTAATTTTCATCTCGGTGGCTATGTCAATACGCAAAATTGCCGCATATGTGGTGCAAAGAACCCACACGTGATTATTGAGAAGCCAATGCATTCACAACGAGTGACTGTTTGGTGAGGATTTTGGTCATCATTAGGTAATTTTTCTTCGAAAATGATTAAGAAGCCCCCGCTAACCCCAACGGTGAGCATTACCGCGCCATGCTCACCGACTTTTTGTTTCCAAAAATTCAAGAGAATGACATGGATGGCATTTGATTTCAAAAAGACGCGGCCACATGTTACACAGCCAACGCAACTATCGATATGGTATGCACTGTTTTTAAAAATCGAATAATCAAACGAAATTTTAATGTCAATTGGCCACCTCGGATCTGTGATTTGAGCCCTTTGGATTCTTTTCTGTGGGGAGCCATTAAGGATAAAAGTTACGCAAAGCATCCAGAGACAATTGAAGCGATGAAACATGAAACCGAAGTTGCCATTGAAGAGATTCGACCAAAACAATCGAAAATGTTCTGAAAAATTGGATTGATCCGATGAGGTACTACAGTTGTGGTAGTCATTTGAATGATATTGTGTTTCATTATGAATTGGCAAAGTTCAACCTTTCCAATAAAGCCAGAAATCTGAAAAAATTATTAGTACGTTTGTTTAACAGTCGATTCAAATTTAAATTTTTAAATCGCCCACCCCGTATTATCGTTTATATCTGGTACCTCCTTTACAAAAATATCGTTCCGCCCACTGTTAAAAATAAGTTTACACAATACTGCACACCCTCAGCCGGGTGCAGCAGTTTATTCCTATTTTTTTGTTATTTGAAAACCACTGTGCAGTGTTTATTAACATGATTCGAAAACTTAAAATAGGCATTACAATAATTATTAAGTGGTTAATAAATATTCATATGACACTTTTATTCTGATATTATGCCAAGTGTCAGAACTCCCGCGCAACATTTATAAGCATGTCGATAATCTTGAGGGCCATTTATTGATACGAGAATCTCTGCGCAATCAATTCAGTTTATATTTAAATTTATTTATTGACTTTTGGACTAGTTGCCTCATAGTACGAGTATTAGAGAGAATGGATTTTGGGTGTTTGTAAAATATTATCAACATTTGGATGTGTTCTAACATGGAAATACAAACGAAATTCGCTTTAAAAAGTTTTCAAAAAAATGACGCAACAGTGACTCATTTATTTTAGAAGTATCCTTCCCTCTTTTTTTTCGATTTTTTTCAAACGATGATTGTCAATTAAGATTTATATTTTAAATGCAAATGTTGCCTCTCTTTCTATATAGTCATTTAGCCTATACTGCTTTTCGTAAGATTTTCGCCCTGACTTTAATGTGCGCCGAGCCGAGTCAATGTCCTTTTAGTGGCTAAAAATATACGTTAAACTCTATCGTGCCGCTGAATTAAGTCATAAGTACAAATTAAGAAAAATCCATTTTTATCGATATGAAATGAAACATGTGTTAACAATTTCCAATTAAAAGGCAATTTTTTATTTTTGTATTTTTTGTTTTCGGTGGATAATGTTCCTTGTTTGTCGGTTCGCGACACGAAAACACTTTAAAACATGTAAGGAAATACTACAGCTAAGCAAGGTCGACTTTCTGAATCGTCTACTTCACACAAGGGACATTCATTTAATCTAAGGAAACTCGACGGTGAAGTTTTTATTGGTAGCCAATATAAATGCATGGGAATTTCAAATACAGTCGAACCTGGATAAGTGAGAATTCTCTGTAAGTGGGACAGTTTTGGCGGTCCCTGCACACTTCAAACAAAAAATAAAACGTTTTAAGCAGGTTTTTGAACCACTGTAAGTGGGATCTGTCTTTTCAGAATTTACGTCTATAAGTGGGAATTTTACTCGTTTACCTCTATGAGTCTGATTTTCCTTTTCATGCTGTACCTCCAAAAGTACGATTTTTGACGGTTTTTATCTCTTGTTTTTGCTTTTTACTTTTGCGGTGGGCGACGCATGTTTGTCAGGTTTGGGGATTTCTCGCCAAATATCACTATATTTCGATCTAAGCTTTATGGCGACTCATACTTTGGTGATTTTGCGATTGTCCTGGCGGACAACGCTCTAATTTAACTTTTAAAGATGGTTATAAAAGTGTAGCTTACTCTTTAAACGCCGAAAGTCTCAATTTTTCGTCAGTATTTTCAATATTTTGTCTCATATCCAATTGGAAGACTCCGTTCCATTTATTTTTGTACCTTCCATCATAGGATATAGAGGCTTTGATATTAGTAATAGAATCACTGCGGTTATAGCTTGGCGATTTTTTGTTGGGTAATCTTGACCAAAAATTTGGCGACAGAGGTCAAAATAAAACTGACGCATTGATAGCATTGAAAACAATACGAGGGTTGCTATTTATATTTCTGGCCTAGGCAGCACTAAGTGTTGCCTGGGGCCATCTGACATATCCATTGGAAAGTTTGACATTTATTAGAATAAACGTACTCAGAATGTTTTGACGTACGACAATCATTTGTGTTGTTTACGGTGATTTGAAAAATCAATTTGGCAAAAAATGGAATTAACTCGGGAACATTTTCGTGCGATCATTTTTCACAAATTTCGACGTGGATTTTCACGTCAAGAGTGCATCGATGAACTGAAATCTTTGTATGGCGATAAAGCTCCATCCTATAGCACTGTGAAAAACTGGTTTAATGAATTCAATTGTGGCCGACGCTCGCTCAAAGACGAAGGTCATGAAGGTCGTCCAAAAACGGCCGTTGTGCCAGAGAACATAGATGCCGTGCGTGAGCTGATAATGCAAGATCGTCATGTGACATACCGTGAGATAGAGGCATCCTTGGGCATTTCTTTCACCAGCATACATACGATATTGCATGTAAACCTGGCTGAAAAAAAGTTTTGTTCTCGTTGGATCCCGCACAATTTGAAAATTTTTAAAAAAGGCTTGTGTCGACTGGTGCAAAGAAATTTTGAAAAAATACGAACGCGGTGCTTCAAAAGACGTTTATAAGATCGTCACAGGTGACGAATCGTTGATCTATGCGTATGAGCCCGAAACAAAACAGCAATCGAACGTGTGGAACTTCGAAAACGAGCCAAATCTAACGAAATTTGTTCGTGGAAAAAGCACTTCGAAGCAAACTTTTGGCTGTTTCTTCGGCAAAACTGGTCATGTGGGGACTGTTCCGCTTGAGCAACGTAGAACGGTCAATTCTGAGTGGTACACCATAATTTGGTTGCCTGAAGTCTTTGGAGAAATTCAAAAAACGAACAAGAGAAGACGAATCATTGTGCCCCTTGACAATGCAAGCTTTTACACATCGGCTGAAACCAGCGCCTTTTTGACTGGCAAAAACGTCGCATTGATGGGTAAATCTGCCTTACAGCCCTTATTTGGCACCCAATGACTTCTTGTTATACCCGCACAACAAGAAAAAAATGCGTGGTCAACGTTTTTCGCCGCCAGAAGATGCTGTTGAAGCGATCAAAAACCATGTTTTGGAGGTGTCTCAATCTGAGTGGTAAAAGTGCTTCGACAATCGGTTTGAGCGCATGCAAAAGTGAATAAATCATGCTGGAGAATACTTTGAAAAACAATAAAACCATTTTTGATGATTAAAATTCGCATTTTCATTATTAGGCTAGAAATATATACAGCAGCCCTCGTATGTTCGCAGCAATAAAATTATGTTACTTGCAACCATAGTGATGTAATGTGAATTTCATTATAACATTACATGATTGCGGCGATATTAATATTGTTGAAATGTATGAAGAGTAATATTGTCTAATTGAAAAAATATATGATTGTAGCAACAATATAAATAAGGCTGTTGCTGAATTACTATCAGAATTCATTGAGCCAAGTCCATCTGTCACTTCATCTATCCGTCGGTTCATTGTAATATACTATCCGACGGTTCATTGTAATATACTATGAACCGATTTTGATAACATTGTATGATTGCGGCAATGTTAATATTGTTTATATGTAACAAAAGTATTATTGCCAAATTTAAAAATGAAAATATGGCTGTAGCAACAATATAAGTATGGTTGTTGCGACAAAAGTACTATTTTTTGTTTTAATGCTAACAATAATATAGTTACGACAATCGTACCGTATGATTATAATTTTTTATAATTTGAATATGGTTTTTAGTACTACAGGTTGGGCGATTTAATACTTTAAATTAAAATTGGCTGCAAAAAAAACTACTGATAGTTTTTAAATTTCTGATTTTATTGCAAAGGTTAAACTTTGTCATTTAATAATAAAACACAATTAAATTCATACGACTACCACAATTGGCTCGGCAGTACCTCATCTAATCAACCCAACTTTTAAGTAGATTCTCGATTGTTTCTGGTCGAATCTCTTTAATGGCAATCACGATTTCATGTTTTAACGATTCAATTATCTCTGGGTGCTTTGCGTAACTTTTTTCCTTCACTAATCCCCACAGAAAATAATCCAATGTGCTCAAATCACAGCTCTGAAGCGACTAATTGACATCACAATTTCGGGTGATTATTCGATTTTCAAAAACATTGCGTAAAATATCGATGGTTGTGTTGGCTGTGGGACATGTGGCCCCGTCGTTTTAAAACCAAATGTCGTCCATGTTATTCTCTTGAATTTTTGGAAACAACAAATTCGTCGAGCATGGCGCTGTATTGTTCACCAAACAGTGACTTGTTGTGGATGCATTGGTTTCTCAATAGTCACGTGTAGGTTCTCTGAATCCCATATGCGGAAATTTTGCTTTTTGACATAGTCCCCGAGATGAAAAAGAGCTTCATCTGAAACATGATTTTTCGGTACAAATCTTCATCTCCTACTAAACAATCTTTAGCCCATTGGACGAAGAGAAAACGCATTGGATAATGTTCCATTTTAAAATGACAAGGTTGAACATTTCAAATAAAACCAGAAATATGAAAAATTTATCAATACTTTTTTTTACAGCCAATTAAAATTTAAAATGTTAAATCGCCCACCCTGTATGTTATTGTTACGATTCTTAGGCAATAATAGTGTTCTTTATCTGTACATTGAATATTTTGAAATCAAACTACTTTGGATTTGTAATGGGGGATCCATCCATCTTCAAATCAAGTTTGGAATCTTTATTGGTAATTTGAAAGGACATTTTATGGTATTTATTTTTTGAATATATTTCCTTCAAATGTTGGCCGCAACTACGCCTCAGGGTTTCCATTCTGAGGGTCTAATTTGGATGACTCGTTCGAGCACTTCGACCGGCATGTCTTTAATGACACGCGTAAAGTTGGCTTGCAAAACCTGAATCGTAGCTGGTTTGTCGGCATAGACTTTGGACTTTACGTAGCCCCAAAGAAAAATGTCTAAAGGTTGTGATATCACTTGATCTAGGCGGCCAACTCACCTGACCATAACGTGAAATTAGCTGCTTTTCGAAATGACCTCTCAATAGATCCATTGTTGCTATAGTTGCTCTTTAGCCCAAAACCGTCCTGTTGAAACCAAGTGTCGTCAAGATTACGGGCTTCAATTTCAGCGAGCACCATTCACGGTTACGTTCCGGCCATCATCACCACCGGCCCATAAACCGCAACAAACCGTGGTTTTCTCTGGGTATAATGGCACCTCTTGAACCTATTCTAGTTGCTCTTTAGCCCAAATGCGGCAATTTTGTTTATTGACTTTGCCGTTGAGCCAGAAATGGGCCTCATCACTGAACAATATTGTGGTCGAAAACAGGGGATCTTCCCGTTTCTCACCGAACGCTCATTTCCATAATACAGTTGCCAACATTTGAAGGAAATCATTTTCAAAAAGTAAATGCCATAAAATGTCCTTCCAAATTACAAACAAAGATTCAACACTTGATTTAAATTTTTATGTTCTGAAAAAATACCTCTAGATGGATCACCTATTATAACTGAAATATTTTTATTAATTGCAACATTTCGTTATTTTAACACAATTTTTTCTATTGTTGAAAAACACTCATGCTGTGCCTTAGGGATCATAACATGATTGTGTGTAAATCATGCCTTGGTTGTGATGCTCATACTATGGTTGTATGTAAAACATTCTTTGGTCGTGAGGATCACACTATGGTTGCATCTAAAACATACTTTGGTTGTAAGAATCATACTATGGTTGTTTATGAAAGATAATGTGGTTGTGAGGATCATTAAAAGGTTGCGGGGATCATATTATGGTTTAGTATTAATCATAATATGCTTGTGAGGATCATAGTTTATATATGCTTGTGAGGATCATACCATATACCCATACACTCTTTGAATATTGTCACCCTAACCATAATTTATTTCGTCATGCACTTCGAATAGCCCTAAGGCCTGGTGTCTCTTCATAACTTGCCACTTAGTGGGCCCAGCTAAGACCCCCCAACTGATGGATGTTTTCAAATACACATAACTTTCCATTATATTTCAAACAAAAGGATAAAACAAAAATGCTCAACATCGTATAGCTCAATGGAGGGTATAAAAATTACGTTAAACATCAAGAGTTGGACAGCAAATCCACAACATGTAATTAATTTATTGTTTCGGGTTTTTGTTTAAATCAACCACAATGCAACAGCAACAACAACTACAGACAAGTGGCAAAGGGCAGAGGCAACATCACCAGCGATACTAACCGAGAATCCTGAAACAAAAACTCGCTGGCCAGCCAGCCTGGCACATTTAAAATGCAATACTCGTAAAATCCAACAAGACCGTCGGCGGCAGCAACTGAAATTATTGAACGGACATGTGTCTCGTTCCTCACAATTCGTCTCATTTATTTTCCATAATGGTCAATAATTACCACAAACATGTCAATCGAAATTATATTGGCCAGATACCGACGGTGGGGAGGACGGCAAGGACGACTACGACCAGACATTCAGCAGCACAGACATGGATATTGCCACTACACAGGGCAATAACAATAAATAATTACAAATACAAGCACTTTATGTTGTATCCGGCACACATACATAGACGAAGGCGAGTAAAGGTTCACACACACGCACACACATCCATATGTGTGCACACATCCATAAAGTATGTAATTATTTGTGGAAGCATAACTAAGTATAAGTATACATGTATAGAATAAGTTTTCCATATCGTAGAGTTAAGTACGTGATGTCCTTTTTTCTTTGTGGACATCGTTCAAAATGGTTCGACTGCATACATATGCTGCAGGTTTTTTTTGTGGGTTTAAACGAGAGTCGCATTGAGTAAATGAGAATTCCTTAAGTAAACAGGAGAAGTGAAAAAGAATCGAGCAACTGTGATCAAAGCACTGCAATTGTAAGTAAAAACTTTTGTGTCTATTTCTCAAAGTTAGAGGTTTTTGGTTCCTGCCAAATGTTTTCGAGAATGCCTGACTTTTTATAACCTTCATATCACGTTGGTGGCTTAGGGCTGAGACTAATTTTTAAGACTCAAACGAATGCAAATCAATTCTGATTCACTATCAGATTTCATTGAAAGATGCCCATCTGTCACTTCATCCACCGAGCCGACGGGTGTAACCGGGTGTAATTATGAACCGATTCGATTAAACTTGGTACAATCACGCAGAAAAAGAGGATAATACTATTGTTGGGTATTTAGTTGTGGTACAACAATATTATGATCCTCACAACAATAGTATGATTCAAATACAACCGTACAATGATCCTGAACAATAATATGATTCACACATAACCATACTATGATCCCCACAACCATAGTATGATTCACACTTAACCATTCTATGATCTCCACAACCATAGTATGATCCTCACAACCATAGTATGATCCTCACAACCATAGTATGTTTCACATACAACCATAGTATGATCCTCACAACCATAATATGATTCACACGCAACTATGTTATAATCCCAACAACTATAGTATGATCACACACAATTTTACTTTGATCCCCAACATAATTTATTAGAATTTGTTTAAGTTGTCAATTTGACAATAGATTTGAATTATGAAAATTATTTAAAAATACATTAAATTCAAAATAATACGAGTGATTTATTTCACAGTAGAAAAAATACGTTTAAATAAACGTAAGCGTTTTTATTAAAAATATTTCAGTTAAACAAGCCAAAGCAATTGTTTACAAAATTTAAATTTCGGTAAAAAAGTACTATTATTGCATTAGATCCGTACCAATAACATTTGTTCTTAAAAGCATATTTAAATGAAGAAAAATAACAATCATACAGTATATTTGCCGTAATCATATTATTGTTAACATAAAACGCAAAACACAATACTTTTGTCGCACCAACAATCTTTATATTGTTGTTACAACCATACTTTCATTTTTAAGTTTGGCAATAATACTATTGTTACATTTCAACAATATTAATATTTCAGCAATTATACGATTGTCAAAACTAAATTCAGTTAACAATGCTATGGTTGCGACGAACATACTTTTATTGCGGAGAACATATTATTATTGCCGTGACCATGTAGTAACCATGTTTTTTCTCTGCGTGTTAGCTGTGTTCATTTCAGGTTACTAAACTAGCATGTTTTTAAAAAGTAATCAAACATGAGGCCTCTTCGGCGAATTCGTATTGCGATCATCTGCAAAATAAGAAATTAGTGAAACTATAAATTAACTCAAACTGACAGTTCAGAAACATTGAATTTCTCGCGCAATAGAACCATTGTTTCGTTGGCTGTGTGGCAAGTGGCACAATCCTTTTAGAACCTTATATCGTCCAGGTCCATATCCCCAGTTTATGGCCACAAGAAGTCCGTTATCATCTAGCGATAAAGTACACCATTATCGGTAACTGCTTGGCTGACCTCATTTTCGATGAAGTACGGCCCAATAATGCCGCCATCCCATAAACCGCACCAAACAGTCACTCACTCGTATCGGCTTTTTAACAATCATTCGTGGATTTTCATTTGCTTGTTAAGGAACCTACTAAGGTAAATCTGTGCCTCGTCACGAATCATGAAGTGCACGAAATGCATTTTGAAGCCCATTTTCGTGAAAGGCTTTAACAATCTTAATGCGCTGCTTAATTGTGTACCTCTCCATGGATGAATTGCGCAAACACTGGAAACAAAGAAATGACAAATGAAGAGTGGGGCAAAAAACTTGACTAAGGTGTGACTCGCAATTAACATCGCGCATTATGGTTGGACCACCCTTTATTACAATTTAAATTTTTTTTAATCTCCACCGGAGAGTCAATGGAATATTGAATTTGTTATTTCGTTTGCAACAGATATATATACGAGAGTTGCTATTTATATTTCGGGTCCTGGCAATACTAGTGTTCTCAGATGCAAACTGGAACTTCCATTGGAAACTTTGACTTATTTTTAGCTCGACTTCACCCAGAACGTTTTGTCATTTGAGGGCGAATTGTTTTGTTTACAGTGTGTTGAAAAATTCATCTCAGTCAAAAAATGGAATTATCCTGTGAACATTTTCGTGCAATGATTTTTTACGATCGAGACAAGAGTGTTAAAATCAACTTGTT
Source organism: Hydrotaea diabolus (assembly GCA_963513945.1). Classification (NCBI taxonomy): domain Eukaryota; kingdom Metazoa; phylum Arthropoda; class Insecta; order Diptera; family Muscidae; genus Hydrotaea; species Hydrotaea diabolus. The sequence goes on from OY740717.1 coordinate 164,489,841, forward strand.
TCGACTTTTGGCGATGAAGCACCATCAAAAACCACTGTTAATCGCTGGTACCAAGAGTTCAGTCTCGGACGCCTTTCGCTCCACGATGAATTTCGTGAAGGACGTCCAACTACGGTCACTTTGCCAAAAACCATCGATATTGTGCGTGACCAATATGTGACATACCGTGAGATTGAAACATCCTTGGGCATTAGTATGACAAGCATCAGAAGGATATTGGATGTTCAATTGGCCGTGAAAAAAATTTGTACTTGTTGGATCCCACATAATTTGACGAATGCTTAAAAAAGGTTGGTATGGCGGTAGCTCAAAGGCAGTTTATAACATCGTCACAGGTGAATATGAACCCGAAACAAAACAGTAATCGACCGTATGGGTCTTTCAAGACGAGCTAAATCCAAAAAAAAGTTTTGTTTGTGGAAGAAGTACATCGAAGCAAATGATTGCGTTTTTCTTCGGTACAACCGGCCATGTTGCCCCAGTACCTTAAGTGGAACGTAGGAGGTCAATTCAGAGTGGTATACAATCAGCTGTTTGCCAACAGTGGACAGATAATAAGAGGAGATGGATCATTTTGCATCACGACAATGCGAACTCTCACACATCAACTGAAACGATGAGATGTCGAATTAATGGGCCATCCACCGTACAGCCCTGATTTGTCACCCAATGACTTCTTCTTATTCCCTAGCATCAAGAAAAAAATACTTGGTCAATCATCCGATTGAGACACCATCGGGGTGAAAATGTGCTTCGAAAATTGATTTGTGTGCATGCAAAAGTGTATTGATCTTAAAGGAGAATATTTTGATAAACAATAAAACCATTTCCAATGATAAATTATTGTGTGTTTATTGCCGGACCCGAAAATTTCAATCCTGCCCATAAATATGGTTTTTAAAGCGGGTTGGCACGGCCTACTTTTTCTTCAGAATATATTTTGATCCATGCCAACATGATATGTTCCAAATATCGTCGCCTTGTCTCAATGAGTTTTTGATAATTTGTCTTTCAAAGTTCAGGCTGGTATGGGCAAGTCATCCCCCCCTTATCCAACTTTATCATAATAGTATAGTCTATAATAAATGCCTAGTCATTTATTCGATTACGATAAAATTTAAGTATAATCGGTCTACACGTTTGGCCATAAATTCGATTTTTTAAAGAAGGCATGGTGGTACTGTCGAAATTACCTCCGGGATGTGTTTAGATCTATGCCAACATCATATGTTCCAAATATCATCGTCGTATCGCTAATAGGGGATTATATTTTAGGTATTTAAGTTTCGGATTGTTGATTTTTCCAGAGTTTCGCCCAGTCCTTGTAAGGGGATTTTTTTTAAATTTATACCGATCAGGCCCATTTTCAATACCAACCGTTTCGATCCATCAAAAAAAGTGTTTGCAAAACTTCAGCCAAATAGCTTCAAGGATGCGATTGACAGACGGACATGGCTAAGTCATTTTAGCATTCGGAATATACTAGGGTAATTCGGAGCGTACTAGGGTAAAATAACTAACTTCCTAACCAGTGGTCAAATTTTTTCTCTCATAGATAGCCTAACCTCTAACCTATCCATAAGTAAAATTTTTTGTGTTAAATTGCAAAAACATATTGAGGTTATTTCGCCTCCAAAAAAAATTCCATTTCAGTCAAATAGTCATAACTATGGAATGGTAGCACCTCTGGGTCTCGCTTAGGTAATTTTGGAAAGGTAAGAGGTAGAGCTATCCTGAACAAAAATCCGACCACTGGTTCAGAACTTTGAAATTTACCCTAGTACCCTCCGACTACCAATCCGTAAATTTTCAAACCGACATGGTCGTAGATGGACATATTTTTAGGAAATGAGCCAAGGAATACACTTGTAAAATTGGTGCAGTCGTGAATGAATAACTCTGTATATACATTATCTATTCTATGATGGAGGGTATAGAAACATTAGGGTCATGCGGGCATGCTTCTACATCGGGTTTTAAGTTAATATTCCTTTCGAAAATTTACAGAGACTTTACAGGTATCGAACACAAATGATAAGAATGAAACTCAAGGGTATACTGCAGGCGCCTTCACATTTTTCTCCATCTGGTTTCGAATGCATCGATAAAAGTACATTAAGCCTTTAATATGTTTTCACTAAATGCATTTCAGTACTTCTGAAGTCATTTGACTCATGTTTACACGGATATCTTATTATATGTGAAATCATTCATTCATGTGGTATATAATCGTTTTTTTTAATAATATATCTCAAATATTTCAGATCTATCAAAATTGAAAATTGAATGTCCTATTCCAATGTGATGCTAATCAATATCAAATAACTAATGAAAACGAGATCCACTTATGTCGACAAAAGATATTTTAAAGCGTTGACACCTTTATAAACTGAAATATTTTTCCAAAACTGTCTAAGGATTTATTACTACACCCCTTGGGCAACAACAAAACAAATGTTCCAAATCGCCCACTTCTGAAATTTAGGCAATATTTTCAATTCTATTCATACGATCAAGCTAAAAACAATAAATCCAATAGAATTCCTGGATAAACCAGGTGGCCGACAATTGTATCCCTAACCCAATGGTTATTTCTACAAAAATGAGGACATCTCGGCACAGATAGGAATTCCGTAATATTTCAATTTCAGCCTTGTACGCGCTTGCGAGAACAAAGGTTGACACGTTCCATGCTGGTATTTTTTCTAGGGCCTCCTATAGCTTTCCTTCAAAATCTTTTACCGAAGACCCTCGTTAATTGCCCCACAAATGCAATCGTATATTCAAAACTTTTTAAAGTCGGTTTTAGCCGTTTCTTTCTCCCAACTGTTTGTACAATTTTATTGGTTAACCAAGACATATTGGCCACATATTACAATTTAGCTTTTTTCGATTCGTGATGGCCACGTCTGTGTGTGTGAACATTTATTCTATGGGTATTCCTGCTAAATGGGTTTCCATTCATTTTTTAAACATAAAAATCGTTTTCCTATTGAAAGTCAACAACTGTGGGTGATTCCACACTTGTCCACACTCCTGCCACCATAAGGAACACAGTCATAGTTACATTTTCACTTACCACCGGAAATTCAATTCTAACCATCAAGTAGTGGTTACGGAAAAGTACTTTCATAAAGGTTTCTCCTAGGCTACGAAGAACCAGTGAATGACCATGAGTTTTTATTTGTCGCACAGTGGTTAACTAAAACATCGTAGTCGGAGTGAAAGCCCTTTTTTTTTGGTATCTGCACTGGGGTTATTTCTAGTGAAAGGACCTTTGGAGCTTTCTCAAACTTTCTGTTGCAGTCACCAACATTCCATTGTATGATGGTTATATGGTTCAATTTCCCATAAGATGGTAGGTACGATAATAACTATAGCGATAGTTACAGCCAATAAGACTGGTTTACCAACCGGATTCAGCAAAACTATTAGCTGGCACTAATGGTGGTTTTGACAACAAAACATGTTACATGTTACTTTGGCACCAATAATTGGTAGTAAGAACAGAAAAGTTATTAGTAGTAACCAAATCCCGCTTAGTGTGCTGTTGTAACATACTCGGATTACGCTACAAACAGAGAACAGACTCGTTGCCACAAGCGAATTGTTTTGCCAACCAAATGAATGAGGATACTTGCGCCTCGAGTATTCTATCAGTTTAACGGAACGTTAGTTGGTGCTCTGTAAAGTTATTGAAACTGTAGAATTGGTGCAATATACCAAGTGTACGAACCTTCACTTGAGCATACCAACTTTATTAGATTCGAAGAGCTCATAATTCAATCAACAGAATAAAAAAATAAGATTTTTTTTTATTCGTCAATTAACCGAATACAAAATATAAAAAAAATAGTAAGTCCAGTTAACAAATGCTAGATGTTATGACAACCGAATTCAAAGAGTACTTAGGCCATTAATCTATAAAAACAACAATATATATACAAATTCAGTTCAAATAATCATTAGTTAAGGGTACCGATTGTTTGTCTCTAACAGATACTGCCAGTTGCCACCACTAAAAATTGCCGTGTACCTAACCAGCATTCAGTTTTAGCAATGGAATATATGGATAGTATGTGCAACCACACACGTTCGGTTGGCAAAAAAATCGTTTGTGACAGCAAATCTTATCTTTGTGTGTGAGTTTTCATAAAACTCGTATCGTAATGGTTTTCGTGTGTGTAGTTTCAGTTGAAGTAATTTTGTTATACTGTGGCAGTTGCAATCACTGTAAGGTATTTTGAAAAATGTGTTCATATATAAATGAAACACACATATATATTTTCCAATATCCATTATTTGCACCTTACATCACCTTTATTCTTCATAAATACACTCAAGGAAAAATGTCTTAAAATTAGACACCGGAATTTTGGGCAATTTCTAAAATTAGCAGATTTTGTATTTAAGCTACTTGCGAATCCACTTTCCATTAAGGTTAGTATATAAAAATAAAACACAGAATATTTTCCAGGTGTAGTGCAAATGTTTAAAGAATGAAATTGATTTCGGTCATATGACCACCACTTGTACAGCGATCTATTCTTTGGACCCAATTTTCCTCCACTCTTGTACACATTTCGAGCGGAACGTTGGCAATTTCGCGTTGGATTTTGTCTCAGAGCTTGTCTAAAAGTGTTGGTTTGTTGGAATAGACCAATGACTTGATGTGGCCCCACAAAAAGTAATACAATGGCAAAAAGTAATAAATCGCATAAACGAGGTGACCAATCGACCGGATCATTTCTCGAGATAACACGTTCGCCGAATTTGCCTTTCACTGAATCGATTGTAACGCGTGCTGTGTGGCTAGTGGCACTGTCTTGTTGAAACTACATATCGGCGATGTCAAGCTCATCCAATTCTGTCCAAAAATAATTTTCTAACATGGCACGATAGCGCTCTCCATTAACGGAAACCTGACGATTGTTTTCACCTACGAAAAAATACGGTCAAATCACAACTCCGTCATGAAAACCCCTCCAAACAGTAATTTTTTGCGGATGCAATTGTGTCTCTTGAAGCACTGAGTTTGTTGCTGTCCAATGGCGCATATTTTGTTTATTGACAAAACCACTTAACCAGAAATAAGCTGTATCGCTGAGGATGATTTTTCGATGAAATTCGGGATTTTCATGAAACTTTGCCCGACTCAGAATTTCGGTGGTAGTTTTTAATGATTTCCAAATGATGTTCGTAAGTGAACTTTACCATGATGAAAATGTTCTCTTCGATTTACGTTTCGACACTGAAAGATCATTACAAATATTTAAGGGTGCTTTGACATAAAGATACGAAATTATTATGTCCCTATTGGAAAACCCTTCATATACTTAGCTAAATATTTCGAGATATTACAAATAAAAGGGCAAAATATCCTTTTTTAGTCCAGAGTGTTAAGAATCTCAACACTAAAAAAGCAGTACAGTTTCTTAATGCCTTACTTGTCAATTACAAAAATTACTGGCACTTCGACCTAATACAACCTACACCTGGGTCAGATCTTTTGGACCTTTGGTCCAAATATCGAAAGGGTACTTCAATATATACGAGGGCGGTTCGGAAAGAGCTTAGCCTATCAATGAAAGAGAATAGTTAGTTTTTCAAAAATATTTTTATTTTTCAATATAATCTCCTGAAACTTCAATACACTTAGCCCAACGCTTATCTAGCAATTCTATCCCTTGATTAAAATAGTTTTCCTAAAGGTCTTCAAAATAGTGGTTTACAACTGTAATTGCATCTTCATTTGAGGTAAAACGCTTGCCATTAAGGATTTTTTTTTAGATTTGGGAACAGGTAAAAGTCACTGGGAGCTAAATCAGGAGAATAAGGTGGGTGGTCAAGCAACTCGTACTTTAATTCGTTGATTTTAGCCATTGTTAAAACACTCTTGTGCGCTGGTGCGTTGTCTTGATGAAAAATTATTTTTTTGTGTTGTAAGCCAGGACGTTTTTCTCGAATTTGTACATTTAATTGATCTAAAAGGTTGCAATAGTACTCTGAATTTATTGTTTTACCCTTTTGCAGATAGTCAATCAATAAAATACCTTTGAAGTCCCAAAAACCGTTGCCATAACCTTACAAGCCTTTTTTGGGGCACTTCCTCCAGCTTCAGTCTATTGTTTGGATTGTTCTTTTGTCTCTGGAGTATAGTGGTGGATCCATGTCTCATCAACAGTTATGAAACGACGCTTAAAATCCATTTTATTTCGCTGAAAACGATCCAAACAAGCTTGAGAAATGTTCATTCTTATGCGTTTTTGGTCGACTGTTAACAAGTCCGGCACCCATCTTGCAGAAAGCTTTTTCATCTGTAGTTCTTCATGAAAAATTAAATGGACTCGATCATTTGAGATGCCCATGATATTAGTTATTTCACGCACCTTTATTCATCGATCATTTAATACCATATCATGCACTTTGGCTACAATTTCTGTTGTTGTTGCTGTTTTTGGACGTCCACTGCGTGGTTCATCTTCAATGCTTGTACGACCACGTTTAAATTCAGCAACCCAATTTTTTACTGTTGCATATGGAGGAGCACTTTCACCTAACACATTCACCATATCATGATGAATTTCTTGTCCCGATAAACCTTTTTTATGTAAATATTTAATGACACCACGCATTTCTAATTTTTCCATTGTAAAAAAATCGCGGATGCGTCTTTTGTGAACACCTGTTTCTATATGAAGGAGCTGCCAGATCGAAACAAAATTTAACACGTGTTCATAGCAGAGATGGAAGTTTCCAAAACACTTTTTTCTGTTTATATCGCGCTTTTTGTGCTAGGCTAAGAAGTTTCCGAACCGCCCTCGTAAAACTGTATGAAAACTAAGAGTAAAACTTATAAAGTTGCAATTTCAATATTGAAAATTTCAGAAATTTTGTATTTTTCTGAATTAAAGGGTGGTTAAATTTTAAGGTCCGATGTTGATTTTGAATAAAACACATTATTTAGGAAATTATTGTCATTTCTTTTTATTATGTTAATATTGGTATGGTTCAATTATGTATGGAACAAAATATCGGCCAAGCGGCCGCCGCGACCTTGGCGGCACACCTCTATTCGATGGTCCACATTTTCGATGACGCTGAGGCAATTGAGGCCAATTAACATCGCCACGACGTGAGGTAACACGGCCGTTGAATTTGTAGCGCAAAAGATTCATTGCTTTGTTAGCCGTGTGGCAAGTGGTACCGTCCTGTTGAAACCACATATCGTCCACATCCATATCTTCCAATTCGGGCCATAAAAAGTTCGTTATCATCTCAGGATAGCGAACACCATTCGCAGTAACTGCCTGACCGGCCTCATTTTGGAAAAAAATACGCCCCGATGATGCCGCCAGCCCATAAACCGCACCAAACAGTCACTCTTAGTGGGTGCATTGTTTTTTTGACAATCACTGTTGGATTATCATTCGCCCAAATGCGGCAATTCTGCTTATTGAGGAATCCACTGAGGTAAAATTGTGCCTTATGATTTTCTTCGAAAATTGATCATCCAAGCCTGAATAACTTTAACGCATTGCTCGCTTGTGTATCTTTCCATGGTTTAAATTTAGTTAGTCTGAAATTGAGAAATATCAAATGAAATGTAAAAAAAACTTGACGTTTAGGTGTGGTGCAAATTCAACATCGGCCCTTAAAATGTAACCACCCATTTCATATTTTGTTTGCAACACTAGATACGCTCATCTCCAGCATTGGAATTTAATAGAAAATAGAACATCGGGACTAAGATGAAGAAGCAAAATGGCTGCTAGAGGACGGAAATAGTGCAGAACTAGCCAATTTTTCAACCGAACGAACCGAAATTATATTTTACTGCTTTGACTTTATAAGTAAAAAAAATTTTTTTCCCTTAATTTTTTTTATAAAAAAAAAACAAAATGAATATTTTTAAAATTCGCTTTGTAATTTTTTTTTTATTTATCTTGAAAAAATAAATGTTTGTTGATTTTTTTTTTAATTTTTCAAAATTGTTAATTTAAATTGTTTATTTATCAACGTATGACCTTAAGGAGACGAACAAAACTAAAAAATGCCATTTCCATGCTACATATTAAAATAATTCAACACTGACCTCGAATTCCTCAACCACTACTTAGACGATTTTGTTGAAATTAAAACTTAGGAAAAACTAAAGTAATATCTGCCGAATAAATTACAAAAATATCTTTATCGGGTTAAAAGTTACAGAGATTTAGAAAGTAAAAAACGTATCTCAACCACTGTGCGGAGTCCGCTAAATAGCAGAGTGGTGCGGGGTATTACTTAGTCGTTAAATTCATATTTAAACATTTTTACTTTTTACTAAATAATTACACTAGCCAACAGTCGTTTTGTTATTTGGTTCTAGCATAATTTTTCTCATTAATTTTGACCTACTAAACACGAAAATGAGTTTTAAAAATTTTTCTGTCGATTGGTTTTCGAGATACAAATTTTTGAACTTTTTTTTTAAATTTTTGGAGGTACACTTACATTTTTGAGCATATCTTTTGTCTTCTTTGACCTATTTGATCCTACTACTACTCAAATTAAAGAAACTTGAGCCGTCTACAACTCATTCTCAGAAAATTTTCAAATCGGGTAAGTAGTTTTGATGTTGGCGGCTTAAAAAAGTTAAAAAACGGCGTTTTTTAGTAAAAATGTGGCAGAAAAAACCATATGGAGTAGGATCAAATAGGTAAAAGAAGACGAAATATATGCTCAAAATTGTAAGTGTACCTCCAAAAATTTAAAAAAAAAGTTCAAAAATTTGTATCTCGAAAACCAATCGACAGAAAAATTTTTAAAACTCATTTTCGTGTTTAGTAGGTCAAAATCAATGGGAAAAAGTATGCTAGAAACAAATAACAGAGAAAGTTTTGTTATTTGTGACCTAGTGTTATTATATCTTGCTCGAGGCCAATGTTATTATTTCTTGTTAGTTTCTTGTTGTTAAGAAATGTACTAAATGTACATTTCTTAACAACAAGAAACTGAGGTACTCGCTGCGGAGTTATTTTGTTTAATTTAGTTATACCTGATGATGTTCTTCAAAGAGGAACGAAATATCGAATAAAGAGAAAAATATAACAAAAAAAATTAATAACATTGGCCTCGAGCTCGATATAATAATTATTTAGTAAAATTTAATATAAAGGCCGAATACAAAAATTAAAAGTGAAGTTTTTTTGTTTTATGTTTTGTTTAAATAGTCTGACATTTTTCCTCGAGTGTTAATACATCCATCATTGTAGTTTACACATTGGACATTGGCTACTTTCAATGGTTATTTCCTTGTTGTCCTTCTTCATAACTTTGTTGTATCGCATGGTGTTGTTGACTTTCTCATTGTTGCTGCTGCTGTTGTTGCCGCTGCTTGTTGTGGTATTCGGTTTCTTTTTACAATTTGTTTTATTTCCATTTACCACCCCTTACTCCTTTCGTTCGTGTCTTCTTGTACTTCGTTGCTAGTAGAATGCCATGTTATAAATTTATTGTACACCCACACATACATACAGACATACTTATGCCCATAAAAGGATATACAAGAATATTTGTTGTGTTTTTATTTGTTGTATGTCTATAGTTGTTGCCATCGTTGTTCGTCCTGTTATTGTCGTTGCTGCTGCTGTTGTAGTTGTTGTGTTGTGTAGTGTTATTGTGTTATTTGTCATTGTGGTTGGTTAGGAAAAACCACTAAATTGTGTTTCGACTTTGTAACGTTTTAACCACATTTCGGTGGTTCTTTTGGGGGCTATTTTTGTTACTGTTCCGTACAGACCAGGCTACGCTACAGCCCACACCTACAGTTGCAAGCTCATGCCGCCCACAACGGCTTTCATGTCGTTGTCCTCGGACTACTTGACTTCTGGGGTTTTTTTCGTGTGGCTGTGTAAGTGTGTGTCTGTGTGGGCTGTATATTGTGTGTATTGGTGTGTATGTTTGTGCGTTGGTGTAGGTGAAAGTGTAGGAGTGAACTTTCAAAATAAACTCAAGTTTTATTTAATTATCAGATAAATTGAAATTTTGAATTTCAAATGAAATTATAATACTAAATTATTCAATCGCCGACACAGAGTGAGGGAGACTGAGAGAGTAAAGGGAAAAACTACGACTACAGGAGAAGCTGACAAAGGAGGCGCTGCTTAAATTGTACGAGGGCGACTCGGAAACTTCTTAGCCTAGCACAAAAAGCGCCGTATAAACAGAAAAAAGTTAAGTGTTTTGGAAATTTCCATCTCTGCTATGTACACATGTTAAATTTTGTTTCGATCTGGCAACTCCTTCATATAGAAACAGGTGTTCACAAAAGACACATCCGCGATTTTTTTTACAATGGAAAAATTAGAAATGCGTGGTGTCATTAAATATTTACATAAAAAAAGGTTTATTGGGACAAGAAATTCATAATAATATGGTGAATGTGTTAGGTGAAAGTGCTCCTTCATATGCAACAGTAAAAAATTGGGTTGCCGAATTTAAACGTGGTCGTACAAGCATTGAAGATGAACCACGTAGTGGACGTCCAAAAACAGCAACAACAACAGAAATTGTAGCCAAAGTGCATGATATGGTATTAAATGATCGACGAATAAAAGTGCGTGAAGTAGCTAATATCATGGGCATCTCAAATGATCGAGTCCATTTAATTTTGCATAAATAACTACAGATGAAAAAGCTTTCTGCAAGATGGGTGCCGCACTTGTTAACAGTCGACCAAAAACGCATAAGAATGAACATTTCTCAAGCTTGTTTGGATCGTTTTCAGCGAAATAAAATGGATGTTAAGCGTCGTTTCATAACTGTTGATGAGACATGGATCCATCACTATACTCCAAAGACAAAAGAACAATCCAAACAATGGAGTGAAGCTGGAGGAAGTGCCCCAAAGAAGGCAAAAACAATTCAATCGGCTGGTAAGGTTATGGCACCAGCGCACAAGAGTGTTTTAACAATGGCTAAAAACAACGAATTAAAGTACGAGTTGCTTGACCACCCACCTTATTCTCCTGATTTAGCTCCCAGTGACTTTTACCTGTTCCCAAATCTAAAAAAATCCTTGCTGACAAGCGTTTTACCTCAATGAAGACCTTGAGGAAAACTATTTTAATCAAGGGATATAATTGCTAGATAAGCGTTGGACTAAGTGTATTGAAGTTTCAGGAGATTATATTGAAAAATAAAAATATTTTTGAAAAACTAACTATTCTCTTTCATTGACAGGCTAAGAACTTTCCGAACCGCCCTCGTAAACTTGAGTATAATTTGAAAAAGTGGTATTTATCATTTTTATAGATTCCTTTGTGGCATTACACTAATTACGTTAACAACTGTGAGGTTTGCCGTTTATTCCTTTGTTTGGAATTTTTTAATGAGCTTCGCCGTTCTTCATTTTTTTTTTTTGAAAAATCTGTATTTATTTCGGTAGTTCTTATCATAAGACAACGTTTTCTCTAACATATCGAATTTGTCAAAAAACAGCAACAATCTTTTGTAAAACAGTTTTTAATTTAATTGTGTGCTTTTTCGTTGAAATTAAATTATCAAAATCATTAACATTAGACCGGATCGAAAACACAGTACTTGAAGTGATTCCCACATACTGAGCTTTAAGTTGTTGTTGTTGGAACAACAATTCAGGGGGATTCATTCAAGACTGGACAAATTTCACCAGCGTGTTCCTTGGCTCATTTCATGAACATAAGTCCACCTACGACCATGGCCGAAAATGCAACAGGGCAAAATGGCAGCGGTTTGAAAATTTTTACATTTCAGTCAAATAGAGAAAAAGAAATCCGACCACTGGTTCAGAACTTAGCAATTTTACCCTAGTACCCTCTGACCATCCGTCCGAAAATTTTCAAACCGCTGCCATTTCGCCCTCTTGAATTGTCGGGCATAGTCGACATATTTTCATGCTATGAGCCAAGGAATACGCTGGTGCAATTTGTGAATGAATCACCCTGTATGTCATGTTGTGAAAGTCCTGTTCATTTATGGGGGATCTGCTTCAACATGCAGGTGAAGGAAATGCGCCAATTGAACTTGGTCGGACAAAGGGACCTGGGGGTCAGCTGAGTGTGCTTGGCCGGATAATTTAAGAGGTACAGCACTATTTGTGGTCCCTGAATGCAAAAGAAACAAACGTTAGGAACGTTAGCATTAATTCTCGGCCACTACGAATTAAAGCGGCTGCACTATCCAGATCATAGCTGAGCCAGGACCACATGCGTCTGCCGAGGTTACGTTGCTGTTGTTGTTGTTGCAACAACAATATATTTATTTTGAAGTCTTGTTCGTCTATTGGGGATCTGCTTCGATATCCAGGTGAAGGAAACGCGTCATTTGAACTGAATGCGTCCACAGTGACCAGGGGGTCAGCTGAGTGGGCTTGGACGGACAATTGAAGAGATGCAGTACATCATGTGGTCCCTGATGGCAGGCGGGACAGATGTCCGGAACGTTAGCATCAATTCGTGTCGAGTAAGAATTGAGGCGGCTGCACCATCCAGATCTCTGCTGAGGTAGTACCTTCTCCTCAGGTGAAATCTCCGGGGGGTGTTCCCCTAGCACTACATTCACACGGTAGCTGGTTACTGCTGCTGCGATATCATCGGCGTGAATGTTGTTCAGACCTGCCTGATAGTTTCGATGATCTAAAGGTTCTCTCTTATACCGCTGGACCTCTCTCTCTCTAGATCATGAAGATCGTACCTGATCTGCCTGGGTGGAGGCATCCTGTTCAAGAGATGGTGGTTAGGATGACTGCTGCGAAAACACCCTAGCAGGTATTGCTTAGACAACAGGAAATTGTGTCTGTAGCATGTGCAGAGGATCTAAAAAGGCTATCCAATGTGGCCCCGAGGATTTTGGGGTAGTTGGTGGTCGGGATGTTGACGTCATCGACTTTCACATTGAGTGACAACCGCACCTCTGCGGTCCATCCAGTAAACAGTGTGGCTGATGATTTGGAGGCCGATATTTTCATATTCCTTACAGTGAAGAAGCGTGCTTAGTCATTGAGGTAACAGTTGATTTTCTCGCATATGCCATTCACTTTAGGTCCTGACGCCGGAATTGTGCAATCTTCAGCGAACGACACACTTTCAACGCCGTCTAGTGGTGACGCAATTTTGGAGAAAAACAAAGCCGGAGATAACCTCCCACCCTAGTGAACTCGCCGTTTATTTTTATGGGGCTTCGACTTTCTGTCTTTAAATTATATTAGTACATATGCCTGCGCCTTCATATGTGACGGCGCATAGAGAAAGGGACCTAAGGGTAAACAAATCAATTTTCACTTTTTTTTTGATGTGGACAACATCTGATCATCGAATGAGACCGATCCCATGCCCCAAAAGTGTTCCCTCCAGAGATATGCGCGTTTTATGAAAGTGATGGTACACCTCTTTATAATGGCTCTCCTGAACAAGACAGGTTTTTACCCTAAGGTTCCTTTCTATTTTGCGCGTCACATATAAGTATATGGTTAACGACCCAAGGTTTTAAACCGTGTCGTAACCTTGTGTAAGGTCAAAGGCCACGAGGACCGTCCTGTCGTCGATCTGGTTAAGCCCGCGACTTAAATGTGTGGTTATGGCGTGTACAGCAGTTGTTGTGCTGTGGTGCTTGCAAAACCCATGCTGGTGATCAGAGGTCTTCGATCAGGCTGGGGAGCAGCTCTCCAAAGCGCCTATGCTGCTGACGAAAGCAAGAATATCGGTTTGTACGATTTTCCTTTGCTTGCATCTTTGCCTGGCCCAGTAGCGGTACCACTGTGCCCATTTTGCAGGCATCGGGAAGTAAGTGGATGGCTAACGACAGATTGAGCACTTTGGTCATGTACTCTACTGTCGGGGTATCCAAGTGCTTCAACCAAGAACCCAAGGCCTTTAACGATTTTGTGCTGTGCATGACATGGGCAACTTTGCCAACGGTAAATTGTGGTGGTGCATCTTTGACTCGGAGAGCGCGGATACTACGGAATAATCTCCGTTTCGCCTTATTGCCCTCTGGGTGCTCAATATAAAGTCGTTTAAAAAAACTCGCGCACCGCTTTGGAACTGTCACCGAACATGACGGCTTTCCGATCATCCTTTCCTCCAGAGTTAGAGACGGATTTATTTGGCCGCTGTCACAAATTTTCCAATTCCAGAACTTTATTTGTTACTGCTTTAAGTGATCTAGGCATTTGTTTCGCTTATTTTTGTTCACCTTCATCAGCGGCAAACAAGTCGGCAGCAGCTAGATATTTTGATACTACCCCAATAATGATTTTAATCATATAATTTATATAACTTCTGAACCCTTGGCGAAAACACTCTGAGTGACAAAAATTTCGAGTAAAACACATTACGGTCTATTTTCTTGAAAACATATTTTGGAAAAAAATATATACTTGTTTTGAAATAACTTACGTTTAATGAGATATCCTTGGTTAACAAGGATATGAAACTTTTATTACATAATCATAACAAGGACATCAATACCTTTCAGAAGGCACCTCATTCGTTTATTCTGATGCCTCGTTGCTAAAACAGTTGACCTGAAGCATAGGTATATTTTTCTAAAAATGGTTACCTAGGCTAATTTTTAGATTTTGTCAGATTTGATCCAAGCAATATCGAGACATAATTTTGATGTCATATGACAGACAGCAACGAGGAGAATACAATGTGTGCGATTCCAACAAATTTAAAATCCAGACTGCGTCGAATCACTAAATTCGGACTGATATAACTTTAAAAAGGTGTAATAAAGGTTTCATAAAGCCGTATCCGCCCCACCCATTTTTTCGGATGACATTCAACAGATTACACTTTTCTGCAAAAAATAACTTTTGAGCCCTCCTTTAGACGAAAGAAAGTCAGAAAAACTATATCACGATGTCTCGAAAACCATATCTGATGGGCCAAATCGTACATTCAGTTTGGATTCAGGAGATCATTATACATAAGTATCAGTTGGTTTCGTCCACAGAAGGTTTTTGTTGCAGAACAGTGTTATTTTACACTTAATATTCTAAATACACTAAATACTCATATAGTCATTTAATAGCTAGCCTATCAACCAATTATTTGTTTACATCACCAAATATTGGTATCAATAAAATACTCGTTTTGCAAAAATTATGGTCAATTACGCTAGTTTACAGCCATTTCGGTCCAACATTTTCCAAATTCTAAATTTTAAAAACCGATAGCTTGTTTTGCTTGAGAAAGTCCAAACTTTATGCTCAATTTATTTATATATTTTTTATTATTGTTTATAATGGTTGATCCATGTAGGGGATTTTTTCAGAACAAAAAAAAATCAAGTGTGGAATCTTTCAAATCAAGTGTGGAATCTTTATTGTTAATTTGAAAGGACATTTTATGGCATTTATTTTTTGAAAATAATTACCTTCAAATGATGGCAACTGTGTTATGGAAATGGGCGTTCGGTGAGAAACGGGAAGATCCGCAGTTTTCGACTAAAATGTTGTTCAGGGATGAGCCTCATTTCTGGCTTAACGGCAAAGTCAGTAAACAAAATTGCTGCATTTGGGCTGAAGAGCAACAAAAAGAGGTTCAAGAGGTGCCATTATACCCAGAGAAAACCACGGTTTGGCGCGGTTTATAAGCGTGTGGAATCATCGGTGCATATTTTTTCAAAAATGATGATGGCCGGAACGTAACCGTGAATAGTGCTAGCTATCGCGCCATGATATCGATCTTTATGCTACCTGAAATTGAAGTCTGTAATTATGACCACACTTGGTTTCAACAGGACGGTGCCACTTGCCATACAGCTGCTCAAACAATGGATCTATTGAGAGGTCATTTTAAAAAGCAGCTAATTTCACGTTTTGGACAGGTGAGTTGGACGCCGTGATCGAGTAATAAAACACCTTTAGACACCTTTGGGGTTACGTAAAGTCTAAAGTCTATGCTGACAAAGCAGCTACGATTTAGCTTTTGGAAGCCAACATTACGTGTATTATTAAAGCCATACCGGTCGAAATGCTCGAACGAGTCATCCAATTGGACCCTCAGAATGGAAACTCTGAGGCGTAGTTGCGGGTAACATTTGAAGGAAATTATATTCAAAAAATAAATGCCATAAAATGTCTTTTCAAATTACCAATAAAGATTCCACACTTGATTCGAATTTATATATTTTTTTTGTTCTAAAAAATACCTCTAGATGGATCACCCTATATTTTTTATTATTATTATTGTTTATATAATTTATTTTTCAATTTAAAATCGTGATTTTTGCACAAACAAATTCAATTTAGTAAATTTTAAATGCCTTTTAAGTCAAAACTATTGAACTGATTTTAATACCTTGTATGCAAAATATACCTGTTTAGAAAAGCTTATTTCCTTTCATTTGAGACAACTCTTGATTAAATCGGTAATAGCGTTTGGGAGTTATGGTCCAAAAAGCTGAGACATCTAATAAGCAAATCGTAAACATATTCCAAAAATGCTATCTTGAAAACTCGTCAGAGGAAAAATTTTTAAAATTCATTTTCGTGCTCTATCTATCCTTATCTAGAGCTCTGGGCCAGGAAAGAAATCATAATTTGTAATGATCGTCTGCCAAAATTATGGTTAATTATGGCATAATTGACCATTGATCAGAAAGAGCAAACTCTTCTGTCATAACACAATTCTTTCAAAAAATCTTTTCAAAAAAATAAGTTATTGCAAAGCATTTTTAAATTCAATTTAAATATATTATTACGATATATTTCCAATGTGGTTGAACATTTTGTTTGGAATTATTTTTCAGGACTTAAATGGAGTCATTTGAATCGTGATCGCCCCTTGATTTTTTCATCTATACAATTTTGAGGCAGAGAGGAATCCTGGAATTTTCTTCCCACAAATAAAAACGATTGGAATAATCATTGGGAATAAAAAACAGGTAAGTTTATTGTGCCACAAAATAAGTTTAATTTTTTAGTGCTTTCGACCTATTAACCAACCTATGGCTCGTGGACAACACATTTTTTTAAAAGCTCGACTATAACGTTTGCGGAATGAAATCGCAACAAATTTTACAACGCTGGATACAAAGCGAAAATAAAAATGTAAACAAAATACCGTTATTTTCATTTACCACATGTTTTGTGATATTGCTATTTGATTTTTGCTGAAGTTGATCATTTATTTTGTTTGCAATGTCGTCAAAAGAATAACAACGTCGAAAAACCATTTGTAATTTTTTCGACCATCATCCTGATTGCAAGAAATCCGATATCGTTTCTCATTTTGTAGAGCAAGGAGAAAATCGAAGTTCGGTATATAGAACACTGGCGATATATGAGAAAAGACAAACAACAGAAAGAAAACGTGGTTCTGGAAAAAAGTGTAGTTTGAACGACTCTTCTATGAGAAGCCGACTTCGAAAAATTACCGATGGTAAAGTCGCTAAATCCTATAGGGAGCTTGGCAAAAAGTTCCAATGTGACGGAAAAACAGTGAAAAAGTATCTGAGTGATATGGGAATTCAGAGTAAGTCCAGCAAAAACAAGGCAAAAGCGTCAGAAGCTCAAGAAGTTACCCAAAAGGCTCGATTTAGAAGTTTGGTCAAAAATACATTCAAAGCCAAGAGCGACATTGCATGCATCATGGACGATATTGGATAGAAACGAATGACAAGGAAAACATTTTTTTTGGAGGAAAAAAACACGTAGACGATAAAATAAAGTATGTGGAGCATTCAAAATGTCCTAAAAAAGTTTTATTGTGGCTTGCAATTATTCAGCATGGAATGTCAGAACCAGTTTTTTTTTGAGTCCGGTTTGGCCGTCAATTCTGAAAGATATATTAATTTCTGCTTTCCAAAAGTTGAAGAATTTATGAATAAGAAGCATAGAAACTTAAATGTAATCTTCTGGCCCGACTTAGCATCAAGTCATTACGCCAAGAAGACATTGGAAGCCATGGACACCCTTAAAATTCCATATGTATGTAAAGAAGAAAATCCACCCAATGTGTACCCCAATTACTTCCAATTGAGGATTTTTGGGAAAATTTAAAACGAAAAGTAAAGGGTGTTTTTTATTGAGGTATAGAATTTCGAATTGAAATAAAACATAAGAAAATCGTTTTAATGTCCATCAATTTGGCTTTATTGGAAGGATAATTTTATGCCATTAATGTTTAAATATGATTTCGGGGATGTGGCCGCCGCGGCTGGCTCGAATAAAGCTAATTCTACATACAGGTCCAATTTTCAACCACTTTTTCGAGCATATGGGGCCGTATGTTGGCAATAACGCCACGAATGTTGGCTTCCAAGTCCCCTAACGTGTTTCTGGTTTGTTGGCGTAGACGAGCGACTTCACATATCCCCAAAGAAAATAATCCAATGGTCCGTGTTAACCGATCCATGGTTAACCGAATTAATTGCTCTGATGGACGATTATGTCGTCCATAAAATGGACGGAGCTTGCGGTGAACTTCGCGAACTGAACCATTACTTTCGAAATAAATTTGCACGATTTGCAAGCGTTGTTCTTTTGTCAACCTGTTCATGATGAAATGGCAAACCAAACTAAATATTATTCACTTGACAGCTGACAAAATGGCCGCCAGTTAAAAAAGTGATGCCAACTTAAAGTTCTATACCCCAATAAAAAACACCCCTTATATGCTAATAACTTCAGACCCAAAACTACCAAAAAGTTGATTCAAAAAAATTCGAAAGGAGCTTCAAAACATGCCAACATCGACATTTTAAACAGCCATGAAAAAAGTTCCTCAAAATTGCCGCAAAGCAGCTCGAATGGGACCAAATATTTTTTTACATTAAACTAGTACAATGTATTATCTTAAAAAAAATTGTAATAAAATTTTTGTTTTTGTTTAAAAGAAAAAAATGTTTTTTTTTTGTTGCGATTTCATTCAGCATACGTTATGTCCTATCAATTTTGGTTGTTTGGGGTAAATCCCTGAATTTTGTGCCGACCCAACCTAATGTATATCTACGAGAGGTGTATAGAAATGTAATTGTAATGTATGTTGTAGCACTTACCTTAATTGAATTGATCATTAAACTTTGTGTAGAATACAATCAAATGACAAAGGAAAATACACACAGGCACACACACACATACACGAACACATAGGCACGCGAACACAGTGGGAGAGAATTGTTAACGTAGTGTAATCGTAAATCACATAAAAACATCAAAAACCAGACATGAAAGGCATATCAAAAGGAGCACGAATACATGTGAGAACACGATAATATATATTTTGCGATATATGGGTACATGTATTTTATTATATAGAGAGATTTATGTACATACTCGTATGTAGCGATGTACATGTATTTTACACACGCGAAAGAGACGACATCAAAATGACAAATTGCCCCATACGTAATGCACAATTTAAATACAATCAGAGATGTGACACTACAATAAATACCGTGATTAATCTACGTGCAATGAACGTATCGGGTGGGTAGGACGGAGGGACGGACGGGAGGAAGAACCGGCGTATTCGCGGAGTACAGTAGTACGTATGAGGAACGTGAAATCGAAGGCGAAGACGTTTTAGTACGACGTTGTACTGCGACAAACTCGAATGTGACGTTGATCAGTAGATGGCGGCGATGCCATTGTTTGGCAAACCCGGTTTGAGATGCAGGCAACAATTGAATTGTGTGCAGCTTTTGACTTTTGAAGAGCGAGGTTAACACACGGGGGCACTGTACTCTGGCTTCGGCGATGTCGTCGTGGTAGCTCTCCGAGTTAATGGCTAATGATGCGTTTGTAAATATTTCGAGTGAGATTTTTCTTTTTTCATTTATGGCATCTTTTCATTTGCTTTGTGCCGTTTCTTTCACAGATTTGAATTTTATTCTTTGCCTTTTTGTTGTTGTTTTATTAATGGAACCCACTTATATTTTTTTTTGTTTTTGGCTATTTTTAGCTACAAAATTCCATTTAGCACATTTTCTCTAAGAGCTAAAGAAACAACAGAAAGAAAAACATGGAATTCATTTTCCACAGAAACACTTTTCACTTGTTTTGACTCTTGAAGAGATCGCCGTCCCGGACTGGATGCGCGTATCCCAGAAATGAAAACCGACAAAAAAGAACGTACACACAACCCGCAACGAACCGCGAAAGCAGCACTTTGCGCGACCACAAGTGGCTGAGATGATTGACTGAACGGCGGCCGAATGGGACGCAAGTGATAAAAGTGCAAGAAATGCACAGTATTTCGCACTTGCTGTGCAGTAATTTTATCTTTTTTACGATTATTGTGAACCACAGGCACAGCAGCAGCGACAACACCAGCTACCATCGACCATCACAACCCAACAGAATCACACACAGCTCTTTTTTCCCCGAATTTCTTTCGACGTGGAATATATTTGTTTGCCACTTCTTGGCGCTCTTGTTGTTGTTGTTGTGGTTGCTCTCAAAAGATGTCATTGGTCATTAAATGTGTAGCCCAGCTATAGCTGCAGTGCATATTCCACTTCAGTTTTGGTGCTTCTCACTTGTGTGTCGCCTCACTTGTCAACCTGCCATTCGGTCAGAACGCGCGATGATATATTCCAATTTTCGCTAGATGCCACCGTAGGCTTTCCATCCACCTTGATGTGAGCGCTCAACAACTAGACGCAAATTCACTTAAACGTACCGCGTTCCGTTTCAGCGCAACTCGTTGGCGTCCTCAAATATTTATAGCACCTTAATCTCGCACGTCTATCGGGCAACTGACTCGACGGTCCACAAACAACAACATTCTCCAAAACAAACCGAAAAAGACACTCGCGTCCGTCCGCCGGCGGCCAATTATTTGCTGATGCTGCTTGCTGCTGCCGCTGGTGTCACCCACCGAACGGCAGCAAAAATTGAGAAGACGCGCCAAAACGCTTTTTTCAAAACTACAACAAACAGTGCAAGAATTTCCAATCAAAAAAATTATGACACTTTCCATAAAAACGAAACACACTCACACACACACACAATATCACTATCGCCCCCTCAGCCGCCATCAAGAGCTTCACCTCTTGCCCCTGCCTTCCGCCCACACCACCACGCTGCGTTGCAAATCCCCATTCCTCGATTGCTCCCAAACAGCGAAATATGCTGCGCACGACGCTCATGTGAATGGATTTCTTTGCTTTGCGTTTTTGTTCAAATCGGATTTTTCCATTTCTTTTTTTTTTGTCTTTTCATCATTTCAAATCTGATTGTATTTTCTCAGCAGATTCGGAATCTCAATCTGTAGCCTTATATCTGTTGTCTCCATCGTTGTTGTTGTTGTGCCCATCGTCGTTTCTTTATATCTTTTCTGATTTAATTCAAAATTCACATGGCGGTATTTGGGGGTGGGGACGAGTGGGGTGGTCTCTGCCGTGTCTCCAACTGAACGTTCAGTCGGAGCATCTCATTCTTTTTCTATTAACTGTGACGAAGTCTTTTTCATTAAATGATGAGCGTACCGCAGCGACAGACACGCTGTAGTCGGACGCTTGTCGCTCCTTAGCACAAGTGACAACAAATCTCATCGTGCATGTGTCCTATAACCCAGTGAACTTTTTGCATAAGGATTTTAAACTTTACAAGTAAAATGTAGTTATGTTGAGTCGGGTCGATTTTTTATAGCCTTTTAAGCCTAAATTCGAAGGCAATTTTAGCCCAAATTTTCAAAATAAAAAAATAAACAAGCGGCCGTGCCAAAGATTATATAGGGTGATCCATCTAGAGGTATTTTTTCAGAACAAAAAAAAATATATAAAAATTCAAATCAAGTGTGGAACCTTTGTTGCTAATTTGATAGGACATTTTATGGCATTTATTTTTTGAAAATAATTTACTTCAAATGTTGGCAACTGTATTATGGAAATGAGCGTTCGGTGAGAAACGGGAAGATCGGCTGTTATCGACCAAAATTTAGTTCAGTGATGAGGCCCATTTCTGGCTCAGCGGCAAAGTAAATAAGCGAAATAGCCGCATTTGGGCTGAAGAGCAACAGGAAGAGGTTCAAGAGGTGCCATTATACCCAGAGAAAACCACGGTTTGGTGAGGTTTACTCGTATAAGCTGGTGGAATCATCGGTGCATATTTTTTCAAAACTGATGATGGCCATAACGTAACCTTAAATGGTGCTCGCTATCGCAACATGATATCGAACTTTATGCTACCGGAAATTGAAGCCCGTAATTTTCAGAACACTTGGTTTCAACAGGACGGTGCCACTTGCATTCAGCTGCTCAAACAATGTATCTATTGAGAGGTCATTTCGCAAAGCAGCTAATTTCAAGTTTTAGACAGGTGAGTTGGCCGCCTAGATCAAGTAATATCACACCTTTAGACATTTTTCTTTGAGGTTACGTAAAGTCCAAAGTCTACGCTGACAAACCAGCTACGATTTTGGAAGCCAACATTACGCGTGTCATTATAGCCATACCGGTTGAAATGCTTGAACAAGTCATTCAAAATTGAACCCTCAGATTGGAAACCCTGAGGCGTAGTTGCGGCCAACATTGGTAGGAAATTATAATCAAAAAATAAATGCTACAAAATGTCCTTTCAAATTACCAATAAGGTTCCATACTTGATTTGAATTTTTATATTTTTTTTGTCTGAATAAATACCTCTAGATGGATGACCCTTTATAAGCACCGTCATGTGTTAGGGTGTAATGTAGACATTTTGTTAAGAAGCTTTTTCTCCTAGATGTGTATTGATCCATGCCAACAACGTATGTTCCAAATATTATCGTAATATCTCTTTTATCACATGAGATATAAGGCGTGTTCTTTAGGTAATAGCTTACTAAACGAGCATGTGATTGCTGAGGCCGTAACTTCAAAACTTTACGAGCATTTTTTTGAATTTTTTATACAAGAACTGATTAGCTTTAGGTAACACATAAAGTTTGATTAAATAATTTGAAATCTGTAGAAAAAAAGTCATTCAAGCAATGCTATACTCGTAAGCTCTCGTTAAACTCGTTATTCTTAAATAAATTTCTTCTCAAAAATTTTAATTATTTTAAACAAACGCGGCTTAGCGCAAATTGCCTATATACGAGGGCAGTTCGGAAACTTCTTAGCCTAGCACAAAAAGCGCGGTATAGACAGAAAAAAGTTAAGTGTTTTGGAAACTTCCATCTCTGCTATGAACACATGTTATTTTTGTTTCGATCTGGCAACTCCTTCATTTAGAAACAGGTGTTCACAAAAGACTCATCCGCGATTTTTTTTACAATGGAAAAATTAGAAATGCGTGGTGTCATTAAATATTTACATAAAAAAGGTTTATCGGGACAAGAAGTTCATAATGATATGGTGAATGTGTTAGGTGAAAGTGCTCCTTCATATGCAACAGTAAAAAATTGGGTTGCTGAATTTAAACGTGGTCGTACAAGCATTGAAGATGAACCACGTAGTGGACGTCCAAAAACAGCAACAACAACAGAAATTGTAGCCAAAGTGCATGATATGGTATTAAATGATCGACGAATAAAAGTGCGTGAAATAGCTAACATCATGGGCATCTCAAATGATCGAGTACATTTAATTTTGCATGAAGAACTACAGATGAAAAAGCTTTCTGCAAGATGGGTGCCGGACTTGTTAACAGTCGACCAAAAACGCATAAGAATGAACATTTCTCAAGCTTGTTTGGATCGTTTTCAGCGAAATAAAATGGATTTCAAGCGTCGTTTCATAACTGTTGATGAGACATGGATCCACCACTATACTCCAGAGACAAAAGAACAATCCAAACAATGGACTGAAGCTGGAGGAAGTGCCCCAAAGAAGGCAAAAACAATTCAATCGGCTGGTAAGGTTATGGCAACGGTTTTTTGGGACTTCAAAGGTATTTTATTGATTGACTATCTGCAAAAGGGTAAAACAATAAATTCAGAGTACTATTGCAACCTTTTAGATCAATTAAATGTACAAATTCGAGAAAAACGTCCTGGCTTACAACACAAAAAAATAATTTTTCATCAAGACAACGCACCAGCGCACAAGAGTGTTTTAACAATGGCTAAAATCAACGAATTAAAGTACGAGTTGCTTGACCACCCACCTTATTCTCCTGATTTAGCTCCCAGTAACTTTTACCTGTTCCCAAATCTAAAAAATTCCTTGCTGGCAAGCGTTTTACCTCAAATGAAGATGCAATTACAGTTGTAAACCACTATTTTGAAGACCTTGAAGAAAACTATTTTAATCAAGGGATAGAATATATATATATATATATATATATATATATATATATATATATATATATATATATATATATATATATATATATATATATATATATATATATATATATATATATATATATATATATATATATATATATATATATATATATATATATATATATATATATATATATATATATATATATATATATATATATATATATATATATATATATATATATATATATATATATATATATATATATATATATATATATATATATATATATATATATATATATATATATATGTATATGTATTAAATAAATATATTTCCCCCCGTTCCAGTGTGAAGAGTAGGGCCATAACCAATACATTCCATTCGTTTCTATTAAAAGCTAACAAATTAATTTCATTCCAGGTTTTATTAAATTTTGCAATTTCGCTGTCTAATTGCCTTTTCCAGGTATGGGCGGGCCTTCCTCTTCTTCGGTTTTCTTGCGGATTCCAGTCAAGTGCGGATTGGCTAATTCTTCCTGGGGTTTTCGTAGTGTATGTCCAAGCCATTTCCACTAACGTCTGAGTGTTTCTGATGCAATAGGAGATTGCCATGTCGCTAGCCGCAGGTCGTTGTTGGGGATTGCGGCTGGCCAGAAAATCTTAATTATCCTTCTTAGGCATCTGTTGGCAAAGACTTGAAGTGTATTAAGATCGCGGAAGCCTGTATTCCATGTTTCACAGCCATATAAAAACGTTAATTTAACGTTGGAGTTAAATATGTTTATCTTTGTGTTTTTGGAAATGTAAGTGGAATTCCAGACGGGGTAAAAGGCTCCATATGTGCGCTTGTCATTTCTTATACGGTGTTTCATATCCAAACTTGACCCTCATTTGCTGTCGATAATTTTTCCAAATTGTCTTTAGTTTACTGTAAACAAAATCATTTTTATATATTTTTGCGCAATGGTGTTAGATACCTCCTAAGTCAGTTGTTAATCGAACACAGCTGTGGTCATTTTGTGTTTAAGGTTAAGTGGGCGATGCCATGCCACTCTATTAAATGTAACCGTAACATAGTCTAAAAGATTTTTCTAGTCATTGGATTCATCATGATAAAACTTAATTAATAAACGCGACGTGGCTCTACTCACATTGGATGTGTTTCGATCAATGCCAATATTTGAAGATTCAAGTATCATCTTCATACCTTTAATAGTTTAATAGTTCATAAGGGGAAACTTAGTTTCATTGATGCGACCTGTAGCTTCTTTTTACAGACTCACAGATGGAGATGGATTGAATTCTACGACGATTCAGAAATTAATAGTGTCACCTGACCATTATTTGAAGGTGGTGCAAACGGAATGACAAAGTTAAAATACCCTCAATCTTATGATGGAGGATATATCAAATAATATTTGGTTTCGTACAGAAACCGGCTTTAATGCGATATGTCTACACCGACAATTGAGCTCACTTTTTTAAATTATGGGACGTTTCTTGGACCACATAAGCCGAAGCGACAAATAACTATGTTTCAACTTAAAGTCCTTTTTGAGTTTGCCAACAAATATTTGAGCAGTTACTTAAAAACTTTAACATATTTATCGAGGTACCTTTAGTCCCGTAAGCTTATACCAAAGTTCGTTCATGTAAAAAATAATAATCACCGAAAAAGCGACTTATATAAGTACTTTAAAAGTTGTAACGGGTAATCAAATAGTTATTTTTTTAAATAAACAAAAACAAAAATTCAAATTAAGTGTGGAATCTTTATTGTTCATTCGAAAGGACATTGTATGCCATTTAATTTGAATATAATTTCCTTCAAATGTTGGCCGCAACTACACCTCAGGGTGTCCGTTCTGAGGGTGCAATTTTGGATAACTCGTTCGACCATTTCGACAGGTATGGCGGTAATGACACGCGTAATGTAGATGGTTTGGTTCCGGCCATCATCATTTTTAAAAAAATATGGTCCGATGATTCCACCAAACTGTGGTTTTCGTGGTTTAAGTCTTTCCATGATTAAATGGCAAGCCAAACTGAAAATCAAAATAATTTGCGGTAAGCCCGAAATGTGGTCTAATGTTTCTGAATGTATTCTAAGGTTTCACATTATTTGCACAAATAAGTATAAAAAACGAAACTGTCCTTAGATGTAGTTTTATATGCCTGCCAGGCTTTCCTCCATATTATAAAAGAAAGCTGAACGCTTATCTTATGGTCTCATTGCACTGCATCATAATTCTCATGCTCCAGCCAGCTCGTACACCTCCAAAACATCTCTGGGAATTTTCTCCTCTTAATTTGTTTATACTCTCAGGTTCTCCAACCAAGCTCGCTCTCTTTAACCAACGTTGTCGTTTTTGGGCATTTCTCGTACAACTCCGTGCCTGTGCTTCCTCTTGTAAAAAAGGAAAATAATTGCAAATGTTACATTGTGTTTCTTTCACATCTTTCTTCACACGATTAAAATATCCAGTAGTGGTAAATGTTATCTGGATCGATTGATTGACATTTTGCAAATGAAATTGATCCTGGATGCAATGCAACAAAACTGTTTAATATTAATGGTGGAAGGCCAATGTACCCGAAATGCGACGCGTGCCAATGTCGCCAGCGCACCACCGCATGTCGCGTACATCGGCCCTCCACCATAAGGTACATATAAGCCGAATGACAGATCATTTATATGACAGAGAGTGGGAGAGAAATGCGAAAGAGACATATTAGTTGAGATGGCGTTTTAAGCTTTGTTTAAAGGCCCAATTAGTCTCGACGGTTGATGGTAGGCAATCAGCTATTTCACTTAGGGGTTGCATTTTGCATGTGTTAGAGGGAGATAACTACAGTTTGACGGTTGACGACGGTAGACTTTTGCAGGTTGCAGAATCAACCTCCACCTTTCCTTTTTTAAATGGGCAGCGTTGTTTTTTTGGGAGTGACCTACCACTATTAGGAACTTTTTCGTTTGGTATGGTAATTTTCGCAAATTGTAGTAATTTTTTGGTACTTTTATACGATACATTTTACAAATTCGCTTCATTCATAAATTCCCCACCCCTGTTTATACAACCATTTTATGCTCCTATTTGATATGTCAAAACGCTAATGTTACCAGTTAAGAATTTTTCATATATTTCTGGTATTTCTTTATGGGTTATTTTCGGGGTATTCTGGCCAAAACCTCTTAATGTTAAGTAGCCGATCTCAACATTTAACATAACGTCAGCCGCATATAGAAGATACTTTAAAACAAAATTAAAACTAGTTAGGCAATTACGACACCCACCCTAAGTATTTTTAAATGCATTAAAATAATATTTATTTATAAGGTCACAAATATTTTCAAAAATAAAATTCGCAAACGGGTAAAAATGCAATAACAAATTAAATGTAAATGCATTTATATACAAGCAGCAATTAAAATTTTGAAGCACACTTAGAAAAATATGCAGTTAAGGACAAAAGATTGTGAGCCGTTGCAAGATGCAAAATTTTAATGCAGCTGCAAGTTGCAATTAATAAACAATAGCGACATACTTTTAAATTATTTAAGTTAGTATACAAAAAAATAAGAGGGGAGAAAATATGGCATTGTGTTGGCTTAATTCGCAAACGCACAAAGAATCATGAACTCAATTAGTTTAGTGCGTCCTAAAACCATTTCCGATGGTACATTTGCTAATTATTCTATTGCAACTATTCAATCAAGTCGAGTCCTGATATTGATAATTCGTCGGCATCTCTCCACTGAGATCTATAGGATTTTTCAGAAAATAGGTTTTTTGTACGCCCTTTTTAGTTGCTGATTAATTGCGAAACAATTTAACTTCAGAATAAAGATACTTTAACTTGAATTTTTTTTTAAAATAACACGTTAAAATAAAAAATTACACCTAAATTTTTATTTTTCGTTTATTCCACGAGATACATTTTAAAACACGCTTTTTGGGCTCCAATATTTAATTTTTTTGGAGGATTCTTAAAACTTAAGCCTGGTATCCTTAACGGCAATTTTCGTTTGGTGGTACCCAGATAAAACAAGAAGGTGGCGGTTTTGTACCTGTTACAGGGATGAGACTAAGAGCTGTGAAGACTTTTCACCATCTGCAAATGAAAATAAATGTTCTGATAATTGTTTGGTCAATTCTTGACAATGTTATGTTATTTTCGAAAGTATTCAAATGAATATTAAACCAAAAAAATAATTTTATGCAACTGTCAGAGGAAGGTTTATCACTAGCAGTGTGGACGTTTTTTCGCCACCTGTAAAGAAAATTAATGCTCTGAAATTATTTGGCCAAGAAATATTTGACATTTGCAAAAAAAAACAAATGTAGTGAAGTTTTTTCGAGGGTATTCGAATGTATATTATTTGTAAACGAATAAAGGCAGTTTCTCTCTAAATAAAGATAAAACTCCTTAGCGAAAATTTCATTTGAAGTGAATACTAGGCTTCAAAGTTCATAATAGTGAGATGCATGGCACTCGGTGAAACCTCTTTGTTTGAACAAAAAAGGGAAATCCAAACAAGAAAAAGATCATTTCTTACTGCGTCTATTGCGCAAAAATAATTGAGTGTACCGGATGTCTAGATTTAAAAAGTACTAAAACCAAAATTCCTTGATGTATTTAGCTTTGCGTTCTAGTTTTTATTTTCGCTTTATTTGATGTTGTTCAATTTACTGTTTTTACATTACTTTCAATCGGCTCGCACTCAACAATTAGTAATACCAAGAATAATATTGAATTTTTACTTTTCAAATAAAGTCAAGCAATTACAAAAAACCATATGTGACGCGCAAAATAGAAAGGGACCTAAGGTTAAAAACCAGTTTTGTTCAGGAGAGCCATTTTAAAGATTAGGTCCGTTTCTATTTGCGCTTAGAATCGTTGACTTCACTTTCATAAAACGCGCATATCTCTGGGAGGGAACACTTTTGGGGCATGGGATCGGTCTCATTCGATGCTCAGATGTTGTCCACATCAAAAAAGAAAAAAAAATGAAAATTGATTTTTTTTACCCTTTTTTTAGTTCCTACTAATTTGAAAAATTGGCTTTTGGTCACATTTTTTACACCTGTTTGCGAATTACATTCCTAGAACATATATTCCTAAAAATATTACTACTTTCATGTAAGTATGCTCCAAACATGTGACCTTATAAATATATGCTAACGAAATGCATTGGATTATGATAATCCCTTATATGCGGCTGACGTTATGTAAAATGTTGAGATAGATAATTCAACGTTAAGAGGTTTTAGCCAGAAATCTGCCAAATAACCCTTAGTTTATTACTGCAAGAAATGTGAACAAAGTTTAAAAAGGTAACGTTACAGGAAAGTGGAATGTTAATGTATTTATCGAATTTGTAAAGAGTATTGTATAAACGTACTTACAATTTACTACATTTTTCGAAATCTACCAAATTATCCTACCATGCGAATAATTTCCCATTTTTGGTAGAAAGTACTCAAAAAACAACGCTATCCACAACGAGTTGCTTCATCACAACGAGTATGTCTCTTTTCTGTCTTTCTCTCCCCCATTCAAATGATCTGTCATTGAATTGATAACTATCGAACTGCTTAGCCGCATTACATTCGGGGCTAATTCATTTGCTAATATTTCTTCAAAAAAGTGATCAATCGATGCTGATTTCGGATAAAATATATTCTATATAACATTTCCCACAAGTGGATATGTAAATTGCGTAAAGAAATACGTGATAATCGTAAAAATACTTTGTATTTTCAGAAAAGAGGAAGCATCGTCACAAAATTGTTCGAAGAAAAATGGAAGACAAAGAACAACAATGCAGGTTAAAGTGAGCGAGCTTAGTTGGAGTACCTGTGAGACAAGAACAATTGTGGGGAGAAGATTTCCAGAGATGTTTTGGAAGTGTGAGAGCTGGCGCGAGAGAATCCATTAGGCTCTTGATGCAGTGCAAAGAGACTATAAAGGAAGCGGTGGTTTAGAATATGAAAAAAAGACAAATGCAGCAACATCTACGAATAGAAAAGGTTAGTGGGGTTTTATTGTTTTTATAATTTTTCAATATTCGTTTGTTTTTACTTATTTGTGCAAGTAATGGCCATGTTCTATTGGCAAATTGTTAAGGTGGTCGCTAACGCGATAACTTCACGTCGTTGTACAAGAATATAAAAATGATGTTGTTTACAGGAAAATGTAGACAATAGGGTGGGCCGATTTGTAAGGATGAAAAATTTATGATATTGTGCTATCGATTTTTCGATAGCTTTTGGAAAAAGGAAACATACTCAATTCACTACGAATCTCTCAGTCGTATTTCTATTATCACTCGCTCATATCTTATATTGTATTGTATGTGGCAATGTATATTTGTAAGTATTGTCATCTAGAAAGGTAATATTTAAAAAAAAATATTTTTTTTTGTTATTACCTATGAAATTAGAAATTTGGGCGCCATGAAAATATTTTTTTATATGTCGTAGTGGAACTTTTTTCACAAAAGCTATCAAAAAATAGATGACACAATATTGATTGCTAAATCGACCCACCCTAACAGACAATTTCCGTTAAAACCCTTTTGTTTTAAATAAGTAAAATACTTGGAAGAATGTTACTTATTTAAGAATACCCTTTAGCTAGTTTGAATGAACTCGGTTATTAATCGTTTATTGTATTTCTTGAATAACTTCTTTTCTACAAATTATCAAATTACACGGTTTATGATCCATAAAGTTAATTAAATTCTTGTATACTCTTATAAAGAAATTTTAAAAATGTCTCGTATAGTTTTGACGTTATTGCCTTAGCAACCACTTACTCGTTTAATAAACGAGTACCAATAGTACACGCCTAATGTCTATAAACAAAGTACATTGTGTACTGTTAAATAGAAATCTTAAACAATATTTTGAAACATTAGACTACATTCCGGGTTTACCACATTTTTTTTTGGATCTTAGAAGAAATAAACAATCACAAAATGTAAAAGCAAAAAAAAAATGCACAGTACTATAATGAAAAAAATTGATTAGATTTTTTTTTGTTTTAAAACAATATTTTAGAAGTCCTTAAACATTTTATTATACCATTTGCCGTCAGTATTGCCATATAAGGCAAATTTAGGGTAGATCTAGCGGCTTTAATTTTTATCTAGCCATAAAAAAATGCCTAGATTCCATTTAGCCGCACGATCTTCCTATCGTTTTTGCTCCTTGCTTATTCTTTAATAAACTTAGATTCTTATACTTTCCATCATAGGAAAGAGGGTAAATTCACATTGTCATTCCGCTAACAACTCCTCGAAATACTAGTCGAACATATCCATAAAGTAAATATATTCGGAATTGCCTAAAAAACTAAAATTATATAACCATGCCAGTCTGTGGAAAGCAAGCTATAGGTCCCATAATTGAAGCTAGGTGGCTTACATTTTGCAAACATATGGGTTTATTACAGGACTGCCAATGTCTATCAAGTAGTGTTGTGAATATAATAGGGTTAATTACTAAAAGTCAACTTTTAGACTTTTAAGTATAAAAATGTCGATTAAAGCCGACTTTTCGACTTTAATCTTTAGGGAAATAAAATGCAATGTTTTGGAACATAAGTAAGGTTTCTTTGTCAATCTCTTCGGCCACTTCAACATCGGTTAAATGGGTATCAATAGTTATTCGAGAATTTTTAATTTTGGTGTGAAAAAAAAAAATTTTTGTACCGCTGAATATAATTTCAGTTGTAGAATATTTACCGACTTGATGAATCCCCCTAGATGAATCTCAAACATGTTTGAATGCAAGCGTTTTAAACCTCACCATCCCAATAATAACAAGTAAACCTAACATGGCTGTGCCGAACTTTGGATACCCTCCACCAGACTCCCAAATAAAACCAAATTTGGTGCGGAAGTGTGTTCTATATAGAAATCTTTATGTGCAAAATTTCATTTCGATAGGTCAAGCTTGTGGTGAGTTGTCGTCATATTATTTCTCAAAGCCCATGAGACCGTTTGTGTGGCTGGTACCTCCCACACAAACGGTCTCATTGGCTTTGAGACTTTTCCGATTCAACAGAATTTTCCGATCTCAACAGGATTTGGCGCATAGGTGTGTTCTATATAAAAATCTTTATGTAGGAAATTTGATCTCGATAGGTCAAGTTTGTAGTGAGTTATTGTCATATTATTTTTCAAGGTCCATGAGACCGTTTGAGTGGGAGTTACCAGTAGGGCCTTTCCGATCTTAGCCAATATAGCGCAAAAGTCAGTTCTATATATTAATCTTTATGCCGAAAATTTCGTCTCGATAGGTCAAGTGTGTGGTGAGTTATTGTCATATTATTTTTCAAGGCCCATGAGACCGTTAGTGTGGGAGGTACCAGTAGGACTTTTCCGATCTCAACCGAATTCAGCGTAGAAGTGTGTTGTATATAGAAATCTGGATGTGTAAAATTTCATTTCGATAGGTCAAGTTTGTGGTGAGTTATAGTCATATTATTTCTCAGGGCCCATAAGGCCCTTTGTATGGGAGGTACAAGAAATAGTGGCCCATTCTCAACCATTTTCATATAGATGATCGCGCCTATATAGAGATTATTATTTGCAAAATTTCAGTGATTTTGCTCAAGAAACTGGACGGATATTTCCAAATAAAAAACTAATTTTTATCGGTTGAGGGTCTCCAACACCAACTTCCTGTAGAGCTATATAGCCCATTTTCAATACCAACCATGCTAGGTTAACTACACATGTTTGTGCCAAATTGCAGCTCCCTAGCTGTTTTCATGCAGGCTCTATCTTGTTTTCAACAGACGGACAGCCGGACAAGTAGTAGGGATATGCTGATTCCAAATAATGATTGACAGCTAAAAGCACATTAATCATTTTTAATGTGCTTTTGGTATAGGGAATCCTATATAATTAATTTTTATTAGCTTTTGACATGAGTACGTGATGTGACCCTTTTTTATTTGGTAATAGGAAATCCTATGTGGTTTTCAGATAGTCCTAGGTAATTAATTTTTATTACCTTGGGGTATGAGTACGTGATGTGACTTTTCTTTATTTGGGTATAGGAAAATCCAATGTGGTTATCAGATACTCCAAGATAATTAATTTTTATTAGCTTGGATGAGTACGTGATGTCCCCCCTTTTTATTTAGATATATAGGGAGATGATAATACATTTTTATTAGCTTGTGTGTGGGGATCGTGATGTGACCCTTTTTTTATTTGATATGGTGTATAATTAAACATCGAGTGCAGTCATTGCTTCATCGATCGTCATAGTTCTGAGCCTTTCTTTGAAATTTTTCCGTTAAGATGGTGCTTGTGTTTAGAAGTATTCAAGTTAGTGTTTTAGGGTTGCACGTGTTCATATGTTTTGTCGTCATTGTTTTTATGAACCCTATTTTCCTTTTTTGCTGTCTGATGGAAAATCCCTTATGTCCATCTTGTGTGTGTGCTAGAGTTCTGTTGTGTTCGTCATAGTTCTGAGCCTTTCTTTCGAATATTTTCGTCAACACGGTGCTTGTGGATGTATGTGGTTTCTTAGCGATCGTTCATTTCTCTTTGTTAAAATTCGTCAATTTTCTGAGTCTTTCTTTGAAATTATCATCGTCAACATGGTGCTTGAGTTTAGAAGTATTCAAGTTATTGTTTTTGAATGTTCGTTTTAGGGTTGTACGTGTTCGTATGTTTTGTCGTCATTGTTTTTATGAACCCTATCATTGCTGTCTGACCCCTTTTGCCATGCTTTATGTGTATTTTAGCGATCGACAATTTCTCTTTGCTCGATTTCGTCAGAGTTCTGAGCCTTTCTTTGGAATGTTTCGTCCACATGTTTTTGATTTTCTAGAGGGGATGTACTTGATTTTGAATGTATGTACATATGTACAAATTGTGGCTGTGAAAGGTTCATTGCGTGCGTGTGTGCTATTCTGGTGTGGGTAGTCTCATTAGTAGTTTCCGTTAAAACGGTGATTGTTTAAAATTTCACTAGACTGCCGCATGTGAAGTTATCTTGCGTTTTCATGTGGAAAAGTACCAAGAGAACTCATGTTTATTTTTTAATATAGGAAATCCCTTGGAGTTTTCAGATTGTTCAAGGTAGTTAATTTTTATTAGCTTTAACACGTGATGAAACCCCTTTTTATTTGATATGGTCCTCTGTAAAGTCCGATATTGGGGGGTGATTAAATATCGAGTGAGGTCATTGCCCATGAAGCTGTTGCTTTGTGTGTGGTATTTCAGCGATTGTAATTATTTATTATTTTGAAATGAGGAATTGCTTTACAAGGTAAAAAGATCAGGTTTGTTGTTATTTGTTATAGAGGAAAGGAAAAGTAAGTCTGCGAATTTAAAGCAATTACATTACCATCTGGTAGACGCAAGTTTCTCCGTTGTTGTGGGCGGCTTATCGACACCATTATGTGTGCTGCCGACTAAGTCTCTGCTCGTTTAACGATCTATACAAAACATTGCTTTGATTTTGCATATGCGAAGTATTATTGTCGAAGAGTGCGGATACAAGCGACTCACTGACGCAATTCCCACCATATTGACCGACTGACGTTTTTTTCAGTTGGTGATTTGAAGTTTCTATTTATAGAACAACGAAGTTGTTGATGAAGGCGGGTGTTGAAGGCAGGCTTTCCACTAACACCACTATCTTATAAGATCAGGTTTGTTAATGTTAGTCATAGAGGGAAGGAATTCATGCAATTTCGTCAGAGTTATTAACCTTTATTTATAATTGTCCGTCCACATGGTAAACATTTTCGTTTATGCATTGTACGTGATCGTGTGTATAATTGTCACTATTTTTATGAACCCTGTCTTTAGAATTGTGATATTTTAATTGTGACAATTTGTTGCAACGTTTTGATTTTCAAGTATGGATGTACTTGGTTTGAATATATGTGAATAGTGTGCTTGTGACCTTGTGGAACGTTTTAAAGGTGCAGTGCGTTTGTGTTGTATTCAGGTGTTGGACAATTTCATTGGAATTTTCCGCTAACCCGATGATTGTTTAGATTTTTTCTAGACGCATGTGAAGAAATCTTGCTGTAGCTTTCATGTGGTAAAGGAAAATGATAAGCTCTTTTTATTATTGGTATAGGAATGCCAATGGGGAAAGCCGAAGGTAATTCATTTGTATTGGCATTGTTAAAGGAGGTGATGAAATCCCTTACCGTAAGCGGTAGCTAGGGGCTTCTCACACTCGGGTGGCGAGGGAGCTCTCCCCTTGTTTTAATGATAGGGTTTTGTAAAGGTTTTGTTGCTTAATACATTTGTCTCCCTATTTCTTATACAGTGAGAGTGGGCACAGAGTGGGGTCCCCATTTTCAGTCACTCTGCTGTGTGGGGGTTTTGTTTTTTCTAATGTGTCTTAAAAAGGTCGTTACTATTTACAACATGCATTTCATAAGACTTGAGGACGTAGTGAGGGCCTTATCCCACTTGTTTCAATAATGGGGTCTTGTTAAGGTTTTGCGGTTTAGAGGCATTTGTCTCTCTTTTTGACTTTTGGCGCCTGATTTTCGGGGAGTAAATTGCTGTGTGAAAGTTTTTCTTTAATGTTCTTTAAAAGAAAGTTTGTTGCTCAGTTGAATTTTAAGAATTTTACTTTTCGTTTATTAAATGTTATCTTTTACTCTTATCCATGAAAGTGTAATCGCATTAATTGTTAAGAGTTCACCCTCCTTTTAGGGTATTATGTACGGGTGTGGGAGGTTTTGGGAATTTCGCGTGCTCGAGTGTTTCCATATTTTCTGGTCTCTAGCCTATTTAAATGCTAGAATTGTTCGATGATACCATACATTGTTTGGTAGACTAGATTATCGATCGATTGGTAAATGTTAATTAACTATTTTCATATGTAAATTTCGTAGTAATAAACTATATTTTTTTTTTTTTAATTGGTGTCCGCTTTTTCTTCTTGTTGGTTTGAATAAGGGTTTCGTGGTTGGGACATCAGTGGGAGGCGAGGTAAATAAGAACCCTGTCATTCTCTTATCTGTAAGAGTGTGATCGCGGAAATTGTTATGTGTCACCCCGTTTTTGTGAATGTACGATTACTGTGTGGTGTTGTTTTAGTTCTTAACAGGAGTTAACTAAACCATTGTCTTTTAAATTTTCTTTCGAAAACGTATCTGAAGAACACCTTGTTAACGATTTTTGTAGTTTACGACAAAAATATTTTTTTTTGGCACATCCAATGCCATCACTTTTTTTTTGTGGCAGGTCGATTGATAATAAACGTTGCTTGTTGGCTGTAACAATTATGAAAAGTAATTTTAAAGTTATAATACTCTTTATGTAAATTGATTGAGAACACTGTATAACTTATGAATTAGAACTACAATTTATTAGCGGAATACAAACACTTCGATGTCAACAGAATGATAATGTGATAAATTCCATAGAAAAATCTGTAAAATTGCAGTGTGTTTGTGAGTATCTGGCACATTGTATACAATAGAAGAACTATTTTTGGGTTCCCTGGAAAGAAATACCCATGTCTATTTTACATTCGAAAAATCGTTACAAACCCAGCATTTAGAGTAATTTTTGGGCTATTATTATTTTTGACATGAACGAACTTAGCGAAAGCCCTTAATTAAAAACCATCTGCTTAATGTATGTTTTGCTGATGTACTTTATTTATTTAATAGAGAATATACAATTTTAGATTATAAAAATTTCTTATGATAATTTAATAGTGAACATCTAATCTGGGTGATACAATGTGTCCTCCTTGGTGTGATGATTGGAGGCTCGACTATCATACATTTCTACCTACGGGTAAGAACATCAAACAATTTTTCAGCGGCGGGATTTTCAGCTCGTAAATACCGACGGCTTTATAAGTAACAGAGTAATCATTAAGTTATCTTTATACTACTCTGTAAAATACATTAGCCGCTTGGAGCCCTCGTTAAATAGCAGGTCCCGGTCAGCTCGTAAACGAATTATATCGTACACAGCACTAGTTTGAGAGAATCTAATGGTATGCGCTCTGTACAATGATCAGGGTCATAGCAATTAATAAAAATATCAGTAAATGACGTTCTGGCCGCATCTCCTTCTGAGTCTTGAAAATCTATACATTTCTCATGTTTTCTCAGTGTTGGTTAAAATTTCAAACGATACTTATTTCAAATATTGAAGTTCGAGCTCTTCATGTAACTGGATGATTTGGGTAAATTAAATAACGTTTCTGACCATGACACAGGCTCTTGAAAGAAGTCTTTTTAATATTGAAGTCTTAAGCTGTAATTCCCAAAACTGTAATACATACACACTTTTCCAGAAGACAGCCAGAGTAAAGTTTTTTTCTTTCGAAATTTATTAAATATGATTTATTAACGCATAACATGTAACAGAAAAGTACATGACACAAACAACAAAAAGAGGCACACCTAATTTTTCTTCAATAAGAACCAAATTAAAATTTAAGTGGAACAAAATTCTATAAAATTTACAGAAAAACTATTTAAAAATCTTACTATGTCGAAATTTAAAATAATTTCAAATTCGATTCTTCTCTAAATATATCTGTATAGTTTTGTCTCCACCTTTCAACTCTAAAACTAAAGCCATTTACATGTCGTTTTAGGAGTGGTATGAAAACCACAAAATTACAATTTTTCACAATTTTAGGTCATGTTCACTATTGCTTACATTTTCGTTTTTAGTCAACCAATTCTTGACATTCTCTTAAATTTAAAATACTAATCGAAAAGGATATCTAATAATATTGTAAGACCACGGATTGGGATATTTATAATAATGTTTTTAAAACGTACTCGGGAGTAGTACTGCACTAATGTGGAATTTTAAGTAGAAATCAGATATGATACTCATATTCGTTTTAATTTATTTAGTATCTTTGTTGGTCGTATGTCAGGTTTAATTCCAATATATTTTACAGCTTATTATTTAGCAATTTGACTTTCATTTGATACTTTTAAGAAATATGTTGCTTCGTCTGATAAAAACGTTTTTTGTCTTTACTCGCTAGATTAAAAAATCGCTTAAAAAAGCACAGTTCCATATTACTCAATATCATAAGAGCTCTCATTGTGGACCCTTCTTATTGTGGAAATACAAATGTTATGCTTAGTCTAAGTGAAAGTCCGAACGGATTGAAATTTAAAAATATTTATCTGTAGGCAAAGTCGTTACATCAACCGAAATATGAGTGTCAGAAACAGATTGTTCACCTATAAAAGGGATGGAATACACATTTATAAATGGAGAAGATTTTATTGAACCTGAATATGCCAACTCTGATTCAATACTTATATTTGAGATATATTGCATGCAAAAACAAAACTATTAAAAGATTATACTTTTGTAAAGGTCGACATCGCCATATAGATTCATTCTTATTATATCAAGCATATAACCATATTCCAAAACATTTAATTCGCGAAAACGCATATATTTAGCCGTGAGCGTTGGTGAAATAAACATGGATTAATTAATAAATAAAGAAGACGAAATTCGCTGTGGACGTTATAGAAAAGGTTTCGATTAGTACATTCATATCTTGTAAAAAATCAGCCTCTGATTCCAACAGACGTCAAAATGTTAAACATTCTAGTTTAAATATAAAGCCTACCAGTTGAAATAAACAACTCCACCAGTTGAAATTTACAGCCTACCACCACCAGTGAAAATCAACAGCCCCACCAGTTCAAACTAACAGCCTACCAGTTCAAACTAACAGCCTACCAGTTCAAACTAACAGCCTACCAGTTGAAATAAAAAGCCTACCTGTTGAATAATCTTTCCACCAGTTGAACAAATTAACCTTTAAGCTATAAACATGTCATAGAGGAAACCCTTCTACAAAAAAAATAGCATTTAATTAGGGAAAGCGGAAAAAAATAATATAGAAATTTAATAGCATAAAGGTAGGGAAAGCTAAAAATGTGATAGAGTATCTTAAACCTTTATGCCAGTGATCGAACCATTTAATCAAATATTCAACTTAACTTATTTAAGAGACATACAGAGACCACCGAACAGAGTTTTAAAAGTCCAAAGCAGCTTTTCGATAAAGAAATTTAAAGAAGACAATGTTGAAACCGCTATTATAAAAAAAAAAACGGTTTGGTAGGATCATTGGAATTCTGAAGATGAAACAAATGGCAAGAATTTTTTTCTCAATCAAATAAAAACGACTCGGACGTTATCGATTTATCATCACTTCATAGCGACATAAAACTTGATACAACATATGGTCTACATAAGGACGAGAAAGGTGTCCAGAAAATCTTAAAACAAAAATTTTGTAGCATAATATTAGGGAAAGCGGAAAAAAGTTATAGAGAAATTCAATAGCTTAATATTATGGGAAGCAAAAAAAAAGTGATAGATTATCTTAAACCTTTATGCCGGCGAATCGAACCATTTAATCCTATATTAAAATTTGAAGATGAAACAAATTAGAATAATTTCTGTTTTCAATCAGATGAAAATCGTTATCGCAAATAATTCGTTGACGTATACACTAGGTTTATTTGAACTTATTTTCATTAAACCCATAAAAAATATGAGAATTTCAAGGGGTGCCATTTTGATTCGTCTATGAACTTTCCGTTATAAGTCTCCACCAACTTTTTATAGTCTTGCTAGGTGAACCTTAATTCTTTCCAAAGCCTTTGACGCTGTACGTTTTTTTGATTATATGTGTATTCATAAGTATACAAAACTGTTTATTAAAAAAATCTTGTACATCATCAGTCTGTAAATTGTTGGCTTAACGTGCTTAGTTTAATAGTATTTAAAATACCGCAGTCACACTAGTAGAATTTTTTGATTTAGTTGCTTCCACCCGACTAAATTTCTTGACCTCTATTTAGTGTTTAATAATTTGGACCTTCTTTCCATTTTTGATGTTATTATAAATTAAATAAATTTATTATCGTTGGATGTATATCGTTATAATATCATTAAGGTTCTGGTTTACAGCCTTAACCACGATGTCGCTAACGTTCGCACGCATTCTAAGCGACAAACAGCTGATTTCGTAACCACTAACAAACATCAGAACGAGAAGTCGAAAAAAAAAGTTAGTGTGTGAGAAATGACGTAATCATTTCAATGCAAAATTGGTAGTCACTATTTTCGTTCGCTTGTGTTTTGTCTTTCATTTGATAACAGAAACACATAAAAGCGCATATACAAGCCGAAATTAAACGAAGAAAATGCAATAGAAATGTTGTTTTTTAATTCTATGCATTCCGTTTCTGTGCACAGAAACGGAATGCATAGAATTAAAAAACAACATTTCTATTGCATTTTCTTCGTTTAATTTCGGCTTGTATATGCGCTTTTATGTGTTTCTGTTATCAAATGAAAGACAAAACACAAGCGAACGAAAATAGTGACTACCAATTTTGCATTGAAATGATTACGTCATTTCTCACACACTAACTTTTTTTTTCGACTTCTCGTTCTGATGTTTGTTAGTGGTTACGAAATCAGCTGTTTGTCGCTTAGAATGCGTGCGAACGTTAGCGACATCGTGGTTAAGGCTGTAAACCAGAACCTTAATGATATTATAACGATATACATCCAACGATAATAAATTTATTTAATTTATAATAACATCAAAAATGGAAAGAAGGTCCAAATTATTAAACACTAAATAGAGGTCAAGAAATTTAGTCGGGTGGAAGCAACTAAATCAAAAAATTCTACTAGTGTGACTGCGGTATTTTAAATACTATTAAACTAAGCACGTTAAGCAAACAATTTACAGACTGATGATGTACAAGATTTTTTTAATAAACAGTTTTGTATACTTATGAATACACATATAATCAAAAAAACGTACAGCGTCAAAGGCTTTGGAAAGAATTAAGGTTCACCTAGCAAGACTATAAAAAGTTGGTGGAGACTTATAACGGAAAGTTCATAGACGAATCAAAATGGCACCCCTTGAAATTCTCATATTTTTTATGGGTTTAATGAAAATAAGTTCAAATAAACCTAGTGTATACGTCAACGAATTATTTGCGATAACGATTTTCATCTGATTGAAAACAGAAATTATTCTAATTTGTTTCATCTTCAAATTTTAATATAGGATTAAATGGTTCGATTCGCCGGCATAAAGGTTTAAGATAATCTATCACTTTTTTTTTGCTTCCCATAATATTAAGCTATTGAATTTCTCTATAACTTTTTTCCGCTTTCCCTAATATTATGCTACAAAATTTTTGTTTTAAGATTTTCTGGACACCTTTCTCGTCCTTATGTAGACCATATGTTGTATCAAGTTTTATGTCGCTATGAAGTGATGATAAATCGATAACGTCCGAGTCGTTTTTATTTGATTGAGAAAAAAATTCTTGCCATTTGTTTCATCTTCAGAATTCCAATGATCCTACCAAACCGTTTTTTTTTTTTATAATAGCGGTTTCAACATTGTCTTCTTTAAATTTCTTTATCGAAAAGCTGCTTTGGACTTTTAAAACTCTGTTCGGTGGTCTCTGTATGTCTCTTAAATAAGTTAAGTTGAATATTTGATTAAATGGTTCGATCACTGGCATAAAGGTTTAAGATACTCTATCACATTTTTAGCTTTCCCTACCTTTATGCTATTAAATTTCTATATTATTTTTTTCCGCTTTCCCTAATTAAATGCTATTTTTTTTGTAGAAGGGTTTCCTCTATGACATGTTTATAGCTTAAAGGTTAATTTGTTCAACTGGTGGAAAGATTATTCAACAGGTAGGCTTTTTATTTCAACTGGTAGGCTGTTAGTTTGAACTGGTAGGCTGTTAGTTTGAACTGGTAGGCTGTTAGTTTGAACTGGTGGGGCTGTTGATTTTCACTGGTGGTGGTAGGCTGTAAATTTCAACTGGTGGAGTTGTTTATTTCAACTGGTAGGCTTTATATTTAAACTAGAATGTTTAACATTTTGACGTCTGTTGGAATCAGAGGCTGATTTTTTACAAGATATGAATGTACTAATCGAAACCTTTTCTATAACGTCCACAGCGAATTTCGTCTTCTTTATTTATTAATTAATCCATGTTTATTTCACCAACGCTCACGGCTAAATATATGCGTTTTCGCGAATTAAATGTTTTGGAATATGGTTATATGCTTGATATAATAAGAATGAATCTATATGGCGATGTCGACCTTTACAAAAGTATAATCTTTTAATAGTTTTGTTTTTGCATGCAATATATCTCAAATATAAGTATTGAATCAGAGTTGGCATATTCAGGTTCAATAAAATCTTCTCCATTTATAAATGTGTATTCCATCCCTTTTATAGGTGAACAATCTGTTTCTGACACTCATATTTCGGTTGATGTAACGACTTTGCCTACAGATAAATATTTTTAAATTTCAATCCGTTCGGACTTTCACTTAGACTAAGCATAACATTTGTATTTCCACAATAAGAAGGGTCCACAATGAGAGCTCTTATGATATTGAGTAATATGGAACTGTGCTTTTTTAAGCGATTTTTTAATCTAGCGAGTAAAGACAAAAAACGTTTTTATCAGACGAAGCAACATATTTCTTAAAAGTATCAAATGAAAGTCAAATTGCTAAATAATAAGCTGTAAAATATATTGGAATTAAACCTGACATACGACCAACAAAGATACTAAATAAATTAAAACGAATATGAGTATCATATCTGATTTCTACTTAAAATTCCACATTAGTGCAAATCCCGAGTACTACTCCCGAGTACGTTTTAAAAACATTATTATAAATATCCCAATCCGTGGTCTTACAATATTATTAGATATCCTTTTCGATTAGTATTTTAAATTTAAGAGAATGTCAAGAATTGGTTGACTAAAAACGAAAATGTAAGCAATAGTGAACATGACCTAAAATTGTGAAAAATTGTAATTTTGTGGTTTTCATACCACTCCTAAAACGACATGTAAATGGCTTTAGTTTTAGAGTTGAAAGGTGGAGACAAAACTATACAGATATATTTAGAGAAGAATCGAATTTGAAATTATTTTAAATTTCGACATAGTAAGATTTTTAAATAGTTTTTCTGTAAATTTTATAGAATTTTGTTCCACTTAAATTTTAATTTGGTTCTTATTGAAGAAAAATTAGGTGTGCCTCTTTTTGTTGTTTGTGTCATGTACTTTTCTGTTACATGTTATGCGTTAATAAATCATATTTAATAAATTTCGAAAGAAAAAAACTTTACTCTGGCTGTCTTCTGGAAAAGTGTGTATGTATTACAGTTTTGGGAATTACAGCTTAAGACTTCAATATTAAAAAGACTTCTTTCAAGAGCCTGTGTCATGGTCAGAAACGTTATTTAATTTACCCAAATCATCCAGTTACATGAAGAGCTCGAACTTCAATATTTGAAATAAGTATCGTTTGAAATTTTAACCAACACTGAGAAAACATGAGAAATGTATAGATTTTCAAGACTCAGAAGGAGATGCGGCCAGAACGTCATTTACTGATATTTTTATTAATTGCTATGACCCTGATCATTGTACAGAGCGCATACCATTAGATTCTCTCAAACTAGTGCTGTGTACGATATAATTCGTTTACG
Organism: Hydrotaea diabolus; assembly: GCA_963513945.1. NCBI lineage: Eukaryota > Metazoa > Arthropoda > Insecta > Diptera > Muscidae > Hydrotaea > Hydrotaea diabolus. The sequence goes on from OY740717.1 coordinate 164,533,606, forward strand.
AGCTGACCGGGACCTGCTATTTAACGAGGGCTCCAAGCGGCTAATGTATTTTACAGAGTAGTATAAAGATAACTTAATGATTACTCTGTTACTTATAAAGCCGTCGGTATTTACGAGCTGAAAATCCCGCCGCTGAAAAATTGTTTGATGTTCTTACCCGTAGGTAGAAATGTATGATAGTCGAGCCTCCAATCATCACACCAAGGAGGACACATTGTATCACCCAGATTAGATGTTCACTATTAAATTATCATAAGAAATTTTTATAATCTAAAATTGTATATTCTCTATTAAATAAATAAAGTACATCAGCAAAACATACATTAAGCAGATGGTTTTTAATTAAGGGCTTTCGCTAAGTTCGTTCATGTCAAAAATAATAATAGCCCAAAAATTACTCTAAATGCTGGGTTTGTAACGATTTTTCGAATGTAAAATAGACATGGGTATTTCTTTCCAGGGAACCCAAAAATAGTTCTTCTATTGTATACAATGTGCCAGATACTCACAAACACACTGCAATTTTACAGATTTTTCTATGGAATTTATCACATTATCATTCTGTTGACATCGAAGTGTTTGTATTCCGCTAATAAATTGTAGTTCTAATTCATAAGTTATACAGTGTTTTCAATCAATTTACATAAAGAGTATTATAACTTTAAAATTACTTTTCATAATTGTTACAGCCAACAAGCAACGTTTATTATCAATCGACCTGCCACAAAAAAAAAGTGATGGCATTGGATGTGCCAAAAAAAAATATTTTTGTCGTAAACTACAAAAATCGTTAACAAGGTGTTCTTCAGATACGTTTTCGAAAGAAAATTTAAAAGACAATGGTTTAGTTAACTCCTGTTAAGAACTAAAACAACACCACACAGTAATCGTACATTCACAAACATAACAATTTCCGCGATCACACTCTTACAGATAAGAGAATGACAGGGTTCTTATTTACCTCGCCTCCCACTGATGTCCCAACCACGAAACCCTTATTCAAACCACCAAGAAGAAAAAGCGGACACCAATTAAAAAAAAAAAAATATAGTTTATTACTACGAAATTTACATATGAAAATAGTTAATTAACATTTACCAATCGATCGATAATCTAGTCTACCAAACAATGTATGGTATCATCGAACAATTCTAGCATTTAAATAGGCTAGAGACCAGAAAATATGGAAACACTCGAGCACGCGAAATTCCCAAAACCTCCCACACCCGTACATAATACCCTAAAAGGAGGGTGAACTCTTAACAATTAATGCGATTACACTTTCATGGATAAGAGTAAAAGATAACATTTAATAAACGAAAAGTAAAATTCTTAAAATTCAACTGAGCAACAAACTTTCTTTTAAAGAACATTAAAGAAAAACTTTCACACAGCAATTTACTCCCCGAAAATCAGGCGCCAAAAGTCAAAAAGAGAGACAAATGCCTCTAAACCGCAAAACCTTAACAAGACCCCATTATTGAAACAAGTGGGATAAGGCCCTCACTACGTCCTCAAGTCTTATGAAATGCATGTTGTAAATAGTAACGACCTTTTTAAGACACATTAGAAAAAACAAAACCCCCACACAGCAGAGTGACTGAAAATGGGGACCCCACTCTGTGCCCACTCTCACTGTATAAGAAATAGGGAGACAAATGTATTAAGCAACAAAACCTTTACAAAACCCTATCATTAAAACAAGGGGAGAGCTCCCTCGCCACCCGAGTGTGAGAAGCCCCTAGCTACCGCTTACGGTAAGGGATTTCATCACCTCCTTTAACAATGCCAATACAAATGAATTACCTTCGGCTTTCCCCATTGGCATTCCTATACCAATAATAAAAAGAGCTTATCATTTTCCTTTACCACATGAAAGCTACAGCAAGATTTCTTCACATGCGTCTAGAAAAAATCTAAACAATCATCGGGTTAGCGGAAAATTCCAATGAAATTGTCCAACACCTGAATACAACACAAACGCACTGCACCTTTAAAACGTTCCACAAGGTCACAAGCACACTATTCACATATATTCAAACCAAGTACATCCATACTTGAAAATCAAAACGTTGCAACAAATTGTCACAATTAAAATATCACAATTCTAAAGACAGGGTTCATAAAAATAGTGACAATTATACACACGATCACGTACAATGCATAAACGAAAATGTTTACCATGTGGACGGACAATTATAAATAAAGGTTAATAACTCTGACGAAATTGCATGAATTCCTTCCCTCTATGACTAACATTAACAAACCTGATCTTATAAGATAGTGGTGTTAGTGGAAAGCCTGCCTTCAACACCCGCCTTCATCAACAACTTCGTTGTTCTATAAATAGAAACTTCAAATCACCAACTGAAAAAAACGTCAGTCGGTCAATATGGTGGGAATTGCGTCAGTGAGTCGCTTGTATCCGCACTCTTCGACAATAATACTTCGCATATGCAAAATCAAAGCAATGTTTTGTATAGATCGTTAAACGAGCAGAGACTTAGTCGGCAGCACACATAATGGTGTCGATAAGCCGCCCACAACAACGGAGAAACTTGCGTCTACCAGATGGTAATGTAATTGCTTTAAATTCGCAGACTTACTTTTCCTTTCCTCTATAACAAATAACAACAAACCTGATCTTTTTACCTTGTAAAGCAATTCCTCATTTCAAAATAATAAATAATTACAATCGCTGAAATACCACACACAAAGCAACAGCTTCATGGGCAATGACCTCACTCGATATTTAATCACCCCCCAATATCGGACTTTACAGAGGACCATATCAAATAAAAAGGGGTTTCATCACGTGTTAAAGCTAATAAAAATTAACTACCTTGAACAATCTGAAAACTCCAAGGGATTTCCTATATTAAAAAATAAACATGAGTTCTCTTGGTACTTTTCCACATGAAAACGCAAGATAACTTCACATGCGGCAGTCTAGTGAAATTTTAAACAATCACCGTTTTAACGGAAACTACTAATGAGACTACCCACACCAGAATAGCACACACGCACGCAATGAACCTTTCACAGCCACAATTTGTACATATGTACATACATTCAAAATCAAGTACATCCCCTCTAGAAAATCAAAAACATGTGGACGAAACATTCCAAAGAAAGGCTCAGAACTCTGACGAAATCGAGCAAAGAGAAATTGTCGATCGCTAAAATACACATAAAGCATGGCAAAAGGGGTCAGACAGCAATGATAGGGTTCATAAAAACAATGACGACAAAACATACGAACACGTACAACCCTAAAACGAACATTCAAAAACAATAACTTGAATACTTCTAAACTCAAGCACCATGTTGACGATGATAATTTCAAAGAAAGACTCAGAAAATTGACGAATTTTAACAAAGAGAAATGAACGATCGCTAAGAAACCACATACATCCACAAGCACCGTGTTGACGAAAATATTCGAAAGAAAGGCTCAGAACTATGACGAACACAACAGAACTCTAGCACACACACAAGATACATACATCCACAAGCACCGTGTTGACGAAAATATTCGAAAGAAAGGCTCAGAACTATGACGAACACAACAGAACTCTAGCACACACACAAGATGGACATAAGGGATTTTCCATCAGACAGCAAAAAAGGAAAATAGGGTTCATAAAAACAATGACGACAAAACATATGAACACGTGCAACCCTAAAACACTAACTTGAATACTTCTAAACACACGCACCATCTTAACGGAAAAATTTCAAAGAAAGGCTCAGAACTATGACGATCGATGAAGCAATGACTGCACTCGATGTTTAATTATACACCATATCAAATAAAAAAAGGGTCACATCACGATCCCCACACACAAGCTAATAAAAATGTATTATCATCTCCCTATATATCTAAATAAAAAGGGGGGACATCACGTACTCATCCAAGCTAATAAAAATTAATTATCTTGGAGTATCTGATAACCACATTGGATTTTCCTATACCCAAATAAAGAAAAGTCACATCACGTACTCATACCCCAAGGTAATAAAAATTAATTACCTAGGACTATCTGAAAACCACATAGGATTTCCTATTACCAAATAAAAAAGGGTCACATCACGTACTCATGTCAAAAGCTAATAAAAATTAATTATATAGGATTCCCTATACCAAAAGCACATTAAAAATGATTAATGTGCTTTTAGCTGTCAATCATTATTTGGAATCAGCATATCCCTACTACTCGGACATGGCTAGATCGTCTTAGAATTTTACGAGGATCAAGAATATATATATACTTTGTTGGGTCTCCGATGATTATTTCAAGGTGTTACAGCCAGATTGACAAAACTAATATACCCTCCATTGTATGGTGGAGGGTATAAAAAATTTCTCAATGGGCGAATCTAAATGTTGCGCATCATAAATTTACACAATTCGTTTTGTAACGCCAGCAATTCCCCAGCACTCTGAAATACAACCCGACAAGCAAAAGTTGATGTTGATATTCTGAAAGCTTTGTTTTGCTTGATTTTTTTTTTTAATCGGATCATTTGCCCTATTTTTGTGGATCTGGGCCATTAATTTCCACTTAGTATTTTTTTTTGGCTGGGTTCGTACCATTGTGGCTTCCAATGCAACAGGATCTCTGTTTGGGGGCTATTGCAAAAACATTTGCCGATAAGATCCAATTTCACCAGAGTTGATTAGGGGTTACTTTTAACATCCTATGCAAAACCTGGTAAAAATCGGGTGTAAAATCGTGTATTATAAAGTCAGCAATGGTCCATGTACTATGTCAAAAGATGGAGCAATATATCTACAACAAGTAAAAACGTCGAAAAGTGTGGCCATGCCGAACCTTATACATCCTCCCCCACGTCATCGTCCCCAGGTTTTAGGGACCTTTTCGTGCCATGCGACCTTAATCTCAACCAAAACTATTTTATGCAAACAAAATTACCCTTTATTTGGATTCGTAGCAAAATTAGCTTTAACTTAAGTACCCATATTGACTTTTAATCCCCTGTGTAGAATATGAATATGCCTTGCCTTTTTTAAGTATTTAGTATTTAGGGCTCCGCAACTAATAGGGTGATCCATCTAGATGTTTTTTTTCAGAACAAAAGAAAATATAAAAATTCAAATCAAGTGTGGAATCTTGATTTGAACGAAGGGACACTTTATGGCATTTATTTTTTGAAAATAATTATCTTGTTGGCAACTGTATTATGGAAATGAGCGTTCGGTAAGAAACGGGAAGATCGGCTGTTATCGACCAAGTGATGATGGCCGGAACGTAACCGTGAATGGTGCTCGCTATCGCGCCGTGATATCGGCCGATTTCATCTATTTACAATCCGAAAAAGCTTATGACCGTGAACCATCATTATGCAACATTTCAGTATTCCGGGTTGACTCGTTTAACCGCTATCATGCGTTTAATAGACACACGGACGAACCGACGAACACACGGTATTTTAAATGGTTTTATCCGGTGTGGTTTTATTAGAAAGGTTAAACTTTGTCATTTTTTAATGGAACTCAATATCATTCATATGACTACCACAACTGGCTTGGCAGTACGTCATCCGATCTACCCAATTTTCAGTACATTTTCAATTGTTTCAGGTCGAATCTAATGTCAACTTTGATTTTGTGTTCCAACGCTTCAATTTTCTCTGGATGCTTTACGTAACATATATCCTTAAGGGCTCCCTACAGAAAATAATCCAAAAGGCTCCAATTGATATTATAATTTCGGCCGATTATTCAATTTTCAAAAGCAAATATTGATTATTTCGTCAAATATTGATTATTTCGTCAAATATTGATTATTTCGTTTGCGGTATGACATGTAGCCCCGTCTTGTTGAAACCAAATGTCGTCCATTTCATCATCTTGAATTTTAGGAAACAAACATTCGTTGAGCTTGCTGGGGTAACGCTCACCGTTTACTGTAACGGCGCCTCCTTGCTCGTTTTCGAAGAAAAATGGCCCAATGGTTGGTGGCAACCCAAAATGGACACCAAACAGGATCTCGTGTGGATGAATTGGCTTCTCTACAGTCGCGTGCGGGTTCTCCGAACCCCATATGCGGCAATTTTGGTTATTGACATAGCCACCAAGATGAAAATGAGCTTCATAGGAAAACACGATTTTTCGGTAAAATTCTTCACCTCCTGCCAAACAATCTTCGGTCCATTGGCCGTAGCTAAAAAACATCGGATGGTGTTCCATTATAAAATGACAAAGATCAACCTTTCCCATATGACCAGAAATTTAGCAATACTTTTTTTTACAGCCGTTTCCAATTTAGAATGTTAAATCGCCCACCCTATATATGTGACGCGTAAAATAGAAAGGGACCTAAGGTTAAAAACTATTTTAAAGATTAGGTCCCTTTCTATTTGCGCTTAGAATCGTCGATTTCACTTTCATAAAATGCGCATATCTCTGGGAGGGAACACTTTTGGTGCATGGGATCGGTCTCATTCGATGCTCAGATGTTGTCCACATCAAAAAAAAAGAAAACATATGAAAATTGATTTTTTTACCCTTAGGTCCCTTTCTCTATGCGCTGTCACATATACTCTTTATAGGGTCTCTGATAAATATTTCGTGGTGTTGCAAAGAATTGAAAAACATAGTATAGCTTCCACTCTTCAATTGAGGGTATAATAATAGCATAATTCCTTCTTACAAGGATCTGGTCTATAGTTATACAAACAACACCTTGTAGCTGCTTAAATTTGTCATTCTCTTCACAACAGTTTATCCCCATTAAATTGACTTGATAGGGGTCCCACGCATCCCAAAATGTTCGCTGGGATATTTAAGTATGTGCGATTTCCACAGCCTCATATGAAATTCTTAAACATCGACGTTATTTTGGGCCTTAACAGATGTCAACCGAATTCAATTAATTATCCGCTTTTGCCTTCACTCTCCCTCTTCGCAGCCATCTCGCTGCTGCTGCTCTTGCGTGTGTGTGTGTGTCTGTCTGTGGATTGTTTGATTATAGAAAAATCTCAAAAGATTTAAAAGATGAACCTAATAATGGATACAAGTACGTGAGTGTGTGGCTATGCCTGTACGCACGGCAATCCTCCTGATGATGATCATTTAAAGACAAAAATCAATCTTTGCATGCTCTACACTCTCGCTCATTAATGGCATTAAGAAAGTCAAGGTCGCTCGGAGGATGTTACGAGTAACAAATGACTATTACACGGTGCACGCTACATGAACATGATATCAAGGGGGGAGTTTAGATACATTTTATTGAATGAATTAAAGTGATAATCACACACAAACGCACATATTTATAAATCGATGGTGCACATGGCTAAATGACTATCTCTCTCGTTAGTAGTAAATTGATTTATATCGAAGTGTTAGCCAAATGATTTGTATTCCAATATTTGTGAAGAAAGTTTCCTGTCGATTTAACGTAAAGTTTGTTTTGACAAAATCCGACAATGGGACTTAGTCGTTTTGTCATGGGACTTAGTCCAGTATAAAATTATTTATATACTCGCATTGTCATGAGTGATGAGAGAATATTAAAAATACATAAATTGATTATCTTCTCGAGCTGTAAGTTCGCGATTCCCGAGAGAGTTTTTCTCGCCCTAATATATTTTACGTGATTATCACCAGAATGAATGGTGCGAACAGATGTTTTTGTCATGCCCATAGTTATGTGTCCGAAGTTATTTTTCATTCCCATTGATGGGGACACGCCAAGAGATTTAGCCATTTGGCAGCTCGTATAGAAAGTAACATGTGTGTGAGCACGGCACAGTGGGCAAACATAATAGTTTTGGATAAAGTAAAATGCCAACGGATTAACGCAAGTCACAGATCAAAGGGGATTTGCTGTCATATTCGTTGCAAAACATAACCGACACATGCGTTGTGTTCATATCAAGAATGTACATAACAAGTCGAAATTCCTACTGTTGGACAGGGATACCCTACACAACTCTAGTATGCAGAAGACTCCGTACGGCAAAGATCTAGTTTTAGAACGACTGACTCGATTCTCTCAGTCGTATTTCTATTCTATTCGTGGCTCTGCATATCTTCGAAGCATTTACGAGGGCTGCTATATATATTTCTGACCTAATGAAAATGCGAATATTTATCATCAAAAATGGTTTTATTGTTTCTCAAAGTATTCTCCAGCATGATTTATAGACTTTTGCATGCACTCAAACCAATTGTCGAAGCACTTTTTCCACTCCGATTGGGACACCTCAAAAACATGGTTTTTAAACGCTTCAACAGCATCTTCTGGCGACGAAAGTCGTTGACCACGCATTTTTTTCTTGATGTGCAGGAATAAAAATAAGTCATTGGGTGCCAAGTGAGGGCTGTACGGCGGATGACCCATCAATTCGACGTTTTGGCCGGACAAAAAGGCGTTGGTTTGAGCCGATGTGTGAGAGCTCTTATTGTCATGGTGCACAATGATTCTCTTGTTCCTTATTTCGAATTTCTCCGAATACTTCAGGCAAACAAATTGTGGTGTACCACTCAGAATTGAACTCCTACGTTGCTCAAGCGGAACAGTCGCCACATGACCACTTTTTTCGAAGAAACAGGCGACCATTTGCTTCGAAGTACTTCTTCCACGAACAACTTTCGTTGGATTTGGATCGTCTTCAAAGACCCACACGGTCGATTGCTGTTTTGTTTCGGGCCCTAACGCATAAATCCATGATTCGACACCTGTGACGATCTTATAAACGTCTTGTAAAGCACTGCGATCGTATTTTTATTTTCAAAATTTCTTTGCACCAATCGTCATGAGCCTTTTTTTGGGCGATTGTCAAATTGTGCGGGATCCAACGAGAAGAAACCTTTTTTACGGCCATGTGTTTATGCAATATCGAATGTATGCTGGTGGAAGAAATGCCCAAGGATGCCTCTATCTCACGGTATGTCACATGACGATCTTGCGTTATTAGTTCACGCACGGCATCAATGTTCTCTGGCACAACGGCTGTTTATGGGCGACCTTCCGACCTTCGTCATTGAGCGGGCGTCGGCCACGATTGAATTCATTAAACCAGTTTTCACAGTGCTATAGGATGGTGCTTCATCGCCATACAAAGATTTACGTTCATCGATACACTCTTGTCGTGATAATCCACGTCGAAAATTGTGAAAAATGATCGCACGAAAATGTTCACGAGTTAATTCCTTTTTTTTGCCAAATTGATTTTCTCAAGTCACTGTAAACAACACAAATGATCGTCGTACGTCAAAACATTCTGAGTACGTTTATGCTAAAAAAATGTCAAACTTTCCAATGGAAATGTCAGATGGCGCCAGGCAACACTTAGTGTTGCCTAGGCCAGAACTATATATAGCAACCCTCGTATAGGTGGTCTGTCGCCAGGACATGACGGATTAAAAAACAAATTAGGCATAGGTAGGATGTAAGTCGCTTGAAATCCTAAATGTCTAGTTTTGAAAAAATAAGAGTATTAACTAATGACTACTGAAAAAGCTGTTGCTACGAGGAAGAGGTTAAAAGTGTCGAACACCACATATGTTCGTGCCCAACTCTGTGTCTAAAAAGATTAGTTTTTGGCTCTTAGCACCGCGCTCAAGGTTTTGAAAATCAGTTTACAAATAAAGCTGTTATGGGTCCTTTTATTGAAAAAAGAAATGAAAACGGTTTATTATTAACACTAAGTGTTGCCTGGCGCCATCTGACATTTCTATTGGAAAGTTTGACATTTTCTAGCATAAACGTGCTCAGAACGTTTTGACGTACGACCATAATTTATGTTGTTTACAGTGACTTGAAAGAATCAATTTGGCAAAAAAATGGAATTTACTCGTGAACATTTTCGTGCGATCATTTTTCGCAATTTTCGACAAGAGTGCATCGATGAACTTAAATCTTTGTATGGCGATGAAGCACCATCCTATAGCACTGTGAAAAACTGGTTTAATAAATTCAATCGTGGCCGACGCATGCTCAAAGACGAAGGTCGTGAAGGTCGTCCAAAAACGGCCGTTGTGCCAGAGAACATTGATGACGTGCGTGAACTGGTAATGCAAGATCGTCATGTGACATACCGTGAGATAGAGGCATCCTTGGTCATTTCTTCCACCAGCATACATTCGATATTGCATGAACCCCTGGCCGTAAAAAGGTTTGTTCTCGTTGCATCCCGCACAATTTGCCAATCGCTCAAAAAAAGGCTCGTGTCGATTTGTGCAAAAAAATTTTGAAAAAATACCATCGCGGTGCTCTAAAATATGTTTATAAGATCGTCACAGGTGACGAATCATGGATCTATGCGTTTAAGCCCGAAACAAAACAGCAATCGACCGTGTGGGTCTTCGAAGACGAGTCAAATCCAACAAAAGCTGTTCGCGGAAGAAGCACTTCGAAGCAAATGTTTCTTCGGCAACACTGGTCATGTGGCGACTGTTCCGCTTGAGCAACGTTGGGCGGTCAATTCTGAGTGGTATACCACAATTTGTTTGCCTGAAGTCTTCGGAGAAATTCCAAAAACGAACAAGAGAATAAGAATCATTGTGCACCATGACAATGCGAGCTCTTATACATCGGCTCAAACCTGCGCCTTATTGACCGGCAAAAACGTCGAATTGATGGGTCATCCGCTGTACAGCCCTGACTTTGCACCCAATGATTTCTATTTGTTTCCGTTTATCAAGAAAAAAATACGTGGTCAACGATTTTCGTCGCCAGAAGATGCTGTTGAAGCGTTCAAAAACCATGTTTTGGAGTTGTCTCAATCGGATTGAAAAAAGTGCTTCGACAATTGGTTTGAGTGCATGCAAAGGTGTATAAATCATGCTGGAGAATACTTTGAAAAGCAATAAAACAAGTTTTGATGATAAATATTCTTATTTTCATTATTAGGTCAGAAATATATATAGTTGAATTCGTAAGTTTGTTCTTACGATCTCCCAAAATTTCATAGTACATCAGTACGATTTCTTTCTAAATCGGATAAAAAAATCATAAATTACTTTTCACGTTCTACGAGGGCGACCGCAAAAGTAACTGGCCTAACATAAGAAGAACCGTTTTTTTGGAATTATTATTATTTTTTTTTTCAACATAATCTCCTTCCAACTCAATACACTTCATCAAACGTTTTTCAAGTTTTTTAATTCCATCCGAAAAATAAGATTTTCCAAGACCTTCAAAATATGCCTCAGTTTCAGCAATAACCTCGCTATTGGACAAAAATTTTTTGCCACCGAGAATTTTTTTTAAATTTGGAACCAAGAAATAATCAGAAGGAGCTAAATCTGGACTATATGGTGGATGCGGAGCAATTTCTAATCGTAATTCGGCCAGTTTTTGTTGAGTTAAAAATGCACTGTGTGAAGGAGCATTATCTTGTTGAAAAAGAACTTTTTTTTCTAAATGCGGTCGTTTTATCTTGATTTGATTTCTTCACTCAACCGATCCAATAAGGCACAATAATATTCACTTTTTATAGTTTTTCCTTTCTCAAGATAATCAATAAATATTATACCCCTTGTATCCCAAAATACTGTTGCCATTACATTACCTGCTGACCTAATAGTTTTCGCCTTCTGGGGACCTCTTTTACCAGTTTCTATCCATTGTTTTGACTGTTCTTTGCATTCTGGGATGTAGTGATGGATCCATGTTTCATCAACGGTTATGAATCGGCGCAAGAACTCTATTGGATTACGCTGATAAATCGCTAAAAGCTCCTCGGTATTGGCCTAACGGACGATTTTTTGGGGCAAAGTCAACAAATGCGGCACCCATCTTGCGGATAGCTTTTTCATGTGGAGTTCATCATGTAAAATACTCCAAACTTGTTTTTCGTGTATTTTAACAATATCAGCTAGTTCTCTGAGCTTTATTCGTCTATCTTTAGTCACTTCATTAAATATTTTTCTAATGTTTTCAATAGTAGTAGCAGTTTTCGGTCTTCCAGAGCGTTGTTCATCTTCCGTACTTGAACGACCCATTTTAAATTGTTGAACCCAGGATTTCACGGTGGAGTATGATGGTGCATTATCACCATGAACAGAATCCAATTCATCTTTGATTAATTGTGGCGTATAACCTTTCATGTTGTAAAACTGTTTAATTACCGCACGAAACTCTTTATTTTCCATTTTTCAAAAATTATAAAACTTGTTTACTTCAATCACCTGTAACAAAGAAAATAATCATTAAATATTTCGGAAATTTTGACAGATGGCTTATAAAAACAAAAGTTGCTAGTAAAACAGAAAATGTGCCAGGCCAGTTTGTTTTGCGGTCGCCCTCGTACATACCATAATACTTAATTTAAATGAGAAAACTACGAAAAATAATTAAAGGTTTTATATTTGTTTGTTTATATTCAAAAACTATTTTTTTTTAAAAAATATACACTCACCGAATGACATACTCGCATAGAGAAAGGGACCTAAGGTTAAAAAATCAATTTTCATTTTCTTTTTCTTTTTTTGGATGTGGACAACATCTTATCATCGAATGAGACCGATCCCATGCTACAAAAGTGTTCCCTCCCAGAGATATGCGCGTTTTATGAAAGTGAAGTCGACGATTCTAAGCGCATATAGAAAGGGACCTAATCTTTAAAATGGCTCTCCTGAACAAAACTGGTTTTTAACCTTAGGTCCCTTTCTATTGTGCGCGTCACATATGCATTAATACGCCTTACCTCAAAACAACAATTTAATTGTTGTTTTGAAATATCCTAATCATTTTATTTGAACGGCTAAGGTGCTTTTTGTGACATAGTTTGAGTAATAAACGAAATTTATGAGTAAAAATTAAATGGGCCTGAAAGGCCTATATGCAGATCTAGGTACATGTGTATGAAAGGTACATCAGATTGGTCCATTTTTAGGCCCATGCCGTAAATTTATGACCGAAAAAGTCATGAAATGGATTTATTATGTTTAATTCAATGCATTATCCTGTTAAGACTAAAATATATAAAATCTTGTGGAAATAATTAATAACTGGCCCACCCTACGTTACAGAAAATTCCTTACGTCACTAGAAGCATAAACTCGCCATAAGTGTGAATGGTGATAATCACCTGAATGTATGGTGCCGACGACTGACTGTATCTCTCATGCCCATAACTTTTTTGTTTATTACACTAATTTTTCATTAAAATTTGTCGACATGAAAGGAAATTGAATGAAGTGGTTTCTTGCTTGCTGAATATCGGCCTGTGTGTTTGGCTTCAGTCAGATGTCACAGCATTTTCAATTTGAGTTACTTCATGTACCTGCCAAAAGTGTAACGACCTACATAATATTACATGGAGGGGAAGACACTTTGACAAGGGACAGGAAACAAACATTTCAATCAATGGGAAAAAATACTTTGTATCTTAAACTTCGTGCAAGGCCATCGCAATTCATTGGGCTGCTTTAACCTGAATACTACGTAGTACTTTCCAAAGCAAAGTCTTCTGCCGATGATGCACTTATTTCAAATCTCATGATTTTAGGCATTAGAGCATTTCATTACTAAGTTTTGCATTTAACGCCTTACAAAATACAAACTTTCTAATGATATTACGCAAACCGAAATTACGCGGATTGTTACAGTCTTGCACGTTATGGGCTATACAGCTGCGCTCAAAATAATAGTAGTGGATATTAAATTATTAAGAATAATGAAAAAAATTTATTAAGAACTCCATTAATTATTGAATACATATATTTTTCTTAAAGAATATTAAAATAAAAATAATTTTAAAAATCAATGACATAGAATTCATCCGACTTTAGAAGCATATTGGTTAGGTTTTGGATTCTCTCTCAAATTTGGCCGCTCAAAATAATAGTAGTGCTCGGAACATTTGTCACAAAAGTGTATGAAATCCTTCGGTACTATATTTTTTGTTTTTAATTAATAATTAATAAGGGTACTAAATTATATTAGTACTTGGTTGCGTGGCCTTTGTTTCCAATTACGGCCGCACAGCGCCTAGGCATCGAGTCCACAAGATGTTGACATCTTTGGTCAGGAATTGAACTCCAAGCTTGCTTGACGACTTCCCAAAGTTGAGATACGCTTGTTGGTTGAGATTGGGCAACTGCCTTCTTCACGTCGCACCACAAATTCTCAATTGGATTGAGGTCTGGGGACTGTGCTGGCCATTCAAGAACATTTATATTGTTAGCGTGGAACCAATCTTTCGCCACTTTACTGGTGTGCTTTGGGTCGTTGTCCTGCTGAAAGACCCAAATCAATGGCATATCTTCACTGGCATATGGTAGCATTACTTCCTGCATAATATGGACGTAGAGATGCCTATCCATGATCTCCTTGATCCAATATATGGGCCCAACACCATAATAAGAGAAGCATGCCCAAATCATTATGGAAGCACCTCCGTGTTTTATAGTTTTGGTCGTGAACTTGGGATTGTACTCGGTGTTTGGAGGTCGCCGGACGTATTGTCTTGATCCCTTTCCGCCATAAAGAACTATTTTCGATTCGTCCGTCCATAAAATGTTCCTCCATTTTTGTACTGGCCAATCCATATGTTCTTGGGCAAATTTAATTCTTTTTGACACATGTTTTTTTGAAAGAAGGGGGACTTTTCTTGGACTGTGAGCAGCTAAATTATTTTCAAATAAACGTCTTCGTATTGTTTGTACGCTTGCGTTCACACCTAACTCGTCTTTTATTTTTTTGGAGCTCGAAAAAGGATTCTGCTTTGTGTACCTTACCACACGAGTAATTAATTTATTCGACATAACTTGTGGGCGTCCGCGAGTTTCAGGTCGAGCGGTAAATTTAATTGCGTTGCATATCATAGTTGGTGAACAACCTACAATATTTTGCACTTCTTTGTAAGTTTTACCCTCTGTAATTAATTTTTTAATGAGAGCACGCTGCTCCGAACTGCAGTGCTTGCCCCGTCCCATTCTAAGGAATATTAATAAATTTAAATAATTCAAAATCTATTTAAATTAATATAAAATTCCAATAAACACCTTTTGGTAATATTTCCTTTGCACAATTGCTCTTTTTCGCAATATTTTACCAAGCACTACTATTATTTTGGTCCCTCAAAAACCAGCACTGTTGTCAAAATGTCAAATTTTTACAACAACGATAACATAAGAGTTTAAAGTAACGGCATATTTTTATTATGCACACTCCAAGAAATGAAGTTGCAAAAGAAAAAGATGAAATAAAATGTAAATGAAAGAAACAAAAGAAGAAGAATTTATTTTAGTGCAGCACTACTATTATTTTGAGCGCAACTGTATGTCCCTTTCAACATCATAATAGTCGTGTCTTTGGTTAAACTCAATATCTAAGACTGGATAGAAAACCCACAAGCGATTCGACTTGAAACTTATCGACGAAAATGTTTCAATTTGTTTCGGATATAAAGGAAAAGTCTTTTTTTTATTTTATTTATTTATTTGCAATCTGTCCAAGAACATTAAGCAAATTTGACAAGTTTAAGTTCATAACAGGTAATTGTACATCAATATATACAATTATACTATATTAAAATCAATAACGATACAATACTTATACATTTGAATTTATTCTGATATTCTATTGTATATACTCTTATCTAAAAGGTAAATTCAGTACATGATGCCGTTTTAATCTTCTAGTTTCATATCTTGTATCTAAAAGTGATATAGCTAATGGATTAGAGTGATTGCTTAACCTTTCGATATATTCATCTCGAATAGTTGGTATTTCAAGATCACGATGAATTGCATTATTTGTGACAAACCACGGGGCATTTGTTAAAGTTCTAAGTGTTTTTGATTGGTAACGTTGTAATATTTCAATGTTGGAGTTACTAGCTGTCCCCCACAGTTGAATTCCGTAAGTCCATACAGGTTTAAGGGTTGTATGTATTATAAAGTATTGTCTTATTTCTCAAATTAAGTTCAGATTTCGGTCCTAGGAGCCAATACATCTTTTTTGTTTTAATATGTAAATGTTGTCGCTTCGCCTTTATATGATTTTTCCATGTCAGACGTCTGTCTAAGTGAATTCCCAGATATTTTACATTGTCTGGGCAATTCCCTCTTCTCAATGAAAAAGTTACATGACTTGATTTTTCCGTATTAATGTGAATTCTCCACTTTTGCAACCAAACTTCAATCTTGTTTAGTAAAACTTAAACAACAGAAGAAGCGTTGTCCATATTTTGATGTGAAGCAATTAGAGCTGTGTCATCTGCAAATGTGGCGACAGTAACGTTATTGGCCAAGGGCATATCAGATGTGAACAATGTGTATAATGTGGGACCAAGTACGCTGCCTTGTGGTACACCTGCTTCTATGTAACGTATTTCAGAAAACTCATTGTTAACATTAATATAAAATATTCTCTCTTGTAGGTATGATTTTAAAATGTGGTAATATGGTGTCGGAAGAAAACGTTTTATTTTGTAAAGAATTCCGGGGTGCCAAACTTTGTCAAATGCTTGTTTAACGTCTAGAAATACTGCTGCACTCTAGAGCATCTCTTATTATGTTCACAATCCGATGACATTGCTAAGGAGTCCCATGTTTGTTGCGAAATCCAAATTGATAGTCAGGAATTATTTTACGGTCTGCAAGTATTGACTTCATTCTTGTCAACAATATTCTTTCAAATAACTTTGAAAAAGTGGTTAATAAACTTATTGGACGATAAGAATTTAAAGCATTTTCAGGTTTGTTCGGTTTTAATATCATTACAACTTCCGCACATTTCCATTGTTTTGGAAAGTAATAAAGTCTTAGAATTGAATTAAATAATAAGGTAAGGAAGACTATACCTCTTTTTGGCAATGATTTAGCTACTTTTGTATCAAATTTGTCATATCCGGGAGACTTACCACTGCCAAGTCTGCATACTTCGTTTGTCACTTCATTAATAGTTATTGGTTTAATGGGGAGATCCATTTGACAAGGCGTATCCAAATATGCTTCTACAGCTTTGTCACTTTCAGGTCGAATAGTGGGAAAGGGTTTGAACGTTTGCTCTAGGTGTTTTGAAAACGCTTCTGCTTTGCTTTCGTTTGACCTACACCATACATTGTTGGAATCTTTAATGGGTATGTTTCGCTTAACCGGTCTTTTCAAATATTTTGTTGCGTTCCACAAACAGTTTTCATCATTTTTATTAACGTCTAATTTTCTGAGATAGTATCCTAATCTCTCATTTTTTTGTTCAGCAAGTTTTTTCGTTAGTTCTTTAGATAGTTTATTAAAATGTCGTTTGTCGTTGGGATTTCTACTCAGCTTCCAGATTCGTCGTAATCTTCGTTTGAGACGTATCATTTCTCTTATTTCTGCTGTTACTAGAACTCTATTTTGCGGTGAAGAATTTGATGTGATCGTTGGTGTTGACAAAGCCGCAGCTTCATGTATTAATCGAGTAAATGAATCAACAGCATTATCTAACTCTTCTCCAGTTTTTATAGATATGTTTAGATTTACGTTTTTATCAATCCAATACTTAAAAGAATTAACATCTGTGTATTTAGAAATTAGTTTTTTGGTTTTGGTGCACATACGCACTGTTGCATTATAATTAATTACACTAGTCAACAGTCAAAATGTACTCGGGATGCGATAATTTTTTCTGTGTAGATAACCTTGACATGAGCTCGAAAAACGCAATAAAAATTTTTTTTTTCGTTTGGTTTTTGTTTTATTTTTATTTTTTTAAATTTTAAAAATTTTTTTTTGGTTAATTTGTTTCGTCCGGCATAACTCGGGAACCACTAGCCCGATTTAATTGAATTAAATTTTAAAAAATTTAAAATTACAATTCCCTTAATCTGTTCATATATTGTTTTCCTATACAAGCAACAGTTTCCAAGTTAAAAATGAATATATAAAGGAAAAAACTTATTTTTTGCCTAAAGATTTAAATTTTTTTTTTTTTAAAAATCCATAAAAAATCCAAAATGAAAAAAAATGTCAAATCTTATTACTACTTTTAAGTAAAGTCACATAACCTATGAGCAAAATGAGACAAAGATCATGAAAATCGATGCACGCGTTTCGCTTTTATTCGCAATTGAGTAAAGGTATGAATTTCAAAAGTCATATATTTTTGTCACCCAACAAATTTTAATTTTTTTTGTAATAAAAAAGAAAAAACCTTACCATAGACAAAGTTGTGCATATGTCGAGCAAATTTTTGAAATTCATACCTTTACTCAATTGCGAATAAAAGCGAAACGCGTGCATCGATTTTCATGATCTTTGTCTCATTTTGCTCATAGGTGGTCCAATTAAAACGCACGATGTTAATTGTAAATTGAACAAACAGATTTCAGGGAATTTTTTTAATTTTTATTTATTATGATAGAAGGATCTATGACAATTATGTGTGAAACAAAATATCGGCCAAATGCGCGCCATGGTTTCGGTTTCATACCTCCATCGGATAGTCTATATTTTCAATGAATCTGAGACATAATAAATGTCGTTTATTTGCCGAATTATCCCATACTTTAGCTTTTTAATTGCTATTGGCTTATTGACCTACACTTTTTCTTTTAAATATCCGCAAGGAAAGAAGTCCAACGGTCTCAATTTACATAATCGTGGTGGCCAAATAACGTCGCCACGACATGTGATAAACACGGCCATTGAATTTCTCGCGCCCAAAGGAGCCGTTGTTTCGCTGGCTGTATGGCAAGTAGCAGCATCCTGTCGTCCAGGTCGATATTCTCATTTTTTGGCTACTAGAATTTCTTTTATCATAATTATACGGAACATCATTCACGGTAGCTGCTTGGTCGACCTCATTTTTGAAGAAGTAACCCGATGAGCCGCCTGACCTAAACCTTACCAAACAGTCACTCCTAGTGGATACCATCGTCTTTTTAACAATCACTCGTGGGTTCTTATTTGCCCAAATGCGGCAATTCTGCTTGTTAAAGAATCTACTGTTGAGACATTTGATCGATAATGCTGACCATACAAATCACGAAGTGCCCGAAATGCATTTTAATTTTAACGTGACGGGCTGCTCAATGGTGTACCTCTCTATGGTTGAATTTGTCAAACTCTGAAACAAAGATGCCCAATTAAGTTGGGCAAAAAACTTGACGTTTATATGTGACTAACAATTAACATCGTGCATTATGGTTGGACCACCCTTTAGACGAACTTTCCTTTGTATGGATAGATTCTTAGGACTTTTTCAGACCGATGAATACTAGTATAGGGTGATCCAGCTAGAGGTTTTTTAGAACAAAAAAGAGATACAAAATTTCAAATCAAGGTGGAATCCATATTGGTAATTTGAAAGGACATTTTATGGCATTTATTTTTTGAAATTAATTTCCTTCAAATGCTGGCAACTCTATGAGCGTTCGATATGAAACGGGAAGATCCGCTGTTTTCGACCAAAATTTTGTTCAGTGATGAGGCCCATTTCTGGCTCAACGGCAAAGTCAATAAACAAAATTGCCGCATATTGGCTGAAAGCAACAAGAAGATGTTCAAGAGGTGCCATTATACCACGGTTTGGTGCGGTTTATAAGCTGGTGGAATCATCGGTGCATATTTTTTCAAAAATAATGATGGCTAGAACGTAACCGTAAATGGTGCTCGCTATCGCCCCTTGATATCGGACTGAAGCAACCTGAAATTGAAGCCGTTAATCTAGACGACACTTGGTTGCAACAGGACGGTGCCACTTGCCATACAGCTGCTCAAACAATGGATCTATTAAGAGGTCATTTCGAAAAGCAGCTAATTTCAAGTTTTGGACTGGTGAGTTGGCCGCCTAGATCGAGTGATATCACACCTTTAGACAGTTTTTTTTTGGGTTACGTAAAGTCCAAAGTCTATGCTGACAAACCAGCTACGATTGAGGTTTTGGAAGCCAACACTACGAGTGTCATTAAAGTCATACCGGTCAAAATGCTCGAACGAGTCATCCAACATTGGACCCTCAGAATGCAAACCCTGAGGCGTAGTTGCGCCCAACATTTGTAGGAAATTATATTCAAAAAATAAATGCCATAAATGTCCTTTCAAATTACCAATAAAGATTCCACACTTGATTTGAATTTTTATATTTTTGTTGTTCTGAAAAAATACCTTTAGATGGATCACTCTTTACAATTGACGCCATTGTTATGCCAATAACAAGCAATGGGTTCTGCATTCCACACCGCGCCCCTTTATATTCCAAGAAATTACCCTGTTTGTGCCTAAATATTGCTGTGGAATCTATTCCAAATCACAAGGTGGCTCCGAAAGCAATATCAAAAATTAAGGCAGTTTGAAACAGAATGTGTAACATACCTTCAGGAGCCATTGCAATATTTCAAGCAATGATTCTGTTTTCATGAAAACTGCTTATCAAATTTGAAAAGCAGTAAAAAGGCCAGTCGAATTTTAGTTTATTATACGGAGTACCACTGGATATGCACACACGCCAATTTAAACGAGTAACTACTAAACTCTTAAGTCGCAGGAGACTGACCACCTCACCACACGCTTTAGATTCCAAAATATTTGTATCCCAGAAAATGTTTTTGCGTAAGTACCTCCTACACGCAGAAACAAAGTATGGTTGTGGTGACAATATTCGAAGAGGATAATTCTATAGTTGGGTATATGGTTGTGGTACAATAATATTATGATCCTCACAACAATAGTATGATTCAAATACAACCATACTATGATCCTCACAACAATAGTATGATTCACACATAACCATACTATGATCCCCACAACCATAGTATGATTCACACTCAACCATATATGATCTCCACAACCATAGTATGATTCTCACAACCATAGTATGTTTCATATACAACCATAGAATGATCCTCACAACCATACTATGATTCACACGCAACCATGTTATGATCCCTTCAACCATAGTATAATCACTATTTAGATTTGAATTATGAAAATTATTTGAAAATACATTAAATTCAAAATAATAGGGAGTGATTTAGTTCACAGTAGAAAAAAATAAGTTTAAATAAACGTAAGCGTTTTTATAAAAATATTTCAGTTAGCCAAAGCAGCTTGTTTAAAAATTGTAATTTCAATAAAAAAAAAGTACTATTATTGCATTAGATCCATCCATACCAATAACATTTGTTCTTAAAAGCATATTTAAATGACGAAAAATTACAATTATACAGTATGATTGCCGTAATCATATTATTGTTAACATAAAACGCAAAACACAATACTTTTGTCAAACCAACCATATTTATATTGTTGCTATAACCATATTTTCATTTTTAAATTTGGCAATAATACTATTGTTACATTTCAACAATATTAATATTGCAGCAATTATACTATTGTCAAAAATAAATCCAGTTAACAATGCTATGGTTGCGACGAACATACTTTTATTGCGGATAACATATTATTATTGCCGTGACCATGTAGTGACCATGTTTTTTCTCTGCGTGTACGGAACACCTTTTAATTGACTTCCAACAGCTGCGATTGGATTTTGTGGCTCCCGAAAGCCACATTAAATACGAGTATAAATAATGCGAAACTAGTTTTATTCACTTCGTAAGAAGCTTCTATTGCTGGTGAATATTTGATTGTCTCAGGTTTGATCCCACGTACGGGTATACGTATATTAACTTAGTAAAAATATGATATTTTAATTTTGATTTCATTTTGTTATTAATTTATTTATCGAAACTATTAAAAAAAATAAGAAAAAAGTTTGTTGTAACTTTAAAAAAAATACTAATGTAGAGTCCGTGAATAGCGTCTGAGTTGTGTGTTGCTCGGTGTTGTCTGTATGCTGGCCATAAGTCATGGAAAGGAATAGCATAGACAGCAGGAAAACCAGAGCGAGCATTGAACCGAAGCGCAAAACCTTTGTTAAAAAAGTCGGAATAAACCAAAAAATGCAAAAGATTTAAAAAAAAAACAGTGCTTAGAAAGTTTTTTAAGAATTTTTTTGTCCCATGGGCCAAAAGTTAGCATGCACGCAGAAAAAAACATGGTTACTACATGGTCACGGCAATTATAATATGTTCTGCGCAATAAAAGTATGTTCGTCGCAACCATAGCATTGTTAACTGAATTTATTTTTGACAATCGTATAATTGCTGCAATATTAATATTGTTGAAATGTAACAATAGTATTATTGCCAAATTTAAAAATGAAAATATGGTTATAGCAACAATATAAATATGGTTGGTGCGACAAAAGTATTGTGTTTTGCGTTTTATGTTAACAATAATATGATTACGGCAATCATACTGTATGATTGTAGTTTTTCTTAATTTAAATATGTTACAGCGCATAGAGAAAGGGAACTAAGGGTAAAAAAAAAACAATTTTCATTTTTTTGTTTTTTTGATGTGGACAACATCTGAGCAGCGAATGAGACCGATCCCATGCCTCAAATGTGTTTTCTCCCAGAGATATGCGCGTTTTATGAAAGTAAAGTCGACGATTCTAAGCGCAAATAGAAAGGGATCAAATCTTTAAAATGGCTCTCCTGCACAAAACTGGTTTTTAACCTTAGGTCCCTTTCTATTTTGCGCGTCACATATGCTTTTAAGAACAAATGTTATTGGTACGGATCTAATGCAATAATGGTACTTTTTATCGAAATTAAAATTTTTTAAACAAGCTGCTTTGGCTTTATTTAACTGAAATATTTTTAATAAAAACGCTTACGTTTATTTCAGCTTATTTTTTCTACTGTG
This sequence comes from Hydrotaea diabolus, assembly GCA_963513945.1. Classification (NCBI taxonomy): domain Eukaryota; kingdom Metazoa; phylum Arthropoda; class Insecta; order Diptera; family Muscidae; genus Hydrotaea; species Hydrotaea diabolus. Next base: position 164,556,290 of record OY740717.1, read on the forward strand.
AAATAAATCATTCGTATTATTTTGAATTTAATGAATTTTTGAATAATTTTCATAATTCAAATCTATTGTTGACAACTTAAACCAATTCTAATAAATAATATTGGGGATCAAATCTATTGTCGACAACTTAAACAAATTCTAATAAATTATATTCATAGTATAATTGTGTGCGACCATACTATGGCTGTAGGGATCATAAAATGGTTGCGTGTGAATCATACTATTGTTGTGAGGATCGTACTATGGTTGTATATGAAACATACTATGCTTGTGAGGATCATAGTATGGTTGAGTGTGAATCATACTATGGTTGTGGGGATCATAGTATGGTTATGTATGAATCTTACTACTGTTGTGAGGATCATAGTATGGTTGTATTAGATTCATACTATTATTGTGAGAATCATAACATTGTTGTACCACAACCATATAACCAACAATACTATTATCCTCTTCGAATATTGTCACCGCAACCATAGTTTTTTTCTGCGTGTGGGGTTAGAAACTTTAATAACTTTTTTGTTTATTAATTTTTTTTCTATTTTTTAAATAATATACAAAATAAATTTTTTTTTTACCTTAAGTATGCAAAAAAAAAATCACTTAATGAACCCCGTCTTAAGCTTCGCAATGATGGGCTCGTTGTAGAGCATTTTCCATAACATCTTTCAAAATTTGTAGCTGTAGCTTTCAAAATTTCTGCAACAATGTTGGCCTTGAGTTTCAGGATTGCCTCGGGCTTGTTCACATGTACTCGCTCCTTCAAATAACCCCAAAGAATATAGTCGGGTGCTGATCGCGCTGGCCAAATAATTTCCGAATTTCTGGAAATTATTCGCTCTCCAAAAATTTGACTTAAAAGTGCCATTGCGCCTCGGGTAGTGTGGGCAGTGGCTCCGTCCTAATATAAGCACATCTCAGGTCTGTTTTGAAGAAAGTACTTCCATATCACAACTTTCGTATCTTCTCCACTTCTTTGGTTGGACTATTTTTGCTAGGACATGACCTATAATACCATAGTATGATCAAAACGGTCGAGGAATAGTCAATATGGGCATTGGGTCCGCTGCAACTCCATATATGGATTTATTTGAAAGTTTTGGCTGAGAGTGGGTCGGATGCTTGGACCGAATGGGACCAAAACAGAGACCGTTAAATGCGGGCATATGGTTACTTCAAAACAGAAAACTTCGGAACGAATACTAATATGCATTTCTTTTAAAGATATGCATTTTATAAGGTTCGGTCACTGTTCGGACAATAAGTCCTCTGTCCAAATTTATCTTATTATTTATTTATCTTATTATCTTATTATATCCCATGCTTATTATATCCCATGCAATAGCTAACTAAAGTTTTAGCCTTTGGATACGCGACACGCAGCCGGTCGTCGAGTATAAAAATTAAATCTTGCAAAGTTTATTACTTTGGAAAAGGTCCCTCCCTTCTTTATCAAAGAAAAGTTGTGGGACTTTTAAATAGTTGCAGTACTAGTACGTACCCATCAGTCAGAAATGAGCTCTGGCACCGTTGATGTATTCCTTATGCTCTCTTATTTGAATTAGACCATTCTGTCCTTCCAGCCATAGGAAAATAATGTGCAAGTAAGAGAACCCTTAACCAAGAATACGACTAATATAAGAACGCTTTGAAAATGTTTCCCTCAGTTATTTCACCACAAATAGGGTTTAATATATTGAATTTTAACGTGCATTCATTAGTTGGTTTCCTTTTCAAAAATTCATTCATTCACATCCTTTAAAGTGTTAAGGGAAACTGCTCCACATTTGTTGCTGATGTCTTTGCAATTCACAGCCGAGTTCTATTCCTTCCATCCTTCCATGCTCAACTACTCGCAACTACTCCGAACAAATTTGTCTTTGTCTCTGTCGAGAAAGATTGTCAAGCGCCTGCTTGGGCGGAAAACGAACGTTCTGTTACAAAATTTTTATGAAACCATTTCAATTAAGTAAACTTTTGCCAAGGTGCATTAAGTTTGTGTCATCTTTTGCTTTGACAAAGGTTCACATCTACAGTGTACTCTTCTTCAGGATGAAGACATATGACTTTTCCCCCAGCTCGTTGCGTCTCTTTTGGGAAATTCATGTCTTTCTAACCTTTTCCGTATGCTCCACCAACCACTCTGGTAAGTTTTGTCTCCGACATCCGAATTGTTACTTCTACCAGAATGATTGTGACGACCGTATGGTGTGCAGCAGGAGGCATGTGGTGCGCGGGCGGAGGAAGTTGCATGTAAAGTTTTTAGTGCACAAATTAAATTTGAGTTATTAAACCATCAATTCAATACACAATTAAGAAGTTCAAAGTTTCTTCTGTACGTAAACTTTCTTTTTACGTTACGTAAACTTTTTGACAAAAGTGCCAAAAACTTTTTTCAACGTATTTTCTTCGTCGTTTTATCGAAACTATACATTTTGTTTGCTAAACTACGCCCTCTCCCCCTTGCTTCGTATGCTTCCGACCGATGTCAGTTATTAACTTTCGGAAATGGTGTAAAAGTTCTCATGGAGGGTGGGATAAGAAGTCGGTTTTTTCTATCTTTTTGAATAAAACAAGAAATCAGCAGTAATGAAGAAATTGCCTTTTTTTCTTTGGGTGTATCTGCCTGGTGAGTGCTAAAAGTTTGTGATTTTTTATCTGTCAATTTAAGGGAATATTAATTGCTTTAGGGGATATAAAACCGTAGTTGATAAGTAATCAACGATCATTAGAATACTTGGCACAACTAACCAAAATCTCTCCCCCACTGATATTAATTCTGGTTCGAAGATTAAAATTTATTTGTTCTGAATGAATAATTGTTTGAGGTTTTTTTAATTAAAATCGTAAATCCCTTTAAAACGCTAAACAAGTAAATACATCTGTCTCGTTTTGTTTATTTCGGCTTTTGCTTAAACACATTAAACAGGAATCAACAGGTCGAGACCTCGTTATGTTCAAAACATCCACCTTAAATTAAAGTTGTCCATTCTTGGACCCCAAACACATGATTTGGTCCATGATTACAACCCCAATCTCAGCCAAATCTTCAAAATAATAATATTTATGCATTCCTAGTAAAACTAGCTTCAATTTGTAAACTTTAATGCCAGTACTGGCGCTCGCTTTTATTAACATTATGGTCGTTTTTTGGACCTTTCGGCTTTTATATGAAAGGTTATACGCCACAATTAATCAAAGATGAATTGGATTCTGTTCATGGTGATAATGCACCATCATACTCCACCGTGAAATCCTGGGATCAACAATTTAAAATGGGTCGTTCAAGTACGGAAGATGAACAACGCTCTGGAAGACCGAAAACTGCTACTGCTATTGAAAACATTAGAATAATATTTAATGAAGTGACTAAAGATAGACGAATAAAGCTCAGAGAACTTGCTGATATTGTTAAAATACACGAAAAACAAGTTTGGAGTATTTTACATGATGAACTCCACATGAAAATGCTATCCGCAGGATGGGTGCCGCGTTTGTTGACCAAAAAATCGTCCGTTGGACCAATTCCGAGGAGCTTTTAGCGATTTATCAGCGTAATCCAATAGAGTTCTTGCGCCGATTCATAACTGTTGATGAAACATGGATCCATCACTACATCCCAGAATGCAAAGAACAGTCAAAACAATGGATAGAAGCTGGTAAAAGTGGTCCCAAGAAGGCGAAAACTGTTAAGTCAGCAGCAAATGTAATGGCCACAGTATTTTGGGATGCAAGGGGTATAATATTTATTGATTATCTTGAGAAAGGAAAAACTATAAATAGTGAATATTATTGTGTATTATTGGATCGGTTGAGTGAAGAAATCAAGATAAAACGACCGCATTGAGAAAAAAAGTTCATCTTCATCAAGATAATGCTCCTTCACACACTGCATTTTTAACTCAACAAAAACTGGCCGAAATACGATTTGAAATTGCTCCGCATCCACCATATAGTCCAGATTTAGCTCCTTCTGATTATTTCTTGTTTCCAAATTTAAAAAAAATTCTCGGTGGCAAAAAATTTTCGTCCAATAGCTAGGTTATTGCTGAAACTGAGGCATATTTTGAAGGTCTTGAAAAATCTTATTTTTCGGATGGAATTAAAAAACTTGAAAAACGTTTGATGAAGTGTATTGAGTTGGAAAGAGATTATGTTGAAAAATAAATAATAATAATTCCAAAAAAACGGTTCTTTTTATGTTAGGCCAGTTACTTTTGCGGTCGCCCTCGTAATATGTCCATATTGACAATTGATCGCTCGTTTAACATATACGGGCCGTTTTTGGGCCACATAAGGCTTGCCTATTAAGAGTACCAATTTTTGTCAAAAACAAATTATGATTTACGTATTAAGCAAAAAATAAAATGAGTATGGACTATCAGGCGAGACCGACTACATGATACCCTCACCCTGACAAAAGTAATATCTCCGAATCGTTGGTTTCTCCTATCTAGGAGAGTTATATACTGCTCATACGCAGAGAGAAAAATATGGTTACTACGGGGTGGAGCGCGATAATTTGCTTTTTTGCACTGCATGCTGTGGCGGCACTGTTAGTAGCAGACAGTGGAGAGTGTGCGTGGCTTATAGTGGTTGACGGGAGTTTGTATTCGCCTGCCTTTCGTTTCCATCATGTATTGGACACGCGAGGAGAGGTCATTTTGTGTTGAAGAATATTTTTCAAATGCGCTCTCGATCATTGCAGGGCAGCGTGCTTTCCTCAGTGGGTGTGTAAACAAACAATATATGCGGTACTGTAAGGGCAATATAAAGTAAGGGCATCATTGGCCCTTACTTTTTCCAGGATAACCGTTTTGCCGTAACTGTGAACTCCGAACGGTACTTGACTAACCATGTAATTTTAAAATTCCCTTACTGTTCAATATAATTAAAATATAAAATAAATTTTTCTAAGGTTCATAATTTTTTTATTTCATTCCCAAGTAAGCAAATTACCCGGTCACGGCAATAATAAAATGTTCTCCGCAATAAATGTATGTTTGTCCCAACTGTAGTATTGTTTTCTGAATTTTATTCTGACCATAGTATGATTGCGGAAATATTAATATTGTTGAAATGTAACAATAAAATAAATTTTTCTAAGGTTCATAATTTTTTTTATTTCATTCCCAAGTAAGCAAATTACCCGGCCACGGCAATAATAAAATGTTCTCCGCAATAAATGTATGTTCGTTCCAGCTGTAGTATTGTTTTCTGAATTTAATTCTGACCATAGTATGATTGCGGAAATATTAATATTGTTGAAATGTAACAATAGTATTTTTGCCAAATTTAAAAATGCAAATATGGTTATAGCAACAATATAAATATGGGTGGTGGGAAAAAGTATTGTTTTTTTTTTGGGGTTTTATGTTAACAATAAAATGATTACGGCAATCATACTGTGTGATTGTAATTATTCTTAGTTTGAATATGGTTTTTAGAACAATGTTATTGTTTCGAATCTTATGCAATGATAGTACAGGATGTCCTCGGGGAAGGTATACTTAATTGTTTGTTTTTAATTTTTGATTAAATGAAAGAGAATGGATCTTATATTGATAAATGTTTAATTTAATGTCGGCAATAATGTATGGAATACGAGGGCGACCGCAAAAGTAACTGACCTAACATAAAAAGAACCGTTTTTTTTTGGAATTATTATTATTTATTTTTCAACATAATGTCCTTCCAACTCAATACACTTCATCAAACGTTTTTCAAGTTTTTTAATTCCGTCCGAAAAATAAGATTTTTCAAGACCTTCAAAATATGCCTTAGTTTCAGCAATAACCTCGCTATTGGGCGAAAATTTTTTGCCACCGGGAATCTTTTTAATTTTGGAAACAAGAAATAATCAGAAGGAGCTAAATCTGGACTATATGGTGGATGCGGAGCAATTTCTAATCGTAATTCGGCCAGTTTTTGTTGAGTTAAAAATGCAGTGTGTGAAGGAGCATTATCTTGATGAAAAAGAACTTTTTTTTTAAATGCGGTCGTTTTATCTTGATTTCTTCACTCAACCGAGCCAATAATGCACAATAATATTCACTATTTATAGTTTTTCCTTTCTCAAGATAATCAATAAATATTATACCCCTTGCATCCCAAAATACTGTGACCATTACTTTTCCTGCTGACTTAACAGTTTTCGCCTTCTTGGGACCACTTTTACCAGCTTCTATCCATTATTATGACTGTTCTTTGCATTCTGGGATGTAGTGATGGATCCATGTTTCATCAACAGTTATTAATCGGCGCAAGAACTCTATTGTATTACGCTGATAAATCGCTAAAAGCTCCTCGGAATTGGTCCAACGGACGATTTTTTGGGGCAAAGTCAGTAAACGCGGCACCCATCTTGCGGATAGCTTTTTCATGTGGAGTTCATCATGTAAAATACTCCAAACATGTTTTTTGTGTATTTTAACAATATCAGCAAGTTCTCTGAGCTTTATTCGTCTATCTTTAGTCACTTCATTAAATATTTTTCTAATGTTTTCAATAGTAGTAGCAGTTTTCGGTCTTCCAGAGCGTTATTCATCTTCCGTTCTTGAACAACTCATTTTAAATTGTTGAACCCAGGATTTCACGGTGGAGTATGATGGTGCATTATCACCATGAACAGAATCCAATTCATCTTTGATTAATTGTGGCGTATAACCTTTCCTATAAAAGTGTTTAATTACCGCACGAAACTCTTTATTTTCCATTTTTCAAAAATTATAAAACTTGTTTACATCCATTAAATATTTCGGAAATTTTGACAGATGGCTTATAAAAGATTGCTTTTAAAAAACAAAAAAAAGTTGCTAGTAAAACAGAAAATGTGCCAGGCCAGTTAGTTTTGCGGTCGCCCACGTACAATATCAGTAAATGTCCGCCTCAGTAAGCCTCACAAATGCGAGCCCTTTTGAGGAGATTTTTCATTACATTCTCACACATTTCACGCGCACATTTTATTAATTTCATCACGAATATTTTGTTTGAGTTGCTCAAGCGTTTCTGGGTTGTTTGCATAAAACTTTGCTTTTCAGATATCCCCACAAAAAGAAGTCCAGAGCAGTCAAATCAGGCGACCGTGGAGGCCAATCAATATCACCACTTCTTGAAATAACTTGTTGCGGAAAGAGGTCTCGCAGTAATTCCATTGTAATCCTGGCTGTATGCGATGTGGTACCGTCTTGTTGATACCACATGTAAACCAAGCCCAAAGCATGCAGTTCTGGCGTTCAAAAGTTTTCAATCATATCACGACATCTCTCCCCATGGACAGTTGCCTTTACGCCGTTTTTCATAGAAGTAAGGTCCAATGATTCCTCCTGACCACACTGCTTACCAGACTGTCACTTTTAATGGATGCAAAGGTGACTGATGAATAATTTAAGAGGGTTTCAATTGCCCAGAACCTACTATTCTGTTTATTCACATATCCATTTAAATGCAAATGTACCTCGTCACTCATGATTTTTTTATGAAAATCGGGGTTGTCATGGGCGAGCTGTAACATCCTCTTGGCATAAGTACGGCGGAGTAAATGGTATTGTGGAAAAAGCTCTTGTGTCAACTGAATCTTAAATGAAAACAAATGCAAATCCTTGTGCAAAATTGTGGCCAAAGTTGTTCTTTTAAGACCAAGTTCCAAAACACGGCAACGATTTGAGGTTGATGGATTGTTTTGAACACTTTCTTGAGCAGCAGTAATGTTTTCAGCCGATCTTGCAGTACGTTGTGGTCCATGGGCCCATCAGCTACAGACCCTCTATCTTTTAAATCATTCACTACACGATAAATAGTGCGTTTTGCTGGCACGTTGTTTCTCCCGAAAATTTCACGTAACTTTCTCATCGTCACAGTAATCGATGACTGATTTTGATAAAAATGTTTTAACAATTAAACACGTTGGTATATCGATTATTTTTCCATAATAAATTTGCCACGTCACGCTACTTCACGACTGCCAAAGATGAACTGCCAAGACTAATGTTTACCAAAATGGCGGCGAAACGAAGTAGTATACCTTCCCGGCGGACACCCTGTGCTTTTTATACTTAAATTTAATTTTTTAAAAAAACTGCTTTGGATTTGGTTAAATTGAATATTTTTCTTTTAAATAAATTGCTCCTATTTTTTTCAATTAGGTATATTTTTAAATAATTTACTTAATACGAATAGTCATTGTTGATAACATAACCCAATCCTAAAAATTAATTTTAGGGGTCATAGAACGGTTGAGTTAGATAACTAGACTATGGTTATCTGTGGAACATACTCTGGTTGTGAGAATTATAATGTTGTTGTGGGGATCATAGTATGGTTGAGTATGAATCGTACTATAGTTGTGGGGATCATAATATGCTTGTGTGTAACTCATACTATTGTTGTGAGCATCATATCGTAGATTGGTTGAGCATCATATCGTAGATTTGATATTAGCTGCTACCACAGCATTTGTAGTGACGATAACGTCCACACACTCCAATCATACTATTATTGTAAGGCTCATAATATTGTTGTGCAACAACCATAAACCCAACCATAAATAGTTCAGGGTGGAGAGCGGTAATTTGCTTTTTTGTACTGCAGCCTGTGGTGGTACTGTTGGTTGAAGAGAGTGGAGAGTATGCGTGGCTGACGGGAGATTTGTATTCCTCTGCCTTTCAGTTGCCAACATGCATTGGACACGCGAGGAGAGGTCATTTTGCATTGAAGCGTATTTTCCAAATGCGCACTCGATCAATGCAGTGCAGCGTGCTTTTCGTTTACGATTCGCTCTTCCACCACGCGTACGTGTTCCTGGATGGCAATCAATGGTAACTTCGTTGAGAACAGCAGGGAATGTGTCATGTGTACGAAGGGGGCCTGAGAGAAGGATTACATCACCACAAAACATCGAGAGTGTTAGAGCAGCAGTGCTGCAATCTCCGAAGCGCTCTACTCGGAAGCAATCACGTGCTCTAGGCATTTCCAGACTTATTTCAGCCGGCTCTTGAGGCAATGCAATTAGAGGATATACATGGTTCCAGCAGGATGGTACCACTGCACATACAGCGAGAGTTACCATGAATTGTTTGAGGCAAATGTTTCCCGGACGACTTATCTCTTTGAGGGTTGATGTAAACTGGCCGGCACGCTCACCAGACTTAGCCCCATGCGATAATTTCCTTTGGGGTTACCTGAATTAATTAATTTATAATATTGAGGCTGTAATTGGCGGAATACCAGTCGACATGCTTGTTAGAGTGCAGTGTGTGGATAGCGAACGTCCACATTTGCTAGATACACTATTTAAAACCATGTACTCGTAATTTAAAAATTCCCTTACTGTTCAATATAATTGAAATATAAAATAAATTTTTCTAAGGTTCATATTTTTTTTTTATTTCATTCACAAATAAGCAAACTAACGCGCTCCACCCTGTATGATGCTCATCGAATATTGTTATCCCAACCATACTTGTTTTCTTTATGTAACCGATCAGTGCTTCGTATTCAGGTTTAGTAAAAGTGACGGTAAAAGTGGAATTAGTAATAAGGGAAAACTACTGATTGCATTTACTTACTAACACCTTAAGTAAATCCGTGTCGTGACCACATTCACGACTGAGTGTAGGTTATGAAAATAGCAAACAAATCGATTTTCCTCAATATGAACAAGTAAAAACGTCCTTAAATTGGGCCGGACAGAAGCGTAGATACCCTTCTCTGTTAAAATATTTCTCCATCTGAACTTTTCCTCCTCCAAACTTTTTTCTATGCAAATTTTGTCCCTATAAGGGGAAATTTTTCCCCCCAGTAACGATATAACCGATTTTGAATCGTCATGAAAAATTTCGGGGCCTGCCTTATTTCATTTGACCGCTATCGTGCTTACAACAGACACACTTACAGTAATTTATATAGTTTCCGATAAATATTTCGAAGTGTTGCAAACAGAATGAAAAACTTAATATACAGTGAATGCCATTAATATTCGGTTTTTTGTTGAATTTTTTTGTAAGTTGAAATTTCCCTTTAAGATTTTAAAAAATCTAATTTTTTCTTTTATGATGTGAAATATACATTAGGGTGGAGTGAAATTCAAAAAAAAAGTTAACCTCGGAAAGAGATGTAGTCTGGGGTCCTAATGAGGGGAAAAATAAAGAAAAAAATTTAAAAAAATTTTTAGGGGTCGCGCCACTCCCTAGAAATTTGGAAATTATCGCTATTTTGGCGTTGATTTTAGAAAAATCCTAAAAAGTTTTATGTCAATAAATGTTTGCAATAGCGTAAACAATGAAATAAGGGCATGAAAAAATTTAAAAAAATTTTTCTCATTGTTCAAAAATTTCAAAAAGTAAAATAAGTCAAATCGTCCCTTCTTCAGAAAATTGACTGAACAATGAAATCGCCACCAAAGCTACAAATATTAGTCGATTATCCTCATATTTGCCTCAAATACTTTTGTTTGGGCACTGAACAAGCTCAAACTTTTAAATTTCGAATAAGTTAAGTCGTTAATTTTTAGGATTTTTCTAAAATCAACGCCAAAATAGCGATAATTTCCAAATTTCTAGGGAGTGGCGCGACCCCTAAAATTTGTTTTAAATTTTTTTCTTTATTTTTCCCCTCTTTAGGACCCCAGACTACATCTCTTTCCGAGGTTAACTTTTTCAAATTATAAAAAAAGCATGTTTTCACTCCACCCTAATATACATATTCAGAGGTAAAAATTAACTCATAATATATTTTGTAATATTTACTTTAATATGTTAAATTCAGCCAAATCGGAAAATATCAAAATATTTGTGCGCCATTAATATTCGGTTTTCCCCCTACCTCTAAAATACAACGCTGTAAATCTTCAATGCTACATTTTTTTCTTTGGATAGTGGGAAGTTTTGGTAATTTTTACTTTACAAAAATGGAAAAAAGTATAAAGAAATTGCTGAAATGTTAAATATAAAGCCTAATACTATTGGTGATATCGTCAGAAGATACAAAAATGAGGGGAGAATTGAGTTTAAGAAACAGACTGGCCAGCCAAAAAAACTTACCGAGATGAAACAACGCAATATTGTGAAGAAAATAAAGGTGAATCCGCGGCTTAGTGGTCCTTAAATTGTGACCGAAGTTAAAACGAAATTAGGAAAGTCAATTTCTGAGTCAACTGTACGCCGCATAATAAAAAGAGAAGGGTACAACGGTCGAGTGGCTGGAAAAAACCCTTTGTGAATTTGGTCAATAGAAGAAATCGCCTCAATTTTGCGAAGGAACATATTCAGAAGACTGTAACTTGGTAGGATGATGTAATTTTCCTTGATGAAAGCAAATTCAACATATTTGGAAGTGATGGCAAGACCATGGTTTGGCGTAAGCCGAATGAGGAGCTGAAAGGGAAAAATATCACTCCAACAGTAAAGTACGGAGGTGGAAGTGTCATGGAGTTGGGATGCATATTGGCAAAAGGTGTGGGAAACCCGGTTTTTATCGATGGTTTAATGAACAAGGAATCTTATTTAACAATTTTTAAACAAAATTTGAAGCAATCTGCTGAAAGAATGGGTATATCATCAACATTCAAGTTATACCAAGAGAATGATCCTAAGCATAAAGCCCACGTGGTCCGTGAATGGTTACTATACAATTGCCCAAAAGTCATAAATACGCCATCACAATCACCCGACATGAATCCGATTGAAAATTCGTGAGAAGCCAGTTTCTTCGAAAAGTGAACTTAAAAATAGGAAGAATGGAGAAAAATGGAGTAAAATCGGAGTTGAATATTTACAAAAATGCATAAAGAATATGCCAAATCGCCTTTCTGAGGTAATAAAAAATAAGAGCTATTCTACAAGATATTAATTTTTAATTTTTATGAACTCTTTTTTAATAGTAATCTACGTTATAACTTAAAAACCGAATATTAATGTCAGATGAATTATTATAGTTTTTTATTTATGTGTGTTTTTTCATTGTATTTTCATCAATAGCAATGAATGTGATATATGAGGGCGGTTCGGAAACTTCTTAGCCTAGCACAAAAAGCGCGGTATAAACAGAAAAAAGTTAAGTGTTTTGGAAACTCTGCTATGAACACATGTTAAATTTTGTTTCGATCTGGCAACTCCTTCATATAGAAACAGGTGTTCACAAAAGACGCATCCGCGATTTTTTTACAATGGAAACATTAGAAATGCGTGGTGTCATTAAATATTTACATAAAAAAGGTTTATCGGGACAATAAATTCATAATGATATGGTGAATGTGTTAGGTGAAAGTGTTCCTTCATATGCAACAGTAAAAAAATTGGGTTGCTGAATTTAAACGTGGTCGTACAAGCATTGAAGATGAACCACGTAGTGGACGTCCAAAAACAGCAACAACAACAGAAATTGTAGCCAAAGTGCATGATATGGTATTAAATGATCGACGAATAAAAGTGCGTGAAATAGCTAATATCATGGGCATCTCAAATGATCGAGTCCATTTAATTTTGCATGAAGAACTACAGATGAAAAAGCTTTCTGCAAGATGGGTGCCGCACTTGTTAACAGTCGACCAAAAACGCATAAGAATGAACATTTCTCAAGCTTGTTTGGATCGTTTTCAGCGAAATAAAATGGATTTTAAGCGTCGTTTCATAACTGTTGATGAGACATGGATCCACCACTATACTCCAGAGACAAAAGAACAATCCAAACAATGGACTGAAGCTGGAGGAAGTGCCTGGTAAGGTTATGGCAACGGTTTTTTGGGACTTCAAAGGTATTTTATTGATTGACTATCTGCAAAAGGGTAAAACAATAAATTCAGAGTACTATTGCAACCTTTTAGATCAATTAAATGTACAAATTCGAGAAAAACGTCCTGGCTTACAACACAAAAAAATAATTTTTCATCAAGACAACGCACCAGCGTACAAGAGTGTTTTAACAATGGCTAAAATCAACGAATTAAAGTACGAGTTGCTTGACCACCCACCTTATTCTCCTGATTTAGCTCCCAGTGACTTTACCAAATCTAAAAAAATTCCTTGCTGGCAAGCGTTTTACCTCAAATGAAGATGCAATTACAGTTGTAAACCACTATTTTGAAGACCTTGAGGAAAACTATTTTAATCAAGGGATAGAATTGCTAGATAAGCGTTGGACTAAGTGTATTGAAGTTTCAGGAGATTATATTGAAAAATAAAAATATTTTTGAAAAACTAACTATTCTCTTTCATTGATAGGCCAAGAACTTTCCGAACCGCCCTCGTAATAACAGAATTATAAGGTTTTTCTCGGTGACGGATAATTAAATTCCTAGCCTCGCTTCTTCTGCTATCACACACACACAAATGTTTTAGTGCAGTTTAGAACCCACAATACAAAAAAATAATTTTTCATCAATAAAACGCACCAGCGCACAAGAGAGTTTTAACAATGGCTAAAATCAACGAATTAAAGTACGAGTTGCTTGACCACCCACCTTATTCTCCTGATTTAGCTCCCAGTGACTTTACCAAATCTAAAAAAATTCCTTGCTGGCAAGCGTTTTACCTCAAATGAAGATGCAATTACAGTTGTAAACCACTATTTTGAAGACCTTGAGGAAAACTATTTTAATCAAGGGATAGAATTGCTAGATAAGCGTTGGACTAAGTGTATTGAAGTTTCGGGAGATTATATTGAAAAATAAAAATATTTTTGAAAAACTAACTATTCTCTTTCATTGATAGGCTAAGAACTTTCCGAACCGCCCTCGTAATTTAATTTTGGTCTCTAAATATATATGTATATTACATTACGAAAAATAAAAAGTTAGATTTTTTAAAATTTTTATGGGAAATTTTGACATACAAAAAAAATTATCAATAAACCGAATATTATTGGCATTCACTGTACATCCTTAATCCTTCAGTCGATGGTACATCCAATTATCAGAACTTGTATTTGAAATTGCTAAAGTTATTTCAAACAATTTATTCACGCAGCATTATTGTTTTTTGTTTAAATAAATATCAGACATCAATTCCACATACCTCGGCTTGGGATTTTTTTTAACATCAATCCCACAGACTTCGACTTGAAAATGATGCTTTATTTATGCAATCTAAAACTTTAATTACAAAATACCAAAAAAAAAATTAAAATAAATATTCGCCCCCGGGTGGACTCGAACCACCAACCTTTCGGTTAACAGCCGAACGCGCTAACCAATTGCGCCACGGAGGCTCTTGCTTCATTCGTTCTAAAAATACTCTATTTCTGATTAGTGTTAGTCATAGTCGCTTACTAAGTACAAATAAATATAAAATTATCTCGAATGAATGCTGACGTTCATTGGTTGTGTTGTACGTATGTACGAGTATGGAGGTGATAATTTTTGCTGACGTATCAGTGAGAAAGGTTTAATTTTTGACATGGTATATACACTGATGAATATATATTTAGCATATCTGTGTACAAGTTTTCAAACGTTCACATAATCCACAAGTACGACTAATCCGCATATTGTTTTCTAGTAAAGCGTGATTCAATTAGGGTTTTTATACTTTCGATCGCAGGATGGTGTGTACGAGGGCGGCCGCAAAAGTAACTGGCCTTACATAAAAAGAACCGTTTTTTTTAATTATTATTATTTAATTTTCAACATAATCTCCTTCCAACTCAATACACATCATCAAACGTTTTTCAAGTTTTTTAATTCCATCCGAAAAATAAGATTTTTCAAGACCTTCAAAATATGCCTCAGTTTCAGCAATAACCTCGCTATTGGACGAAAATTTTTTGCCACCGAGAATTTTTTTTAAATTTGAAAACAAGAAGGAGCTAAATCTGGACTATATGGTGGATGCGGAGCAATTTCAAATCGTAATTCGGGCAGTTTTTGTTGAGTTAAAAATGCACTGTGTGAAGAAGCATTATCTTGATGAAAAAGAACTTTTTTTTTCTAAATGCGGTCGTTTTATCTTGATTTCTTTACTCAACCGATTCAATAATGCACAATAATATTCACTATTTATAGTTTTTCCTTTCTCAAGATAATCAATAATTATTATACCCCTTGCATCCCAAAATACTGTGGCCATTACTTTTCCTGCTGACTTAACAGCTTTCGCCTTCTTGGGACCACTTTTACCAGCTTCTATCCATTGTTTTGACTGTTCTTTGCATTCTGGGATGTAGTGATGGATCCATGTTTCATCAACAGTTATGAATCGGCGCAAGGACTCTATTGGATTACGCTGATAAATCGCTAAAAGCTCCTCGGAATTGGTCCAACGGACGATTTTTTGGGGCAAAGTCAACAAACACGGCACCCATCTTGCGGATAGCTTTTTTATGTGGAGTTCATCATGTAAAATACTCCAAACTTGTTTTTCATCTATTTAAACAATATCAGCAAGCTCTCTGAGCTTTATTCGTCTATCTTTAGTCACTTCATTAAATATTTTTCTAATGTTTTCAATAGTAGTAGCAGTTTTCGGCCTTCCAGAGCGTTGTTCATCTTCCGTACTTGAACGACCCTTTTTAAATTATTTAACACAGTATTTCACGGTGGAGTATGATGGTGCATTATCACCATGAACATAATCCAATTGATCTTTGATTAATTGTGGCGTATAACCTTTCATATAAAAGTGTTTAATTACGGCACGAAACTCTTTATTTTCCATTTTTCAAAAAATATAAAACTTGTTTACTTCAATCACCTGTAACAAAGAAAATAATCATTAAATATTTCGGAAATTTTGACAGATGGCTTATAAAAGATTGCTTTTAAAAAACAAAAAAAGTTGCTAGTAAAACAGAAAATATGCCAGGCCAGTTAGTTTTGCGGTCGCTCTCGTACATACATTCCATTGGCAACGCATTCGTTTGTGGGAACAAATCCGTTCTCTGTATGTTCGTTTGGTGAGAACCTGGTCTTTAAAAGTTCTGCTTTCCTTTCAACAATTGCTGCGAAGTTTTCTTTCAGTCAATGTCACATTGCCATTTTAAAAAATACTTGTCTTTACAAATATTTAGATGCAACAGGTCTCGACCGTTTAACCCCTGTTCAGTAAAATTTTTATAGTCGCCGGTTTTTTGTTTAATTTTTCTAAATTTGCTCATAAGTCTAGCAAATTTTTTTGGACCGCCCTAATTGTTGAAGTTATGGGCAAAACACTACTTATTTTCACTAATGTAGGCAACTGCGCGTTTAGCATATGTGCTTTGTGGGAGGTTCAATGAATTTGCAAGCAGAATTAAACTGTAGGGTGGTCCAACTAAAACGCACGATATTAATTGTAAATAAAACAAAAAGTTTTTAAAGAATTATCTTAATAGTTTAATAATTATGATAGAAGGAATTAGACAATTATGTGTTAAATAAAATATTGGCCAAATGTTAGCCATGGTTTCGGTGACATACATACTCTATACAGCTATGCACATTTTCAATGACTGAGACATATGGAGGTTCAATGTCTGTAGTATGCCGAATTAGCTCATCCTTTAGCTCTTTAATTGTTCTTGGCTTATTGTCGACACAGTTTCTTCTCAATATCTCCAAAGGAGGAAGTCCAACGACTTAAAATCACATAATCGTGGCTGTAATTTACCATAGCCAATACGTGAGATAACATTGCCATTGAAATCCCGCGCAAAGGAGTCATTGTTTCGTTGGCTGTGTGGCAAGTTGCACCACTCTGTTGGAACCAAATATCATCCAGATCCATTTTTGGTTAAGAAATCCATTACCATTCCCGGTGTGTACGAGGGCGGCCGCAAAAGTAACTGGCCTTACATAAAAAGAACCGTTTTTTTTAATTATTATTATTTAATTTTCAACATAATCTCCTTCCAACTCAATACACATCATCAAACGTTTTTCAAGTTTTTTAATTCCATCCGAAAAATAAGATTTTTCAAGACCTTCAAAATATGCCTCAGTTTCAGCAATAACCTCGCTATTGGACGAAAATTTTTTGCCACCGAGAATTTTTTTTAAATTTGAAAACAAGAAGGAGCTAAATCTGGACTATATGGTGGATGCGGAGCAATTTCAAATCGTAATTCGGGCAGTTTTTGTTGAGTTAAAAATGCACTGTGTGAAGAAGCATTATCTTGATGAAAAAGAACTTTTTTTTTCTAAATGCGGTCGTTTTATCTTGATTTCTTTACTCAACCGATTCAATAATGCACAATAATATTCACTATTTATAGTTTTTCCTTTCTCAAGATAATCAATAATTATTATACCCCTTGCATCCCAAAATACTGTGGCCATTACTTTTCCTGCTGACTTAACAGCTTTCGCCTTCTTGGGACCACTTTTACCAGCTTCTATCCATTGTTTTGACTGTTCTTTGCATTCTGGGATGTAGTGATGGATCCATGTTTCATCAACAGTTATGAATCGGCGCAAGGACTCTATTGGATTACGCTGATAAATCGCTAAAAGCTCCTCGGAATTGGTCCAACGGACGATTTTTTGGGGCAAAGTCAACAAACACGGCACCCATCTTGCGGATAGCTTTTTTATGTGGAGTTCATCATGTAAAATACTCCAAACTTGTTTTTCATCTATTTAAACAATATCAGCAAGCTCTCTGAGCTTTATTCGTCTATCTTTAGTCACTTCATTAAATATTTTTCTAATGTTTTCAATAGTAGTAGCAGTTTTCGGCCTTCCAGAGCGTTGTTCATCTTCCGTACTTGAACGACCCTTTTTAAATTATTTAACACAGTATTTCACGGTGGAGTATGATGGTGCATTATCACCATGAACATAATCCAATTGATCTTTGATTAATTGTGGCGTATAACCTTTCATATAAAAGTGTTTAATTACGGCACGAAACTCTTTATTTTCCATTTTTCAAAAAATATAAAACTTGTTTACTTCAATCACCTGTAACAAAGAAAATAATCATTAAATATTTCGGAAATTTTGACAGATGGCTTATAAAAGATTGCTTTTAAAAAACAAAAAAAGTTGCTAGTAAAACAGAAAATATGCCAGGCCAGTTAGTTTTGCGGTCGCTCTCGTACATACATTCCATTGGCAACGCATTCGTTTGTGGGAACAAATCCGTTCTCTGTATGTTCGTTTGGTGAGAACCTGGTCTTTAAAAGTTCTGCTTTCCTTTCAACAATTGCTGCGAAGTTTTCTTTCAGTCAATGTCACATTGCCATTTTAAAAAATACTTGTCTTTACAAATATTTAGATGCAACAGGTCTCGACCGTTTAACCCCTGTTCAGTAAAATTTTTATAGTCGCCGGTTTTTTGTTTAATTTTTCTAAATTTGCTCATAAGTCTAGCAAATTTTTTTGGACCGCCCTAATTGTTGAAGTTATGGGCAAAACACTACTTATTTTCACTAATGTAGGCAACTGCGCGTTTAGCATATGTGCTTTGTGGGAGGTTCAATGAATTTGCAAGCAGAATTAAACTGTAGGGTGGTCCAACTAAAACGCACGATATTAATTGTAAATAAAACAAAAAGTTTTTAAAGAATTATCTTAATAGTTTAATAATTATGATAGAAGGAATTAGACAATTATGTGTTAAATAAAATATTGGCCAAATGTTAGCCATGGTTTCGGTGACATACATACTCTATACAGCTATGCACATTTTCAATGACTGAGACATATGGAGGTTCAATGTCTGTAGTATGCCGAATTAGCTCATCCTTTAGCTCTTTAATTGTTCTTGGCTTATTGTCGACACAGTTTCTTCTCAATATCTCCAAAGGAGGAAGTCCAACGACTTAAAATCACATAATCGTGGCTGTAATTTACCATAGCCAATACGTGAGATAACATTGCCATTGAAATCCCGCGCAAAGGAGTCATTGTTTCGTTGGCTGTGTGGCAAGTTGCACCACTCTGTTGGAACCAAATATCATCCAGATCCATTTTTGGTTAAGAAATCCATTACCATTCCCGGTAACTGCTTGGCCGACATAACTTTCGAAGAAGTACGGCTCTTTTAATTCGCTCTTTCCTTTTCCATACCCAAATCTGCATAGAATCAAATACTCGTATATCACTTTTTCTAATGCAATTACCTGCAATTTAATACACCATATTTGAAACAAAATCTCTGCACCTCAATTGAATAAGAAAAAAAATCAAAATCTTTGGCACAGTACAATAATTAAATTAAATATTATCTCAGGTATCTCGAAAGGCTAAAGGGGTTCATAGCACGTTGAATGATGAACTCCATACGGCCCAAAAAAAACCATCAATGATAAGAGAAAAAACTTAAATGGATTTTATTTCCTACTGAAATTGAATTTACGTACAGCCTTACAAATGTACATCAAACACCTCAGCCTCATGTGAGGACTAAAATGACAGAGATAAAGGTTCAATTTCATAATACATTTTATATATTACAATAAAGGCAGTGGCAGGACTGGTCCAGGACGAGGGTAAACGGATGTCACGTTGGAACACATAGACATACTCGTGTGTGGTCACACGTCGATAGAGTGAATTCTTTTTGACTTTGTGCCAATATGACAGCTTGAATACTAAAAGCATTTCATACCCGTTTCATTTTAGTTCGGAATGCAGCATGTACGGTCTTGTGAAATGTTTGTAACGCATGCCTTTTAAATATTTATCGTTTAAAGTTTTTTGTGCAAATAGTCATATAGTTTTAATCTAGGAACATTGGGCTATTTAAGATAATGGACTATTTTAGAACTTTGTTTTTGTTGTTGAAAGCTTTTTTTACAATTAGCTAATTTCATCCATATATACGAGTAATAAGCTAATTTTATTTATATCAAATTAAAAATCAGATAGATTGCTGTGCTTTACCGAGAACAACATTATCAAAATATATTGATTTATGTCAAAGTTATTAACATTTTACTTAACGATTTTAAAAATATTTTAATAAAAGAAATTGATAGTTTATAAGTACATCTAAAAAGTTCGTTATCATCTCGCGATAGTGAACACCATTCACGGTAACTGCTTGACCGACCACATTTTCGAAGAAGTACGACCCGATGACACCGCCAGTCCATAAACCGCACCAAACTGTCACTCGTTGTGGCTGCATATTGTGAATGACTCGGATTCTCATCTGACCAAAATGCGGCTTGTTACTGCGGAGGCTTGTTACTGTGGAGACATTTCGTCAAATATGCTAAAAAAACACAAAATGGATTTTGATTTGAACGCCCATTTTCGTAAAAGGCTTTAACAATCTTAGCACGCCGCTCTATTGTACGCATCTCCATGTTTGAATTTTTCAAACAAATGCTAAATAAAGTTGGGCAAAAAACTTGTCGTTAAGCTGTACTCACATTTAACATCGTGCGTTATTGTTGGACCACTCTTTATAATTTATGCAAAGGAGGTTGAATTCAATTAGAACAATTTAGCCCCAAAATGACTCTGTTCTAAGTAAACTCATCGGTGTCCCAACTGGTTACTCAATGCTGAGTGCCGACTCGAGGAAGTGCTTCAAAATTAATCAAAATATTCCTGGGTGGAAATTACTTGGTTAAGAAATCCTTAAAAATTGTCGCGCAATACCCCTGGACTTGCTGAATTATATCTTGTCATGTATGTATCGATGCACGCAGAGAAAAAATTGTGGTTACCATATGCTCACGACAATAATAATATGTTCTCCTCAATAGAAGTGTGTTCGTCTCAAAAGGTTTGACAACAGTATTTTTGCCAAATTTAAAAATGTAAATATGGTTGTAGCAACAATATTAATATGGTTGGTGCGACAAAAGTATTTGCTTTGATTATTATACTGTGCCAAAGATTTTGAGTTTTTTTTTATTCAATTGAGGTGCAGCGATATTGTTTCAAATTATGCATTATATTGTAGGTAATTGCATTAGAAAAACTGATATATCTGATTCTATTATTACCTATTTGGGTATGGAGAGGGAAAGATCGAAATAAAACAGAAAAATTGGTAATTCTTTTCTTAGTTAAAGAATCACTTTTAAAAAGCAAAAGCGGTATTATACCAAAGCAGTTTATACGAGGGCTGCTATATAAATATATATGCGAATATTTATCAGCAAGAATGGTTTTACTGTTTTTCGAAGTATTCTCCAGCATGATGTATACACTTTTGCATTGTTGAAGCACTTTTTCCACTCCGATTGAGACACCTCCAAAACATGGTTTTTGAACGCTTCAACAGCATCTTCTGGTGACGAAAATCGTTGACCACGTATTTTTTTCTTGATGTGCGGAAATAAAAAGAAGTCATTGGGTGCAAAGTCATTGCTGTACTGCGGATGACGCATCAATTCGAAGTTTTTTTCTGGTCAAAAAGGCGCAGGTTTGAGCCGATGTATAAGAGCTGGCATTGTCATGGTGCACAATGATTCGTCTTCTCTTGTTCGTTTTTCGAATTTCTCCGAAGACTTCAGGCAAACAAATTGTGGTGTACCACTCAGAACTGACCGTCCTACGTTGCTCAAGCGGAACAGCCGCCACATGACCAGTTTTGCCAAAGAAACAGGCGACCATTTGCTACGAAGTGCTTCTTTCACGAACAACTTTCGTTGGCTTTGGCTCGTCTTCGAAGACCCACACGGTCGATTGCTGCTTTGTTTCGGGCTCATACGCATATATCCACGATTCGTCACCTGGAACGATCTTATTAACGTCTTTTGAAGCACCGCGATCGTATTTTTTCTAAATTTCTTTGCACCAATCGACACGAGCCTTTTTTTGAGCGATTGTCAAATTGTGCGGGATCCAACAAGAACAAACCTTTTTTACGGCCAGCTATTCATGCAATATCGAATGTATGCTGGTGGAAGAAATGCCCAAGGATGCCTCTATCTCACGGTATGTCACATAACGACCTTGCATTATCAGTTCACGCACGGCACCAATGTTCTCTGGCACAACAGTCGTCGTTGGCCGACCTTCACCTTTGAGCGAGCGTCGGTCAGGTTGAATTCATTTAACCAGTTTTTTACAGTGCTATAGTAGGTGCTTCATCGCCATACGAAGATTTAAGTTCATCGATGCACTCTTGTCGTGATAATCCACGTCGAAAGTTGCGAAAAATGATCGCACGAAAATGTTCACGAGTTAATTCCATTTTTTGCGAAATTGATTTTTTCAAGTCAGTGTAAACAACACAAATGATGGTCGTACGTCAAAATAAATGTCAAACTTTCCAGTGGAAATGTCAGATGGCGCCAGAAATATATATGTGACGCGCAAAATAGAAAGGGACCTAAGGTTAAAAACCAGTTTTGTTCAGGAGAGCCATCTTAAAGATTAGGTCCCTTTCTATTTGCTCTTAGAATCGTCGACTTCACTTTCATAACATGCTCATATCTCTGGGAGGGAACACTTTTGGAGCATGGGATCGGTCTCATTCGATGCTCAGATGTTGTCCACGTCAAAAAAAAGACAAAAAATTAAAATTGATTTTTTACCCTTAGGTCCCTTTCTCTATGCGCTGTCACATATAGCAATCCACGTAATAATTCATTTTATATTAAAATTAAATTTTTTCAAACAAACTGCTTTGGCTTTTTTTAACTGAAATACTTGTAATAAGAACGCTTACGTTTTTTAAGCTGATTTTATCTACTGTTAAGTAAATCACTCCTATTATTTTGAGTTTAATGTATTTTTAAATAATTTTCATAATTCAAATCTATTGTTGACAACTTAACCCAATTGTAATAAAAACTATTGGGGGTTAAAGTATTATTGTGTGTGATCATACTATGGTTGTAGGGATCATGGCATGGTTGAGTGTGAATCATACTATGGCTGTGAGGATCATAGTGTGGTTATGTGTGAATTCTACTATTGTTGTGAGGATCATAGTATGGTTGTGAGGATCATTGTATGGATGTATTTGAATCATACAATTGTTGTGAGGATCATACTGTTGTTATACCACAAACATATACCCAACAATAGTATGATGCTCTTTGAATATTGTTATCCCAACCATACTTTTGTCAACGTGTACTTAACAAATGAAACTGATACTTTTGTACTCAATACTCTAATAAAAAGTTCTTACGAGTATCGCGTACCATAGTCATAATATAGATACTCGTATTTAATAAACTCAAATTAATATCTTATTAACTTCAACACATTTGCCTAAAGTTTGAAATTTTTGTGTGTATTTGCAAATATTTTAGTTAATTTTTTTCGATATCGATATCTTCTGGTATAATAGGGTATCGATACTTTTCTTCGATTATTTAACGACTACAGTCGATACTCTATGTTCGATACCTAGTCTCTAGACCCAACAACTGTTCGAGGTATATAGCTTATTTATGGATCATGAATGTACTAATTACTAAGACCTCTCTTCCTGAAACCAATTTCACAATTTTCACTATAGCCATATTCTTCTCCATTTTAATTGGTTAATGAAAGTCAATACTATGTTCTCTGAGGTCTTAAATGATAATGGGTCATCAATCTGGACGTATTGTTTTCAATATAGTTTTTTCTACGAATTACGCGTGAGTTTTGTTAAACATTTTTTTCTTATCAGTATTGTTTGCTATTTGATGGTGAAAAGACGTACACTGCGAAAACCACGGTGTGTGTCATTAACCACATATCGCTCGAACGAGTCATCCAAAATTGGACCCTCAGCATTGACACCCTAAGGCGTAGTTACGGCGGACATTTTAAATGAAAAATAAAGATACCACACTTGATTTAAATTTTTATATTTTTTTTTTATTTTGAAAAAAAACTCTAAATTGATCACCCTAAATTTAGCTAAATTCCTAGGTAATTTTTGTAAACCTTCACTGCAAACGGTAATCGCTCCATTAAACTTGACACGATCTGAAAATATGCGGATTTTCTGAAAAGAAAAAGGAAAATTTCTAATACTGGCATGTGTTTATGAGGGAAACTACGACCACCTTTTTTTAATATTACAATACGAGGGTTGCTAAATATATTTCTGGCCTAGACAACACTAAATGTTGCCTGGCGTCATCTGACTTGAAAAAATCAATTTGGCAAAAAAAATGGAATTAACTCGTGAACATTTTCGTGCGATCATTTTTCACAACTTTCGACGTGGATTATCACCACAAGAGTGCATCGATGAACTTACATATTTGTATGGCGATGACGCACCATCATATAGCACTGTGATAAACTGGTTTAATGAATTCAATCGTGGCCAACGCTTGCACGAAGACGAAGGCCGTCCAAAAACGGCCGTTGTGCCGGATAACATGGATGCCGTTCGTGAACTGACAATGCAAGATCGTCATGTGACATACCGTGAGATAGAGGCATCCTTGGGCATTTGTTCCACCAGCAAACATTTGATATTACATGTACACCTGGCCGTAAAAAAGGTTTGTTCTCGTTGGATCCCGCACAATTTGAAAATCGCTCAAAAAAAGGCTCGTGGAAAGAAATTTTGAAAAATACGATGGCGGTGCTTCAAAAGACGTTTATAAGATCGTCGTAGGTGACGAATCATAGATCTATGCGTATGAGCGCGAAAGAAAACAGCAATCGACTGCGTGGGTCTTCGAAGACGAGCCAAATCCAACGAAAGCTGTTCGTGGAAACAGCACTTCGAGGCAAAGGGTCGCCTGTTTCTTCGGCAAAACTGGTCATGTGCGACTATTCCGCTTGAGCAACGTAGGACGCTCAATTCTGAGTGGTATACCACAATTTGTTTGCCTCAAGTCTTCGGAGAAATTCGAAAAACGAACAAGAGAAGACGAATCATTGTGCACCATGACAATGCGAGCTCTCACACTTCTTAATCCAGCGCCTTTTTGACTGGCCAAAACGTCATCCGCCGTTCAACTGACTTGGCACCCAATGACTTCTTATTATTCCAGCACATCAAGAAAATAATGCGTGGTCAACGATTTTCATCGCCAGAAGATGCTGTTGAAGCGTTCAAAAACCATGTTTTGGAGGTGTCTCAATTGGAGTAGAAAAAATGCTTCGACAATTGGTTTGAGCGCATGCAAAAGTGTATAAATCATGCTGGAGAAAACTTTGAAAAACAATAAAACCATTTTTGATGATAAATATTCGCATTTTCATTATTAGGCCAGAAATATATATAGCAGCCGTACATATAACCCTATAGGTTATCCGAAAGTCACCTCTACCACATATTCAAAACGATAACAAGTTTTTGCTACCTACCACCTAGAGTAAAAGATGATCTTTGCTTTGGCAACATTGACTTTATAGTAAGCCAGAGGACAGGAGTGGGACAACTAGCACCATGGTGCTATTTGGCTGTAGTCCCAAAAAATAAAATTACAATATAAAAGATGATTGTTTTTTCTTCTTCTTCCTCCTCTGCTTTATATGCGCCATTTATTCTTTTCATTTTCCACAGGTTTCATCACAACCATCCATCCACAACCACTGCACGGATGGTCGTCGTTCCTACCGCCCACCCCCCTTCCATTTTTGGCGCTGTTGAATACCAATTGTTTAAGGGTGCCTTTAGGGGTTGCAAAATGAAATTCACACTTTGCCAATGATTGCTTTCTCACTTGCTGCCTTAAATGAAATTATAAACAACAAAGGAAGGATGCGCTGCAAGACGGCGATGAGGTCAAAGAATTATTGCGCGTAATTGCATGGAGTTCGCTACACACCACCTACGTACGTTACGTCCAATCTACGTACGAGTATGTCAGCGAGTCGCTATCTCAGTATGGGTGCTGGAATTAAACTTCAATAAAGACAAAAAGCAAAAAACAAGCAAAAAAATGAACGGATGATATCCCAGAAAAGGAAGGAACACATACCAAATCCCGGTGTGTGCGTTCTCGCTCCTCGCCAATGACGACTATAAAACAAGTGCTCATAAAATATATACGAGTATGAAATGAAATTATTTGATGTTCTGTGCAATCATTCTGTGCCCGGTGCGTTCGCTGCTCGTGCAAAACTCGGCAAGTGCTTGTAGTTTGACTGGAACCGGGGTAGGTGGTCGCACAGAAGTATTAATGCCACAATGAGTTTTTCATCACATTTTAATTTCATGCTTTGCTTCCTCAGCATTTCGTGCTTTTTCTAACGTTTCTAAATCATAGCAAGCGACGCAGATATTTCTGCATAATACGAGGCGTCTTTGATAATGACGGTTGTGGCAGAAGTGCATTTCGACAGCTGCTACTGTTTAGTGAAACCTTTTTTGAGAAATTGGATTTGCGGGTACACAATTGACCATGGTTTTTTTCGGTCGCTTTCTGGGTCCTTAAAAAATATTGTGCCAAAACTTGTTTTTATAAATACGAGTAAATAAAATGTTTTTAACATAAAAATTTTAAAAAAAACTTGCTTAATTCGCACCTCTTGACAAGATTTTCTTTCTTAATACAGGGTGAGCCAAAAGGTACTATGGTTGTAAAAACTTTAATAACTTTCGTTTATTTTTGTTCTCAGAATATATAATATGCAAAATGGATTTTTTTACACTAAGTATGAAAAATAATATCACTTAAATGACCTCCATTTTCAGCTTTCCCCAAAGAAAATTGTCGGGTGCTGACAAATCTGGCTATCGCGCTGGTCAATTAATGTCCGAATTTCTGGAAATTATTTGCTTTTCAAAATATGACTTAAAATTGCCATTGTGTCTAGGGCAGTGGCTCCGTCCTGCAGAAACTTTAACTCAGGTCTGTTTTCAAGAGCAGGACGTAAAAAAATTTCTATTACAAACCGATACCGCTCTCCATTTACGGTTACATCACTGCCATCTTCATTCTCGAAGAAGTAAGACACAATGATATTTGCAGATATCTTCCCACACCATACTGTACCTAATGGGGTGCAATTGGCGTTGATGAATAGCTCTTGGATTTTCAGAACCCCAGAATCTACAGATCTGCTTATTAACAAAGCCATTCAAATGAAAATGAACTTCATCATTCATCACTTTGCGTTAAAAATAATTGATCGCTGATTTAAATAATAAAATTCTACTATTCTGATTCATTGTTCAGTTGTGAATCTCTCCATTATTTATGCTCCAAGTGTTTTAAAATAATCTGAAAAAAAATTATAAACAAAAATGGTTTTAAATTGTTAAACACCATGGTAATTTTTGGCCCACCCTGTTTTAAAATTTTTTCCGCTCAATCCTTTTCAAAAGCCATTTTTTTAAAAAAAAATTTCACACCGCAGCTCCATGCTTGCCAATTGACATCGCTGAGACGGCTGATCAAACAATTACCGAGCACACGGTGGACTGTGCTCGCCATCCTGTTGAAACCAAATATCGTCCATGTCTTCATTCTCCGGCATAAAAAATGGTTAATCATGCCTTCGTATAGGTCACCGCCATATACGTAGCGGGATGTGTTTCGACCCAGGGCCACCATCATATGTTTTAAACCTCATCGTCATACCTCTAATAGTTTCTGAGATATTGTGTTTTTCTCTTCAGGCTTGTTGCATTATTCACACTCAGAGAAAAAACATGGTTACTACATGGTCACGACAATAATAATATGTTCTCCGCAATAAAAGTATGTTCGTCGCAACCATAGCATTGTTAACTGAATTTAGTTTTGACAATAGTATAATTGCTGCAATATTAATATTGTTGAAATGTAACAATAGTATTATTGCCAAATTTAAAAATGAAAATATGGTTATAGCAACAATATAAATATGGTTGATGCGACAAAAGTATTGTGTTTTGCGTTTTATGTTAACCATAATATGATTACGGCAATCATACTGTATGATTGTAATTTTTCTTCATTTAAATATGCTTTTAAGAACAAATGTTATTGGTACGGATCTAATGCAATAATAGTACTTTTTTTTATCGAAATTAATATTTTTTAAACAAGCTGCTTTAGCTTTATTTAACTGAAATATTTTTAATAAAAACGCTTACGTTTATTTCAACTTATTTTTTCTACTGTGAAATAAATCACTCGTATTAATTTGAATTTAATGTATTTTTGAATAATTTTCATAATTTAAATCTATTGTTGACAACTTAAACCAATTCTAATAAACTATAATGGGGATCATACTATGGTTGTGAGGATCATACTATGGTTGTATATGAAACATACTATGGTTGTAAGGATCATACTATGGTTGTGGAAATCATAGTATGGTTGAGTGTGAATCATACTATGGTTGTGGGTATCATAGTATGGTTATGTGTGAATCATACTATTGTTGTGAGGATCATAGTATGGTTGTATTTAAATCATACTAGTGTTGTGCATATACCCAACAATAGTATTATCCTCTTCGAATATTGTCACCACAACCATACGTTTTTTCTGCGTGCAGAGGTTGACTCTGTCTTGTGTGGGAAAAATTTTTACTTCTCTACTAGTGCCCAAAACCGACACCGAAAAACCAACCACCGACGGTTCAAACCCGACAGTTGGTTTCTCCGAAGGGTGGTCCAACCATAATGCACAATGTTATTTGTGAGTTACACCCTAATGTCACGTTTTTTGTCCAAATTAATTTGGAATTTCTTTGTTTCAGTGTTTGACAAATGCAACCTTGAAGAGGTACGCTCGTTAAGATTGTTGAAGCCTTTTATGAAAATGGGCGTTCAAATCAAAATGCATTTCGTGCACTTCGTGATTTTTTTTAGTGAGCATAATCGACCAAATGTGTCCACTATCGGGAGAATTGTGAGAAAATTTCAGCAAACCGGGTCCTTAGGAAATGTGAAAAACCTTTGCATAATCGCCCAGTTCACATGCCATCGTTCTGTCATCGAGCCGTACTTCATCGAAAATAAGATCGACCAAGAAGGTGTTTGCTATCGCAAGATGATAACGGACTTCATGTGGCCAGAAATTAAGGATATTAACCTGGAAATTTTGTGGTTCCAACGGGATTGTACCACATCGTCAACGAAACAATGGCACATTTGCGCGAAAAGTTCAATGGCCGTGTTATCTCACGTCGTGGCGATGGTTATAAGCCGCCCACGATAATGTAATTTGACACAGTCAGACTTCTTTTTTTGGGAATATTTTAAAGAATAAACGGCTAATGGATGAGATAATTCGGCACATTAACAGCATTGAACCTCCATCATGTCTCATAGACATTAAAAAAATGAAAAAATGTTATGCTATCGAAGCCTTGGCAAGCGAGCATTTGGCCATAGATCCTTCTATTATAATAAAAAATATTAATATTATTCTTTAAAAACTTTTTATTTTGTTTACAATTAGTATCGTTAGTTTTTGTTGAACCACCAATTATTTTATAATAAAATTTTTGCAGTTTTCCTAAATTTGGGTGACGGGTCCCAATGTCCAAAATTCTATAAAATTTTAATATGTTCATTAGGTACCAAAAAAAAAAATTTAATATAACCTTATTATTATAATCTGTGTAAATTTAGTGCTTAGAATCACGATTTTGAAAAAAACGAAATGCTGGTTCGAAAAACTCTGGTTTTCTGGGCACTTTAGTTGAGATATTGTAGAATAATGTGTGTCTGTTTCAACCGATGGACAGCTATTACACTTTCGATCTTATTATGATGTACAAAAATTGTCAACAATACTACTAACAAGTGTCTGGCAATTCCAGAACAAATATTTAGATACATTATGTACAACAAAAGTCTATAAAATTCATATAATTTTTTTTTTATTTTCAGAAATTTTAACTTTTGATCGGATTTTTACTCCTGCCTGTGTGTTGAAGACGTGTTTTAAATTGACGAAGAGTTGGTAAGTGTCTACTATCTTTCGCAATCTGCAAATCTGGTAACGTATACAATTCTTACACAAAGAGCAAAAATCAGTAGCAAATCGATCCGAACTACAAATATTCGGTTGGATAAACATACTTTCTGTTGCAATCACCAACATTCCATCGTATTGAGGTTCGACTTACCATTAGATGGTAGCTACGATATTATTTCGATAATCACAGACAATAAGTCGGTTATACCAGCTGAATTCAGTATAACTATTGGTTGCCAAAACTGGTGGTTACGACAACCCACCAATTATGAAGTGCATGTTGCTTTGGTACCAATCACAGATAAATTCTTTGTAGTAACCAAGCCCCGTTTAGTTCGCTGTTGTAACATGTTATAATTTCTTTTACGCAGAGAAAAAATAAGTTGGAAATACTAATATTCCGTTGCAAAAAAGAATTTTGGTTACACTCACCAAATGTTTATAATCGTAATGGATATTAGGTTCGAAGTACCACAAGATGATAAAAATGATCATTGTATTGTAGACGAACTGATTGGTCGTACCAATGAAATGCATAAAATGTGTTTAGTTATCATAACCGGTGGCTGTTGCAACAACCAATAGTTTAGCCAACATATTGTTGTTGTAACCGAAAATTGTTGATGACATCTAAATCATATCATAACCAAATGCGAAAATAATCCCATTATTACTGCTTTAAGAAAATCTTTTAATCTAAGGTATTCAGTAAAAAGTTTCCGTCATATTTTCCTCTTTTCCCTTCCTTGTGCTTAAGAGTACTTTAAGAAAACAGTTGTTTGTTTGCCTTTACTGAAAATTACAATTTTTCCGTTAAACAAGTGAGACGTGTAAACTTTTAGATCCAAAAATTCTTTTCCGGATGTTTGGACTCTTCGTAATTGGTACCGATACTTTAGTAACTGTTACTAAACGTTACAGAGCACCAACTAATATTCGGTTGTACTGATGGCATACTCAAGGGCCATGCAACCTCAATCATTCGGTTGGCAAAAACATTCGGTTGTGGCTACGAATCTGCTCTCTTAGTGTTTGCAAATTAAATATTTTGGAAATTATAATAAATTCTCAAAAGTGTGTCCCTGGTAGGTCCCAGTTATTTTTAGAGGACGAGAAAATTTTTCAAAGTAGAAAATATTTCTTCCTTCCTTTTAGCGAATTTTCGTGATTTTCGTATCCTTAGTGGTGGAATCATATGGAGATTATTTTAGTAGAACATTTCAGCATCCTATCTCTAACATTGGGGTTTTTCTTTTTACATTTTTTCGAATAAGTGAAAAAACTATTCTTTAAGGGGAGTTTAAGTATTTTTATGTTCTACAAAAATGTTGTCCAATTAATTTCAGCTGGGTTGTGTCATTTTTATACCCTCCACCATACAATGGAGGGTATATTAGTTTTGTCATTCTGTCTGTAACACCTTGAAATAATCATCGGAGACCCAACAAAGTGTATATATTACTGATCCTCGTAAAATTCTAAGACGATCTAGCCATGTTGTCCGTCTGTTGAAAACAAGATAGAGCCTGCATGAAAACAGCTAGGGAGCTGAAATTTGGCACAAACATGTGTACTTGACCTAGCATGGTTGGTATTGAAAATGGACTATATAGCTCTACGGGAAGTTGGTGTTGGAGACCCTCAACCGACACTATCTCATAAAAATTAGTTTTTAATTTGTAAATATCCGTCCAGTTTCTTGAGCAAAATCGCAGAAATTTTGCAAATAATAATCTCTATATAGGCGCAATCATCTATGTAAAAATAGTTTAGATCGGGCTATCATTTCTTGTACCTCCCATACAAACGGCCTTATGGGCCTGGAGAAATAATATGACTATAACTCACCACAAACTTGACCTATCGAAATGAAATTTTACACATCAAGATTTCTATATACAACACACTTCTACGCTGAATTCTGTTGAGATCGGAGAAGTCCTACTGGTACCTCCCACACAAACGGTCTCATGGGCTTTGAAAAATAGTATGACAAATCTCACCACACACTTGACCTATCGAGACGAAATTTTCGGCATAAAGATTAATATATAGAACAGACTTTTGCGCTAAATTTGGCTAAGATCGGAAAGGCCCTACTGGTACCTCCCACACAAACGGTCTCATGGGCTTTGAGAAATAATATGACGATAACTCACCACAAGCTTGACCTATCGAAATGAAATTTTGCACATAAAGATTTCTATATCGACCACACTTCTGCACTAAATTGAGTTGATATTGGGTAGCCTCTTTTGATACCTCCCATACAAACGGTCTTAAGGGCCTTGAGAAATAATATGACGATAACTCACCACAAACTTGACCTATCGAAATGAAATTTTACACATAAAAATTTCTATATAGAGCACACTTCTGGACCAATTTGAGTTGAGATTTGGTAGTCCCTTCTGGTACCTCCCATACAAACGGTCTTAAGGGCCTTGAGAAATAATATGACTTCTTGACCTATCGAGATGGAATTTTACGCATAACAATTTCTATATACACACTTCTACACCAAACGTGAAAACAATACTTGAACTCAATATTTTCACCATTCAAGAAAAAAAATCGGACAATGCAATAGGGTACACCCATGAGGCACCATGGGCAATTGTATTTATATTAATTTTCTGCTTAATTTATTTTGCATCTTGTTCTATATTCAGGTATTTAAATTACAAAAATTTAAAAAATAGTTTTTTTTATTTGGGAATCTGGTGGAGGGTATCCAAAGTTCGGCACAGCCAAACTCAACAATTTTTACTTGTTTTTTAATGAAATTGTGTAAAAAAGTTTTTGAACATGGTCGCTTTTAGGAAAAATTTTCTACTTATTCACTACTATATAATTTTAGTATAGATCGTCTAATAAAAAATCAGAATATTTTCAAGATAAAAATGTAAATTTCGTTCTTTGTCAAAAAAATACATTTTTTAATAAAATGTAATGAATAAGTTATGTTCAGAATGGAATCCTTAATTGACACAGAGTAGCGATTTGAATATTTCATTTTTTCATCTACTTTTTTTAATTACCTACAAAATATGACCGATATGAAAGCACAGTCGAACGTGGGCAAGTGGGATCTGTATAAGTTAGAAAGTTTTGGCGGTACTTGCACACTTCGAACAAAAAATAAAAAACCTCTTTCAGCAGGAGTTTGAGCCACTTTAAGTGGGCCTTGATTTTTTAGAATTTTTCTTTATGAGTGGGATTTCCCTTTTCATGCTGTACCTCTAAATTAAGATTTTTCTCTCTTCTCTCTTGTTTTTCCTCCTTCGGGTCGATCCGGTGCATAGCACCGGATGTCATGGGATTCATTAGGGTTAATGATACTTTGTCTTTTTAACCGATACTGTCAGTTCCCACTACTTAAAATTACCGTATGCTCAAACAACTTTCGGTTGTAGCGATGGAATACGTAAATTGCGCGTGCAATTTTCGACATTTGGTTTGCAAAAAATTCGGTGTTGGCAACAAATCTGTTCTCTGTGTGTAGTAAATGTTCCAATACTTGACAATAGTTTCTTCTATGCGATTGGCTGACAAAACTTTAACTGGTCTTCTCCGCTTTTAACTTAGTTTAACCACACTTATCATAACACCCTCTTCAAATTCACAAAGTAAGGTTGCTTAGTAATGATGTTTTACAAAGAAATCTAATATTCGTAGCAGCATGGCAGAAGGAAGAACAGTGTGATGTGACCGTTACAAAGGCAAAAAGCACAACTGCAAAAAAGAAAGAAATAACGTCTGAAAGGAAGTGTGTAATCATCACAAGGAACAAACTACGTGTTGTTATTTGAAAATGAATTATTTTATATCCCTACACAACAACACACAGTCACGCTGAAAAGGTCATCTTAATGTCCGCCTGGTGTGAGTCGAAACAAATAAAATGTGTAAGAAAAAAAGTTTTAAAATATTTTTGCTGCCAGACCTTTGTCACCATTGACATTTTCATATGTCAACTATAAAAATCTAATTCGAAAAGTGGGGTCATTTGCAGTGTCATCAAAATGGAAGACCCCAGAGCTTCTACCAGAGACATAACGAAGTTGTTAGAATTCCCATAAATTGTGCATGGATTCGATTTGGATGTTGTAAAACAATTTAGAGCGAGTCCAAACAGTTTGCCAAGAAAAAAAACACATTTTCGAAGAGGAATATCTATATTTATTGTGTAGCAATTCAAAGAGTAAGGGGTGGAGCTTGGAATTTATGTTGAAGGAATATTTATGTAGCTTCGGGCGTATATAATTATCAGCGAAATCCATATGACCTGTGGAAGTGTTTAAAAGTGATGTCAAGGATGTGGAAGTGTGGGTGTGGAAGTGTTTAAAAGTGATGTCAAGGATAAGGCAAATGTTGACAATTATTCTTGGTAAATCTTCAATTTCAGAAAATGCAACCTCCCCGTGATCAAATCTTAAGTGCTTTACGAGGGCGACTGCAAAAGTAACTGGCCTAACATAAGCACCGTTTTTTTTGGAATTATTATTATTATTTATTTTTCAACATAATCTCCTTCCAACTCAATACACTTCATCAAACGTTTTTCAAGTTTTTTAATTCCATCGGAAAAATAAGATTTTTCAAGACCTTCAAAACATGCCTCAGTTTCAGCAATAACCTCGCTATTGGAAGAAAATTTTTTGCCACCGAGAATTTGTTTTAAATTCGGAAACAAGAAATAATCAGAAGGAGCTCAATTTGGACTATATGGTGGATGCGGAGCAATTTCAAATCGTAATTCGGCCTGTTTTTGTTGAGTTAAAAATGCAGTGTGCGAAGGAGCATTGTCTGGGTGAAAAAAAAACTTTTTTTTCTAAATGCGGTCGTTTTATCTTGATTTCTACACTCAACCGATCCAATAATGCACAATAATATTCACTATTTATAGCTTTTCCTTTCTCAAGATAATCAATAAATATTATACCCCTTGCATCCCAAAATACTGTGGCCATTACTTTTCCTGCTGACTTAACAGTTTTCGCCTTCTTGGGACCACTTTTACTAGCTTCTATCCATTGTTTTGACTGTTCTTTGCATTCTGGGATGTAGTGATGGATCCATGTTTCATCAACAGTTATCAATCGGCGCAAGAACTCTATTGGATTACGCTGATAAATACTAAAAGCTCCTCGGAATTGGTCACCTTTGGTCGCGACACCTTTTTCGCGGATAGCTTTTTCATGTGGAGTTCATCATGTAAAATACTACAAACTTGTTTTTCGTGTATTTTAACAATATCAGCAAGTTCTCTGACCTTTATTCGTCTATCTTTAGTCACTTCATTAAATATTTTTCTAATGTTTTCAATAGTAGTAGCAGTTTTCGGTCTTCCAGAGCGTTGTTCATCTTCCGTACTTGAAAGACCCATTTTAAATTGTTGAACCCAGGATTTCACGGTGGAGTATGATGGTGCATTATCACCATGAACAGAATCCAATTCATCTTTGATTAATTGTGGCGTATAACCTTTCATATAAAAGTGTTTAATAACCGCACGAAACTCTTTATTTTCCATTTTTCAAAAATTATAAAACTTGTTTACTTCAATCACCTGTAACAAAGAAAATAATCATTAAATATTTCGGAAATTTTTACAGATGGCTTATAAAAGATTGCTTTTAAAAAACAAAAAAAAAGTTGCTAGTAAAACAGAAAATGTGCCAGGCCAGTTGCCCTAGTATAAAAAGGATTTTCCAAAAGGAAGGAGTAGATTTAAAAGCTCTATCTTCCTACTTTTTATTTGCTTTTCAGATAATAAATAAAACACCCTAGCAAGTTGCTGCCTGAAGATGATGATCAAAACTGGGTTTTTTCGTGGTACAAGGGCATTTTGACATTTTTCAGCATAAACGTACTCAAAACGTTTTGATGTACGATCATCATTTGTGTTGTGTACAGTAACTTGAAAAAATCATTTTGACAAAAAAATGGAATTAACTCGTGAACATTTTCGTGCGATAATTTTTCACAACTTTTGACGTAAATTATCACGGCAAGAGTGCATCGATGAACTTAAATCTTTGTATGGCGATATAGCACCATCCTATAGCACTGTGAAAAACTGGTTTAATGAATTTAATCGTGGCCGACGCTCGCTCAAAGACGTCGTAAAAGTCGTCTAAAAACGGCCGTTGTGTCAGAGAACATTGATGCCGTGCGTGAACTGATAATGCAAGATCGTCATGTGACATACCGTGAGATAAAGGCATACTTGGGCATTTCTTCTATCAGCATACATTCGATATTGCATGAATATAAAAACGTAAAAAGGGTTTGTTCTCGTTGGATCCCGCACAAATTGACAATCGCTCAAAATAAGGCTCGTTGATTAGTGGAAAGAAATATTGAAAAAATACTATCGCAGTGCTTCAAAAGACATTTATAAGATCGTCACAGGTGACGAATCATGGATCTATGCGTATGAGCCCGAAACAAAACAGAAATCGACCGTGTGGGTCTTCGAAGTCGAGCCAAATCCAACAAAAGTTGTTCGTGAAAGAAGCACTTCAAAGCAAATGGTCGCCTTTTTCTTCGCAAAACTGGTCATGTGGCGACTGTTCCGCTTGAGCAACATAGGACGGTCAATTCTGAGTGGTACACCACAATTTGTTTGCCTAGAGTCTTCCGAGAAAATTCGAAAAACGAACAAGAGAAGACGAATTATTATGCACCATGACAATGCGAGCTCTCACATATCGGCTCAAAACAGAACTTTTTGACCGGCCAGAAGGTCGAATTGAAGGGTCATCCACCGTACAGCCCTGACTTGACACCCAATGGAAAAAATGCGTGACCAGAAGATGCTGTTGAAGCGTTCAAAAACCATGTTTTTTAGATGTTTAAATCGGAGCGGAAAAAGTGCTTCGACAATTGGTTTGAGCGCATGCAGAAGTGTATAAATCATGCTGGAGAATACTTTGAAAAGCAATAAAACCATTTTTGGTGATAAATATTCGCATTTTCATTATAAGACCAGAAATATATATTGCAGCCCTCGTATCACACCTTTAGACTTTTTTCTTTGTGGCTACGTAAAGTCCAAAGTCTATGCTGAAAAAGCAGCTACGGTTCTGGTTTTACAAGCCAACATTACGCGGCTTCCAAAATTGGACACCCTGAGGCGCTGTTGCTCGCGATTCACGGTGACGTTCCGGCCGTCATTATTTTCTAAAAAAATATGGACCAATGATTGCAATAGCCTATAAACCGCACTAAACCGTGGTTTTCTGTGGATATAATGGCAGCTCTTGAACTTCTACTGGTGGCTCTTTAGCCCAAATGCGGCATTTTTTTATTGACGTCGCCCTTTTGTATATATAATCTGAGAATTAAAATTTAAAAAAAAATTAATAAACGAAAAAGTTATTAAAGTTTTTAAGCCAATGTTAACTTTTGGTTCACCATGTACTTAAGTCCCACAACATCCCATTAAGGAACAAGGGGAAACATCTTTCAAATCAGTGAGTACAAAATTTTATCTTGTACTCACTGATTGGGACCAACTGTTTAAAGCCGGCTTCGAACAGCTAATGCATTTTATAGCGAAGTTTTTACTTGGCTAAGATAAAAATCTCTTACTCGTAAGGTCGACGGCATTAATAAGGTGGAAACTTTCCTCTAAAAAAATTGTTCGATGTTTTTGATTGGAGTTGAACTAGAGTTAACCCTCTAATGCATGAATTTTTGTTTTGACCCCTAATTTTTTATTAGACTAATTTAAGGTCGCTGATCACGAATCTGAGGTTGTTTTTGTGATTGGATGCCTCGTTCACCTTTTACAGGTAAAAATATTAAATCCGCCTTGAGGCGGGCCTATGCATTAACGTCTTAAAATTTATACAGCTAAATTTTTATTCAAATGTAAAACAAAATAATTTTATCTACATAAGTTGTAAATTTTTATTCATTCTTTATTATGGAACTTGTAAAAACATTTATTTGTTGTTGAATTACATAAATTAATCTTACATTTAACGCAAAATGCTTGAGTTTCCGATTTACATCCTGGATACTTGCATGTTTTTTTGCCGGAGCGGTCCAAAAAATCGCACCAATGGCCTATTTGATCGTATCTCATATTATGCACTGGCAAATACGTCTTTTTAGCCGTTGTAGGGGGAGTTAAAGATGATGGACGACCACGTTTGCCAGGTTGCACCGTATGAATCAAACACAGTGTTTTTGCCACTTCTGTTCTGAAGTCAGGTAGTGAACAGTTGACGACGTCCTTATTTAGTCTATTATAAAGACAATATGCGTTTACCATAGCTACGTCCAAAATATGATAAAATATTCGAATAGTCCACTTGTTACTCTTCATTTTTATGTGGTATCGACCAATTAGTCCGTCAACATTATCCACACCACCCATATGCTTGTTGTATTCTTTTATAATTGTTGGACAATTCACCTCTATATTTTGCTTTGTTTTACGATCCCAACGATTCACTTTTGAAGAGTAAGGATTTTGCTTACCAACAATTTGTTTTGTTCCAACGTAAGTGGATAGTAGTCGAACTGCTCTTGTGTCATACCACAAAACGCTGCTTACATCTACTCCGCAAACTGTTCCAACGTACTCCTCATCGTACCCACGTTCGACTTTTTTAGACTGTAACTCAGTATCGGTTGGAAGTTTTATGTTTGGTACCCGATTTGCTCTTACTGTACCTAAACTGTGAATTCCACGGCTTCTCAGGTATAATAACAGTCCCATTGAAGTATAAAAATTGTCGAAGTAAAGTATGTGATTGATATTGTTAGGAATGTTTTGTGACAGTCTTACTACGACATTGGATGCAGCACCAAGGTCAGGAGCATTTGGCAAAATTTTATTATCGCCAGCGCCACAATAGATTTCAAAAGCATAGGAATACCCTGAAGAATCACAAAGTACAAACAGCTTCGCTCCCCACTTGTGAGGTTTTGCAGGCATATATTGTCTAATAGGATTTCCTTTCATCTTTGTGGCGCACATTTGCTCATCAACGCAAAGGCGCTGGAGCATTGGGACTGAAGCAAAACGTTCGTTGAAGTGTTTTATAAGAGGTCTTACCTTATGCAAGGGATCATAACCAGGTTTACCTTTCTCTATACGCAATGAATCATCATTGAAATGCAGGTTACTTCGGATAGTTTCAAAGCGATTACATGTCATAGCTTGACGAATAGGATGCAATCCATATTCCCCCCAATGCGAACGACTATTGGGAAAGCGGTAAATAGACGTGAAAATCAAATTCCCCAAAAACTTACGCAGTTCCACCTCATCGATTTTAAATGTTGAAGAGATGTCTTTTTGCAGGGCGTACAAATTCATTTGTGAAGCTATAGCCTGAAAAATAAAAAAATAAATATACATAGTGCATTATTATATATTGGTAAGTACATACCTTTAGGAAATCTTCTGTTACAAAATATTCAAAATAATCGTAGGGTGTTTTCAAACTTTTCAAATAATCCGGTATATCCTCCGGACCTTGAAAAACCAATTCGGTTGCATGCAGCTGAAGATGTTTCTTCTTCCAAATTATTGCTTTTAACGCAGGCATATCATTTCTAATGTCACTTGCAGTTGGTAACCCACCGGTTGCTTCTAGTACTTCTAATGTTCGTTGTCTGGAACGTGTGATTGTCGACGAAGCAGATCCACTAGGGTTAGCAGCATCAGCAGCAGATGAAGAACAAGTATCAGGTGCACTAACCGTGGTAGCTTGCTCATAATCCGTCAAATTTAAATTGGATTCAAGAGCATTACCCATCATTACAGAAGAGTCAAGTAGGGCTTCAATAAAAGAATCATCTTCAGGGAATACGTAACTAGGGTCCCTATCATCATCGTCACTATCAAAGTCGCATTCATCGCCAGAAGTATAATTATCGGATAGTGTTTGTTCAAAGAATTCGCTAATTTCATCCTCGGTCATATGTGTTTTACTTTTACGGAACATGTCCAATGCTGGTACAATGAGAATCAGTCCGATAATTTTAATAATAACACAATAAATTTGAAACTGGTTGAAAGATGGTGGCTGAACAAGTGAACAGCGCAATGCATGAGCCCGCCTGAAGGCGGAGTTGAATATCTTTC
The DNA here is from genome assembly GCA_963513945.1 of Hydrotaea diabolus. Classification (NCBI taxonomy): domain Eukaryota; kingdom Metazoa; phylum Arthropoda; class Insecta; order Diptera; family Muscidae; genus Hydrotaea; species Hydrotaea diabolus. The sequence goes on from OY740717.1 coordinate 164,596,104, forward strand.
AATTTACTCACCTGTGAAATTTTTTTTTATCAAAATACAATTACTCACAGAAAGAACGTAAATTTTCTTAAACGTTGGTATTTTTTTTAAATGAAATCGACACAAAAATGTATACTTTTTTTATTTGCAAAAAGTTGTCAGTTTGCAAAAATTATAAAAACCACGCGAAAGTAGTCATCTGTCACTTTAAATTGACATTACTTGAAAGCTAGAAGGAGTGTTGCCAATCTGAAAAAACAGAAACGCGGCTTGAAGCTTTCACTACACTTTAAGAAAAGTCGGAATTTTAGAATTTAAAAAAATATTTATCAAATCGATTTTTTTCTAGACCCCGTCTAAAGGCGGGGCTATGCACTAGAGGGTTAAGTAGCATGATAGTCGTGCACAATTTCATTACGACACAAAGGCGAAATATCATCAGGGTCTTCTTTCCCTGCTAATTATTTCAAGCCCGTTTCCTTTTCTACTAGTGGACTACTGGAATCCAACTCTAGAGAATATGGAATATTCAATGATAATTGATGTATCCGCTGCACAATGAATCCCCACATTTAACATGGCGGCCGTACATATACGATGGACCCTAAACCATAGCTGTCCATGTTTTGTAAAATACCTAAAAAAAAGTCTTTTCCTATTTCAAGCCGCGCAGCTTTCAAAATATCCATTTTAATTTGAAAGATAACCTAGTGGATTATATGGGTTTATAATTTGAACCAGCATCCATTTATACAGGGTGGAGCGTGGAAATTTGCTTATTTGGGAATGAAATAAAAAAATTACGAACCTTAGAAGAATTTATTTTATATTTTAGTATATTGAACAGTAGGGGAATTTCTAAATTTCAAGGTTTAAAATAGTGTATCTGGCAAATGTCGACCTTCGCTATCCAAACACTGCTGCATACGTTTTCTAAAGATTTCATGAAATCTAACAAGCTTGCGACTGGTATTCTGCAAATTTCAGTCTCAATATTGTTAATTAGGTCTTCCTAAGTGATATACACCTTCGACTTTAGGTCACCCCAAGGAAAAAATCGCTTGGGGCTAAGTCTGGTGAGCGTTCCAGACAGTTCACATCACCCCTCAAAGAGATAAGCCGCCCAGGAATCATTTCCCTCGAACAATTTATGGTAACCCTCGCTGTATGTGCAGTGGCACCATCCTGTTGAAACCATGTATCCTCTTATTGCATTGCCTCAAGGGCCGGCATAAAAAAATCCTGTATCATAGTCAATAACCGTTCGGTGTTCACAGTTACGGCAGGCGGTTATGCTGGAAAAAGTAAGGTAAATAAGTAAGATATGGCGCACGACACAGTGACGCGGTTCGAATGCAGAGGTCTTTGGTGAAGTTCTCTGGGGTTTGTTTCTCTCCAGTAACGCATATTTTGTTTGTTTACACACCCACTAAGGTGAAAATGTGCCACATCAGAAAATGACACAATTGCGCCACGGGATATAGTTGCAAGAATGTCTTCACAAAAGGTCCGCCGTGTCAAGTAGTCCCGTGCTGACAATTGTTGGACCACGTACATTTTATACGGGTGAAAATTCAGTTCATCATGATGAATCCGGTGGAGAGAACGTCTGGAACTGCCAAGAGCATGTGATTGCTTCCGAGCAGAGCGTTTCGGTGATTGCAGTACTGCTGCTCTAACTCTCTCGATGTTTTGTGGTGTTCTAATCCTTCTCTCAGGTCCCCTTCGTACATATGACACATTGCCTGCGATTCTTAATGAAGTTAGCCAAATAACCCAATTAACGATTGCCGTCCACGAACACGTCCGCGTGGGGGAACAACGAATCGTAAACAAAAAGCACGCTGCACTGCAAAGATCGCGTGCGCATTGGAAAAATACGCTTCAATACAAAATTACCCCTCCTCACGTGTTCAATGCATGATGGCAACTGAAATGCAGACGAATACAAATCTTCAGTCAGCCACTATAAGCCACGAAAACTCTCCACTCTCTTTGACCAACAGTGCCGCCGCAGCCTACAGTGCAAAACAGCAAGTTATCGCGCTCCACCCTGTATTTAGCTCTCTGTCTCTCGCTACATAATAATTTGTATCCTGTATAAGATATTCCCGCCCAAATCTACCCCCTTTTATTTATTTGCCAATAGAAATAATCTAGTGCTAGGTTATCTAGTTGTTGTTGTTGTAGCGACACTTAGTACCGGGGTGACAGCCCTTGGCCGAAGAATGTTTCCTTTGGGTAGATCCGGTGCATAGAACCGGCTGTCGGGGGATCGAGGTTATCTAGTAGTCTGCTGTGGTGTCTTAGATAATTTAAGCGATGTTCATACAACAAGCCCAGGCTCAAACTAGGAAAGCAACATCTAAAAATATATCAGCTGGCATAATAAAGCCAAAATCGGGTCAGTAGGAGCCGAACAGTGAGTAATAATTTAATATAAAAGAGATCTAATCCATTCGTTTCTTAATTTGATGCTGATGTCAGCATATATCCAAGTGAACTAATTTACTTGCCAGTCTAGAGATTTCCTTCCAACTTCAATTTTCTATTTATTTCACTTTATGCCTTTAAAGCCTTCTTAATGCTCTAATTAAAATCCGATGAGATATAACAATAGATTCGTCCTCCTATTATTCTCGACCGACAGCAAAACGCCCTTTCAGTGTCTGCAGGAGAAAGCCAAATCAGCCAGCTAATGAACTTGCCTTTCGATGATGATGATTTTTAATCTATTTAATCTTTTAATCCACACAAATGAATTTGATTCTTTGTGATTACAACGGTAGGCTCCATACACCAGGCACCGCAAGAGAGATTTAGCCAAGGCAGGCATATGAACGAGTATTTGTAACATCAAAGCAACAACAAACAAAAAAAGGATATCATGTGGGAACATGTAAATACTCATGAATTGTTCATGAATGAAGCACATCGAATGTAAGACACCCTTTCAAGTTTGATAATGTGCCAAAATCCTTGGAAATTGAAATGTTAATCTTTGTCTGTTTTTTTAACCGCAGGCCCCAAATGGAAGGCAATTAGAAGGATTGAAATAATTTCTCCTACTCGCGTTTTGAATTAGCAAGTCTGAATTTTATTAAAAATAAAAGTACTGTGAATTGAAGTGAGTTTATTTTTTGTACTGCATATCACGCAAATGGGCCATTATCAAGACCGCGTCTGTCCACAAATAGTTCTGAAATAACAAAAGGAAACAGTTAAATACCTGTGGATATACTTGGATAAATTCTTATATTTTAATAATAATGCCAAGGAGTCACTTCAAAAGGCCAGGAAGGCTTTTTTCATATATAAGGCACTGTTCTATTCAAAATATATAAAAACGAGAGTTAAATTAATCATGTATCAATCCTTCATTAGACCAATTATTACATATGGATGTCCAATATGGTTTGCTGAACCATACCTGGAAAAAATTCGAGTATTCGAACGAAAATGCCTTAGAGTTTGCACATCCTTATTTAGATCAGCGCAAAGTAACTCTATAAAATACGTTTTGAATAGACACCTATATGACACGGCAAATATATCAAGAATAGATACCTTTATAATTAATTTAATTAGAAATACTATTGTCCAAAATACTGAATGTACATTAAACAATTTAACATTAGCCCCATACTACACAAATACAGAATATATAGCCGAAACAATAGAGAAAGGTTGGGTCCAGAGGCCTTCTTGTATCTAGACAGAATGAATATGATTGAAGATGCAAATGGCATCCCAATATTTCATCATGTACATAGACGGGCTAATGTGAAAGCAATTGTCAATAGACCTATGACTAACAATGATCTCAGATTTGATAAAAATATTCCTTATAAAGATGTATGTAAGGCACAAAAACCTAAGCCAAAAAATTTTGGTGGTTAACGGAATAGATGCATAATTTTCTTTTTTTTAATTCTTTGACAACAATTTTAACTTCATTCAAATCGAAAAGTAATGTTTTTTGTACAAATGTTTTTCATCACAAAAATATTATAAAATTTCTAAGTGTTCTAACTAAATAATTATTAATTAAAACTTGTAAATACAAAACAATTATCTGAAATAATACTTGAGAGCCCGAACAAGGGACGTTGTATATTTGTAAAATATTATGAACTAGTGTTTATTTCGGTTATTATATAACCCAATTTATAAATAAATAAACAATTAAAAAAAATAAGTGTAGACTAGATATTGGTCTCAACACTGGCAGGCTTGGAGCTATTGTAAAAAACTTGTGCTTGCTGGAATGTTCGACTTTTGCAGTGTTTGTGCTGTGTAGGGATAATTTTTAATCGTGAGATTTGTATTTGTCTGCCCTTCAGTTGCCATCACGCATTGGACACGTGAGGAGAAGTCATTTTGTGTTAAAGCGTATTTTTAAATGCGCACTCGGTCATTGCAGTGCAGCGTGCTTTTCATTTACGATTCGCTGTTCCCCCACGCGGACTTGTTCCTGGACGGCAACCAATTGTAAATTAGGTAAATTTATTGACAACAGCAGGGAATGTGTCATGTGTACGAAAGGGACCTGAGAGAAGAATTACAAAACTTGTGCTTGCTGTTCGACTTTTGCAGTGTTTGTGTTGTGTAGGGATAATTTTTAATCGAGATATTTGTATTTGTCTGCCCTTCAGTAGCCATCATGCATTGGACACGTGAGGAGAGGTCATTTTGTGTTAAAGCGTAATTTTTAAATGTGCACTTGATCATTGCAGTGCAGCGTGCTTTTCGTTTACGATTCGCTGTTCCCTCACGCGGACGTGTTCCTGGACGGCAATCAATTGTAAATTACGTAAATTCATTGACTACGACCAGGGAATGTTTCATGTGTACGAAGGAAACCTGAGAGAAGGATTACAACACCACAAAACATCGAGAGAGTTAGAGCATCAGCACCTCAATCTCCGAAACGCTCTACTCTAGCTCTTGGCATTTCCAGACGTTCTCTCTACCGTATTCTTCATGATGAACTGAATTTTCACCCGTATAAAATGTGCGTGGTACAATAATTGTCAGCACGGGACTATTTGACACGGCGGACCTCTTGTGAAGACATTCTCCGTGACGCAATTGAGTTCTTTTCTTTTGGGGCACATTTTCACCTTAGTGGGTGTGTAAACAAACAAAATATGCGGCACTGAAATGAAACAAACCCCAGAGACCTCTGCCTTCGGATCGCGTCACTGTGTGATACGCCATATCACGAGTAGGCATCATTGGCCCTTACTTATTCTAGGATAACCGTCTTACCGTAACTGTGAACTCCGAACCGTACTTGATTGTGATACAGGATTTTTTTAGCCGACTCTTGAGGCAATGCAACTAGAGGATACCTGGTTCCAACAAGATGATGCTACAGCACACACAGCGAGGGTTACCATGAATTGTTTGAGGCAAATGTTTCCGGAACGGCTTATCTCTTTGAGGGGTGATGTGAACTGGCCGACACGCTCACCAGACTTAGCCCCATGCGATTTTTTCCATAGGAGATACCTGAAGTCAAAGGTGTATATAAACCGTCCCAACACCTTGGAAGGCCTACTTACCAGAATGGAGGCTGAATTTGGCAGAATACCACACGACATGCTTGTTAGAGTTCATGAAAACTTCAGAAAACGTACGCATCAGTGTGGATAGCGAGGGTCGACATTTGCCAGATACACTATTTAAAACCATGTAATTTAAAAATTCGCTTCCTGTTCAATATAATTGAATTATAAAATAAATTTTTCTAAGGTTAATAATTTTTTATTTCATTCCCAAAAAAGCAAATTTCCGCGCTCCAACCTGTATTAACCAAAATATTCGTACGTTGTTTGTCGAAAATATTAACGATTTCAAGCGATTAACATATTTACAACATATATGCGCCTTCTATCGAAAATATTTTCGTTATGGAGGTCATGCAAAAATTCACATATTTACAAAAAAAGTTCTAAGCTGTTTATAGAAAATAATTTCGCATCAGATAATGTATAACTTGACATATTTACGAGGGCTGATATAAATAGTTCTGGCCTAATAAAGAAAATGCGAATAATTATCATCAAAAATGGCTTTATTGTTTTTCAAAGTATTCTCCAGCATGATTTATACACTTTTGCATGCCCTCAAACCAATTGTCGAAGCACTTTTTCTCCACTCCGATTGAGACACCCCAAAACATGATTTTTGAACGCTTCTACAGCATCTTCTGGCTACGAAAATCGTTGACCAGGCATTTTTTTCATGATGTGCCGGAATAAAAAAAGTCATTGGGTGCCAAGTCAGGGCTGTACGGCGGATGACCCATCAATTTGACGTATCGGCCGGTCAAAAAGTCTTTGGTTTCAGCCGATGTGTGAGAGCTCGCATTGTCATGATGCACAATGATTCGTTTTTCGAATTTCTCCGAAGACTTCAGGCAAACAAAATATGTCGTATCAATCATAATTGACCGTCCTACGTTGCTCAAGCGGAACAGTCGCCACATGACCAGTTTTGCCGAAGAAACAGGCGACCATTTGCTTTGAAGTGCTTCTTTCACGAACAGCTTTCGTTGGATTTGGCTCGTCTTCGAAGACCCCCACGGTCGATTTCTGTTTTGTTTCGGGCTCATACGCATAGATCCATTCGTCCCTTGTGACGATCTTATAAACGTCTTTTGAAGCACCGCAATCGTATTGTTTCAAAATTTCTTTGCATCAATCGACACGAGCTTTTTTTAAGCGATTGTCCAATTGTGCGAGGTCCAACAAGAACAAACCCTTTTTACGTTTTTATGTTCATGTAATATCGAATGTATGCTGGTGGAAGAAATGCCCAAGGATGCCTCTATCTCACGGTATGCCACATGACGATCTTGCATTATCAGTTCACGCACGGCATCAATGTTCTCTGGCACAACGGCAGTTTTTGGACGACCTTCGTCTTTGGGCGAGCGTCGGCCACGATTGAATTCATTAAACGAGTTCTACACAGAGCTATAGGATTGTGATTCATCGGCATACAACGATTTGAGTTCATCGATGCACTCTTGTCGTGATAATCCACGTCGAAAGTTGTGAAAAAGGATCGCACGAAAATATTCACGAGTTAATTCCCTTTTTTTTGCCAAATTGATTTTCTCAAGTCACTGTAAACAACACAAATGATGGCCGAACGTCAAAACGTTCTGAGTACGTTTATGCTAAAAAAATGTCAAACTTTCCAATGGAAATGTCAGATGGCACCAACACTATGTGTTGCCTAGGCCAGAAAAATACTTAGGACGTAAATACTGTTACAACATTGAACACACCCATTTCAATAGTAGAACTGAACGAACCCCGTTAATGTCATATGGGTTTTGAAAGCTAACCTCAATAGCACTTGTCTGTAACGGGATTTTAAAATTGTTTCAACTTTTATCAAGGAGTGGTCAGATAATGAGAACCGTAACGCTGTAATAGCGCTTTTTAAGAGTGAAATGAAAAAAAGCGATATTTTCAAAGCGCTCCGGCCACTAGGGATTAGCCGCATGTTCGTCTACCGATGCATAAAACTGTTTGAGGAGACTGGAGATGTAAAAGACCGCCACCGGTCGGGCCGCCCACGCCCTGTTCGAACACCGCATGTTATCAAAGCCGTTAAATCAAGGATTCACAGAAATCCGCTCCGAAAACAGAAAATCGTGGCACGTGAGATGAATATCACGCAAAAGTCCATGAGTCGAATCATTAAAAAAGACTTGGGACTTGGGGCTTTCAAACGACGTATCGGACATTTATTGACTGCAGTTTTAATAAAAATAGTATTGAAAAATGCAAACGTCTTTTGGTGAAGCACGCTGATAACATGCAGCACAGAACAATTTTGTTCACCGATGAAAAAATTTTTACCGTTCAGGAAAGTGTATGCGCGGTCATCTAAGGAAGCATCTGAACTGATCCCAAGGGTGAAAAAGGGTCATCACCCAGCTTCAGTCATGGTTTGGTGGGGTGTCTCTTACGATGGGGTCACTGACCTGCGAACAAGGAGTCAAAACATCGGCCAAAGTTTACCAAGAAACCGTTTTGGAAGCTGTTGTGAGTCCTCTTAGCTAACAATTCCCTGTTCCAAAACCAGCCATGGACTTTCCAGCAGGATTCTGCGCCGGCCCATAAGGCTAAAACATTCAAGGCCTGGCTTCGAAACAATTTGCCAGCGTTTATTTCCTCTGAAGAATGGCCCTCATGCAGTCCAGTTTTGAACCCATTGGATTACAAATTGTGGACGGTTTTAGAGGACAAGGTTTGTCACAAAAGATACCCCAACACTGGATCTCTTAAGACTGCTTTGGTTCGAGCTGTGGCCAATTTTCCAATGGACGAGGTTCGTGCAGCTTATGACGATTGGCCAGTGCGACTTAAGGCGTGTGTAAAGGCCAAAGGCGGACATTTCTTTCACATAGTTATTCATTTTTTTCAAAACAGTCAGGAAGACGTTTAGTTACAAGGAGAGGTGGGCTGTAACTATGTTAAGCCGCTATACACTTTAGAGCAGGCAGTTTCGTATTTAACGACAACTGCCGAAAGCTTTTACACCGAACATACGAGGGCGGTTCGGAAAGTTCTTAGCCTATCAATGAAAGAGAATAGTTAGTTTTTCAAAAATATTTTTATTTTTCAATATAATCTCCTGAAACTTCAATACACTTAGTCCAACGCTTATCTAGCAATTCTATCCCTTGATTAAAATAGTTTTCGTCAAGGTCTTCAAAATAGTGGTTTACAACTGTAATTGCATCTTCATTTGAGGTAAAACGCTTGCCAGCAAGGCACTTTTTTTAGATTTGGGAACAGGTAAAAGCCACTGGGAGCTAAATCAGGAGAATAAGGTGGGTGGTCAAGCAACTCGTACTTTAATTCGTTGATTTTAGTCATTGTTAAAACACTCTTGTGCGCTGGTGCGTTGTCTTGATGAAAAATTATTTTTTTGTGTTGTAAGCCAGGACGTTTTTCTCGAATTTGTACATTTAATTGATCTAAAAGGTTTCAATAGTACTCTGAATTTATTGTTTTACCCTTTTGCAGATAGTCAATCAATAAAATACCTTTGAAGTCCCAAAAAACCGTTGCCATAACCTTACCAGCCGATTGAATTGTTTTTGCCTTCTTTGGGGCACTTCCTCTAGCTTCAGTCCATTGTTTGGATTGTTCTTTTGTCTCTGGAGTATAGTGGTGGATCCATGTCTCATCAACAGTTATGAAACGACGCTTAAAATCCATTTTATTTCGCTGAAAACGATCCAAACCAGCTTGAGAAATGTTCATTCTTATGCGTTTTTGGTCGACTGTTAACAAGTGCGGCACCCATCTTGCAGAAAGCTTTTTCATCTGTAGTTCTTCATGCAAAATTAAATGGACTCGATCATTTGAGATGCCCATGATATTAGCTATTTCACGCGCCTTTATTCGTCGATCATTTAATACCATATCATGCACTTTGGCTACAATTTCTGTTGTTGTTGCTGTTTTTGGACGTCCACTACGTGGTTCATCTTCAATGCTTGTACGACCACGTTCAAATTCAGCAACCCAATTTGTTACTGTTGCATTTGAAGGATCACTTTCACCTAACACATTCACCATATCATTATGAATTTCTTGTCCCGATAAACCTTTTTTATGTAAATATTTAATGACACCACGCATTTCTAATTTTTCCATTGTAAAAAAATCGCGGATGCGTCTTTTGTGAACACCTGTTTCTATATGAAGGAGTTGGCAGATCGAAACAAAATTTAACATGTGTTCATAGCAGAGATGGAAGTTTCCAAAACACTTAACTTTTTTCTGTTTATACCGCGCTTTTTGTGCTAAACTAAGAAGTTTCCGAACCGCCCTCGTAATAAAAATTGCTCGCACTGCATACATACTGAAACAATCAAAGGGGGTGTCTGCAGTTTCGATGAGCGCCACTTCACCATTATAAGACCCCAAACAACGAGTGTGATGTAATTATGTTAAGTGGCTATACACTTAAGGTAAAACAGTTTGGCATTTAACGAGAACTGTCGGCAGTAGAGGTTTCCATCGAACACAATTAAAATCTATTGCACTGCATACACACTAAAACAAACTCAGTGTTGTCTGCAGTTTCGGTGAGTGCCACTTCACCATCATAAGACCCCAAACAACGAGTGTGATGTAACTATGTTAAGTGGCTACACACTTAAGGCAAGGCAGTTTGGAATTTAACGAGAACTGTCGGCAGTAGAGTTTTCCACCGAACACAATTAAAATCCCTCGCACTGCACATGTACATGAATTTTATAAATTTTGTTGTCTTCATTTGTTTAAAGTCATGGTGACGTCTGATAAATAATATAGCTTATTTGCGAAATTTTTAATTGAGTTGTGATTAAATCTAAATAACAATTTTTTGGTTCAAAATTAAGGATTGAATTTTTTTCTGTGTATCAAACATTCACAATAATCATTAAATATTTACAATAATTTATTTTTGGTATTCCTTGTCAAGCGATTTGGACAGTAAAGAAAAACTACTTATTTGTTGTTAGTGGCTATACCTGGTTTATTGTATCATGGCTTCCACAATACAAAAAACAATTCAAATGTACTTAACAATTCCGAGTTTCTAAATATATCACACAATATTTCCTATTTGCTGTAGGGTATCAAAGGGAATAACGGCGGTTAAAATATTCTTCTGACCAAAGGATCAACAAGCAAACATACAGGATTAATAGACCTCAAAGAGTTTATAAGGATTAAAAAGAAAGAGAACAAAAACAAAACGGGTGGGTGGGGGTGGGGAACATAACGAAACCAAATAATGGAACATGAACTGGCCTTTGTAAGATGACGATGATGATGAGGCTGAGGCTGATGCAGTGGCTGCGCCCCCGCTTTAGTAATGGATCGAAAGCCGCAACACAGTTACCAAAGGAGAGCACCGGCTGATGGTGACGACGTGGGTGTATGTCTGATGGGCAGACACTTTATGAAAATGTTCATAATTATTCGACTACCAGTAGTTTATTTCATTCATTCTATTAAAAAAAGGATTCATTTGATGTTAGATAATGTTGCCGTTGATGTTTTACAATTTCCTTTTACACTACTTGTTAGGGGGGGGGGGGGGGGGGGGGGCAAATATGGTAAAATAAACATGGTTACCTTTTTCTCTTCTGCTTCTTTTACTATATGATCCAGAAGATAAATGAAAAACTAAGCTGTTTATATACGGTGTTCCCTTTTGGTTTCTTTCACTTTAACTCTAGCCATTGGTCCGTCCGTCCGTGCGTCCGTTCATCCTTCCATTTGTTGTGTTTGCTAAAAGCAATCCTTTTTCTTATACGGGCGAATGGCGCTCAGCTCCATGCTGTTGCTGTTACTGTTGCCTTTGCCGCCGTTGCTTTATCATTTTCAATATTCCAAAGTGAAAAACAAGCTGGACCGGCACTGAGCCAAAGGATGTCATTTGGCCATTGGTCGGTGGCAAGGTTTACGTCCATGTGTGTGCGAGTGTGTGGCCAAAACATAAGGCTATAAAAAGCCATTTCCGCCACAAATGAACACACGTAGACTTAAGTCAATACTACCATGAGCATAAACCGTTCAAATGTATGGACAGACAGACAAACAGACGGACGCACGCAGGGCCAGCCACATATTTTCCTGTGATGATGATGCGCCAGTGAACGGTTACTAAGTATTTTGTCCCTGCTGGTGGACACTCTGTGGCTCTACCAACCGCCCTCCTGTATGTCATCCTCTGTCGTTTGGTTGTTTTGGCGGCGTTTGGCCGTTGCTGGGTCTTCCGTTCATTTGACCATCATTGCAACCGGCTGAACAGAAAATCAAAAACAAAACAAAAAACACAAGAAAAATTCACATAAGCGGATTATGTCATTTCGTAACTCCACTTGTTTTATATTTTTTTACATTTTACTTTTATTTTAAGTATTTCATTTTGTACACACACACATGTGTATTTATTTTTTTGTGTTTTTATTTCTCCTCCTTGTTGTTGCTGGCCTTTATCCGAATGCACTGAAAATAGCAAAAGGCTCTTTTGTTACTCGTATTTTTTTTCGCTGCTGCTGCTATCTGTTGTTATTGCTTAAAGCCAACATACATCATCAGCATCAGTATTAAATATCCTCCTTCCCCGCAAGGCTTCAAAATGTTTGAATGCAAAAAAAATAAAAAAAAAACAGAAATTGTTTAAAAATATTTATTTTTTAACGAATGTTATCGTTAAATCCATCTATGACAGTGGTTGTGCTAAGTATGGTGGGCAGAAGTTTGTAATTTGAAAGCCTATTTAAATGATATATAAGAAACGGAAAAAAGCTAAGTAAACCTGCTTGTAATCATAAATTAAACTGTAGGAATTTTTTGGCAAATCTGATAACACTGTTCTGCAAAAATTAACTTGTGAGACGTCCTTTAAAAAAAACCACCTGATGATCTCCTGAATCGGAAATGTCCGTTTTGCGCCATCTGGTATAGTTTTCGAGATACGAAAATGAATAAATGTGAAATTTTTTCCATTAATTTGCCTTAAACTTGAGCAATTTTTATGCGATTCATTTGAAAAAGGACAATATCACGAAGGTTGCTATATATATTTCTACACTTAGTATTGCCTGGCGCCATCTGACATTTCCATTGCAAAGTTTGACATATTTCAGCATAAACGTACTCAGAACGTTCTGACGTACGACCATCATTTGTGTTGTTTACAGTGACTTAAAAAAATCAATTTGGCAAAAAATGGAATTAACTCGTGAACATTTTCGTGCGAACATTTTTCACAACTTTTGACGTGGATTATGACGACAGGAGTGCATCCATGAACTTAAATCTTTGTATGGCGATGAAGCACCACCCTATAGCACTGTGAAAAACTGGTTGAATGAATTCAATCGTGGCCGACGCTCGCTCAAAGACGAAGGTCCTGAAGGCCGTCCAAAAACGGTCGTTGTGCCAGAGAACATTGATGTCGTGCGTGAACTAATAATGCAAGATCGTCATGTGACATACCGTGAGATAGACGCATTCTTGGGCATTTCTTTCACCAGCATACATTCGATATTGCATGAACACCAGGCCGTAAAAAAGGTTCGTTCTCGTTGAGTTTGACAATTGCTCAAAAAAAAAGCTCGTGCAAAGAAATTTTGAAAAAATACGATTGCGGTTTATAAGACCGCGTTTATAAGATCGTCACAGGTTGCGAATCATGGATCTAAGCGTATGTGCCCGAAACAAAACAACAATCGACCGTGTGGGTTTTCAAAGACGAGCCATATCCAACGAAAGTTGTTCGTGGAAGAAGCACTTCGAAGCAAATGTTCGCCTGTTTCTTCGGCAAAACTGGTCATGTGACGACTGTTCCGCTTGAGCAACGTAGGACTGTCAAACCTGAGTGGTACACCACAATTTGTTTGCCTGAAGTCTTCGGAGTAATTCGAAAAAAGAACAAGAGAAGACGAATCATTGTGCACCTTGACAATGCGAGCTCTCACACATCGGCTCAAACCAGTGACTTTTTGGCCGGCCGAATTGATGGGTCATCCGCCGTACAGCCCTTACTTGGCACCCAATGACTTCTTTTTATACCCGCTCATCAAGAAAAAAATGCGTGGCCAACGATTTTCGTCGCCAGAAGACGCTGTTGAAGCGTTCAAAAACCATGTTTTGGAGATGTCTTAATCGGAGTGAAAAAGTGCTTCGACAATTGGTTTAAGCGCAATCAAAAGTGTTTAAATCGTGCTGGAGAATACTTTGAAAAACAATAAAACCATTTTTGATGATATATATTCGCATTTTCATTATGAGGCCAAAAATATATATAGCAGCCCCCGTAACCGTAAAGGAAATTGCAGGAATTTTTCGAAAGATCTGATAACACTGTTCTGCAAAAATTAGCTTTTGAGACGTTCTTTAGACAGAACCAACTGATCTTTATGTAAAATGATCTCCTGAGTCGAAAATGTCCGTTTTGTGCCATCTCGTATAGTTTTGGAGATACGAAAATAAATAAATGTGAAATTTTGTTGACTTTTTTTTTAATTAACCTTAAACTTCAGCAATTTTTATGCGATTCATTTGAAAATGGAAAGTATTAATAGTAGCAAAGATATCTTTCATATAAATCATAATTAATTGGTAGTAAATACATCTTTCATCATACATATAAAAATAAAAAAAAAAAATGTAGAAGTCAATGCCAAAAGAATTCAAAACGTTGTTTTTTTTTGTTGAAAAATTTTGTTTACAGCTGCTAATTGTTGGAGTTCTATGATTTTTTGCAAGAACTGCTATAACTTAGGCATTTTTTGTCGGGTTATCAAAAAATATAAAAAAAAAATTGTATGTCGTCTATCGAAAATATTTTCGTTATGAGGTATTGAAAAAATTCACAACAATAAAAAGTTGTAAGCATTTTTATCAATAATAATATTATATCAGGTGATGCAAGACTTATTCACAAACAAGCAGGGTGCCTGCAGTTTCGGTGAGCGCCACTTCACCATCATAAGACCCCAAGCAACGAGTGTGCTGTAAGGGTGTCTAGCGGCTATACACTTAAGGGCAGGCAGTTTCGCATTTAACGAGAGCTGCCGGCAGCAAAGTTTCTCACGGAACACAATTATCTTTAATTTAATCGAATACAAATTTTAGAAGTAAATGCCAAAAGAAATCAAATCGTTGATTTTTTTGTAGACAAATTTTGATTTCAACTTCCAATTGTACTCCAATCCTATGATTTTTTACATTTTAAGTATAAGACAATATCTCATGATAAGAGATATGATGCTGATATTTGCAATATCGAAATATAGATATTAAAAAGACAATATCTATGTAAAATGTGGCTTCCAGTTCTAAAAACATAAAATCGAATGAACAAATCTGTGGTTTTCACAAGCAACCGCTTATGTTTTAAAATCAAGTTTTTCAGGAGAGCCGAAATACATAATTATCGCTATTTTTAGAGCAGTTAAAGACATTTTGTCACTTTTTTTTTAATAGACATGTAAAGTATGATTTTACAAACAATATATCTGATTTTTGGATTAATATTTTTTCAACATAAAATGCTAAAGATATTTTAAAAACACGTAAGTTTTTGTGTGCAAAATAAAAGCGTATCTACACTTAAGCCGTTGTTTGTGAAAAATAATTTTGTCATTGAGAACACACATGATGACTTATGTTGTTTTTACTTGCAAAAAAAATCGTTAAATATTTAGTATTTTAACGAGAGATTTGAATCAAGATATAAAGTAAAGTGAAAACAACTAAGGTTTAACATGGTTTTGAAATTTCACAATGTTTACCATGGGGTTGGGGGCATACCAACTATTTTTTTATTCAGTTTTAATAACCTATACCATTCTTTGGAACATAAGTTAGTTTTATCCCAAGAGTTTGTAACTACCAATGATATTTGAGCTTAAGTATACCGATCGGTTCAAAATCACCTCCGATTTAACGACGTTTGTCTTTCCGTCAGTCCATTTGATGGACATCGTTTAGCTTATCATCAAACTCTAGGCCGAAATTCCTATCGGATCTCAATGAAATTAGACATAGATCTTTTTTTGGACCCAACAATGATCACTATTGAAATCGATCGGCTCATGTTTTGATATAACCCCATACAAATGTACCTCCCGATTCGGGGTCTTCACGCTCTAGAAGCTACATCTAAGATCCGTTTAGTTGAAATTAAGCAAACCTTTATTTTGAGATAAGTTGCATACAGGGTTCATCCGATTTTACTAAACTGCTGTTTATAGGAGTGGTAGGGTATCAAAAAGTCGGCCTGGTCCGACATTTCCTTAATAGTTAATATCTCAAAATGTTGATCCCCATTATATAATCTAAAGGTCTATAATTTATTTGAAGCACTGCACATAACAGTTGGCCGAACCACATTCGTGTTTTCGTATTTCACTTTTGTTGGTTTTTGTCCCGAAAATAAGTTAAAGTTAAAACAACTTGAGATTTAACTCCTGATCTTAAGTAAAGTTGAGACATTACATTTATTATTATGTAGTTTTATTTATTAATACAACTGTTATAAAGAAAAATAAAGTACAAGGTTAAAACTAAATAAACATAAAATAATTCACATATTTAAGATTAGGTGATATACTAATTTTTTGCATCTTCGTTGTCTATATATAATGTGTTATGTGCTTTCTCGGAAATCTTGAGATTTTTATAAAAGTCATGAAATATAGTTAGAATAAATGGCAGTTTTTCTTTTCTGAAAAAATATGTATTTGTTTGTCATTAATATTTTGAAGTTGAAAGTTTCCAATGTCATTAGTGGTAATTTTCTTATTTTTGAGGATATTAATTTTAATAACTTCGCTATTAAAATATTTTTTATATTCAATCTTATAATAGGAACCTTTCCTGTTAATAATAGTTCGTATATTCTTCCACAAAACTTTTTCACCATTGATATCGTTTGTTGCTTTTTTGAAAATACTTTTAAAGGTTATGTCAACGTTGAGGAAATCCGTGTTTTTTATTTCGATTGCTACGAATTTGTTAGATCTCCTGCCACAAGATTTAACTGGATCCATTCTTGAGGGAGAAATATTTCCAAGACATTCTTCTTTTTCTTACGTCCAATAATGCTGTGATCGCTATCACACTCTAAATGTGTATGACCTGGCTCTAAAAAATTTTGTTCAATAATTTCTACATTAGCTCCAAGTTGGTTAATGAGGAGAACAAACATTGCGCTAACATCACTTTACTACTCAATAAAATATTTCTTTCTTCTTAAAAACAACATAACGCCATTTAAGATTTACAAGAAACCGCTTATCCACAGTTGATGTAAGCAAAAATTTCAATAATAAGCGCACAATTATTTTTAAGCGGTTATTAATGAAACAATATCAAATCATAATTTACTTTATTTTTCTCAAGTAACAACTTATGTGCATACAAGCTGTTATTAGTGAAAGGAATAGACCAATAACATGGTGTCAAAATCTCAAAATCGATGAAAATGGACTTACGCGATTGCTTGTGAAAACCACAGAAATGTGTGAAACCCTTAATGTAATCCGATTTTCGCACTTTTAATAATTTTCGTCCTTGGTCCAAAACACTAACGTGTGCCAAATTTTATCAAGATTGGATGCAAATCGGATTAACATGTATGAGAAAACTATATGTATTTCAATCTGAACCGATCTTCTTCAATTTCTATAGCGTCCATCCATGGTCCAAAAAGCTTACTTTTGACAAATTTCACGAAGACGGAACAACAATCGCGACCAGTAGTTTGATTAAAAGCTTTAGATGGGCGCACATCATTATATGGAATCAGCTAGTGATTGTGAGTCGATCGGTAGTACCGACAACCACATGATCTAACCGTCCAGCCACTAAGTCCTTTTTTGATATATTTAGTGCGCCCCCAATAACAGTAGCCATTTTTACAATTCCGTCGTATTGTTAAGCAAATACTCAAAATAGTGTACACGGGCGTTCGGACGGACATGGCCAGATCGTCTTAGAATTTCACGACCAACACTAATTTATATACCTTAAAGGGTCTCGGGTCCCCGTTTGCAACAAAGGTGTTGCAAACGGAATGACAAATTTAATATACCGTCCAAACTTAGGTGGAGGGTATACAAATATATGTCTACATAGTATATAAAGGGTGTCCCAAGAAGAGCGCAATTTTTAAATGACTGATGCAGCAATTGAATTGTTTCTCTGGCTGTATGACATGTGGCGCCGTCTTGTTGGAACCACATGCCCTCCACATTCATTTCTTCAATTCTAGGCAAGAAAAAACTGGTTATCATTTCACGATACCAAACACCATTGACTGTTTGCGCTTGACCTGCCTCATTTTCATAAAAAAAGGTCCAATGATTCCTCCAGCCCAAAAACCACACCACACAGTGACACGTTGAGGATGCATTTGCTTCTCGTGAATCACTCGAGGATTTTCCGCACCCCAAATGCCACAATTCTGTCTATTGACGAAGCCATCAAGATGAAAATGGGCCTCGTCACTGAAGATGATTTTATCGGCAAAATCAGCATTTTCATGTTGTCTCTCCAATACCCAATTAACGAACTCCCTTCGCTGTCCATGGTCAGCTGGCTTCAGTTCCTGAGTCAATTGAATTTTGTATGCATGAAGATGCAAATCTTTCGTCAAAATTCGCTGCAAAGTGGATTTGGAGACATCAATTTGCTGAGCTCGGTGTCGAATTTAGGTGGATGGAGTTTGAGCGACATCATCACGTACAGCTGCGACATTTTCGGTCGATCGACCTGGTCGGTGGCGCGTTGTTGTCTTTACATCACTAACAGACCCAGTTTCGGCAAATTTATCCATTAATCTCTTTACAGTTGACTCTTTTGGAGCATTCTTGTGACCCCAAATTGATCGCTATTTGCGAACTGTAGCCGCAAAACTTTCACCATTTTGGTAAAACAATTTCACAATGAGAATGCGCTGTTCATTCGTGTAGCGCTCCATTTTTACTAACCTCGTACCTTCTATTAACAAACAATAACAATTGTTCAAATGTCAAACAATGACACTTCGAATGTTGCCAGATTTAAAAATTGCGTTCTTCTTGGGACATCCTTTATAAATTAATAATACATTTATACGTACGAGGGCGGTTCGGAAAGTTCTTAGCCTATCAATGAAAGAGAATAGTTAGTTTTTCAAAAATATTTTTATTTTTCAATATAATCTTCTGAAACTTCAATACGCTTATCTAGCAATTCTATCCCTTGATTAAATAGTTTTCCTCAAGGTCTTCAAAATAGAGGTTTACAACTGTAATTGCATCTTCATTTGAGGTAAAACGCTTGCCAGCAAGGAATTTTTTTAGATTTGGAAACAGGTAAAAGTCACTGGGAGCTAAATCAGGAGAATAATGTGGGTGGTCAAGCAACTCGTACTTTAATTCGTTGATTTTAGCCATTGTTAAAACACTTTTGTGCGCTGGTGCGTTGTCTTGATGAAAAATTATTTTTTGTGTTGTAAGCCAGGACGTTTTTCTCGAATTTGTACATTTAATTGATCTAAAAGGTTGCAATAGTACTCTGAATTTATTGTTTTATCCTTTTGCAGATAGTCAATCAATAAAATACCTTTGAAGTCCCAAAAACCGTTGCCATAACCTTACCAGCCGATTGAATTGTTTTTACCTTCTTTGGGGCACTTCCTCCAGCTTCAGTCCATTGTTTGGATTGTTCTTTTGTCTCTGGAGTATAGTGGTGGATCCATGTCTCATCAACAGTTATGAAACGACGCTTAAAATCCATTTTATTTCGCTGAAAACGATCCAAACCAGCTTGAGAAATGTTCATTCTTATGCGTTTTTGGTCGACTGTTAACAAGTGCGGCACCCATCTTGCAGAAAGCTTTTTCATCTGTAGTTCTTCATGCAAAATTAAATGGACTCGATCATTTGAGATGCCCATGATATTAGCTATTTCACGCGCCTTTATTCGTCGATCATTTAATACCATATCATGCACTTTGGCTACAATTTCTGTTGTTGTTGCTGTTTTTGGACGTCCACTACGTGGTTCATCTTCAATGCTTGTACGACCACGTTCAAATTCAGCAACCCAATTTGTTACTGTTGCATTTGAAGGATCACTTTCACCTAACACATTCACCATATCATTATGAATTTCTTGTCCCGATAAACCTTTTTTATGTAAATATTTAATGACACCACGCATTTCTAATTTTTCCATTGTAAAAAAATCGCGGATGCGTCTTTTGTGAACACCTGTTTCTATATGAAGGAGTTGGCAGATCGAAACAAAATTTAACATGTGTTCATAGCAGAGATGGAAGTTTCCAAAACACTTAACTTTTTTCTGTTTATACCGCGCTTTTTGCGCTAGGCTAAGAAGTTTCGGAACCGCCCTCGTATACTAATTTTTTTTGTTTTTATTAAAAATAGAAACAATAAAAATCATGTAAAAAAGCTACATTTTGGCGTGGTCAACTTTATTAAACCCTAAAATTCTAAATGTGCATAAAGCCAATTGACAGAGGTATTTAGACCCGGATTTTAAAAATAATGTCACAGTTTGATTTGTGGGAAAATGTTATTATTTCATTGTTTAAATGGGCCTAATGTTCGGTACTAGCTTCCGTCACCAAGATGAGCCAAATATTAAACTTAAGTCTATTTTTGACTTTGTGAGAAAATGTCATTCTTAATTGATACCCACCCTTCCACATATCCATTAGGATGCGTACATATTTCTGACCTATAGGATGATGCGGCATCGTTGCTGGTTTATATACACGATAAGATGATTTGTCAAACAAAATCAATGTGGATTTCGAGCAAAACTAAGGAGCGTCTCGGAAGCGCTTAGTCGAGTGCCTTCAATTGCTTAATTGCCAATTGGAACTTGGAATCGAATAAAATACATGGTTTCTGTGGAAAATTCTCATAAGACTGGGGCGTGATATGTTGAGTAAGTCAATGTTCCGTGTCTGAGTCGTTCACTCTCAGCTTAGGCAGCCACATTATCTATAGAGCGCACCTTACGGCGGTGGAACCAGGAAAATTTTAGACTTGCATGACAGTCTCAAAACCTTTTTGCAGAAACTTGCGTTACGCAGGTACGGTAGTAACTCATTTTGGCCAAAAATTCTGTTCAATACTTATAAATGAACCGCTTGGATTACACAGCATATATTTTGGAAATAGGACTGCATTTCTTGCCAACGTTGTTAAAGCTTAAAACGATTCATTTTGTTTTACGGAGATATGATACTGACTTTCTGTCAAGGCCTCGAGCTGGAAAGAGCAGTCACTGTCAAAAATATATGATCCAAAAATAAACCAGTAGATAGACCTCCCCTTATACACAATTTTATAATGATGACCCTAAATAAGCATGACTTGTACTGCTTTGAATTTTGAACTAATGTGAATTTTTTTTCCAGATTGAAGTACGTGCCTCTTTCAATTTGCCGCCCCTCCTATGTCAGCTGTATTCAAACCTTGATGCATATGCTCCCATTGTATTACGATAAGGTATTAGTTGTCAATTAATTTTCAATTACCGAATTTGATTCAGAACGCTTAATATGTTAATGTGGGAACGTCTTAGCTGTCGCAGTAAAATTCGGGTAAGCGATTAGTGTTGAGGCTACATCAAGACAGAGGTATGTACATTTAATATTGATGGCCGATCCTGATTAACTGTTTCAAATTTTCCGTTTTTTCTTCTAGAGCAGAACCATCGATCGTTTCACTTAAAGGTGGATCCAGCTAAGATATTTTTGTTGCTTACAAGTATTTGCCAAACAAGTTAATTATAATACTTTTTTCCGCAGGAAGTCCACATCTTCTGGAATCGTCCATGCCCGATGGATATTACTGTTTACTAGCAAGTTTCGTATGTACCGCCATATGTGTATTGACGACAGACAGCCAAAAACAGGCAGGCAGCTGAAATCAAAAAATTTTGTAGGTAAGTCTAAAAAATTATAATATGTTTTAAGATAGCTTCACAGAGGCTGATAAAAGCTAAACACTCTGTAGATCCCATTGTCGTATCAAATGACCCATTATTCTAAAAGGCTTATTTTGAAAACATTTCGATTTAAAAAGAAACAAATCAAATGTTATCCCCCTGTAAAACACTTTTAAACTGGCTAAATTAAAATATGACTCGATTTCGCTCAAGGCCGATCTATAGTCAATAGAGATATATGTGGTGATTCAAAATAAATCAAATTTAGCAACGTTTTCAAATATATAGGGCGGGCGAGTTAAAATTTTAAATTTGCATCGACTGTGAACAAAAAGTACTGATAATTTTTTTAAACTTTTGTTTTCATTGAAAAGATTGAGTTATGTCATTTAATCCATCCATCATTCCAATAGGCTGAAGATTGTTTGGCAGGAGATGAAGAATTTTACATGTAAAATCATGTATTCACATAAAGATCATTTTCATCTCGGTGGCTATGTTCAGAGAACCAAACGTAACTATTAAGAAGCTAATGCATCCACAACGAGTCACCGTTTGGTGTGCATTTTGGGCTGGCGGCATCTCTGGGACATTTATCTTCGGAATTCAGTAAGGCGCAACGGTGAGCGTTACCGCGCCAAGCTCAAAGAATTTTTGTTTCCAAAAATTAAAGAGAACGACATGGACGACATTTGGTTTCAACAAGACAAATGTCACATAGCCAACGCAACCATCTAGTGCGTAAAATACTCTTTTTGAAAATCGAATAATCAGCCGAAATTTAAATGTAAATCGGCCGCCTTGGAGCTGTGATTTGAGCCATTTGAATTATTTTCTGTGGGCAAGCCATCAGGGGTAAATCTTACCTAAAGTAACCCGTAACAATTAAAGCATTAAAACATGAAATCGAAGTTGCTATTGAAGAGGTTCAACTCGAAACAATCGAAAATGTACTGAAAACCACAACTGCCGAGCCAGTTGTGGTAATCATATGAATGATACTGTCTTCCATTATTAAATGACAAAGTTCAACCTTTTCAATAAAAACAGAAATTTGAAAAAATTATCAGTACTTTTTTTTACAGCCGATTTAAGAATACATTTTTAAATTGCCCACGCTGTAAGTAGATACATTTTGAAGCTTTTGCTGAGATAAGGGTCGACCAAAACAAAATCGAACCATTTTTTGGGCTTTTAAAAGCGTTGTGACCGTGGAAGGTATTTAAGTTCAGCCAGGCCGAACTTACCATTTCACTTCTTGTTATAGGTGCCGGTTACAAGAAAATTGCACTCTCCTTTGGAGTGCATTTTTAAAACTGTTTTAGGAACTACTCAGTGCCAAAGCATTATTATCCATTAATATTAAAATACTCGTATTCCAGTCAGCCAGCGCACTCGATGTAGTTTGATACACCCTACAAGATCAATGTCGAAATTTTTCCTATTAGACAGTTTAGAGAGAAGGCTTTATTAGTCAGCTGCACCTGTTCTCTAATAAGATTCTTGGTTTAATTTTAAGCCTGACATAAGTTGGTTTGTCTTTCTTAGAAACAGAAAAAAACTCAAACGTCAACTGTCTTGATGCTTTATTTGCCTAAATCCATTGTGGCTCGTATTCTTTTCGACATCATTTAAGTTGATGTAATCAGTTACCTAATTAGCGGATACGAAAGTCTGTCAAGCTTCCCGATCTTATTGAACTATCAAGGGTAGTCTTATGATCTACGATGATGTTACATGTGCTAATTTGATATTTTTTTTGATATTTTTCGTGATTTTCTACAACTCATAGTGGCGCCTTTAAGGGTTTTAGTTGCAAAAATCAAATCTTCTGAACCGACTAAGATAATTAAACTGTTTAAATGGCACATCATACGAGGGCGGTTCGGAAAGTTCTTAGCCTATCAATGAAAGAGAATAGTTAGTTTTTCAAAAATATTTTTATTTTTCAATATAATCTCCTGAAACTTCAATACACTTAGTTCAACGCTTATCTAGCAATTCTATCCCTTGATTAAAATAGTTTCCCTCAAGGTCTTCAAAATAGTGGTTTACAACTGTAATTGCATCTTCATTTGAGGTTAAACGCTTGCCAGGATTTTTTTCGATTTGGGAACAGGTAAAAGTCACTGGGAGCTAAATCAGGAGAATAAGGTGGGTGGTCAAGCAACTCGTACTTAAATTCGTTGATTTTAGCTATTGTTAAAACACTCTTGTGCGCTGGTGCGTTGTCTTGATGAAAAATTATTTTTTTGTGTTGTAAGCCAGGACGTTTTTCTCCAAATTGTACATTTAATTGATCTAAAAGGTTGCAATAGTACTCTGAATTTATTGTTTTACCCTTTTGCAGATAGTCAATCAATAAAATACCTTTGAAGTCCCAAAAAACCGTTGCCATAACCTTACCAGCCGATTGAATTGGTTTTTCCTTCTTTGGGGCACTTCCTCCAGCTTCGGTCCATTGTTTGGATTGTTCTTTTGTCTCTGGAGTATAGTGGTGGATCCATGTCTCATCAACAGTTATGAAACGACGCTTAAAATCCATATTATTTCGCTGAAAACTATCCAAACAAGCTTGAGAAATGTTCATTCTTATGCGTTTTTGGTCGACTGTTAAAAAGTCCGGCACCCATCTTGCAGAAAGCTTTTTCATCTGTAGTTCTTTATGCAAAATTAAATGGACTCGATCATTTGAGATGCCCATGATATTAGCTATTTCACGCACTTTTATTCGTCGAACATTTAATATCATATCATGCACTTTGGCTACAATTTCTGTTATTGTTGCTGTTTTTGGACGTTCACTACGTGGTTCATCTTCAATGCTTGTACGACCACGTTTAAATTCAGCAACCCAATTTTTTACTGTTGCATATGAAGGAGCACTTTCACCTAACACATTTACCATATCATTATGAATTTCTTGTCCCGATAAACCTTTTTTATGTAAATATTTAATGGCACCACGCATTTCTAAGCACATAAGTAAGCACACCCTTAGGTGCTTACTTATGGTTTATCAAAGTTAAAATTTGTGAAAAACTTAATTTTATGGTTACTAAATTTGACCATTTATAGATTTCTAGTTCTTTTTTAAAGTTTTTATGTTTTAAAATTATTATCTAACAAATCAAAAAAAAACATATTTATTTATTATATTTTTTAAAATTATTTCTTCAATTTTCTCTAAAATATTCATTACAATTTGTAAGAGAAGGTATATTTAAAAGACTAATACTATTTCTAAACTATAATTATTTTCTAACTCTATTAGTGACTTCACATGTCGCTGGAAAGAAATAATGTTGAAGAGGTCCTTATTTTGTCTCGCTCTTGATGCTTTGAACGTTAAGAGAGTTTGTTAAGAGGCTCCTGTGCTTCCTCAGAAAGTTCTCCAGTTGGCAAATGCTGGTATTCAATTGTATCTTAGCCATGCGACAATATTTTATGGACTATCGGGGTCAACCTACTCGGTGGATATATTTCCGCTAAAAGTCATGCAGTTTTCGATGCATATGCATGTTATTGGAGAAGTGGCGTTTTCTTTGCAGTTTCAAACATTCAATATGATTCCAATCGTTTCCCGATTGCTTACCAATTCCAGTGCTTCTAGTTACTGTCTCATTACGATGGAAGAGTTTCCATGGCTTGAGTTTCTGTATCCGTAGTTGGGACAGTCTTCTTGTAGCCCAACATGCTTAAAAAAGTATCCTGTTTGATATTCTACACGTGTCCGAATACGATTTGTGCCTGTAGAGACCATAAGTCAATATTGTTTATTGAATTGAAGCTTGACTGTAGGTAATTTTTAAGTGAGATGCGTACTAATTTCAATGAGTAGTTTATTGTGCAGCCTGTATCTGTAACAGAATATTGAGAGCAGCTCTTAGGTAAACAACCGACTTTAAAATTTGTTCAGATCAAACATTAATTTCATTAGTGTCCGTTAAAATAATACAGAATGAATAACGTAAATCATGTATCATAAAAACACAATAACATTGCAATGGGTGTCCATTTGCTATACTACAGGGTGTCCGTCGGGAAGGTTTACTACTTTATTTATAATTTCTGATTAAATGAAGAGCATGGATCTTAAATTGATAAATGTTTTATTTAATGTCGGCAATTATGTATGGCATACAGTATCAGATAAATGTCCGCGAGCCCTTTTGAGCACATTTTTCATCGTCACAATAGTCGATGGTTGATTTTGATAAAATGTTTATGGATTTATCCAATATTTTTCCATAAAAAATTTGCTCCTATCTACTTCACGACTGCCAAATATGATCTGTCATGAATGATGTTTACCAAAATGGCGGCAAAACAAAGTGGTATACCTTCCCGGCGGATAACGGTAGCATTTGCCGCTATCCCTTCAATATTCTAAAAAATATTTCTACTCCACCCATAGTTTGTGTTAATTTCTTTCCAATCATACCCACTGTTTCTATAAGGCTTGCCAATGTATCCAATCGTCCTTTTTCCCCCTCTCACTCTCATTCTCTCTCACCCTATGGAAAATCCATTAAAGCTTGTGTTTAGGCTTTTCCCAACAACGCAAAATAATAACAAAAAAAAAACTGGTGGACAGGACATTGTATTGAATACGGTTTGACAGGATGTTGGGCATTCATGAACATGTCATAGGCTTAAGTCTACACTTGATATGTATGTAATGTTGGATTACTTACACATTTCGGCTATTTGCCAACAGATCCTTTTGCGATGTCCTGTTCGGTAATTTTATGTTTACGTCCGAAAATCCCTTAAAATGTTTTTATTCTCAATGGTTATTTTCCTCCATTTTGTTTATTTTTGTATGTGTTTTTATCAAAATGACATTACAAGCGGAAAAAAATTGTATAAGGACAGCGTCAAAGATAGCCTTTTTATGGATTTGCCAACATGCATTGATATAAGGACAATATTTTAATTAAGTGTCTATTCAAGAGAGGACAAGGATAATCCTTGGTAGTGAAGGCAAAGAAGGACATATAAATTAAATTATAGGACGCCCATCTCATGATGTTTAGATGATTGTTTAATTTGCTTAATTTCCGTTTGTTTTATATGGAAATTAATAACACTAGTTTACAGCCATTTTGGTCCAGAGTTCCAAATATTTTTTTCCTATAGATTTTGCCCTTCTAAACACGAAAATTATTTTAAAAAAAATTCCTCTATTAAGATTTCAAGATAGAATTTTTGAAATTTGTTTAAGATTTTCCTATGAAATGTCCCAGCTTTATGGACCATAACTCCCAAACGCTAGCTTTTTAATTTAAAATCGTGATTTTTGCACAACAAACTAAATTTTAAATGTCTCTAACGTCAAAACTATTGAACTGATTTTAATAACTTGTATGGACAAGTTTTAGAAAAGCTAATTTTCTTTTATTTGAAACAACTTTTGATTAAATCGGTAATAGCATTATGGTTCAAAAAGCTAAGACATCTCATAAAAAAATTCCAAAAATGTTATCTTGAAAACTAATCCGAGGAATTTTTTTTTTAAATTGATTTTACGTGTGTAGGAGGCCAAAATCTATTTCGAGCTCTGGACCAAGAAAACAAATCATAATTTGTAAACTAGTGAAAGGATAGTGTAAATTAAATTTGTCATTCCGTTTGTCATACCTTGAAATATTAATCAAAGACCATTTTAACAATTAAGATTATTGATCTTTGTTAAATGCTAAGACAATCGAGCCATGTCTATGGCCGTCCATTTCATCCGAAATTAGCTAGAATCCTGAGTGGAGTGTCCAAACCCGAAACCTTTCGACATTCCGATTTTTATATCCAAACCCAACAGTCGGTTTCTGAAAAATAGCTAAGACCCGACATGTCAGTTTACCCTGTTTTTTGCTGTCTGGTTTTCAGTTTTTCGGTGGTTGTTTGTAAAGGCAAAAAAAATTCATAATTTAAAACAAAAATTAATATCAAAAATATGTTTGCTACGTAGATCTACTGCTCGACTCAGAATCACAAGTTGATTCTTTTTTACTATATCTGTTTGCCCGACCGACCGTGCGTCTACTGTTTTTCTAAAGCTTGTCTTCATACTACAGACCTGAAATTTGGCAGAAGTAAGCTTTTTGGACAAAGGCAGTCGACTTTTATGAAAATCGGTTACAATGTCAAAAAAGTGTTTACACAAATAAACAGGTTTTACGCCTGCTGCTCCAGAAGCCAAATAGTACATCCAATATTAATGAAATTGGTTACAGTTCATTACAATTAACCCTTTATCCGCTCAGATGAAAATGGCTCATATCGGTCCACGTTTTTTTGATATAGAAGATCTCTCCTGCTATAACTTCAACCCCTCTAGATCATCCATTTTAATTCCCATTTTAAACAAATTTGGTATGCTTTGTTTCGATTGACAAACAACGAATTTTGGACCGATTTAAGTCATATTGGATTACTTTTTGATATAGTCCCCGTAAAAATTGTCTGGGGTCCAAAAAATGGCTTCCCATACATGGAAATATGACAAAAAATTGTCGATATTGTTCCACAGATTTTTCGATAGGTATTGGCATGAAAAAAAACTTTCACTACGACATATCAAAAAAATCATTTTCCTGGTGCCCAAATTTCTTTTTTATGACTTTTTCTCAACTCTTATTTTGAATTTTTATTGTGTGCCGCCCATGGTACAATAAAGAAGATAGAGTAGGGACCTTAATACTGTTACAACATTGAGCACACCCATTTCAATAGTAGAACTGAACATACCCCGTTAATGTCATATGGGTTTTAAAAGCTAACCTCAATAGCGTTAGTCTGTAACGGGATTTTAAAATTGTTTCAACTTTCATCATGGAGTGGTCAGATAATGAGAACCGTATCGCAGTAATAGCGCTTTTCAAGTGTAAAATGAAAAAAGCAATATTTTCAAAACGCTCCGGCCACTAGGGATTAGCCGCATGTTCGTCTACCGATGCATAAAACTGTTTCAGGAGACTGGAGATGTAAAAGACCGCCACCGGTCGGGGCGCTCATGCTTTGTTCGAACACCGCATGTCATCAAAGCCGTTAAATCAAGAATTCACAGAAATCCACTCCGAAAACAGAAAGCATGGCCCGTGAGATGAATATCACGCTAAGTCCATGAGTCGAATTATTAAAAAAGACTTGGGACTTAAGGCTTTCAAACGACGTACCGGACATTTATTGACTGCAGCTTTAACAAAAATACGATTGAAAAATGCAAACGGCTTTTGGTGAAGCACGCTGATAACTTGCACAGAAAAATTTTGTTCACCGATGAAAAAATTTTTACCGTTGAGGAAAAATTTAACAAGCAAAATGATTCCCAAGGGTGGAAAAGGGTCATCACCCAGCTTCAGTCATGGTTTGGTGGAGTGTCTCTTACGATGGGGTCACTGACCTGCATTTCTGCGAACATCGGCCAATGTTTACCAAGAAACCATTTTGAAAGCTGTTGGAAAGCCTCTTGACAATTTCCTGCTCCAAAACCAGCCATGGACTTTCCATCAGGATTCTGCGCCGGCCCATAAGGCTAAAACGTCCCATCCCTGGCTTAGAAACAATTTGCCAGCGTTCATTTCCTCTAAAGAATGGCGCTCAGGCAGTCCAGATTTGAACCCATTGGATTACAAATTGTGAACGGTTTTAGAGGACAAGGTTTGTCGCAAAAGATACCCCAACATTGGATCTCTTAGGACTGCTTTGGTTTGAGCTGTGGCCAATTTTCCAATGGACGAGGTTCGTGCAGCTATTGACGATTGGCCAGTGCGACTTAAGGCGTGTGTAAAGGCAAAAGGCGAACATTTCGAATAATTAGATTCTTTTTGTATACAATATATATCAATTAATATATTAAAAAATATTTGGAACAAAAACATTCAGTACTTTTTTATTTTACAGCATAAAACGTGTGTAACAGTATTTATGTCCCTACTAAGTAAATTTTTTCGCGTTGTAATTTAAATTGTTAATTATGAAATTTTATAAAGGCGTTTGTTGAAGTTTTTCAAGGAAATATTATTTTTCCAACATTCACAATTATCATCAAACATTCACAAAAATATATTTTTGGCAACCTAGCGAACTATTTTGTTGTTGGGCAAATGACTAAGGACTATATTTTGTTTATTGTACCAAGGTGTCGCCTTGGAAAGGTAATATTTTAAAAACGAATATTTTTTTAATACATACTAAAAAAAAACTAAAAATAAAAGTTGAGAAAAAGTAAAGTGAACAAAATAAAATTTGGGCGCCTCGAAAATGATTTTTTTTGATATATTTTAGTGGAATTGTTTACCTTCATGCCAAAAGCTATCGAAAAATCGAGGGCACAATATTGATTGCTAAATCGACCTACCCTAATGTATATAAAAAAACAATTCTTATTAAATACTATTATTTGCAGTTTGGCTAAGTTTGGGTGACGGTCCTTACGTCCGCATATATGACCAATTTAAACTTGAATACAAATTCAAATATGACCCTATTTTTAAAATATGGATAAATTTAGATCTGTTCCAGGCATTATTACTTTACTTCTGAGTCGAAATATAATTTCCATTCTTAGACAAAAGGCTAAAACTGGAATGTCGGTTAACGCCAATTTTTTACTTTGAATTAAAACACGGTTTTCTGAAAACTTCGGTTTTTATGGATACTTTAATTTTCGTCTAAATTTTATATAATGTTGGCTTAAAGCCCTAAGTCGTTTTGAGATTATATAAGAGCGTACTCGGCCAAGAGAGATAAAAGTTTCCCTGAATGGACTGTCGGTTAAAGCCAATTTTTTACTTTGAATTAAAGCACGGTTTTCGGAAAACTCCGGTTTTTATGGATACTTTAATTTGCATTTAAATTTTATATAATGTTGGCTTATAGCCCTAAGTCTAGTCCTAAGTCTTTTTATGATTATAAATCAGCGAACTTCGCCAAGAGAGATAACATTTTCCCTGAATGGGACGAAAGGACACGTGTTATGAAAACAAAACGTTATAACTTTTTTTGTTTTTTTTTTTGCAATCGGCTTATTCTTTATTTTAGTTGGAAACTTAGTATTTAGATTTATTAGAATGAATGCTTGGAATGCCGAAAATAGAATTTGGATAGTGCAGCGGTGTGCTTTGCATGCTTTGCAGTCCTTCATTTCCGTTGAAAGGGAATTTAGGCAGGACTTTGGCGGATGTCCCCCGAGTAGATGAACCATTATAAGGCTGGTTGTTGTGGCGGCAAATGTGCCAGGATGACACAGCACTTGGCCAAAGAATACCCCTTTGGGTCAATCCGGTCCAGGCTGTCGTGGGATTGATTATGAGGCTGGTAAACATGTTTGCCAAATCTAGAAGCATCGCTCAAAGACCGTACCATGGGATCCCTATGTTCGGACTTTAAAAAGCATCGCAGCTGCATCATCATAAATTCAGGCAAATCCAGGCGTTTCGACTCGAAACTTATCGGTGCAAATTACAGTTAGTAAACGCTCATTACAGTGGATACCTCATGACGACTTAAACTTGTTTCCGTACAAAGTTGAAATTACAAGTATGTAAAACCCCCTGGATTTGCCTATTCGCATGGAATTTTCCAAAAAAAATATGAAAATGCCCAAAGAAGACAACAGCTTGATAAATTGTTTGTTTATGTGTGATGAGATAAGTTTTTCTTTGTTCCTTAAGTAATGTGGGATATGTGGGACTTAAGTAAGTAAAATAGATTTTGTAAACTAATTACATTTGATTCGTCTTATTACTGTCAGGGTCGAAACAGTACATTTTTAAAATGCGGAAAGTTAAACCCTCAGATTTTGCCTATTCGACTAGAATTTTGTTAAAAAAAAAATTAATGAATTGGCCTAAAAAGAACTTGATAAATTGCTTGTTTATGTCTGACGAGGCCCATTTTGATCTAAACGGCAATGTTAATAAGCAAAATTGCCGTATATGGAGTGAACGTAAGCCACAAACTCTCTATGAGATGCAACTCTACCCAAAACGAGTTCCTGTGTGGTGCGCAGTATCATCAAGCTACTTTGGGGGGCCATACTTGTTTGAAGAACACAGTGTAACATTCACTTTCAATGGGGAACGTTATTTAAAGATGTGGAAAGATTTTTTCCCCAGAAATGCGCCGAAAACGTATCCGATTCAACAGCATTTGGATCCAGAAAGATGAAGCAACTGCACATATAGCCAATCTGGTTATGGCAGAGCTCCACCGAAAATTCCCAAACAAATTAATATCCAGAAATTCCACTTTCCGCTGGCCCCCTGACTGATCCAGATTTTTGTTATGGGGTTTTGTCAAGCAAGAGGTGTACAAAACGAAACCGATAAATTTGACTGAACAATAATTGAATAATTGAATGAATAATCAAAGGGATCCCCACTTCAACCCTTCAGGCCGCAATGAATAATTTTCTGATCTGAGATGTCGCATATGCCTGCATGATCATGGAAGTCATTTACGCCCTATCATTTTCAAACACAATTGGTCATATAAAATTTAATTGAATTTTCTATACAATGAAAAAAAAATGTTTAATTATTTTAATTTCTAATTGTAGCACAATTGACTTGTTCCTTTAAGGTATCTTGCTTAGTTATCTAGTTCGTTTTCAATATGGCAATCTGGCAAAACAACAAAATTAAGAGTTATATGATAACATGTCTACTCTTAGAATTGACTTTGTATTGACTAACAAAAAAGACTAAAATCAGAAAACTCTTTACTTTTCTCATGATTAGGAGCAGTGTTGGCGTTTTGGTCGGTTTCGACCAAATGTGGTGGGAAAAAAGTAGTAATTTGAGCACAATTAGTGCTCCACCCTATACCGCGGAAAAATAATCTTTTTGCGTATTAGCTCAACGCTGAAGGGTTTATAAGTCTCGGCCTGGGCAAACTTACATTTTCCTTGTTTTGACTACTTTTGCAATTGTACGAGTATTTCAGATTTAAAATAGTTTTTAGTATTTTTGAATTTTATTTCAAAGTTTTGGTTTAATCCAATTTCTCTTCAACGTAACAGCCATTAGCACTTAATAGTGACATCCCCATCCACAATGTCTCGGTAGATTTTAACACTTTTTCTGTCTCAATTTTCCTGTATCAAAATCCATTAGGTTTTTACAAAACATTTCACACTATTTTTCGTTTCGCCTTCAAACAAATATATGAAATGGTTTGTACCTATTCCAAAAAATGTATTGGGATTAACACAATAAGCTTATTTCGTACACTCGTACACTCGAATGGATGTTACTCATATCGAACAGAATTCATGGAAGAAGGGCCAAAAATTATCCCCCCCAAAAGTGTGCAAATAGTCGATAAGCCACCGAAGGAAAACTGTGAAAAAAACACTTCTGTTCATATTCTCCGCACCAAAGGTTTTTGGCTATGCCAATTCCTAAAAATATGTATCAAGATTTTATTTGTGCGGGGACTAGCAGAAGAACTCGAAATATTATACAAATAACATTCATTCATGCTTAATGCTGCCGGCCATGTAGCGTGTGTTTTTTGTTGGTGTTAAAGTATTCTAGGGATTATTATTATCGAGTTGAGTTTATTAGTGGATACAATTTAGTATGCAAGTGTTACATATTTACAATTCACAACGACCAGAGTATACACTACGAGATGTGATGGTAAGTGTGCACGACTATCACACAAATAGCGTAGGTTCATAGCTTGCTATAAATTACTTACACTAATCTGCGGTGGTATTTCTATCACGTATACTCGCCAGCTGGAAACTTTACTTGAAAGTGATTCATTTTTAAGTCATTTAAAAACTTGTTACAAATTGTATTATACAGGGTAGCGCTACAATTGTGCTACAATTATAAATTCAAAAAAAAATTTAATCAATGTATTTCATTAATTTGTTTTTATTGTAAAGAAAATTCAATTTAAGTTTATATGACTAATTGTTTTTAAAGATGATAGACTATAAATGACCTCCATGCTCATCCACGCAAATGCCACGCCTGATCGAAAAACATTCTTTGCGGCCTGAAGGCTTGAAGTTGGGATAGCTTTAATTATTGTTTTAATGGACCGCTTCAAAAAGTCTGTGGACAGCCATAGAAAAAAATCTGTTCAGATCCGGTGAACTTAGGGGCAAGCAGAAGGTGGAATTTCTGAATATTAATTGGTTTGGGAATTTTCGTTGGAGCTGTGCCATAACCGGTCAGGCAATTGCTCCATCTTGCTGGAAGCAAATGCTGTTGAATCAGACACGTCTTCGGTACAGTTCTAAATAATGATCCCTATTAACAGTCACTATTACACCGGTTTCTTCAATGAAGTATGGCCACACATTGCAGGTTGATGAAACTGCGCACCACACAGTAACTCGTTGTGGGTGCAGTTCCGTCTCTTGGAGTATTTGTGGATTAGATTCTCTTTATAGGGCAATGTTGCTTGTTAACATTGCCGTTGCGATCAAAATGGGCCTCGTCAGACATAAAAGGCATTTATCAAGCTGTTGTCTTCTTCGGCCATTTTTGACAACATTTTATTCGAATAAGCAAATCCAGAGGGTTTAACTTTACGCTCTTTGAAAATGGGCTGTTTCGACCCTGACAGTACCAAGACAAATAATATAGATTCGTTTACAAAATCATCTTTAGTTACTTAAGTCCCACAAAATCCTATTAAGGAACAAGGAAAAACTTTTACTTAGTAGGGACATAAATACTGTTACAACATTGAACACACCCATTTCAATAGTAGAACTGTTCATACCCCGTTAATGTCATATGGGTTTTGAAAGCTAACCTCAATAGCATTAGTCTGTAACGGAATTTAAAAATTGTTTCAACTTTTATCATTGAGTGGTCAGATAATGAGAACCGTATCGCTGTAATAGCGCTTTTCAAGTGTGAAATGAAAAAAGCAATATTTTCAAAACGCTCCGTCCACTAGGGATTAGCCGCATGTTCGTCTACCGCTGCATAAAACTGTTTGGGGAGACTGGAAATGTAAAAGACCGCCACCGGTCGGGCCGCCCACGCTCTGTTCGAACACCGCATGTCATCAAAGCCGTTAAGTCAAGAACTCACAGAAATCCGCTCCGAAAACAGAAAATCATTGCCCGTGAGATGAATATCACGCACAAGTCCATGAGTCGAATCATAAAAAAACACTTGGGACTTGGGGCTTTCAAACGACGTAACGGCCATTTATTGACTGCAGCTTTGAAAAAAATTGGATTAAAAAATGCAAACGTCTTTTGGTGAAGCACGCTTATAACTTGCACAGAAAAATTTTGTTCACCGATGAAAAAGTTTTTACCGTTCAGGAAAAATTTAACAAGCAAAATGAGAGAGTGTATGCGCGGTCATCTAAGGAAGCATCTAAACTGATCGATCCCAAGGGTGGAAAAGGGTCATCACCCAGCTTCAGTCATGATTTGGTGGGGTGGCTCTTACGATGGGGTCACTGACCTGCATTTCTGCGAACAAGGAGTCAAAACATCGGCCAAAAATTACCAAGAAACCGTTTTGGAAGCTGTTGTAAAGCCTCTTAACAATTCCCTGTTCCAAAACCAGCCATGGACTTTCCAGCAGAATTCTGCGCCGGCCCAAAAGGCTAAAACGTCCCAGGCCTGGCTTCGAAACAATTTTCCAGCGTTCATTTCCTCTGAAGAATGACCCTCAGGCAGTCAAGATTTGAACCCATTGGATTACAAATTGTGGACGGTTTTAGAGGACAAGCTTAGTCACAAAAGATACCCCAACATTGGATCTCTTAAGACTGCTTTGGTTCGAGCTGTGACCGAATAAGTAGATTGTTTTTGGATACAAAATACATCAATAAATATATTAAAAAATATTTGGTCCAAAAACATTCAGTACTTTTTATTTTACAGCATAAAACGTGTGTAACAGTATTTATGTTTCTACTAAGTATAATCACGAATACACCAGCAATTTATCAATCTGTTGTCTTCTCCGGCCATTTCAATAAATATTTGGCAAAATTTGAACTTTGTACTGAAAAGAAATCATCATGAATTATTCGTCGTAATGATCGTTTGCGTCTTGAAATTTGCGCCGATAAGTTTCCAGTCAAAATCCTTGGATCTGCCCGCATTTACAATGCTTCAGCCGCGATGGTGTCTTGAACCCGAACATAGTATTCTTGATGGTACGGTCTTCGTGTGATGTTTCCAGATTCATAATGGCCCATATACTCGGGGGAGTTTCGTCAAACTTCTGCCTAAATTCCCTTTGTACGGAAATGCAGGACTGCAAAGCATGTTACCGCTGCACTATCAAAATCCTTTTTTCGGTATTCCAAGCATTAATTTTAATAATTCTAAATAGTAACCTTCCAAAAAATACAGAGTTTTCCATTAAGGACATACCAATTTTATATATTAATAAAATACTAAAAATTTTAGATATAGAGTTCAAATTTATTCCTGGTCTATTCGTGAAATTCGATTGCGATCATATGGCCACCTCGATCCTGTGTACAGCGATCTATTCTGTGGACCCAATTTTCCAACACTCTTACACACATTTCGACCGGAACGTTGACAATTTAGCATTGAAGATTGTCTCTGAGCTCTTTTACAGTTGAGACCACCGACTCAGATATTCGGTAGTAATTTTTTATGATTTCCAAACATTGTTCGTAGTGAACTTTACATTGATGAAAATGTTGACTTCAACTAACGTTTTGATTGATCCTTAAAAATGTTTGAGAATCCGTTGACATAAAAATACGAAATTGTTATGTCTCTCTATTGGATACCGCATTATAAAGAATTAACTGATTGCTCACACAGAAAAAAAGTTATTACGTTTAGGTTTTGTAGCACGATTCGTGCGCCACCATGTATGTTTGTAGGCGGTAGGTCCCTCTCTTGTAGTGTACAAATTTTGTATTCCCCAACTCACTCTTTCTTCTATTCTTAGCTGTTAGTGCTCCAATCGTTCACTTCAGTCCTAGATGACTCGGTCCAATATGTGCAACGATATTCCGGCAATAGCATCTCGAATGTTTGCGTCGAACTCGTGCTAGGTGATTTTCTTCATAGAGTAGTCTAAGGACTGGACGTGTCCTCAAAAAAAAAAACAAGTAGTGTTAGGAAGAATGACCGTAACCGTCAATCGAGTTTTAAATATCATTTCTAAAAATTACAAATCAAACGGTTTATGATGCAGAAAGACAATCAGTTCTTGTTTACAAAAAAAATTCCAAAATTTCTCGTAAAAAATTGAAGATGTCACTTGAGCGACCACTTACTCGTTGAATAAAGCAGTACCAATAGATCAAGCCTACTATCTGACTTCATTGAGCGCTGTCCGTCCGCCTGTCTGTCCATCTATCGTTTTTATCAAAGTACAGGTAGCAATCATGAATCGATGAAACTTGGTACATTTTACAAGTTTGAGCCAAGAACAAACCTTTTTAAAATTGGGGCCTCATCGGTCCATATTTTGATATCATTTATAGTTTTTTTTTTCGATTTTAGAACTTACAGCTCTAAGACGCATATATTATATCCAATTCCGACAATATTTCGCTCAGAACATATCGAGTGACTACCACCCATATCTCGTGAAATTTGTCTATACCGGTTCTAGTTTTTGAATAGCTCCCATACAAGAGTCCCTTTCGATTTGAGGTCCTGCTGCTCTAGATGCCAAAATAGTCACCCAATCGCGCTCAAATTTTACATGGTACGTTATTAAAAACAATTAATTTACTGTGATAAGACTGGACCACATAGGTCCTTCCCGATTTTTGAGAACCTGCAGCTCTAAAAGTCATATATTCCATGCCATATATTTCAGAATTCATGCTTTTCCTGGAGAAATTTGTCCAAATCGGTTTATGTTTTCGAATACAGTAAATTCAATCCCGAATTGTAGTCCTGCATCTCTAGATCCCACAAATTACACCCGATCTTGCCCAAATTGTGCATGGTACGTGATGATCAACTATTTATTAACTCTGGTAAAAGTAAACTACATGGGTCCTTCCTGATTTCAGAACCTAAAGGTCGAAGAGCTACATATTCGCCCAGAGCATTGCGAGTTACCAACACATATCTCTGGTGAAATTGGACAATATCGGTCCATGTTTTTGAATAGCTCCTACAGAAGCTGCACGAACCTCGTCCATTGGAAAATTGGCCACAGCTCGAAACAAAGCCGTCTTAAGAGATCCAATGTTGGGGTATATTTTGGGACAAACCTTGTTCTCTTAAACCGTCCACAATTTGTAATCCAATGGGTTCAAATCTGGACTGCCTGAGGGCCATTCTACAGAGGAAATGAGCGCTGGCAAATTGTTTCGTAGCCAGGCCTAGGACGTTTTCGCCTTGTGGGCCGGCGCAGAATCCTGCTGGCTAGTTTTGGAACAGGGAATTGTTAAGAGGCTTCACAACAGCTTCCAAAACGGTTTCTTGGTAAAATTTGGCCGATGTTTTGACTCATTCGCAGAAATGCAGGTCAGTGACCCCATCGTAAGAGACACCCCACCAGACCATGACTGAAGCTCGGTGATGACCCTTTTCCATCAGTTCAGATGCTTCCTTAGATGACACATATACTCTATAATTTTGCTTGTTAAATTTTTTCCTGAACGGCAAAAATTTTTTCATCGGTAAACAAAATTTTTCTGTGCATGTTATCAGCGTGCTTTTCCAAAAGACGTTTTCATTTTTCAATCCTATTTTTTTTAAAGCTGCAATCAATAAATGTCGGGTACGTCGTTTGAAAGCCCTAAGTCCCAAGTCTTTTCTAATGATTCGAATCATGGACTTTTGCGTGATATTCATCTCACGGGATATGATTTTCTGTTTTCGGAGCGGATTTCTGTGAATTATTGATTTAACGGCTTTGATGACATGCGGTGTTCGAACAGAGCGTGGGCGGCCCTACCGGTGGCGGTCTTTTACATATCCAGTCTCCTTAAACAGTTTTATGCATCGGTAGACGAACATGGTAGTGGCCGGAGCGTTTTGAAAATATCGCTTTTTTCATTTCACACTTGAAAAGCGCTATTACAGCGATACGGTTCTCATAATCTGACCGCTCCATGATGAAAGTTGAAACAATTTTAAAATCCAGTTACAGACTAACGCTATTGCCGTTAGCTTTCAAAACCCATGTGACATTAACGGGGTATGTTCAGTTTTACTATTGAAATAGGTATGTTCAATATTGTAACAGTATTTATGTCCATACTAAGTAGAATCTGCAGCTTAAGAAGCCACATTTTACACTTGATTTCTACCAAATTTCACGAGCGACCAGCACTCATGTCCTGATACATTGGACCACTTTGGTTTGTGCTTCTGAATAGCCCCGCACAAAGGTCTCCCCGGTTTAAGGTATTGCAGCTTTAGAAGCCACAATTTTTACCCCATCACGCTCAAATTTTGACGGTACTTTATGAGCGAAAAACAATTAACTCGTAACATATTGAGTCCGACCTTGCTCAAGCTCCAAAACGCGATGCTTTACCCTCTGAATAGCAGCGCGGTGTACAATATTTCATAGTTGGCTACGCCCGACTTGTTTGTACTTGTTTAATATGTTTTTAATGCTGAATAAAATTTGTTCTGTTTTGATGGGGTTGATTATTAAGCTTGCGTACATGGCCCATTTCGCTAAGAAGTTCAATAACACTGTGCGACAGCCACAATCGGTTTGGGATGAAACCACCGGGGAAAGTTATATCGGTCAAAAAAAGGTCATACGTGTCCCAGCGTTTCGTTGGGTCTCATCTAGGAATCGAGATATATCGATTTGAAGTTAGTAAGTATCGTATAGGGGAATTTGTCACGTTTTTGGCTCTTTTGTTTGACATAACTTGAGAACCACTCGTCCGATTTAGCTGAAATAAATTTTAAAAAACCAAGAATTACAATTCCCTTAATCTGGATTTTTTATGAATTAAAAAAAAAAAAATTTTAATTTTTAGGCAAAAATAATTTTTTGTTTTCATACATTTATTTATAATTGCGAAACTGTTGCTTAAGTAGGAAAACGGTTTAAGAACAGATTAGAGGAATTGTAATTCTTAATTTTTCTAAATTTGTTTCAGCTAAATCGGACGAGTGGTTCTCGAGTTATGTCAAACAAAAGAGCCTAAAACGTGACAAATTCCCCTATACGATACTTACTAACTTCAAATCGATATATCTCGACTCCTAGATGAGACCCAGCGAAACGCTGGAACACGTACGACTTTTTTTTACCAATATAACTTTCCCCGGTGGTTTCATTCCAAACCGATCGCTGACCCTTACCATTTGTCGCAGAGTGTAATCGTTGCCTGATTTCAGTAATTTTTTTTGCCAGTACCACAAAACCTACCAGTCAAGGGTCTTACACGAAATTTTTTTTGTTTAAATCACTTGAAGTATAATTCGTTTGGTTACAGCTGTTTGGAATACCCAAATTATTGCTAAAAAAAAAAACAGGATAACGACAAAAGGGACAATAAATCCCTGAACACATTTTTGATCCCTTCGATATTAAATTATGGTAAAGGCCAATGCGGGTCGCTGCCAACAAAAGTTCTTGCTAAATTGGAGTCCATTATTAATATTATTTTATCGAGACCATTTGAGATGACAAGCAAAAATATTCCACGAAAATCCAAAGGAATTTATATTAATACCTTTGCTAACACCCGGCCAATTTAATAGTTTCGTATGTCTACACACACATGTCGACATAACGACATATGTACGTACACCTACACGTCTATAAATGTTTGTTTGCGTGTGTGTGTGTGTAGTTATGGACAACGTTTGTCGTAAGTGTTTGTGTCACCATATGCTCACCTTTGGCCAACCGAAGGGGAGGAGCTTAACTTCCTTTCGGTTTCTGCGTAAATACAGCTCTGACAAATCTACTGTAAATTGAATGAAAATCCTTCGGACATGAAGCATGGTCGATTTTAATAAGATTAACAGAATAGAGATTTTCTTTTGATATTTATGTGGAGGGGGATCCCCGAAGAATACGTGCGTTGGCAAGTACAGTGCTTTGCTGTGTTGATTGATGAGATTTGTCAGCACCCATAGAAGGTGATGTTCTGCTGCTATTTGTCATTTGATAAAAATCTTTCTAATTGAAATAGATGAATTCATTGTTGTGCTGATTTTATTTCTCTTTGTTGCCGTTATTGTGTAAGATGAACATGTAATGGGGGAAAGGACCGACCGCACAAAGGGACGATATTTAAAGGCTTCACCGTTTACTTGTAGTTTTCATTTACTGGAAGTGGAGAGAAATATTTTATCTCGTTTTATATCAAATCTGGTATAGTCAATTAACCTGATGAATATTATAAAGCCAGAGTTAGTTGATTTTTACTCTTGGATAATTTTGTTGTGTTATATGGTTTTGTTGGTAGGTTGCCGTTAGCGGATAGGCTTTAGAAAACTTGTATCTTTAATGGCTTTTAGAGACTATTGAAAGCTCACTCCCTTAACAATGGAGAGTTTTTTCAAGGTATTAGTTGTTGTAGCGCTTACTGTGAGCCGGGGTGTCAGCCCTTGGTCGAAGATTTGCTCTTTGCACGCAGAGAAAAAATATGGATATGGTCACGGCAATAATAATATGTTCTCCGCTATAAAAGTATGTTTGTCGCAACCATAGTATTGTTAATTGAATTTAATTATGACAATAGTATGATTGTCGCCATATTAATATTGTTGAAATGTAACAA
This sequence comes from Hydrotaea diabolus, assembly GCA_963513945.1. Classification (NCBI taxonomy): domain Eukaryota; kingdom Metazoa; phylum Arthropoda; class Insecta; order Diptera; family Muscidae; genus Hydrotaea; species Hydrotaea diabolus. The sequence continues at coordinate 164,637,302 of OY740717.1, forward strand.
TAGTATTATTGCCAAATTTGAAAATGAAAATATGGTTGTAGCAACAATATAAATATGGTTGGTGCGACAAAAGTATGGTTTTTGGGGTTTTAATGTTGGGGTTTAATGCAATCATACTGTTTGATTGTAGTTTTTCTTCATTTGAATATGCTTTTTAGAACAATGTTATTGTTACGGATTTAATGCAAACTTGAAACTGCTTTGGCTTTGTTTAACTGAAATATTTTTAATAAAAACGCTTACGTTTGTTAAATGATTGTTCTAGTGTTAAATAAATTACTATTATTATTTTGAATTTAATGTATATTTTTTTATAATTTTAATAATTAAAATCTATTCTTGACAACTTAACCCAATGCTAATAAATAATTTTGGGGATCATAGTAGTGTGTGATCATACTATGGTTGTAGGGGTCATAACATGGTTGCGTGATTCGTTTGGATCATACTATGGTTGTATGTGAAACATGCTATGGTTGTAAATGATTATAATATGGTTGTGGAGATCATAGTATGGTTGAGTGTGAATCATACTATGATTGTGGGGATCATAGTATGGTTATATGTGAATCATACTATTGTTGTGATAATCAAAGTATGGTTGTATTTAAATCATACTATTGTTGTAAGGATCATAGTATTGTTGTACCGCAACCATATACCCAACAAACGTCTGATGCTCTTCGAATATTGTTATCCCAACCAAACTTTTTTTACGTGTGGGTAAATCCGGTCCATAGAACCGGCTGTCGTGTGATTGGTTGTTGTACAGAGTGGGCCTAAAGTTACCATGGAGTTAAAAACTTTGATAATAATTTTTCGTGTACTATTTTTTTCTCAGATTATATAGGCTGATCGATCCAGAGGTATTTTTTCAAAACAAAAAAAAATATATAAAATCAAGTGTGGAATCTTTATTGGTTATTTGAAAGGACATTTTGTGCATTTATTTTTTGAAAATAATCACCTTCAAATGTTGGCAAGTGTATTATGGAAATGAGCGTTCGGTGAGAAACGGGAAGATCCGCTGTATTCGACCAAAATTTTGTTCAGTGATGAGGCCATTTCTGGCTCAACGGCAAAGTCAATAAACAAAATTGCTGCATTTGGGCTGAAGAGCAACAAGAAGACGTTTAAGAGGTGCCATTGTACCCAAAGAAAACCAAGGATTGGTGCGGTTTAAAAGCTGCTGGAATCATCGGTGCCTATATTTACAAAAATGATGAAGGCCCGAACGTAACCGTGAATAGTGCTCCCTATCGCGCCATGATATCGATCTTTATGCTACCTGAAATTGAAGCCCGTAATCTTGACGCCACTTGGTTTCAACAGGACGGTGCCACTTGCCAGACAGCTGCTCGAACAATGGATCTATTGAGGGGTTATTTCGAAAAGCAGCTAATTTCACTTTTTAAACAGGTGAGTTGGCCGCCTAGATGGAGGGATATCACAACTTTAGACATTTTTCTTTGGGGCTATGTAAAGTCCAAAGTCTATGCTGACAAACCAGCTACGATTCGGGTTTTGGAACCCAACGTTACGCGTGTCGTTAAAGCCATACCAGTCGAAATGCTCGAACGAGTCATCCAAAATTGGACCCTCAGAACGGAAACCCTGGGGCGTAGTTGCGGCCAACATTTGAAGGAAATTATATTCACAAAATAAATGCCATAACATGTCCTTTCAAATTACCAATAAAGATTCCACGCTGGATTGGATTTTTTATATTTTTTTTTGTTCTGAAAAAATACCTCAAAAATACCTCTGAAAAAATACCTAATTATGAAAAATAATGTCACTTAAATGACCTCCGTTTTTAGCTTCGCAATGATGGGATCGTTTTAGAGCATTTTCCATAACATCTTTCAAAATTTGTGGCTGTAGCGTTCGAATTTCTGCAACAATGTTGGCCTTGAGTTGAAGGATTGTCTCGGGCACGTATACTCGTTCCTTCAAATAGCCCCAAAGAAAATAGTCGGCTGCTGACAAATCTAGCGATCGTGCTGGCCAAAAAAAAAAAAAAAAAAAAAAACATCATACTGTATACCTAGTGGGTGGAATTGGAACCACAGATCCTACAATTCTGTGCTCGAGCTGGATAAAATAATTATTTAGTGCAATTCAAAATGAAGGCCGAATACAAAAATAAAAAATTCTGGTAATAAAAAAAATATGTAATCGAATAGTTTATTAAATTTTTAATCCCCGTGGAAACTTTAGGCCCACCCTGTATTAATGGGCCACCGTAGTGTGGTGTCATTGCTTGCGTGCACTGCTATCAACAAAAAACTGTTAAAAACGTCTTTATTTATGCCAAACTAAAGCGCAAAAAATGCTCCGTTTTTAGGAACGAATCGGTAGTAAAATTTGCTTTAAGTTGAGTAACCGTAGGGTATATTTGATTTTAGTCGTCCGTTTTGACTGTGCGGGACATTTACTGCTTCCCAACTAACAATACCCATTCTAACCATGGTCAGTCCACAAAAAACTTTGTCATATGTCGCACAAACACTCAAAAGAGTGTACCTTTCGACGAGGTGCCCTTAGTAGCCCTTTTCCCCTTTACCGATTGTATTTTTAAAATCCTGAATAGCTTACGACCAAAACCCCTTTTTTATGCAAACTCACGACCAAAACCCCTTCCATAGAAAGATGTCCAAATAATAAATATATATGAGATAACACGCAAAGAAGTCATTGTTTCGTCGGCTGTGTGGCAAGTAGCACCATCCTGTTGGAAGCACACATCGTCCAGGTCCATATCCTCAATTTGTGGCCTTAAGAAGTCCATTAACATCCCGCGAAAGCGAACAACATTCACCGTAACTTTTTGGCCGACCTCATTTTCAAAAAGTACCGCCCGATGATGCCGCCAAAGCATCGGCTTTTCAACAATCACTCGTGGATTCATATTTGCCCAATTGCGGCAATGCTGCTTGTTTACGAATCCACTGTGGACAAATTTGGTCGATTATGCTGACCACAAAAATCTAGAAATGCATTTTTATTTAAATGTCCATTTTTGCAATAGGCTTCAACAATGGGCCTATTGCCTCATGAAATAAAGTCGTTGCACATACTTTAGTGATGCTTATTCATTCATTGCACTATACTTTTTGTACTGCACGTCTGAGAGATATTTGCGCAGTAAATGCTAAATTGATGCTTTTTAGAACACTCGACTACTGCAATGTTGCCAAAAAACTGCAACATAGAAATTTCAAATTATGTTGGGTAAAAAACTTTAAGATGAAGTGTGCCACTTGCAATTAACATCCTGCATTATGGTTGGGCCATTTTTAATGAAATTCAAAATAAAGTACAAAATTACGGTGTAATGACCTAGGAAAACTTTCGCGCAGGAACTTCTAACACATTTAGCTGCAGTTTTGCCCCCTCGTAAATGCCGGGTTAGTTGCTTGTATCGTGCATAAATCATTGGTTAAGGAGGCTTTTTCCAAAATAATCGTATGTGGACTTACTCGGTTTCGTTTGGACATCTCTTGAACCCAAGAGAAAAGAAAGTGTAAAAATTAAGAACGACCGGGCCGAAGCTTATATACCTTCCAGTATGGATTTCGGTCCAATATGGAAGCTTAACCAAGGGGTTGGATATTGGCAATTTTTTTCAGTCAGGATATGCCAAAAAAAAAAGAAATTTTTCTGCATATTCCACTACAATTTAAGAGTGTAACGAATCAATTTTTCGGTGCGTTACACTTTTTGATACTGGCAATCGATACATAACCTCCTAAGGGTAATCAACAACTCTAAAATAAACACACTTATGCAATCGTCAAAAGCCTTTTCGTACCTTCTAAATCTAAATACATAGAGGCTGAATACCGGCGGAGCTGTATTAGACCGCAGAAGGCGAGCTGATAAGACGCATGCATCAGCTGGTTTGCACTATCTAGAAGACCAAATGCCTGCCCGATGATTGGAACCCAATTGACAAAAAGGGAGACAAGACTGTTAGCGCCAACTACTGCAAAATAAACCTCTTATCCAGCGCTTATAAAACACCATCGATTGAGCACAGAGCCCTGTCGAAAGACGTAAATTAAACTCTACAATACACAGAGGTTTCACGTACACGCAGAGAATAATTAGTTCGAAATCGGACCGAATTACAACTATTCGGTAGCATAAACAAACTTTCTGTCCCAACATGACACGTTATTGATGGTTACAAAATTATGCTTACCACAAGATGGAAGCTACAATTATAAGTATATTACGATTCTTACAGTCAATGAGTCGGTTATACTAACCGAATTCAGTAAAACTATTGGTTGCTTGAACTGATGGCTATAGCAATCAACCAATTGACAACAAATTAATTCTTTGTAGTAGCCAAACCCTGTTTTATTCGCTCTTGTAAGATATTACACTATGAAACAAAAGTTCGGACTTTCTCCGGATTTGAATGATTTCTTTTATAAATGAAAAACTTGGATGATTATGGTAAATTCCCAAAAGGACGGCCCTCGTAGGTCCGAGTTTTTTTTATGGCCCGAGGAAATTTTAAATTTTCAACGCTTCGCCATATAAAAAACAAGTCAAAAGTAGTAAATATTTCTCCGTTTAACTAAATTTTCGTAATGAGATGTCGTCTTAAATGAAATCGTATGAAGTTTATTTTCGTAGAACAGTTGAACATCCTACCCCTAAGATTGCAGAGTCCTTTTCGTCCTTTTTTGGAAAAAGCGAAAAATGTCCAATTAATTTCAGTTGGGTCCTGTCCATTTTTAATATAATTGTATAAATGTTTTTAAAATAATTTACTTAACTACTGCTATTATCATAGATAAATCGTTTAAAATAAAATCAGAATATTTTCAAGAAAAACGATCCATTTCATCAATTTTTAAAAAAATATATATTTTGCAAAATTTAATAAATAAATCGATACAGAGGGGCGATTTGAATATTCAATTTTTTCAACCTTTTTTTTTAATAATTTACAAAATATGAACGGTATAAAAGTATATATATATACTTTTTATTACATCTGTAATCAAGACTTCAAGCATTGATTTGAAGTATTTTGTGTCTCGTTAACACTTAAGTAGCCGGAACTATTTTGGTTTAAAATTCCACTTAAATAATGCTTTATCTCAATAATTTTTGACATATTTGACTATACACACCCTGTTTATTGTCGGTTTCGACCGACCTAAGACTTTTCTTAGTCGTTCTTTTTTTTAATGCGTGGATCCGAGAACAACAAATTCCTCCAATATCGTATTTAAGATGGAAACAACTAAGAATATTTTGTGATTCCTTCTTTATTCCAATTGTGATCGTAATCTTTTTCTCGCAACTGACCAGTCTGCTTTATATGAGACCTATGAGGTCAACTTTCATAGCTCCCACATTACTTTGAATCACAACCCGGTGACAACTGCGACCTCGAATCCTGCAAGCATCATTATTATTCCACATCCATATGATGTGGCAATCCTTTGGCTTTTTTATTCAAATCGAAAATTGGTTTTCTCGTATGCCACTTAGTTTGTTTTCCTTGGAAAGTAATAAATTGATAAATGAGACTTATTTGTGTGACCCCCACATACACTCACACACACGAAATCACACTCACAATGCTAATCTTTGCACACATGGCCCCAATATATAAACTTATCCCTTTCCATTTACATGGTACATCAGTATATAAACTGTAGGCGTCAGTATGTATGTGTGTGCGTGTGTGTATATTACATATGTATGTATAATAAATGACCAACAATTTCATTTTTGTACGCCTTTGTAATAAGAATAAGGAACTGCGACGACAGAAAAAAAACACAAACGAGTGGAGAAAATCTGTTTCTTAAATAATCCCTGTATGCAATGCATATCATATGTTCAAGTATGCCACTGTGTGGGTGTGTGTGTGAATATCTCTCTCTGTGTGTGTGAGTGATTGTGTTAGTGCGTGTGTGCAAGTTTATATGATCCTTTGGATGAGGCTAAGTGAGAAAAATGATGTAAATTGAGTCACGTTTCAACAATCACGGCCATCCTCTGACTTTTGCTCTATGTGTTGGTCTATGTCGATGCTACTAACATATGTATATTTACGTATGTATATGTACACACATATACCTTCACATCTCCATGTAGAAGACTCTGTACGCTACGAATATTGATGTCGGCTGTTACTTTCATGTCATCTACAATTGGCGCACAAACATACATCATTAATGTGCAATTTAGTAGAGAGTCTGGCGGTGATCTTTCGAGCGGTGTGATGGAAATTGCAATTTAAAAATTGTTAAAAGTTTTCGTTAAAATGGGTCCTCAGTCGGAGAATGCCGCCTAAATACACCACTGTGGTCTATAAAAACCACATCGCTCCTGAAAATAACTTTACAAATATATAATTCAAAAAGAGACTTCTTTAGCGACAGTGCTTTAAGTAAGTTAGAACATTTTTTTTTTAAGACCAACACCAACACTCAGCAATGCATTGCATTGGTCAAGGGAAGATAGGTTAGGGTATTGAAGGAAAGAGGGAGTAATGTTTATGGACACTTAATTTGAACCTGTTCATATCGTACGTGGCAGGAAACACCTCTGCGGGAAGTCTGTTCCACATACGGACAACGCGGCTGAAGAACGAATTATCCCTGTAATGCGTCGTGCGATCAGTAGGCCAATCAATAACAAATGGATGCGAACTTCTAGACAAGCGGGTGTTACGGGCGAAAACTCTGACCTCCGGGATGAGATCACCTATCTCAGAAGAGCACATCCCGTTAAAGTACCTGTAAAAGAGTGATACGCAACCAACACTCCGCCGATGCTCGAGTGAAATAACAGAGTTGGCCACCCTGCTATCTCCAACAAGCCTCAGCGCCCTCCCTTGCACCCGGTCGAGAAACTCCAAAGAAGACCTTGAAGCACCCGCCCAGATGTGGGAGTTAAACACATTTTCCTGCTTTCTCGAAGCTAAGCACAGGTCACACTAGGCTGAGTTTATGCAAGATCGGATTTAGATCAAGGTTTGCTCAGCGAAGGAAGGGAAAGTGTGAACTTGGCGTGGATTTGGGCCAAAAAGATAAGAGTCGAACATACAGGGTGGAACATTACAATTTTTAAATTTGAATCGGCTGTAAAAAAATGTACTGATAATTTTTCTAAATTTCTGGCAGGGTGGGACATTACAATTTTTAAATTTGAATCGGCTGTAAAAAAATGTACTGATAATTTTTCTAAATTTCTGGAAAGGTTGACCTTTGTCGTTTAATAACGGAACACAATATCATTCATATGACAACCACAACTGGCTCGGCAGTACCCCATCCGATCACCCCGATTTTTTAGTAAAATTTCGATTTTTCGGGACGAATCTCTTCAATGTCAACTTTGATTTAATGTTTCAACGCTTCAATTGTCTCTGGATATTTTGTGTAGCATTTATTTTTAATGGCTTCCCACAAAAAATAATCGAAAGGGCTCAAATAACAGCTACGAGGCGGATAATTGACATCACAATTTCGGCTGATAATTAGATTTTCAAAAACAGTGCGTGAACTTTTGTTGTTGTAGCGGCTACTGTGTGCCGATGTGACAGCCCTTGGCCGAAGAATTTCTCTTCGGGTCAATCCGGTCCATAGAACCGGCTGTCATGGGATTGTGCATGAACTGTCGATGGTTGCGTTGGCTGTGTGACATGTGGCTCCGTCTGGTAGAAACTAAATGTTGTCCATGTAATTTTTTTTTGAATTTTTAGAAACAAAATTCGTTGAGCATGGCGCGGTAAAGCTCACCGTTGGCGGCTCCTTGCTCATTTTCTAAGAAATGATGCCGCCTGCTTAAAATTCGCACCAAACAGTGACTCGTCTCCTGCCAAACAATCTGCCGAGCCTGTTGTGTTAGTCCTATGAAGGATGTTGTGTTCCAATATTAAATGACATAGTTTAACCTTTCTAATAAAACCGGAACTTTGAAAAAATTATCATTTCTTTTTTTACAGCCGATTAAAATTAAATATTTCAAATCGTCCACCCTATAAATGCAGACAGATGTAAAAAAAGATGTTGTCCACATCAAAAAAAGAAAAAAATGAAAATTGATTTTTTTGCCCTTAGGTCCCTTTTTCTATGCGCAGTCACATAGAAGTATAGATCGTTAAAAGAGTAGGTGACAGGTCGGCAGCACACATAATGGTATTGAAAAGTCACCCACACGACGAAACGCCGCTTCTACCAGACGGTGATGTGTTTGCTTTACTTTGCTGACTTACTTATCCTTTCGTCTATGACAAACAACAACAAAGCTCATCTTTTTTGCTTGTGGAGTAATTCTTCTTTCAAAAGTAAATTCTTACAATTAGAAAGCGTTGACTGAACAGAAATGTCAAACCTGTACTCATTCTCAGGAACCTACTAATGGCTGCTCCGCATGTATTTCATTGAGAAGCTTTTATATGGCATAGAGATAAGTCGTTTTTCTTAAAATCGCTGGCACTAACAAGGTGGAACATACCTGAAAATCTTAAATCTGAAAATCGTTCTTACCTGGCTTTGAACAAGCTTTAACTCACACCACGTCGACATAAGTATGACTGTTTTGCAAGTCAAAGGTCGCAACACAGCTTATGACGGATCAAGTATGTATATTTTTTATTGTTATTAACAAGAATCCAAATAAATACAATACTCGTATGTCTTAAAATAGTAAAATAAATAAATATATATACAATATGTATTAAATTATTATATTCATCCATTAAATTAGAGCATCAACGCCTTTAAGACTTTATTGCTTCATTCTGAAGTATTTCCAAGGCCTTAGGGCTCTGAGTGTAGTGTAAGGCCAATTGTCTCATTTCTTACAAAGTTCCGCATCCATAAATGCTACCCTGTGACAGACACTTGATATCTTTTCCAATATTTATCTTTTCTAGCATCTTTTGTTTTTTGTTGTTGTATTTTTTTGCTTCTTTCTTTTGCACTCATTACCATTGAGCCCATTTAATAGAATTGCAAATGATTGTAAATGTTGTGATGGAGGATATTCCCCACCTCTGAAATAATAATCTTTACGTTTTTGCTTACTTTTTTTTCCTTATGTTTGTGGTGCCTTCTGTTGTTTAATAGAAAAATATGCAAATGTGGTCTAAGTATTTAGTGATGCCAACCAAACCAACGTGTTTTGTTTATATTGTCCTTCTCTTTCAATTCAAGATTATATATTCAATCCGCCTGAATTTAACCTTGGATTGAAAAATATATTAATAAATAATCGATTATTTTGCATCGACCCTACATGCATCTACCCTCTGCCATGAACGTACCGAGCCACTTATTTGTTAATAATTTATAAACATAATTGAAGATTTAAAAACCAAAATTTTAATCCAAAGTTTTAAATAAAATACGTGGTAATGGAGTTGCCGAAAAGTTTTTTTTTATTTTTCAAAAGCCAAAATTGAGGATGTCCGATATGCCATTAAGAAACACACTTTGAACTTCTCTGAAATCCGTAAGCTAGAAATGATACAATTTTTGCACCCACTGGTACTGCCAAAAATGTGCTTTTTATAGAGAAGTTTTTGCAGGACTTGAAGTTGTAACACTTTTAATTTCGACGGAATGTACGAGGTAAACGTAGTTTAGTAGGAGTTTACAATGAGAAAGCCACCCATCCTTGTATGTCATCACTATAACCGAATGTTGATTGGGTATACTGCAGTTTTCAGCAGTGGGAACTGACAGTATCGGCTAAAGAGACAAAGTATCGTTAAGGTTAACTTATTAGGATGATTATTGGAGCTGTTTTTTTATGTACTTACGAGGGCGACCGCAAAACTAACTGGCCTGGCACATTTTCTGTTTTACTAGCGATTTTTTTTTGTTTTTTTAAAAGCAATCTTTTATAAGCCATCTGTCAAAATTTCCGAAATATTTTATGATTATTTTCTTTGTTACAGGTGATTGAAGTAAACAAGTTTTTAATTTTTGAAAAATGGAAAATAAATAGTTTCGTGCGGTAATTAAACACTTTTATATGAAAGGTTATAGGCCACAATTAATCAAAAATGAATTGGATTCTGTTCATGGTGATAATGCACCATCATACTCCACCGTGAAATCCTGGGTTCAACAATTCAAAATGGGTCGTTCAAGTACGGAAGATGAACAACGCTCTGGAAGACCGAAAACTGCTACTACTATTGAAAACATTAGAAAAATATTTAATGAAGTGACTAAAGATAGACGAATAAAGCTCAGAAGCTGATATTGTTAAAATACACGAAAAACAAGTTTGGAGTATTTTACATGATGAACTCCACATGAAAAAGCTATCCGCAAGTTGGGTGCCGCGTTTACTGACTTTGCCCCAAAAAATCGTCCGTTGGACCAATTCCAAGGAGCTTTTAGCGATTTATCAGCGTAATCCAATAGAGTTATTGCGCCGATTCATAAATGTTTAGGAAACATGGATTTATCACTACATCCCAGAATGCAAAGAACAGTCAAAACAACGGATAGAAGCTGGTGAAAGTGGTCCCAAGAAGGCGAAAACTGTTAAGTCAGCAGGAAAAGTAATGGCCACAGTATTTTGGGATGCAAGGGGTATAATATTTATTGATTATCTTGAGAAAGGAAAAAACTATAAATAGTGAATATTATTGTGCATTATTGGATCGGTTTGAAGAAATCAAGATAAAACGACCGCATCTTTTTCATCAAGATAATGCTCCTTCACACACTGCATTTTTAACTCAACAAAAACTGGCCGAATTACGATTTGAAATTGCTCCGCATCCTCCATATAGTCCAGATTTAGCTTCTTCCGATTATTTCTTGTTTCCAAATTTAAAAAAATTTCTCGGTGGCAAAAAATTTTCGTCCAATAGCGAGGTTATTGCTGAAACTGCGGCATATTTTGAAGGTCTTGAAAAATCTTATTTTTCGTATGGAATTAAAAAACTTGAAAAACGTTTGATGAAGTGTATTGAGTTGGAAGGAGATTATGTTGAAAAATAAATAATAATAATTCCAAAAAAACGGTTCTTTTTATGTTAGGCCAGTTACTTTTGCGGTCGCCCTCGTATATTTTTTGTTTAATAGATTGCTGGTTATAAGTTCTCTAAGAATTCGGTTGCCATTACCACTAGCATTTTTTAAATGGACCAACTGATGGTTAAATTCTAAATATTCGGCTATCTGACCCAACTAAATTTTTAGTTATTCAATTTTTGTACTTAACGATTTGAATCTTTTTTTTTACTGTTATTTGAATTATGAGCAGGTTTTTTTTAAACTTGGTATTTACTTTCGAATCTATTCGAATCTTAACTAAAACAACTGATGGTTATATTTTATCTATTCGGTTATTTGCCCTAACTAAAAAACTGTTTTTATTTAATTTTTATATTTAATGATTTTTAAATATTGATTCTGTAATTGGAATCATTTTGAAAACTTGGTTTTTACTTTCGAATCGTGTTAAGTTTGTATGCACAATGCGTCTTAAAATTAAATTTTGGTTTTAAAGTATCAAAAGCTATTTAAAGAAAAAGCTGGTGCTGATATGGTATTAAACTACCTAAGAACGTTTGAACTTTAAACTTCAGTATTTAGTGTGACACAAAAGACGTCAGACAAAAGCTTAAAGTCTTGGCTAAGAATATTAGATAAGAAATATATTCCTACATATCGGTCATATTTTGATACATTGGGATATTTTAAAAAAGGTGTGGAGAATAACTTAGGTATTTTTAACCGTCTCACAATTAAATGGATCACAACATATATACTGACTTGGATAGATGTTCTGATAGACTTTTCAATGGGTACCATTGACCTAGTCTGATAAGTAGAACAATACTTATGGTAAATTTACAGTTGTTATTTTTCTATATTAAGGAGGTCTATCTATGATGAAAATGTTGATCAAGTCTTAGTTATGTCGCTTAAATAAAGTTATGCCTATTTCAATATTCTGAAAAATATTTATTTATTTATTTATAGTTGGTTTATTTATATAGCTGAATCGCATATAAGCTTAAACACAAGAAGAAATTAAAACTAGATAAATACACTTTTTGTTGTTTCTAATCGTTTTATTTTCGGGACTTCATAATGTGTTTTCGTCTTAAACAAAGATTTTGTAGCGGCCCTGAAGCCATAAATCATTATAGGGAAAATATTCTGATGTTGGAATAACCAATAAACGGGATTTGGTTACTAAAACGAACTGGTTGGTTGTCATAACCATCGAATTTAGTTTTACTGCTATGAGTTACTTTAGAACAGTCCAAATTTTGACTTCTTTTGCAGTAACACCTGGCCGTATAGCGTAAATGACTGCTTGAATATTGGCTTCCAATGCTTCAAAAGTTGTTGGCATAAACCAATGACTTACATAACCCTATAAATAAAAACCTAGAGACTTTAAATCGCTCGAACGAAGCTAGTGAGCTGGACCTCTACTGTAAAAAAGTGTTCATCAAAATTGATTTTGCAATAAATCGATTGTTAAGCGCGCTGTATGCCAAGTTGCGTTACCTTGTTTAAACCAAATATCGTTGATGTTTAGCTGATTCAGTTTTGGAAACCAAAATTTAGTCAGTGTGGTTTGATAACGGTTAGCTTTTTCCTCATTTTGAAAGAAATCAGGACCGATAAGGCCGCCAGAGTAAAAACAGAACTACACTCGGTCGCATAAGTTTGCGTACAAGAATAAAATGTAAGAGTATACGAGGGCGGTTCGGAACTTCTTAGCAATGAAAGAGAATAGTTAGTTTTTCAACAACATTTTTATTTTTCAATATAATCTCCTGAAACTTCAATACACTTAGTCCAACGCTTATCTAGCAATTCTATCCCTTGATTAAAATAGTTTTCATCAAGGTCTTCAAAATTGTGGTTTACAACTGTAATTGCATCTTTATTTGAGGTAAAACGCTTGCCAGCAAGGATTTTTTTTAGATTTGGGAACAGGTAAAAGTCACTGGGAGCTAAATCAGGAGAATAAGGTGGGTGGTCAAGCAACTCGTACTTTAATTCGTTGATTTTAGCCATTGTTAAAACACTCTTGTGCGCTGGTGCGTTGTCTTGATGAAAAATTATTTTTTTGTGTTGTAAGCCAGGACGTTTTTCTCGAATTTGTACATTTAATTGATCTAAAAATTGGCAATAGTACTCTGAATTTATTGTTTTACCCTTTTGCAGATAGTCAATCAATTAAATACCTTTGAAGTCCCAAAAACCCGTTGCCATAACCTTACCAGCCGATTGAATTGTTTTTGCCTTCTTTGGGTCACTTCCTCCAGCTTCAGTCCATTGTTTGGATTGTTCTTTTGTCTCTGGAGTATAGTGGTGGATCCATGTCTCATCAACAGTTATGAAACGACGCTTAAAATCCATTTTATTTCGCTGAAAACGATCCAAACAAGCTTGAGAAATGTTCATTCTTATGCGTTTTTGGTCGACTGTTAACAAGTGCGGCACCCATCTTGCAGAAAGCTTTTTCATCTGTAGTTCTTCATGCAAAATTAAATGGACTCGATCATTTGAGATGCCCATGATATTAGCTATTTCACGCACTTTTATTCGTCGATCATTTAATACCATATCATGCACTTTGGCTACAATTTCTGTTGTTGTTGCTGTTTTTGAACGTCCACTACGTGGTCCATCTTGTTTTACTGTTGGCTTTAATTTTTTTTGGATTCAGAGCTGAGCATGGTTTTTTCCGAACAAGTTGACGTCTTTTTATACCAAATATGCAATACTTGCTTTCGTCAGTAAACAATACATTTCCTAGAACTCTGGAGGCTTATTTATGTATTCCTTTGCAAAGGCAATTCGTTCTTGTCTATTGACTAATGACACTAGTGGCTTCTTCCGTGCTACGCGACTATGGTAATTGGACGTTTTCAAAATTCTGCTGACGGTATCCTTAGAAATTGTCTTATTAAACTGTTCATGCAAGTGTTTAGCTATTTTTGATGAGGTTAGTCTGGGATTTTGCTGAACATGAACAGATTGCACCACTACTCGTTTTTCACGCTGACTTAGCTTAGTAGGACGACCAGAACGGGGTTTTGACACTAAAACTCCAGTGTTTTTATAGTTGTTTATTACTCTCTGTATTGAAGAATGACATCTTTCAACTGTTTCTCCAATTTCCCTCAAAGTTTGACCCTCCTTCTACAGATGAACTATAATTTTTCGCTATGCATTAAAACAGTTTTGAAATCCATACCTCATTTTTTAACGTATCTATTTTATGTTATATTTCATCTTATATTTTGTACGCAGATTTATGCGGCCGAGTGTATTTGGTAAACGGCTTAAGCATTATCTTCGCTTCCTAATAGGCCATTTTTCTCATTGACGTTGCCATTTAACCGTATATGAGATTTATCACTAAAAACAATTCTATGAATTTCGTGAACAGATGTATTTTTTTCAAAGTAAATTTCTACAATTTGGAAGCTCTTAACGATTTATGATGACTAGCAAACCTTACCGAACACAAATGTTCAGTTTGATATTATCAGCTGTCACACCATAATTATCGGTATCCATAGGTTTTTTGCAGCTTAAAAACACCCTATAAAAATATTATTTATTATCGTAAAATTTGTAGACGATCTAGTCATGATAGTCTGTCTGTCTTTTAAAGGCCCGATTCAGTCCGTTGAAAAAAGCTAGAGTCTTCTAACTTACCAGCTATATATTGGGTGGGTCATTTAAAATTTTAATTTGAATCGGCTGTAAAAAATTACTGATAATTTTTTCAAATTTCTGGTTTTATTGGAAAGATTGAACTTTTTCATTTACTAATGGAACACCATCCGATGCATTTTCTCTTCGCCCAATGGGCTGAAGATTGTTTGCCTGGAGATGAAGAATTTTACCGAAAACGCGTGTTTTCAGATGAAGCTCATTTCAATCTCGTTGCTATGTCAATAAGCCAAATTGCCGCTTATGGGTTTAAGAGAACACACACGGAACTATTGTGAAGCCAATGCATCTACAACGTGTCACTGTTTGGTGCGGATTTTGAGCTGGCGGCATCACTGGGCCATTTTTGTGAAAATGAGCAAGGAGCCGCCGTTGACGGTGAGCGTTACCACATCATGCCCAACGAATTTCCCCCCAGAAATTCAAGTGAATGACATAGACGACATTTGGTTTCACACAGCCAACGCATCTACGAGGGCGACCGCAAAAGTAACTGGCCTAACATAAAAAGAACCGTGTTTTTTTGGAATTATTATTATTTATTTTTTAACATAATCTCCTTATAACTCAATACACTTCATCAAACGTTTTTCAAGTTTTTTAATTCCATGCGAAAAATAAGATTTTTGACGGACCCGAAATCATGATAAAAATAGTGTGCAGCCACGATAATCAATGTCACTTCGCCATTTTGTTAAAAACTTGTCTTCTACTTAAATATAGAAGCAAGAGGTCTTGAGCCGGTTTAATCCCTGTTCAATGTGTAAAAGCAACAGACCGAAATAAAACAAACGAGCTAAACATACATACATGCACGGCGCGGCACACAAGTTGACATAGTCAACTAAACTCTTCTTACAACACACACACGCACGTTGTAAAAGACATCTATTGATGGCTCTCGATGTGGAGTCTCTTTAGAGGTGGCAAGAGTGAGTTGTATTTTCGTGGGCAATTGTGTGAAGAAAACTTGAAAAGTAAGGTTTACAACAGTAGTTCTCATTCGTTTGGGGAGAGCCTGGCCTTATAGAGTTCGGTTTCACTTTTAACAACTGCAGCAAGGCTTTCTGAAGAGGGCTGTCACGGACCCGAAATCATGATAAAAGTAGTGTGCAGCCAAGAAAATCAATGTCACTTTGCCATTTTGTTAAAAACTTGTCTTCTATTTAAATATAGAAGCAAGAGGTCTTGAGCCGCTTTAATCCCTGTTAAATTTTTCAAGACCTTCAAAATATGCCTCAGTTTCAGCAATAACCTCGCTATTGGACGAAAATGTTTTGCCACCGAGAATTTTTTTTAATTTGGAAAAATAATCAGAAGGAGGTAAATCTAGACTATATGGTGGATGCGGAGCAATTTCAAATCGTAATTCGGCCAGTTTTTGTTGAGTTAAAAATGCAGTGTGTGTAGGAGCATTATCTTGATGAAAAAGAACTTTTTTTTTCTAAATGTGGTCATTTTATCTTGATTTCTTCTCTCAACCGATCCAATAATGCACAATAATATTCACTATTTATAGTTTTTCCTTTCTCAAGATAATCAATAAATATTATACCCTTGCATTCCAAAATACTGTGGCCATTACTTTTCTTGCTGACTTAACAGTTTTCGCCTTCTTGGGACCACTTTTACCAGCTTCTATCCATTGTTTTGACTGTTCTTTGCATTCTGGGATGTAGTGATGGATCCATGTTTCCTAAACAGTTATGAATCGGCGCAATAACTCTATTGGATTACGCTGATAAATCGCCAAAAGCTCCTCGGAATTAGTCCAACGGACGATTTTTTGGGGCAAAGTCAGTAAACGCGGCACCCATCTTGCGGATAGCTTTTTCATGTGGAGTTCATCATGTAAAATACTCCAAACTTGTTTTTCGTGTATTTTAACAATATCAGCAAGTTCTCTGAGCTTTATTCGTCTATCTTTAGTCACTTCATTAAATATTTTTCTAATGTTTTCAATAGTAGTAGCAGTTTTCGGTCTTCCAGAGCGTTGTTCATCTTCCGTACTTGAACGACCCATTTTAAATTGTTGAAGCCAGGATTTCACGGTGGAGTATGATGGTGCATTATCACCATGAACAGAATCCAATTCATCTTTGATTAATTGTGGCGTATAACCTTTCATATAAAAGTGTTTAATTACCGCACGAAACTCTTTATTTTCCATTTTTCAAAAATTATAAAACTTGTTTTCTTCAATCACCTGTAACAAAGAAAATAATTATTAAATATTGCGGAAAATTTGACAGATGGCTTATAAAAGATTGCTTTTAAAAAACAAAACAAAATAAGTTGCTAGTAAAACAGAAAATGTGCCAGGCCAGTTTGTTTTGCGGTCGCCCTCGTATCAATAATTTACACACTCTTCTGAAAAAAAAATAAAATGCTTAGACGATTTAGCCATGCCCGTCCGTCTGTCTTTGAAAAGCACTATGGCTATCAAATGATTTAAGCTAGGACCCTAAAATGTTGTCACAAGCTATAAGGGATTGTAAACGGGCCAAATCGTTTCAGGGGGAAGTATTTCCTTTACAGGACTAAATGTACCTCGGAAAAGGTAAGGACGAACATGAAACCGCATAGGGGCTAGACGTTTCGTCTTAGCTGACCCTAAAAACGCCATTTTGACTATTAACTGGCAATTAATAGTAAAAATGAACTAAAAACAAAGCAAATCTTAATACGAGTCTAAATATGGATTAATCTTAATGATTTGGTTTGCGTCGGACTCATGGACCCAAGAGGACCAAAAGCGTGACACTTCTACAGTAATTTTAAGGTGGAGAGTGTATCCAATTCGGCATGAACGAACTAAATGACGTTTTTATTTGCATTTCTGTCTATTTTTTTGCTTTAGTTCTAAAGATTAATACGATTTGTTCGACTACGCTAATTTAGTTAATTCAGGACGGTATACCCTATTATACTCCAAATCTTAAAAATTATACCACATTACCGAATTGAAAAGATAACAGAATTCTACTAAGATTTCTCTAAACAAGTGTTTCATTCATAGTCATTGAAAGCCGGCCACAAATTCAAATCAAATTTTAAATTACTTTCCAATGAATCACTTTAATTTTATTGTTTGGACCTAAAGAGGATCCCCCAACACACACTTACTCTTACATACACATAGACAGTTGGGCATCATCAGCCTGAACACCAACAAAACATTATTTTACATTCTGTGACTCGAGCGCGTCATCCCAGCATTGTCTGCTTCCATGTCTGTGTCATCATAATTTTTGAACTCATTTGAATTCGTTCCTTCGTTCGTTCGTTTGTCGGCATAAAGCCTGACAGTGCATAACAAAAGTGCATTTTCTGCCCCGTACGACAAAATCTGAAGTCCTTTTTTGTGTCGCTACCAGTGAAGTACAGCCAGCTCGACTTGACTCGTCGACTCCTGTGCTTGTGTGCGTGAACTATTGTTAGTGTGGCAACGTCATTGTCGTCACAGGCCATGGCAGGCAGCCGTCAATGACGTTTCGTCGTCGTCGCTGTCGTGCCATTTGCCATTTTCTCCCAGTCATTGTTTCCATTGTCCCAGTAATTTGTAGCTATGAATTTGTGCAAGGCTTACGAGTTCAACTCTCAACTGTCATGTCATCAAAATCTTTAAGAAGAGGCAAAAATTATGCTAAATCTATTATATAACACTGGGAGGCATAGGCCAACATACACACACACATGCATGCTTACATACATATATCCCTGTTTAGAAGGATTTATGTGTGTATGGGTGTTAGGGATAACAGTTGCATTTTGGGGTTATTATGTGATAATGCGAAAGAAACTGTGTTGACGATTTAGCAGTTGTGCTGCACTTGCGATTTATCAAACGAGACCAGAAAGCGTGAAGTGTTCAGGCATTTAAAATTAACAAAAAGAAGCTTTAAGCAAGATTTATAGTAAATTGAAGTGTTTAAATCTTTGTCTGGTTACAAAACAACTTGTGGGTTCGTGCCTGTTGAATTAGGGATTTATCTAGGGCTTGCTTTCTCCAGGTTTCAATACCAAGAATTCTCGCATCTGCCTCCACTAAGTCTCTCCAAAGGACTCTAGGACTTGCAGTTGCAAGCTTAATTTTCGTCTTGTCCTTATTAACCTCCAGACCCATTTTAAGCGACTCTAATTCATTTTATGAAAAGCTACAAAAAGAGACCTTTTTGTCCTCCTGACATTGTCTAAGTCGTTCGCATACATGAGGAGGAAGTAGCTCTCAGCGCAGCGTTACCGTTTTAATGCTTTTCGCACTGTTTTTGGAGCTTTTTAGGCCTCTGTAAAGGAATTTGTTTTTTCAATACGCACCATAAAAAACGTTTTTATGGTGCGTTTTGCTTTTTTTGTTTGTGATTTTGTTTTTGTATTAAGCATTTTCCGATGAATATCTGTACACAGAGAAAAAATAAGTTGGAAATCAGTTGAAACTACTAAAATTCCGCTGTAAAAAATAATTCTGGTTGCAATCACCAAATGTTTATAATCGTAATGAATAACACTGTGGAACATTTTTGGGGTTATTGTCTGGGGGGTGAGAAATTCCAAGTCAGGGTGATGGTACTAGGTCAGTATATTAAAACCCTCAAAGGGTTTTGCGTTCGTATGTGCCAGTAACTTCACTTAATTGTAAATAAAAGCAGAACGCGTTAATCGAATTCTATGATCTATGTCGCATTTTGTTTATAGGTTATGTGACTTTACGTGAAAGTTATAGACTCTACACGTTTTTCCGTTTGGGATTTATATGTTTTAAAAAAAAAAAAATTTTGGCAAAATTTTCTTCATAAATTTATTTCTAATTGCAAAAATGTTGATTTGGTAGAGAAACAGTATATTAATGGAATAAAGAAAATGTAATTATTAATTTTTCTCAATTTATTTCAGCAAAATCGAACTAGTCGTTCTCGAGTTATGTCAAACTACGTTTTTGCCAACATTTTACAACTAAGCGAAAAAACATCAAGATAAGGAAAAAATGTAAAAGGTCATAAAAAAAAACTGGCACATACGAGCGCAAAACCCTTTGAGGGTTTTAATATACTGACCTAGTACCATCACCCTGACTTGGAATTTCTCACCCCCCAGATTGGCTGTTGTACTGTGTAATCGGTTCGACATACCACAACATGAATAATACAATCATCTTATTGTAGACGAAACTAATTGATCGGTCATACCAATGAAACGCATAGATTGAATTTAGTTGTCCAAACTGCCAACATCTTGTTGTAGTAACCGAATATTGGTGATTATATACAAGGGTTACTATTTATATTTCTGGTCCTGACAAAACTAGTGTTCCCTGATGCAAACTGAAACTTCCATTAGAAACTTTGACATTTTTTTTAGCATAACTTCTCCAAGAACGTTTTGTCATTTGAGAGCGAATTGTTTTGTTTACAGTGTGTTGAAAAATTCATCTCAGCCAAAAAATGGAATTATCCCGTGAACATTTTCGTGCGATGATTTTCTACGATTTTCGGCGTGGGTTATAGAGACAAAAGTGTTTAAATTAACTTGTTTCGACTTTTGGCGATGAAGCACCATCAAAAACCTCTTTTAATCGCTGTTACCAAGAGTTCAGTCTCGGACGCAGTTCGCTCCATGGTGAATTTCGTAAAGGACGTCCAACTTCGGTCACTTTGCCGGAAACCATCGATGCAGTACGTGAACTTATTAAGCAAGACTGACATGTGACATACCGTGAGATTGAGGCATCCTTGGACATTAGTATGACAAGCATCATTAAGATATTGCATGTTCATTTGGTCGTGAAAAAAATGTGTTCTCTTTGGATCCCACATAATTTGATGAATACTTAGAAAAAAGCTCGTGTGAGATGTTTTAAAAGTGTACTGCGGTAGCTTAAAGGCAATGTATAGCATTGTCACAGGTGACGAATCATGGATCTATGCATATGAAACCGAAACAAAACAGCAATCGACTGTATGGGTCTTTCAAGACGAGCCAAATCCAACAAAAGTTGTTCGTGGAAGAAGCAAATGATTGCGTTTTTTCGGTATTACCGGCAATGTTGCCACTGTGCCTTTGGTGGATCGTAGGACGGTCAATTCTGAGTGGTATACCACCATCTGCTTGCCAACAGTGATTGAAGAAATGAGGAATGATAATAAGAGAAGACCGATCATTTTGCATCACGACAATGCGGGCTCCCACACATGAGCTGAAACGATGGGCTATTTGACCACTCAAGATGTCGAATTGATGGGCCATCCACCGTACAACCCTAATTTGGCACCCAATGACTTCTTCTTATTTCCTAGCGTCAGGAAAAAAATAAGTGGTCAACTTGTTTCATCGCCCGAAGCAGCTGTCGAAGCGTTCGAAAATCATGTTTTGAAGGTGTCTCAATCGGAGTGGAAAATGTGCTTTGAAAATTGGTTTGAGCGCATGCAAAAGTGTATTGATCTTAAAGGAGAATGTTTTGAAAAACAACAAAATCATTCCCAATGATAAATTACTGTTTTTTTTATTGCCGGATCCGAAATATAAATAGCAACCCTGGTTTAAATTTTAACATAACCAAAAGCGAAAAAAATCCTAACCGTTCTGCAACAAAATCCTCCATTAGGCGAAATCATCTGAGCATGATCTCCTTAATCCTAGTGTCCGTTTTGCCCCATCACGCATTGGTTTTCGAGATATCGTGAAAATAAAATGATTCTGAGTTATTTTGGTAATCCGACAAAGATTAACTGAAATCCTGAAAGTCATAGGATTTTTTATTCACTGCAGGAACGAGGGACAAGTAAAATTGATTTTCTCGCTGACTCAAGTATATAAACTATTTTTGCCTCTACATTTTTTCCATTGAACTTGTGCGGCTGTGGATTTCTATATTCAAAAAAAATCGTTCCTGGAGGATCCGACTTTTCGTATTTGCTACCAATACTTCAGTTAAAATTACTGATCGTTACAGAGCACCAACTAAAATTAGGTTGTCCTGATGCAATTCTCGAGGTAGATGCAACTCAGTCATTCGGTTGGCAAAAAAATTCGGTTGTGGCAACGGATCTGTTCTTTGTGTTTGATTAGTTTTATATCTGTACTAAAATTTTTGAAGTCATAAAAACAAAACTGTGTATTTGGACTCATAAGGATATTTTGCTGTCTTCTATCTGTGACAATTTGGCATGACGACTATGCCAATTAATGGGATGTTAACTACATTAATACGAGGGCTGCTATATATATATATATATATATATATATATATATATATATATATATATATATATATATATATATATATATATATATATATATATATATATATATATATATATATATATATATATATATATATATATATATATATATATATATATATATATATATATATATATATATATATATATATATATATATATATATATATATATATATATATATATATATATATATATATATATATATATATATATATATATATATATATATATATATATATATATATATATATATATATATATATATATATATATATATATATATATATATATATATATATATATATATATATATATATATATATATATATATATATATATATATATATATATATATATATATATATATATATATATATATATATATATATATATATATATATATATATATATATATATATATATATATATATATATATATATATATATATATATATATATATATATATATATATATTTCTGGCCTAATAGTGAGAATGCGAATATTTATCATCAGAAATCGTTTTATTGTTTTTCAAAGTATTCTCCAGCATGATTTATACACTTTTGCATGCGCTCAAACCAATTGTCGAAGCACTTTTTCTACTCCGGTTGAGACACCTCCAAAACATGGTTTTTTAACGCTTCAACAGCATCTTCTGGCGAGGAAAATCGTTGACCACTCATTTTTTTCTTGATGTGCGGGAGTAAAAAAAGTCATTGGGTGCCAAGTCGATCTTTCGTGTTAGTACCACGAGTGGAGAAAATGTTAACAAGCTTCTATTCCTCTTAGCATAACCGCCGAAATGAAAATCAAAAAACCAGATTTTTTTAAACAAAATAGTTGTCCATTTCGAATGTCTCTAAAACCCGAACTGAGTACGAGTAGCAATTACGAAGCGGTTGGTAGTGTGTCTTCAATTGCTGAGTCAATTGGACCGCGTAAGCGAATAATGCGAGGTTTTTGTGCAAAATCTTAAAAGGGTGGGGATAAGCATGTACGACTCAGGAGCTTTCTCCAAAAACATTGGTCTAATTTCTAAACCATACCCCATTACGATTGAAAGTCAGTAGCTACACGCAGAGAAAAAACATGGTTACTACATGGTCACGGCAATAATAATATGTTCTTCGCAAGAAAAGTATGTTCGTCGCAACCATAGCATTGTTAACTGAATTTAGTTTTGACAATAGTATGATTGCTTCAATATTAATATTGTTGAAATGTAACAATAGTATTATTGCCAAATTTAAAAATGAAAGTATGGTTATAACAACAATATAAATATTGTTGGTCGACAAAAGTATTGTGTTTTGCGTTTTATGTTAACAATAATATGATTACGGCAATCATTCTGTATGATTGTAATTGTTCTTAATTTAAATACGCCTTTAAAAACAAATGTTATTGGTACTGATTTAATGCAATAATAGTACTTTTTTATCGAAATTATTTTTTAAACAAGCTGCTTGGGCTTTGTTTAACTGAAATATTTTTAATAAAAACTCTTACGTTTATCTAAACTTATTTTTTCTACTGTGAAATAAATCACTCTTATTTTTTTAAATTTAATGTATTTTTAAATAATATTTAATGTATTTTTAAATAATTCAAATGTATTGTTGACAACTTAGACCAATTCTAATAAATAATATTGGGGATCATAGTATCATTGTATGTGATAATACTATGGTTGTAGGGATCATAACATGGTTGCGTGTGAATCATACTATGGTTGTGAGGATCATACTATGGTTGTGAGGATCACACTATGGTTGTGTGTGAAACATACTATGGTTGTGATAATCATACTATGGTTGTGGAGATCATAGTATGGTTGAGTGTGAATCATACTATGGTTGTGGGGATCATAGTATGGTTACTATTGTTGTGAGGATCATATTATGGTTGTATTTGAATCATACTATTGTTGTGAGGATCATAATATTGTTGTGCCACAACCATATAACCAACAATAGTATGATGCTCTTCGAATATTGTTATCTCAACCATACTTTTTTTCTGCGTGTAGGTGTTATCCACGACTTGGCTACCATCGTCCGTTTTACAGAATTCAAAAATGTTTACTAGAAAAAAAGTTAAAGACTTTTGACCGATAGAAATTGATTTTGGACCACTGTGCGTAGTTAAATTCTAAGACGGTCTAGCCATATCAGCCCGTACGTCCACCCCTCGGCGTACCTGTTGAAAGGATGATAACGGCCAAACCAGCAAGGCCTTGAAACTTTGCAGTGTTATGGCTTATGATCGTCACCTGTTTGGTTTCTTAAATGGGTCAAATCTTCAAAAGGGCGAGGCTCCGCCCACTTTTCCATAGCAGCATAATATTATTGCCACATATTGTTGCCAAGGTTTTGACCATCACCAAAATAATTTTTTCAGAGAAGAATATATTTACTACATGATCTCTTGAAAGCAGCAATAGTTTCTTTGCTTCAACTCAATCAATTTATAGTTGTGTTGCTCGATTGTGTCTTTTAAAGAATTTGAAAAAAAAAATATAAATGTAACAAACGTTATATTAGTACGTCCAATGGATTAATTTATTGTTGTGCTGACCTGTATTGTCTTTTAAAGAATAAGAAGAAAAAATAATCAGGGCTGTCATAGAAACCAATGTTGTTACTATTGGTTTTGAAAACGATAAGAAAAAATGCTTTGGTGTCATGAAAACCAATGTTATCGGTTTTCGAACATTGGTTTTGTTTACATTTGAAATGGACAGAACCAACTTGGTTTCATGACACTAAACGAAACCAACATTGGTTTTGCAAAAACGATAATTAACAAAACCGACATGGTTTCTATGACAGCTTTGTAACAAATGTTATATTTGTACGTCCAATGAATTTATTTATTGTTGTGCTGACCGATTGTGCTTTTGAAGAATTTCAAAAGAAAAAATGATATTTGTTACAAACGTTATATTTGTACGTCCAATAGATTGATATATTGTTGTGCTGATCGATTGTGTACTAGTACTAGTATAACAATCGTTATACTAGTGCGTACAATGGACATACAACAGTCTTGTTGTTATTAGCCACTGGAAACAGATCCTGAGACGACAAACACACCTTCTTGTACTTTATATGAACATTTGTAATTTGTTTATCTGAAACACCTGTCGTACTTTTCGTTTTGAAGTATTCTCACATAGGAAATAACGATTGAATAAATGTTAATTTCCACATAAAAGAACGAAGAAACTAATTTCTTCTGCCAATTGAAAAAAAACTTGCTGCTCATAAAATTGACAAAACTGAATTGATTACCCGGCCTGTTCATTTTTACGATAGATATACCCTTCACATTTCTAATACACTAAATCACCCTCTCACCACTGGAACCAATGAAATATGCCCCTTCAGAATATTCGCAAAGTCCGTCATAAATTTGAACACCATGTGCAATTTCTCACATAAAATATTGCTGCCAATATTCGTTTTCACCATCCCCTTAAAAAAAGGAAAAATATTTTCGCAAAGCCTCCATCCCAAATTGATGCGACACGACACAATGTGATGCGTGGTGAGGCGTTGCGATGGGACCGAGGAGGAGATATGATAAATGGCTCACCAATGGTGACACACATAAAAATAATTTATTATCTTTATTTTAACTCACTGGAGCAGAGACATCAATATTTTGTGGACATTTGTCACAGACAATTTGGTACGAAATGAGTTAATAAAGATGTACGATGTAGAAGAGCTCCTCCACACCAGCCACTTTCTCCCTGCCGGCTGACTACTCGTGGCCTGGGCGGGTAGCAGATTCATCATCATTCAATAACACCTTTCAAAAGTTTGGGTGAGAGTTTATTACAATTGATTGGCGGTAAGTTGATTTTAATCAAAAAATATTTAAGGAAACGTGTAACATGAAAATGATTTTTGGTTAGCAGCGACGCATTGAAAGGGTGTCCGACAGGTGCGTGATGAAAATTATGAAATGGGACATAAACACTTAGTACGAGGGCGACCGCAAAACTAACTGGCCTGGCACATTTTCTGTTTTTCTAGCAACTTTTTTGTTTTTTAAAACCAATCTTTTATAAGCCATCTGTCAAAATTTCCGAAATATTTAATGATTACTTTCTTTGTTCAGGTGATTGAAGTAAACAAGTTTATAATTTTTGAAAAAATGGAAAATAAAGAGTTTCATGCGGTAATTAAACACTTTTATATGAAAGGTTATACGCCACAATTAATCAAAGATGAATTGGATTCTGTTCATGGTGATAATGCACCATCATACTCCACCGTGAAATCCTGGGATCAACAATTTAAAATGGGTCGTTCAAGTACGGAAGATGAACAACGCTCTGGAAGACCGAAAACTGCTACTACTATTGAAAACATTAGAAAAATATTTAATGAAGTGACTAAAGATAGACGAATAAAGCTCAGAGAACTTGCTGATATTGTTAAAATACACGAAAAACAAGTTTGGAGTATTTTACATGATGCACTCCACATGAAAAAGCTATCCGCAAGATATGTGCCGCGTTTGTTGACTTTGCCCCAAAAAATCATCCGTTGGACCAATATCAGCGTAATCCAATAGAGTTCTTGCGCCGATTCATAACTGTTGATGAAACATGGATCCATCACTACATCTTACTTACTTACTTACTTAAGTTGGCGCTACAACCTATTGTTGGTCTTAGCCTGCGTCAGAAATGTTTTCCAAGCACTTCGATCTTGTGCGTGCTGTCTCCAGTTCGTAATACCAAGGATTTTCATATCTTCATCCACTTGGTCCTTCCACCGGAGCCTCGGTCTACCCCGTCTGCGCATTCCGTAGTAGTTGTCGTCCAACGCCTTTCTAGCTGGAGCATTCTGATCCATTCGACTGACATGTCCTAGCCAGCGCAATCGCTGTATTTTGATTCGCTTAACCACGTTCATGTCAGGATACAGCTCATACAGCTCACGGTTCGTTCGACGTCTATACTCTCCGTTAGCACAGCTGGGCCCATAGATTTTGCGAAGGATCTTTCTCTCGAACACACCCAGCATCGCTTCGTCTGCTTTCGCAAGTACCCATGCTTCAGCGCCATATAAAAGCACAGGTAGAATAAGCGTGTTGTAAAGCGTTATTTTCGTTCGTCGAGAGAGGGCTCTGTTCTTTAGCTGTTTGCTTAGCCCAAAGTAGCATCTATTTGCCAGCACGATCCTTCTTTTAATTTCGGTGCTGACATTATTTTTCGTATTAATGGCGGAGCCGAGGTATATAAACTCATCAACTACCTCGACTTTGCAACTGCCCGCCTCAACAATGTCGCCTTTCTTCCGTCGCGACGTTTCTTTTGCAGTTACAAGCATAATCTTAGTTTTGTCCTCGTTCACTTCTAGACCCATCTTTGCCGACTCCTTCTCAACTCTAGAAAATGCAGCAGTTACCTCTCGCTCTATTTGTCCGACAATGTCGATATCGTCGGCATACGCGAGGAGAATGTGGCCTTTGGTGTTAACAGTGCCAGTTTTATTAACCACTGCATTTTCTAGTACCTTTTCCAACAGAATGTTGAAAAAATTACACGACAAGCTGTCACCTTGTCTCAGACCTCTTGTAGTGGTGAATGTCTCGGAGAGGTCGCTTCCTATTTTTACTGAGGACTTAGTGTCACTCAGTGTCATTCTACAAAGGCGTATACGTTTTGCAGGGATCTCATACGCAGACATGGTTTCAAACAGTTTTTCTCTTATCGGAGTATCGAAGGCGGCTTTATAATCGATGAAAAGATGGTATGTATCGATTTGCTTTTCGTGGGTCTTTTCCAGGATTTGGCGTAGTGTGAATATCTGGTCGATTGTTGATTTATTCGGCCTGAAGCCACACTGATATGTTTGAATCAGGTTGTCTAATTTTGGCTTAAGTCTTTCACAAAGTACGCTCGCTAGGATCTTGTATGCGATTGATAGGAGACTTATGCCGCGGTAATTGGCGCAAACGGTCTTGTCTCCTTTTTTATGAATCGGACACAGTATACTGAGGTTCCAATCATCAGGCATGCGTTCATTCTTCCAGATTGTGCAGACTAGCTGATGCATGCACCTTATCAGTTCGTCTCCTCCGGTCTTATACAGCTCTGCCGGTATACCGTCGGAACCTGCGGCTTTGTTGTTCTTAAGCCGGGTTATCGCTGCTTTGACCTCATCTGTATTAGGGGGTGGGCATTCAACACCATCATCTATGATTGGTTGCGGGTTGCTTTCTTCAACTGGATCTTCGCCCGCTAATAAGTTGGAGAAATGTTGTCTCCATATCCTCAGTACACTCGATCCCAGAATGCAAAGAACAGTTAAAACAATGGATAGAAGCTGGTAAAAGTGGTCCCAAGAAGGCGAAAACTGTTAAGTCAGCAGGAAAAGTAATGGCCACAGTATTTTGGGATGCAGGGGTATAATATTTATTGATTACCCTGAAAAAGGAAAAACTATAAATAGTGAATATTATTGTGCATTATTGGATCGGTTGAGTGAAGAAATCAAGATAAAACGACCGCATTTAGAAAAAAAAAGTTATTTTTCATCAAGATAATGCTCCTTTACATACTGCATTTTTAACTCAACAAAAACTGGCCGAATTACGATTTGAAATTGCTCTGCATCCACCATATAGTCCAGATTTAGCTCCTTCTGATTATTTCTTGTTTCCAAATTTAAAAAAAATTCTCGGTGGCAAAAAAATTTCGTCCAATATCGAGGTTATTGCTGAAACTGAGGCATATTTTGAAGATCTTGAAAAATCTTATTTTTCGGATGGAATTAAAAAACTTGAAAAACGTTTGACGAAGTGTATTGAGTAGGAAGGAGATTATGTTGAAAATTAAATAATAATTCCAAAAAAACGGTTCTTTTTATGTTAGGCCAGTTACTTTTGCGGTCGCCCTCGTATGTTTTGGTATTTCCCCTCTTGATTTTACTTTCATCCGCTCTAGAATAGTCATTTTAATTGCGATTTCAAACAAATTTGTGGTAGGATAACAATGGATAATTTTGAACCATATAAAGTGTGATTTTTTAGACATGTGGTTTTTAAGAAGAAATAAAACTCGTGGGCAATTATGTGAAGAAAACTTGAAAAGTAAGGTTACAACAGTAGTTCTTATTCGTTTGGGGAGAGCCTGGCCGTATAGAGTTCGGTTTTATTTTCAACAATTGCAGCAAGGCTTTCTGAAGAGGGTTGTGACGGACCCGAAATCATGATTAAAGTAGTGTGCAGCCATGAAAACCAATGTCACTTTGCCATTTTGTTAAAAACTTGTCTTCTATTTAAATATAGAAGCCTTCTATTTAAATATAGAAGCAAGAGGCCTTGAGCCGGTTTAATCCCTGTTCAATGTGTAAAAGCAACAGACCGAAATAAAACAAACGAGCTAAATAAAACTCATATAATTAAATATTATGACCAAGAATATAGCTTTATTGTACAGATAAGGGGTTGCCGTTATGTATTTAAAATGATTTCGGGCAAGTGGCCGCCGCGGCTGGCTCGAATAAATTCCGGCCGAGACGTACTTTTTGCAGTATTTGGTTCCGTATGTCAGCAATAACGAGCCGAATATTCTCTTCCAAAGCGTCAATCGTGTCGAGCTTATCTGCTTAGACAAGCGACTTTACATAACCTCACAAAAAAATATTCCAGCGGTGCTAAATCGCACGATCTTGAAGGCCACCCCACAGGTCCACGACGCGAGTTAATACGCTCACCAAAAGTCGCCTTCATAAAATTGGTTGTTACGTTGACTGTATGGCATGAAGCGCCGTCTTGTTGAAACCAAATGTCGTCCACACCAACATCCTCCACTTCAGGCACGAAAAAGTCATTAATCATGGATGTTTCGTTGGCTGTATGGCATGAAGCGCCGTCTTGTGGAAACCAAAGGTCGTCCACACCAACATCCTCCACTTCAGGCACGAAAAAGTCATTAAACATGGCTCTATAGCGTTTCCCATTGACTGTAACATTATGGCCGGCTTTATTTTTGAAGAAATATGGACCAATAATTCTCTCTGCCCATAGAGCATACCAAACAGTAAACTTTTGAGGCTTGTGGATTTTCATTACTCCAAATGCGACACTTTTGGTAATTAACGTACCCATTCAGCCAAAAGTAAACTTCATCACTGATCATTTTTTTTTGTTGTAAAAATTAGGATCGGCCTTCTAGTTTTGTGCCCATTCACCACGATTTGCAAACGTTGTTCCTTCGGACTATTCATTATGAAATGGCGAACCATACTGAGCATCATCAAGTTACAGCTGTCAAAAAGACCATCTTCGAAAAGAGTGTGGACAGCTTAAAAACGCCAGTTCTAAAAAAAACACCCTTATATCGAACGTTATAAAATTTTACCTTTACGAGACTATTTCCTGTTTTCATGAAGGACAGTCAACTTCTATATCCTAATGGCAATTTGTGATGAGCTTGATTTCAATTAATGTTGGTTAGGTCTTTTAGAGTACAGGGTTAATGTTCCTTAGTACAAGTAAAAACATCTATCAGTTTGACCAGGCCGTAACAAAACGGGTCCGGACGGAATCTCAATCCTGATGTTGAATCTGTCGCTAGCCACTCACTTAGTTCCCGATGGCTGGAAAATGGGCAGAGTTGTATTGCTACTGAAGCCAGATAAAGACGCAAGCAAAGTTGAATCGTACAGGCCGATCTCCATGCTTTCCCCAGTAGCAAAGACTCTTGAGGCTCCTCTCTAGCCTGATCGAACACATTCCTTGTGCTGATCATAATCATGGGTTCCGCAAGCAGCACAGCACAACAACTGATTTACACGCCATTACCACACGTATAAGTCGCGGCCTTAACCAGAACAAGCCTAACGACCGGGCGGCCCTCGTGGCTCCGGACCTTACAAAAGCCTTCGACGCGGTCAATAATGCCACTCTGTTCGAGGACATTGAAGAAACGTCCCTTCCGCCCAGTTTGAAACGTTGGATCGTTAACTTTATGTATGGGCGCCAGTCATATGTAGAATTTAGGAACAGTAAGTCGAAGCCCCGTAGAGTTAAACAAGGAGTTCCCCAGGGTGGAGCGATATCCCCGGATCTGTTCAACATCTACCTCTCTAAAGTTCCTGCATCACCAGACGGCGTTGAAATTGTGTCGTACGCTGATGATTGCACAGTTCTGGCGTCAGGACCTAAAGTAGATGACTTATGCAAGAAAATCAACTATAACTCACTGCAAATATCCGCCTCCAAATCTTCAGCCACACTTTTTACTACATGGACCGCAAAGGTGTGATTGTCACTCCATGTGAAAGTCGATGACGTCAATAGTCCGACTATCAACTACCTCAAAATCCTTGGGGTCACATTGGCCAGTCTTTTTCGATCCTCTGCACATGCTACTGCTATCTGTGATAAACTCAAAAGTAGGAACAAGGTCCTCAAGTCACTTGCCGGTAGTACTTGGTGAGCCGACAAAGAAACCCTGTTGACCTCTTACAAAGCGGTAGGTCGGTCTGTAGCGAACTACGCAGCACCTGTATGGACGGCGAACGTGAGTACGAGGCAGTGGAAGAAACTTCAGACTTGCCAGAATGCCGCCCTCAGAACATCAACAGGGTGTATTTTTATGTCTTCTGAGGACCTTCTACATGATCAGACGAAGGTCATTACCGTGCGCAGACACAGATTCCTGCTGTCTAAGCAATACCTGCTAGGGTGTTTAAGCAGCTGTCATCCTAGCCAGGCAGGCTGCCTCCGCCCAGGCAGATCAGGTACGATCTTCATGATCTAGAGAGAGACGTCCAGCGGTACAGTAGAGAACCTTACATATCCTCCGACATGAATTTGCTGTTGGAAAAAATATTTAGAACTCTGGACCAAAATGGCTGTAAACTAGTGTTACTACGAGGGCGATCGCAAAAGTAACTGGCCTAACATAAAAAGACCCGTTTTTTTTGGAATTATTATTATTTATTTTTCAACATAATCTCCTTCCAACTCAATACACTTTATCAAACGTTTTTCAAGTTTTTTAATTCCATCTGAAAAAAAAGATTTTTCAAGACCTTCAAAATATGCCTCAGTTTCAGCAATAACCTCGCTTTTGGTCGAAAATTTTTTGCCATAGAGAAATTTTTTAAATTTGAAAACAAGAAATAATCAAAAGGAGCTAAATCTGGACTACATGGTGGATGCGGAGCAATTTCAAATCGTAATTCGGCCAGGTTTTGTTTAGTTAAAAATTCAGTGTGTGAAGGAGCATTATCTTGATGAAAAAGAACTTTTTTTTCTAAATGCGGTCGTTTTATCTTGATTTCTTCACTCAACCGATCCAATAATGCACAATAATATTCACTATTTATAGTTTTTCCTTTCTCAATGTAATCAATAAATATTATACCCCTTGCATCCCAAAATACTGTGGCCATTACTTTTCCTGCTGACTTAACAGTTTTCGCCTTCTTGGGACCACTTTTACCAGCTTATATCCATTGTTTTAACTGTTCTTTGCATTCTGGGATGTAGTGATGGATCCATGTTTTATCAACAGTTATGAATTGGCGCAAGAACTCTATTGGATTACGCTGATAAATCGCTAAAAGCTCCTCGGAATTGGTCCAACGGACGATTTTTTGGGGCAAAGTCACAAACGCGGCACATATCTTGCGGATAGCTTTTTCATGTGGAGTTCATCATGTAAAATACTCCAAACTTGTTTTTCGTGTATTTTAACAATATCAGCAAGTTCTCTGAGCTTTATTCGTCTATCTTTAGTCACTTCATTAAATATTTTTCTAATGTTTTCAATAGTAGTAGCAGTTTTCGGTCTTCCAGAGCGTTGTTCATCTTCCGTACTTGAACGACCCATTTTAAATTGTTGAACCCAGGATTTCACGGTGAAGTATGATGGTGCATTATCACCATGAACAGAATCCAATTCATCTTTGATTAATTGTGGCGTATAACCTTTCATATAAAAGTGTTAAATTACCGCACGAAACTCTTTATTTTCCATTTTTCAAAAATTATAAAACTTGTTTACTTCAATCACCTGTAACAAAGAAAAATATTTATATTTAAAAATATTTATAAATATATTAAATATTTATTGAACAGGGATTAAACCGGCTCAAGACCTCTTGCTTATATATTTAAATAGAAGACAAGTTTTTAACAAAATGGCAAAGTGACATTGATTTTCGTGGCTGCACACTACTTTTATCATGATTTCGGGTCCGTGACAACCCTCTTCAGAAAGCCTTGCTGCAATTGTTGAAAGTAAAACCGAACTCTATAAGGCCAGGCTCTCCACAAACGAATGAGAACTACTGTTGTAAACCTTAATTTTCAAGTTTTCTTCACACAATTGCCCACTAAAATACAACTCACTCTTGCCAGCTCTATATTAAATATTTCGGAAATTTTGATAGATGGCTTAGAAAAGATTGCTTTTAAAAAAACAAAAAAAAAGTTGCTAGTAAAACAGAAAATGTGCCAGGCCAGTTAGTTTTGCGGCCGCCCTCTATATTTGGTTGTGTTCAAAAAAGTTTGCCTTCTTACGGTGTATCTTTAGTCTCTTAAAGTGTACTTTTCCCCACTAGGCCGGTTTTGCTCATTTACAATACATCATACCAGAGTATTTTGTTACTTTATATATATAGGGTGATCCTAGAGGACTAGAGGTTTTTTTCAGAACAAAAAAAATATAAAATTTCAAATCAAGTGTGGAATCTTTATTGGCAATTTGAAAGGACATTTTATGGCATTTATTTTTTGAAAATAATTACCTTCAAATGCTGGCAGCTATATTATGGAAATAAGCGTTTGGAGAGAAATGGCAAGATCCGCTGTTTTCGACCAAAATTTTGTTCAATGATGAGGCCCATTTCTGGCTCAACGGCAAAGTGAATAAACAAAATTGCCGCCTTTGGACTGAAGTGCAACAAGAAAAGGTGTCCATTTTACCCAGAGAAAACCACGGTTTGGTGCGGTTTATAAGCTGGTGGAATCATTGGTGCTTATTTTTTTAAAAATGATGTTGGCCGGAACTTTACCGTGAATGGTGCTCGGTATCGCGCTATGATGTCGATCTTTATGGTACCTGAAATTGAAGCCCGTAATCTTGACGACACTTGGTTTCAACAGGACGGTGTCACTTGCCATACAGCTGCTCAATGGATCTATTGAGAGGTCATTTCGAAAAACAGCTAATTTCACGTTTAGGTCTGGTGAGTTGGCCGCCTAGATCGAGTGATATCACACCTTTAGACATTTTTCTTTGGGGCTACATAAAGTCCAAAGTCTATGCTGGCAAATCAGGTTTTGGAAGCCGACATTATGCGTGTCATTCACGCCATACCGATCGAAATGCGGGAACGAGTCATCCAAAATTCGACCCCCAGAATGGACACCTTGGTGCATAGTTGCGGCCAACATCTGAAGCAAATTATATTCAAAAAATAAATGCCATAAAATGTCCTTTCAGATTACCAATAAAGATTGCACACTTGATATGAATTTGTATATCTTTTTTTTGTTCTGAAAAAATACCTCTAGATGGATTACCCTATATAAATGAAATGTGGTTGAACTTGAAACGACTGGGGCAAACTGGATACTTTCTTGTGCGGGTTGGTTCATAATTGCTACACGAAGGTTTAGGAAAAAAGAAAAGTCGAAATTTTAGACTGTGGGCGGAGGAGGCGTGACAAAACTGTTTTTTTAGGTAGAATGCTGACAATTGGTACACAATTTTAGGGTACGTTGGATATGTATGGTCTGTAAATGGTTTATGTGTAGTTTGCATGAAATCGGCCCAGTGGGCGTGGATCGATTTCCATACAAGTCACAAATTAAAAGTCTATTATGTCTGCTACTGTTAACGGTAGCAGACATAGGAGATG
The DNA here is from genome assembly GCA_963513945.1 of Hydrotaea diabolus. Classification (NCBI taxonomy): domain Eukaryota; kingdom Metazoa; phylum Arthropoda; class Insecta; order Diptera; family Muscidae; genus Hydrotaea; species Hydrotaea diabolus. The sequence continues at coordinate 164,672,160 of OY740717.1, forward strand.
CCCAATAGACCAGACATAATAGACCAATTCGGTCTATTATGTCTGCTACTGTTAACGGCATTTTAACAAAAATAGGTATGATGGTTTGGTGTACATATTCTAAGTTCTGCTGGAAATGAGGGCGGGATTGAACAACGGTGCGTGGTACCTCCCATACAAATCACAAATTATGGTTTGCCGGGTCAGCTAGTTCCTTATAAAGTTTAAAGTAAGTGTCACTAAGAATTCATTTAAGACTTTTTTTTTAATAAAGTTGGCCGTTATAGAGCACGTCCTTCCGGACCTAAAAGGGCCATATAAATGATGTTTGCTACTTCTACCATTTCCATAGCGAATGAATAGCGAAGGTTTCATATGATTCGGTCAGACTGAACTTGGTGCCATTTTGACATGTTCTATAACATCCTCAAATAATTCACGTTATTGTCATTTCAAATTTCTATCATTCCTTAAGACGAACATCGACGCCCATCACAGCAAATGGAAATAAATTGATATCTATAAAATCTCAATTTTACGCAATGATATGACTACGTCAAATATAAATAAAGCTCTTGCAGATCCCATATATACATACATACTTATATAAAGTATACAAACAACTAAATATGTAACTACGGTGCGAATACAATATTTAAATTTGAACACGGAGCAAAAAGGAAATTGTTTATAGATGTTGCTACAAAAAGTGACATTGATTGATAAATACAAGAGACACGGACATATCTTCATTTTTATTTTCTTTTTCGTAAATTTCCCCCCACTTCCACTCAATAAAGAAAAGTTGGCATTTGAAGATATTTCCCAAATAAAAAATAAACGTAATCCAAAAAAAAGTTCATCTGTCAGTTTTGATTTAGAGAGTGGAAATGTAAATGGAAATATTTCAAAAATGTCTACATATATTTTATATACATCGGCTAAACAGTCATACAAATATTTTTAAAAGGGTTATTGCAAAACATCCGTTCGGTGTTGGTATTTCGAAGAAAAGAGAGGGCGCTGGCATGGTAATGCGAAAGGAAGTCAGGTGTTATTATGAAATATGTTCCACCGGATGGGTGAGGGTTGCTGGCTGCGATATTGGATTGAGCAAACTACAAGTACATAAAAGGGGGTTTTAAAGCAAATTTCCTTAAAATTAAAAGAAGTTATTTATTACGTTTTCAAATTGCCTTTAAATTAAAAATGTTGTTTTCGTTTTTGGGTTTAAATGGTGCATAGGATGTTGCAAATCCAAGTTTTTTTTATAAATTTGAAAAGGTAGAATCTTGGTTAAGTTCCGAGCTGGTCGATTTGTATGTACTGTCCACCGTGGATTCGCTATAGCGCATAGATAAAGGGGCCTAAGGGTAAAAAAAATCAATTTTCATCAATTTTTTTTCTTTTTTTGATGTGGACAACATCTGAGCATCGAATGGGACCGATCCCATGCCCATGCCAAAAGTGTTCCCTCCCAGAGATATGCGCGTTTTATGAAAGTGAAGTCGACGATTCTAAGCGCAAATAGAAAGGGAACTAATTTTTAAAATGGATCTCCTGAACAAAACTTTTCATCAACTTTTCACTTTTTTTTTGATGTGGACAACATCTGAGCCTCGAATGAAACCGATCCAATGCCCCAAAAGTGTTCCCTCCCAGAGATATGCGCGTTTTATGAAAGTGAAGTCGACGATTCTAAGCGCAAATAGAAAGGGACCTGATCTTTAAAATGGCTCTCCTGAACAAAACTTTTCATAAACTTTTCATTTTTTTTTTGGTTGATGTGGACAACATCTGAGCATCGAATGAGACCGATCCCATGCCCCAAAAGTGTTCCCTCCCAGAGATATGCGCGTTTTATGAAAGTGAAGTCGACGATTCTAAGCGCAAATAGAAAGGGACCTAATCTTTAAAATGGCTCTCCTGAACAAAACTGTTTTTTAGCCTTAGGTCCCATTCTATTTTGCGCGTCACATATATATTTCTGGCCTAATAATAAAATTGCGAATATTTATCATCAAAAGTGGTTTTATTGTTTTTCAAAGTATTCTCCAGCATGATTTATACACTTTTGCATGCGCTCAAACCAATTGGCGAAGCACCTTTTCCACTCCGATTAATGGAGTGGAGTTGAACGCTTCAACATCATCTTCTGGCAACGAAAATCGTTGACCACGCATTTTTCTCTTGATGTGCGGGAATAAAAAGAAGTCATTGAGTGCCAAGTCAGGGCTGAACGGCGGATGACCCATCAATTCGATGTTTTCGCCGGTCAAGAAGGCGCTGGTTTGAGCCGATGTGTGAGCTCGCATTGTCTTGGTGCACAATGATTCGACTTTTCTTGTTCGTTTTTCGAATTTCTCCGAAGACTTCAGGCAAACAAATTGTGTTTTGCCACTCAGAATTGATTGTCCTACGTTTCTCAAGCGGAACAGTCGCCATATGGCCAGTTTTGCCGAAGAAGCACTTGTTTCGAAGTGCTTCTTCCAGGAAAAACTTTCGTTGGATTTGGCTCGTGTGGGCCACACGGTCGATTGCTGTTTTGTTTCGGGCTCATACGCATAGATCCATGATTCGTTACCTGTGACGATCTTATAAACGTCTTTCGAAGCACCGCGATCGTATTTTTTCAAAATTTCTTTTCACCAATCGACACGAGCATTTTTTTTAGAGCGATTGTCAAATTGTGCGGGATCCAACGAGAACAAACCTTTTTTACGGCCAGGTGTTCGTGCAATATCAAATGTATGCTGGTGGAAGAAATGCCCAAGGATGCCTCTATCTCACGGTATGTCACATGACGATCATGCATTATCAGTTCACGCACGACATCAATGTTCTCTGACACAACGGCCGTTTTAAGACGACCTTCACGTCCTTCGTTTTGAGCGAGTGTCGGCCAAGATTGAATTCATTAAACCAGTTTTTCACAGTGCTATAGGATGGTGCTTCATCGCCATACGAAGATTTAAGTTCATCGATGCACTCTTGTCGTGAAAATCCATGTCAAAAATTGTGAAAAATGATGGCACGAAAATGTTCACGAGTTAATTCCATTTTTTGCCAAATTGATTTTTTCAAGTCTCTGTAAGCAGCACAAATGATGGTCGTACGTCAAAACGTTCTGAGTACGTTTATGCTAAAAAATGTCAAACTTTCCAATGGAAATGCCAGATGGCGCCAGGCAACACTAAGTATTGCCTGGGCCGGAAATATATAAAGTATAGCAAACCTCGTACGTTGTCAGTAGAAATGGAATAGAAATGAGCTGGGAATGAAATGAATGGATTTCCATTTGAAACATAAATACGTTCACTTAAACCTTACTCCAGCAGCTTGTTTTGAATAAGTCATTTATAATACGTCTGTGTTTAATGATAAAACCCCCAGCTGAAAAATGGAAATACTCGTAATTAACAAATAACCTCTTTCAGCGTTTCACAACTTTGTCCCGGCTACTGTACTCAGCAAATATAGTTTTCGACCTCCCTTCAGCACTTTTATTGTAGACATTATTTGAAACATACCGCACCTTTTGCTGGGGTTTCCAATTGTGGTTATGTTAAATTAATATGAAAATCAGAAAAGTTTTACCAACGCATTATGCCAACCATTGTTGCCGATAGTTGGTTTATCGACGATGCTGTTGTTCTTCCATGGCTTCCATGGATGTTTTGTTGTCTGCCTGCAACTTTATTAAAAACACTTTGCCATTCGTTTGTCGAGCACTTGTGTTCCTTGGTCACATTTGTGCTGCTCGTAGTGCCTTAATGTGGCAATATTTCCCAAAATGTTCAAGTTTTGTTAAATCTTGTGAAAAAGTAATTTCAGTTTACACTGGGTGGTGTAGCAGCAAGTCAGGTGGGCTGGGCTTTGTTACAGCCCCCAAAATGTTTACGAAAAATAACAATTACAAATTAAAATACAGCAAACATCTGTGACCACAATTTTAATGTTTAATGGCTCAGTGAAATTCTTAACAGAGGAAAACATTCGCCAGCCGTCATAGACGGAATGCACTTTTGGTATTTGTTCATTAGAATACCGAGAACGTTAGTTCTCTTACATAAAGATAGATAGGACTCTTTGTAAGCTTGTGATGTACTGTGGTTTCTAGCCAATTAGGCTAAACACGATGGGAAAATTAACATTTGTAGACTCGGAAAAATGGTGTTTCCAATAACAATTTCGTATCTTTATGCCATCGCACCCTCAAACATTTTAACTACCTTTCAGTGTCAAAACGTTCGGCGAAGTCCACATTTTCATCATGATAAAGATTGAATATCATTCGATATTACTACCGAAATTATGAGTTGGTGGTCGCAACTTTAAGAGCTTTTACTCCAATTTTCGGTCGTAATAATCGTCGCACCCGACAGGCTGTGCATGCTATAGTGGATCCAAATTTTCTCTTTTGGATGTTTCACTCTAGCCGACGAAAAAAGAGCAATCGTAAGTGTATCCGTTCAAAATGAGCCAAATCAGTCGATTCCACGTCGTTCTCAGGAATTGGGCATTTCTCAAACCCCACTGGCGTATTTTGCGAAAAGATGGTCTTCATCCTGATAAGATAAAACTGACTCAAGAACTAAAGGCACTTGATCACTTGAAACGCCGAAACTTCTCTGATCGGGCTTTGACAAAGTTTCACGAAAATCCAGAATTTTATCGAAAAATCATCTTCAGCGATGAGGATCATTTCTTTTTAAGTGGTTTTGTCAATAAACAAAATATGCGTTATTGGACAGCAACAAACTCACTTGTGCTTCAAGAGGCACAATTGCATCCGCAAAAAATTACAGGTGGTGTGATTTTCATGACGGAGGTGTGATTGGGCCGTATTTTTTTGTCGATGAAAACAATCGTCATGTTACTGTCAATGGAGAGCGCTTCGTGCCGTGTTAGAAAACTATTTTTGGGCAGAATTGGATGAGCTTGACATCGCCGATGTGGGGTTTTAACAAGACGGTGCCACTAGTCAAAGAGCACGCGTTACAATCGATTTACTGAAAGGCAAGTTCGGCGAACTTGTTATCTCGAGAAATGGGCCACCTCGTTCATGCGATTTAACGCCATTGGATTTCTTTTTTTGGGGCCACATGAAGTCATTGGTCTACGCCAACAAACCAACAACTTTAGACGAGCTCAGAGACAACGTTCAACGCGAAATTTCCAACGTTCCGGTCGAAATGTGCGCGAGAGTGGTGAAGAAATGGGTCCAAAGAATAGATCGCTGTACACAGGCTCGTGGTGGTCATATGACCGAAATCGAATTTCATTCTTAAGATGTAACATTTTCACTACACCAGGAATAATATTGAACTCCATATCTTAAATATTCTGTGTTTTTTTAAAATATAAAATTGTTATGTCCTCAAAGGTAAATTATGTATATTGGCTCTCTAGACGGATACCAAGAAAGTCATTCGTTGTGATCAAAGTACAGTTCGCAAAGATTATCAGATTTCGACGAAAATTTTCACATTCTTTAGGTTTAGGCCAGGGTCAGATGTGGTTGAAATTAATTTCATCCTATTTATAGAATCTGCAGCTATATAATCAGCATCTTACATGCGATTCTGCACACGCAGAACTAATCTGCTGGAAATTGGTTCCATTGCAAAAGAAAAACTTTGGTTGTCATCACCGAATCTTTTCAATCGTAATAAATTCTCGGCACGACATACCACGAAACGATAAATAAGATCAAACTTTTATGCACACAACCAAAAAATACTTCATATCGATCATATTTTGTAGGTTCCCAGTAAACCAAATTTGCCGACAATGTCTGATATCAGAAATTTCTGAACAATATCTGAACTCTATCGATAATTCTTACCGAAATTGTTACAAATTCTGTTCGATTTATCTGAGGATTTTTTATTTATTATATTAAGAAATATCCGAACGAATTCGGCCCGAATTCTGTTAGACTTGTCTGGGGGATTTTTTATTAATTTTTTGTTCAGACTTCTCTTATCGAATTCGTAGCGAATTCTGAACTATTTATCTGAGGAAGTCTATTCGTTTAAAATTATTGTTATTTGCTTTATATTTTACAGTTGTTGTTCTTGTGTTCAGACATGTCGGAACTAATTCTGAACGAAATCCTAACTGTTTGTCTGAGGTATTTTTATATTTCAAATTCTGTACGATTGGTTAGCTTAGCTGTGGGAGGGATTTTTATTGTGTTCGGAGGAAAACTACTGCTGGCATTTCTCGTTAAATGCAAAACTGGTTGCCCTTAAGTGTATAGCCATAAACATAGTTACAGCACTCCTGCTTGTAACTAAAAGTCTTTCCGAACGCTTTTTGAAAAGGTTTTACAACTTTTTTTTGTAGAACAAAAATATTTTTTGATTGATTTTTTTAATTTTTGAGAGAAGTAGTTCAGAATTCGTGTCAACCCTCTCATATGTTTTTCGTTACGAACTCGCTACGAATTCTGATCCGAAATCGGAACATTTTGCCGATTGTCGTACAGAATTCTGACCGAATTCTGAAGGTTTGGTTTGCTGGGTTATTACAAAAAAAAGTAGATTTAATATTCAAATCGCTCCCCTGTGCCTTGTTCATTTAATTTTATAAAAAATTGTTTTTTTTTTTTAAAAAAGACCAAAAAGGTCCAGTTTATCTAGAAAAAAATATGTTTTTCTTTTAGACCATCTATACTAGTAGTAGTAATTTAGTAGAACATTTAACTCAAAACATTTAACTAAAAACATTTATAAAATTTAATTAAAAAAAACACATCCCAACTGAAATTAATTAAATCGAAAAAGGAACGAAAAGGAAGAGAGAGATATGATGTAAAATAAATATTTACTATTTCATACAGTACGATCGTTGCTATTTATATTTCATGTCCGGCTACAAAAACACAATAATTTATCATTGGAAATGGTTTTGTTGTTTTTCCAAATATTCTCCTTTTAGATCAATACACTTTTGCATGCGCACATACCAATTTTCGAAGCACTTTTTCCACTCCGATTGAGACACCTCCAAAACGTGATTTTTGAACGCTTCAACAGCGGCAATGTAAAACGTTGACTACGCATTTTTTCTTGATGCTAGGGACTAAGAAGAATTCATTGGGTGCCAACTCAGGGCTGTACGGTGGATAGCACATCAATTCGTCATCTGAGTGGCCAAATAGCTCATCGTTTTAGCTGATGTGTGAGCTAGCATCGTCGTGATGGAAAATGATCCGTCTTCTCTTATTATCATTCCTCATTTTTTCGAACACTGTTGGCGAACAGATGGTTGTATACCACTCAGCATTGCCCGTCCTACGTTCCACTAAAGGCACTGTGGCAACATGGCCGGTAATACCGAAAAAACGCAATCATTTGCTTAGATGTACTTCATCCACGAACAACTTTTGTTGGATTTGGCTCGTCATGAAAGACCCATACAGTCGATTGCTGTTTTGTTTCGGTTTCATAACCATAGATCCATGATTCGTCACCTGTGACAATGTTATACACTGCCTTTGAGCTACCGCAGTTGTACTTTTTCAACATCTCTTTGCACCAATCAATACAAGTCTTTTTTTTGAGCTTTCGTCAAATTCTGTGGGATCCAACGAGAACAATTTTTTTTCACGGCCAAATGAACATGCAATATCTTATTGATGCTTGTCATACTAATGCCCGAGGATGCCTCAATCTCACGGTATCGATAGTTTCTGGCAAAGTGACCGAAGTTGGACGTCCTTCACGAAATTCATCCTGGAGCGAACGGCTTCCGAGACTGAACTCTTGAAACCAGCGATTAACAGGGGTTTTCGATGGTACTTCCTCGCCAAAAGTCAAAACAAGATGATTTAAACACTCTTGTCTCGATAACCCACGCCGAAAATCGTAAAAAATCATCGCACGAAAATGTTCACGGGATAATTCTAATTTTTGACTGAGATGAATTTTTCAACACACTGTAAACAAAACAATTCGCCCTCAAATGACAAAACGTTCTGAGTGAAGTCGAGCTAAAAAATTTCAAAGTTTCCAATGGAAGTTCCAGTTTGCATCTGGGAGCACTAGTATTGTGAGGACCTGAAATATAAACAGCAACCCTAATATTAAACAATAAAAAACAAACTACAATTTAAAATTTAATCATTGCCAGAAATACACCATTACAGCATTTACTGCATCTAACCACTGTCCATCGCCAGCGAATCACCAAATCGCTTTGATTGCTGTAGTACACGGCTAAATGTAACTATTTCCTGCAACGAGTATTTTCACCAAAAGAACAGCAGCCGCACGAACATCATGGCAAACTGACGCCAATTGCATTTTAATCACCCGTAAAATACACACAACTATTATCTTCTACCCCCTTAAAATCCCATCCCAACCGAACAGAACTGCCGACTTTCCATAAGAAAAGTTAAGAATTTTCCGGGAAAAAGACAAGACAACAAGAAAAAAAGTAACTATAAATATTGTTTAATGCGTACCTAGCCCCAATGTAGGAGAATTTTGTAAATACTTTTCCTTCGTACTAGGAGGGATTTTGTTTCCGCAAAAACTCTTCTGCATAATGATGGTGTGAAAAATTCTTTGGTTGGAAGAAAAAATTAGTTTTCCCTTGCACACTTTTGGCCGTCGTTTTTGGCAATTTACTCGTACAAATGACAAAGCGAAAAACGCCTGTGCAAGTGTTTTTTCGTGGTCCTCCATCATCTTCTTCGAATGAAGCAACTGAATGAGAGTGGCAAAAACGGATATGCGGTTGTTACAACTAACCCACATTAACCTCCATGTCTGAAATTTGACCTTTATGCCAGCAGAATTCTTTTGGTGACTTTCATGTCATTGAAATTGTCGAGAATTTTCACAATGATTTCTTATGTGAGTTTATCAACTCTTAGAGTTTAATCCACCAAAAGGGAACGAAATGAAGAAAACTTTTATTCAATGATGATAAACGATGAGACGGTAAAGACTCTTATTTTCGTAAATATATCCTTCACGGTATGTTGGGGAAGTGCGTTAAGTAAGTTATCAGGTTTGTGTCATGGGACTACTACGACAGTATTTCTTTTAAGAACTAAAGACTTGGCTATGGCGCAGTTTTATGTACAGTAAGGACCAATAGAATCAATCGAACACGGCGATTGTCAACTTGCTAGAAGGTCGCTACCGCGGTAACTTCACACCATTGTACTAGAATATAAAAGTTATTTAGTTTACAGTAAACTATAGAATTTGTGTTAATACCCGTATTTTTAAAAAAAATATTGAGAAGTTATTCAAGTATAACCTTTAGCGAGCTCGGTTATAAATCGCTTGTAGTATTTCTCGAATAACTTTTTTCTACAAATTACGCAATTTCAAGTCGAACGTTTTATAATAATAGATCCATCTAGAGGTATTTTTTCAGAACAAAAAAATATAAAAATTCAAATCAAGTGTGGAATCTTTATTGGAAATTTGAAAGGTCATTTTATGGCCTTTATTTTTGAATACAATTTCCTTCAAATTTTGTCCGCAACTACGTCTCAGGGTTTCAATTCTGAGGGTCCAATTTTGGATGACTCGTTGGAGCATTTCGACCGGTATGGATTTAATGACACGCGTAATGTTGGCTTCCAAAACCTGAATCGTAGCTGGTTTGTCAGCATAGACTTTAGAGGTGGCAAGAGTGAGTTGTATTTTCGTGGGCAATTGTGTGAAGAAAACTTGAAAAGTAAGGTTTACAACAGTGGTTCTCATTCGTTTGGGCAGAGCCTGGCCTTATAGAGTTCGGTTTTACTTTCAACAATTGCAGCAAGGCTTTCTGAAGAGGGTTGTCACGGACCCGAAATCATGATAAAAGTAGTGTGCAGCCACGAAAATCAATGTCACTTTGCCATTTTGTTAATAACTTGTATTCTATTTAAACATAGAAGCAAGAGGTCTTAAGCCGGATAATCCATGTTCAATAGACTTTGAACTTAACGTAACCCCAAAGAAAAATCTCTAAAGGTATGCTATCTCTCGATCTAGGCGGCCAACTCACCTGTCCAAAACGTGAAATTAGCTGCTTTTCGAAATGACCTCTCAATAGATCCATTGTTCGAGCAGCTGTATGGCAAGTGGCGCCGTCCTGTTGAAACCAAGTGTCGTCAAGATTACGGGCTTCAATTTCAGGTAGCAAAAAGTCAGATATCATGGCGCGATAGCAAGCACCATTCGCGGTTAAGTGCTGGCCTTCATCATTTTTAAAAAAAAAATCAAATGATGATTCCACTAGCCCAGCAACCTTACCAAACCGTTGTTTTCACTAGGTATAATGGTACCTCTTGAACCTCTTCTTGTTCTTCTTCAGCCCAAATGCGGGCTGCAGTTGACCCAGAAATGGGCCTCATCACTGAACAAAATTTTGGTCGAAAACAGCGGATCTTTTCGTTTCTCACCGAACGCTCATTTCCATAATACAGTTGCCAACATTTGAAGGTAATTATTTTCGAAAAATCAAATTACCAAAAAAGATGCCACTCTTGATTTGAATTTTTATATTTACCAAGAAACCATTTTGGAAGCTATTGTGAAGACTCATAACAATTCCCTGTTCCAAAACCAGTCCAAAACAGCGGATCTTTTCGTTTCTCACCGAACGCTCATTTCCATAATACAGTTGCCAACATTTGAAGGTAATTATTTTCGAAAAATCAAATTACCAAAAAAGATGCCACACTTGATTTGAATTTTTATATTTACCAAGAAACCATTTTGGAAGCTATTGTGAAGACTCATAACAATTCCCTGTTCCAAAACCAGTCCAAAACAGCGGATCTTTTCGTTTCTCACCGAACGCTCATTTCCATAATACAGTTGCCAACATTTGAAGGTAATTATTTTCGAAAAATCAAATTACCAAAAAAGATGCCACACTTGATTTGAATTTTTATATTTACCAAGAAACCATTTTGGAAGCTATTGTGAAGACTCATAACAATTCCCTGTTCCAAAACCAGCCATGGACTTTCCAGCAGCATTCTGCGCCGGCCCCTAAGGCTAAAACTTCCCAGGCCTGGCTTCGAAACAATTTGCCAGCGTTTATTTCCTCTGAAGAATGGCCCTCAGGCAGTCCAGATTTGAATCCATTGGATTACAAATTGTAGACGCTTTTAGAGGACAAGGTTTGTCACAAAAGATACCCCAACATTGGATCTCTTAAGACTGCATTGGTTCGAGTTGTGGCCAATTTTCCAATGGACGAGGTTCGTGTAGCTATTGACAATTGGCCAGTGCGACTTAAGGCGTGTATAAAGGCAATATGCGGACATTTCAAATAATCAATAAATCTCATCATCAATAAATATATTAAAAAATATTTGGTCCAAAAACATTCAGTTCTTTTTATTTTACTGCATAAAACGTGTGTAACAGTATTTATGTCCCTACTAAGTACATAAGATTCTGGAACTTATAATACTCGTATGCCCGTAATCTGCACAATAGTTTAAGGCATAACAGCTTCGTCGTGGCTTAACTTAACGCCGTTGCTATTTGAGTTTTTTTTTTTGTTCTTTCTTCGGTAAACAGTCAATTCGTCTCTGTCCCTCGCTATTCGTTCATTCCATGGCTGGTCTTTATCAGCTTTATTCATTGTTCATTTTGAATGACTGGATGTTTTTTTTTCTACAAACCAGAGGATAAAATGGGTGTGTTATAATTTGAGGTTAGTGGTTGAGAGGGCCTTTAATTAGATAGTATTTAAACGAATTTACTTAAATGTAAACTAAATGTAGAATATCGACTTAGCCACCAATATGATACAATACAACCAGGGCTGTATAGTTGCAGTAAGAGTTTTGGAGGCAGAGATTAGGAAAATTGACCGGAGTCGGAGCCGAAATCCACAAATTTGCAGAACTACGACTCTGTTGAAATGTTTAATTTTTAGGAAATACTGGGTGGCCCAACTTAGACCGAAGGCTTCACCAAAAAGGTCACGAAGAAGTTACATTATGGCTATTGTTGCATGCGCAGTGGCTCCATCTTACTGGAACCATATGTAAGGATTATGTTAAACTTTCGGACGCAAACCATTTTCATAGTCCTATACAGAGCTCCGTTAATGGGTTCTGGTTGGGTTGACATTTTTTGGCATAAACCTACTCAAAACGTACGACCATCAATTGTGTTGCTTACAGTGACTTGAAAAAATCAATTTGACAAAAAATGGAATTAACTCGTGAAAATGTTCGTGCGATCATTTTTCACAACTTTCGACGTGGATTATCGCGACAGGAGTGCATCGATAAACTTAAATCTTTGTATGGCGATGAATTCATGCTTTTATGAATTCAATCGAGGCCGATGCTCGCTCAGAGTCGAAGGTCGCCCAAAAACAGCCGTTGTGCCAGAGAACATTGATGCCGTGCGTGAACGGATTACGCAAGATCGTCATGTGACATACCGTGAAATAGAGACATCCTTAGGCATTTCTTTCACCAGCATACGTTCGATATTGCATGAACACCTGGTCGTAAAAAAGGGTTGTTCTCTTTGGATCCCGCACAATTTGACAATCGATTGGAACAAAGTAATTTTGAAAAAATACGATCGCGGTTATTCAAAAGACTTTTATACTTAGTAGGGACATAAATACTGTTAAACACGTTTGATGCTGTAAAATAAAAAGGACTGATTGTTTTTGGACCAAATATTTTTTAATATATTTATTGATGTATATTGTATCCAAATAGAATCTACTTATTCGAAATGTCCGCCTCTTGCCTTTACACACGCCTTAAGTCGCACTGGCCAATCGTCAATAGCTGCACGAACCTCGTCCATTGGAAAATTGGCCACAGCTCGAACCAAACCAGTCTTAAGAGATCCAATGTTGGGGTATCTTTTGTGAAAAACCATGTCCTCTAAAACCGTCCATCCAATGGGCTTAAATCTGGACTGCCTGAGGCCCATTTTTCAGAGGAAATGAACGCTGGCAAATTGTTTCGAAACCAGGCCTGGGACGTTTTAGCCTTATGGGCCGGAGCAGAATTCTGCTGGAAATTCCATGGCTGGCTTTGGAACAGGGAATTGTTAAAAGGTTTCACAACAGCTTCCAAAACGGTTTCTTGGTAAACTTTGACCGATGTTTTGACCCCTTGCTCACAGAAATGCAGGTCAGTGACCCCATCGTAAGAGACACTCCACCAAACAATGACTGAAGCTGGGTGATGACCCTTTTCCACCCTTGGGATCAGTTCAGATGCTTCCTTAGATGACCGCGCATACACTCTATCATTTTGCTTGTTAAATTTTTCATGAACGGTAAAATTTTTTCATCGGTGAACAAAATTTTTGTGTGCAACTTGCACAGCGTGCTTCACCAAAAGACATTTGCATTTTTCTATCCTTTTTTTTAAGCTGCAGTCAATAAATGTCCGGCACGTCTTTTGAAAGCCCCAAGTCCCAAGTCTTTTTTAATGATTCGACTCATGGACTTTTGAGTGATATTTATCTCACGGGCCATGATTTTCTGGAGCGGATTTCTGTGAATTCTTGATTTAACGGCTTTGGTGGCGGTCTTTTACATCTCCAGTCTTCTCAAACAGTTTTATGCATCGGTAGACGAACATGCGGCTAATCCCTAGTGGCCGGAGCGTTTTGAAAATATCGTTTTTTTTCATTTCACACTTATCTGACCACTCCATGATGAAAGTTGAAACAAATTTAACATACCGTTACAGACTAACGCTGTTGAGGTTAGCTTTTAAAACGAATATGACATTAACGGGGTATGTTCAGTTCTACTTTTGAAATGGGTATGTTCTATGTTGTAACAGTATTTATGGCCCTACTAAGTAAGATCGTCACAGGTGACGAATCATGGATCTATGCGTATGAGCCCGAAACACAACTGCAATCGACCGTGAGGGTCTTTGAAGACAAGCCAAATCCAACGAAAGTTGTTCGTGGAAGAAGCACTTCGAAGCAAATGGTCTCCTGTTTCTTCGGCAAATCTGGTCATGTGGCGACTGTTCCGCTTGAGCAGCGTAGGACGGTACACCACAATTTATTTGCCTAAAGTCATCGGAGAAATTCGAAAAACGAACAAGAGAAGACACACACATCAGCTCAAGCCAGCGCCTATTTGACCGGACAAAACGTCGAATTGTTAGGTCATCCGCCCTACAGCCCTGACTTGGCACCCAATGACTTCTTTTTATTCCCGCACACCAGGAATAAAAATGCGTGGTCAACGATTTTCGTCGCCTGAAGATGCTGTTGAAGCGCTAAAAAAACATGTTTTGGAGGTGTCTTAATCGGAGTGGAAAAAGTGCTTCGACAATTGGTTTGAGCGCATGCAAAAGTGTATAAATAATGCGGGAGAATACTTTGAAAAACCATAAAACCATTTTTGATGATAGATATTCACATTTTCATTATTAGGCCAGAAATATATATAGCAGCCCTCGTAGAATAATGCTTGGAAATATGCTCAGCATGAACCGAAAACTCAGAAATTTCACCTGCGTTAGTTGTAGCATGCTCTTGTCGAACCATGCGAAATTTGAGTCGGATCGGTTTAAGGTCGAGTGTCACCTTTGTGTGGATGCTATTCGTAGACATGAGCTGATATTGTCTACTTTGCTCAGAGTTGGTTACTAGTCGCTCATGACGTCCTTAATCGGGAGGGGTCTTTTTATGCGGGCCCTGTGAAATATAATAAGTTTTGATAAAAAGTTTTGATCCAGTTTTACCATTATGATATGTAGTTGCAAACCATAGCTTACAATGTCAAATGATCCTAACATGATTCGCAACTAGGTTTAGTTGCGACCTCTTCAACTTACGCCATCAGCTCACCCTAAGCTGTAATCTCAAATCACCATTAATTTAGGGGCCCCAATCGCTTAAGGCAAACGGCTCCTCCATGGCCACTCTTGTGCGGGAATCGAACTGTGTACGTGGGTATGTGCGAGCAAGTTTACTTTAGTACGTGCACTCGGTGAATGATGAAAATTTGATTTCACAACATGAATCTGCAATTTTTCATTTGATTTCTGTTCAATCGTTAGAATGATGGCTGGTATTTGATTTTTTGAGTACTCGTATTCTCTATCATTCTCGCCCTTCGTTTGTTTTTATTGTCGTCCCCATTGGTTGCCTTTTTTGTTTTCAATATTCCATTTTGCAGTGTTTTTGCGGCAGGGCGGCGGCGTGTGCCAGTTGGTCTGGTTTTGGTTTCGTCTAAAAGATTTGTCAACTTTTCCGCAGGGAATATAACAATAACATTATGGGATTTTCGTCATTTTTCGAGTTTTTTCTTTCATTTTTTTGCTTCTTTGATGGGTCTCCATGATGCTTATGTTGCTGATGCTACAATTGTTGCCGCTGCTGCTGGTGATGTTGGTTAATGGCTGATGTTTGCGTTGCTGCTGGTGCCCTTGTTGCTTTTGATGTACGAGTATGTGTTCGCCCTGTCTGTATATGAAAATTGCCAAAACAATGGGGAAAAATGTTAGATGTACGTGAATGAAATTTATAAATAATAATTCGTAAATAACAATATGCGACGAAGACCGGATCTGTCATGATGACTCGGTTGATTGTGATTTTTCTTCATTCGTTTTGACAATTTGAAATCACTTAAGTTGTATGTTTTCCCTCCCTTTCTCAAACTCCCTGTTTATCGTGCGATGAGATGCCCTCCTCCTATGTGTTGATAGATTGAGATCATTATTCGGCGTGCAACGTCCCTATGAAACTTAAAGTCACTCTTGCAATGCATTGGTGTTTGTTATTGAACGATTTGTTGAAATTAGCCTATTGTCCCGGTCTGTGTTTTTCAGATCTAAGCCAATACTCTCGATTGACAACACAATCATCCCCAGAAAGTAACAAACTGTAAAAAATTCCTTATCACAACCGAAAGTTAGTTGGTATCTGGAATTTGCATTACACACGCAGAAAAAAGGTATGGTTGGGGTAACAATATTCGAAGAGGATCATACTATTGTTGGGTATATGGTTGTGACACAACAATATTATGATTCTCACAACAATAGTATGATTCACAAATAACCATACTATGATCCCCACAACCATAGTATGATTCACACATAACCATACTATGATCCCCACAACCATAGTATGATTCACACTCAACCATACTATTATCTCCACAGCCATATTATGATCCTCACAACCATAGTATGTTTCTCATACAACCATAGTATGATCCTCACAACCATAGTATGATTCACACACAACCATACTATGATCCCCACAACCATAGTATGATCCCCAAAATTATTTATTAGGATTGGTTATTGTTGTTATTCAAAAATAGAGATTTTTGTTAAGTATGTTATTTTAAATTGCATTACTATTGGTTCATAGCCAGATTTGAGGCCATGTTTTTATTAAACATTTCATTCAATATATATTCCAACGATCAAAAATACTTTTAGTTGCCAGCAGGGGTGAATGCTAATTCACCATCCGTAGACACCAAGTAACGAATGTGATTAAACCATGATCAATGGCTATATACTTAAGTGCAGGCAGATATTAAATAAACGAGAATCACCGAACTAAGTAAACACAATAAAAATCCCTCGAATAAAAATACCTTCCTATTGTTGTTTTTTGTTTTTTAATGGACAGCAACCATTCACTGTATGGTGTGTATGTTTTTTT
The DNA here is from genome assembly GCA_963513945.1 of Hydrotaea diabolus. NCBI lineage: Eukaryota > Metazoa > Arthropoda > Insecta > Diptera > Muscidae > Hydrotaea > Hydrotaea diabolus. Next base: position 164,688,800 of record OY740717.1, read on the forward strand.
TTGTATATCAAAAAAAAAATACGCACACACATACATATATGCTCTATAAAACCTGTTTTGTTATGTCGCAACCATACTGTATGATTGCCGTATTCAAATTTATTGTTAACGTAAATTTTAAATAACAATACTTTTGTTGCACCAACCATGTTTATATAGTGGCTACAACCATATTTTTATTTCTAAATTTGGCAATAATACTATTGTTACATTTCAACAATAGCAATATTGTCGTAATCATACTATTGTCAAAATTAAATTCAAAAAACAATACTATGGTTGCGGTGACCATAGTGTAACCATATCTTTTCTTTGCGTGCATGTAATGCTGAAGGCCTCGGTTTATTGTAGTCCTTTGAAAAAGAATGGACTATTCGTCAGTGCGGAACATAAATTGCGTTTCAGTATGACATTGGCGGTGTTGGTAGATTTGGTTGTTGTAGTGGCTACATGTTTGACAGGACCTCATATTCGAGGCCTCGTGGGAAAATTTCATGGTTTTGGAGTACCCATGCTTTCATTATTGAAGATGATCCGGACCCGAGATTTAGACTAATCTTAAAAGTAAGTCCTTTTTTAGGTTAGTAATGAAATTCCGCTGTTTTCGAGTACCCTTGGCACATAAACGACATTGAACCAAAATAGGAACCTACAATTCCTATTTGGGAAACTACCATTTTTTCGACGGTATTAACAGGGTGTGGCAAATGTTACTGTACTGCTTTTACGGATTTTTTTTAAAATAAATATTAATTGAAATGAAAATAACAAAAAATTGAATGATAAGTTTATTTTATGTTATTTTTATATTTGGGAAACTACCATTTTTTCGACGCTAATAACAGGGTGTGGCAAATGTTACTGTACTGCTTTTAAGTCTTTTTTTAAAATAAATATTAATTCAAATAAAAATAACAAAAAAATGAATGATAAGTTTTTTTATGTTATTTTTATATTTGGGAAACTACCATTTTTTCGACGCTATTAACAGGGTGTGGTATAAGTTACTGTACTGCTATTATGGCTTTTTTAAAAATAAATATTAATTGAAATGAAAATAACAAAAAATTGAATGATAAGTTTTTTTTATGTTATTTTTATATTTGGGAAACTACCATTTTTTCGACGCTATTAACAGGGTGTGGCAAAAGTTACTGTACTGCTATTACGGCTTTTTTTTAAAATAAATATTAATTGAAATGAAAATAACAAAAAATTGAATGATAAGTTTTTTTTATGTTATTTTTATATTTGGGAAACTACCATTTTTTCGACGCTATTAACAGGGTGTGACAAAAGTTACTGTACTGTACTGCTATTACGGCTTTTTTAAAATAAATATTAATTAAAATGGAAATAACAAAAAAAATTGAATGATAAGTTTGTTTTATGTTATTTTTAAAGTAAATTATAAAATAATGTCTACATGAGATTCTTTTTCTCAAACGCAAAAATGTGCTCGTTTTATAGCCTTTTCCACAACATTGTTGAGTGTTTCTTGTGGTATGCGATCAATTTGTTTTTGAATGTTATCCCTTAATTGCTGCAAGGTTTTAAATAAAGAATTTAAGAATTTTCTTATCCCCTAAATCTGTTGTTTCGTTCATTTACGAAACAGTTCAATTGAAAATGAGCTTCATCGGTTATCATTAAATTTGACAACAAGTTTTTATTTTGATTACTGAGACTTAAAACTGCTTGTCATATTCCAAGCTCAATGCGAGGGTTAAGTTATTCGACTAGTTGGATTTGTATAGGATGAGGTGGAAATCTTCTTTTAAAACTCGTCGACCAGTGCGGTCAGAAAGCTGCATCTGCGCAGATCGTCTTCTCGTTGAAGTCTGCGGATGTTTTGCTATACTCTGTCGCACAGCATAATAAAGGGTAGTCCAACTAAAACGCAGAATGTTTTTTGTATATAAAACAAGAAGCTTTCAAAAAAATATCTTAATATTTCTTATTATGATAATCTAAATCTATGACAATATGGTGGGGAAAAAATAGCAAATGCTTGCCACAGCTTCGGTGGCAGACCTCTATCCGATGGTCGATATTTTCAATGACTCAGAGACATAATGGAGGTTTAATGTCCTAATGTGCCAAATTATCCCATCCTTTATATTTTGAATTGTTCTTGTCTTATTGATGTAAATGTTTTCTTTTAATATCCCCAAAGAAAGAAGTCCAACGGTGTCAAATCCCATGATAGTGGGGGCCAATTAGCATTGGCACGACTTAAGATAACACGGCCATTGAATTTCCACGCAAAAGAGACATTGTTTCGTTGGTTGAGTGGCAAGTGACACCATCCTTTTGGAACCACATGTCATTCGGGTCCATATCCTCAATTTATGGCTAAAAGAAATCCGTTGTCAGTTCGTGATAGCAAACAGCTGGGCCGACCTCAGTTTTGAAGAATTACGGCCCGATGGCGTCGCCAGCCCATAAACCGCACCAATTAGTCACTCTTTGTGAATGCATCGGCTTTTCAACAATAACTCGTGGATTCTCTTTTGTCGAAATGCGGCAACTCGACTGGTTAACGAATCCACTGTAAACACATTTGGTCGATTAAACCGACCAAAAAAATGCACGAAATGCATTTTGGTTTTTAACGCCCATTTTCGTAAAGGGCATCAACAATCTTAACGTGTTGCTCAATTATGTACCTATTCATGACGAATTTTTATCAAACACCGAAACAAAAGAATTGTCAAGTTAAGTTGGGCAAAAATCGTAACGTTAAGGCGTGACTCACAATTAACATCATGCATTATGGTTGGACCACTTTTTATTATTGGCGAGTGTTTTCCATTCTTAGGTAAAAAGCTAAAGCCGGAATGAAGGTAAACGCAGGTTCTTTACTTTAACAAAAACCCTACAACAAGGTTTATAAATATGGTTGGTGCGACAAAAGTATTGTTTTTTGGGTTTTATGTTAACAATAATATAATTACGGCAATCATACTGTACAATTGTAATTTTTCATAGTTTGGCTATGGTTTTTACAAATGGTTACAAATCTAATGCAATAATAGTACTTTTTATATGGAAATTAATATTACTTACACAAACTTCTTTGGATTTGTTTAACTGAAATATTTTTAATAAAAACTTGTAATACGTAAAAACGCTTCGGGGTTTTAAACGAATTTTTTGTACTGCTCAATAATTCACTCTTATTATTTTACATTTAATGTCTTGCGTTTGAATCACTTTAATTGTGAGTATCATACTATGGTTGTATGTGAAACATACTATGGTTGTTAGGATCATACTCATCATAGGGTAAAAAAAATCCATTTTTACTTTTTTTTGATGTGGACAACATCTGAGCATCGAATGAGACCGATCCCATGCCCCAAAGGTGTTCCCTCCCAGAGATATGCGCGTTTTATGAAAGTGATGGTACACCAAAGATACACGTATTTAAATCTTTAAAATGACTCTCCTAAACAAAACTGGTTTTTAACCTTAGGTCCCTTTCTATTTTGCGCGCCACATATGGCTATGGTGATCATAGTAAATCATACTATGGTTGTGGGGATCATACTAGGGTTATGTGAGAATCTTAATATTGTTGTGAGGATCATATTGAGGTTGTGGGGATCATAGTATGGTTGTATGTAAATCATACTATTGTTGTGAAGATCATAATATTATTGTACCACAACCATAAACCCAACAATAGTATGATGCCCTTCGATACTGATATCCCAATCATACTTTGAAGTAACAAACGGTACATGCTAAGGAAGTGACGAATACTTTATTCTCGTTTAGGGTTACGCCATAGTCGCTTTGGCCGACACTTACACTGTTGTTGGTAGACGTGCCTTAACCAAACAGGACTTTTCCATTTGGTGAGTGTTGGCAGCGGTGACAGTAGAATTTCTATTGACACATGTATTTTATATGATTTTCTTGGCTGCTAAATTGTCATGCAGTAGAAGTTGTAGCCACCTCTCGCCTCAGCCCATTACCACGGCAGATGAATGATGATTTCTGTCAGTTGATGCCAGTAGATAAGGCCACACATTGATTTTGTTTTTCCTCTTTTTATTTTCGTTGGGATAAGACCCAAAAAAAAAAAAAGAAGAATTTCAATAAATAAATGTCCATGAATTTACAATGCGTTTGAAACGTGCCAAACCTTTCATAAGAATGGCGGACAGAGATCGATATATTTTTGAGAAAGGGAAATGTCATCAGAAGATGTAAATCGACGTCGGAACGTGTTATAGTTTTCCACAATGCAAAACTAGGCGTACAAACAGTAATTCCACAATTCTTTGAGATATTGTCGAACTCGCTTTGGTAAAACCAGCAGTGCTTGGGTAATTGCTTAGGTTTTGCTTGAGTGGCCATTGAAGAAATACAATTTGACGTTTTCCTATAATAATTGTTTTTTTTTATCAGGTTATTTGACGAGTTTTTAAGGACTCTTACTAGTATTCTTTGTTTTGAATCTTTACATATTTACTAAGTTTACCGACTAGCAGTATGAACTAATCCATATTACCTTTTGAGCTAATAAAGTCTTGTGGAAATTCAACAATTTTCAATTCTCATATTCCAAGAATGTCAAACATCATTAGTAGGTATTCTGTGTGGTGTGGTTAACTTGTCGTCGTCTACTCTACTTCAATTATGTAGCTTAAGGCAGTAAGAGGAGTCGTCCATATCAATGAATCCTTCTGTGTGCATCTCCATTCAAACACACACACACATGTACAAGTATACTAATCATGCATAACATCTACACCTAGAATCCATACCATTGGCCGCAGAGGACAATATTCTTCTTCCTTGTGGTAGAAGTTTTTCAAACCAAGCAAGTAATTTTGAAAAATGAATTTTCTATTAAGTCCACGACCCAAGACTGAATGCCGTGAAAGCATGACGATGAACGGAAATAATGACAACCGTAGGGAATTTTAAATGTGGTTAGCAAAATTTAATCAATTGGAAAGTTGTCGAATAAATTAATAAACAAAAATAGTAAAATTTAATAATGTGGGTAGACTTTCTAAAATCTTCGAGAACAAAACAAGTAAAAAAGTTTCAGTCGAGTAATCCCCTCACCCATAAAATATATGACAGCGCATGGAGAAAGGGACCTAAGGGTAACAAAAATCAATTTTAATTTTTTCCTTTTTTGATGTGGACAACATCTGAGCATCGAATGAGACCGATCCCATGCCCCAAAAGTGTTCCCTCCCAGAGATATGCGCGTTTTATGAAAGTAAAGTCGACGATTCTAAGCGCAAATAGAAAGGGACCTAATCGTTAAAATGGCTCTCCTGAACAAAACTTTTCATCAACTTTTCACTTTTTTTTATTTGATGTGGACAACATCTGAGCATCGAATGAGACCGATCCCATGCCCCAAAAGTGTTCCCTCCCAGAGATATGCCCGTTTTCTGGAAGTGAAGTCGACGATTCTAAGTGCAATAGAAAGGGACCTAATCTTTAAAATGGCTCTCCTGAACTGGTTTTTAACTTTAGGTCCCTTTCTATTTTGCGCGTCACATAAACTTAGTAGGGACATAAATTCTGTTACACGCGTTTTATGCTGTAAAATAAAAAAATACTGAATGTTTTTGGAACAAACTTTTTTTAATATATTTATTGATGTATATTGTATCCAAAAATATATACTTATTCGAAATGTCCGCCTTTTACTTTTACACACGCCTTAAGTCGCACTGGCCAATCGTCAATAGCTGCACGAATCTCTTCCATTGGAAAATTGGCCGCAGCTCGAACCAAAGCAGTCTTAAGAGATCCAATGTTGGGGTATCATTTGTGACAAACTTTGTCCTCTAAAACCGTCTACAATTTGTAATCCAATGGATTCAAATCTGGACTGTCTGAGGGTCATTCCTTAGAGGAAATTAACACAGGCAAATTGTTTCGCTGCCAGGCTTGGGACGTTTTAGCCTTATGGGCCAGCGCAGAAACCTGCTGGAAAGTCCATGGCTGGTTTTGGAACAGGGAATTGTTAAGAGGCTTCACAATAGCTTCCAAAACGGTTTCTTTTTAAAATTTGGCCGCAGAATTGCAGGTCAGTGACCCTATCGTAAGAGACACCCCACCAAACCATGACTGAAGCTGGGTGATGAACCTTTCCTACCATTGGGATCAGTTCAGCTTTCTTAGATTACCGCGCATACACTCTATCATTTAGCTTGTTAAATTTTTCCTGAACCGTAATAATTTTTTCATCGCTGAACAAAATTTTTCTGTGCAAGTTTTCAGCGTGCTTCACCAAAAAACGTTTGCATTTTTCAATCCAATTTTTTTCAAAGCTTTAGTCAATAAATGTACGGTACGACGTTTGAAAGCCCCAAGTCCCAAGTCTTTTTTAATGATTCGACCCATGGACTTTTGCGTGATATTCATCTCACGGGCCATAGTTTTCTGTTTTCTTAGCGGATTTCTGTGAATTCTTGATTTAACGGCTTTTATGACATGCGGTGTTCGAACAGGGCGTGGGCGGCTTGACCGGTGACGGTCTTTTACATCTCCAGTTTCCTCAAATAGTTTTATGCATCGTTAGGCGAACATGCGGCTAATCCCTAGTGGCCGGAGCATTTTGAAAATATCGCTTTTTTCATTTCACACTTGAAAAGCGCTATTACAGCGATACGGTTCTCATTATCTGACCACTCCATGATGACAGTTGAAACAATTTTAAAATCCCGTTACAGACTAACGCTATTGAGGTTAGCTTTCAAAACCCATTTGACATTAACGGGTTAGGCTCAGTTCTACTATTGAAATAGGTGTGTTCAATGTTGTAACAGCATTGATGTCCCTACTAAGTATAAGTTATATTTTCTTTCCTTCCGTCCTCCATTGCCTGAAGTGTACCAATGTTATCGAATTAAAGTAAAGGGTCGATTGAGTGGATGGTACTATCGGGTGATCAATCTAGAGGTATTTGTTTAAAAAAAATACGAAAATTTAAATTAGGTGTGGAATCTTTATTGTTCATTGGAAAGGACATTTTATGCCATTTATTTATTTTGAATATAATTTCCTTCAAATGTTGGCCGCAACTACGCTTTAGGGTGTCCTTTCTGAGGGTTCAGTTTGGGATGACTCGATCAAGTATTTCGACCGGTATGGCCTCAATGACACGCGATATGCTGGCTTCCAAAACTTCAATTTCAGGTAAGAAAAAGTTCGATATCATGACGCGAGAGCTGCACCATTCACGGTTACACTCCGACCATCATGGACCGATGATTCCATCAGCCAAAAAACCGCACCAAACCGGGGTTTTTTCTGGGTATAAAAGCACCTCTTAAACCTTTTCTGTTTGCTCTTAAGCCCAAATGCGGCAACTGGGCAACAGGGGTGACAGCCCTTGAAGGGTCAATCCGGTCCAAAGAACCGGCTGCCGTGGGATTGGGCAACTAGGTCTTTACCATTGAGCCAGAAATGGACATCATCACTGAACAAAAAAGGGGATTGAAAACAGCGGAAGAAGCCAAACACTGACAGCTTTAAAAGAGCCCAAACACTGAAACGGCGACGCACAGAAAAATCGTTAGACTTCAATTCCTCAAATGCATACAATATTGAAAAGAAAAAAAAACTAAAGTTTAACACAACTTACGCGTAATCTATGAAGAAAATCCTATTGAAAAAAATACTTCTACATTTATAACCCGTTGGAATGAGGCGTGGCATCCACCTTTTCAATAATTTTATTGCGGGAAACAAAATTCAAAAGAAATTCGTGCATTCACAAAAAATAAGTGGAGTTTTAATCTACGCTTAGATAGTACCGTGTCTGTGGAAGGTACAAGAAGGGGCGTGTCCAAGGCTCCAGTTTTTCTTTAGTTGGTCTAGTTTATACTTATATTGCATTTGTTAAATACTAAATTTTAGCAGAATCGTACGAATAGCATTAAAATTATTACTCGAATTTCAAAAGTGGGCGGAATGGTGCTTTTGCACTGAAGGTACCAGAATAGGGTGTGCCCTATACTCTTTTCGTACACGTGCATAAAGCCTTTATCATACTATAGTGGAGTTCACAATTAAGGCGAGTTTCACGCACTGGCTGATAACTTATGTGAGCTTTAATCGGAACTGTGTGGGAGGTATCAATGCGGGCGTGGCTAGAAATCCAATTATTTGTCATCTTATAACCCTGATCATAAGTATTGATTTCAGTTTAGATCGTATGAATAGGATTCAAATATGTGAAGAATACCAAAAGTAGACGTAATGGTACATTTGTATGGGAGGTTTCAGAAGGGTTGTGGCTATATGGCCCATTTTCAATAACGTAGGCAATTTCCAGCTACATTCGTGAGTTCTCGTGCGAACCAGCCGCACAGACGGACATGGGTCAGATGATTTAAGAGGACAGAAAACGTACTGGGCCAAAACATATGAAGGTTCTTCAATGCTTTCTTCGACGCGTTAAACTTTTTGTCCGTACCAAATGATATATACCCTCTTACCCAGTAGAACAAGGATATAAATATGTGAAAAGCTTATAGACAAAATGTTTGTGGGCTGGGCAAAAAAACGACTAATAGCAAATACGGATACGCGAGTACTTATATTAAAGCGAATTTCGTTACGAATCCTAATATGGTTATTTGTTAAGATTTGTATAATATCGAAATGATCCTAGGATCCTAAAATTTTTAACGATGATGGATTATGGTCATAAGCTATGTGGGATTTTAAACAGGCGCAGCTGCCCAGGGGGAAAACAGTTTTCCTTTAAGGGACTAAATGTACCTTTCCAGCAAACCAAACCTTCTGAATTCGGTCAGAATTCTGTACGACAATCGGCAAAATGTTCCGATTTCGGATCAGAATTCTTAGCGAGTTCGTAACGAAAAACATATGAGAGGGTTGACACGAATTCTGAACTACTTCTCTGAAGGAATTCAGATGTTTTTGCCGACATTTCGAACCTATTACTGACCGAATTCTGAACTGTAGTCTTGGAAAATTCGAAAGGACATTTCGAATTCTGAACGACTTCGGTCAGAATTCTGGCATTAAGTCTTATTAAATTCTGATGTTTTTACCGACTTTTCAAACCGAATTCTGAGCTTATGTCATGGTAAATTTTGAATGTAAACAATCAAAAGAGGAAAATATTTTTGTTCTACAAAAAAATTGTAAAACATTTTCAAAGAGCGTTCGGAAAGACTTAGTTACAAGCAGGGGTGTTTGCAGTTTCAGAGAGCGCCACTTTACTATAATAACACCGCAAGCAAAAATTGTGCTGTAACTATGTTAAGTGGCTATACACTTAAGGACAACCAGTTTTGCATTTAACGAGATCTGCCGGCAGCAGAGTTTTCCTCCTCCGAACACAGTAAAAATCCTTCGCACAGCCCAGCTAACCAAACGTTTAGAATTCGGTTAGAATTCTGCACGACAACTGGAAAAATTTTCCAAAAAATTTTAAACGAACAGACTACCTTAGGTAAATCGTTTAGAATTCATTGCGAGTTCATTAAGAAAAAATTATAAAAATCCCACAGACAAGTCTAACAGAATTCGGACCGAGTTCACTCAGATATTTCGGAACATAATAAATAAAAAATCCTCAGACAAATCGAACAAAATTCGTAACGATTTCGGTAAGAATTCTCGATAGAGTTCAGATACTCGTATTGTTCAGAATTGTCTGATATCAGACATTGTCGGCGAATTTGGTTTACTGGGTTGGTGTAAAGTGCACTTTTGATTTTTATCTTTACAAATCATATTTTGTTGTGGACGGAAAATGATAAGAATTGTTTGTGTTATAAAATACCTCAAAAAAGGGCATAGTTGCTGGAATTTTTGCCTCATGCAACTCAAAAACGTCCCGCATGGTCAAAGTGTGCAATCAATAGTCAATGTGGGTACTCAAATAAAAGAAAATTTTGCTACCAATTTAAATATAGAGTAAATTCAAAGTTTTAGCAAAGATAAGGAAGCATGTGCCCAAAATAATCTTTTTTAGCTTTGCATAGGTATGGAGAAGGGCACATAAAGTCGGCCTAACCTTATAAACTTGTTTAAGCTACTTTATAAACTTTTTCATATACACATATTGTTCTTCTGTATTTTTATACCCTCCACCATACAATGGAGGGTATATTAGTTTTGTCATCCTGTCTGTAACACCTTGAAATAATCATCGGAGACCCAACAAAGTATATATATATTCTTGGTCCTCGTAAAATTCTAAGACGCCATGTTGTCCGGCTCTCTGTCTGTTGAAAACAAGATAGAGCCTGCATGAAAACAGCTTGGCACAAACATGTGTAGTTAACCTAGCATGGTTGGTATTGAAAATGGGCTATATAGCTCCACGGAAAGTTGGTGTGGCAAACCCTCAACCGACACTACCTCATAAAAATTAGTTTTTTATTTGGAAATATCCGTCCAGTTTCTTGAGCAAAATCACCGAAATTTTGCAAATAATAATCTCTATATAGGCGCAATCTTCTATGTAAAAATGGTTTAGATTAGGCCACCATTTCTTGTACCTCCCATACAAACGGCTTTATGGGCCTTAAAATATAATATGACTATATGATTTTGTATAACTCACCACCAACTTGACCTATCGAAATGAAATTTTACACATCAGGATTTCTATATACAACACACTTCTACGCTGAATTCGGTTGAGATCGGAAAAGTCCTACTGGTACCTCCCACACAAATGGTCTCATGGGCCTTGAAAAATAATATGAGAATAACTCACCACACACTTGACCTATCGAGACGAAATTTTCGGCATAAAGATTAATATATTGAACAGACTTTTGCGCTAAATTTGGTTAAGATCGCAAACAGTCTCATGGGCCTTGAAAAATAATATGACAATAACTCACTACAAACTTGACCTATCAAGATGAAATTTTCTACGTAAAGATTTTTATATACAACACACCTCTGCGCCAAATTCTGTTGAGATTGGAAAAGTCCTACTGGTACCTCCCACACAAACGGTCTCATGTGCTTTGAGAAATAATATGACGATAACTCACCACGAGCTTGACCTATCGAAATGAAATTTTGCACATAAAGATTTCTATTTTATTATTTGGGAATCTGGTGGAGGGTATCCAGAGTTCGGCACAGCCAAACTTAACATTTTTTACTTGTTTTTGCTGATTCTTTTTTAATAATTATGCCTTCTGGTCTTCATTTCAGAATTGATGTCCCAATCTTTTGCCTTGTTTTCCGTCCATCTTTGGCTATATTGGTTCGCGATAAAGTTTTATTCTCAATAGAAAGTCCAAAGTCTCGTCATCGGATAATTTAGAGGTATACTTAAACCTTCCTTATTTATAAAGAAGCTGTTTTATTTGTAGAAGTCGTTCTTAAGACAACCGGTAAGTCAACTTGATTTATTTTTCAGTATTTTTAAGTTCTAATTTTGATTATTCGGCAGCATCTCTTCACTGAGATTCATTGAACTCTTTGGATAATTCCTTTTTTTAAGCCAACAATCTTTATTGCTTCGACCAACAAGGAATCAAAATTACAATTCCGGAAATTTAACCGAAACCGAAGTCACTTCTCATTGTAAGTATTTCTTATAAAACGTCATAAAAACCCTACCTTCTTTATATGAGTATTTTAATTTGAATTCAGCGCTTTTTTTACGGGATTTATTTTCGACACCCTCTGCTACAGGGATATTAAGAATTAGTACAGATGTTTGATGTTTCTTAAGTCCAGAAGAAATAACTTCATCGGCTTGTATTTAAAAGTTATACCAATCGACAGAATTAATTGTTAAACCTGTAGTACAAATACAATCCAATCCCACGACAGCCGGTTCTATAGACTGGATTGACCCGAAGAGCAATTCTTCGACGAAGGGCTGTCAACCCGGCACAGAGTTGCCGCTACAACAACAAATTCACTTTCTGATTCTTTTCAGATTCACTATCTGATTCAATTGAACAATGTTCATCCCTCTATTCATCCGTCAGTCCATCTATGGTGGAAATCGATGTGCAGGTCGCAGCTTAGAATAAAAACTTGATGCATTCATCAAGTTTGGGCCACGAAAGAACCCTATTGAATTGGTTCACATCGGACCATATTTTGATATTGATTACAAAACATTCAGCTCTTAAAGCCACATATAATATTAAATTTCGACTAAATTTCGCACAGAACATAGCGACCTTTCGACAGCCATCGCTGGCGAAATTTCCCCGTATCGGTTCATGTATTGGAATAGCTCCCACACAGAGGTCCCTCCAGATTTAAGGTTTGCAGGTCTTAAAGCAGCAAATTAATCCCGATCACGCTCAAATTTAAAATGGTACGTTATGAGCTACAAATAAGGAACTCTAACTTACTTAGTCCAACCTCTTTACCGCTGTGGTGTGATAGGAGTGCGCACGACAACCATGTAAGTAAACCCAGCTTCAAATCCGCATCTAACAGTTTTTCTGCGGTGGGAGTCCACATCGTAAATGCTGGCGACTTTACGCGGAAGTGATTTATCTCTAAACCATGTAAAAGCTTTTCGATAAAAGGCAATACCTGCTCAGAGTCGGCGTTAAACAGTTGATTCCAGTCAGTGAGCATAAACATTAAACAGTGCACAGCTCACTGACTTAAGAAAAGTTTTCCTTCATTCTTAATGAGATGTCCGAATTAGGTATGTTCGTTCAGTCCGACCTTGCTCAAGCTCCAGACAGATGCTTTTAATTCTCTGAATATCAAAGTGGTGTAGAATATCTCATAGTCCGCCACACCCGACTTCAACTTTTTTTACTTCTGTAGTGCTACGAGTATATTCGGTAACTCTTAAATCAGCTCCTTAGGAACCTAACAAGAAGTTACCAATCTTAAATCAGAAAAATATATTAATTCCTTCGTTTTTGCGGAGCTATTTTGTATTTTGAACCACTGCACTACAGGCAAAGTATAAACATCAAGTGATGCCTTTATAATATTTATGCAATGATACGAAGCAGGTTAGGATTATAGCAGACTTGATGAAACATTGAGTATTTAAAAACGGGGTTTTTTAAAACCATGTAGAGGCCTTTTTTTTATTTAAAAATATACTATATCATATACTTTATCATAACCTCCGGGTTTTAAACCCCTTGAATTTACCCATATTTAAAAAACAAGTTCATATTGGGATTTGGGTTCCTAAATACGAGGGCGGTTCGGAAAGTTCTTAGCCTATCAATACACTTAGACCAACGCTTATCTAGCAATTCTATCCCTTGATTAAAGTAGTTTTCCTCAAGGTCTTCAAAATAGTGGTTTACAACTGTAATTGCATCTTCATTTGTTGGTGTTCAAGCAACTCGTACTTTATTTCGTTGATTTTAGCCATTGTTAAAACACTCTTGTGCGCTGGTGCGTTGTCTTGATGAAAAATTATTTTTTTGTGTTGTAAGCCAGGACGTTTTTCTCGAATTTGTACATTTAATTGATCTAAAAGGTTGCAATAGTACTCTGAATTTATTGTTTTACCCTTTTGCAGATAGTCAATCAATAAAATACCTTTGAAGTCCCAAAAAACCGTTGCCATAACCTTACCAGCCGATTGAATTGTTTTTGCCTTCTTTGGGGCACTTCCTCCAGCTTCAGTCCATTGTTTGGATTGTTCTTTTGTCTCTGGAGTATAGTGGTGGATCCATGTCTCATCAACAGTTATGAAACGACGCTTAAAATCCATTTTATTTCGCTGAAAACGATCCAAACAAGCTTGAGAAATGTTCATTCTTATGCGTTTTTGGTCGACTGTTAACAAGTCCGGCACCCATCTCGCAGAAAGCTTTTTCATCTGTAGTTCTTCATGCAAAATTAAATGGACTCGATCATTTGAGATGCCCATGATATTAGCTATTTCACGCACTTTTATTCGTCGATCATTTAATACCATATCATGCACTTTGGCTACAATTTCTGTTGTTGTTGCTGTTTTTGGACGTCCACTACGTGGTTCATCTTCAATACTTGTACGACCACGTTTAAATTCAGCAACCCAATTTTTTACTGTTGCATATGAAGGAGCACTTTCACCTAACACATTCACCATATCATTATGAATTTCTTGTCCCGATAAACCTTTTTTATGTCAATATTTAATGACACCACGCATTTCTAATTTTTCCATTGTAAAAAAATTGCGGATGCGTCTTTTGTGAACACCTGTTTCTATATGAAGGAGTTGCCAGATCGAAACAAAATTTAACATGTGTTCATAGCAGAGATGGAAGTTTCCAAAACACTTAACTTTTTTCTGTTTATACCGCGCTTTTTGCGCTAGGCTAAGAAGTTTCCGAACCGCCCTCGTACCCACTTTTAAATTCGTAGATTTTCGGGCTTAGAGTCCGTCATCCAAGTTTAGTCAAACGTCGAAACAATTTATAATGGGTAGTTAAATTTTAAGGGTCGATGCCACTTTTTGCCACCATTCTGACCATTGATGACGTTTGGAATGATCAAGAGGCTTTAGTTGTTGAGTAAATTGCACCTTTTAATTGTGTAAATGCAAGTCTTTGTGCTAGAGTTCATCAACGAAGAGCGTGAGAGGCGAAATTGTTGGGCACGACGACGAGTTGAGGTGGAAGGCTCTTCAGCCACACTACCGCGAACAGCAGCAATATTTTCTGCAGTACGAGCTGTTGTTTTCACATCTCCTACAGACCCGGTTTGTTCAAATTTTTGCACGATTTTTCTGATTGTACGCACATTTGGACGATTAAATTGACCGAAAAATTCAAGTGCACGATTTGTATTTTCATAATAAGAATGAATATTTTCGACGCGTTGCTCGCTTGTGTATCTTTTCATGGATCAAATTGAGTTAGTCTGAAATTGAGAAATATAGAATGAAATGCAAGAAAAAAAACTTGACGTTTAGGTGTGGTTCACATTCAACATCGGCCCTTTAACTTTAACCACCCTTTATGATCCAAGTCGATCCAAGATTTGTTGTCTTGGATCTGTCAAATTTTATGTATTTAAGATATAATATGTGGCTTCAAGGTGCAGAAACGCAAAATCGGACGAACATATGTTTTGGAGTTGTATCTAAATCTAATCTATTTTTTTCCAATTTCCTCCTTGTTCCAACTTATCTGTGCCAAATTTTATTAAGATTAGACGTAAAATGTGGTTCTAGAGCTGAAAACATAAAATTGATAGCCCTACGTCTGTGAGAGCTATATCAAAAATTTGAACTGATTTTCTTCAATTTCAATAGCGATCGTCCTTGGCCCCAAAAACAAATTCTGACAAATTTGATGAAAATCGCACAACAACCGGTAGTTAACTAACAAGCCGTAGTTAAACGGACGGTCATCGTTAAATCGCATTAACCGGTGATTCTGAGCCAATCGATACCCTTAACGTTGGGTCTAGCTTAAATACTATTGGGTGATCAATGGGTTTCTTTTTTTTCAAAATAAAAAAAAAAAATTAAAAAATCAAATAAAATGTGGAATATTTGTTCTTTCGAAAAGACATTTATTTTTTGAATATAATTTCCTTTAAATGTTGGCCGCAACTACACTTCAGGGTGTCCATTCTGGGGGTCCAAGTTTGGATGACTTGTTCGAGCATTTCGACCGGTATGAAACGCGTAATGTTGGTTTAATGACACGCGTATTGTTGGCTTCCAAAACCTGAATCATAGAATTTGGCCCCTGTGATAACTGTGATATTAGATCCATTGCTTGAGCTCCATTCACGGTTACGTGCCGACCATTATCATTTTTGCAAAAATATGGACCGATTATTCCACCAGCCCATAAACCGCACCAGACCGTGGTTTTCTCTTGGTATAATGGCACCTCTTGATCCTCTTATGGTTGCCCTTCAGACAAAATGCGGCAATTATGTTTATTGACGTTGTCGTTGAGCCAGATATGTGCCTCGTCACTGAACAAAATTGTGGTCGAAAATAGTTTTTCACCGAACGCCCATTTCCATTAAACAGTTGCACAATTTTGAGACGTTGTTTCGGTGTAAGTCTTTCCATGATGAAATGGCAAACAATACTGAAAAGAAAAAAAATAAAGTTGAACACAAATCACGCGTAATCTGTTAAAAAAGGTTGTTGGAAAAAATATCTCAAGATGGATCACCCGTTAGTTACGTATTCCGCACGTGAAATTATGAATTTTCTTAGATCTTACATTCAACAACAACAAAAACCCGAAAATGTGGGTTAACCGACATGTCGGATTTTACCTATTTTTGAATAATCGACTGTCGGATATGGACATAAAAAGCAAAATGTCAGTTTTCGGTTTTGGACACTTTTTTAAAAACAAACGGTTAAGCCACAATGAGCTTGAGTAACTAAAAATTAAAGTGGGTTAAGGGGACTCTACGCAGTACCAAGAATAAAATGACACTGCGGGTATCGGGCAAGCTTGTCCTGCACAATGCCGTTTCTTCTGAAAGGCACTTAAATGGCACAAAAGAACCATACGCAGTACCAGGATTAAAATTCAATATCCGTATACACTGCTGGTTTACGGATGCCGCGGTCAGTTTGATATTTGCTAGTGCTTTTCTGCGATTTATTTAATCTCAGAATGGCTTTATACCGAAAGGACAAAAGGTTCTTGCGAATCTCGACGTAAATAAGTCCCCGGGCCCGGATGGTGTTTCGGCACTTTTCCTGTGTAAGTGCTCCTCGACGCTAGCCCGTCCATTACGCAACCTTGCTTGCTTATCGTACGGTAGTCTTCCCAGCGTGTTGAATGGTTGCGAACGTCCAACCAATTCCTAAAAGGGTGAAGCCAATAATCCTGCAAATAATCGGCCAATCGCGATTTGCTCTGCGCTCTCTAAGGTAATGGAGAGCATGGTTAACCACCATCTTGTGAGGTATCTAGAGTCCAACTTCCTGCTTAGTGATCGACAGTATGGCTTCCGTAGAAATCGTTCTACGGGAGACATGATGGCTTTCTTGTCGGAGCGCTGGAGTCGGTCAATCCACCAGTTTGGTGAGAGTAAGGTTGTGGCTCTGAATATCTCCAAGACCTTTGATAGAGTCTAGCACGGTGCACTCTCGTCAAAGCTAATGGCTTTTGGTGTCGGTGATACTTTCGCTCGTTTTATATCGAGCTTTCTTAGAGATCGCTCTATAAGAGTTGTTGTAGATGGATTCTCATCCAACAAACATAGGCTTACTGCAGGAGCTCTGTTCTTTCTCCCTCTTTCTTTCTAATTTTCATTGATGACCTGTTCGGTCAGACCGTGAATCCAATCTACTCCTTTGCGGATGACAGCAACCTCTGTCATTCATATTCATTCGACCGTAGGCCGAGTCTTCGAGATATTGAAGACAAAAGGCGAATTATGGATGAGACACTTGGCCGGGGTCTACTGGCCATATCCGAATGGGGTCGAGTAGTAGTAGGTCGAGTAGATTTTAACGCGCGTAAGACACAGTGCTGCTTGTTGCCTCACACGCGATTCGCTGACCCAACAATATCGTCAGTTTCCATCGATGGTACGGATGTTGAAAAATCAGAAGCTCTTGATGTTCTGGGCATGAAAATACAATGTGACGCTCGTTGGGCGAGACATGTATTCGAAGTGTCGAAAGAAGCACTCAAGTGCATAGGCTTTTTAAAGCTGTGCAAGAAATATTTCACTCCTTCTGATCTTTTCAAAATCTATACAATTTACATCAGGCCGAAGATGGAATACAACTCCCATATATGGGCAGGTGCTCCAAAATCATCCTTGGAGCTACTTGGCCGTCTTCAAAGGAGAGCGATGGTGCTGATAGGTGACAGTAGGGTATCCAAATCTATTGTTTCCCTTGAGCATCGTCGGAATGGGGGTTGCGTGATGCTGTTTTATCGTTACTTTTATGGTGTGTGTTCATCAGACATCCGCCGCCTTATTCCTGACGTGAGGATGTTCGGCAGGGATACACGACTTTCTAGGAATTCAAACCCATTTGTTATCGATTGGCCAGTTGACCGCACTATAAAGTACACTACAGATCAAATTCGTTTTTCGCTCGTACAGTCCGTATGTGGAATCGACTTCCGGCAAATGTGTTTCCCACTAATTGCGACATCCTGAAGTTCAAGACAAGTGTCAATAAACATTACTCCCGCTTTCCCCCCTCCGATCCTTTACTTTCCACTCGCCAACGCAATGCACCGCAGGGGGCATTCCCTGCGTGTTGGTTATTTAAAAAAAACGGAAAGTTTCAAACCGCTGCCATTGCGCCCCCTTGCATTTTCGTTCATACTCGTAGATGGACATGTTTTCATAAAATGAGCCAAGAAATTCGCTAGTAAAATTTGTCCAGTCGTGAATAATCACCCTGTATATGGCAAGCTGTTAAACGAGTTAAGCTAGACATTTTGCAGTTTAATTGCTTAGAGTAATGCGCTGTTAAGGATTAAAAATTGGCAAAATCGGCCCAAGGTGAAACAAGTTTACCTTGCAGTGACCTCTGGAAAGGTAATACCGAAAAATGTACCCATTTTTGTGTATATAATGAATGGTGGGGAGTATTTAGGATTCGGCCTGGCGAACTTAAGACGTTTTACCTACTTTTAAAATAAATCGTAATTACAAAACTGCATTTTTCGTAAGTTTAATATCGGATTTTTTTTGTTAGTTTACTAAAGTTGTTTCATTCAATTTTAAAAAGGTTTAATTTCATTTGTAACAAGTTTTATTTTGATTTGAAAATAGCTTCATTTCAAAAATGTTTCCTTATGTTGGGGAAATGTTTAATTTTCTTTTCTATGAGTTTCATTTAATTTAAAAAAAAACGTCCCATTCAATTTAACCATCCTTAAAGATGGTTTACTATATCGGGGTTATATATTATTCTGGCCTAGGCAACAGTAAGTGTCGCAATCTTGGCGCAATCTTACATTTTCATTGGAAAGTTTGACATTTTTTAGCATAAACGTTCTCAGAACGTTTTGACGTACGACCATCATTTGTGTTGTTTACAGTGACTTGGAAAAATCAATTTGGAATAAAAAAAATGTAATTAACTCGTGAACATTTTCGTGCGATCATTTTTCACAACTTTCGACGAGAATTATCACGACAAGAGTGCATTGATAAACTAAAATCTTTGCATAGCGATGAAGCACCATCCTATAGAACTGTGAAAAACTGGTTTAATGAATTCAATCGTGGCCGACGCTCTCTCAAAGACGAAGGTCGGTCAAAAACGGCCGTTGTGCCAGAGAACATTGATGCCGTGCGTGAACTAATAATGCAAGATCGTCATGTGACCGTGGAATAGAAGCCTCCTTGGGCATTTCTTCCACCAGCATGCATTCGATATTGCATGAACACCAGGCCGTTTAAAAGGTTTGTTCTCGTTGAATCCCGCACAATTTGACAATCGCTCGAAAACAGGCTTGTATCGATTGGTGCAAAGAAATTTTGAAAAAAATACGATCGCGGTGCTTCAAAAGACGTTTATATGATCGTCATAGGTGACGATTCGTGGATCTATGCATATGGGCCAGAAACAAAACAGCAATCGACCGTGTGGGTCTTCGAAGAAGAGCCAAATCGTTTCTTCGCAAAACTGGTCATGTGGCGACTGTTCCGCTTGAGCAACGTAGGACGGTCAAATCCACAATTTGTTTGCCTGAAGTCTTCGGAGAAATTCGAAAAACGAACAAGAGAAGAAGAATCATTGTGCACCATGACAATGCGAGCTCACACATCGGCTCAAACCAGCGCCTTTTTGACCGGCCAAAACGTCGAATTGGTGGGTCATCCGCCGTACAGCCCTGACTTGACACCCAATGACTTCTTTTTATTCCCGCTTATCAAGAAAAAAATACGTGGTCAACGATTTTCGTTGCCAGAAGATGCTGTTGAAGCGTTCAAAAACCATGTTTTTGAGGCGTGTCAATTGAAGTAAGGAAAAAGTGCTTCGACAATTGGTTTGAGCACATGCAAAAGTGTATATATCATGCTGGAGAATACTTTGAAAAAAACCATTTTTGATAATAAATATTCGCATTTTCATTATTAGGCCAGAAAAATATATAGCAGCCCTCATATCAGTCATTTAGCATGATGAAGATATATTTTCTGTAAGCCTGTTAACGTTTTTTTTAACATTTCATTGATATTAGAGCGTTTTGTGTAAATAAATGAATTAGGCCCCAAGTTCTTTTTTCAAAGGTGCTTATATAAGTATTTATATTAGTTTCCACCAAAGGTCAATATTATTTTGAAGTACATGTGTTCGTGTCGAATTCAGGATTCTAGCTAAAATTCATCTATTAATAATGGTAATACGAGTAGAAGTAATACAAAGTAACATAATCTCGTTTCCAGCAGCATCATAGTTAATCCCTTAATTTTATCATTCCCACAACACTATGATTGAAAATCATTATAAATTCAATTTCAAAATATATTAACCTTTAGCACGAAAAACAAAACAAAACCCCTAATAAAGTTTAGTTATGCCTTCCGCGCTAAGTACATTATGCATGGCCTCTGGATTTGAATTTATGAAATGCTTGATAAATTCTAATATTTTAATTAATTTCATTATTCGTCATAATTAAAATTCATCGCCCATAATTTTATGGGATATCGTAAATAGGGTTTCTCAAATATTTTTAATCTGTTTTTGCGTTTCGGGATGGAGTTTGTGAATCCCACGAATATGTCTGACTGCAGGCGTACATGTGTGTGTATGTGCTTTTTATGCCACATACAAAAATTTAATTATAAAATAAATAATTAACATACGAAAAATCGGTTTCCATATAGCAGATGTAGCTTATCATACAAACCGCCATCGAGGCACAAATACACACCCAATTTCACATGTATGAGTGAGTGAGTATGTGTAGCAAGGCGCGCACATGCCAATTTACACCTTTATCTCACGGGGGACAACATGTTGGGATAGCATGTTTGAGGATGGTATGCTAAGTGGGTTAAACATTAAACGTTACCAAACTCATTGACACTGCCACTGACAGAATTAACACTGGAAGTGTATTAACTGTTAGTAAGGGTTGCTATTTATATTTCGGGTCCTGACAATACCAGTGTTCCCAGATGCAAACTGGAACTTCCATTGGAAACTTTGACTTTTCACTCAGAAAGTTTTGTCATTTCGCCCTCGAATTGTTTTGTTTACAGTGTGTTGAAAAATTCAGCTAAGTCAAAAAGTTAAATTAACCCGTCAACATTTTCGTGCGATGATTTTTTACGATTTTTGGCGTGGGTTATCGAGACAAGAGTGTTTAAATCAACTTGTTTTGACTTTTGGCGATGAAGCACCATAAAAAACCTCTTTTAATCGCTGGTACCAAGAGTTCAGTTTCGGACGCCGTTCGCTCCAGGATGAATTTCGTGAAGGATGTCCAGCATCGGTCACTTGGCCAGAAACCTTCAATGCTGTGCGTGAACTGATTAAGAAAGATGGACATGTGACATACCGTGAGATTGAGGCATCCTTGGGCATTAGTATGACAAGCATCAATATGATATTGCATGTTCATTTGGCCGTGAAAAATGTATTCTCGTTGGATCCCACAGAATTTGACGAATGCTCAAAAAATGCTCGTATGGATTGGTGCAAAGAGATGTTGAAAAAGTATAACTGCGGTAGCTCAAAGGCAGTGTATAACTCTGTCACAGGTGACGAATCTTGGATCTATGCATATGAACCCGAAACAAAACAGCAATAGACCGTGTGGGTCTTTCATGACGAGCGAAATCCAACAAAAGTTGTTCGTGGAAGATGTACATCGATGCAAATGATTGCGTTTTTTTTGGTAAAACCGACCATGTTGCCACAGTGCCTTTAGTGGAACGTAGGAGGTCAATTCTGCGTGGTATACAACCATCTGTTTGCCAACAGTGTTCGAAGAAATTAGGAACGATAATAAGAGAAGACGGATCATTTTGCATCACGACAATGCGAGTTCTTACACATCAGCTGAAACGATGAGCTATTTGACCACTCAAGATGTCGAGTTGATGGGCCATACACTGTACAGCCCTGATTTGGCACCCAATGACTTCTACTTATTCCCTAGCATCAAGAAAAAATGCGTGGTCCACGTTTTTCATCGCCCAAAGGAGCTGTTGAAGCGTTTAAAAATCATGTTTTGGAGGTGTCCCGATCGAAGTGGAAAAAGTGCTTTGAATTTTTTTTGTGCTCATGCAAAAGTGTATTGATGTTAAAGAAGAATATTGTGAAAAACTATAAAACCATTTCCAATGATAGAATATTGTGTTTTTATTGCCGGTCCCGAAATATAAATAGCAACCCTCCTGTTAACAATGTAAGTGTTAAAACTGTCTGTGTAAACTTTAAGTGTCAACTGTCAGACTTCAAAGTCGACTGTCAGATACAACCGTATGTGTCCGTGTCAACAGAATCGACTATCAGCGTGAACTGTCAGTGTAAACGGTCAGTATCATCTGTCATTGTCAACTGTCAGTGTCAACTGTCAGTGTCTATTGTCAGTGTCTATTGCCAGTGTAAACTGGCAGTATTAACTGTTACCTGCCAAAGTCGACTATCAGGTTCAAGCGTCTGTGTTAATTCCCAAGTATTATTCTCAATTGGCACTGTCAACTGTCAGCTTCAACTGTCAGTATCAATGTCAACTGTCAGTGTCAACTGTCAGTAGTAAGTGTCAGTATTAACTGTCAGTGTCAATTGTCATATGTCACTTGTCAGTGTCTTCTGTCAGTGTCAACTGTCAGTATTAACTGTTAGCTGCCAAGGCGATTATCAAGTTCAACCATCTGTAACAATTGTCAAGTATTATTCTCAATACCAACTGCACTGCCAACTGTCAGTCTCAACTGTGATTTTCATCTGTCAGTTCCAAATGTCAGTGCCAACTGCCAGAATCAGCTGCCAGTGTCAACTGTCAGTTTCAACTGTCAGTTTCACCTGTCACTACCAACTGCCAGTGTCAATTGTCAGTGTCAACTGTCGGTATCAACATTCATTATCAACTGTTAGTTGTCAAAGTCGACCATCAGCATCAACCCTTTCTGTCAGTGTCAACTGTCAGAAACAGCTGTCGATGTCAACTGTCAGTATCAACTGTTAGAATCGACTGTTAGCTACAAAAGTCGAGCATCGGGCTTAACCGTTTGTGTCAGTGTCAACTGTCAGTATCAACTGTTAGTATACGCTGTCAATGTCAACTGACAGTATCAACTGTTAGCTGCCAAAGTCGACCAACAGGTTCTACCGTATGTGTCAATTGTCAAGTATTTTTCTCCATTGTCTGATCTATGTCTTCTCAGTGCCAAATGGCAGTGTCAACATTCGGTGTCATCATTCAGTGTAACCCTCAGTTTATTGTCAACAGTCCGAGCACTGAAAGATGACACTGTGGAAACATACACAGTGTCATCTTTCAGTGCCAACTGTCAGTTTCTACTGTCAAAGACAACTGTCAGTGTGATCTGTCAGTTTCTACTGCCAGTGCCGTCTGACAGAGCATTTAGACTGTGCCACTTTAGATATTTTCTACAAGTATATTTTTTTTAACAGTCCCCTCTTTCTGTTCGCAGTACGATTTTATTATTATCCTCTTTTCTCAATGTATCATATCACCCTCGTTGTCAGATTTCTCGCATCTAGCCCTTTTGTTTCGAGTATTTGTTAAAATTTTTAGCACATCACGTGCCAAATACCAAAATATTTAGCATTTTCAAATTCTTATTGACAACATATGACAGTCGTTGTGTCAACGTTGTGAATATGCCAATGCATGTGTGCGTATGTGCCAATATGAATACTCAAACATACATAAATTTTCACATACACACGCACATACATATACTTTTTATTTCACTTTGCTAATGTGCGTAGGTGTAGTTGACGTTGTCATTTTATCCGTAGGGCAAAGTTTCCACGCACTCTCCATACAAATGTCATACCGACACACACACACACATATGTACGTGCATGCAGATAAACGCTGGAGCATATTTGCTATTGCATATGTATGTATGCGTGGCAGTGTGTGAATGCGACTGCAAATGCGTGTGTATGTGTATCTCGGCACGTGTTAAGCTGTCATGACCAACTATTTAATGCAAAGTGAATATTTATCCAACACAAATGTCACACACATGCAGAAACACGCGCGAATACGCAGCGACCCACCAACACTCGCACACTTTCAGTCGTAGATGTTCGAGTGTGCACAGAAATAGGCATTCATGAATTTCATAAGTCAAAATTATGTGTTTGGAATTTCAAATAATTTATTCAATTTAAAACTTTAGTGTTTCAAATGTTATTAATTTGTCTCTGAAGTGTCTTCAAAATTCCCCTGGCGAGTTTTATTCATAAATGTACATTTTGGAAACGTATGAAAAATATTGTTTGGATTGCAGTTGCCGATAAAATCCAGAAAAAAATTCAAAACAAATGGGTTTTGTGTCGATCGGCTGCAAACACAAATGCTTGAATACATCTGCCCTTTACATAAATTAGAAACCAAAATTAGATGAAGATTTGGAAATTAAATTAGAAACTAGATGATGTCTATTAGATGCACACCCGCTCAGCTCTACATTGGACTATTCGATATGGGAGAGACTTATCGGTAAAAATATATTTTAAAGTTTGAATTGAGCAGCAAAACCATTAAAGTCTGGTGGGCCGATTTTATATTTTCCACTGAGATATTCGTAATTTTTCTGATATTCATTTTTTCTTTTACATAATTGTGGCTCATTAATTTGTCTCTGATGCACTTGCATTCTCGCATTGTGGCTCTACTTTAATATTTATGGCTGAGTCAACGTTTGGCGTTTGTAAAGGGCGGGCCAAAAATTTCCACTTTGTCCACTAAGACGCACGATGTTAATTGAAAATAAAGTTTAAGTTTAGTTTATTTTATTGAGACCTTTTTCAAAAACAATGACAGACATATACTAGATCTATAAACAAGAAATTGCTTATGACTATAATGTATTGTCTAAATTACCAATAACGTACAGCTAACGGCACCAAGCCTTTTCTGTGTATAGAAATATTTTTAATTTGTATGTAGATCTGATGAGTGTATGTTCGCCCTTGCTCCCGAGGCTAAAGCGGTATTAGGAGTGAAATATCCTAGTTATTGGCTTAAAAGTATACATATAACTAGCCTAAAATTAGTGGCTGAAGGGGAGGGGTTGATTACAAACAAGTAAAAAATGTTAAGTTTGGCTGTGTCGAACTTTGGATACCCTCCACCAGATTCCCAAATAACAAAATTTGGTGCGAAAGTGTGTTCTATACAGAAATCTTTATGTGCAACATTTCATTTCGATAGGTCAAGCTTGTGGTGAGTTATCGTCATATTATTTCTCAAAGCCCATGAGACCGTTAGTGTGGGAGGTACCAGTAGAACTTTTCCGATCTCAACATAATTTAGCGCAGAGATGTGTTCTATATAAAAATCTTTATGTAGAAAATTTCATCTCGATAGGTCAAGTTTGTAGTGAGTTATTGTCATATAATTTTTCAAGGCCCATGAGACCGTTTGTGTGGGAGGTACCAGTAGGGCCTTTTCGATCTCAACCGAATTCAGCGTAGATGTGTGTTGTATATAGAAATCTTGATGTGTAAAATTTTATTTCGATAGGTCAAGTTTGTGGTGAGTTATCATATTATTTCTCAAGGCCGTTTGTATGGGAGGTACTAGAAATGGTGGCTCAATCTAAACATTTTTACATAGATGATTGCGCCTATATAGAGATTATGATTTGCAAAATTTCAGTGATTTTGCTCAAGAAACTGGACGGATATTTCCAAATAAAAAACTAATTTTTATGAGGTAGTGTCGGTTGAGGGTCTCCAACACTAAATTCCCGTAGAGCTATATAGTCCATTTTCACTACCAACCATGCTAGGTTAACTACACATGTTTGTTCCAAATTTCAGCTCCCTAGCTGTCTTCATGCAGGCTCTGTCTTGTTTTCAACAGACGGACAGCCGGGCAACATGGCTAGATCGTCTTAGAATTTTACGAGGATCGAGAATATATACACGCAGAAAAAAAGTATGGTTGGGGTGACAATATTCGAAGAGGATCATACTATTGTTGGGTATATGGTTGTGACACAACAACATTATGATCCTCACAACAATAGTATGATTCACACATAACCATACTATGATACCCACAACCATAGTATGATTCACACATAACCATACTATAATCCCCACAACCATAGTATGATTCACACTCAACCGTACTATGATCTCCACAACCATATTATGGTCCTCACAACAATAGTATGATTCACACTCAAGCATACTATTATCTCCACAACCATATTATGATCCTCACAACCATAGTATGTTTCTCATACAATCATAGTATGATCCTCACAACCATAGTATGATTCACACGCAACCATACTATGATCCCCAAAATTATTTATTAGGATTGGTTATCGTTGTTATTCAAAATAAGAGATTTTTATTAAGTATTTTATTTTAAATTTCATTACTATTAGTTCATAGCCAGATTTGAGGCCATGTTTTTATTGAACATTTCATTCAAGAAACAAAAATATATATTCCAACGGTCAAAAATACTTTTAGTTGCCAGCAGAGGTGAATGCTACTTCACCATCCGTAGACCCCAAGAAACGAATGTGATTAAACCATGACCAATGGCTATATACTTAAGCGCAGGCAGATTTTAAACAAACGAGAACCAGTCGGTATTAGAGTATTTCACCGAACAAAGTAAACACAATAAAAATCCCTCGAACTACCTTCCGATTGTTGTTATTTTTTTAATGGACAGCAACCATTCACTGTATCGTGTGTTTGTTTTTTTTTTGTATATCTAAAAAAAACATTCCCACACGCATACATGTATGCTCTAAAAAACCTGTTTAGTTGTGTTCATAGTCGAAACCATACTGTATGATTGCCGTAATCAAATTATTGTTAACGTAAATTTTAAACAACAATATTTTTATTGCACCAACCATGTTTATATGGTTACTACAACCATATTTTCATTTCATAATTTGGCAATAATACTATTGTTACATTTCAACAATAGCAATATTGTCGCAATTATGCTATTGTCAAAACGTAATTCAAAAAACAATACTATGGTTGCGATGAACATGCTTTTATTGTAGAAAACATATTATTGGTACGGTGACCATAGTGTAACCATATCTTTTCTATGCGTGTATACTTTGTTGGGTCTCCGATGTTTATTTCAAGGTGTTACGGACAGAATGACAAAACTAATATACCCTTCATTGTATGGTGGAGGGTATAAAAAGGAGAAGATAGGGAAAAAATAAGTAGAAAAAATAAGAGATTTTAACAAATGTTGTTCAAGAGCCTTAACAAAAGTCCAATCATAAAGATGCTATCCTCTATGCGCACCAGGAACCACTTTTTTGTAGAACTCGGGACGAAAGGAAACCGAAGTATCAAAATTGCCCGACTTTCATTCAAAAATCCAATCGGAGATAAATAGCAAACATCGGACCAGCGAATGTCCTTCTTAGCATTGTAAATATCGGTTATAATGGAAGGGGGAGGGAAATCCTTGTAATAAATTTATTAATTGCGTCACAAATATACAGTCAATAGGAGGAACATCTGACTCCTTATATATACTTATTCGAATATCGCTTGGAGAACGACTCAAAATTTTTACCAATACACTATCTTAATATCTTTCTCTCAAATATCTCAAATTCCTTTATAACTGCCGGGGATACATTAAACCATATTGGGAACCCATATAAAATGACCGGGCGTATACTAGTCTTGTACAGTAATAGCTTCGTCTCTACCGGTAAACTCCTATTCCACAGAATTTTCGAAAAAGATCCCAAAATCCTAAAGCCCTTCTGGAGAACTTACCTAGCATGTCTATTAAATTTCAAAAGTTTGTTAAAGTGAATGCCTAAATATTTCATGTCATTCCTGAAAGGGACTTTCTCGCCATTAATACCAATTCTCAACCGTTTACTCTCAGGAACCACAAACCTTTTACGCTTGCCTGAGGCGTTTCGAATACCAATAGCCTCGCTCTTGGACGCGTTGATCGTTATACCCCAATAATCATAGAACTCCCTGACAGTGACAAGGTGATCCGCAACTTTCATCAATGCAATATTCGCGCATATAAAAGACTTTCATCTGCATATAATAACCCAATCGAATCTGAACTAGTGTGTGGAAAATCGCTCATAAAAATATTGTGCGGCGCTAATAATGATCCCTGTGGGACTCCACACCTTACCTCACCAAACTCCGACATTCTATTATTTAATAGAACGCAAAACAATCTGTCCGAGAAATAACTTCGAAACAATTTAATCACTCTGGGGTCAAAGGCTATACGAATCATTTTAAACAAAATGCCACCATGAAAAGTTCTATCAAAAGTTTTTTCCACATCCAGCGAAACCGCAACCGTACAATATTGCCTCCGTAAATTCGACACAACGTCGTCCTGAAATTTCAACAGGGCATCAGTGGTCGAATGCCCCTTCTTAAACCCAAATTGTAAGTCTGGTATGTAAGATTCTCTTATTCCATATATAAATAAAAGGCTTTCAGAGAATTATCTTATCTTACGATTGAAGGATCTATGACAATTATGTGTGAAACAAAATATCGGCCAAATGCTCCCACGACTTCGGTGACATACCTCTATCCTATAGTCCACATTTTCAATGACTCTGAGACATAATGGAGGCTCAAGGTCGTTAATGTGCCGAATTATCTCATCCTATAGCTGTTGAATTTTTTTCATGTTGGTAGGCATTTCTTTTTCGCCGGGGACATTAAAATTCGTCCTTTCTGGCTTTGTAGCAAGCCAACAGCATCAACGTCTCGTTCCTGGTCCACAATTTTCGTTTAGTCACTTTTAAAATAATATAGTTACATCGAAATTTCTCTTAATCTTAACAATAAACATTTTCACTTACCTCTTTTTCCATCATTGTAATTTACGGAAATAGTTTTATCGCGCTTTTTCTATATTCTTTTTCTTTCATTCTGTTTATTTTCTTTCTGTATCAATACCAAAAAACATAAGTTTTTGATTTTGTTATACATGCCAGGTGTGTCATAATATTTTTTATTTGTTATAAAAATAAGTCAGATAACTCTTACTCGTTTCTTTACCTAGTAACAAACAACTAGCTTCCTAATCGAGTATATTTCCATACAAATGTTTGTTTAGTAATCTGAAAAGTACACGGCTATTGTTAAGTTTGCTGTGTGGCAAGTGGAACTCGATGTGAACGAAATGCATTTTGATTTGAACCCTCATTTTTGTTAAAGGCTTCAACAATCTTAATTGTGTACCCCACCACGGTTGAATTTTTCAAACACTAAAAAAAGGAAATGTCAAATTAAGTTGGGCGAAAAACTTGACGCTAAGGTGCGACTTACAATTAACATCGTGCATTATGGTTGGACCACCCTTTACTGTTTAAATATTCACTCCATTTATTTTTAATTTAATATATTTTGAATAAGTTACTAAAAAAAATCTCTATTGTTGAAAAACAACATACGCTAATCCAAAAAAATAATTGTGGGTATCATATTGCGGTTGAATGGCTATTGTACTGAAGATCATATAATGGTTGTGTGAGAACCATACTGGGGTTGTGAGGACCCTACTCTGTGTAACATACTATGGTTGTGAGGACCATAATATGGTTTTGGGATCATAGTTAGCTTGAGTGTAAATCATAATATGGTTGTGGGCATCATATTATGGTTGAGAGCTAGACCCACAACCATATCCCCAAAAATGGTTTGATGTTCTTTGAATATTGTTACCTCAACCACAGCTTTTCTTGCTGTAGGCTGTAGACTATACATTTTATTTGATTTTGGGTTTATTTATGAAGGTCCAGCTCTTAATAGAGCAACATACTTAGTAGGGACATAAATACTGTTACTGTTATAACCCACTGTCCCCCTACTACAACCCAGTGTTCACCCAAACTACCGTTTCAGTGACTCATTATGATAACACAGGAAGAGTCGTATTGCTTTACCATTAAAAACGATAATATGAATTATGTTTAAACTACTCGATAATAAATACCCCAAATCATACGATGCATCACATTTCAATGATGAATCATATGATGTATCTTAAGTATTGAATACTCGAAGAGTAAATAATAAATCAGTTCTTATTCAGACTTAAACAGCAACACACGTCTCTTCAATCTTAGCGGAAATAAGAAAGCAGCAGATCAAACAGCTGGGATAAGCTAGAATAAACTCAAATAAAGAATAAAAAGAAATTGGAAAAGGATTAAAAGAGTATAACACTCATCATTTGATCCCTTTTCAATTCAAACTATTTTTTAAAAAGATTAATTCCCGAAAAGGAATTAAAACTGGCGCAGTCGGTAGGATTACTCACTCATTGCAGTAATCCGTGAAACGATCCTACGGAAAAGGACAAACAAAAGAAAAATCTAGTTCTACGAAAAAGAACACAAACTTAGTGATTAAGAAAAAAAAATAAAATAAAAAGGACATATTACAAAAAAAAAAAAACACAAAGCTTAGTGATCAAAAGGAAGAAAATAACAAAATAAAAGAAGTCAACATTTGGGCAAAAACAATTAAGATGAACACATCAGTGCAACCGGGCAATGCAGCCTTAATTGCAGCGCTGAATGATGCCACCTTAAGGACCTTAGACATCAACCCCTTAACGTATATAGAGAAATTGAGAGAATTCGACGGAAAAAAGGAGGATTTATCCACATTTATTACAAATGTAGACGATATAATCCCTACCTTAATGCTATACAATGAAC
Organism: Hydrotaea diabolus; assembly: GCA_963513945.1. Lineage (NCBI taxonomy): Eukaryota > Metazoa > Arthropoda > Insecta > Diptera > Muscidae > Hydrotaea > Hydrotaea diabolus. Next base: position 164,719,622 of record OY740717.1, read on the forward strand.
AAGCACAAAGGATGTGCATGAATATCGTGAAGTCCAAGTTAACTGGAAGAGCAAGGAGAGCAATGGAGGTCCATCCTCACTTAAGTCAATGGACTGATATTAAGACCATGCTTAATACAAACTTCGGAGGATTTTCGACAGCAGACCAACTGTATGCTGAATTGAGAGGTGCTCAATACAGAGGAGGTGCAATCGAATTCTACAACTACATCCAACATAAATTAGCTATATTAAATCAAAAATGTGGCCAAGAAGGAAGATCCAATGAAGCCCACCACAATATCCAAACAGCTCTGAAGATATTCACAACACGTCTCCCCGTACATATGAGAACAGTGCTATGTGCTTTAAAGCCCCCAACCATGGAAGAAGCCTTGCATGAATTATCCTCAGCTGGATTCCTAAGCCAGGAGAAACAACAACAAGGAAAACCATACAACAATAAGAATATTCAACAACAACCATGGCAACCCAAAGTAATGCAACAACCAACATTTAGACCCCAACAAGCAGCGTATCGACCCCCACAACAACCAGCATTCAAGCCTCAGCAAACAACATATAGGCAACCACAACAAGCGAAACCACAATTCCAACAACAACATCATCATCACCAGGAACCGATGGACATAGATACGTCCCAACAATCCAGAAGGCAAACACATCATCAGGAGCTGAAATCGAGTAAGAATAACTTTGAAAAAATGTATAAAGTAGATAAGAATCAAATAAATTATAAGGACGAAATAAGTCAGGATAATATTGAGAGTGATCAGTATGCCTATCCATATGAGTACGAACAGGTATATCAAACGGACTGTCAGGAAAGCGCGGAAAATTTTCGGTTAGTTCCTTCGGAGAAACCACCAGACTTCCCTATATCCTACTCAGAGGAAAATCAAGAAGAACCAGGTTATTAATTGATACCGGTTCTACAGAGAATTTATTAGGTATAGACCATTGTCCCCCTCAATATATAAGGAAATCTTATACCCCAATACATATTAAAACGGCAGCAGGAGTTATAACAGTTGATAAAAATGCTTATTTTCCACAACACACCATTCAAATCCCATTAAAGTTAGAAACTAAGTTCCGAATATATAATTTCCACAAATTCTTTGACGGAATTTTAGGAAGTAGTACACTACGGCAAAACAATGCGATTATAAATTACGAGGAAAATAATATAACAATAAACGGAAAATTTTTTAAAATTTATTATCAAGGAGATTCCGAGGATGAACATCCACTCATAAAGGATCTACCGGAACTCCATCATATTGATGTACTAGGCATAACCGATCAATTAAGAACCGACCACCTAAATTCAGAGGAAATTATAGAATTAAAGAAATTAATCAAAAAATATGAGAATGCATTTTATCATCCTGGTGACAATCTATCTTTCACAAATGAAGTGAAACATAAGATAATAACTGGAGATGAAGGACCTATATATAATAAATCATACAGATATCCGTCAATACATTCAACCGAAGTAAATCGGCAAATGTCTGAAATGTTAGAGCAAGGGATAATAAAACACAGTTCTTCCCCATACAATTCCCCTATCTGGATAGTACCCAAGAAAGAGGATAAAATAGGAAACAAAGAATGGAGAATCGTAATAGACTATAGGAAATTAAATGCTATTACTAAGGACGATAAATATCCTATCCCTATAATTGATGACATTCTGGATAGGCTAGGTCGAGCTAATTATTTCACCACACTGGACTTAACTAAAGGATTTTATCAAATTGAAGTAGATCCACAGGACAGAGAAAAAACAGCGTTTTCTACGTCTAATGGACATTTTGAATTTGTTAGAATGCCATTCGGCTTAAAAAATGCTCCAGCAACCTTTCAGAGAATGATGAACAATGTCTTAAGAGAACACATAAATAAAAGATGCTTAGTTTACATGGACGACATATTAATATTTTCAACGTCACTACAGGAGCATATAGACAGCCTAGGGAAAATATTGAATACATTAGAAGAAGCTAATCTAAAGGTATCTTTAAATAAGTCAGATTTCCTAAAAAAGGAAACGGAATTTTTAGGACACGTTGTGACTAGAAATGGGATTAAACCAAATCCAAATAAAATCAAATGTATAAAAAATTTTCCTATACCAAAGAACCTAAAAGAAATACAGAGCTTCTTAGGACTAACAGGATATTATAGGAAATTTATCCCTGATTACGCAAGAATTGCAAAACCATTAACAATGAGATTAAAGAAAGGAGCAACGATAAATATAAGAGACCCTGATTATGCGAATTCATTTGACAGATTACGACAAATATTAATGTCTGGAATGGTACTTCGATACCCAGATTTTGAGAAAACATTCACCCTTACCACCGATGCTAGTAATTACGCATTAGGAGCCGTCTTATCCCAATCAGAGGGACCAATAGCATTCGCTTCACGCACATTGAATAACCACGAAATTAATTATTCAACTGTTGAAAAAGAATTACTCGCCATAGTTTGGGCAGTTAAACAATTTCGGCATTACCTATACGGCAGAAAGTTTGAATTAAAGACCGACCATAAACCCCTCATATGGCTAGCAAATTTAAAAGAACCAAACTCCAAATTAATCCGTTGGAAAATTAAATTAAACGAGTATGAGTTTAACATACAACACGTAGAGGGAAAAGAGAACAGAGTAGCTGATGCTCTTTCCAGAATAAGAGAAATAAACGCAATTACTAAGGGAAAAGTCTATAAATGTGAAATTTGTCTTAAAACATACACTAAGCCACATCTACTCAGAAGACATCTACAAGAACACTTAAATAAAAATCATTTTGATTGTAAACTATGCTCTAAAACGTATAACCATGTAACCACTCTGTATCAACATTATAAACAACACCACAAGTTGACAAACGAGCAAGTTAGACAAGAAAACGGAAAATTAATACTGTCAAACATTAGTAACGGAAGACCACCTTCACCGATAAATACTATTCATAGCGCAAATGAAGATGACCATAACTTCATTAAGATATCAGAAAAGCCCCTTCAACATTATAAAAGCCAAATAATAATAAAAAAATCAAACGAAAACTTGACAAATCAAGAGAGGATATTTGATAAGAATAGATTAACATATTCTTATGAAACCTTTGACAACGAAATAATATCACAAATACTGAACAGAGCTATGGAAAATGATCTCACAGCATTGCATTGCGAAGATAATTTAATACTGTTGGAAATTCAAGAAAAATACAAAACCATAAAAGAGAATCCGCTAAATAATAATAATTTTAAAATCGTCCTAACAACGAAAATGTTACAAGACGTTAAATACGAGAAGTTAATAGAAATCATAAACAGCCATCATAGATTCGAGAATAATCATCCAGGAATAGAAAAAACATATATAGAATTAAAAAAGAAATATTATTATCCTAATATGAAAAAGGAAATCACTAAAATAATAAATAACTGCATAGTGTGTAACTTCAAAATAGAAAGACACCCCATGAAACTACCATTCGAAAAAACCGAGACCCCAAGTGGACCTTACGAACATTACCATATAGACATTTGGTTTCTCAACAGTCAGATATTCTATCTCACCATGATAGATAAATTCACAAAATATGCGGCAATGGAAGAATTGCTTGATAAAACACCCTTACAAGCCATTAAAGCTATAACAAAATTATTCCTTACTATGAAAAAACCACAGAAAATAACCATGGACAATGAGTCAACGTTCTCAAATCCTGTATTCATAGGATATTTGGAAGATAATAATATTCAATACCATTTTACGACACCCTATAGGCATAAAGGAAATTCGGACATTGAACGGTTTCATAGTAGTTTAAACGAAAATATTAGAATACTAAAAATCCGGGAAGAACAAGAGGATATAGCGTATAACTTTGACCTACCTTTACAAGCATTAGCAGCATACAACAATAGTTTACATTTCACAACCAAACAAAAACCCATAGACCTACACTTTTATAACTCAGACATACAGGTGGAAAAAATTTATGAAGAAATAGAAACCAGTAAGAATAAGATGTTAGAATACAGGAACAAAGATAGAAAGGAAGAAGATATTAACCAAAAATTCGGTAAAACAAAGATTCCCCCTAAAACAGAAACTAAAATAAAACAAATGACCACACATAAGGTCAGCGATAAAAAATATAAACTGAGTAATCGTAATACAACTCTCCACAAAGACCAGTTCATTAAAAAGAAACATCTTTCCAGGTCTCTGGAAGTCCTTACTGGCGATTTTCTTGATGATATCCCCAGTTGCAGCACAGAAGTTAGAGGTACTCAACCTGAACGAAGGAAACGGATACGCAATAATACAGCTAGAAGAAAGGAATCTTATAGACAACTATGTTAAGATTCTTCACGTATTTAATACAACAAATTACGCCAATTATCTAAACAATTTGGAAAAGGAAGTCTCGCATCTCGAAGATGTATACCTATCACACCAAATCGAACATATCAATTCAAGACTTAGTAGTATAATACCTCATAATACGAGAACTAGAAGAGGATTAATTAATTTTTTAGGCACAGGATTAAAGTATATTTATGGAACAATGGATAATAATGACAGGGAAGAAATTGAAGGAAAATTAGAAGTTTTAGAGACAAACGGGCATAACTTAATGGAGCAAAGTAATAACCAAATACATATAAATTCTCAATTTGACAATCAATTAAATAACTTGACAAAATTGTACAATGAACAAACGAAACTCTTGATAAAAAGCATCACGAATATTAATTCCTTTAAGAATAAAACAACAAAAATCGATAGAACATACCAATTAAAATACCAGATTGACCATATGAATAAATTGATAGATAAAGTAAGGGATTTGATCCTTACATCTAGACTAAACATACTCACTCGGGACATTTTGAATGACGAGGAAATAAAAAAATATAATATAACATTAGAAAAAATGAAAGAAATTAAAATGGATTTGGCTACTTATAAAAACAATATAGTAATCATTCTAAAAATACCTCAATATAATCCTGAAATATTTCAAGAAATATATGTCCAGCCAATACCAAATAAAAATGACATGCAAATAGAAATCAAAGAAAAACTGTATCTCACAAAGAATAATAAAATATACCATGATGTAAACGAAACACCAAACCTTAAAGAGTTACAAGACGAATGTATATCTAACCTATTTAATTATAAACTCATGAAATGTCAATATGTAAAAAATACTAAAACTGAAATCATTGAAATTGGGCTTAATATAATAATAATCATAAATATAGATCAAATAATCAATCAAACATGTAATAAATATCCGTTAAAATTGTCCGGCAACCATCTACTAACTATAGAAAACTGTAAAGTAAAACTAGATAAGTGGTATGACAAAAGAATGTACCAAAATTCATTAGTAATTCCAAATCCAAACAGAGAAATTCAAATGTTAAATGAAACATACGGTTCCCTGGAAGAACTGCAATACAACCATATAAAAAATAATGAATTCATATCAGAACTCAAGTTCAAGCAAAAAGTAACAGATTACACTATAATCATAATAGTAATGATAATTATAATTGTCACGGCATTGTATCTATATGTTAAATGTAAATCCAAAACAAACAAATTAAAAGTCGCAATAAATATGCCCTTACCCTTAGTTCCCTTAGACCACGGGCAAGAGTCTTCGTCCGGGGGTGTTATAACCCACTGTCCCCCTACTACAACCCAGTGTTCACCCAAACTACCGTTTCAGTGACTCATTATGATAACACAGGAAGAGTCGTATTGCTTTACCATTAAAAACGATAATATGAATTATGTTTAAACTACTCGATAATAAATACCCCAAATCATACGATGCATCACATTTCAATGATGAATCATATGATGTATCTTAAGTATTGAATACTCGAAGAGTAAATAATAAATCAGTTCTTATTCAGACTTAAACAGCAACACACGTCTCTTCAATCTTAGCGGAAATAAGAAAGCAGCAGATCAAACAGCTGGGATAAGCTAGAATAAACTCAAATAAAGAATAAAAAGAAATTGGAAAAGGATTAAAAGAGTATAACACTCATCATTTGATCCCTTTTCAATTCAAACTATTTTTTAAAAAGATTAATTCCCGAAAAGGAATTAAAACTTTACACACGTTTTATGCTGTAAAATAAAAAGTACTGAATGTTTTTGGCCCAAATATTTTTTTGTATCCAAAAAGAATCTACTTATTCGAAATGTCCGCCTTTTGCCTTTACACACTCCGAACCTCGTCCATTGGAAAATTGGCCACAGCTCGAACCAAAGCAGTCTTAAGAGATCCAATGTAAGGGTATCTTTTGTGACAAACTTTGTCCTCTAAAACCGTCCACAATTTTTAATCCAATGGGCTCAAATTTGGACTGCCTGAGGGTCATTCTTCAAAGAAATGAACGCTGGCAAATTGTTTCGAAGCCAAGCCTGGGATGTTTTAGTTTTATGGACCGGCGCAGAATCCTGTTGGAAAGTCCATGGCTGGTTTTGGAATTGTTAAGAGGCTTCACAACAGAGGCTTCACAACAGGGAATTGTTAAGAGGCTTCACAACAGCTTCCAAAACAGTTTCTTGGTAAACTTTGGCCTATCTTTTGTCTCCTTGTTCGCAGAAATGCAGGTCAGTGACCCCATCGTAAGAGACACCCCACCAAACCATGATTGAAGCTGGGTGATGACACTTTTCCACCCTTGGGGTCAGTTCAGATGCGTCCTTAGGTGACCGCGCATACACTCTATCATTTTGCTTGTTAAATTTTTCCTGACGGTAAAAATTTTTTCATTCGTGAACACAATTTTTCTGTGCAAGTTATCAGCGCGCTTCACCAAAAGACGTTTGCATTTTTCAATACTATTTTTTTTAAAGCTGCAGTCAATAAATGTCCGGTACGTCGTTTCAAAGCCCCAAGTGATATTCATCTCACGGGCCATGATTTCCTGTTTTCGGAGCGGATTTATGTGAATTCTTGATTAAACGGCCCGACCGGTGGCGGTCTTTTACATCTCCAGTCTCCTCAAACAGTTTTATGCATCGGTAGACGAACATGCGGCATAGTAGGATATTTGAAAATATCATTTTTTTATTTCACACTTGAAAAGCGCTATTACTTTATCTGACCACTCCATGATGAAAGTTGAAACAATTTTAAAATCCCGTTACAGACTAACGCTATTGAGGTTAGCTTTCAAACCCCATATGACATTAACGGGGTATGTTCAGTTCTGCTATTGAAATGGGTGTGTTCAATGGTGTAGCAGCAGTAGGGACATAACTGAGTAAATGAAAACTTAAAATACGACGATTCATTTTGTGGTGTTCCATTTCAATAACTTAGCGAAAATACCCTAAGATTTGTGTTAGCTTAAATACTTCACATTTAGATTTTACGTTTTGCTATCGATCCTGTTCTTTACGTTTCATTCAATAACATTAAATGCACTTCGATGGCATCATTTTTCTATCATTTACATTGAAAAGCTTTCACTTGATCTGACATATGACCGTTATTTAAACGCCGTTCCTTCCTTCGATTTATTTTTTGAATTGTACTTTATTTTACTCAAATAAAGAAGCAAATAAAATGCTACACAAGAAAGGTCGAAACGAATCGCACTAACCACCGAACGAGCGTATATCTCACCCACAAAAAGAAAATCATTAAAATTTAATAACAAACCGCCAGAATGTGTTACAACAAACCATTTGGCATGAAAACGAAACGAAACGTACCGTAGCGAATCGAAACAATGCCAATGCCAGTCAATCACGGGGAGGATTGTCCGTACGGCAGAAGCCACAAGAAGACGTCGATGGAGTCGAGAATAAATACCACCATTCATTTGCCGGGGCATAGGAGCTGTCAGTTCCTTTTTGTTTCTGCCCATCAATTTTATTTCATTCCATCACATGTCCATCTAAAACACACATACATACACAGGCAAATATCCACTTCGTGTTATGTGTGTGCGTGCTGCAACCCTTTTTGCTTCATTTGATGTAGCACTGTGTATCCGTGCCCTTGTCTGTGTGTGTGTCTATTCTCCATCATTATTTGTTCCCGAACGTTGCTCGTACAAACAGACAATCTATAATTCGCAATAACATTAAGCAAAATGTTTTGTAATTTTTCTTCCTGTTTACGTACGAGTATTAGTTCCGTTTCCGAAAGCCAACAGCAATGGCAGACGTAGCATCATCATCAGCAGCAGCACCAGCAATGGCCTGGGCAATGGCAACAACAGCCAAGGGAGCGAAGCCAAACAAAACAAGCCATTGATTCAGCCAGCAACCATCCATCGAAGCAACCACCGAAGCATCTACTCAGGCATCTAAACAGTTCTAATACATTTCAAGGAACTTGCAACGTCCTCACACACACACACGCTCAATCGCCTGCTAACACACATACTCTTGTATCCTGCGAGCTGTGTGCATGTGAGGCATACACGTTCGAGTGTCTCTGTGTGAGTGTATGTCTGCGTTTTGAAGTGGGTATGGTATCAATACCAATACAAGCGCAACATGACAGCGCGTAACTTTACGTAATGGCAAAATCAATTTCTGTATTTGTGTCCATGCAAGCCATAGGTCGGCACAGCTCGCAAGATTCACAGCTGCACACGAGGCAACGTGTTGCAGCAAATGTTTCGGTAGGTCATAAAATACGTCGTAACACATTTACACACCAAGCCACGTCTGCTTCAATATGACTGTATTGCTGCAACGGTAGCCTCGTGTGTATCTAGCATATGTGTATGGAAATATATTCCACTTCATAAATGCCGGAGTCTTGGCGATTTTGAGATTAGTCTCTTAGCCAAATAGAATCTCTTAAAATACTAGAGGTTTTCGAAAGGGGCTTAAAACAGTTGATTCTGGTTAGTGAGTACTTTAAATCGTTCATAGCCTATTTAAGGCGTTGTCGTGCGTGACTAAAAAGCCAAACTGACTTATTTCTCCAGTTTTGCCTTTTTATATCCTGCACCGCTCTGTGGAACAAGTTGTTATATGTTACTCTCATGGCAAATGTTTGTACCTACCAAAGTAATTGAGCTAGACCCACCTTTAAGGGCACCGATCGACTCAGCTGATTCGATTTAACGATGTCAGTCTGTCCGCGAGTCCAACTTAAATTTCCCCTGGCAAGGGACCTAGGACTTGACTAGTTTTAGGTAGGTCTAATTTCGCGCTGGATGTTTACACCTTTACCTGTAGAAAAAAGGCCCTTTCTATCGCGAACATAGGGATCGATAGCTGTGTATAATTTCCACCCGAATTTTAATACCCACCTCGATAATAAATGCATAAGACGAGTTGCATGCCAAAATGCTTGTTGTTGCCATTATTGCCGCTGCCTTTGCTATAAGTTGTGGTTCATCGTAAACCGCAAATAAGAAAAATATCCCTATTGATGTCAGAACTCTCGATAGGTGCAATAATTCAATTGAACACTAAAGGTGGTTCAAGAACCTAGAAGGCTCAACTTTTTATTCCTTTAAAGATCTGCTAATAGCATATTCGTGCTGGAGTATTTTTTCTTCTTATCCTTTTTTTTAGCGAAAACGAAACTAACCCCGATTTTACGTGTTATTTGAATTGGCATTTTTCTCTTTCAGTGTCAGTGGCAACAACGTTGAATATTTTCTGAGCACAAGCACAAGAAAATTATTTGACAGGTGCACAGTGGAGACTTATGTGTAAAGGTCGAAGCCTTGCCCATTTCTTGGAAATCTAGAAACGATTATTTACAGACAATTCGAGAGGCACATAGAGCCCTTTGCGTTAGGCGTGATTTTTTTAGATTTTTTTCTGAAGAAAATTTCTTAATAGAAGTACATTCATAAATAGCTCCGTAAATCCAGCCCAGATGAAAGTTCCAAATTAAGTTAATATGTGAGATCGTAGTCAATGTTTTCCCATATCATTGTTCCATCCTTATTTAACGAATGAGATAAAAACATTTTACAGGGTAATGTGGCAAATGTTTGTAACAACAGAAAATATATGAGCTAGACCCACCTCTAAGTATACCGATAGACGTATGATTACCTGCTGATTCCATGTCCGTCCTTCCGTACGTCTGTCCATCTATAGCTTGTTATCAAACTGTAGGTCGCTACTGTTGTCTGATTTCAATGAAATTTGACAGAAGTTGGTTTTTTTTTGCCACGGACAAATGCTTTTGAAATTGAAGTAAATCTGCTCTTAATTAGTATATGTTCCTCTGATTTGTATGTTTTTAGCTCTAGAAGCCACACATCGTATTACATCCAATCGTGGGATGTTATCGAATTTGGGAAAAATCATTTCAGAAATAGTTAAAGCTGTTATAAATATATGTCACTAGCGCATAGAGAAAGGGACCTAAGGGTAAAAAAAAATCAATTTTCGTGTGAATCTAAAGACATAAAATCGCATGAACATATGTGACGCGCAAATAGAAAGGGGCATAAGGGTAAAAACCAGTTTTGTTCAGGAGAGCCATTTTAAAGATTTAAATACGTGTATCTTTGATGTACCATCGCTTTCATAAAACGCGCATATCTCTGGGAGGGAATACTTTTGGGACATGTGATCGGTCTCATTCGGTGCTCTGATGTTGTCCACATCAAAAAAAAAAGTGAAAAGTTTAAAGATTAGGTCCCTTTCTATTTGCGCTTAGAATCGTCGACTTCACTTTCATAAAATGCGCATATCTCTGGGAGGGAACACTTTTGGGGCATGTGATCGGCCTCATTCGATGCTCAGATGTTGTCCACATTAAAAAAAGAAAAAAAAAATTGATCTTTTTTACCCTTAGGTCCCTTTCTCTCTGTGCTGTCACATATACATATAAATGACACATTTTATCGTAAATTGTTTCTAACGCTACAAAGGTTTATTATTCTTATTTAATATTTATATAAACTTAAGTTAAAATTCATCAATATAAAAAAATTATCGTTAAGAAGAACCTCTAAAAAGAGGTGGACAAATTAATGGCACAATCTTAGAAAAAGAGAGAAAAATCATATTAAACTTGGATTTTTTGATTTCTTTTTATGTACGAACCTTAGATTATTAATATTTAGTGCTGTAGCCTTTGTTTTTGATGACAGCTTCGCTCCTGCGTGCGAGTTTTTGGCATTTTGTTTTTGCTATGGCATACCAAGCTTTCTGTGCGGTCAACCAACAATCGTCCATATTTTTGTAATTTTTTTTGGCGATTTCAAACTTGACTTCGTTCCACAGGTTCTCTATTGGGTTTAAGTCAAGGCTCTGGGCTGGCCAATTCAAAACGTCGATCTTTTCTGCACAAAACCAATTGTTTACTAGTTTGGAAGAGTGTTTGAGATCATTATCCAGCATAAGTGTCCACTTAATTGGCATGGAGTTAAAGGCATATGGCTCCATATGGTCTTTCAAAATGTCTAAATACTGAAATTTGTCCGTTTCACCATTGATTTTTATAAGCGGACCTACGCCATGCCAAGAAATTGCACCCCAAACCGTAATATTGCCACCTCCGTGCTTTACCGTCTTTTGAGTGTAACGAGGATTGAACTCATGGCCTTTAGGGCGATGAAAAAAGATTCTGCCATCTGCTCCTATCCTATTTATTTTCGTTTCGTCACCCCATACAACGTTTTTCCAAAAATTGAAAGGTTTTTTCTTTGTGGGTTCAGGCGAAGGTTTATCGTTTTAAAATATTTTTTTTTGAGAGCAGTGGCTTTTTCCTGGAAATGCGCCCATATAAATTGGCCTCGTTTAGTCTTTTTCTGACAGTCGGCTTGATATCTTTTAACTACTCAAAATATCAACTGATTCCGCGAGTACTGTTTATTTTAAGAAATTGTGCTATATGTGACGCGCAAAATAGAAAGGGATCTAAGGGTAAGCCAGGAGAGCCAAAGTTTTAAATACGTGTATCTTTGGTGTACCATCACTCTCATAAAACGCACATATCTCTGGGAGGGAACACTTTTAGGGCATGGGATCGGTCTCATTTCATGCTCAGATGTTGTCCACATAAAAAAAAAGTGAAAATTGATTTTTTTATCCTTAGGTTCCTTTCTCTATGCGCTGTCACATATGCGGATTTTAAGTTTGTTTGTGCCATAGCTGTATATATTGTTATCAATCTAGAGGTATTTTTTCAGAACAAAAAAAAATATAAACATTCAAATCAAGTGTGGAATCTTTATTGGTAATTTGAAAGGACATTTTATGGCATTATTTTTTGAAAATAACTACCTTCAAGTGTTGGCACAGTGTGAACACATCATAATACCAAGTCAGGGATTCATGAAATTTGGTTGAAATCAGATTTTATATTTGGCTTCTAAAGCTTTGTGTAGTGAAATCGGATTAAAATTTTTTGTTTTACCAAAATAACGACCGTTGATATTTTAGAGCTGTAATTTGTTTACAACGACAGATAGAAAGACGGACGGACGTTACTCAATGGAATTAGATGCTGATTCTGAGTTAGAAAAGTTCCTATTTAATGTCTCTTATGTACTGATATGAAGCAACAAAAGTAGGACTTAATAAACCCGGTATAACACGATATATTACACTCGGATGAAATATACGGACAGAATTTCGGTTTCAGAATTTTAGTATGAATTTTTATGCAGTTTTGTTTTAACTCATAATTCTTTTTTATATAAATCATAAATTCTGATACTTTGGTATATTTCCAAGCCACAGTGCATTTTGTCCGCCGCTCACTGCGAATGTGTACCTTTAAATGAAGATAAACTGTTTGTGTGTTTTGAAACGAACTTGTAAGTGTATGTGTTGGCCCGGTATTCGATAGGATAAATTCCATTTAGCCACATAAATAGTTAGAGTGTAACGTATACTAATATTTGCCAATCGAATTTCATTTTTATTAAAAGGGATTTATCCTATCACTCAGACACGATTCACGATATTTTACGTGAGTGCGCTATGTGGCAGACTCACAGGCAGAAGAAACACGAACATATTTACTTGAATGCCAATCAGGGGGCCTAACTGATAATCAATTTATGCCATCTCAGGTGCACAATTTTGGCACCGATATCGTCTGATGACAAACTTCATTGGGCGAAAACATAATTAAAGAATAAATGAATATTTCAATTTAAGTTTAAGGAATAAATAAGGAATTCGGCAAAGTAGAAAATAATTACAAGTTTAGAAAATAATATTACATTCGCCATGGCTAAAATAGTTGATCCTGGCGTTTTTTTTTATATTAAAACAGATAAATTGTTTTTCTTCTATTTAATTTGGAGTTTATGTATTAGCAACTTGTGTTAAAAAGTAGAAAACGTTTTGTTTCATACAACATTCGTCTGATATTTGAGAAAAACAATTTTGGTCATTTTGCAATCTCATATAAGATGCTCGGAACAGGTTTCAAACAGTAGGTACCAATTAGTAAGAGAAAAGATTATGACGTACACAGATTACTAATTAAGAAGAAATTTTTCACTCGGAACACGCAGAAAAAAAGTATGGTTGTGGTGACAATATTCGAAGAGGAAAATACTATTGTTGGATATATGGTTGTGGTACAACAATATTATGATCCTCACAACAATAGTATAGTTCAAATACAAACATACTATGATCCTCACAACAATAGTATAATTCACACATAACCATACTATGATTCCCACAACCATAAAATTATTCACACTCAACCATACTATGATCTCCACAACCATTGTATGATCCTTTCAACCATAGTACGTTTCACATACAACCATAGTATGATCCTCTCAACCATATTATGATTCACACGCAACCATGTTATGATCCCTACAACCATAGTATTATGACACACAATTATACTATGATCTCCAATATAATTTATTAGAATTTGTTTAAGTTGTCGACAATATTATTTATTAGAATTGGTTCAAGTTGCCACAAATAGATTTGAATTATGAAAATTACTCAAAAATACATTAAATTTAAAATAATAGGATTTATTTATTTCACAGTAAAAAAAATAAGTTTAAATAAACGTAAGCGTTTTTATTAAAAAAATTTCAGTTAAACAAGGGCAAAGCAGCTTGTATATTTAAAGCATATTTAAATGAAGAAAAATTACAATCATACAGTATGATTTCCGTAATCATATTATTGTTAACATAAAACACAATACTTTTATCGCACCAACCATATAATTATATATATTATACTATTATTATTAATTATACTATTGTCAAAGATAAATTCAGTTAACAATGCTATGGTTGCGACGAACATACCTTTATTGCGGAAAACATATTATTATTGCCATGACCATGTAGTAACCATGTTTTTTCTCTGCGTGTATGTTGATAAGACTACACACTACGGTGATTCAATTTTTTTAGCAACGGCCGTTGCCACCATCTCTAAGGCGTGTTGATTGAACTGATTACAAAAACTATGATTTTATGTCTCGGTCAAAAACGTTCCGCTCTCGAAATTACGTTTTTTAAATCCTAAAAAATCCTAAAAAAAATTTTCAAATGTGGTGCAAATTTAATGTTTGTAATTCTTTTTTAACTTCGCCTTTTCTTCTTATATTTCTTATGTTGATTTCAAATATACAATTATATAATTTATAACATCTGCGATATGTCGTTAAGTTTAACGAGGGCTGCTATTTATGTTTCTGGCCTAATAATGAAAGTCGAATATTTATCATCAAAAATGGTTTTATTGTTTTTCAAAGTATACTCCAGCATGATTTACACTCTTTTGCATGCGTTCAAACCATTGGCGAAAAACTTTTCCAACTCCGATTGAGACACCTCCAAAACATGGTTTTTCAACGCTTCAACAGCGTTTTCTGGCGATAGAAATCATTGACCACGCATATTTTTCTCGATGTGCGGGAATAAAATGAAGTCATTGTGTTAAAAGTCAGGGCTGGACGGCGGATGACCCACACGCAGAGAAAAAATATGGTTAGTATATGGTCACGGCAATAATAATATGTTCTCCGCAATAAAAGTATGTTCGTCGCAACCATAGTATTGTTTTCTGAATTTAATTTTGACAATGGTATGATTGCCGCAGTATTCACATTGTTGAAATGTAACAATAGTATTATTGCCAAATTTAGAAATGAAAACATGGTTATAGCAACCATATAAACATGGTTGATGCAACAAAAGTATTGTTGTTTAAAATTTACGATAACAATAATATTATTACGACAATCATACCGTAAAACACATGCACACGATACAGTGCATAGTTGTTGTCCATTTTAAAAAACAACAATCGAAAGGTCGTACGAGGGATTTTAATTGTGTTTATTTTGTTTTGTGAAATACTCTACTGCCGATTGGCCCTCGTTTTTATTTTAAAATCTGACTGCACTGCATGGTTTAATTTCGTTACTTGGGGTGTACGGTTGGTGAAGTAGCATTTTACCCAGCTGGCAACTAAAAGTATTTTCGACTGCGGTTGGAATATATATTTTTGTTTCTTGAACGAAATGTTCAACAAAAGCAAGGCCTCAAATATGGCTATGAACTAATTGTAATGAAATTTAAAATAACTTGCTTGATTAAAATCTCTATTTTTGAATAACAACATTACCCAATCCCAATAAATAATTTTGGGGATCATAGTATGGTTGAGTGAATCATACTATGGTTGTATGAATAATAGCATGGTTGCGTGTGAATCATACTATGGTTGTAAAGATCATACTATGGTTGTTTGAGAAAAATACTATGGTTGTGAGGATCATAATATGGTTGTGGAGATAATATTATGGTTGAGTGTGAATCTTACTATGGTTGTGAGGATCATAGTATGGTTGTGTGTGAATAATACTATTGTTGTGAGGATCATAATATTGTTGTGGCACAACCATATACCCAACAATAGTATGATCCTCTTCGAATATTGTCACTACAACCATACTTTTTTTCTGCGTGCATCAATTCGACGTTTTGGCCGGTCAATAAGGCGCTGGTTTGAGCCCATGTGTGAGAGCTCGCATTGTCACGGTGCACAAAGATTCGTCTTATTTTGTTCGTTTTTCGAATTTCTCCGAAGACTTTAGGCAAACAAAATGTGGTGTACCACTCAGAATTGACCATTCTACTTTGCTCAAGCGGAACAGTAGCCACATGACCAGTTTTGCCGAAGATACAGAAGACCATTTGCTTCGAAGCGTTTCTTCCCAAAACAACTTTCGTTGGATTTGCCACGTCTTCGAAGACGTACACGATCGATTGCTGTTTTGTTTCGTGCACATACGCATAGATCCATGATTCGACATGGATTTTTTAAAAATTTCTTTGCACTAATCGGTACGAGCCTTTTTTGAGCGATTGTCAAATTGTGCGGGATCCAATGAGAACAAACCTTTTTTACGGCCAGGTGTGTATGTAATATCGAATATATGGTGGTAGATGAAATGTCCAAGGATGCCTCTATCTCACGGTATGTTACATGACGATCTTGCATTATCAGTTCACGCACGGCATAAATGTTCTCTGGCACAACGGCCGTTTCTGGACGACCTTCGCCTTTGAGCGAGCGGCGGCCACGATTGAATTCATTAAACCAGTTTTTCACAGTGCTATAGGATGGTACTTCATCACCAAACAAAGATTTAAGTTTATCGATGCACTCCTTCGTGATAATCCACGTCGAAAGTTGTGAAAAATGATCGCACGAAAATGTTCACGAGTTAATTCCATTTTTTTTGCCAAATTGATTTTTTCAAGTCACTGTAAACAACACAAATGATGGTCGTAGGTCAGAACGTTCTAAGAACGTTTATGCTAAAAAATGTCAAACTTTCCAAAAGAAATGTCAGATGGCGCCAGGCAACACGTAATGTAAAGATATAGAAATTTTAAAATGTACACTTTGCAGAAAATCTTCTTGGCAGTAAGTTTTTTTTAACAGATTTTATCTATAACATGCGTTCTGGATACAAGGATTTTAAAATAAACATGATGGATTATATTGCAGTTATTCTGGATATGAACTTGTATTATTTGATGTTGCTTTGACTATCCCATATCTTTAAGTTTGTTAAAAATGACGTTTATGTAAGTTATGAAGGGTGGTCCAACTAAAACGCATGATATTATTTGTAAATAAAACTAAAAGTTTTTAATATTATTTATTATAATAGAAGTATCTATGGCAATAACGCATGAACTAAAATATCGGCCAAATGCTCGCCACTACTTTGGTGGCTACCTCTAAACGATGGTCCACATTTTCAATGACTCTAAGACATAATGGAGGTTCAGTGTCGTTAATGAGCCGAATTATGTCATTCTTTAGCTCTCGAATTGTTCTAGACCACTCCCATAGGTCAAGGCTTCCAAGTCAGTCAAATCGTAAAATTAATGTCATATTCATCCCATATGTCCTTGTTTGAGGGACTTATATTTTGGGGTCATATGGGTTAATGTCTCAAATTGTTTCGAATCGTAGAACTAATGTAATAATGGGTGATTAATTTTGAGGTTCCCTAATTTTTTAAAGAAAAAAATACACAAAATTCAAATTGAATGCGGAATTTTTATTATCGTTTGAAGAAACATTCTTTGGCATTTATTTTTTGAAGATTATGTCTATCAAATGTTGGCCTCCGTTACGTCTCGGATGGTCCATCCGTTGAGGCCAATTTTCGATGACTCGTTCGAGCATTTCGACAGGTAGGGCGTTAATAACATGCGCAACGTTGGCTTCCAAAACCTGAATCGTAGCTGATTTGTAAGCATAGGATTTTACGTGAGCCCCAAAGAAAAAAGTCTAACTGTGTGATAGCACACGATCTTGGTGGCCAATCGACCGGCCCAAAACGTGAAATTATCTTCGCACCGATGTGTTCTCTCAATAAATCCATTGATTGATGCGATGATATGTGTGAAGTAGCGCCGTATTGTTGAAACCAAATGTTGCCGAGATCACGAGCTTCAATTTCAGGCATCAAATAGTCGGTTATCTTGACACGATAACGGTCGCCATTGACGGTTACGTTCTCACCGGCATCATTTTTGAAGAAATATGGGTCGATGATGCACCGACCCACAAACCACACCAAACCGTTGTTTTTTTCTGAATGAAGTGACAGCTCTTGAACCTCTTCTGTTTGCTCTTTGATCGGCAATTTTGTTTGTTTACATACCCATTGAGCCAGAAATGTTGGCCGATTATGTTGACCATAAGTTGAACGAAGTGCACGGAACACATCGCTCACAGAACGTGAATTTTCGCAATAAAGTTGAACGATTTCTAAACGTTGTTCAGGCGTAAGTCTTTCCATGATGAATGCCAAACAATACTAAACAAAAATAACATGACAGCATGACACGACTCACACGTGATCTGTCAAAAAAAAATGCTATTAAAAAAAGTATCTCTACTTGGATCACTCTATATTATGATTCGTGACTTAATTTTATTGTTTTTAATACTTAATGTCCATAGTTAAAGAAGTCAGTTTTTTCCAGATTGGTTCAATTCTTTAATATAGGTACATTATTGGATTTATGGATGTCCCCAAACATAAGGGAAAGGTTTTTTGATCCAATAAACACACCAATTAATAGAAACGTTGAAGTCAATATGCCCAATACTTTCAAAAAAGCCCATTAACAAGTGCATTTATTAAAGTACATAGCGGAAATGACAAAAATTGAACATTTGATCAGGAATTTTTTTAATCCCTCAAAGGGGAACTTTTTCCTATTTGGCCGATTTGGTCCATTTTCAATACCACCAGTTTACTGACCTAATGACATATACCTGGCTCTGTAGCTCTTTTCGTTTGCATTGTATTATGCTTTCAACAGACGGACATGCTTTATATTATGACATGCTTTATATATGCGGACACCCTTTATATATGACGATCAATAATATAAAGGGTGTTTTTGCAGACTTTTCGTTTTCAAGAAAAAATAAAACGCATATGATTTAATATTATGGCCAAGAATTTAGCTTTATTATAATGATAATTATGTTTTTAAATGATTTCGGGGAAGAGGCCGGCTGTCTCAATTTTCAGCCGAGGCGCAATTTTCGTCCATTTTTTTGCAGCATTTGGGGCCGTATGTCAGCAATAACGCACCGAATATTCCCTTTCAAGGCATCAATCGTGTCGAGCGTAGACAAGCGACTTCACATAACCCCAAAAACAATAGTCTAGCGATGATAAATCGCACGATCTTGGAGGCCACGCCCTCAATAAATTGATTGTTTCGTTGGCTGTATGGCATGTAGCGCCGTCTGTTTGGAACCAAAGGTTGTCCACATCAACATCCTCCAGTTCAGGCACGAAAATGTCTTTAATCATGGCTCTATAGCGTCCCTTTGTATTGTAACATTATGGCCGCCTTTATTTTTCAAGAAGAAAGGGCCAATGATTCCCTCTGCCCATAGAGCACACTAAAAAGTGACTTTTTGAGAATAACACAACCTTTAAGGCTTGCGGATTTTTATTGCTCCAAATGCGACAATTTTGGTTATTACCGTACCCATTTAACCAAAAGTGAGCTTCATCGCTGAACAAAATGTTCTTGTAAAAATCGGGATCTATGGCCATCTCGTTTTGGCCCCATTCACCACGTTTTGCAAACGTTGTTCCGTAGTAAGTCAATTCATTATGAAATGGCAACTATGAAAAAGTGTGGCCATATTAAGAACCACACTATAAAAAACAGCCTTGACATACTTTTTATTGCCGACATGGCGTAGCGATTGATCTCTCTACTTGTGAGATTGTCCATATATGTGACGCGCAAAATAGAAAAGGACCTAAGGTAAAAACCATTTGTTCAGGAGAGTCATTTTAAAGATTAGGTCCCTTTCTGTTTGCGCTTAGAATCGTCGAGTTCACTTTCATAAAACGCGCATATCTCTGGAAGGGAACACTTTTGGGGCATGGGATCGGTCTCATTCGATGCTCAGATGTTGTCCACATCAAAAAAAAGTGAAAAGTTGATGAAAAGTTTTGTTCAGGAGAGCCATTTTAAAGATTAGGTCCCATTCTATTTGCGCTTAGAATCGTCGACTTCACTTTCATAAAACGCGCATATCTCGGTCTCATTCGATGCTCAGATGTTGTCCACATCAAAAAATGAATAAAAAAAAAATTGATTTTTTTACCCTTAGGTCCCTTTCTCTATGCGCTGTCACATATACAAGTTAAAAAACCTGGTCCCAAAGATGCCGAATGTTTCATACCGAATTTGAACGTTAGTTAATTGTGTGATAGTTGCTTACACTTCCCATTACACCTCGGTGGCCCGTTTAATCTGATTAAATTTATTTATTATCGCTCCCTCAGGAAAACTACACAGACAAAGTGCCCTCCACCCCTGTGTAATCCGCAATGCGATTTCCTCACTAATTTCAACAATTATCTAAACAATTTATCTAATATATTGTATTACAAATTTTCCGTTTATATCTTTCCACCCCTTTCCAGCATTTCATCGACCAATACTCATTTGTCTGGTACTGTGGGTGTACAAATTCCATGGCATTTTTCACAACCAAGTGGCAGGATATGTGTGGAGGATTGTGAAAGACCTCCCACCCCACACAAAAGCAAAACAAAAAATGGGAAAACTATTTGGACTGACTCGTAATTTAACTGATCACATTAAGCATAGTTAGATGATGAAGTTGCTCAAACTCAAATATTGGATCAATCTATGGAATACCACACACCCATGCGCACCCTAATACACCAAGGGACATACAGTGTACATAACATAGACAGTGAGCGTGAGTAAGGCGGAGTGAGCGTATGTGTCCGTACAGTGTTGGTGGTGTTTGTAAGTATTAGTGTATTACGTAAACATACGATACAAACGCGTAACGCTATGAATCACTACGTAAGCAGATTAGTAAAGTTTGTAATTACGTTGGTAATTGATTAGGTTCGAACAACTAACTCGTAATAAGATTATTGTGGCGAGCATAGAATGCGGCATCCACACACACAGACACATGCACGCTACCGCACACACACACACACTCCGACTCACTTAGGCCAAAGCACTGTAACAACATCATAAAGTTCGAGCTCCAGCAGCAACTCCGCAGCCGCCGCAGCAACTCTACATACCTACACATCAATTTTGCAAAAACCGAATACATCAACCTCATGTCAGTGTATTAGTGATGCCGCATCTAAGGAAGCTAGCCGAAGGAAACGGAAGGGCTGTGCTCAAAACTATCAACTAACCATCGAACGAAACCCATCGAGACGAGCCACAGCTAACATGACAACAACGAACGAACCGAACACCACAAAATAGCGCAGAGTTTCCACTGCTGGGGAAACTCTTGCAGTGGGATGGCCAATGTGGTCGTATAGTGTTGCAATTAGAAGATGAAATTAAAGCGATTTGTGGGTAAGCAAACACCGCACCATCTGGCAGAGGCACAGTGCTTAAAAACGAGACACATGTATGCAGACAAAAAATTATTCTCTTATAGACTATCTAAACACAACCGATGCTAAACTGGCGTAGAATAAAGACATGGAAAATTGATGGGTAAGTGTAGATCGATATTTAGCAAAGGCAATATAAAATTGTTTTTTTTTTTTTAAAGTGTCTGCTTTAATGACATCACTGTGATTTTCATACCCCCATCATTTGATAAATATGTGGTCATTCTTCGAAATCACTTCGAAATCTTGCTCTTCCCAGGAAAACGAATCATACATCTTTTCATTTTCCTCTAATTTTTTTTATTGCTTTCGTCAGTACTTTGTGTTGGGAAAAAACTTGTGTTGCTGTAGCATCGTTTTGGATAAGTTATAATCTCTGTTGTTTTCCAAATTTTCGCACAGTTCGAAGCCTATACTCAAAAGGTAATTCTCATTAGTCATAATGAGACTCCCGTATAAGTCATTTGATTTGTAGCGGAAGTAATCGTTGCCAAAGACTGCTGAAGAAAAACCTTGGCGGGTTCAGAAACAGCTGTACAGTCGGCATGGTAACCGTAGCCAATACAATTTACCTATTTTTAAGTTGACTCTGAAAAAGAAACAACAAAAAGGTCTCGAACGAGAATAAAAACTGTTCAAGTCATACTAATGAAAAAAGACAGAATAAATGTAAACAAAACAATAACATAATTAGTAGGTTAATTTAATATTAAAAATTGTAACAGTAACTATATTTCTGGTTAAATAGGTAATTAGTTAACATAACAAAATGATTTCAATAACAATCTTTATTTTTAATAATATTAACAATTTCATTGTTGATTTGAACATGCGTTGTTTCTATAATATTTAATAATAACAATTTTAATGGTTAAAAAACTCAACAATGCATTGTTAAAACAACAATACTTATTTTAAAATTAACACTTTTCATGGTTAATATATTCAACCATAGAATAGTTAAATTAACTATTATTATTGTTAAATACCAGTCAACAACAAAATGTTCAAATTAATCTTATATAACGTTGACTCCAAATCATGTTTATTTATGGTTAAGTTAACGTTATACGAGGGTTGCTATATATATTTCTGGCCTAGGCAACACTAATTGTTGTCTGGCGCCATCTGTCATTTCCATTGGAAGGTTTGACATTTTTTTAGCATAAACGTACTCAGAACGTTTTGACGTACGACCATCATTTGTGTTGTTTAGAGTGACTTGAAAAAATCAATTTCGCAAAAATGGAATTAACTCGGAGCATTTTCGTGCGATCATTTTTCACAACTTTCGACGTGAATTATCACGACAAGAGTTCATCGATGAACTTAAATCTTTGTATGGCGATGAACACCATCCTACTGCACTGTGAAAAACTGGTTTAATGAATTCTATCGTGGCCGACGCTCGCTCAAAGACGAAGTTCGTCCAAAAACGACCGTTGTGCCAAAGAACACTAATGCCGTGCGTGAACTGATAATCCTTGAGCGTGAACTGATAACCCTTGGTCATTTCTTCCACCAGCATACATTCGATATTGCATGAACACCTGGCCGTAAAAAGGTTTGTTTTCGTTGGATCCCGCATAATTTGACAATGGCTCAAGAAAAGACTCGTGTCGATTGGTGCAAAGAAATTTTGGAAAAATACGATCGCGGTGCTTCAAAAGACGTTTATAAGATCGGTTGTCAACGATTGTCGCCAGGAGATGCTGTTGAAGCGTTCAAAAGTCATGATTTAAAGGTGTCTCAATCGGAGTGGAAAAAGTGCTTCGACAATTGGTTTTAGTGCATGCAAAAGTGTATAAATCATGCTGGAGTAGACAGTGAACTTATAACATTGTCAAAGGCGACGAGTAATGAATCTATGCGTATGAACCCGAAACAAAACTGCAATCGACCGTATGGGTCCTTCAAGCCGAGCCAAATCCAACAAAAGTTGTTCGTGAAAGAAGCACATCGTATCAAATGATTGCGTTTTTTTTAACCGGCATTGTTGCCACAGTGCCTTTAGTGGAACTGAGGACGGTCAATTCTGAGTGGTATACCAACATTTGCTTGCCAACAGTGTTCGAAGAAATGAGGAAAGATAATAAGAGAAGAAGGATCATTTTGCATCACGACAATGCGAGCTCTCACACATCAGCTGAAACGATGAGCTTTTTGACCACTCAAGATGTCGAGTTGATGGGCTTTCCTCCGTACAGCCCTGATTTGGCACCCAATGGCTGCTTCTTATTCCGTAGCATCAAGAAAAAAATGCGTGGTCAATTGTTTTCATCGCCCGAAGCAGCACTCTCAATCGGAGTGGAAAAAGTGCTTCGAAAATTGGTTTGTGCGCATGCAAAAGTGTATTGATGTTAAAGGAGAATATTTTGAAAAACAATAAAACCATTTGCAATGATAAGTTAATGTGTTTTATTGCCTGACCTGAAATATAAATAGCAACCCTCGTATAGTTTGATTATGCATGGTGCTGTCCGTGTCAGCTGTCTGTTTACCTGATCGTTTCCTCGCATTTCTTCAGCTTTTTTGTTAGAATATCATGTGACTCGTATGATTTACAGTATTTCATTTCTAATTTTTTTTCCTTTCATGACTTGACTGCCGTCGAGGACAGTGTCTTGATGTCTGCTAGAGTGTCTCTGCATAAATATATTTTGTCGTATTCGCTATTTGAGTTGAGCAATCGTACACACTGCGTGATGTCCTCAGTCTTTTCTTGAAAGATTGTTCTCCGAATTCGAGCCGTCGGTGTTTCAGTAAATACCCGGTATTCAAAAAAAAAAATTGACTTACGAATCTAAAGAGAAGAATTTTATAATTTGGCTCAATTAAAGGCCTCTAGCCACCAGTCGGTCCATAGGGCCCAGAAAATGAGGTCCTATCAAACATGAACTCGGCAACTATGGTTGTCCCCCAATACTGCCAATGATGAACTGATTCGCTGTCCATGGTGTTTGAAGATTCGGCCTATACTGACGTACGAATTGCCTACTTATAGCATTTAAATTCACTGTTAAAATACCGCCTTCGACCATAAGTCGAATTTAACTATCTAAATTGATCAATCCCTTGATCAGTACCATTTAAACCAAGTTTTAGATTTCCCGGTCTACCGCATTCAGTGCGAAAACCTTAAATCCAACTTTTGGTTATGCAAAACGTCAAAAATCCAAAACACACGGGATACTAGGGGACAAGAAAGAAATCGCCTACGTCACTTTTGGTTATGCAAAACGTCAAGAACCCAAAACACTTATACGGGATACTAGGGGACAATAAAGAAATCGCCTACGCCACGTAGAGGGAAAACGTAATATTTTCGGAATTTGAGTGGCCGCAAGGAGATAAGGGAGCAGAAGGCCATTGTTTTACTGATAGAGGAATTTATTTTTAGTGGAAAACGATGATGTTTCGCTGGTTACAAGGTATGTATAGGCTCGAGGTATGTTTTCAGAACAAACAAAAAAATTCAAATCAAGTAATGTCCTTTATTGGTAGTACATTTTATGGCATTTATTTTTTGAAAATAATTACCTTCAAATTAAAGTGAAAATAATTACCTTCAAATGTTGGCAACTGTATTATGGAAATGAGCGTTCGGCAAGAAACTGGAAGATCCGCTGTTTTCTACCAAAATTTTGTTCAGTGATGAGGCCTGTTTCTGGCCCAACGGCGGTTTATAAGCTGGTGGAATCATCGGTGCATATTTTTTTAACAATGATGATGGCCGGAACGTAAACGGTGCTCGATATCGCGCCATTATATCGATCTTGCTACCTGAAATTGAAGCCCGTAATCCTGACGACACTTGGTTTCAACAGGACGGTGCCACTTGCCATACAGCTGCTCTAACAATGGATCTATTGAGAGGTCATTTCGAAAAGCAGCATATTTCATGTTTTGGGCAGGTAAGTTGGCCGCCTAGATCGAGTGATATCACACTATAGGTGTGATTACGTAAAGGCCAATGACTATGCTGACAAACCAGCTTCGATTCAGGTTTTGGAAGCCAATATGCGTGTCATTAAAGCCATACCGGTCGAAATGCTCGAACGAGTCTTCCAAAATTGGACCCTCAGAATGGAAACCCTGAGGAGTAGTAGCGGCCTCAGGGGCGTTTGAAGGAAATTATATTAAAAAAATGAAGAAAACTTTAAAAGTAAGGGTTACAACTAGTTCTCATTCGTTTGGGGAGAGCCTGGCCTCAATGTCACTTGCCATTTTGTTAAAATCTTGTCTTCTATTTAAATATAGAAGCAAGAGGTCTTGAGCCGGTTTAATCCCTGTTAAATGTGTAAAAGCAACAGACCGAAATAAAACAAACGAGCTAAACATACGTACATGCACGGCACACAAGTCGACATAGTCAACTAAACTCTTTTTACAACACATACACGTGTTGTAAAAGAAATCTATTGATGGCTCTCGATGTGGAGTCTCTTTAGAGGTGGCAAGAGTGAGTTGTATTTTCGTGGGCAATTGTGTGAAGAAAACTTGAAAAGTAAGTTTTACAACAGTAGTTCTCATTCGTTTGGGCAGAGCCTGGCCTTATAGAGTTCGGTTTTACTTTATCATGATAAAAGTATCGTGCAGCCACGAAAATCAATGTCACTTGCCATTTTGTTAAAAACTTGTCTTCTATTATAATATAGAAGCAAGAGGTCTTAAACCGGTTTAATCCCTGTTCAAAATAAATTCCATAAAATGTCCCTTCAAATTACCAACAAAAATTCCACACTTGATTTGAATTTTAAATTTCTTTTTTTTGTTCTGAAAAAAATACCTCTAGATGGATAACCCTATATAAAGAGCTCAAACCTTAGATGTTTCTTCATCGGGGTACTAAATAATTTCTAGCTGTTCTAGCCGTTATAACAACCGATTCTTGGAGTTAGTTTCCCAGCCTTTATTACAACCGATTCTTGGATTTATTATTTATTGTAGCCATTAGAGAATTGTTTTTTTTGCCAATTTAGTGTACAATTAGATAAAAGAGTAAATTTTTTAATCTGTTTCCGCAGACTGTGCCCTCCGATGGCAATGAAAATATCACGTGATGTCCAAAGTGCAGTTGTTTTAAGCTCGACAAAAACATTAGCCAACATCGATGTCAGAGACAATGTCCCCCGCTGCAACGACTCTGTGCGTTTGTGGGACATCAAGGCTAAAGTTACAAAACCACAAAATCCCAAAAATATAACAACAATTGAAATTGTCCCACCATCGACCAACGTATTCTGCAACCATTCAAGCCATTTGTGGAAGTTCGTCCAACAAAGATATCAAACTTTTCAAAAACTGAGAAAGGAGATAAAAACAAAAAAGGCTGAAAAAACTTGGAGATGCAACCGCACGAATGTCGACTGACGACTTGTCGCACATCATGCCGCAGCAATGCAAGCCGGAGACGAGTGGGTGATTCTAGTTACGTCAAGAGCGAGCAAAAAAAAACTCGAAACTGCTCTTTTTGTGGTTCACGCTGTAACAAAAGCCGCAGTTGCCCCACTCTTTCCATCGAGGATAATTGGAAATGTAGTACTCTGCCCGGCCCCACCTTCACAGATTGTCTCTCTCGGACGTGGGGCTTTTATCTTGCGAAACTGCAACTGTTGGCCGCAACCGGATGCATAGGATGGGTTATCGTGATTTGATAGTAATGCATTATGTATCGCTTGCAAAGTGATTAAAATCATTGTTGCGTATTACAATGCCCGGATTTCATCAGAGCTGCCACTACTCCTGGGAGATGTTCGTATGCGAGTGCGGATGTAAGTATGATTTTAGTTGGAATTGATTTTGTTTGTAAGCCTGCTTTAAAGTTTAAGACGATTTTCCAGTTAAATTGATAATGGCAAAAGGATGTATTTTTTGCAGAATACGAGTAGTTTTGTGCGATTTAAATTGTGTTTCTAAATCAGGTCAAATGGGTAAAGTTCTTTTCAAGTGTAAATGCCGACTCGCTGAGACTTTAATGCTCATTGTAAAATAACGGTGGTCCTCCGCGAACGTATACTACTCTGTTTGTTTATAATTTTAGATTAAATGAAATAGAATGGATCTTTTATTCATAAATGATTAATTAAATATCGGCAATTATGTATGGAATACAATATCAGATAAATGTCCGCCCCTGTAAGCCTTACAAATACGAGGCCTTTTGATCACATTTTTCCTTACATTCAGCACGGCGCCGAATTGAGGTTGATAGATTGATTTGAAAACTTTCTTGCGCAGCAGTAATGTTTTCAACCAGACCCTCTTTCTTTGAAATCATTCACTACGCGAAAAATTGTGCGTTTTGATGGCACGTTGTTTATTCCTAAAATTTCACGTAACTTACACATCGTCACAGTACGAAAGCTGCTATATATATTTCTGGCCTAATAATGAAAATGAGAATATTTATCATCAAAAAAGGTTTTATTGTTTTTCAAAGTAATCACCAGCATGATTAATATAATTTTCATGCGCACGAAAATCGTTGACCACGCATTTTTTTCGTGATGTGCGGGAATAAATTCATTGGGTGCCAAGTCAGGGCTGTACGGCGGATGACCCATCAATTCGACGGTTTGGCCGGTCAAAAAGGCGCTGGTTTGAGCCCATGTGTGAGAGCTCGCATTGTCACGGTGCACAATGATTCGTCTTCTCTTGTTCGATTTTCGAATTTCTCCGAAGACTTCAGGCAAACAAAATGTGGTGTGCCACTCAGAATTGACCTTCCTACGTTGCTCAAGCCGAACAGTCGCCCCATCACCAGTGTTGCGACCATTTGCTTCGAAGTGCTTCTTCCACGAACAACTTTCGTTGGATTTGGTTCGTCTTCTAAGTCCCACACGGTCCATTGCTGTTTTGCTTCGGGCTCATACGCATAGATCCATGATTTGCCACCTGTGACGATCTTATAAAGGTCTTTTGAAGCACCGCGATCGTATTTTTTTCAAAATTCTTTGCTCCAATCGCACCAACGATCGTCAAATTGTGCTGCATCCAACGAGGACAAACCTTTTTTACGGCCAGGTGTTCTTGCAATATCGAATGTATGCTGGAAGAAGACATGCCCAAGAATTTCTCTATCTCGCGGTATGTCACATGACGAGCTTGCATTATCAGTTCACGCACGGCATCAATGTTCTCTGGCACAAAGACCGTTTTTGGACGACCTTCACGACCTTTGCCTTTGAGCGAGCATCGGCCACGATTGAATTCATTAAACCAGTTTTTCACAATGCTATAGGATGGTGCTTCATTGCCATACAAAGATTTAAGTTCATCCATGCACTCTTGTCGTGATAATCCACGTCGAAAGTTGTGAAAACTGATCGCACGAAAATGTTCACGAGTTATTTCCATTTTTTTGCCAAATGGATTTTTCAAGTCTCTGCAGTAATTTGTTAATCTTTGAGCTAGCTTGAGACCTAGGTTGTTGAAAAAGACCCCGAAAGTAACAGTTGCATGCAAACCTGTTTGGTATAAGTATATGGTATTTCTTTTGAAATGTCGATCGGCCCAAATATAGTCAACAATGCCTGGAATATTCGCCATCATATTTAGAATCACAGTATGGCCGTAAGCGTTCATAGACCATTGTGACCGTATACTTTCTTTAATTTCTCTTTTCTGGATTAAAGTCTTACTTAGAGAGTTTGTGGGCATTTAAAGAGTCCACATGTCCTGACTTGTTGGTGGAAGTAGGAAGGTAAGTAATCTCAGATGATTGACTTTTTCACCACAGACCACTTATAAAGAGTGTTTTTTTGTCAGACGCGCGGTTTTCCAGAAGAAATAAAACGCATATAATTTAATGTTATGGCCAAGAACTTAGCTTTATTATAAAGATAAGGGTTTGCCATTATGTTTAAAAATTAATTTGGGCAAGTGGCCGCCGCGGCTGGCTCGAGTAAATTCCTGGCGAGAGGCCAAATTTTCGACCACTTTTTGCATCATTTGGGGTCGTATGCCAGCAATAACGCGCCGAATATTTTCTTCCAAGGCGTCAATCATGTCGGGCTTATCTCGCAGACAAGCGACTTCACATAACCCAACAATAAACAATCCAGCGGTGTTAAATCGCACGATGTTGGAGGCCACGCCAGAGGCCTTCGACGCAAGATAATGCGCTCACCAAAAGTTTCCATCAATAAATTGATTGTTTTGTATGGTAACATCAACATCATTTAATTTAGGCACAAAAAATTCAGTAATCATGACTATAGCGACCCCTATTGACTGTAACATTATGACCGGCTTCATTTTTGAATAAACATGAACCAATGATTCCATCTACCCATAGAACGCACCAAACAGCGACTGTTTAAAGATGTAACGACGTCTTAATAATGGCTTGTGGATTTTCATTACTCCAAATTAACGTACCCATTCAACCAAAAGTCAGCTTCATCGCTCAACAAAATTTTCTTGTAAAAATAAGGCCACCTCGTTTTGGGCCCAATCGCCACGATTTGCAAACGTTGTTCCGGAGTAAGTCAATTCAGTATGAAATGTCAAACCAATCGGAGCTTAAATCAAGTGACAGCTGTCAAAAAGACCAACTCCGAAAACGTTGTCCAATTAATTTCAGTTGCTGCGTGTAATTTTCTATGGTCACTCTAGTACAATTATTTACCTTCTGTACTTAGTAGGGACATAACTACTGTTACACACTTTTTATGCTGAAAATAAAAATTACTGAATGTTTTTGGACCGAATATTTTTTAATATATTTATTGATGTATATTGTATCCCACAAGAATCTACTTATTTGCCTTTACACACGCCTTAAGTCGCACTGGCCAATCGTCAATAGCTACACGAACCTCGTCCATTGGAAAATTGGACACAGCTCGAACCAAAGCAGTCTTAAGAGATCCAATGTTGGGGTATCTTTTGTGACAAACCTTGTCCTCTAAAACCGTCCACAATTTGTAATCCAATGGTTTCAAATCTGGACTGCCTGAGGGCCATTCTTCAGAGGAAATGAACGCTGGCAAATTGTTTCGATGCCAGTCCTGGGACGTTTTAGCCTTATGGACCGGCGCAGAATCCTGCTGGAAAGTTCATGGCTGGTTTTGGAACAGGGAATTGTAAAGAATCTTCACAACAGCTTCCAAAACGGTTTCTTGGTAAACTTTGTCCGATTTTTGACTCCTTGTTCGCAGAAATGCAGGTCAGTGACTCCATCGTAAGAGACACCCCACTAAACCATGACTGAAGCTGGGTGATGACCCTTTTCCACCCTTGGGATCAGTTCAGATGCTTCCTCAGATGACCGCGCATACACTCTATCATTTTGCTTGTTAAATTTTTCCTGAACGGTAAAATTTTTTTCATCGGTGAACAAAATTTTTCTGTGTAAGTTATCAGCGTGCTTCACCAAAAGACGTTTGCATTTTTCAATCCTTTTTTTCAAGCTGCAGTCAATAAATGCCCGGTACGTCGTTTGAAAGCTCCAAGTTCCAAGTCTTTTTTATACCCTCCACCATACAATGGAGGGTATATTAGTTTTGTCATGGTGTCTGTAACACCTTAATATAATCGTCGGAGACCCAACAAAGTATATATATTCTTGATCCTCGCTGTCCGTCTGGTAAAAACAAGATAGAGCCTGCATTAAAACAGCTAGGGAGCTGAAATTTGGCACAAACATGTGTAGTTATAGCATGGTTGGTATTGAAAATGGGCTATATAGCTCTACGGGAAGTTGGTGTTGGACACCCTCAACCGACACTACCTCATAAAAACTATTTTTTTATTTGGAAATATCCGTACAGTTTCTTGAGCAAAAACACTGAAATTTTGCAAATAATAATCTCGATATAGGCGCAATCATCTATGTAAAAATGGTTTAGATTGGGCCACCATTTCTTCTACCTCCCATACAAACGGCCTTATGGGCCTTGAGAAATAATATGACTATAACTCACCACAAACTTGACCTATCGAAATTAAATTTTACACATCAAGATTTCTATATACAACACACTTCTACAATGAATTCGGTTGAGATCGGAAAAGTCCTACTGGTACCTCCCACACTAACGGTCTCATGGGCCTTGATAAATAATATGACAGTAAGTCACCACACACTTGACCTATCGAGACGAAATTTTCGGCATAAAGATTAATATATAGAACAGACTTTGGCGCTAAATTTGGCTAAGATCGGAAAAGCCCTACTGGTACCTCCCTCACAAACGGTCTCATGGGCTTTGAGAAATAATATGACGATAACTCACCACAAGCTTGACCTATTGAAATGATATTTTGCTCATAAAGATTTCTATATAGAACACACTTCCGCACCAAATTTGGTTTTATTTGGGAATCTGGTGGAGGGTATCAAATGTTCGGCACAGCCAAACTTAACATTTTTTTCTTGTTAATGATTCGACTCATGGTTTTTTGCGTGATATTCATCTCACGGGCCATGATTTTCTGTTTTCGTAGCGGATTTTTGTGAATTTTTGATTTAACGGCTTTGATGACATGCGATGTTCGAACAGCGTTTTGAAAATATCGCTTTTTTTCATTTCACACTTGAAAAGCGCTATTACAGTGATACGGTTCTCATTATCTGAACACTTCATGATGAAAGTTGAAACAATTTTAAAATCCCGTTACAGACTAACGCTATTGAGGTTAGCTTTCAAAACCCAAATGACATTAACGGGGTATGTTCAGTTCTACTATTGAAATGGGTGTGTCCAAATTTGTAACAGTATTTATGTCCCTACTAAGTACGAGTATATTATCTAAGTTTTTGAGGACTGTAATTTTTTCTTGCTGTCTTAAAGAAATGACTAACAAAATAAGATGGCAAAATATTGGAACGTAAACCAGCAGCTTCTACTGCATCCAATAGCATTTATATCTAATATCTCTAACTTGTTTTTCCGATAGGAATGAACAATATCTATAGACACTTGCATGCCATGCGTCTAATATTGTGTTAAATTATAAATAATTGTTCAGCCATCAATGGCAGTATAAATACAATTATCCAAAGCACAAATGAAAATAACACTTTTAAATGAAATGAAAATTTATATTGCTTCCCAAGCGGAAAGTCAATCATTCAAATAACACACTGACTAAAGATAAATTACCATAAAGCGAAACAGTTACAGTCTCTTTGAGTTGAAACACATTACCTTATATGAAATTAAACATTTGTCGTAATGAAAAGCTCACAAAATGTTACCCCATAGGCGTATATCGTATATCTCACTTTTTGCTTGAAAAGAACAACGGTACGTATGGCAAATGTGGAATTTATTACCAAGAAGTCTTACGTGCGATAATAAACATGCCAAAGGAATCAGCAGCCACTCAGATGGCGGAGCGGTGTGCACCTATAAATCATACGCAAATAATAAAAGTTAATTTGAGACTTGGAACAGTGAAAAAGTGAAATTTACATAAATAACATATTTTCAATAAACTCTCCCCCGCCCCAGCCATCCGGTCGAATTGGTTGGAAAACCAACCTTGGAGCAAACAGAGGAAATCATTGCGCACACACTCACACAAAAGGAAAATAATTCAATTGTGAAAAATGCGTTATTGTTTGCTAACGCCTTTAAATGAAAACCCCGCACACGTACACACATGTACAAGGGGTGGAGGCGGCGTCACATACACAGCAACAGCAATAGCAACACGATTGTGGAAATTGTGCAGCAACACCAAGACTAACACCACCACCATCACAGACAAATGCCAATAATCACAAACATAAATCTTTCGGAAGCAAACGGAACAGCAACAAACAGTCTGTGAGCGATGTATCCTAATGCCTCATTCACACATACACAGATGAAAGGACTAATACGCCAGGATACATACAAATGTATGTGTGCGATGAACATACAATCGGATATATATCAAATCCAAAGCTTGAGAACGTTTAAATGCTCGCTAAAGCAAAGTGTTTCAACGTATTTGTGGCAGTGCACAGTGGTTGAATGGGTCTCGATTGAACGTTGACAAATGCTGAACCCGAAGGCATTTATGCAGTGGGCTACTTTAATTGTAACTGACTTGTCTATGGAAGAAAATTACGTCTCGATCTGGTAACAAAGGGGTATCATAAAAAAGAACTATGTAGACCTGGTCAAAAATACCGCTTTATTACTACTCAACGCTTTACTATAAGTATATCGCACCCTTATCGCAAACAAGACGTAAGCCCCTCTCGCTTTTAATTTACATTCGTGAAAAAACGCTCTTAAGCTTAAATATTTAAGATTAAATACTAACATTTACAAAGATACAGAAAATTCAATTGTATCATAATCCTTCAGATAAATTAGAGAAAAAACCCTCTCCTGTGAAATCTTTTTTGGCGTTTACGTCTTTTTAGGTCTCGATTTAATAACCTTAACCATAATTGCTGATATATAACAACGAGGACCGAGAAAGTTCCTTTTTACTTTTATTGCTCAAGGGTTTATCAGCATAACTCTATCAACCTAGATCTAGTTCCGACTTCATATGTAGCTTCTAGAGCGAAAGGAAACATTTCGTGGAAGTTGATTATTTTACTATGATCGGAGTTAAAACTTATGTTTCAGAGGCTAAAATCAAAAAGACTTGCCGAACCCACGACATCCGGTTCTCTGCACAAGATTGACCTGGTGGAGGAATTCTTTGGCCAAGAGCTATTATGTTCTGCTACAAAAACAACAAAAAGACCTTTGCTTACGAACCAAATCAAAACGACGATCGTTATGATCCCTTTTTACAAAAGGTTTAAAAGGAAAAAGGCAACGAGTAGATGGGTGCATCCTTACGGGTGAAAGCATACATTCCTCCCCAGATGAATTTAAATTCATCTCAAACAGTCCTAATCTGTGTAGGTTGTGACATAGAAGGAATCCTTGGCGCAAAGATTATGTTACTAGTCATAGTGTTTCGGATTCACTCTAGAATGTAGTGTAATGCTGTGTGGTCTGATCAGAGTCTTTAATCTGGTACCGCGAGTGATCAGGAGCCCCTAAAACTGCTGTCCTAGCCTAGCCAGAGACTTAAAGAAGAGCCAGAGACTTAAAGATACAGTTGAGCATCGATTAACCGTGATTCAGTTAACATCAATTATCCGGGATCGGTAACGGAAGGAACATATTTTTATTTTAATTGAGTGATTACCTCATTTAGTCCACAAATATTTAAAGAAATGTTTCTGTTCAAACATTAAAACAAAAATATGGTGTTGGGAAGCAAACAGTTTATGACTTAGTAAAAAATAAAGACAAACTATTAAAATATTGTGCAAAACGTGATCGAAATTCGAAAAACATTGAAAAGTGCACTAGATCCAAATGAATGGTTCCGGCAAGAACGTTTTAAAGTGGCCCCAATTTCTGGTTAAATGATAGTGGAAAAGGCTAAATATTTCTAATCAAAACTAAGTAGTAGTTCGGGTTGAGGATGTGAATACTCTGATGACTGGTTGCACAACTTTAAAAAAAGGACATGGAATTCACACACTCAAGGCTAGAGGAGAAAAGGCATCTGTCGATTATGTATCTGCCACAATACAAACCAAATTAAATGATTTAAGTAATAATTAAAAATGAAAAGTATTATATCTGTAAGAGCGCATATTGAATAAATAAAAGAAACATTAATGTAAAAAAGAGTAAGAAATTTTACCTCAATTAACCGGTAAAATCGATTATCCGGAACGCTTTCGGTCCCGACCATCCCGGATAATCGATGCTCAACTGTATTAAAATTCGTTCATTAATTGAAATATAAATCTTTGTGTTAAATTTGGAGTTCCAGATTAAGCCTTATAAGTGTAGGCTTTAAGGGTCACATCGCCCAATTAATTAATAATTAATATCATACAATTATATGTCCAATAAAGCCTGATTATATCCTATAAAACTTGTTAACTTTAATCGTAAATTATGTTTTTATATGGATTTAATTGAACCAAGTAGTAAGAAATTTCCCTTTGATGGAATAAAATAGAATCGTGAACAAGATTTGTTTTGGAGGTTTCCATCCTATAACAAAATCATAATGGAATGGAGATAGACCCCATGTTAAGTATATCGATTCAGACCATTCCGTCCGTCTGTACATCTATCCATGTTAAATAAGGGACAAGGATAAACCCTATTAAAACTGGTTCATATCGATCCATGTTTCGATATAATATTACATCCAATTCCGACAAAATTTCACACAGAGCGACCAAGTCTCAACTCTGGAGAAATTGGAATATATCGGTCTATGTTTTCGAACAGCCCCTACACAAAAATCCCACTGGTTGTGAGGTCCTGCTGCTCTAGAAACCACAAATTCAACCCGACCATGCTTAATTTTGTATGGTACGTTATAAGCAAGCGACCATTTTTAACTCTGGTTTAACTGGAACGTATAAGTCCGTACTTTTGTGTAGACCCCATATAAAGGCCATTTCCGATTTCTAAGAAATTTCACATGGAGCGTCACGCGCGCATAACTTCCTTCTCTGGTGATGTTATACCATATTGTTATTGTTTTTCAATATCCCCACAAAAGGCGCCCACCCAATTTAAGGTCCTGTAGCTCTATGGGCAACATTATAAGCCCAATTAAATAAATATAAGTGGTGTAGTGTATATTTGTTTTCGGCCATGGCAGAATCAAGCATTTTTTAATTTTTTATCACAGGCTTTGCTTAAATTACAGGGTGTCCGCCGGGAAGGTATAATACTTTGTTTTGCCGCCATTTTGGTAATCATTAGTCTTGACAATTCATATTTGGCAGCCGTGAAATTGGGACGTGGTAAATTTATTATGGAAAAAAATTCGATAAACCAACGTGTTTCAATCGATAAAATATTTTATCAAAATCAATTATCGATTACTCTGACAATGAGAAAGTTACGTGAAAATTTTGGAAGAAACAACGAGCCAAAAACACGCACTATTTATCGTGTAGTGAATGATTTCGAAGAAAGAGGGTCTGTAGCTGATAGGCATAAGCATGGACCACAACGTACTGCAAGATTGGCTGAAAACATTACTGCTGCTCAAGAAAGTGTTCAAAACAATCCATCAACCTCAATTCGACGCCGTGCTCAGGAGCTTGGTCGTCAAAGAATAACTTTGGCAACAATTTTGCACAAGGATTTGCATTTGTTTCCATTTAAGATTCAGTTGACGCAAGAGCTACTTTCACAAGACCATTTACGCCGCCGTACATATGCCAATAGGATGTTACAGCTCGCCCATGACAATGCCGATTTTCACGAAAAAATCATAATGAGTGACGAGGCACATTCTTATTTGAATGGATATGTGAATAAACAGAATAGTCAGTTCTGGGCAATGGAAAAACCTCACCATTGTCATCCATTAAAAATGACAGTCTGGTGTGCAATTTGGTCAGGAGGAATAATTCGACATTACTTCTATGAAAATGAAAACGGGGTAACGGTAGCAGTCAATGGGGAGCGATATCGTGATATAATTGAAAATTGTAAACGCCAGAACTGCATGCTTTGCGCTTGATTAACATGTGGTATCAACAAGACGGTGCCAAATCGCATACAGTGAAGGACCTTTTTCCACAACAAGTTATTTCAAGACATGGTGATGTGTATTGGCCTCCACGGTCGTCTGATTTGACTACTCCGGACTTCTTTGACTACTCCGGACTTCTGAAAAGCAAGATTTATGCAAACAAACCAGAAATTATTGAGCAACTCAAACAAAATATTCGTGATGAATCTAATGAATTACCGCGTGAAATGTGTGAAAATATAATGAAAAATGTGCTCAAAAGGGCTCGCATTTGTGAGACTAACAGAGGCGGACATTTATGTGATGTTGTACTTATATTCCATGCATAATTGCCGACATTAAATTAAACATTTATCAATATAAGATCCATTTCATTTAATTAAAAATTATAACAAAAAAAAAAAAAGTAGTATACCTTCCCGACGGACACCCTGTAGAAGGCTTAGGTCCAATAACCAAAAGAACTTTTTCAACAAATCTAATATTAAACATAGTTTTTTCATTTAGGTTAATGTTAGGCCCTGATCGTGAATTCTGGAGATCAAATACCGGCCACAGTAAACATGGACAGATGGGTTTTCAGAAAAAAAATAAATTCTAAACGGAATGACAAATTCAGTATACAACTCTTTGATGGAGGGCATAAAAATTAAATTTGGTAACGTATAAAACATCCAAAAGTCCTTATAAATCGACATGTGAACGTATTGGTTAAATTTTACTCAACTTGGGTGTCGTTCTGCAAGCAAGCCCAGTTAACGTGAACATATGGGTACTCAAAAACTCTCCTATTTCATTAAGAACCCCTTTGAAGATTTGGTTTAATATGCTACCAATTCTTGACGCCTATGGGTCCTTAAAATCGGTCTCCTTCCAATAATAATCAACGATTGGCCAAATTTGGTAGAGTCCTAAGAATCGAAAAATTGCCGCCATGATTCAGAAACGATCGTGTAACCAAAGACCATAAACATTCTCACGAATACAACTATGCACCCGCATCCATGGATGCTCTAAACCCTCCCTCCCAGCGCACTGTGGTCGAAAAGGCTCAGCTAGCGGCGCTTAATTAATAGCGCTTAGGAAAATTTTGTTTTTGTTTGTGTAATATTTTTTTTTAGTTGAAAATAGATTAAGCTGCAATGGTAAATTTTTTTTTTTTTTTAAATATATTAACATTTTTTTTTTTTAAAGTTGCAACTTCTTTTCATATTTTTGACATTATTTATTTTATTCAGGAAAACATGACAAAGTTAATATATTTAATGTTTCTGATTCTTTTGAGCTAAAAATATATTAAACTTTAATATTAAAATATTTTTTAAATAAGCTTTTAATATTTTATTTATTTTTAATTTTCAGATTAAAATGCTCTACTCAGTATCTGATAAACTATCATATGACACATTATTTTCTTCATCTGTATTAGAAAGAAGACTAATAATATCGTTATCTAATATATCATCCTTTTTTGAAGAGGGCAATGAACTTTTCGATAACATGGTAATGAAAGGATCTGAAGAAACGAATAATGTATGTGCCAAGTCTTCCATTGTGTTTTTCCGTGAATTTTTTTCGAGTGTGATGTAGGCGATATTTTCCGAGGTCTTTATTTCTGGACTCGAGAGCTTCTTCTGACATCATTCCTATTGGAAGGGAAGCATATTTAATAATATCTGCACCATGTATTAAAATTTTATGGACCGATGAGGGCATATAAAACCAGGGATACAAATCTACAAAAATAGTTGCTGTTTGGTATGCATACTGTTGAAAGGCGTCCGTATTGATTTCATATCCAGAAGCCATTGAGCGTAGAATAACACTGAAACGATATATTAATAAACTGCTAACACCAGTTATGTGAGCAGCCAATTCTGGTTGTTGGAAAAATCTTCTGGCTGTGTTACCATTATTAGTTGTGCCTGATCCAGGCATTGGGATATCAACCAGTATACCCATTTCCTTTCTCAGATTTGTTTGTATTTCAGATTTTTTTTTTTCCAACAATCACCTTATCACAACTGCGAATCTGCCATTTTTCAATTGGAATTGTGTATGCGATATGCAGAATACACTCAAAGAAGCGAATCCACGCATGTAAAGTTGATAATCCACATTCGTATAATTTTTCTTTGCACGGCATATCTTTCATTATTTGAAGGTTGTTCATATTTCTGGGTGATGCATCACAAATTCCACATTTTTGGGATGATGTTTCTGCCACAACACTAAATACCTTCCCATCTATCATGGTCATATGGAACTGATGATGAACTTCATAATTTTGAAGTTTCGTTGGCTGTATGCTTGCTATTTGAGATTTGATATTGCTCACTTCGTTATGGATTAATTCTGCTGATTCCTTTTGACAAAGTAATTTTAGTGGTCTGCAATAACGAGTTGATGAAGGTTAGGCATTTTTCCAGAGTATGGTTGATCCGAAAACTTTTTTCTTTTTTGTTTTTTCCTGGCTGTCAGTAAAACTTAATTTGGGTCGCCCAGTACTTGGGGTTGGGTCTACCAATAAAATTTCACCATCTAACCAGACCTTGTTATTTCTCTCAAAAATCATCCGAGCCTGGTGGCTTTGTCTCCATTTCATGTTTATTTTTGAGGTGAAATTTTTTAATCTGTTGGTTATTTCAATGAGTTGATCATCATTATATTTGCTTTTATCTATGACGTCATAAACATAGGATTTCACAGCAGAAAACTTTTTAGAAGCGTCATGTTCCTCATACCAATCCAAAAATAGCGCTCGCTTAGACACTGACATTGTACCTTAAAAAATTAATTTCTAAAAAAGTTGGAAAAATGTGGTTCTCATTTTGGACATTTCACATTACAAGACTCTATATTAACTAAAAAAAATAAAATTACATCGAATCCATGCGAATCACAGAAGTTTAGCTCTACAACAGGTGAATTTATTGGTAAACATTATAATTCTTACTAGCACTTTGAACAACAACAAATATAAAACACGAAACACAAACACTGGACACAAACACATTTTTTTTCGTTACTACACACCTTTTTCTTTAATTAAAAAAACTAAAAACTATTTTTCTGTCACCCCGACAAATTTAATTAACAATTGCAGCTGGTTGTTAAAAAAGGCGGAAAGGTTTTCCGCTGCACCTGGTGCAACATATGTTGTGTTTGAAGCATTACAGCTGTGCGAATATTGAGAGCAAAACAAAACGAAAAATATTAGTGATCTATCTGATGTATTAGTAATCGAATACAAAACAGTTTTTCAGTTAGAATACATTTTGAAATTTGAATTAATCAGAGCTAGATTGGCCATTTCTACCACAGTGCAGCGGCGCAAAACATAATCTGGAAGACCTGACATCAGGCCTTGCTTTTGATCATGTATGCCGCAAAGTAATTATAAAAACTTTACGCAAGATTCTTATATTCACCATATTTAATAACTTGCTCCTCTCACAGAGTTGATCATCTTAAGTCCTATTAATTTTGATTAATTTTTTTGGAATATTGAATTCATGGACGCACTTAGATCCGCTGCAGAGCAAAGTTTGCAATTCTGTCCTTCCAGGTGAAGAATTCATAATTCTGAATGTTATTTTAGACAATTGGCCTTTTTGCGTTATAAGCGTATTCTACTAGCAATAATCTAGCAGTAGTCTTATTGACGAAAGTATTTCTATTTGTCCTCGATGAACACACTTAGGCCCGCTCTACTATACAGCAAATGTTGCAATTCTGTCATTCCAGGTGGAGAATTCAATGTTCTAAAAACTATTTTAGAAAAACGACTTTTCTAATAGCAATAATGAAGCAGTAGTCTTATTGAAAAAAATATTTCTATTTGTCCTCGAGGGACGCACTTACATCTGCTGTAGAGCAATTTCCCCTAAACTCAATATTTAAGATGAAGAATTTAATATTTTATCAATGGTTGCACTAATAAGTTATTTTTTTACAAGCCAGCATATGTTAGTCCAACCATAAAGAACGATGTTAATTGTGAGTCACATCTTAACGTCAATTTTTTTACCCAACTTAATTTGGCATTTCTTTGTATCAGTGTTTGACAAATTCAACCATGGAGAGGTACAGAATTGAGCAGCGCGTTAAGATTGTTAAAGCCTTTTCGAAAATGGGCGTTCAAATCAACATGCATTTCGTGCTTTTTTTGGTCAGCATAATTGACCACAATCGAGAGAATAGTGCGCTAACCGGGGGAATCTGGGGGAAATGTGAAAACACCTGTGTATGCTCTTTCAGTCCATGCTGGGCTGGCGGCATCATCGGACCGTATTTTCTTCGTAAATCAGGTCGACCAAGCTGTTATAGTGAATGGTGTTCGCTATCGCGAGATGATGACGGGCTTGTGGCCTGATATTGAGAATATGGATCTGGACTATATGTGAATACCACAGGATGGTGACACTTGGCACACAGATAACGAAACAAAGGCTCTTTTGTGCGAGAAAATCAATGACCGTGTTATTTCACGTCTTGGCGATGTTAAATGGCCGCCACTATCATGAGATTTGACACCGTTTGACTTCTTTATTTGAGGATATTTAATTTAAATGAAAATGTGTACGTCAATAAGCCAAGATAAATTCAACTGCTGAAGGATAAGATAATTCGGCACATTAACGATGTTGAAACTCCATTATGTCTCAGAGTCATTGCAAATATAGAGCATTGGATAGATTATGTCACCGAGCCATGGCGACCATTTAGTCGATATTTTGTTTTGTAACAGATCCTTCTATCACAATACAAAAATGTGAAAATAGATTTCTGATAACTTTTTGAATTATTTACAATTAACATCGTGCATTTTACTTGGACCACCATGAATAAAAAATTCTTAAATTTTAATTTAATTTTACTATCCTCACACGGCTGTCTCGTCAAATATTATCAGATTCGAATTTATTTTTTTTAAACCACTGGGGGGGGGGGGGCCACTGATATTTGCGTTTCTAAAAGTTATTCTACAACATAATATCAATGAAATGGTAAAAACCAATTTTAGCGTCGAACAAAAATTGATTACTGACTATTTTGGTTTTTGTAACACGAATGGACCTCTTACAATTAAAATTGGACTATTTTCAAATTGAAAATATTTTGTAATGTAGTTGTGAATGCTTTGAAAAATGAATTTTATATTTTATTTAACGCGTATAGTTTCCTTATCCTTTTTATTAACACAAAATTTTAGTTCGCTCCAGATACATTTACTTACCGTCGGTACTCAAAATGATCGGTTAAACAATTTTGTCTGTGTAATTTCTTTTCGATTTGTCCTCCACTGTGCAGCGCGTTGACTATAAGTGGCATGTACTCTTGCGTCAACGCATATTTCACTACAACGTACGTACGTACTTGCGTAAAATTTACGCACTCATATGTCCGTCCGCCTGTCGTACGTCGCCTACAGACGTCGCGTCGTTCATATTGAATTTTGATTTGCTAGTTTGGAATGTTAGAAAAATGAATTGAAATTCAAAAGCGTGATTTTGTTTTCCCTCTCCCTCGACTTGGAAAGAAAACGGAAATGAACGCCTCTAAAATGTTTTTCTGTTTGCCATCGTCGCCTTCGACTACGTTTGTATGTGGACTGAAGGATGCGAGCGTGCTGGTGTGTGTGTGAGAAAAGTTTTTCGAAATGAATTCAAGCTAATACGTCACGTACTTTTGACATTTGTTTACCTCTACAATTAAGTTTGTATGCTCCGTCCTGTGAGCGAGTGTCTTTGAATGAATGTTAATATGTCCTGCTTCTATGTAAGAAGGTGCAGAGGTGAGTGAGTGTTTATATGTGTGCTGTATGAAAAGCCAAAGAGGCTGTGGAATATTATAGCACAGTGGTCGGAAACTGGCCCGTATGGCCCGTCAGCAAAATTAAGTCAAACTGCAAATATAATTTTATTTTTGGCTTCGTAAGAAAATTTCATGGCTATTTTAAAGCCATGTATATCGAGAGCCTATATTCAAAATATGTCATCTTAAATTTTTGGCGCTATGAGTTTTTGATGGGAAATAACTTCCCTATGTAATACCCATCTGTGATATAAATTTCAGCTCAAAAACATAATTTGTTCTCGTTTTATCTCAATTTTTGTTAATATGCTATCTCAAAATACATTTTTTTTGTTGGAAATAAATGCTATCTCTCATATTAAAAATACAATATTTTTGAAATAAATTTATTTATTATAAATCTACATCATATCTCATTGTAATTGACATGCTGAACACGAATCTGGTGAAATAGCTAATTTTTGAGATATTGCAGTGTTGAATCCTTTGGCGACGAATGATAGATATATTTCCTAATTTTAGTTTTTGTTGTAGTAGCTACATTTTCCAACCGATTTTTCTCTCTCTCTGATCACATAGCTATTATTGAATCTACAAATAACAACAACAACCTCCATCACTCACAACTACACTCTATAACTTCATGGGTATTTGGAAGTATAACCCATCGACTGTTGCCACTTGTGTGTATCGACAAAGGATAGATGTCATTAGACGTCAATGTCGGTTAATGTCAAATGTGAAATGTAATAAAAATCAAAAATTGGTGACTTAAACAATAATTCATAATTATTATCAATTTACGTGAAATTTATAACTACAAATTGGGTAAGTTATCCTCTTAATGTATTTACACATAAATATATAAAATACCCAATATGGTTTAGTATGATGGATGAACATACTTGGAACGGCAATGCTCTACAACTTATTGCTAGGGATTATGAGTCCTCATCGGATGAAGAAAACATAGTTTCCAAAAGATCTAAAAGAGAACACGACTCTCGTTCAAAGATGCGTAAAACTAATTCTATCAAACGCATGAAAGGCAAACAATATTTGGGATTTTCCACATCAGAAACAAAAATCCATCA
The DNA here is from genome assembly GCA_963513945.1 of Hydrotaea diabolus. NCBI lineage: Eukaryota > Metazoa > Arthropoda > Insecta > Diptera > Muscidae > Hydrotaea > Hydrotaea diabolus. Next base: position 164,763,534 of record OY740717.1, read on the forward strand.
AGACATACCAAAACCTCAAAGAAAACAAGGACCCAAATGTTCTTCAACATTTTGTTTAAATAGTGAATTGAGAAAGTGTCATCAATTTGAGGAAGAGGACAGAATCAAAATTTTTGAGGATTTTTGGAAGCATTCCTGGGAAGCTAAGAAGGTGTTTGTAAAAGATCATGTTTCGCAATCGGCTAAAAAATGTAATACAACAGAAAACTCAAAAAAACATTCTAAAAACATTGTTTCCAAGACGTTTAGACCTCGCAATGACGAATGCGACACATGTGTGGGCTATAAAACGAAACAAATATCTTCAGAGGTATACAATGAACATCTGGTAAAAAAAGATCGTGCTCAAACTGAGAAAAAACAAGATAAGCTTGATGCCCAAAATGGATTATGTCATGTTTTCACAATGGATGCTGAAGCAGTTAAACTTTGTCCTGATATTAATGCGTCAGCTATATACTATAAACAACGCTTACAAGTGCACAATTTCACCATGTACAATATTGGAAGCCTTCAGTGTACAAACTATTGGTGGAGCGAAATAAATGGCGACTTAACTGCTTCGTCATTTATTTCTTGTATAATAAGTCATCTTGAGACGCACTGTTTATCTGATGAGCTGCCAATTATAATTTTTTCAGATGGTTGCGGGTATCAAAACCGAAATAACTTCTTATCTAACGCGCTGTCCAATTTTTCAATAGAAAATAATAAAATTATAGAGCAAAAGTATCTAGAAAAGGGCCATACCCAGATGGAGTGCGATAGCGCTCATGCCAAAATAGAGAAAAAATTGAAAAACAACTCGGTTTATTTGCCTATTGATTATGTACATTATACTAAAGAAGCTCGAAAAACCGTTAAAATTGATGACAAGATCATAAAAAAACCTTTCGATGCAGTTTATTTAAACCACGACTTTTTTAAAGATTATAATGACAGCCAACTACTTCGTTTTAATAGTATAAGACCGGGCAAAGGCAAAAATGATCCAACAGTATCACAATTACGTTCGCTTATTTATCTTCCAAACGGCAACGTCAAATTTAAAATTAATTTCGACGATGAATACACTGATATACCGTATCGAATAAAAAAATATGGAGGCAAGCAGGAACCAAATCCTTTGCATTCTGGACCACTTCCAATACAACCAAATAAGTTTAAACACCTACAAGAATTAAAAAAAGTTATTCCGCAAGAATATCATTACTTTTACGATAACTTATGCCAGAAATAGTATAAATAAACATCATTATAACGTCAGTTTTTATTATGTATTATCTTTTTTTTTAGCATTTTTTGTTATGTTTTTTCCTTTGTTATACCTAATATTCAATAAAACATCTTATTAAATGGTTAATTAATAAATATTGTTCAAAAAATCGTATTTTTATTTTCCGACAAAATATGCTATCTCTTACAAAATATTTGTTTTTTGATATAATAAAATATGCTATCTCAAAAAAATACGCAATCAAGTGCAAAATATCAAATTTTTTTCACAGGTATAAATTAGCCGCAATATTTAAACAAACTTATGGAAGGCACATTGTTAATTTTTTCAATAATAAGCGAAATTACTAGTTTTTAAGCTCTCCTGAGAAATTGAATTTTTTGAGATAGCATTTATTGGACATTTCAACCGGAATGTCGGATTTCGGTTTTGGACACTAGCTGAGTGATAATAATTGTGAGTCATACCTTAACGTCAAGTTTTTGCCCAACTAAATTTTAAATTTCTTTGTTTCAGCGTTTGAGAAATTCAACCATGGAGAGGAACACAATTTAGCAGAGCTTTAAGATTGTCAAAGCCTTTTATTAAAAAGGGGCGCTCAAATCATAATGAGTTTCGTCAACTTCGTGATTTTTTTGGTCAGCATAATCGAACAAATAGTAACAAGCAGAGATGCCGCACTTGGTCAAACTAGAATCCTTAAGTAATTATTGAAAAGCCACAAGAGCGACTGTTTGATGCGCTTTATGGGCTAACGACATTATCAAGCCGTACTTCTTCGAAAATGAGGTCGGCCAAGCAGTTACCGTGAATGGTGTTCGCTATAGCTAGAAGATAACGGACTTCTTGTGGCCAGAAATTAAGGATATGGACCTGGACGATATGTGGTTCTAATACGAGGGTTTCACTTGCCACACAGTCGACGAAACAATGGCTCTTTTGCGCGAGAACTTTCGATGTGGATTATCAGGACAAGTGTGCATCGATGAACTTTAATCTTTGTATGGCGATGAAGCACCATCCTATAGCACTGTGAAAAACTGGTTTAATGAATTCAATCTTGGCCGACGCTCGCTCAAAGACGAAGAGAACATTAATGCCGTGCGTGAACTGATAATGCAAGATCGTCATGTGACATACCGTGAGATAGAGGCATCCTTGGGCATTTCTACCCCCAGCATACATTCGATATTGCATGAACACCTGGCCGTAAAAAAGGTTTTTTCTCGTTGGATCCCGCACCATTTGACAATCGCTCAAAAAAAAGCTCGTTTCAATTGGTGCAAAGAAATTTTATAAAAATACGATCTCGTTGCTTCTAAAGACGTTTATAAGATCGCCACAAGGGACGAATCATGTATCTATGCGTATGAGCCCGAAACAAAACAGCAATTGACGGTGTGGGTCTACGAAGACGAGCCAAATCCAACGAAAGTTGTTCGTGGAAGAAGCACTTCAAAGCAAATGGTAGCCTGGTTCTTCGGCAAAACTTGTCATGTGGCGACTGTTCCGCTTGAGCAACATAGGACGGTCAGTTCTGAGTGGTACACCACAATTTGTTTGCCTGAAGTCTTTGGGGGAATGCGAAAAACAAAGTAGAGAAGACGAATCGTTGTGCTCCATGTGAGCTCTCACACATCGGCTCAAACCAGCGCCTTTTTGACCGGCCAAAACATCGAATTGATGGGTCATCCGCCCTACAGCCCTGACTTGGCACCCAATGACTTCTTTTTATTCCCGCACATCAAGAAACAACGCATAGTCAACGATTTCCGTCGCCAGAAGATGTTGTTGAAGTGTTCAAAAACCATGTCTGGAGGTGTCTCAATCGGAGTGGATAAAGTGCTTCGACAATTGGTTTGAGCTCATGCAAAAGTGTATAAATCATGCTAGAGAATTCTTTGAAAAACAATAAAACCATTTTGATGATAAATATTCTCATTTTCATTATTAGGCCAGAAATATATATCAGTCCTCGTAGATCCTTCGAAAAGATAATTCTCTGAAAACCTTTTGTTTAATTAATAATTAATAATAGTTTATTTAATAATTTTTTTTTAACAAAATCACACAAAATTTCCAAATGTTAATTTTTGTAAGAGACGATGATACAGTAATTGTCATGAAAAATGTCATGACTCTAAGTTGTAGAATAAAACAGCTATCTTCTTAATGATTAAAAATTTAAATTTGTTATGTTAATGCCCTTGTACTGAAAAAAATCTATCGTCCGATCTACCAGCGGCTGTCTAAAGTCTTGTTTAGTCTTGGTAACCTAAATATAGGATATCTATTTTCCGAAAGTATTGATTCAAAATCATATTAATTGATTCAAAATCAACTGAAACTCTGAACGTACAATTATGAATTTTGCATGGAGTTAAGGCCAATTCACTTCACAACCAGTTCCCGCAAAAGTCCTTACGATTCCAGACACTGTCCTTTAACGAAAATGAAATACCTGCAATTGATACACAAACACACACAGACATTTTTACAAGTACATATATGTACAAATGTATGTTTGTGTAGATGGGAGGACGAGTGTGAATGTGTTTATGCAAAAGTGAAAACTTTTACTTTGATGCCGTACGATTTATTCTTGTTTTGGGCGCCTCCATTCCAAGTTGCGTAAAATAAAATAAATAACTTTTTTGAGACATTCGAACATAAAGCATATGCTTCACTTCCGTTTTATTGTGTCTCAGACGGAGAAACTTTTTATTTTGCAACGCAGGCAGGTACGATTTTTCGCTGGCAGCGGGGGCGTCTGCCGGAGTAATGAAATTTTATGTCAGTCCAAAATTATTTTAACATCGCACATGGTGGGTGGGTTTTTGGAGGGCGTTGCCAGTCACTGTTAGCCAGAATCGCATATGGATATATGACAAGTACCAGCTGTCACCAGAAGACATTGAAAATTTTCGAGTTTCATTTGTTTTTAAGTCAGATTTAATAGACATGAAATCACGTCGGCATAAAATAGAAAATGTAAATTGTACGTTTTTTTTTATTTTGATTGCGTACATAAAACTTATTTTTTTTACTTGTATGAGGGAGTGTGGAGGGTTTTCAAAGTTGGGCAAAATCAGTGGATTATTTGGCATTGGCAAATTAGTAGACTTCTGTTGTATGAAAATGACAATACGTACATACAAATGTGTGTTAGCGGTATAGAAAAAACTGGCTACATCGTAGAGTTAAAGATTCGGACTCCGAAGTATTTGTGTTTCAATGCAACACGTCATATAAAAAAGTAGTTCTAACGGGTGTTTCTTTTTGGACAATCATACTGTGCTTTTGACATTTATGAACTGTTCAGAGTTGACCCGAAATTTTATAGCAAAATTGAGTTCAGAGATAAGGCTTACTTTTGGCTTAACGGGTTTAATAAACCAAATTGCCGCATATGGAAAGAGACCAATCCACAACAGACCCCTGAGAAATGGATATTTCAACCAGAATCTTATATAACCTCCAACGTCCCTACGCTAATAAAAATTGTGCTAAGGGAATCATTAGACGTCTGTCGAATAAAGAAGACTCCAGCATCTAATTAACTAGACGCAATATCCGCTGCAGTCCAATTGCTAGAGCCTTAATGTCAGATTATGAAGCATACTGGCGGATTAGGGTATGCAAAACCGAAAGCCGACATTCCGGTTTTTATGTACAAACCCGACAGTAGGTGTCTTACAAATAGCTGAAACCCAACATGTCGGTTTATCGCTTTTTTGCTGTCGTGTTTTTCGGTTTTTGGCTGTTGTATGTAAAAGCAATGAAATTTTAAAATTTGCATAGCGAAATACGTAACTTCCAAAAGTATTTTAGAAAGACCAAGCTTTAAGAGTAGAGATTCGACTTTACGATAGCTGACTGTCCATCGTCTGCTGTATATATATATAATTTGTTTTTAAACTGCAGGAAATTTAGCAGACGTAAGTTTCTTGTACAGGGTGGAGCGTGGAAATTTGCTTATTAAGGAATGATGTAAAAAAAGTATGAACCTAAGAAAAGTTTACTTTATACTTTAATTATATTGAAAAGTAAGAGAATTTTTAAATTACATGGTTTCAGGCAGTGTAGCTGGCAAATGTCGACCTTTGCTATCAACACACTGCTGCATATGTTTTCTGAAGTTTTCATGAACTCTAACAAGCATTCTGCATTCGGTATTCAACCAATGTCAGCCTCAATGTTGTTAATTTAGTCTCCCAAGGTGTTGGGACGGTTGATATACACCTTCGACTTCAAGTAACCCCAAAGGAAAAAATCGCATGGATCTGAGTCTGGTGAGCGTGCCGACCAATTCACATTACCCCTCAAAGAGAAAAGCCGCCCACTAAACATTTGCCTCAAGCAATTCATGGTAACCCTCGCTAGGTGTGCAGTGGCACCATCCTGTTGGAACCATGCAACCTCTAATTGCATTACCTCAAGTGCCGGCTGAAAAAAATCCTGTCTCATAGTCAAGTACCGATCGGAGTTCACAGTTAGGCAAGACGGCTATTGGAAAAAGTAACGGCCAACAATGCCTACTCGTGATATGGCGCAGCACATAGTAACGCGGTCCGAATGCAGAGGTCTCTGGTGAAGTTCTCTGGGGTTTGTTTCACTCCAGTACCGCATATTTTGTTACTTCACACCCACTGAGTTGAAAATGTACCTTATCAGATAAGAACACAATTGCGTATAGTTGCAAGAATGCCTTTACAAGAGGTCCGCACAAAACGACCTCTCCTCACGTCTAATACATGATGGAAACTGTAAGGCAGACGAATAGAAATCTCCCGTCAGTCACTATAAGCCACGTACACTCTCAACTCTCCTTGACCAACAGTGCCGCCACAGCCTGCAGTGCAAAAAAGCAATTTTTCGCGCTCCACCCTGTACAAAGGACGGAGGTTGTTGTCTTTAGCTCTAGAAGCCACTTATAACATCAACATTTCATGAAATTTGGCACAGTTCATTGCGCTCAGTAATCAGCTCTGACAATAATTGGTCATACCGATACACGTTTTGATATAGCCCAAGTACAAAGATCCCTCCCGAAATTACATACAACCTCTCTAAAACAACCAAATTAATTGGACTTTTGTTTAAATTTGGTAAAGTAAATTACGATGGACAAACAATCTTGGGCCTATTTAGATCGCAAAGGCTTACTTTTTGATATAAAGGGATCCATCTATAGGTATTTTTTTCAATAGGGGTTTTTTCACAGATGACGCGAGAGTTGTGTTAAACTTACTTTTTTATTTTCAGTATTGATTACAAATATTGCGCCATGATATCGGACTTTCTGCTTACTGATATTGAAGCCAGTAATCCGGACGACATTTGGTTTCAACAGGACGGTGTCACTAGCAGACAGCTGCTCAAACAATGAATCTATTGTGAGTTGATTTCAAAGAGCAGCTTATCTCACGTTTTGGACCGCTAAGTTGGCCGCCTAGATCGTATGATGTCGCATCTTTAGACTTTTTTCTTTAGGGCTACGTAAAGTCCAAAGTCTATGCTGATAGAACAGAAACGATTCAGGTTTTGGAAGCCAACAATACGCGTGTCAATAACGACTTACAGGTCGAAATGCTCGAACGAGTCATCCAAAATTGGACCCTCTGAATGGACACCCTGAGGCGTTGTTGCGGCCAACAATTTAAGGAAATTATATTCGAAAAAAATGGCATAAAATGTCCTTTCGAATGATCAATAAATACTCCACACTTGATTAAAATTTTGGATTCTTTTTTATTTTGAAAACAAAACCTAATTCCATACTAAATTTGATTGAAATCGCATTTAAAATGGATGTTTGTTCTATAGCGGTTATTTGTTCTATCGGGAGATATATGCACTAGGCTATATAAAAACGTAGACCGGAATGACCCCTTTTGATTTAGGCCGATAAATGATCGATCGTAATGAACTAAAGTATACCCAATATTTTCGATATTAGTGAACCATGTTGCCTCTAGAGCTAAATACATAAAATCGGTTGAACATATGTCTAGGAAGTATATCTAAATTTTTGCCGATTTTCATAAAAGTTAACAGGCTTTATTTAAAAAAACTAACTTTAAAAATTGCATAAAGATCGAACAACAATTACGACCTGCAGTTAGAAAACAAGCTTGAGAAAATCAGCAAACAGACAGATGAACGGACGGACAGATACCGTTACATCGAATCATGTGCTGATTCTTAGTCGAGCGGTACATTTAAAGGCGGGTTTAGATAAAATATTTTTGATATATACTTATATCATATTATTAATTTATTTTCTTTGCCTTTTCATACAACGAAAAACCGAAACCCGGAAAAGCCGGCAGCAAAAAACCCTTGTAAACCGATATTTTGGGTTTTAGCTATTTTTTTAAAACCAATGGGCTTAGATAAAAACCCGAATGCCGGTTTTCGGTTTCGGGCACTCCATTTGTAACGCATTTTAAGCCTACTGCCATACTTGGATAAAATAACTGCCGCTACTCGAGAGACAAAAGATTTCCCTCAAATTGAGTCTAGACGCTGGTGGATTTGTAGCGATTATACTTCCTTCAGGACAAAGAAAAATCTACAGAGAGCCAACGGCCCCAGTTGCCTGCATCCTATACGAGGGTTGCTATATGTATTTCAGGCACCGTACGTACTCAGAACATTTTGACATACGACCATCATTTGTGTTGTTTACAGTGACTTGAAAAAATCAATTTGGCAAAAAATGGAATTTACTCGTAAACATTTTCGTGCGATCATTTTTCACAACTTTCGACGTGGATTATCACGACAAGAGTGCATCGATGAACTTAAATCTTTGTATGGCGGTGAAGCACCATCCTATAGCACTGTGAAAAACTGGTTTAAAGAATTCAATAGTGGCCGACGCTCGCTCAAAGACGAAGGTCGTCCAAAAACGGCCGTTGTGCCAGAGACAATGATGCCGTGCGTGAACTGATAATGCAACATCGTCATGTGACATACCTTGAGATAGAGGCATTCTTGGGAATTTCTTCCACCAGCATACATTTGATATTGCACCTGGCCGCAAAAAAAGGTTTGTCGGCTTGTGGCGATTGATGCAAAGAAATTTTGAAAAAAATACGATCGCGGTGCTTCAAAAGACGTTTATGAGATCATCATAGGTGACGAATCATGGATCTATGCGTATGAGCCCAAAACAAAACAGTAATCGACCGTGTGGGTCTTCTAAGACAAGCCAACTCCAACGAAAGTTGTTTGTGGAAGAAGCACTTCAATGCAAATGGTCGCCTGTTTCTTCGGCAAAACTGGTCATGTGGCGACTGTTCCGCTTGAGCAACGGAGGAGGTCAATTCTGAGTGGCACACCACAATTTGTTTGCATGAAGTCTTCGGAGAAATTCGAAAAATGAACAAGAGAAGACGAATCATTGTGCACCATGACAATGCTAGCTCTCACACATTGTTGAAACGTTCAAAAACCATGTTTTGGAGGTGTCTCAATCGGAGTGGAAAAAGTGCTTCGGCAATTGCTTTGAGCGCATGCAAAAGTGTATAAATCATGCTGGAGAATACTTTGAAAATCAATACAACCATTTTTGATGATAAATATTCACATTTTTGTATTATTTGGCCAGAAATGTATATGTGACGCGCAAAATAGAAAGGGACCTAAGGGTAAAAACCAGTTTTGTTCAGGAGAGTCATTTTAAAGATTTAAATACGTGTGTCTTTGGTGTCCCATCACATTCATAAAACGCGCATATCTCTGGGAGGGAACACTTTTGGGGCATGGGATAGGTCTCATTCTATGCTCAAAAAAAAGTAAAAATTGATTTTTGTACCTTTAGGTCCCTTTCTCTATGCGCTGTTACATATAGCAGTATAAAGAAAAAGAAAGGAGTGTTTGTCGGCTTTCCGCCACTTCGATTAAGAGAACAGATGCTACCCATTCACGAGAGTGGATAGGCCTTACTCCGTTTCAAATACTCGTAAAAAGAGGAACGTCGGTTTTCGGTTTTGGACACTGTTATGAGACACCTTTTTAAAAACGCCGATTGATAACTGTTGATGAAACATGGATCCATCACTACATCCCAGAATGCAAAGAACAGTCAAAACAATGGATAGAAGCTGGTAAAAGTGGTCCCAAGAAGGCGAAAACTGTTAAGTCAGCAGGAAAAGTAATGGCCACAGTATTTTGGGATGCAAGGGGTATACTATTTATTGATTATCTTGAGAAAGGAAAAACTATAAATAGTGAATATTATTGTGCATTATTGGATCGGTTGAGTGACGAAAACAAGATAAAACGACCGAAAGAAATCAAGAAACGATGAAATCAAGACCGAAAAAAAGTTATTTTTGATCAAGATAATGCTCCTTCACACACTGCATTTTTAACTCAACAAAAACTGGCCGAATTACGATTTGAAATTGCTCCGCATCCACCATATAGTCCAGATTTAGCTCCTTCTGATTATGTTATGTTTCCAAATTTAAAAAAAATTCTCGGTGTCAAAAAATTGTCGTCCAATAGCGAGGTTATTGCTGAAACTGAGGCATATTTTGAACGCCTTGAAAAATCTTATTTTTCGGATGGAATTAAAAAACTTGAAAAACGTTTGATGAAGTGTATTGAGTTCGAAGGAGATTATGTTGAAAAATAAATAATAATAATTCCAAAAAAACGGTTCTTTTTATGTGAGGCCAGTTACTTTTGCGGCCGCCCTCGTACGTATTAGGTATGCTATTTAATTTTTTCTCTCTAAAATTTGACTGAATGAAAGAAATACCACTCATTTTTTGTGAATTAGATTTTTGTCTTTATTTCATTTGCATTTTTACTATAAAATCATGACACATTACTATTTAACACATCGTTATTACTTTTATATTCATACAGTTTTATTACAATTTCTTTTCGATATTTATTTCTAATATTTAGCATTTTCTTCATTTTTACGGATTTACTTAAATCTACAATTCAGTTAATTACAATTTATGCACTTATTATTAGTATTTTTTATCTTTCTGTAGTATTATTAAACTTAAACTAACCAAATATCACTATGGGTTGTGTGGTGAATCTACATACAAGTAATTATAATTAATCTATTTATATTTTTTTTCTCTTTAGTGTTTAATTACTGTGAGTTGTTGACTTTTTTCTTTGGGGCGTTTTTTTTTTGCATTTTTTATTTTTGCTACACAATGTTTGAAAACATTTTGTTTTTGTTTTATATTTCAGAACACACAGCCTTGCTTTGTTTAATGTTCATTTTATTAAAATTAATTTACAATGGCTTTTTTCCGATGATTTCAGTTTATTGTTTTATGTACAAGAGAGGTAAAGTTTTGAGGAAAAAAAACAACGATAATGGAGAATTAATTAATTAAGATGAGTAGTTTCTAATATAGATAGACAACGGATTTAAGGACCAAGGACTTATTTAAGTTCATGGAATTGATAGTGAACAAAACTCTAAACAATTTAGTAAAGTGATTATATAGTTTCTGATTTGTCAGTGCAAAGTATTATTAAAGTTTGAGTTATTTAATTATTGTACATTAGGCTACACAAATGGTCAGTGAAATTTTAAAACAGTTGTACTCGTACTCCAGTATAGAATAAATGACAACATTGAGCGAAAATAAATAATACCAAAATTAATTGATAAAATCAGGGCTGTGGGGTAAGAGTTGAAGTTTTCGATTCGGAGTTTGGGAAACTTGAATGCATTCGAAGCTGGAGTTAAACTTCTGGGCTTGATTTCGATCAATAGTTCAAATTTCAGGAATTGAAGTACCGCCAAACATGTTACGATCCCAAATTATACCCTACATCACACTGCGGTACAGGGTATTAAGACTTAGTGCTGATGTTTGAAATATGTTAAGGGAAATGAGACAGACTCCATGTTTATTATACCGATACTTCTTAATTTGATTTAATAATTTAAACTTGCAGCTTTAAAAGCTTGATGTTTCCTCCGATTCTGAACAAATTTTATACTGAACGTTTTACGCGACTAAAATCTGAGTCTCGTGCAATTAAACCATATTAGTCCATCTTTTCGGATAGGCTCCTCAAAAAGGTCCCTCCCGGTTGGGGATGCTACAGATCTAGAAACCACAATTTGAACCCATAAACTGTTGCCCTAATGACTTGTCGTGTTTTTTCACTGCTAGAGATATGAAATCATCAGCCACACTTTTTACTGCATGGACCGCAGAGGTGCGGCTGTCACTTAATGTGAAAGTCGATGACGTCAACATCCCGACTACCAACTACCCCAAAATCCTTAAGGTCACATTGGACAGACATTTTTGATCCTCTGCACATGCTACAGCTATCTGTGATAGGTAGAAACAAGGTCCTTAAGTCACTAGCGGACAGTACTTGGGGAGCCGACAAAGAAACCTTAATGACCTCTTACAAAGCGATAGGTCGGTCTGCAGCGAGATACGCAGCGCCGGTGTGATCGGCGAATGTGAGTACGACGCAGTGGAAGAAACCTCAGATCTTCAGAATGCCGCACTGAGAACATCAACAGGGTGTCTTCTTATGTCCTCTGAGGACCATTTACATTAGAGTAAGGTCCTTAACATACGCAGACACAATTTCGTATTATCTTAAATGATCATCCTGTATGTCTTTGCAGTAGTCATACCAACCTCATGGACATGATGCCGCCGCCCAGGCTGACCAGGTCGGATCTTCATAATCTAGAGAGAGAGGTCCAGCGGTACAAGAGAGAGCATTTAGTTCATCGAAACTACCTGGCAGGTCTAAACGACATTCACGCTGATGAGGTCACAGCAGCAGTATCCAGCTATAGCGTGAATAAGTGCTAGGGGAATACCCCACGGAGATTTCACCAGAGGATGAAGACGCTCCTTCGACAAATGCGCGTGGTTCTGGCTAAGCTGAGATTTAAATGGTGCAGCTGCCATAACTCGTATTGGGCGCAAATTAATGCTTAAGTTCCGGACGTTTGTCATCAGGGACCATATGACGTGCTGCACATCTTTAATTGTCCAGCCAATTAATGCGTCCAGGTCTCTTTGGACGCATCCAGTGCAAAAGGTGGGTTTCCTTCACCTGGATATTGAAACCGTTAGCGTATAGACGAACAGAACTTACAAAATATTGTTGTTGCAACAACAATATTTCTCGTCCAGGAAACGCTTTTATCACAATATCTATTGTGGCCTGTGCTGTGTGTGGTTGCACCCGCTCATTCAAGTCCGGTAGTAAGAAACCGTTCATCATTGCCCTGCTAATACTCCCGCGAGAATGCCGCACCACACAGTGACTTTAAGAGGATCTAATGACTCTTTGCCCATACCACTCGATTTTCAGTGCTTTAGAAAGAAATATTTTGTTTATGACTTAACCGGTTCAGTCATCGTCGAAACTCCGAATACTGCTCAAAAAATACACAATTATTTCACGCTCTTGCAAAGCATAGCGCTTCATGATAGTATTCTGCAGTTGTCTAGTTCAAAACTGTCAATTATCATTGACGTACGACGGCATATAAAAAATGTATAACATCTTCCGATAGAGTGACTTATTTTCCGCCACCTTGTAATATACAATTTTCTCACGAAGCGAAAAAAAAATTAGTTTTGCAGTTTGTCTAAATTTGGGTGTCGGACCCTATTTTCGAAAATTTGACCTTTTTAAATATGGACATTTGGGTACCGAAAGAATGAAATTTTCACTCACTTTCGAATATGACCATATCTAGCGCACTGACGAGAATGTGAGCCCAGTACTTATAAATGAGAGTGCACCACTCAGTCCTAGAACATCGACTCGCCATCGATCCTTAAAACTCAACTTTTCATGCACCAAACTGCTTTTCAGTTTGGGCTCAAAACGGCCATTGATTTTCCTATAAAAACCACAGCTTATGACGAAAAGCATTTTTATCTTGACATCGCACGTGACTGTCGAGAGGCAACTGCATCCTTAGAGAGTAACCGTTTAGTGCGGATTTTAAAGCTTTGTCATCATTGGCCTATTTTTCTTTGAAAATGCTGCTTTGCCAAGGCACGATAAAGCATTTTGGAGCCGGAGTAAAAAGGCATTTACTTAAACGATGTTTGGTTTCCGCTAGATGGCGTTCCAAGCCACCACGCCTACGCCACTATCAGTAATCAGTAATAGTGTCATCAGACGTCTGGGCGATGTCAGTTGGCTACATGTGTATATTTAATGTGGTCTCCGAATGACAACAATCCAAGAAAGACATACCTCGTTTTGTTCACAAGGAAATACAAGATCCCGAACTTTGAAATCCCAACACTACGGGAAAATGCTGCATTTATCGAAAAAAGCATTGTATCTGGGCGTAATCCTAGACTCCAAATTTTTCTGGAAGCGAAATGTGGAGGAAAGAGGAAAGAAAGCTCTTTGTGCCTTTTAAATTCACAGAAGGATTTTCGGCCGAAAATGGGGTATTCAACCAATGATAATATACTGGAAGTTTACTGCAATCATTAGACCAATTCTAACATAATCGTATGATGCAATGGTCGAGAAGAAGCTTAATAACGTCACCACGATCCAGAGACTGGAAAGTGTAGGCTTAAATAGCGCATTGAGATCCACGCCACAGGTGGGGCTAGAATCCATACTAGATATTCAAGGGTCTCCCTATGTTTGCGGGAAACTGGTATGTTAAAACAAAGTAGCATGGACATGGCGCGATACTGAGATTAGCATGTAAGATGGACAGGCGGAATGTAGTGTCAGACTATCTGACACCGTTCTAAAAGAAACCCGAATTTTCCAACGAGGGATGACTGGGCATCAGACGCAGTAATATCAGAAAATGAGATCTCAATCTTTACGGATGTGTTGAAAATGGAAACAGATGCGAAATTAGGCGTTTACTCGAATTCCTTAAACCTAAAACTATCTCGACGACTACCTGAAAACTGCTCAGACACGATTCTGGAACAAGGCATATCTAGGCACTAGGCATATCTGTATGATAGTGAAATTAAAATATGTGAAGAGATGCATTGAATCACTCGTACGAATTCGGAGACACAACATTATGCTGACATCTGCACCTGGTCACAGCGATATACCTGACAACAAGACGACAGATGAATGTGCCAAAATTGGCTTAGGAGCAGTGGACGAAGTATTAACCCCAGACAAACCAAACCTGCTTTTAAGTTTGATGAATGCAACGGACGAAATAGCTGTTTTGGAAGAAAGGTAAAGGTTGAACTTAATTCACAACAGCAAAATAACCAGGTCTCTTTGACCGAAAGTAGACCGGCAAAGGACAAAGGAAGTACTAACATTAGGCCAACGATTGCTGATAAAAGTCCTCACGGGGCGGGGCAGTGCTTAATCGGGACTTTGGCGGTGCGTATATGCATCCCTTGCAGAGACATTTGTAGAAGTTGCCAGGATGCAGAAGAAGAGGAGTCAGTAGAGAATTTTGTTAGCGCATGCTTACAAAATTCAACAATGTAGCCTGGCCTACGGAGACAGTGAATACTTTGTTGACCCGGTCGAATAAGCGGATGTAACACCCAAGTCAATAGTATAGATACATTACTTGCAAGAACCAGTCCGCGTTGCTGGTCGTATAATCGTCATTGGGAATGCATGCTGAACCTTCAACTGATCAGCTTAAATTAGAAGGTCAGACGCGTATAAACATAATCGTTAATGTCTTGTTTATTATGCAAACCTTTCATTGAGTTTCGAAAACAATGTCCAGTATCCCTATATTTTATGTTACTTTCTTCCAATTTGACGGTTGTTTGGTCCTTTACCAATTCAGTGGATGCTGTGCTGCAAAGCCTTCTACAAAATTTGTAGAAGGCATTTAATGTAGTATCAAAGCTTTCCTTAGCCACGCATTTTAGCTCAGTCTAAATATTTAAATATATTCCTGTTGTCTGCAAATTTTTGGCACGCCCACATTCAGAACATCAATAATCTATTCCACATTCTTTCCGCCAACATATCGAGAAATCACAAACCTGGTACTTTTCGTGTTATCAGTACTATATAGCTCGGAAGTCTACTTAAGGTCACAGTTAAAATATTCGTTAAACACACAGTTGCTTGTATTCTGCTATAGCTATTTTCCATATTTTCCTTAAGCCGGTTAGACGCGATAGGGAAAAAGGCAAAAAATGGAAATATTAAGATATGTATTTTTTTTTTTTGAAAAAAATTAAGCGAATCCAATTTTGTCATCAGATTTATTTATGTTTATGAAGTGTATTTTCCCAATATCATCCAATTCGCACCATAACTACGAAAAATATAAATATCTAGAATACAGCGCCATCTATCGGAACCAAATTTAGTAGAGAAATGGAATTTAATAGTAAAAATTGAACGAATTAATATTTGATGATTAAATTTACTTATGTTTATGAAGTGTATTTTCTTAATTTGATCCAATTCGCGCCATAAATATGTAAATATCGCGCCATCTATCGGAACAAAATTTTTGAGAAATGTATTAATTGTAAAATTTAGCGGATCCAAATTTTATCATCAAATTTACTCATGTTTATGAAGTTGATTTTCCCAATTTGATCCAATTCGCACCATAAATATGAAAAATATAAATATCTAGAATACTGCGCCATCTATTGGAACAATATTTAGAAAAAACCTTCCGAGAGACCAGTGTAATATATGGTTCAAGTTTGATGTTTATCAATAAAGCGTTTCTCGAATTTAGGCGCTCGTACTTCGAACATTACGTTTATATTAGGGGGTCATCCATCTAGAAGTATTTTTTTCAATTTAAAAAAAATTACAAAAATTCAAAGCAAGTGTGGAATCTTTATTGTTCATTCGAAATGACATTTTATGCCATTTATTTTTTGAAAATAATTTCCTCTAAATGTTGGCCGAAACTAACTACGCCTCAGGGTGGGTGTATATTCTGAGGGTTCAATTTTAAATGGCTCGTACGAGAATTTCGACCGGTATGACGTTATTGACATGCACAGTTTTGGCTTCCAAAAGTTGAATTGTAGCTTATTTGTCCGCGTAGACTTCGAACTTAGCCGCAGATAAATAAGTCGAAAGGTGAGATATCACACGATCTAGGCGGCCAACTTATTGATCCAAAAAATTAAATTAGGTGTTCTTCGAAATGACCTATCAATAGATCAATTGTTTAGGCAACTGTACGGCAGATGGCACCGTCCTGTTGAAACCAAATGTCGTCAATATAACGGGCTTCAATTTCAGGTAGCAAAAAGCCCGATATCATGGCGCGATAGCGAGCACCATTCAAGGTTAAGTTCCGGCCATCATCATATAAACCGCACCAAACCGTGGTTTTCGCGGTGTAAGTCTTTTCATGATGAAATGGCAAACTATACTGAACAGAAAATAAAAGTTTAACACAACTCACGTGTTATCTGTGAAAAAAACCCGTTTGACAAAAAAATACCTCTAGATCACCCGTTACAAATTTTAAAAAAAATGGACGATGATTCCACCAGCCCAAAAACAGCACCAAACCGTGGTTTCGCGATGTGAGTATCGATGATGAAATGTTCACTAATACTAACTCTCGCGTTATCTGTAAAAACCCCTATTTAAAACAAATACCTCTAAATTGATCACCCTATATTAAGATGGGCTCTCCGATCAACGTTTCGATGTGTTGCAAACGGCATGACAAATTTGGAGTACTCCACAGAGGGTGTTCATAGCGCTTTTTTTTAAAAAGATGGAGGAAATATTTTAGTCTTTTCCGATTTGACCGGTATTTAAAACTTAAACTGTTGACTGAAATAGACTGAAAGTTACCTTAACTTTGTTGTTGTTTTTCACACTGTTCTATTTTGTTTGTGGTATTCAACTTTTCGCACCTATTTTTATTTTAATTTTCGAAATTATATTAGTCCTGATTTCCAAACAGGAAAGGGAAACTGCGTTAACTGCCGATATTTATTTTTTCAGTTTAAAATTTTGAATACTGACCATAGGTGTAGCTTTTATTTTACTATTATTCATTCTTTATTTTCTTTTGTGTTTTTAAATACTCTACAATTTGTATCTATTTCCGAATTAATAAATAATACATATTCATAGAAAAATGTTTAACTAGATTTGTGTTCAATTTTTTCTTTTTCTGGTTTTCTTAAAATATTTTCATACATCAATTTACAAAAAGCTGACAATTTTTTATTACAAGTAAGTTTTTTTACAAGTCTTCTTCTTAAATTTAAGGAAATTACATTTAAAATAAGGATAACAATTAGCAACTATCGAAAGGATATTTACAAAACGTGTATAAAATTAGGCTGCTGTTGTTCTAGTTTCATTTTCTGGTGAGAAATTTCTAAGGACGTTTTTGCTGATGACTTCGGTATTTTTGAAGGATGTTGACGAGGACGAGAAAGAACGACACTACATAGCTAGAATAAAAGGGAGGAAGAAAAGAAAAATACGAACAATAAATTTAAAAATCTCATTTATTTAACTTTCGGCGAATTTATTTTTTCTTCTTTTTCTGGATTCAACTTTACCTTTATTTTGCATCTTGATCTTAACAGATTTAATTAACATAAGTGTTCGTATGCTTTTTGTTTCGCAAAATTTCCAGACTGAAGGCACGTAAAAAATGTACACCCGTAGATAAGCGTTGAGGGGGTAAGAAGCAGAAAGAGAAAAAGGCAGAAGAACAAAATGAAAGAGATGTTAAAATTTTGATTAAGTATTCCATCCAGCTCTCTGGGTGTACGGAGACCCCCTTGCATATTTTCGTGTTGTTTTGTGGGTGTGTGTGTTTTTCCTTTTTTATGGTGTCTTACATTAGCAATTTAAGAACATAAAAAAAGCACAGAGAGAGAAAAAAAAACAAACAAAGCACCAAAAAGGAAACAATGAAATCTTCAAACATCTTGCAGAGAACAAAAGCAAAAAACAAATCATAATAATGAATTTAAATCAAAGACACACACAACTACCGCCACCATCAGCCCCCCAACATCAGCTCCTGGAGGACCAATACCAAATTGCACCGTGCAAGTGTTGTGGACGATGGCAAAACAAACGGCCGGAACAATAAAGGAATGAATAAAAGATAGGAAAAACTATTTCTACAACAATGGCAAAAACATGCAGGCCCACACTGAACGAAGGAGTTTTATAGCTGAGAAGCAATCATGGCTAAATAGTAAATGCTTAAGCCGAGACGACTGTAAGATGTGCTATACCAAAAGAAAGACTCAACCTAAAAATATGTCAACGATGTCGAAAGCGTATGAGTTCACAATGTAATGGATACAAACATATTAGTCCAGTCAAATGACCTCATTTCAAAGCATAAGCGTCCGTTTCAGGTGGTCAGAGGATCATTTCTATTATATAATAGTAGACTTTTCAGATCGTCTCCTACAGTTAATAATCGAGTTTACAGATCCTCTTCTATTGAGAGCCGTCAAGTGAGTAGCAGTCATTGTATATCAATCTATTTCTATATCAGTCGACTTTTTTATTACAGAAAACAACCAACAGGAGTCGGCTATACTACAAATGATGATCTGCAGAAGTCCTGTATGCTATAGTTGACGACGTGAATAAGCCGTCTTTGCTATATCAGATGACCTGTAGAAGTCGGACAACCTCCACAAGTCGACTTCTATTTTTTACCAAAAAAAAAAATTAGTCTTCTAAGCCAAATATGACGAATAGTTGTTCTACAGTTTGAGTTTGATCTTTTATTGAGAACCTTCAAGTAAGTAGCAGCTACAGTATATCAATCTATTTCGTTATTAGACGATTTTTTTATTACAGCAACCAACCAACAGGAGTCGACGATACTACAAAAAAGAAGATGATCAGCAGACGACCTGTAGAAGTCGGACAACCTCCACAAGTCGACTTCTATTTTTTACCAAAAAAAAAAATAGTCTTCTAAGCCAAATATGACGAATAGTTGTTCTACAGTTTGAGTTTGATCTTCTATTGAAAACCTTCAAGTAAGTAGCACTCATAGTATATCAATCTATTTCGTTATCAGACGATTTTTTTATTACAGCAACTAACCAACAGGAGTCGGCGATACTACAAAAGATGATCTGCAGACGACCTGTAGAAGTCGGACAACCACCACAAGTCGACTTCTATTTTTTACCAAAAAAAATTAGTCTTCTAATCTAAATATGACGAATAGTTGTTCTATAGAAGACGGCCAGCAGAACTCGTCTTCTATATTTAGCAATAAAAGGCGAAAAGCAGAAGTCGTCTTCTATGGAAGACGACCAGCAGAAGTCTTCTGTACTGCAGAAAACATGCAGCTGAAGTCGTCTTCTATTGCGTAAAAGATGACCAGTAAAAGTAGTCGACTTCTGTTGGTCTCTTGTTTGGACAACTGGACTTCTCTTGGTCTAGATGTTGACCTTCCTACATTGTCTTCTATGGTGAAGAAACTACTTCCACATACATAAAATATGAATCAATCTAGAGGTATGTTTTTCAATGGTTTTTTTCCACAGATTACGCGTGAGTTATGTTAATCTTTATTTTTTTCAGTACTGTTTGCCATTTCATCATGGAAAAACTTACACCGCAATAACGTCTCCAAATTGTGCAACTGTATTATGGAAATAAGCTGGAAGACGATCCACTGTTTTCGACCAAAATTTCGTTCAGTGATAAGGCCCGTTTCTCGCTCAACGGCAACGTCAATAAACAAAGAGCTACTAGAAGATTTTCAAGAGGTGCCATTATACCCATAGAAACCCACGGTTTGGTTCGGTTTATGGGTTGGATGAATAATCGGTCCATATTTTTTTAAAAATATGATGATGGCCGGAACTAAACCCTGAATGATGCTCTCAAGTGCGCCCTGAAATCGGACTTTTGCTACCTGGAATTAGAGCCAGTAATCTTGACGACATTTGGTTTCAACAGGATGGTGCCACTTGCCATACAACTGCTCACACAATGGATCTATTGAGAGGTAATTTCGAAGAGCAGCTAACTAAAGATTTTGGTCATATTCTGCTGGTCGTATTGATTTCTAGCGTATAGAATAAGAACGTGAAAGTGGGGCATACCATCCGACTTCTATGGTCTACTTGTTCCGATGGATGTACTCAAAAACATAGAAATTAACTTCCCCAACTCGAAAGTATTTTTGTGGTCTTACGAGGGCTGCTATACATATTTCTGGGCCAATAATGAAAATGCGAATATTTATCAGTAAAAATGGTTTATTGTTTTTCAAAGTATTCTCCAGCACGATTTATACACTTTTGCATGCGCTCTAACCAATTGTCGAAGCACTTTTTCCACTCCGATTCAGACACCTCCAAAACATGGTTTTTAACGCTTCAACACCATCTTCTGGCGACGAAAATCGTTGACCACGCATTTTTTCTTCATGTGTGGGAATAAAAAGAAGTCATTGGGGCTGTACGGCGGATTGCCCATCAATTCGACGTTTTTGGCCGGTCAGAAAGGCACTGGTTTGAGCCGATGTGTGAGAGCTCGCGTTGTTATGGTGCAAAATGATTCTTCTCTTGTTCGATTTTCGAATTTATCCGAAGACTTTAGGCAAACAAATTGTGGTGTACCACTCAGAACTGGTCGTCCTACGTTGCTTAAGCGGAACTGTCGCCACATGCCCAGTTTTGCCGAAGAAACAGGCGAGCATTTGCTTCGAAGTGCTTCTTCCACGTACAAACTTCGTTGGATTTGGCGCGTCTTCAAAGATCCGTTTTGTTTCGGGCTCATACACATAGATCCTTGATTCGTCACCTGTGACGCTCTTATAAAAGACATTTGGAGCACCACGATCGTATATTTTCAAAATTTCTTTGCACCAATCGACACGAGCCTTTTTTTTAGCGATTGTCAAATTGTGCGAGATCCAACGAGAACAAAACTATTTTACGGCCAAGTGTTCATGCAATATCGAATGTATGCTGGTGGAAGAAATGTTCAAAGATGCCTCCATCTCACGGTATGTCACATGACGATCTTGCATTATCAGTTCGCGCACGGCATCAATGTTCTCTGGCACAAAGGCCGTTTTTGGACGACCTTCGTCTTCGAGCGAGCGTCGGCCACGATTAAATTCATTAAACCAGTTTTTCACAGTGCATCATCGTCATACAAAGATTTAAGAACATCGATGCACTCTTGTCGTGATAATCCACGTCGAAAGATGTGAAAAATGATCGCACAAAAATGTTCACGAGTTAATTCCATTTTTTGCAAAATTGATTTTTTCAAGTCACTGTAAACAACACAAATTATGGTCGTACGTCAAAATACTAAGTGTTGCCAAGGCCAGAAATATAAAGCAACCCTCGTATGTTCTACTGGTCGTCTTCTATACTATAATATAGAAGATGACCAGTAGAAGTCATCTTCTATACTTTAGAAGACGAATGGGAGAGGTCGTTTTTCATACTATGGAAGATGACCATCTTACATACTACTTCATCTGTTAGTCTTCTTCTATAGTATAGAGGATGACTTCTGCTAGTCTTCTTACATAGCATAGAAGACGACTTCTGCTCTTCAAATAACTAAAGTCATTAAATCAACCTAACACTCCCTCCACCTACCGTAGGGCACAACAACAGACGAAAGGAGAAAAACATTTTCAAGTGTAAATTAACATTGAATTTTTAATGTTTATAAATTCCTTTGTTTTATTAAGTTCCTTATTCGTGTTTTTTTATTTTCTCGTCTTTGGCGTTATCCAACAATTTTCGTGAGATTTGTTTACCCATTTCTCATTTGTACCAAATCGCATTTTCTATGCTTTTCGCTTTTCACTCCTTTTTGATGAACCCAAATAGCACAGAATCAAATAACGTGAAAAAAAAAACAATCAAAACGTTTTGACCAGTACCACAGTTTTCAGGCAATAGCATACAAGTACGAGTCCTTTGAATTGTATTCATAGTCAAATCAAGATTTCTTTTACTTTTTACTTTTGATGCCGAAAAAAAACCAGAAGAATGCTTACAAAGGAGAATTGCACAAACAAAAATGTTGAAGAAAAAACAGCAAACAACAAAGCGAATTTACTCTTGTTTACCGAGAAAAGGGGGAGGTAAAGTGTGAAACAAGCATGTCCAAATCACACACTGCCCGGCGGAGAAAAATGGATGCAGCAATTGTAGTGAACGTGACGAAATTGGGTTTAAGCTATGGAGGAGGCGAAACGCTTCTAATTTAAATCTACTTGTTTTCCTCTTTGTTTGAAACTAAAGAGGAAGTCAACAATGAGTTTGAATGAGGCATTTGCACATTTAACCCGAAATTTCATTGAAGGGTTTATGTCCTCCTAGCGTGAAGTATTGGGCAAACTAGGGCCAGAAATTCTACCTGGAAGTTTAGCAAAAATTCGCAAGTACTAAAGAAGTGTGTTTTATGTTTATCAGGTATCATAAAGCCGGCATCATTAAAAATTCTTAGTATTACAGAAGACTTTCTACGACTACTTTAATATAGCGAAACCCAGAGATTAGCTTTCAAAGTAGAGAAGTCTGCAGAAGTCCTCTTGTAATTTAACAAAAACAAGTTAAGATGTCTACTATTTTTGTACGATGTCTAGAAAAAAATGTCGATGCTTAAAATCACCAAATCATTGATTTGTATAGTCTGATTACAGAAGTTATTAAATTCAACCTTCAGAACTTTAAGAACAATAGAAGTCAGCCGCTTTGTTCTAGATATCAACTTGCAGATGTTTGGTTCAATGAGTTAGAAGTCCACATGACCTGGTGAAGAAAAAGTTGTATTAAAGAAGTTGGTTCTCTTTTTCTCCACAAAACATTTCCATTTCCCTCTATGGTAGTTTTGCAGACGTTGACTTCAATGTTATTGAGTACACGCAGCAGAGTTAGACAACCAATAGAAGTCAGCTGCAATGCTCAACTTGTCTATCTGCAGAAGTTTGATTCCATTTGTAAGAAGTCAACACAACACGCAAGTGAAGACGTTTTTTCTTTACTAAAGAAGTTGGTTCTAAACTGTAAAAAAACGACATCAAAATTTTTATTCTATGCTATGGAAGACTACCTGTAAAATTAATTTCTTAACCATACAGTACAATTTAGGAAAGCTTTCTACTCGACTAACGCAAGACAACTTCGGCAAAATAAAAATCGATCAAGAAAAAATTAATTTTGAAAAACTCTACTTAAGTGCTGGAGAAGATGTCCAAGTCCACTTAAAAACACCAGAAGACTCCTGTAAGTTGTGTTCATTTAGACGTCCTCTGCGGTGATCTTCTATTATATAGGAAGGAAACATAAGTCGTGATCTCTTATATAAAACTGCAAAAGTCTGGTTCTAGGCTACAATAGAGCAAACTGCAAGCGACGTCTTCTGTTCTATAGAAAATGATCTCGGGAAGTCTCTTTCAGGGCAGTAAAGACAGATCTGGATAAGTCTCCTTCTGTGCTACTACATTATATTTCTGCACTAGAAGAAGACCGCCGCGGAGGTCGGCTTCTATACAATTGAAAACAAACTGCAAAAATCTATACAACAGAATGACAACTGCAGATGACTTATATAAAAGACGATCTGCAGAAGTTTCATTGTGTGATATATGTATAAGTATGTCTTCTTTTAGTAGAGAAGATAAGTGTCATCTTCTATACTTTCGACAAGAAACACCACAAGTCGTCTTCGATACTACATAAAGCGAACAACAGAACTCGTATTCTATACTATAAAATATAGACTACCTATAAAAGTCTCCATCTAAACTAAATTGTTCTATATGCAGTTGTCTCATTCTGCACCAAAAGTTTTCGTCCGTATTAGAATATCCCCACGAAAAAGGTCATTTTCAGCACTAAAGGAAAGGAACTCCAGAAGTCGTCTGTATTAGAAGACAAGTCTTCCTCTGAATTATAGAATTTTGTGTCATATAGTGTAATCTCCTTGAGCACTTTAGGCGACTACCTGTAATCATCGCCGTTAATATTACAGATGACGAACTGTAGAATTCTTTCTCTTCTTTGTAGAAGTCTCATTATGTGCTTAGAAGTCGCCGTGTTTTCTATAGAAGATGACGACTTTTTACAATAAGTGACTTCCAATAGGTGTATTCTTTTGCAGATATCAGAAGATTTAATCATCAGAAGTTATATTCAGCCTT
Source organism: Hydrotaea diabolus (assembly GCA_963513945.1). Classification (NCBI taxonomy): domain Eukaryota; kingdom Metazoa; phylum Arthropoda; class Insecta; order Diptera; family Muscidae; genus Hydrotaea; species Hydrotaea diabolus. Next base: position 164,787,899 of record OY740717.1, read on the forward strand.
ATTACGGTTGTCGAAGACGTAGTCGAATGTCGATTTTTTTGGAAAACGGTACTACGGTTGTCGAAAATGCACAATCTGTTACAATTTTCGTAACACGGAAGACGAAAACGACTGTCAAAGTTGGCTAAAACAGTCGATCAATTTTTTCCATACGACTAGAGACGTCGCCGCATTCAATTGACAACAATTGTTAGCCGTTGGTTTCATCCGCTAACACGCCGTTAACTAATTTGAAATTTAACACATTTTTTTGACATTTTATATTCGACAATAAATAAATATAACAAAATTGTATAAAATAAATTATTTATCTATTTTCAACATTGGGTAAATTTGCGGTATTTTACCAAAAAACTTTTATCTGATGTCGACCGCTGATATAAAGTTTATGTCGCCGTCACTTGTTTTGTGTCAGTTGTCGCCGTAAAAATGAACAAGCAGGCGTCGTTTTCTGAATATATTCACATTTGTTTACAAAGATGGGCATTGCAAATATGTCCGAATTCTGTCTTATTTCCTTACGCAAGGCACTCATATCACATTCTGTGTAAGCCTCGTCGTCTTCATCCGAAGAAAAAAATGTCCCAAACTTAACATATTTTTTTTTATTATATTTATTTTATTTTATCTTGAGAAAATTTCAATGTTGCCTTTGGCGGACAATTATGTAAAAAGTAAACATTGTTTTGACAGTGTAGCACATCTTTTACTTTTCAATCTATTACAAAATCACAAGAGTCGAAAAAGTTACGTAATACCAAAAATAATCGAAATCGACAACGACTTCGACTGCTCTCGATTTTCGTCTTCGACAACCGTAATAAGGCTGATTATTTTTTATGATTAATAAAAAAATCTTATATAATCAAGAGTAGATATATTCTACACTAACAACATAAATCGTCTCTAGTATGAAGACGGCCAGCAGATGTGTATTACCTACCGAAGTTTACTGGTACTCTATAAAAAACCTTAATTTTTTTACTATAAAAGGCAACTAAGGAAAGTTAGCGTCTACACTATAGAAGACGGCGAATTGAGTTTCAATATTGTAAAAGCTGATCAACCGAAAATATCTTCTATAAAATGATAAAATGAAGATATCTTCTACAATAAAAGCATCCGTAGGTATCTTTCATACGAAAATTTAAAATTCTTCTATAATATGATAAATAAAATATATCTTCTAGAACTAGATCAAGAGATGATAGTACCATTTATGTATGTATGTATTTATACAATCCCACGACAGCCGGTTCTATGTACCGGATTGACCCGAAGAGCAATTCTTCGGCCAAGGGCTGTCACCCCGGCACACAGTTGCCGCTACAACAACAACAACCATTTATGGTGTCAACATAAATCGTTTCTAGTTTAAAAACGACCAGCAGATGTCTACTTCTATAGTGTTGACTTTCATCATGAAGAATCCTCCAAAAGTCAAGATGTCTAGTGTAGCAGCTACGTGAAAGTAGATAAGTTCTGTATCATTTGAGCCATCCAAGTTCTTGACTTGAACCGATAAATAACAAATGCCAAGTTTCATAATATTGGCGACGACCAGTGGAGGGCGTCTTTTATACTGCAATAGATGGCCAAATGTAAGTTAATCCTTTACTGGACTTCAAGTGATTAAAAACGTTATCATAATCGGCTAATATATTGTTGGTTATCAGTTTATTCTGGAACTGATAACCAACATAAATCAATAGAGTTTCTGCTGAAGTTTTTTCATATACAGATATAGACATCGGATTAAACTGAGAAGGGCATAGACTAGACTCGCAGCAACTGCAGAAGGGTTAAGAATGATGGCGAATCTTGTGCTGTTTTTGCAAACTGCCTTGTTTATCTCAACTTTATCTGTTCTCTACTTTAGTGTTCTACTTCTGCAGGTATTGAGACATACTTTACTTATATAACGGGTGATCAATATAGAGGCATTTTTCACAGACAACGCGTGAGTCGCAATAATCTTTATTTTTATTTTTTCTTTTCAGTATTGTTTGCCATTTCATCATGGAAGGACTAACAGCGTGACAACCTCGGTTTGATGCGGCTAATGGGCGGGTGATCAATCTAGAGGTATTTTCTTAAATATGGTTGTTACAGATTACGCGCGAGTTGTGTTTAACTTTACTTGTTTTCTTTTCTGTATTGTTTGCCATTTGACCAACCATGGAAACCATGGTTTGATGCGGTTTATAAGCTGGTGGAATCATCGGTCCATATATTTTCAAATTTGTAACGGGCGATCAATCCAGAGGTATTTTTTTCAATATGGTTTTTTTTTTACAGATTACGCGTTAGTTGTGTTAAACTTTATTTTTCTTCTCTTTTCAGTATTGTTTGTCATTTCATCATGGAAAGACACCGAAAAAACACGGTTTGGTGCATTTTATGGACTGGTGGAATAATATATATTTTGTGAATGGTGCTTGCTATCGCGCAATGATATCGGACTTCTTGTCACCTGAAAGTCAAGCCCACAATCTTGACGACATTTGGTTTCAACAGGACCGATCCACTTGCCATACAGTTGCAATGGATCTATTGAGAGGTCATTTCGTAGATCAGCTAATTTCACGTTTTGGACCGTTGAGTTAGCCGCCTAGAACGTGTGATTTTCTTTGGGGCTACGTAAAGTCCACATTTTATGCTGACAAACCAACTAAGATTCAGGTTTTGAAAGCCAACATTGCGCGTCATTAACGCTATACAGTAAAAATGCTTGGACGAGTCATTCAAAATTCAACTCGCAGAATGAACATCCTAGAGCGTTGTTGCGGTCAACATTTAAAGGAATTAGCAGTAGGTTCTCGGCTCACTAATTTGAAAGAGGTTTTCCGTTCGTTCCCCAATTTACTTTTTGTTTGTTTTTTTGTTATTTTCAAAAACAAGGGCAAAACTACAGAGCTTACAAATTTTATAATGCTTCATTAAAAATCTAATTAATCTTTTCAATTAATATTTCAATGTGTTGCAAGCAGAAATACTATCATATAAAATGTCCATCCTAAGGTAGAGTGGCCTTGACCTATACTCATCCTTGTCTCAAAACTTTCCATTTATTTACACCCTCCAATTTGTCATCCTTTCTTAGCTGCTAACACCGATAGAGTGACCCCCAAGGCAAACGTAGTGTTAATTTATCCTTTCATCCCAAGCACTTCTCTTACGTCCATTATCTGTTATTGCCATTAATTCATTAAAAGTGGGCAAATATTGTTCTTACAAAAAACGAGAGTTTTCCTTCATGCTTAGGTTGTTTTTTGAAGGGGTTGTGCACAACGTAAAACAAAGCAGAAAGCAAAAAAGTCCTCCAACAAGAAAATGTATACTGTTTTCTTTTCATTGTTATATAAATTTACAAGTTATGAGGTAGAGAAGAGCCTTCCATCCAAACGACAGACCTTAGAAGAAGGTGTTTGAGATTTTATGCCGAAAGTTGACGATAAGCCATCTGAAGAGATTAATTTGTATGTTTTAGAAATTTATAGGGTTTTGCTGCACAAAGTTCAAAATTGTATTAATTAACAAATAAAACCCAAATCATCACTCGGCCAGAGCAGATCCCTTACGGCAAGTGCGAAGGACGATGGTTAATCTTTAGGCCCAACAGAAAAAGGGATTTCCGTTGAGTTGGCGAGGTCGGCCAGGGATGGATGATAATGAAATTTTGTTAATATGGAAATTAATTTGTATTCATTATCGATTCTAGTATCAGGGCAGGCAGGTAATCAATAACATAATTAAGGTTCCCAACTTGAGAATATAAAGGGTCCCGTGTTGAGATGATGCTGTAAAATGTGGGTGTGTTATAATTATGAACTTTCTTTTTTGTGGTAATAATTGTCATTTATGACACGGATTAAGTGGCCGTTTTTTGAGTGTTTCAAAATTTAATTTAAAAAGGTTTAACGGACTTATTTCCCATTAACTGCGGAAAAGGATAAACTCTAAAATTGGCATTATGAAATAATCTTTGAAGAATAAATAAAAAATTACTTTAAAAATTCAAATACGTCGCTATTTTAAGGTGTGAATAAGCGAAATATAGCTGACTAGTATGAATTATATAGGGTGATCCATCTAGAGGTAGTTTTTCAGAACAAAAAAAATATAAAAATTCAAATCAAGTGTGGCATCTTTATTAGTGATTTGAAAGGACATTTTATGGCATTTATTTTTTGAAAATAATTATCTTCAAATGTTGGCAACTGTATTATGGAAATGAGCGTTCGGTGAGAAACGGGAAAAACCGCTGTTTTCGACCAAAATTTTGTTCTGTGATGAGGCCCATTACTGGCTCAACGGCAAAGTCAATACACAAAATTGCCGCATTTTAGGAATGCAACAAGAAGAGGTTCAAGAGGTGCCATTATACCCAGAGAAAACCACGATTTGGTGCCGTTTATAAGCTGGTGGAATCATCGGTGCATATTTTTTCAAAAATGATAATGACCGGAACGTAACCGTGAATGGTGCTCGCTATCGCGCCATGATATCGATCTTTATGCTACCTGAAATTGAAGCCGGTAATCTTGACGACACTTGGTTTCAACAGGACGGTGCCACTTGCCATACAGCTGCTCAAACAATGGATCCATTGAGAGGTCATTTCGAAAAGCAGCTAATTTCACGTTATGGACAGGTGAGTTGGCCGCCTAGGTGATATCACACCTTTAGATATTTTTCTTTGGGGTTACGTAAAGTCCAAAGTCTATGCTGAAAACCCAGCTACGATTCAGGTTTTGGAAGCCAACATTACGCGTGTCTTTAAATCGATACCCGTCGAAATGCTCGAACGAGTCATTATGTTCAAAAAATAAATGCCATAAAATGTCCTTTTAAATTACCAATAGAGATGCCACACTTGATTTGAATTTTTATATATTTTTTGTTCTGAAAAAATACCTATAGATGGATCACCCTATATAATTCATACTAGTCAGCTAATATTTCGCTTATTCACACCTTAAAATAGCGACGTATTTAATTTTAAAGTACTTTTATATTTATTCTTCAAAGATTATCTCATTATGCCAATTTTAGAGTTTATCTTTTTCCGCAATTTATGGGAAATAAGTCCGTTAAAACTTTTTAAATTAAATTTTGAATTTTTAAATTTAAAAAAATAATTACGAGTAGTTGCAGCCGTTTTAATATTTAGCCTGTCAGCATCAACCCGTATGGCTTTATAGTTATAGAGGAAAGTTAATAAAACGGGTACAACAAATTATTTTGGAAAACTGTTTTTTGGAGAATCAAGTACTGTCAAATGTTTTCTATTGTAATGAAGAAAATTTTATAACTTCTGAAAGAAAGTACTTTCCTACTGCGGTTTCGAAAAAAATCACCTGCTATTAACGATATATGAACCTATTAAATGGATGAAACATCGGTAGCCAAAATAAACTTACTCTGTCTATTACAATAATTTTAATTTACAAAAAAATTATATATGCACAGAACAACAAAAGCTTACTGCGTTTCTAAAAACAATGACCTTAACATTTAACAAAAGCTGGCCAGCAAAAATTACAATTTTTCAATCAAAACAAAAATAAGCAAAGTCCATACAATATAAATAGTTTGTTGCCGAAAAAACTCCATTAAATGCCATTTTCGTTTATTTTTCATTTTTTTTGGTGCAACTACAAAAGCAAAAAAGTGCAATACGTATTTGCAGAGGCATATTTAATAAATAAAAAAACAGAAAGGAAAAAAAACACAATGTGTGTAAATAGAAAGAACAAAAAACAAAGCTTTATTTAAATATTTCAGCAAATAGAATATATATGTAACGATATATTAAATGTTTATATATACGAGTATATAGAAAAACAATACAAATAGTAAATATGAAAATATAAAGAGAAAAGGGGTATGTAAGTTTAATGTAATTCAGTGGTGTGGTGGTTGTTCAGTTTCGCGTGTTGTTCGTGTTTTAAAATAACAAATTCCAAAAAAAAACAAAATTATTAAACAATTAAACTGATAATTAAATATTTATAATAACAGTAATATTAAAAAAATAAGAACAATAATGAAGCTTAAACATATTAAAATAAAAACAAAGATATGACTACATTTATTGTCTTCTTCTTCAAAGAAAAATAATAATAAAACAATAAACAAAAAGTTATGAAGGCTCAAAACTATCAAAATATTGAAATGGTTTGAATGTGACCAAAATATACAATACAAAAATAGTAAATATATTTATGTCGTTCTATATATTTATCTAGATGAAAAGGGATATGTGTTGTAGTCCTTAAGAAGCGCGCATGACTTTAAAGTGCCTTTCCTTTTGGAAAAAAACTTTTGATTTTAAAGTGTCTTTCCTTTTTGAAAAGTAATTTTTAATTTCTTGAGAAGACAACACTTGTTTACAGTGTTATATGCGTTTCTCAATACTCGTAGTAATTTACAGATTGTTGAAAATCTAAGCGCCATATTCATAAAAATTTACCAAAGGTTTTAAATTCAAATGTTCGTTCCTTCGAGAAAAGTTCTTAAAACCTTTTTTAAGTTTTTATGATTTCTTTATAAATGGTCCAATATTTAAAAATTATTTTTAATCCCAAATATTCGCAGAATTATATTAAACAAAATGTGCAAAACTCTAAAAGTTAAATGGACAAAAGAAATTAATGCTTATTTATAAAAAAAATATTGGTTTTATTTAGTGAGATTGAAAAAATAGGAACAATAGCGTTGAAAGAAGAAAATTGTGAAAACAGTTTATTACACGTATCATCGATATTCATCCATAGATCTTCTCCAACGGTCGAAGAGACTCAGGATATATGGAAAGAATATGCTACCTCAAATGAAGTGTTAAATTTTATTTTTTTAGAATTTTTTAGAAAAAGAAAAATTAATTTCGCTAATTTGTTTTCATAGTTTTAAAAAATATACATGGCATTTGCTTAAATTGATAGAAAAATACAATTTCTCCTTGGGACAGGTAAATTAGTGCAACGTTAGATAATACTATAACCCTTAATCAGAAGATTAAATTTCAAGCCAAGCCAAAGAAGTTTATTTTTTGTAAACTTGTTCAATAAGAATATTTAGCCGTAGTACGATTAAGGAGCTCAAAGGTAATAAAAAAGAGCGTAAAATTAACCTACGTATTCAGCATGGAAGAAGACTTTCGAAAAATTGATCATTTTGGGTGCTTAGGTCCTGACAGCTTCTTAGCCCTAATCATATTTTTGCTCGATTTAATTAAAGTCACGGTCCCTAAACAAATGACCTGTCAGCCTGGCACTACATGCGTCGCTCCGACAACAACAGGAAGGCTCCTAAAACTTTGCACGATTACAATGATTGCAAAAATGGAAAATATGTGGGCATGGCGCGGAAGAGGACAGAGAGGTCCTTAAAACAAACCACCCACTTTCATTTAAGTTTAATCAATCATTATTTAATCAATGACAGTATTAAATTTTAGAGGGGATTAAAAAATCTGAAACCTTTGATAATTAGGTTACTACATTTTTGGAACGATGATAGCGCGTATTTTTTCTGCGGGTTATCGCCGTTCAAAAGGACAAAAAGTCCTAAAAACAAACCACCCACTTTCATTTAAATTTGATCAATCATCAGTTAATCAATGACAGTAACCATTTTAAGAGGGGGCTTAAATTCTGAGTCCTTTGATTATGCCAGTCTACAGCTGTAAGACTTTGACACCACATCAAGACTGACTTATTTGCAGGCAGCCTTTGAAGTAAACCCAGTCCAACGTATCCAATTTCAGGAGGACAGGTGTGACCGTGCCTTTATTGTATGGAAGTAGGTGGGTAGCTTTTAAAGCCATTCTTAATTAGAATGGCTTTAACCATTCTAAATTAGAATGGTTATCGCCGTTCAAAAGGACAAAGTAGTCCTTAAAACAAACCACCCACTTTCATTTAAATTTAATCAATCATCAGTTAGTCAATGACAGTAACCATTTTAAGAGGGGCTTAAATTCTGAGTCAGTCTACAGCTGTAAGACTTTGACACCATATCAGGTGACTACAAAGAGAGGCGTTTTAATTAGCCGAAACCTTTTGTTGTTAACCCAGTCTAGCGTATGCAATTTCAAGAGGACAATTGTGAACGTGCCATCATTTAATATATAGTTTTAACATTATCTGAGTACCGACGTTTTTATGGAAGTAGGCGGGTAGGTTTTAAAGCCCTTAAGGGAGTTTTATAGCTTCGCATTTTTTTGTAGGCTTTGGCTCATTCTTAGGGTGTCGGTAACCTATTTTTATTTTATTTATTTTTGTCATACCCACCCAAACCTAAGCATTTTTAAGAAATTTGTAATCTCCTTTTTAACAAGTTAAATGAATTCAATCTCAATCATGTAACTAATTTTTTTGGTACGACGATTACCCTTAGAAATTATAAGTTCATTTTCCTTAATCCAACTGTAATTACACTAGTTTACAAATTATTATTATTAGTTTTCCTGAGTTCTAACTATTTTTTTCCTATAGATTTTGGCCTTCTAAACACAAAAATGAATTTTAAAAAATTGTCCTCTGATTAGTTTTCAAGACAGAGTTTTTGGGATTTTTTTTTTAGGATTTTTTTACGATATGTAACAAATGGTAGAGTAACACGTTCTTGTAAATTTTTGGATTTTCAGCATTTAAGTTACTTCTTTATTAACCTAAGGTTTGCCGTAGAGCAGGGCCGACTGTTATTTGTAAAGCACCCAGCATAGAGTCATGTATTTATATAATCACGTATAATCAGAGCCTGAAAACAAAACAAAATTCCAGGTCGAGTAACTCTATCATTTGTTGCCCATTTTTTTTTAAACGATAGTTTGTTTTGTTTGAGAATACCAAACCTTATGCTCAATTAATTTATATTTATTTTAATATTATTATTTTTATATATTTTTTCAATTTAAAATCGTGATGCTTGCACAAAAAATTAATTTTTTTTAAATTTTAAATGTCTCTAACTATTGAACTGATTTCAATACCTTGTATGAAAAAGTTTGAGAAAATCTTATTTCCTTTAATTTGAGACCACTCTTGATCAAATCGGAGTTATGGTCCAAAAAGCTGAAATAGATCATAAAAAAATCTTAAAAAAATTCTATCTTGAAAACTAATCAAAGATTTTTTTTTAATATTCATATTCGTTTTTATTAGGGGCAAAATCTATAGAAAAAAAATATTTAGAACTCTAGACCAAAATGGCTGTAAACTAGTGTTGTTACACACGAACCGGATGATATACATCTGCAATTAGCTACCATAAGGAGAGCAATAGTTTATATTCCAAAGTTTCGTGGTGCGAATTCGTTTTTAAGGACTTCAAATTTTTAAAGATATTTTTCAAAAAATCTTTGTAAACACTTAGAAACAACTACTATGTCGGTGCGGGAGTCACATGAAAGAGTAAAACCGTGTCTATCTGTTGCAATTTCTATATTTCCTCTTTAAATAAAAATACTGTCAATAATGCTAATTTTAAAAAATCGTATCCTTTAGTATTCTTTGAAATGTTTAAAAGTATCTGTTAGAAAACAAACCTATTAAGGGCCGAAGTATCGAGTGACACATATGGTCGTCGCTCACATGTTATTCTGATTCAAATGACTTTTATTGTGCAATTTTTAAATTTCGTAAATTTGGCTATAACTTCTTTATTTTTAATACAGATATTATTTAATTAAATAAAGTCAGTTGTTGAAATTTTACATGAATAAGACTTAGAGCTGGGCAAAATGAAAAAACCTACAAAATTGTAAATATATATAATAATTAATTTTAATTATTCCTTTTTTAGGACAAACAAATAACGTTTGAATCAAAATTACATGTAAGCTACGACATTACAATTCAAAAGTCTAAAAAATAGTGTAGAAGATACATATTTTATCTTTAAAGTGATTTTATAAAAATCACAGAGATTAGCTACGGTTCTCTTCTTTCATGGGATACAAAAAATTGTATCCTTTTAAGTTGAAGATATGCTGCAAGTAAAGTTACCTAGTGTGAATGGGGACTTGATATCAGCGTAGGACAGATTTGAAAGAAAAGCTCCATTAAAAGTAGAATAAATAGTCCATGAAGTTATAAAAATAGTCCGTACCACGAAATAAAAACAATAATGTAAAAGTACTTTTATTTTATTGGGTGCTACTCTATATTAAGGACTTCAAAAGGTTAAACCTTTAAAAGAATTTATTAGAAATTTTAATTCATATTGAAGGATGCATTTTTAAGGTTATTCTTGCCACTTTTTATTTTTGTAATGATAAGTAGCCACAATTTTTCAGTTACGTGTAACATCAACAAAAGCACTGTAGAGGCTAAAGGGTATTTAATTTTTTTAATACTTATTTCCCTCAACTTTTAATTAAGGAACAAACCGAGTACTTCTCTCCTTTTTAACGCTTAGAGTTTTTAACAAGAAACTGAACATTGATATTAAGAACTTCAATGACTGCTTTATTTGACTTTTAATAGATATTTATTTTCAAATTTGTTCTACACAGTTATCTTTTTAAACAACTTCAAAGCTTAAAAAGTTCATTGGAAATACTTTGAACTATTTTATCATTGCTGATCTCCCAAGAAACACAAGAATCGTAGCAAATTTATGCGGTATTTATATTGTCACTTCACTACAAAAAGGGTAATAATAATGCAGCTTCTTTTAATTTTTTTAAAATAAAGGGGATATAGTCCATATCGTTTTTTTTAGAAATGTTTTATATAATTATACTATAGCATTCTAGGTGCCCCGTAAAAGAAACAACTAAAGTTAACAAACCCCAAAAAGGATGTAAAAATGTATCATTCATTATCCTTTTTAAATTTCAAACAAAACCGTTTGAAATTGTTGGGGGGTTTCTAAAGCTGTAGATAGACACTTCTCATGACATTTTGCAATGCTTATTTTATGTTGACCCCATTCACATTAGGCAACTTTACTTGCCGCAACTCTCAGTTTGAAGGAGAGAGCGGTAATAGGAATTCATGATCCCCAACAATTTCAACCGTTTTGTTGGAAATTTTAAAGTATAATGAAGGATACAAATTAAAATCCTTTTTTTTTAATTTGTTTCTTTTAAGGGCACCAAGAATGCTATAGTACAATTAGATAAAGTATTTAAAAAAACGATAAATATTATGGCTCTCTTAATTGTGGAAAATTTAAAGGGTATCGTAGGTGCATTATCATTACCCTTTTTTAATAAAGGGACAGCTTAAATTTCGCATAAATTAGCTACGATTCTTTTTGGAAGATCAACAATGATATCGTAGAATAAAAAGTATTTCCAAAAACTTTTCAAGCTTCGAAGTCCTTTAGGAACCACGAAAAAACTACTTGGACTGTTTTTCTCTACGCGATTCCCTGTGTCAAAGGTAAAGTAAAAAGTTCAATAGAGTGCCTCAAAATCAAAAAAGTGTTTCATAAAACATTAAAAAACGGTGTTACCATCTAAAAAAAATTAGTATGAAACCATTTCCAAAACATTTTGGACCACCTGACTGGAACAAAATGTTTTGCTTAAATATTGAACGAAATTTCTGATTAACTTTCATGATTTAAGAAATTTTGCTAAAAAAAACTTGACAAAAGCCGCTTAAACAAACACTTTGCATTCCAATTATTTTGAATTTTGTTTAGAAAATCGGCATAAAAACTTATCTAACATTTTTTTTTTTCATTTTTAACAGAAGCTTTCAGAAAATTTGCAAAATTTTTATTTTTATTTTTCAATTTAAGACACTGTGGTAAAATCCTTTTCTTTACTATTCGTTTCTGTTTATTTTTACTCCTTTAGAAAAGAAAGTCTTGTACCAACCGTAATACTCGTATAAATAAGTTGTTAAAAGATGGATTTCAACAAACCAAATTTGTGACCTTCTTTTTATTATGATCTATACAAGACTTGTGTTTCTAATGGGTTAAAAAAAAGCACAAGTTAATAATAGACGTGTTCTTTTGGTGCTTACTTATTAAACGAGTAAGCGGCCGCTAAGGCGCTAACTTCAAACTTTACGAAAACTGTTAAAAATTTCTTTGCAAACAGGAACTGATTGCTTTTATGCATCTTAAAACGTTTGATATTAAATTTGTAGAAAAAGTTGTCCAAAAAATACTATTAGCCGAGCCCGCTTAAACTCGCTTACCCTGGAATAACTTTCTTTCCAAACTTTTTTATTATTTAAAGCAAACGGGTTTTAATGTAAATTGTCTATATTGTCTATAAATTGTATATATATAGTAAATTGTCTGTAAACAAAATAATTTTTATATTCTTGTACAAATAAGTAAAGTTATCGCGTTAGCGACCTCCTAAGCGAGTTGCCAATAGAACACAGTGAATTTTATAAAAAATCAGTATCAATTACTTTAAATTAAAAATAACAACAATCGCGTTTTTTGAAAAAATTTCAAACAACTATCATGAGCTTAAAAACATATTTCCAAATTATTTAAACGCAGAGTGGAAGTACTGCAACAGATAATTAATATTAATATTTTTTGTCCACCTAGAATGCAGCCAGCTAGAACTGAACAAATTGGAAATCATTTTACAATATACCCACATTTAAAATTAGGAAGGCGGACTTTAAACTTGTTTGGCTCCTTAGAAGTTGAGGAACTCTACGGTTCAAACATAAGGATTTTTTTTAAACTGTGAACAAGGAGCTGTCTTGGAAATTGAATTTAATCAAATTTAATCTTTTATTTAAAGTACAACTTCGAGGAAGTTTTTAAAACAAATTCTATTTTAAGTCCATCATGAATGCTGCCAGCTAAAACTAAAATAGTTTAAGGCGAGCCACTTTACAGTTGCATCATAAATGTTCATGCAAAAGTATAAAATCAAGAAAGTTATGGAAACAAATTTATTTTTAGTCTATAACTTATGCTGCCAGCTAGGACTGAAAATATTTGGAGATCTTTTTAAAAATATAAATATTTGAATTTAGAAAAGCGGACTTTCAACTTTTTGGGATCCATATAATTTTAGGCATTTTACGGTTTAAGCATAATATTTTTTTTAGATTTTTGAATAAGAAATAAAACATATGCATATGTCTTGAAACTGACAATTAAATTTGTTTTCTTATTTAAAATAAAAATACAAAATAAAAAAAGTTTTTTAAAGAACTTCAATTTAATTATTCTATTTAAGTCTATCACAAATTCTGCCAGCTAAAACTGAATTTTTTTTGGGTATTACTTTGAAAGGTAATAATCTTTAATTCAAAGAAAGCTGAATTTCAAACTTTTTTGGCTTCGCATAAGGCGAGGCGTTCTACAGTTTCAATATAATTGTTTGTTTATTTAAACAAAAGTATAAAATCAAACAAATTATGGAAAGAAAATTATATTTTTAGTCCATTACGAATGCTGCCAGCTAGAACTGAAATATTTAGGGAATCACTTTAAGAGATATCATCTTCAATTCTAGGTGCAAGTTCTGCAATTTTTAAAATCTGCACAAGTCGGGGCAACCTACGATTAAAGTATAAGGGTTTTTTTTTAATTTTTGAACATTTATAATGTTGTTATCTTTAGCTATAACCACTAACGATTCTTAACTAACCAGACTTAGTTAGAAAAATTATGTTCTTTATTTTTCTGTTTTTTTGACGAACCCAAAAAATTGTGACAAACCCTTGACATTTTTGTGCTGTTTTTTTTATAGTTATAACGTCTAAATTTATTTTTTATTAATTCATTTCACTTAAAGCTTAAGAAAACACACTTATGGCAACATTAAAATAAAAGAGAAAAAGGAAAACTAGTAAGAGAGCAATATCAAATTCAAAACTTACAATAGTACATAGATAGAGATAGAGAGAAAGGAAAATTCACAATTGTTTTCCAAAGATTTCAAATAAAAAATTCACGTAAAACTGGTGGGTAAGATGATTTCAATACGTCTCGTTTTAGAACATGTTAGATAGAAACAAAATAATGTATAACAGTTTCATAAGTATACAGAGCGTGTACAGTATAACAAAATTCTCTAGATACACTTAACGAAGAAGATCCATTCAATATTCGACATGTTTGTTTTCAAAACAAAATTAAAATTTTCCACTTAAGACTACGGCGACAGAGGTTCTCTACGAAATGTTGCAAAATTCAATGTTAAAAGTAAAAAAAGATATATAAAAATAAAAATATATAAACAATCAAACGTAAAACTTAGAATAAACCAATTTTTGGTTGCGCTTGCGGTTGTGTTGTTATGCTTTAAAAGCTTGTGTGCGAAAAACAATGATAAAGAAAAGCTTTACGATTTAGCTTACAAAAAGCTCTACTTACAGACTACTACATACTAGAAGAAATGTTCAAAATTCATAAAACATAAAATATTCAATTCAAAACTCTATACGATTATGGCCGGGAAGGGCAGACAAAGGTTTTTTTAACAAGTCTTAGAAAAAAACATAATTTTGAGTTTGGAGAAACAGTTTAAAATGAAGAGTAGCAAAAGCATTTAAAAGAAAATCTTAGCGACAAGGATGTGTTTCAGCGTGTATGTTTGTAAGTGAGTTTTGGATAAGAGACCAGGTACAAAATGTTTACCTCCTTATGTCCTTGAAGGTGGGGGGCAGAGTAGACGTTGGCAGGTTTAAAACTCCACAACTTTAATTACCGCTTAAAGCTTTCAAAATATTCGCTGGCTTGTCTCACTTCCTTGCATGACTGTCTTCTTTTTGTTCAACTGAAAGTTGTCGATTAACGCAGCCTTGCCATCAACATCCTTTCGATTTCTCCTTTTTTGTGTGTTTGTCCAAATCTCATTGTAATCAGTTTTTCTTTTCTTTCGTTTTTGGTGTGCATTTGTGTGTTTAGCTGTTGCTTGCATAGATATGATGCTGCCGGCTGCTTTCATCCCTGCGCCATCGCTTAGTAGGGCTTGGAAGCATCTTTGGGCTTTTTCAATTGGACTTTTAAGCGCTTGGTGCCCACTTGAAATCCATTCATTGCTCGTATGGCTACCTGC
Organism: Hydrotaea diabolus; assembly: GCA_963513945.1. NCBI lineage: Eukaryota > Metazoa > Arthropoda > Insecta > Diptera > Muscidae > Hydrotaea > Hydrotaea diabolus. The sequence continues at coordinate 164,802,906 of OY740717.1, forward strand.
GCCGATTCGGGATTGTCAAATGATACGAAACCAAAGCACTTGGATAAGTTTGTCTGCTTGTCAATGAAGACTTTGGCGGAAATGACATTTCCAAATGGCAGGAAAGTCGATGCCAAATCTGTGTCAGTGAATTCCTGCGGCAAATGATATATGAAGAGATTACAGCCTTCAGGACCTGCAATGAAAAAGAAAAACGGAGAACACATAAGAAATTGGCCACGTCTATTACTTTTATTTCCAAAGAAAAAGGAAAAAGTTAGCTTTCAGTTTTTATAATCGCCAAACTTGGCACTTAAAATGGAAAAAGTAAAAATGTTTACGAAAAAAAATGGAAAACTGCATTTGAGGTCACATCTGTTTCATTTGTTAGGTAATCCATATTTTTATCTACTACTATTTTTAGATTTATTTGGTTTTGGTTTTACTTGTCAATTGATAGAAATTGCTTTTTTTTCCTTTGGTGGTTTCAAATTTGTTAGCTGCCAATACACATTTTTTTACCAATTTGAAAATTGTGTTCACTTTCAATCTGTTATGATTGGTAAAAATGGTTTTTGGTGTAAGCCTCATATCAACATAAACCACAATTGCCTGAATTTGTTCAATTAGTGGTTGAACGAATTTATTTGCTCCACATGCGTGGGGAGTTCAAAAAGTAGTCATTTGAAACATGCAATAGATTTAAACCTAGTAGCTGAAGTTCAGGCTTTGTGGTTCTAAACTGTCATTCAGACAATAAATAAAAATCTTATAAATATGCAACGAATTAAGAAGATACCAACAACGGCTAGTAAGATTAAAAGAACGGCACACTTTTTTGCACAGAGTTAATTTCCATTTCCGGTTGTCTAAAACACATTTAAAATAAGTTCAAAACTTACAACTGATGCGTGGCTGCGGTTTTCAATGGCCACAATCCAATATCCTCGAATTTTCTTACATATTTAACAGACCACCGGAATATTAAACATGCGCCACATAAGCAAAAAAAAAAACGCCAGTGTATTCGGCCCTTAATAAACGTATTTCCAATTATAATTAAAAAAAATCCCTGGAACTTTTAAAAAGAAAACTGAACTACGAAATTAAAAAGTGTAGGAACAGTTTTTCTCTACTTATATACTTCGTCCACCGTTTCAAAGGTATTCGGTCCAATTGTAATGATATTCATTTCTAAATTTTACAATATATACACTAGGGTGGCCCGATTTGAAAGGACAAAAATTGTTCGATATTGTGTCATCGATTTTGTGATAGCTTTTGGCATGAGGAAAACAAAACTTTTACTACGACATATTAAAAAAACTATTTTCGTCAAAAAAAATTGAAATTTGGGTGCCTCGAAAATAATACAAGGACTAGTATTCGCTTACAAGGTTCAATTGACTCAGAATTTGAAGGCGCACAACCATTCGCTTCATTTACGCTTCCCAGTTTGAGCCTTATAGCAGCTCGAAATGGACAATGATTTTGCTGGAAAAACTATCTTTTTTGGCCAAGGTCATGGCGGCTATGGTAACAAGTAAAACTGTCACATCTAGAGATGGGAAAATCTGCAAGTGATCGTCGAGAGTACAATGCATCCTTAGAGAGTGGCAGATTAGTGCGAATTTGGGAGATGTGGCATCATAGTCTCGAAAAATTATATTTTCTGACCAAGGCCATGGCCATTTTCATTCCGGCGGCTATGGTAAGAAGAAAAACTTTCACATCTGGAGATGGAAAAATCCGCTGGTGATTGTCGACAGTGCATTGCATCCTAAGAGCGTAGCAGTTTAGTACAGATTTGGAAGGTGCGGCATCATTGGCCCATATCGCTATGAAAAAGCTGCAGGAAATGCTATTTCGGTGAGCGCTATAGAGGCACGATAGAATAATATGTGTAAGCAGATTATATACTTGAAACATCCTTTTTGTTTTAGCAATAAGGCGCACTGCGAGGAATACGAAATTATCTGCCTCCAAATCATTAGCGCCACTGTTTACTGCGTGGACTGCAGAGGTGCGGTTGTCCCTGAATGTGAAAGTCAATGACGTCTACATCCCGACTACCAACTGCCTCAAAATCCTTGTGGTCACACTGAACAGACTTTCTCGATCCTCTGCACATGCAACATGTTGACCTCTTACAAAGCGATTGGCTGTTCAGTAGTGAACTACGCAGCACCGGTGTGGACGGCGATCGTACGAGGCAGTGGAAGAAAATTCTGACTTGCCAGAATGCCGCCCTGAGAACATCAATAGGGTGTCTCCTTATGTCGTTGAGCACCATCTACATGAGAAGACGAAGGTCCTTACCGACAGAATTTCTTGTTCTCTAAGCTGTATCTGTTTGGATGTCTTCGCACTAGTCATTCCACCTCCCAGTCAGATCAGGTAGGATCTTTATGATTTGGAGAGAGTGGTCCAGTGGTGATCTAAAGAGCCTTTAGATCGTCAAAACTATGACGCAGGTCTGAACGACTGTCACGCTGATGAAGTCGAAGCAGCAGCATCTAGCTATAGCGTGAATGTGGTGCCTGGGGAACAGCCCCCGGATATTTTAACAGAGAAGATGCTACCTCGAATTTGGTTGGTGCAGTCACCTCAATTCGTATCAAGGACCACATGACGTGCTGCAGCTCTTTAGTTGTCCGGCCAAGCACACCCAGCAGGTACATCTGCCGGTGATATGTGATATCTCCATTAAAAATTCAGGTCCGTAGGATGAATATCGTAAAATTCCTTTTATGAGAGAGAACCAGAAGCCATAACCAAGGTTTTGGAAAGACTAGGTTTACAGTACAAATTATCACTGGTGTTAACCATAAGAACCATTTTATGGACTCGTTAGGTCCAACGATCATATCAGTAAAATCTACAAAAAATCCGTATTTAAACTCGTGATGTTATTTGATTTAATTTATATACTAATATTTACCATTTTACGTTTGTTGCAATCATTATGTCCAATTTTCGAGACCCTATGGTCCATGGGTACGAAACCAACCAAAATCAGTTTTCAAAGTAGAATGATATTTCCATTTGCATAATAATTTGACCTAATAGGGATACCTATATGAGCATATTTGCTGTGGCGTGCTTTAATTGCCTACATGGGAGCTTTGAAGGGTCGCTAAGTTCCAAGAGCCTGAGCTGCAATCTTAGTCAAATCTTCAAATCACTTAATTGTTGGATTCGAAGTGAAATTTGTTTTAATGTGAGAACCGATTTATCCCTATTTACCTCTGCTCGTTCGAGTAAACAATAAGTAAGAGTCGTTTTGAGACCCTAAAGTCAATGCGTCTTAACCCTGATTATAACCGGATCTTAAATGTGCACCAACATAAAGAAGACTAGCGATTTTTTTTTAGTTTAAGTTACCAAATGGATTAGTGGTAGCCAAGGATCGTCGACAAATAATAGAAAAAGTATAATATTTAGAACAACTCTTAGTCCCATTGAGGGAAACTGACCCATACATCGATTTCGTCATTTTACTGTACTAAACCGCTGATTACTATAAGCTGTCATCGTGAAAAACTTTTGGTTTGTACCTCGGTTAATTTTCGTGCTTTGAACAGACGAGCTGATAGCAGACGAAAGGATTTAGCTAGATCATAGTAGAATTTCACGACCATCAGGAATGGTCTCCCATAAAAATTTCGAGGTGTTGCCAATGGAATGATCGATTTTTTATGCACTCTATCCTATATATATTAATTGACATCGTTGCATAACGAGCATAGGGCCATAAAAACTAAATTCCATTTGAATCTATTTAAAGCTAACAATGGTATTTTTTTCTTGTCGGGTTGCCTTCTCAAGGTATGGGCCGGTCTTCCTATTCTTCGACTTCCCTGTGAATTTTAAGCAAGCGCAGCTTATGCAGTGTTTCTTGCAGTGATTCCCCAAGCCATTTCCCCTTAGTTTGAGAATTTCTGTTGTAATGGGGCACTTTCTCAATTTATATTTTGATATAGTTATTCTAAAATATCTTTTCGTAAACAGTGTTTTCTTTAAGGTCCTGGGATAAAAGTTGAATAAGAATTGAATATAAAGAAAAAAGAATAGTATGTATATCTGGGGATAAGGGTAGATAAGGGATTCAAACTTCCAAATGCGCGTCCGTTCAGATTCTCCTTTGTTTTCGATGATGCTACCTATGTAGTAGTGATTGGTATAAATTAAAGACATGCACGTCTGATCTATGGTTCGGACCCAAATTCATTGCTTTACCATCGGTTACCATTTCACCACATTCTCTTAAACTAGTCATCCATTATGAAAAGAATATCTCAAATCGTTTTAACTGACAGACAGCAAAACATTGTTATCCCTCTTGCAACCAGAGTGATAACAAGATATTCCCCACCCCTTCGTACCCTGGAGTGACAGTCTGCTTAAGCGGTGGGGGTGGATTATTTATACATTTGTTTCCATTTAGTTCTTACTTGCAATCATAATCATATTTTCTACTCTTAAGATAATAAATGTTATGAAAACAATAGAAATTAATTTCTATGGCAAGTATTCCAAGCTATTAATAACATAATAAAGCTTGCTCCGCTCTTAGCATCCCATGCCCCTCTTGTTCCTATTGGTATGCTGACAAATGCATGCCGGCCTGCTGAAACAGCGATAGAGAAATTCCCCAGGACTCAGACAATGCCATTCTCTCCAAGTACTCGTACTTGTATTTGTATGTACATTCATTATGGATAATGTATAGATTTTAATCCTTTTATAAGGCGTACTACAAATCTAGTTCGTCTGTCTGTCCGCCAGTACGTTCGTCCGTCCATCGTATGGCTTTTATATAATAGTCAGTGGCAGCCATACAGACAATGCCATCGAAAGAGACTTGTATGTTTTATGAATTTAAACGAGCATTAAACTCATAAACTCTGAGACTGACATAAAGGATGGACGACAGATAAACTGATATGACACACATACGTACATATATTTATCCGAATCATGGAAAATTTTCATATTGTATAATGTCGTACAAAACACAAACAGATACACTAGCGAACAAAAGTTTGCAGGTGTGTTTATCCCCTCAATTATAGTGGCTTCCAATAATACATTTGCATTGCATTTGCAATGTCTTAAAATAATGGTCAGCTATCCTACACAATATGTACGAGGGCTGCTATACATATTTCTGGCCTAATAACGAAATTGAGAATATTTATCATCAAAAATGGTTTTATTGTTTTTCAAAGTATTCTCCATTATGATTGTGCACAATGATTCGTCTTCTCTTGTTCGTTTTTCGAATTTCTCCGAAGATTTCAGGCAACCAAATTGTGGTGTACCACTCAGAATTGACCGTCCTACGTTGCTCAAGCGGAACAGTCGCCACATGACCAGTTTTGCCGAAGAAATAGTCGACCATTTGCTTCGAAGTGCTTCTCCCACGAACAACTTTCGTCTGATTTGGCTCTTCTTGAAGACTCACACGGTCGATTTCGGTTTTGTTTCGGGTTATACGCATAGATCCATGATTCGTCAACTGTGACGATCTTATAAACGTCTTTCGCAGCACCGCGATCGTATTTGTTCGAAATATCTTTGCACCAATCAATACAAGCCTTTTTTTGAGCGATTGTCAAATTTTGCGGGATCCTACGAGAACAAACCTTATTTACGGCCAGGTGTTCGTGAAATATCAAATGTATGCTGTTGGAAGAAATGACCAAGGATGCCTCCATCTAACGGTATGTCACATGACGACCTTGCATTATCAGTTCACGCACGGCATTAATGTTCTCTGGGACAACGGCCGTTTTTGGACGACCTTCACGACCTTCGTCTTTGAGTGAGCGTCTGCCACGATTGAACTCATTAAACCAGTTTTTCACAGTGCTATAAGATGGTGCTTCATCGCCATATAAAGATTTAAGTTCATCAAAGCACTCTTGTCGTGATAATCCATGTCGAAAGTTGTGAAAAATGATCGTACGAAAATGTTCACGAGTTAATTCCATTTTTTTGCCAAATTGAATTTCTCAAGTCACTGTAAACAAGACAAATGATGGTCGTACGTCAAAACGTTCTGAGTATGTTTATGCATAAAATTGTCAAACTTTGAAATGCCAGATCCCGCCAGGCAACACTTAGTGTTGCTTAGGCTAGAAATATAAATAGCAACCCTCGTACATTCTACAGTCTTTTAAATTTCTTACACGTAGAGAAAAGATATGGTTACACTATGATCACCGCAACAATAATATGTTCTCTACAATAAAAGCATGTTCGTCGCAACCATAGTATTGTTTTTTGAACTTCATTTTGACAATAGTATGATTGCGACAATATTGCTATTGTTGAAATGTAACAATTGTGTTATTGCCAAATTTAGAAATGAAAATATGGTTGTAATAACCATGGTTGAGTGTGAATCATACTATGGTTGTGGGGATCATAGTATGGTTGCGTGTGAATCATACTATGGTTGTGAGGATCATACTATGATTGTATGAGAAACATACTATGGTTGTGAGGATCATAGTTTAGTTGTGGAGATCATAGTATGGTTGAGTGTGAATCATACTATGGTTGTGGGGATTATAGTATGGTTATGTGTGAATCATACTATGGTTGTGGGTATCATAGTATGGTTATGTGTGAATCATACTATTGTTATGAGGATCATAATATTGTTGTGTCACAACCATATACCCAAATTTTGTCACCCCAACCATACTTTTTTCTGCGTTTAGACCAGGCTATAGTTGTTTGGAAGAACCGCAACGTACTAACACTATTAGGAAGGATCCAGAAATTTGATCAAAATTATACACTGTAGTCAAGAGTCAAAGAGTGTGAACTGTTCAGAGGCAAATAAATATCATTTGAGGAACTTATAAATATACTCATTAAATGGTGAATTTTAAGAAAGATTTTTATACACTTCACCAAAAAGTATATGTCAAAATTTTCATTCAGTTTGCAACACTTCGATATTTGATCGGAGAACCTTAAAATATGTATATTACTTTATTGATCATCGTAAAATGCTAATTATTAAAAAAAAATATCTTGAAGGCACGATAGCGTTAAAACGAAGTGAGCTCGGGCCCTGAAATTTTGCACGATGATGGCTGATAAATAACATCTAAATAAGTGAAATCGGCGAGAGAGGGAAAAAGGTTTGCTTAAAAAAAACTACAGGTACCCCGAAGTAAGAAAAAGTGCATTATAAAAGATTCGGCCTGGCCGAACTCAAGCACCTTTTTAATGTGTGACAATTTGCTATTGAAAGCATTCGCTGTCCGATTGAAATGATCCAATATAAATTATACATTTCAATAGCGAATTACGACTTTCTGTTATTTTTGAAAAAAAATTATTGCAATTTTGCCCCACAGTGTAAATCTCAACAGCTTTTGCACTGGTAATGAAATATTAATGAAAAACGTCACAACACATCACGCACACATACATACATAATCAATCATGAAATCTATTTATAAGTTGTGAAAGGTGTATTATCCTTGTGTATATGTGTTTATTAGTGCTTGGGTGTCCGTGTGTGTGCATGGGCGTCTGTGTGAAGGAATACAGACAGACACGTCCATATTTAAATCTCATCAATGTTAATGATTTGTCAAAAGGTGTTTGCACACAATATACGTGCATGCAACAGAAATTGATCAGACAGATAAGCTTTAATGCAAAGGGTATTTTTGACTATGGATGATAGAAAATATCCAACAATAGGTAGGTTTCCAGGAATATGCCTGGAAACCTACTACTACAACAATCTATGTTCTGCATAGCCCGCCCAAGATATTAGTTGTGTTTTTGGTTAAGCCACGATAAAAAAGACTGGATAGCAAAACCTTAATAGTTAAGTCATTTGTTACGCCATGTCACACAGCTTACTCCACAGTAAAAGCCGTCTCGGCGATCTCAATTAACCATATTGGAGCTGCCAATAGACGCTGCACATTGGTCCAGAAACAATATCCATCGGCCAAAAGTCTGCATCTTTTGATCTAGTCAAAATTTTTACGTTCTGTCAAAAGGACGATTGTAGCTAAAGACTCAAGGATTATTATTAAATAAGCTAAAAACGAAAAATATTTTATAAAATAAAAAGCCAAATAGGAAAAGTTTTTAACTTTGTATTAATTTCTTAAACATAGTCGATTACCTTATTTCGAATGTCAATTGTTTAATTCCTTAAGTCTTTGGCTACCTACAATCGTCTTTTTTACAGAACTCAAAAAGTTAAACTAGAGCAATTGGTTTAGACTGTAACTTTGATCTAGTAAACATTTTTGAGTTGTGTGAAAAGGACGATTGTGGCCAAGGACTCAAGGATTATATGTAAAAAAAAACTAAATGTAATGGGTGATCCAAGTAGAGATACTTTTTTCAATTTTTTGGCAGCTCACGTGTTAGTCGTGTCATGCTGTCATGTTATTTTTGTTTAGTATTGTTTGGCATTTCTTCATGGAAAGACTTACGCCTGAACAACGTTTACAAATCGGTCAACTTTACTACGAAAATTCACGTGCTATGAGGAATGTGTTTCCTGCACTTCGTTCAACTTATGGTAAACATAATCGGCCCACTGAGCGTACTATTCGCAACACCATCACCCACCTCGAGACCCAGAATTTATTATTGGATAATATTCGACCGAATAGGCCACGTCCAGCACGCAGTGAAGAATGCACTAAGACCGTGGAGAGTCGATTCGGCGCCGTTCGCAGCAACTCGGACTGACGTCGAGATCTTAAATTGAAAGCGTACAAAATACAGCTAGTGCAAGAACTGAAGCCGCCTGACGTTCCCAAGCGACATCGCTTCTCTCCATGGGCTCTTGAAAAGTTCCATGAGGACGTTTTCGAACCAAATTTTGTTCAGCGATGAAGCCCATTTCTGGCTCAATGGGTATGTCAACAAGCAAAATTGCCGTATTTGGGACGAAGAGCAACCAGAAAAGGTTCAAGAGCTGACACTTCATCCAGAAAAAACAACGGTTTGGTGTGGTTTGTGGGCTGGTGGAGTCATCGGTCCATATTTCTTAAAAAATGATGCCGATGAGAACGTAACCGTCATTGGCGACTGCTATCGTGCCATAATAACCGACTAGTTGATGCCTGAAATTGAAGCTCGTGATCTCGGCGACATTTAGTTTCAACAAGAAGGCAGCACTTCCCACACATCACATCAATCAATGGATTTATTGAGAGAACACTTCGGTCAGCAGATAATTTCACGTTTTGGGCCGGTCGATTGGCCACCAAGATCGTGTAATATCACACCGTTAGACTTTTTCCTGTGGGGATATGTAAAGTCTAAAGTTTATGCGGACAAACCAGCTTCGATTCAGGCTTTGGAGCAAAACATCACGCGTGTCATTCGCCAGTTACCAATCGAAATGCTCGAACGAGTCATCGAAAATTGAACTCAACGGATGGACCATCTTAGACGTAGCCGCGGCTAATATTTGATAGACATAATCTTCAAAAAATAAATACCAAAAAATTTTCTTTCGAATGATAATAAACATTCCCCATTCAATTTAAATTTTCTGTGTTTCTTTAAAAAAAGTAGGGAACTACAAAATGGATCACACGTTACAACAAAATTAGAATATCAGATACCACAGAGATCGTTCATGACAATTTATGTCATTCCGAAATCGTGACAGACCTTATAAAAACCCACATGACTGTAATGAATACGTGCAAGTATTGCGGAAAAGATTACTAACACACCCACTGTCTCGTATAATAGTAGGCGCACCTTCTAAACGTGTGATGTGCAGTAGGCTGATTTGCCCAGGTCGCACCATACATTGTACCACCCACAGGCTTAAAACTCCTGTAGGTCTTACAAACCACATACACGTATGCATGTATGTTTGTATGTGTCTAGGGTATCTCCAAATATATGAAGTGATGATGATTTTGGCACATGATGCAAATGCTGCGTGCTGATGCAGCAGTTGCTGTTTCATCCGTGTTGATGGTGTTGCTGATGATGATGTCAAATGTAAGATTGTCATGTGTGTTGGCGTGTGTGTGTGTACACATACACATCCAAGTGTAAGGTTAAAATTCAATTAAATTAATCGATCTCCAAAGTATACACACTCTAGACATGGAGGGAGGCCCGGCGGCAGAGCTGCAGCCGTACAATGTTCGGAGGTATGAAATTTTGAACTATGAATGGTTTATAACAAAAGATGCATGCATTCATGCCAAACATGAGCATACAAAAGCCACATTAATGTCATTAATAACTTTGACAGCAATATTATCGGAGCATACACAGGCATGTGGACGTATGTATCGTATGTATACTAAGACGGAAGGCCATGTCTACATTGGGGTGGATAGAGCACATAGCTTGAAGCGGCGTCAATGCGTAATTAAATACAGGGCTAGGCGATTGAAGTATTTCCAACATTACGTTTTAAAAATTTTGGCAAACAGATAGTGCTACCTGTCACAATTTCAAATTCATAAAAACGATAGCTGTTTATATTGTTTACAAGCTATCCAGATTCATCTAAGCATTTGTATCTAAGTTTTATAAAACAAAAGTTTTTCGAAATGGAATTTAAACGTAATATCGAAGTGTGAATGCGTTATACAGGGCGGCTCACGAATCGTGCTATAAAAACAAAACGTAAACATTTTTTTGTGCAATCGGCGTATTCTTTTTTTATTTTGAAGTTTAGTTTTTATTAAAACGAATGCTTAGGATACCGAAAATAGGATATGGATATTGAAGAGGTACCCTGCTTTGCTGTACTGCATTTCCGCCCAAAGGAAATTTAGACAGGAGTTTGGTGGAACCCCCCCAATTAGATGGATTATTAAATAAAAACGGCAAACATGTTTGCCGAATTTGGAAGCATAGCACGAAGGCTGTAGCATCATCAATTCAGGCAAATTTGAGCGTTTGGACTCGAAACTTATCTGGGCAAATTGCAGTTAGCAACGGCCATTACAACGGATAATTCTTGATGACTTAAACTTATTTCCGTACAAAGTTCAAACTACAAACAAGAAAAACCCTTTGGATTTGCCTATTAGAATAGAATTTTGCCAAACAAATTATTGAAATGGCAGAAGAGCTTGATAAATTGCTTGTTTATGTCTGATGAGGCCCATTTTGATCTAAACGGCAATGTAAACAAGCAAAATTGCCGTAAATGGAATGAATGAAGTCCACAAACACTCCATGAGATGGAACTGCAGCCAGAACGAGTTACTGTGTTGAGAGCAAGGTGCATTGTGGGTCCATACTTCTTTGAAGAACGGTGAACAGTGACTTTCAATGGGAATCGTTATTTAAAGATGTTAAAGGAGTTTTTTTACCCAGAACTGCGCCGAAGACGTATCCGATTCCACAACATAAGGTTCCAGCAAGATGGAGCGACTGCACATATATCCAGACCGGTTATGGCAGAGCTCCAAAGAAAATTCCCCCAAAAAATTACTTATAATATCCAGAAATTTTACTTTCCACTGGCTCCCAAAGTCACCTGACCTGCCAGCACCAGACTTTTTTTTATGGGCTTATGTAAAGCAGGAGGTGTACAAAATGAAATCAAGGAATTTCACTGAATTGAAACAGTCTAATAAAACAATAAATGAAGCGATCGTAGCTCTAACTCTTTAGGCCGCAATGAATAATTTTCTAACCAGGTATCGCATATGCGTGGATAAGTATAGCGGTCACTTAGGGTCTGCCATCTTCAAATACAATTAGTCATATAAATTTAAATATTTTATACAATTAAAAAAAATATATAATACATTGATTAAAAAAATGTTATTAGAATTGTTGCAATTGGTGCACCACCCTATATGTGGCCGGAAAATCACAACCAGCTATGGTGCGTGAGCTGAGCCAACTCAGAGTGAATCAAATGTTTAAGCACCATAAATCGCTTTAACGATAAAGGTGGTGAAAGAAACATTAAACATCACATGAAATTGATTGGAAAGTGAGGGCCTAATGTCAACGAAAGTGACGACGTAATTGCCCAAAAAGTATCCGACGCATATTTTAAAATGAGCTCAAGGTAAAGCCTCTCTAGTTCCAAAAGGAGCACGATCTTAACCAAAAGCATGAACAAATTAGACTCGAAAGAGCAAAGTAGTTTTTTCACTGACACGAACGTGGGAATTTCCAAACATTGTGTTCTCTGAGGAAAACAATTTTCCTGTTGGGCAGTTCATAAACTTTTGAAAATGATCGGGTTATTTTAACTGACCGCACTGACTAAAATTTGGGCATACGAACGGTCACCCGAAGTTATTTTCCATATCAAGTTATGGTATGGCTGGGACCCCCGATGGGAGGTCGGTTTTATCGAGCCTGGTGTCAAAGACAATGCGACTATGTATAGGGAAAATATTTTGGAAGCTGCTTTACAGCCGTGGGCATGCAAACATTTTGGTCGTCGACCACGGACGCTTCAACAAAACTCGGCACCATCTCATAAAGCTCGTGTGAAAATACAGGTGGGCGATTTTAAATTTAAATCGGCTGTTAGAAAATACTGATAATTTTTTCAAACTTCTGATTGTATTGTAAAGGTTGACCTTCACCATTTACGAATAGAACACAATATCAAGCATATGACTGCCACAAACTTGCTCTGCAGTAACTCATTCGATCAACCCAGTTTTTCAGCACATTTTCGATTGTTTGGGGTCGAATCTCTCCAATTGCAACTTCGATTTCATATTCCTTGCTTTAATTGGCTCTGGATGCTTTGCGTAACACTTATCCTTAATGGCTACCCACAGATAATAATCCAAATGGATCAAATCACAGCTCTGAGGCGGCCAATTGCCATCACAAGTTCAGCTGATTATTTGATTTTCATAAACAGTGCGTAAATTATCGATGGTTGCGTTGGCTGTGTGACATGTGGCCCCCTCTAGTTGAAACCAAATGTCTTCTATGTCCATGTCTCTTAACTTTTGGAACGCTTTGTGGATGCATTGACTCATCAATAATCACATAGCTTCCGAAACAAAAATGAGCTTCATATGAAAACACGATTTTTCGGCAAAATTCGTCATCTCCTGCCAAACAATCTTCAGCTTTTGGGCGAAGCAAAAATGCATCGGATAGTGTTCCATTATTAAATGACAAAGTTCAGCCTTTCCAGTCAAACCTGAAATTTAAAAAAAATTATCAGTACATCTTCTTTACAGTCGATTCAATTTTAAAATTTCAAACGGCTCACCCTATAGAATTTTTTAAAGAAACCATGTTACACACTTCATCTCGCCCATGCAATGGCTTTCAAGAATTCGCCAGATGCAAATCCGAAAGACTATTTTATCTGGGCCATTTTGCAGAGCAAGGTGAACACTAGAAACTTTTACAGTATGGATACGCTGAAGAAAGCCATTGCACTGGAAGGACCAAAAATACCGCCAGATCATATTTGTGCAGCATGTAACAGATTAATTACACATTTGAAGGCACAAGGTGGCCAAATCGAGCTAATTTAAATGGATTCTGAAATTTTAATCATTTCCACACATTTTGTAATTCACTAATTAAATACTTATAAATAATAATAACTTCACACAAAAAATATGCTCTTTTGAAAAGGTAACACTTTAATCGCCTTACCCTGTACGCCTGAATATTAACGAATATCTGGTACCTTAATTTATCATTTATCACGTACACATATAAACCTACTGACATACATGCATATGGAGATATTGCATAAATTTATCAGGAAATTTTTACAAAGGAAAATACACACAAACACAACAACAGTATACGAGTATTTTGAGTAAAGTCTGACCAGGACGAATTGTATGTCCCCTTCATTATGGGTCAAGGTATTTCATTAACATTTAATGTACATACATATATAAGACATATGCAGCTTGTCTATCAAAGGGTTATAACTCAAAATTTTTGGAAATTTATTTTTTAAAAGAAAATCGACTCGAATTTCAGGCCCCCTGTCAACCTCTTCTTGGTACTCGTATCTTCATCCTTTCGACTCACGTCATCTTTACTGTCAACATCATACTTGTATATTGGTATTTTTACCTTTTCATAATAAAGGCCTGCCATTTTCAATTTGTTCGAATTTGGCATGTCCACCCTTTCATAATAAAGGCATGCCACTCTCAATATATTCTTGAGTATTTAAATTTCCCCAGCAAACCAAACGTTCAGAATTCGGTCAGAATTCTGTACGACAAGCCGCAAAATGTTCCGGCTTCGGCTCAGAATCCTTACCGAGTTCCTAACGAAAAACATATGAGAGGTTGGCACGAATTCTGAACTACTTCCCAGAGAAAAAATCCTCAGACAAACCGATCAGAACTCGTAACGATTTCGGTAAGAGTTCTCGATAGAGTTCAGATATTGTTCAGAATTGTCTAATATCAGACATTGTCGGAAAATTTGATTTACAGGGTCGTTTTTGTCTCCAATTGAAATTGAAAAATTTTGAGTTAATACCCTTTTGTTGAACAAAGGCAATTTGTAGGTATGTTCGTCTGCATTTAACATAATCAGGCGTTGCAAGTAGAACAATAAAGTTAATTTAAATCATTCTCTTCGAAGTTTTGAAGAATGTATTAAATATTTTTTGCTTACATACATACTAACGTGTTTGGGTAGGTCTAGATTTTTACTGACGTAACCACATAAGATATGTTTTTGTTCTGATAAAATTAATAAGATTCTACTTGAAAACCAACAAAAGCTTGGCAATCTTGTGGTAAGTGCTTCTTGCAAGTGTACTTTAATATAACAAGAACATTTCGTAGAATTAGGGCAACTTTTTAAATTGGCCATATTAGAAAAATAAACATATAAATTTATATGGGTTGCCAGCAAAAGTTTAAATTTGATTTGGCATGTGCTGGTTAAAATTTTTTTTATAATTATTTTCAAACAAACCAGAGGAAGTTTAAAAAACGCGTTCTTTAATTTTTGTTGCAAAGAGTTAATTATTTAATTTTTTTGAAATCCACAAGCAAAATATGATAGGATTCTATATCGAATAGTAACATACAACAACATTTGGTAAAATATCAGAACAAGGAGTTGGGTTTGAACCTTCAAGTTTTATTATCACTACATTTAGTGCCCTCTACGGTACGGTGAAGTGTATAAAAAATTTATTATTGTATTTGCAAAACCCCAAAATGTTGATTGTAGTAAGCATATATATTTTCGTTAGAAAATGCAAATGTGATCTCGCCACCTCCGTCTGGCTGTGTCTGTTAAAAGCACAATCGAAGTCAAAACAATTAGGCTGGACGATGGCATTTTGGCTATTAATAATAGCTTAAAAGGGCGAAATCAGACAAGAGAGAGAAAAGTTCTCAACATATCAAAATAGGACTTCTATGGAAAAATTATTTTTTAGCCGTTCTTTAGACGAAACCAGCTGGATCCATACGTAAAATGACTTCCTGAATACGAGTATCCGTTTTGCCCCACCACGTATAGTTTTCGAGATATAGTGAACATGAATCCTATGATTTTTTACGAAAACTGCTCTAACTCAAGCAATTTTGGTCGTATTATCAATAAAGCACATTGAAATCGCTACAGTGCGTTCTTCATAATGGGGGAAGCTATAAAATTGGGATACAAATAGCAGCTGAAAACAAAATTTTTCCACATAAAAAACAAAATTTATTTAATTTATTTTGGCTGTAACTTCCTCAATTTTTTTCGATTTTAAAAAATTATAATTTACATGAAAGATGTCTCTCTTACCAATTAATATTGCTCATTTTTAAGTTAATCGGATAAGAATTGCCAAATTAATTAATTTTCACGATATCTCGAAAACTTTACGTGAGGGGCCAAAACAGACATTAAATTCGGATTCAGGAGATCATTTTACTTTGGTTGGTTTCGTCCAAAGGACGATTTTGATGCAGAGCAGTGTAATTGGTTGACGCAACATGGCTTAAATGGGCAATTTTAGTTGCGGTCCACCGTATACAATGCTCAATCTAGCACATGCATGTTTTTTTAAATTTATCTGCGTGTGGATCATAGGAACCAGAAAAAGGCCAATTAAGTCAAAAAAAGCGATTAATAGTAAATGATGGTCCAACTACAACGCACGATGTTAATTGTGAGTCATAATTTAATTTTACGTGTTTTGCCCAACTTAATTTGACATTTCATTGTTTCAGTGTTTGACAAATTCAACCATGGAGAGATACACAATTGAGTTAAGATTGTTGAAGCCTTTCACGAAATGGGCCGCTCAATGCACTTTTTTTTGTGCTCAGCATATTCGACCAAATGTGTCCACAATCGGAAGAGTTGTGCGCAAATTTTAGCAAACCGGAACTGTTGGAAATGTCAAAACACCTGTGCATTCTCGCCCAGTTCGTTCTGCGAAAAATATTGATGTTCTTCGCGATAGCTTGGCAGAATAGCCGGCAATCTGGACTAGTTGATGGTGTTCTCGAGACGATAACGGACTTCTTGCGGCACAAAATTGAGGATATGGACCTGGACGATAAGTGTTTTCCAACAGGATGGTCCACTTGCCACACATCCAATGAAACAATGGCTCTTTCGCGCGAGAAATTATGGCCGTGTTATCTCACGTCATGAAGATGTAAGTTCACCGCCACGATTATGTGTTTGACAGCGTTGGACTGCTTTCTTTGAGGATATTTAAAAGAAAAAGTGTACGTCAACAAGCCTAGAACACTTTAAGAACTAAAGGGTAAGATAATTCGACAGTTAACTCCCATTATTTCAAAGAGTCATTGAAAACATGGCCAACGGATAGAGGAGGTTTCCACCGAAGCCGTGGCGAGCATTTGATTTTTTGTTTTACACATAATAGTCATAGATCCTTCTTTTATAGTAAAAAATATTAAGAAAAATTTCTGAAAAATTGTTGTTCTATTTACAAATAACATCATGCGATTAAGTTGGACGACCCTTTTAATATAGGCATGTGGGCACTAAAATTAAAACAAATTTCTCTACGCATCGAAAAATATACTAATTTTAAAATTTTTACTGAGATTAAGACAGACTTGTAGATCCTAGGAGTCCCCAAAAACAGTCTGTATGGCCCAAACGAGCGATCACTAGTAAACATAGACATATAGATATTATTTTCTTTGTTTTCACCTTGAGTTCCAAAATTAATAAAACATTACGACTCCAAACATGGATTTGTTTTGAAGATTTGTCGAAGATTGTGGTCGGACCTAGAAACCCAAAAAATAGCTCTAATGGTTAACAGAAGCAACCTCTAGTTATTATGAACATGTGGCTTCTTAAATTAATGTAAATTATACTCCGAAACCAAATATGAATTTATTTTGATGATTTAGCTGAGTTTAAGGCCAAGACTCATGGACGTGCAAGGGCCCTTATGGTCAAAAGAAGCGACCCCTAGTAGTAGTATGGACATATTGGTACAAACATTTATGTAAAATTTATTTTAAATTAAAAAATTGATAAATTTTAAAAATAAAGATTGATTCGAATTTGCGCAAAAAAAATTGGCTTGTACCATGAATTTAAAAAAAAGATTCTTTGGTCAAAACAACCTACTATGAAAACTCCACGATGGCAGTTATATGAGAGTAGGTCCGGCCGAACATAATGTCCTTTATGCAGGGTGGGCCAAAAGTAACCGTGGGGGTTACAAATGTAATAACTTTTTCGTTTATATTTTTTTCAGATTATATCAATAACTCTTTGAGAATAAATAGTGGAGAGATTTACAACTGATCGAAGAACCAGAATAAAATGATTTCATTATTTAAATCAGCGATCAATTATTTTTACGCAAAGTGATGAGTTATGCAGCTCATTTTCATTTGAATTGCTTTGTTAATAAGCAGAACTGTAGGTTCTGGGGTTCTGAAAATCTAAGAGCCATTCATCAGCGCCAATTGCACCCCATTAGGTGGACAGTATCGTTGGGCCTTACTTCTTCGAGAATGAAGATGGATGTGCTGTAACCGCAAATGGAGAGCGTTATCGGTTTATGATAGACAATTTTTTACGGGATGCTCTTGAAAACAGACCTGAGATGTGGCTTCAGCAGGACGGAGCCACAACCCGAGACACAATGACACGTTTAAGTCAAAATTTTGGAGAGCGAATTGTTTTCAGAAATTCGGAAATTATTTGGCCAGCGCAATCGCCAGATTAGTCAGCACCCGACTATTTTCTTTGGGGTTATTTGAAGAAGTGAGTATATGTGAACAAGCCGAGACAACCCTTCATCTCAAGGCCAACATTGTGGCAGAAATTCGAACGCTACAGCCAGAACTTTTGAAAGAGGTTATGGAAAATGCTCTAAAACGAGCCTATCATTGCAAAGCTGAAAAAGGGTAAAAAAATTCCATATAATCTGAGAAAAAAAAATAATAAACGAAAAAGTTATTAAGTTTTTAACCCCATGTTAACTTTTGCCCCACCCAGTACTTGTTTTAGATACTTTCGGTGAAATAGGAGTCGACTTTGGTTAAGAAAGAAATTTTCCTCATTTTTATTTGAAGTCCATAGGGCCCAGGGCTCTACTTCGTGAACCTATCGCCACTATTTCTAAGCTAAATGTTTGAAGGGTTATCCTCCAAGGATAACTTTTAAACCTTCTTTAACTCGATATGAGAATAATAGAATATAGTTTTGAGCAGAGATGTGAAATAAGGGCAGACTGAGTGAAAAGACTCACTTAGGTAAGAACCACAATTATTTGTGTGTCATGGTCTATTAGGAAAATGTTCCCATCAACTTCTGTAGAATATAGTTTTAGCTTTACTTTTGCGCAGAGATGTGACATAAGGGGCGGACTAAATGAGCAGACTCACTAAAGTTAGACCCACAACCATTTGTATGTCTTGACCTTATTACGATATTTCTCCTGAGCACTTCTTGCACATCCAGTAGGTAACACCAATTGTAATATCTATCTCTAATACTAAGGATATCTAAGTGTTCCTCTACATTGGTCTTTCTTCTCTACTTGTTCGAGTGTCCTGGTCTATTTGACCGACATGTCGTGTCCGTCATATTTTCAGCTTCCAGGAAATAGCCCGTACAGGTCATGGATGGCACAACGCTTATCACAGCATCTCTTACATTCGTTAGGAACACACATGATAGTTTAATCTGCTTCCAAAAGTACCCTTAAAATAAGCATTTTTTAAGGTAATATTATGAGTTAAACTAAAGCGAATATTAGGTTTTTATTAAACATGACTACCATTAACCTTCCGAGGCTATCTTCTATCTTATCTTAATGCGCATTCTGCTCTTATTCCGACCATCAGTGTACGTGTCCTGTTTTATGGTTCAAAGGGAAACGTGCGCCTTTTGAACTCTGACACCACACACACATAAAAACTGAGGGACACATCAGTAAGGACACCTCCTACACAATTAAAAAAAGAGGAGAAAATGAAAGGCCTAACACAATATTTTTTAAAAACACATTTGAATAAATTAACATTTTGCTTAACAACTTTGTCGACAATGTTTTAGTAAAAAAAACCAAGCAGTTCATTTAGAATATCCTTAAACGACTGAACATCACTCTGGAGAGAGAGAGAGAGAGAGAGAGAGAGCGAGCGAAAGCAAATAAAGCTCAACGAGAAAAAAAGTGATGACACCATATGAATATGTGTGAAAATAACGTTAACAACCGAAATGTATGTAAGTGTGTGTGTGTGGGATGCCGGTAGTCCTGGAAAACAAAGGCTTTTATGGCTCACGCATAATCTGCACATCGCAACGCCTCTCTAGCAGCCCGGGGGCTGTACGTGTAGACGCATACACACGCAGACACTCATTTAAAACCCAAAATGACAGAAGCCACCAATTAAATCCCAAACACTTAAAACACAACGACGATGTCGACGACAACGAAGGCGACGACGAGTGACTTTATTATGATAATTTCAACGTCGCACATGAAAAAGGCTAACGTGCTGTCGAGGCTGGGAAAGTGCTGAAGGAATAAATATGTGTTGCTTAGGCAGCATTTTTTATTTTTATAGCCGCTTTTTTGCGTTGAACTTTGAACCGACATGTTAATCGGAAACAGTAAAGGTAGAGTCGAATAAATTGAGCACTTCATGTAAGGCACTTTCAGTTAAGTGGGATGTTATGTGGTGGCGCTGGTAACGACAATCTTAAGATTGTGACTTCTTATTTTATATGGAGATTCTACGGAATAGGAGAGAGGACATCGTCGAAGGCCTTTTGAATAAAATTCTTTTGACGATTTTTGCCATTTTGTGCTTTGGAAATCAGCCGGTAATTTCAGATTTCGATACATGAAAAAACTAATTAAAGATCGGGAAAAGTTGACAACAAAAAGTGATAATTTTTCCCAATTGCACTTTGAAAATAGGCTTTTAATTTCAGATTTCGATACACAAACAGTACTTATTAAAGATTGGGGAAAATTGACAACAAAAATTGATTGTGTATCTGTTAAACTAAAAATGATACTAAAAAATAAGTAGTTTTTCAAAAAATTCAAACGTCATCTAAATCGGACAGAAAGTGTGATTTTGGCAAGAAATTTACGATCGAGGTTGCAACTTCGGAGTCTTGCTAGATGGTCACTGTTGACAATTTAACCTTTTTCCGGCTATATTTAGGGTTTATTTTGTCATTTTGCGATTTAAAAATGTCTAAACTGATTTTATCCGAAAGGTCTAGCCACAAGTTTTCTCTTTAGCCTTTTTTTATTAGTCGCTGTATTTAGTTTTGGAGTTTCACAAAATATTTTGAAGTGGGTAAAAAAGGTATTTTTTTTTAATTGCGGTGGGGAATTTCATTTAAAACGAAATATTTCCTAGTGTGGAGAAAATTAATGATCCTTAAAAGGCTATATGTGACAGCGCATAGAGAAAGGGACCTAAGGGTAAAAAAATCAATTTTTCTTTTTTTGACAACATCTGAGCATCGAATGAGACCGATCCCATGTCCCAAAAGAGTTCCCTCCCAGAGATGTGCGCGTTTTATGAAAGCGAAGTCGACGATTCTAAGCGCAAATAGAAAGGGACCTAATCTTTAAAATGGCTCTCCTAAACAAAACTGGTTTTTAACCTTAGGTCCCTTTCTATTTTGCGCGTCACATATGCAAATATGTAATGCAAATGTATAGTAAATATTGTGGAAATTAAGTGACCCTGTTGTTTTGACTCCCCGGTTAATATATGCTTCTCAAGCTTCTCAATAAAGCGTCGTAGAAGGAAGCTTCTCAATAAAGCGTCGTAGAAGTGCACCAATGTCATGAGAAACTTTTTTTGGTCGGATTTAAAATTGGAGTGAAGAAAATACTTACGTTATTATAAACTGTTAGAATAAACTTCATATTCCTTATATTATATATATCGTAAATACGAGTATACCTATAGAAAAATATAATTGCATACACAAATGGAATGGCAAAATATAGAGTGCACCACCAAATTTTGGAAAGAAGTTATAGAAGATAATGATTCTGCGAGCAGTAATCACTTTGTGGAAAATTGTAATTTCTCCATTTAACTTCTATCAAAAGCGGACGTGGTAAGACGTCTCAGCCAAATAAATTGAAATTAGAAATAGATTTTATTATGGTTTTTACAAATGCATTAGTATTATAAATTGAAAGTAAAATATTTGCATTTTAGGTACGTGAAAATCAGTAGCAAATGTAGTCACAATTACAAACCCCTAAAAAAATGTTTAAAGAAAACTGGAACACACGTCTTCTATAAAAACGGTATTCAGGGCAGCGGAGATTATATATAAGTTGTTGCATTTCTATAACTTTATGTACAAATATCAGCTTGGAAAAAAGTGTATAATTATAGCTCTGATTAGTGTAGAATATAACAAAATACATAAAAGTACCCATATACTTTTAATTATTTTTCTGTAAGATTTCTGGGCCACCCATTCAGCTAAAATAGGTGGCTGAACTAAAACGCACGATGTTAAGTGTAAATAAAACAAAAACTTTTTATAGAATTATCTTAATATGTTTAGCTCGTTTGTTTTATTTCGGTCTGTTGCTTTTACACATTGAACAGGGATTAAACCGGCTCAAGACCTCTTGCTTCTATATTTAAATAGAAGACAAGTTTTTAACAAAATGGCAAAGTGACATTGATTTTCGTGGCTGCACACTACTTTTATCATGATTTCGGGTCCGTGACAACCCTCTTCAGAAAGCCTTGCTGCAATTGTTGAAAGTAAAACCGAACTCTATAAGGCCAGGCTCTTAATATTTTTTTATTATGATAAAAGGATCTATGACAACTAAGTGTGAAACAAACTAATGGTCAAATGCTCGCCACGGCTTCGGTTGGCATATCTCTATCCGATAGTCCATATTTTCAATGACTAAGACATAATGGAGGTTCAATGTCGTTAATGTGCCGAATTATATCACCCTTTAGCTCTTGAATTGTTGTTTGGTTATTAACGTATACTTTATCTTAAAAATATCCCCAAAGAAAGAAGTCCAACGGTGTCAAATCACATGATCGTAGCGGCCAACTAATATCGCCCCAAAAAAGCCATTGATTTGTTGGCTGTGTGGCAAGAGGCACCAATCTGTTGGAACCACATATCGTCCAGGCCAATATCATGGCCACAATAAGCCCATTGTAATCTCGATATAACTGCTTGGCCGACATAATTTTCGAACAAGTACGGCTCGATGACGTCGCTAGCCCATAAACCGCAACAAACAGTCACTCTTCGTGGACGCATTTTAACAATTACTCGTGGATTCTCATTTGCCCAAATGAAGCTATTCTGCCTGTTAACTAATCTACTGTGGAAACATTTGGTGCATTGTGATGACCACAAAAAAAAATCACGAAGTGTACGAAATGCATTTAAATTGGATCGCCCAACAATCTTAACTCGCTGATCAGTTGTTAACCTCTCCATACATTGAAGCAAAGAAATGTATAATTAAGTTGGGCTAACAACTAAACGTTAAGGTGTGACTCATGATTAACATCGTTCAAAAAGGTTGGACCACTCTTTATTAGCTAAGCATACACTCCACGGCCCTTCAGTGGGGACACTTTCTATATACGCACGTTTGGATAACAAATATCTTAGCTTTCGTGGCTTTGTCTCAATTATTGAGGCTTAGCAAAAAAAGACCAACCTATATTTAAATTATGGTAAAGTATATTACGATCGGCCTATAAGCAATCCTATGATTGATAAAAGAAGCCATTAGGAGCCCAAGGACGCCTTCTAAAAAACATGAACAGATATGTGCGTAAAAACAAAACATTTTTTCACGAATACACAAATTTATTTACTTTAGAATTTAACTAAATTTGGTTCCAGTTCCTCCATAATAGATATTTGGGTACGAAAACGCATTTAAATTTTTTCCATTAATCCAAATATGCCATTTATAAGATTTGCCACTGAAATTGCCTTAGGACTTCCTTTAAAGATCTGGCTTACTATGTGGCATGGCCCATGGGTGTCCTGTGCCATCAATCTGTCGCTAAGTAACTATTGATATGCATTCGGTAACTATTGATATGCACTGTAAAATATCAGTCATTTCTTTCCGACATTTCTTTACTACTTAAGTCTCTCAACGTCCCATTCAGGAACAAGAGGACCTATGTCATCAATCCATAGTAGCTTTTGCTACACTCTAAAATATCAGTAATTTCTTTTAGATTTTACTGATAACTTTATGCCCTCAACAGCCTCAAAGAGGAAACTTCTCTCATATCAGTGAGTAGTGAACCACATAATTTATATACTCACTGACCGCAACCGTCTGTGTAACGCCGGAACCGAATGGATTATGCATTGAATAAAAAAGTCTTTACATGGCTTTGAGATAAATCTCTTATTCGTAAGGTCGCCGGAATTTACAAGGTTAAAAGATGCCGTTGAACAAATTTAAGATATTCTTAACCGCAGTTGAACCTGGGTTAACATGAACGAAAATCGTACACACTAACCATCACACCACGGTGGCCCACCTATCCTTTAGATTCTGTTGAAGATAAGTACAATCGGCGATAAACCGATGGAAGAATTTAATAAACTTAAAAAATTATCTAAACACACAAGATAGGAGAATGATTTGAAGAACTTATCCTTAATATTGTTCAGATAACCTTTTTCAACGTGCTCAGGTTTTTTTTTGTCATCTTTTACTGAAACATCAACGCCTGGATACGAAAGAAACCCTTACATGCACACCCTGCCAAAAGTGCTGCAGATAATTTAGACAAAATGTTTAACAAATGAAACTTAATTGGATCCGCTATTCAAGGAGAGACCCTTTACCCCAGTGAATGCGCAGCAAACTTCTGACGAAGAAGATTCTGTGACTGAGTATGCGGCCATAATATATGGTTGCCATATGTTGGTTGCCAGACTCGCATACACCGACAGGATACCTTCAAATTTGGTATGTGTGCTTAAGCGTATCTGTGTGTGTGTGTTTGCTTGTATCTGTGTCCTTACTTAAATACATAAACTTGTGCTGTTTATAGTCCTTGTTCCAAGCAGGATAAAGAGCAAATGCCTGTTCCGTCTTTGTTTGGTTACGGTTGCCGAGCGAAGTGATTATGGAAATTATTGTAGTCTGCCTTTGCCTTCTCTTCTTTTTTAAGTGGTGGCTTGCGGTAAGCGTACTAGAGCGGGCAAGAAGTGAGGGGAGTACGGCTACATGTGCTGGTGCTGCTACGTTGGAGTGTATTTCATTTTTATCATTTTGATGAGGTAATTTAACAAACACAAAAGCAACAGCATCAGCAGCAGCAGTAACGGCAACAACGGCGACAACAACATGAATGCTGTCTGTAATATAAATTTAAATAAGTGATATTTAAGGAAACATTACTACCAAATGGCAGGGACCGTATGAGTAGCGGCAAGTCGAGATAGAGGAGTAGATTCACCTTTTGATATAAATGCAAATACACAACCTACACACAGAGCACAGCATAGCTTGCATAAATACAGAGATACAGAAAAAAAACGAATAAAAATGTAATTTTGTGTGAATTTGCGTTTTTTTTCTTCGTTGTTGTTTTGGTGCTCTTCATCTCCTATTCGTGGTATTTTAATAACATCGCAATTTTTTAGTCACTGCTGCCAGCTGCTGTCTTTGACGAAGATTTTGTCATTAAAAATTATCTATGCGCAACATTTGGGTATATCCATTAAGGTTGCTCGATTTAATGTGACTAGAGAGAAAGGCCAATTAAAAAAAAACAATTCTAAAATAAGATTCCTTAATTATTGCTCTCAAAGTCGGGACCGTCTATCACTTCAAGGTGGTGTTGCCTATATTAGCATGCGATTTGAGTTAATCAGCAAGTCACAAAGTTATCTAATATCGAACGTAGAGTAAAAGGAACGAACAGCACATTATTTCCCTATATGAAAGCAGGGGAAGGCTCGATACGGGAGAGAAATCCAAGTAAAACAACTAATAAAGAATAGCTTTTAGCGACGCTTAACCTTTGAAATAAAATAGAATAAGTATTATACAGTGATTATGAACGAATAAATGACCTCATTGGAAAGATAATTTTGTGCCATAATGCTTGAGTACACTCTCGTGTTGGAGATGATACCTTCCACCGAAAGATGCAGGGTATACTTAAAGTATTGTGTTTGTTGTAGCGTCAACTGTGTGCCGGAGTGACAGCCCTTGACCGAAGAATTGCTGCTTCGGGTCAATCCGTATGATAGAACCGGATGTCGTGGGTTTGATACTAAAATTCTCGTTCCGTTTACAAAACCTCGAAATACTCGTATTATTTAGAAGATTCCATAAAGTAAACATATTATTGATCATATCGAATTTTTTAGTCCATCTAGCCACCACGTCCATCTTGCAGTGTGCCTATTAAAGGACTATAGCAATCAATTGAATTAAGCTAAGACGATGCAATTTTGCATAGTGATGGCTTACAGTCAAAAGCTGTAGAATTTGGCCAAGGTGGTAAACAGTTTCCTTAAAATAAACTAAAAAAAGATACCTTAAAACTATTTTTTTCTGTTTGCTTAGCAAATCATAATTTTTCGTACACAGACCATAATTTAAGAAGGACATTAGAGCACGATGTTAATTATAAATAAAACAACACATTTTTTAGAGAATTCTCTTAATACTTTGCATTATGATAGACAAGGGTCTATGAAAATTATTATAGATGTACACTATCCCCAAATTAAGAAGTGCATCACAAGATCAACACCGCCACGACGTGAGATACCACGGCCACTTAATTTTTCGCGCACAAAAGCTATTGTTTCGTTGGCTGTGTGGCAAGTGGCACCATCCTATTGAAACCACTTATTAATGAGGTCCATATTCTCAACTTCTGGCCACTCCGCTATCAGCTAGCGATTGCGAACAACATCAATGTTTTCCGCAGAACGAACTGGGCGTGCGCACACAGGTGTTTTAAATTTCTTACAATTCTCCCGATTGTGGACACATTTGATCGATTTAGCTGAACAAAAAAAAAATACAAAGTGCACGAAATGCGTTTTGTTTGGAACGCGCATTTTTGTTGAAGGCTTCAACATTCTTAACGCGCTGCTCAATTGTGTATCTCTCCAGGGTTCAATTTGCAAAACACAGAAACAAAGAAATGCCAATAAAGTTGGGCAAAAAATAACTTGACGTTAAGGTGTGACTTACAATTACCAACGTGCGTTTTGTTTTGGACCCGTTACCTCGTGGACATTTCGGCACTTGTAGCCCCAAATTGAATTGAAATATGCTACTTAGGTTAGAGCGAATTTCACTACGAATGCAGATATGGAGTTATTTAAAGTTTTGACAAAGATAAGAGTCGGACTCATTGATCGAAGCGCCTACTCGAAAATATGGGCTGCTTAAATAAACCCAAAATTCGGTACTTATCGTCAAAGAAATTTAAATGAAAGTACTAAAAATTAGGAAATTTCGTTGCGTGTCCGGAATTCTTTGGAATAATTCTAAAAACTTGTTAGCAATTCTAGCTCATGTCATGGATCCAAAAAAGACGGTTATTTTGTACCTTCTCAGTACTACATTATCCTAAAGCCCCAAACTACGGACGCATATTATCATTTGTAGTAAACCTTTTCAACAACCATCTGTGGATATCAAAATTTAACCCATATACTCGTAATGGTTCATAATTAACTGATCGATGTTCCTAACACAAATTTGCACAATTTAAAAGCATTGTTGTAAGGCAAGTCTGTGCATGATATGATAGCCAGATCGGACCAAATTTTGACCGCTTAGTTACTATCGGAAAACGGACCATTTATTAGCTAGTTCTTCGACTTTATTTTAGACATATTGCTTCACAGTAGCGCCATCTCTGATAACATTTATTTAAACCCGTTGAAGATAATTCCCGTTCGAGGTAATAATAAACGTACAACATTTTACAGACTGGTGCGTCGCACTGAAATGCCAGTATCTAGGACGGGAATTGAAACCACAACCCTAACGTAGCTAGCCAAGCTCACTAGCACTTGTTACAGTGGATGGCATTGTGAAGAAAATTACACAACATTTCTGCCTTTATTTAACGTATTTAGCTATTATTAGGGATGACAATTTTAAAATCGTCTTCCACGACTAGGTCTACGATTTTAAGAAAAACTCTGGAACATTTTTTTGGATTAACGTGCTAGGATGTTTCCATATGGTCTTGGTTTGGATTTAATAAAATAACGAGTCAGATGACCGCGCATACACTCTATCATTTTGCTTGTTAAATTTTTTCTGAACGGTAAAAATTTTTTCATCGGTGAACAAAATTTATCTTGGCAAGTTATCAGCGCGCTTCACCGAAAGACGTTTGCATTTTTCAATACTATTTTTTTTAAAGCTGCAATGTCCGGTACGTCGGTTGAAAGCCCCAAGTCCCCAGTCTTTTTTAATGATTCGACTCATGGACTTTTGCGTGATATTCATCTCACGGGCCCTTATTTTCTGTTTTCGGAGCGGATTTCTGTGAATGCTTGATTTAACGGCTTTGATGACAAGAGCGTGTGCCGCCCAAACGGTGGCGGTCTTTTACATCTCCAGTCCCCTCAAACAGTTTTATGCATTGGTAGACAAACATGCGGCTAATCCCTAGTGGCCAGAGCGTTTTGAAAATATTGCCTTTTTTCATTTCACACTTGAAAAGCGCTATTACAGCGTTACGGTTCTCATTATCTGACCACTCCATGATGAAAGTTGAAACAATTTTAAAATCCCGTTAGAGACTAACGCTATTGAGGTTAGCTTTCAAAACCCATATGGCATTAAAAGGGTATGTTCAGTTCTACTATTGAAATGGTTGTGTTCAATGTTGTAGCAGTATTTATGTCCCTACTAAGTATATAAAAGAATCGTGTACGTATATCCAGGTTCTACTCTATATATGGATCACTTAAGTCATGTCTGTGTGTCCGCATAAATGACCCAGACTCCGTAAAGCTCCACTAGATGTTAATGATTTAAACACCATAAGGATCGTAATACCAAAATACGTGCGAAATGTTCTCTTGATTAAAATACTTCAAAGCGTTAAATGCTTGTTTTTATGACATAAAATGCTTAAAATTTAAAATATATGTTTTTGATGTATGTGGGCACTAGCTAGCATCTGTGGTACGAATAGATTGCGAAATATTTAAAAAAAACGGAAAAATTTTAATAAGCCAACGTGGTTTTTTCTCCTCAACGTAGCCTCCATCCAAATCTATTATCCTTCGATTTATTGCTATACTTACACCGTCATCTATTCAACAGCTTATGCAATCATATTTTCAAACATCTAGCAGAACGAACAAATTGATTTTCTCTTATCCCTTAAGGATATACCAATATTCTCCATATAATCGCCTGCTAATGCCATACAAACCGGTGAGTACATTGTCACCTCAATCATTGGAGACAGTTTTATGTTTCCTCTTAACAAATCTTTGAACATTATCTAAACGATTATCGTTATTAAATTTATCTCTATTCCTAACGAACTTGGCACAGCTGCTGTATCCTATGGCCAAGCAGACAGCCAAACGATACCAGGTGGTTCTTAAATAAATCCGATTTTCCCTAATGTTTTGCCTCTCCAAAGTAGAAGTTTTAAAATATCTGCTTTATCTAAAATCTAACAAAATCAATAAAATTAAATCCTTTCGGTGTTTTTTTCTTAGTCTCTCTCTCTCAAGTCTTTATCCTTTCGGCTTGCTCCATAAGCAATCTAACACATGCTCAAAATAATCTTCTTACTTAGTGGGGGTGGAGGAGTGAGTTTTGCAAGCGGTGGTGAGGGGTTTGTGTAACGGAAAATCCTTAAGAGACTTTGAGAAATTGTTACATCCACAAGGATATGTGTACGTACGTAGGACGTCTATACGAGTGTGTGTTTGTAAGTTTTTGACGTTCGCTTGTTTGTAGTCCTGGGCAAAATTTAATAGACGTAATGATATTTTCTATCTCCATGTTTTCCCTATCCGCTGCTGCAAGTTAGGCAAGCGCCAGGAAAGCTGAAAAACTCCCAGGATGGCTCCTGAAGAAGAAGCGGAAACTGCAAAGTGGGAGGCCAAATATAGCACGAAATCCCTGGTGGCCTAAAGAAACAACGCACAACAAAAGTCAATGCAAGATACCGACTGCGGCAATGGCAAATATTTTGAAGACTCAACATCTGTACACATATGAGTGTACGTCGTCGTAACATGTGGCCAAACGTGGAGTGTGTGCCAGTGTGGCACCCACTTTGAAGTTGAGTAAACCACGTTTATTTTCATTTCGAGTAGGTTTTGCGTTGGGTTCAGACATACGTACGCCTGCTTGTTCGAGCGAAGTAAAAGGATTTCAACTTGATACAAATAAACTTCCTGTTATGGTTGGAGCAACAACAACAATAACAACGGCAGTAACATACTTCCTTTATTGTGTATATGTATTTCCTGTTGTAACCTACACACACATGCATAGTTACAAGTCCTGCTCATTGTATGCACTTCTGGGCAAAGGAAAAAAGGCAGCGACTGAGACTTTATCAGAATGCATGTGAGTGTATGAGGTATCGAATATGTGTGACTGCACACAGACACATACAGCCGCGTTCATTGTATCTGAAGGATTTATACGTTTGCTGACTCTTTCTCTCACATAGGTCTATCTCCTTCTTTTTTACTCAAGTTTCTTTTATTTCCCTTTTATTTTTGTTTGCCTGCAAGTGCAAGGAAAAATAAGATGAATTTTCCCCGTTATGTTAGCGTGGATTTAAAAAAAAGCTTCACGTGGAAAAACTATATTTCAACCAAAAATAACAAACGAGACGGTAGATATCCTAGCGATGCGTACGTTGGCTGTGAGTGTATACCCGCCTAGCGTAAAGCATAGATAGTATTGCACTTTTTTCCGGTTCAGCACTCAAGGGTATCTCTTCGCTGCTATCACAATGCAGTGCATCACATACAGGAAAAAAATATCTCCACCACTAGGCGAGTGAGGGAGCGGTGGGGCCAGCAAAAAAGATATAAAATAACAGAGGTACACAGTAAACAAACATGGGGCAACGACTGGGGCAAGCTTTAAGTCCACAGTCCATGCACCACTCATTTCAATATAGTTTATGTCTTTAACGACAGCGCAAAATATCATCAGAGGGCTAGAAAAAAGGATATAAAACAACAGGAGAGCGCATTAAACAAACATGGATGGGCATCATTTGATCAGCCAACGTTCCTTTTTAAAATCGTAAACAAAACAAGTTGCTGTTCTTCCTTTGAAGAATTTTTTTGAATTTTAAATTTTTTTGAATTTTAATAACGTCCGTCCTTGGTCAAAAATTTAATGTAGTTTTACTACAAACTTTATATGGACGACATCGTTACAAGACTGATTTCGACCAGAAACTAAAAAATAACATACTCGTAAAAAGGTGTGGGCGTCAGACCATCATTACTAAGCGCAAAGTTATGACCTTAAATTGCTGCAAACCGCCAAAAAAAAAAAATTATCAAACTATGACAAGAAGGCAAAATGTCAGCGAACCGAAAAATGAGGAAGTCTCGAAACACCAAACAGTGGAACGTCATAAGAGATTTTTTTTTACTACAGCGCCAAATAGCATGATGTCATAGAATATATTAAACACTTATACAGGTTTCTTCTCTCATCAGAACTCAGAAAATAGAAATTATGTAACAGTTGGAAAATTTTAACTTAAGCGCATCGAAAATAATTTTTTTGATATATCGCAGCTGAAGTTTTTTTCCTCATGCCAAAAGCTATCGCAAAGTCGATGGCACAATATCGAAAACTTTGTATCCTTACCAATCGGCCCACCCTAGTGTACACGGTGTGATAAAACTGCAGGTAGCCACCATCAGAATAGGTATAATTGGGGGCCGTCTAAAGTTCTTAATTATGCGGATTACATATACCTTTACGCACACAATTTCAACGTAATGGCCGAAAAACTACATAACGTAAACCCAATCGCAATTAACAACAAAAAATTAAGGACATTATCCTCTTAATGATGCCATGAGCATCAGGCATACTTAGCTCAATTGACAAAATCGTTGTCAGATCTGATAAATTTGCGATCATTTATTACTTATCGGAAAATGGAACCTGTATAAAAAAACAACTTTTATTATCCAGTGCCCCTTAGAAAATTTGTCATTAAGGAAAAATAGGGATATGCTCTTTAAACAGTGAACTATACTCTAAGTATATTACGTCAGTAGTCACTGTTCGTTACTGAACCTCAAAGCTTTCCGATAGCAACAGTAGTAAAGCTGAAAAATGTCTTACATTCATACCCGTGTAGAACATGTGTTGCTTGTGTGATAGTTGCTTACACATACGAGGGTTGCAATACATATTTCTGGCCTAGGCAACACTAAGTGTTGTTTGACATTTTTTAGCATAAACGTACTCCGAACGTTTTGACGTACGACCATCATTTGTGTTGTTTACAGTGACTTTAAAAAATCAATTTGGCAAAAAAATGGAATTAACTCGTGAACATTTTCGTGCAATCATATTTTACAACTTTCAACGTGGATTATCACGACAAGAGTGCGTCGATGAACTTAAATCTTTGTATGGCGATCAAGCACCATCCTATAGCACTGTGAAAAACTGGTGTAATGAATTCAATCGTGGCCGAGGCTCGATCAAAGCCGAATGTCGTTAAGGTCGTCCAAAAACGGCCGCTGCGCCAGAGAACATTGATGCCGTGTGTGAGCTGATAATGCAAGTTAAAAATGTGACATACCGTGAGATAGAGGCAGCCTTGGGCATTTCTTTTACCAGCATACATTCTATATTGCATGACCAGAACACCTGGCCGTAAAAAAGGTTTGTTCTCGTTGGATACCGCATAATTTGACAATCGCTCAAAAAAATGCTCGTGTTGATTGGTGCAAAGAAATTTTGAAAAAATACAATCGCGGTGATTCAAAAGACGTTTATAAAATCGTCACAGGTGACGAATCATGGATCTATGCGTATAAGCCCGAAACAAAGCAGCAATCGACCGTGTGAGTCTTCAAAGACGAGCCAAATCCAACAGAAGTTGTTCGTGGAAAAAGCACTTTGAAGCAAATGGTCACCTATTTCTTCAGCAAAACTGGTCATGTGGCGACTTTCCCCTTGAGCCACGTAGAACGGTCAATTCTGAGTGGTATACCACATACTGTTTGCCTGAAGTCTTCGGAGAAATTCGAAAAACGAACAAGAAAAGGCGAATCATTGTGCACCATGACAATGCGATCTCTCACACATCGGCTCAAACCAGCGCCGTTTTGGACGGCCAAAACGTCGAATTGATGGATCATCCGCCGTACAGCAATGACTTGGCACCCAATGACTTCTTTTATTCCCGCACATCAAAAAAAAAAAATGAGTGGTCAACGATTTTCGTCGCCAGAAGATGCTGTTGATGCGTTTAAAAAACATGTTTTGAAGGTGTCTCAATCGGAGTCAAAAAAGTGCTTCGACAATTGGTTTGAGCGCATGCAAAAGTGCAAGTGCAAAAGTGCATCATGCTGGAGAATACTTTGAAAAACAATAAAACCATTTTTGTATTCACATTTTCATTATGAGGCCAGAAATATATATACCAGCCCTCGTACAATCACATGACGACCGGTCAATTTTGCAGCACACTTTTGCTTGTTATTACTATTAAGGTTGATCAATATGGGGGGTTTTTTTAAAGTATTTATTTTGAAAAAACTTAAACCACGGTTTGGTGTGGTTTATGGGCTGGTGAATCATCGGCCCTTTTTTTAAATTTGCAACTGGCGATCGATCTAGAGGTTTAATTCGTATTTTTTTAACAGATTTCGCGTGAGTTTTGTTAAACTTTATTTTTTTTCTTTGCAGTATCATTTGCCATTTCATTATGGAAAGGCCTACATCGCGAAAACCACGGAATGTGTCACTAACGCCATACCGGTCGAAATGCTCGAACAAGTATATCCTAAAATTGGACACCCTTAGGCTTAGTTGCGGTCAACATTTGAAAAAAATTATATTCAAAAAGTAACTGCCATAAAATGTCCATTCGAATTAACAATAAAGATTTCATAATTGATTTCAATTTTGTATTTTTTTATTTTGAATAAAATACCTCTAGATTGATCACCCTATACTTTCATTTAAAGATTTTCCTAACGAGTAATACCACTCGCTTTGGAGTAAAGGCAGAAAAAAAACGAAAGTAAAAACGTTATCCCATACTCTCGAAATCCATTTGCTGCACAGCATCAGACTATGTCATTGTATCGATAAATGCTTATATTCAATAATAATTCCTGATTATTTTCAGGAATTATGGTGGTTGTGGGTGTGTGCGAGTGTGTTTTCTTTAGCAGGATGTTGTGAATGAACGCTCACATACACGACAGACGGATATCGCTTTTCATATGAAATTTTATTTCCAATTTTTTTTGGCGCTTCATGCTGTCATGAAAGAAAAAATGATTCTTTTCGTATTTTTTTCGTCCTGTGCAACATAATGAATACTTTTCATGCTATTATCAGATTGCATATGATGACTGTTTATATGTATGAGTATATGGGTGTGTGTGTGTTTATAATCTGCAAATACATGTGCACATGCATTCATACCGGGAATGGTATCGAAGACTTAACCAAAAAAAAAAACGGCAACAACTATACAACTGATTTCTTATGCAAGTGACATTTTCATATTTTTATCCTTTGCGAAAAAATCACCATCACATGAGTCGACGTCATGTGGGTGGAGGTGGAATGTGTTCTTTTTGACGAAGCAACAGCTTCGTCATTGCCACCATCATCCTCAGCGGTGGTAGTGGCAACACAGCAGTCTCCTGGAATCTGTTTTCCTGACTAACTCCGGAGCAAACTGGCTGAGTAAGGCGGCAGTGTTACTGGTATACTGGCGGACAGACAGCCGACACAACACGACAATAACTGGAAGGACGTAAAAAATGTATTAAAGCAGTTTTATTTCCCGCATCTTTTCCTCACACACACACTCTCTCTCTCTCTCTCTCTCTCTCTCTCTGCGAGTTCCTCTCTGTATGTAGGATGATGTTTTTTTGTGTGTCATTCCTTTCATACCATGTTTTTTGTCATTTCCTCTATATATCCTTATATTGATAAGCAGCTTCCGTTAAATCATGTTCAAATTCATTTATATATCGGAGAGAAGCATCTTTTCATGATTATTCCTTTCGTTGTTGTCATCATCATCGTCGTCGATGTTTTTTTCTCACTCTTTTTTTGTGTATTACTTTCCGTTCGTCTTGTTGCTTTTCTATACAAGCAGCAACAAAGCTATTTATGTTATATAGTAGAGTTTTGATACACGGAAGTTCTTATTCGGTTCCCGGCAAAACGGGATTGAAAAATAAAACAAATCTCGAAGGAATTTAAAAAAGCGGCATCGTGAAAAAATTTCGCCACTGGATCTTATTTTATATAAGGAGATGATTATTTTTGTATTCGCCAACGATCAGCACAATTGAACTTTACGTGGGTCGACCTAAATTATTTTGAGTTTCAAACTCATTAAGAATTAAGGCGGAAAATTGGTGAATTAAGTGGTGAAAATTATAGCCGGAGATCCGGATCTTGAATAAACATATTTTTCCACACCACAAATGGTTGACCAAGCATTACTGCATCCACAACGAGTGACCTTTTAAGCACTTAATGACATGGCAGTATCATTGGAGTTTATTACGTTTGCAATGGGAAAGAAGACACTATATGTGACGCGCAAAATAGAAAGGGGCCTAAGGGTAAAAACCAGTTTTGTTCAGGAGAGTCATTTTAAAGATTTAAATACGTGTATCTTTGGTGTACCATCACTTTCATAAAACGCGCATACCTCTGGGAGGGAACACTTTTGGGGCATGGTATCGGTCTCATTCGATGCTCAGATGTTGTCCACATCAAAAAAAAAGTGAAAATTGATTTTTTTATCCTTAGGTCCCTTTCTCTATGCGCTGTCACATATTGTCAATAATCCTCGGTATGAAGGACAATCGCTATATAAGTATCTATGGTATGGTTCAAACATGATATGGTTCAAACATGATATGACACACTCTCAGTTTTTTTCCTCGTGGACTACGGCCAGCTTTTGAGATGCTATTACCAGCACAGCGCAGCACATGGGATTGCGTCATCAAAAACAGGACCGACCGCTGAAAGATCTGCCAGCGACGATAAGGCCGATATTAAAATGTTGTTATATTCCCCATATAGGGTCATAGAAACAGTCTTATTTCCCTCATCATTCCATTGTGTAAAACATATATTGTGATCAATCTAGATGTATTTTTTTCAATAGGTTTTTTTTTTCAAAAATTACGCGTAAGTTGCGTTAAACTTTTTTTTTTTTTCTTTTCAGTATTGTTTCCATTTTGTCATGTATAGCCTTACACCGCGAAAATCACGGTTTGGTGAGGTTTATGGGCTAGTAGAATCATCGGACCATATTTTTTGAAAAATAATGATGGCCGGAACATAAACGTGAATGGTACTCGCTATCTCGTCATGAAATCGGACATTTTATTACCAGAAATTGAAGCCCGTAATCTGGACGACATTTAGTTTCAACAGGACGGTGCCACTTGCCATACAGTTGCTCAGACAATGGATCTATTCGAAGAGCAGCTATTTTTTTTTATTAACGCCACACCATTCGAAATGCTCGAACGAGTCATCCGAAGTTCAACTCTCAGAATGGACACCCTGAGGCGTAGTTGCTGCCAACATTTGAAGTAAATTATATTCAAAAATAAATGGCATAGTATGTATTTTCGAATGAACAATAAATGATTTGATTTTTTGCATTTTTTTTATTTTGTAAAATATATTTGTAGGTTGATCACCCTTACATGATGACCTGAAATACCCACGTATCTTGTAAACCAAAATTCCCGCTAGTGACACTCTTGCTATATGTTGTTTAGCAAAAAGTGATAGCAAAAAAGAAGAGACTTTAATTTTCAAAAGGATTTTCATTGTAATGTACAAATCATTGTAAGCACTTCGCAAAAAAAACATAACTTCAACGAATTTCCTATTTTTTTTAAAAGCAAAGAAGAAAAATCGAATCGCTTGAATTTAGTGGTAGTAACGAGCTTCAATTAAATTTAAATTCAATGACAGTCATGACATTTTAACAAATTACCTCTTAAATTATGAAAGACACATTTGAGTACTGCCCGCCGAGTTATGCAAGGTAGTATCATAATATATTACAAAGGTAATTTAAATTAAAAGCCGTAATTATTCAAACCGTAATTTATTAATTATTGAAATCTGAAATTTCAAATTCCGGCGGTTTCAGTAGCAAGAGATTTTATTATAAGGTCATTTAAAAACTTCCCTTTAAAAAAGCATTAGTCATTCTAAGCACGACTCAATCAAAGAAGCCTTGTAAGTAATTTAAAAAATAAAATCAAATGCAGTTTACAAGAAAATACGAAATTACTCGTTTTCTTCACAATTGGCTTCCTCAAAATTCTGCCAGTGTATGTGTTTCTCTTAGAAGATTTGCCGTACACAGACAGGCGTCACAACAATTAACATCGCTCGAGTAACAAAAGTATTCAAAACGTTTCCTTTTTACAAAGTAAATTTCTTGGCTTTAAAGTCCATAGAAAATTGGGCACGGAATTATTCTCCAATAAAATTCAGTTTTACAATACTAATAATGATTGTATTAAAAAACCGTCCGACAGGTTTATTAATACAGGGCTAGTCGATTGAAGTGTTACCAACATCCTGTTGACAATACTGACAAAATGATAAGGCCAGCTATATCATATTTGTATCAATGACAGCTGTTTCTCTTGTTTAAAAGCTACCGCAAGCATTTGAATCCAAGTTTTATAGAGCAAATATGTTCGAAAATAACAATTGTCCGAAAATAACATCCAGCTATTATTCGCAAGCTGATCCATGTCAAGCTGAATCAAATTGTGTAATGCACCATAAATCGGTAAAATAATATGGTAGTATTGCCAAACGCTATAAGGAATGACGAAAAAACATTCGCAACATCCCATGAAATGGTTTGGAACGTGAGGTTCGACCTTGACTTAGCTGTTTTCGACTAATGGTAAAAAATGCCCTTTCCAATGGACAATAAAG
This sequence comes from Hydrotaea diabolus, assembly GCA_963513945.1. Lineage (NCBI taxonomy): Eukaryota > Metazoa > Arthropoda > Insecta > Diptera > Muscidae > Hydrotaea > Hydrotaea diabolus. Next base: position 164,840,551 of record OY740717.1, read on the forward strand.
ATTCCACACTTAATTCGAAGTTTTGTATTTTTTTATTTTGAAAAAATATTTCTAGATTGATTACCCGTTAGTTTAAACTTTACAGCCATAATTCAAATAATATCTCTTTAGGTACTTGTTCCATAAGTACTTGAACTTTATATAAAGGGTGGTTCAATTTTAGGGCCGATGTTGAATGTGAACCATACATAAACGTCAAGTTTATTTCTGCATTTCATTTGATATTTCTCAATTTCAGACTAACTCAATTTAAACCAAAGACAAACAAGCGAGCAACGCGTTAAAGTTATTCAGGCTTTTTATAAAAATGAAAAAATCAATTTTTGAAGAAAATCATCTTCAGTGATGAGGCACATTTGCACCTCAGTGGATTCGTCAACAAGCAGAATTGGCGCATTTGGGCGAAAAACAATGCACCCACAAAGAGTGACTCTTTATGGGCTGGCGGCATCATCGGGCCGTATTTTGTCTAAAATGAGGCCGGTCAGGCAGTTACTGTGAATGGTATTCGCTATCGTGAGATGATAACGAACTTTTTATGGCCCGAATTGGAAGATATGTGGCGTCACCAGGAGGTTGCCCCTTTCCGAGGTCGCGGCGGCCATTTGGCCGATATTTTATTCCATACATAATTGAACCATACCAATATTATCATAATAAAAAGAAATGACAATAATTTCCTGAATAATTTTTGTTTTATTCAAATCAACATCAGCTCTTAAAACGTAACCACACTTTATTTCACCTAAGGAGACTGGGGCAAACGTAACATATAAAAAAACATAAACTCTACATTTCCATTAAAATGACAACGTATCCTTCGCAATGCAGTCCACAACGATTCAAGCTCTTCCGACTATTTTGTATTGGAGAACATCTATTGCTACCAAACTTTCGTCTGAAATGACGTAGCTTCCTACGTAATCAAGTCTTTGAGGACGGAGTACTGCCGTTAGTTATCGACTCAGACGATACTCCTCGGTCATTATTTTCCCTTTGGACTTTCAGGTTTGCAGACCTGAACAATTGTTCCCTTTCCTTAACCTTTTGGACTTTTAAGTATTTAGACTTGAACTAATGTATAGAGATTAAAGGGTTCCCTTCCCTTAACCCTTTGGACTTTTAGGTGTTCAGACTTGAACTATTGTATGAAGATTTAAGGGTTCCAAAGCTAATAAGGCTATCATTAAATGACGGTTCAATAAGTGGTATATGAAGTCTCGAACTCTCAGGTTGTTTGCTAGTACAGACATTTCAGATCCTTATGTATCTTAGAAGAATTTTTAAAATGTGGTCTTTACGAAAGCTCATTTATTGAGTCACCAACACATATCGTTTACTAAGAAACTAATTCACAAAACCTAAACTTCAAAAGATATGCCTTAAGTTTTTATTTTCAGTTATTAAATTTTTGAAATTATTATTCAATATGACATATATTGCCCTCCTAAGAAAGTCACATCTCCATTTAAGTAGTTTTGAGATAATTAGCTTTTTTGACTACGAAACACGCTAGCGGCGGTAGACGTGTCCATTTTGCTTAAGGTTTTCAGTCATTTGCAGGTGAATTGGGTCTTTTATGTTTAACACAAAAACTAAAAACTCATTTACGGTTCCGAATCAGCCCTTATCTCAACTTTGGAGTTTTGGCGTTAGATAATTTCTTTCTTATGAAGGCTGTATAGTTTTCAATAGACCAAAAACTGCATAAATACATTTGTTTATATTGAATAAGTTTTTATTTTGATAGACTTACCCTCAATTTGTTTTCCAGCTGCAGCAGCTGCTGCTGAACTTAAGGCAACACTGGCTAAAGGTGATGTAGTTAAGGCGGTACTACCAAATTGTGGTAAACCAGCCGCCGTTGACATATAGGCCGATGCAAAATTATTGGGATCCGTCCCTAAGGAAAGTAAAGCGAGAAATAAAATAATTAGTAACTGGGTTTAAATACATTAAAACGTTTTAGTATACAAAATGTCCACATAAAACATTTATACACACTTACATCGGAACACTTTAGAGCATGTCCTTTTGTAAAACAAAACAAATACATACAAGTATTTCAACATATAAGGCTTCTCCTGTCAAGTTTTATGAGAACACTTAATTTAGCAATATTAAGCCTTGAGCAGTAAACCCTCGATATACTGTATCCAATTTTTACCATCTAGTCCCGGAACTCGATGGTAAAAATTGGATACAGTATCCAATTTTTACCATCTAGTTCTGGGATACATGTTTGAGATGTTTAAGTTTCCGTATCTAGTTTTTCGAAAGTTATATTTGTCGTAACCACTAGATTTTTGCCCAAGAAGCTAGAAATGAATATAGCCATCCTAATCCTAAAATGATTTATAATGTAAAACAGCCTGAGGAAGAGGTAAATAGGTTCAGTCAGTCGACCTTTTTACCTTGAATTAAAAGAAAACATTCCCTTAATTGCAAAATTATTTTAAAATCAAACTATTTAGTTGCAAAATGTACTTACACTAAAAAGACACACACTACTTGAAATTAATCTATGTGACTATAAACACACACATAACATGCTGCGTGTGTGTGCGTATATAGGTCGTCGAAAATTTAAAGTTTCTTTTTTCGATTAAACGGCGCTTTTTTCGACACTCAAACCAGCAAAGAAAGCGCTGGGACTTATAAACAAAAAAACTCAAATGTTTTAAACAGCGCTATCTAGTGCACGCATACACTCCCATAGGGCGCTACATATCTTGCACAAACTACATACGTATATGTGTCCATGTGTGCGTGTGTATCTTGTTCAACAACATACAAGGAAAGATACTCTTAACAAAGTTTTTCTTCATTTCCCGCGCTACTAACACAATTAGAGCGAAAACGCGAGCACACACACAGACACATGTAAACTCTAACAAAAGTTTCTGTTGTGTTTCATAGTTTATCACTCATCGTCAAAGGAACAACATTATAATCACATTCAAGCACATGCATAGAAAGAAGCGTGTACGCTTCCACATGCACACATGTATTTGCATAATGTGTGTCGGTATGCAAGGACATTAGGCTGAACCTTGTATTAATTTTTTTCTTAAGATTATAACTCGACTAACATAGGTTCTATTTATTTTTATAATGCAAGCACTACCAAAAACCATGTAGGCACGTTTTCTTTAGGTAGTAACTAGCGCTTTCCAAAAAATTTAAACTTCCTCTAAAGCGAATAAAAACTGCACTTTCGGCGAGCATAAGTTGTTTCACATCTGAGATTGCTACACGACACTAATTCTAACTTCACCATTTGCAATTGAAGTTAAGAAAACACAAATTGAAATTGAGGAACGCAAAGTGCAATTAAGAAAATACAAATTAAAATTCAGAAACGCAAATTGACACAAATTGAAATTGAGACACGTTAATTGAGAATATACAAAATGAAATTGATTAAATTCAAATTTTAATTGAGAAAAAGTAAATTGATATAGGAAATCTCCTTTCAACAGGCAACTGGTGATCAATCTAGAGTTATTTTTTCACAGATAACGGAAAGTTGGTTAAACTTAATGTTTTCTTCTTTTTAGTATTGTTTGCCATTTCGTCATGGAAAGGCTTACACTGCAACACCTAAAATGAGCGTTTGGTAAAAAACGTTTTTCTACCAAAATTTTGTTCAGTGATGAGGCCCATTTCTGGCTTAAGGGCAATGCCAATAAACAGATTGCCGCATTAAGGCTGAAGAGCAACCAGAAGAGGTTCCATTATCCAAAGAAAACCACGGTTTGGTGCGGTATATAGGGGCTGGTGGAATCATCTTTCCATATTTATTCTAAAATTATAATGGCCGGAACATAAGCGTGAATGGTGCTCGCCCAAAATTGACTCCCGTAATCTTGATGACATTTGGTTTCAACAGGACCACTTGCCATACAGCTGCTCAAACTATCTATTTCGAAGAGCAGCTAATTTCACGTTTTGGACCGGTAAGTTTCCCGCCTAGATCGTGAGATACTACACCTTTTTTTTGGGGCTACGTAAAGTTCAAAGTCAATGCTGACAAACCAGCTACGATTCGGGTTTTGGAAGCCAACATTACGCGTGTCATTAAAGCCATACCGGTCGAATACTCGAACTCTGAAGCGTAGTTGCGGCCAACATTTGAAGGAAATAATATTCAAAAAATAAATGGCCTAAAATGTCCTTTCAAATGAACAATAAAGTATCCACACTTGATTTTTTGTATTTTTTTATTTTGAATAAAATACCTCTAGATTGATCACCCGGTATATACTCTAATACGATCGCTCTTTGGTAGAAACTTTTTAAATGTTGCACTGATCTGAGCCATTACTCGTAAACTCTTTAGCAAACACTTTTTTTTATTGTAATGCATTTTTTGCTTAAGGCTTGATTTTTAGTTAAACGTATTAATTGGGTTTACTTGAAGGTCGTGGCTATAGATATGCTGCTTTTGTATTTTAAAACAAGGTTTCGATTCTCCTCTTTTCGAGAAAGAGGAGTACTTTCCATTTACCAATTATCCTGTCGGATCTTTAAGACTCTGCAATTTTAGGACCCTCATCTAATATTTACAGAAATGTCGTCCGTAGATGAAATTGTATATCAAGAGAAGATAAGAAGAACTGTCAAGAGAAGAACTGTCCTCTTGATAAACTGCCGGTTATCGTAATGGCCTTATACAAGAACCCTGTTCCGCTGAAGACAATAAACTTAAATACAATGTTTAAATTTGTTGTTCAATATTGAGTTCTTAAATCAATTTGGCTATTTTAAACTTCAATAACGTTTCTTAATTTCAATTTGTACTCGTATTGTTATTTTTTGGGTTTCCCAATTTCAATATGTATTCTTTTAATTTCTGTTTATGTTTCTCGGTTTGAATTTATATTTTTACAATTTCCATTTGTTTTTTCTAAACTTCAAATTACGTTTCTCAAATTCAATCTGTATTTTCTCAATTTCAGTTTGCATTTCTCAATTTCAATGTGTATTTACCTAACCTTAATTTACGTTTTATTAATTTCAACTTGTATTTTCTCAATTTTTATGTATTTTCATTTTATTTGTATTTTCTTAATTTCTTTCCACGTTTCTCGATTTCAATTTGTATATTCTCAATTTCAATTTATGTTTTTAATTTGCGTTTCTCAATTTCAATTTGTATTCTTATACAAACTTATTTGTGACCTTATAGATTGCTCTGATCTGCTTATTTTTGTTGGGTTCAATACACCTGCTGTTAGACGTTTAAGGCAAAATGAATATTTTTATATTCCTGTTCACAGCACAAATTATTCCCCACAAGAGCCTCTTGTGAGAAATTTAAGAGAATTTAACAGAATAAATTTAGGTTATGATTTCGATTTTGTCTTATTCTTTTAATACAAATAACGATATTTTAGATATAACATATTTTAAGATTTAACTAGTCTGTAAGGATAGCAATTCCATAGACTTAAATAAATAAATTTGTATTTTGTCGATATCAATTGAAAATGGTGTAGAGGTCTTACAATTTTCCGGTAAACTCGAAAGCACCTTGTCTATAGTTGTGTAAATTTCGTGCTCTGCATTACGAGGGCGGTTCGGAAACTTCTTAGCCTAGCACAAAAAGCGCGGTATATACAGAAAAAAGTTAAGTGTTTTGGAAACTTCCATCTCTGCTTATTTTTGTTTCGATCTGGCAACTCCTTCATATAGAAACAGGTGTTCACAAAAGACGCATCCGCGATTTTTTTACAATGGAAAAATTAGAAATGCGTGGTGTCATTAAATATTTACATAAAAAAGGTTTATCGGGATTGTAGCCAAAGTGCATGATATGGTATTAAATGATCGACAAATACAAGTGCGTGAAATAGCTAATGATCGAGTCCATTTAATTTTGCATGAAGAACTACAGATAAAAAAGCTTTCTGCAAGATGGGTGCCGGACTTGTTAACAGTCGACCAAAAACGCATAAGAATGAACATTTCTCAAGCTTGTTTAGATCGTTTTCAGCGAAATAAAATGGATTTTAAGCGTCGTTTCATAACTGTTGATGAGACATGGATCCACCACTATACTCCAGAGACAAAAGAACAATCCAAACAATGGACTGAAGCTGGAGGAAGTGCCCCAAAGAAGGCAAAAACAATTCAATCGGCTGGTAAGGCTATGGCAACGGTTTTTTGGTATTTTATTGACTGACTAAAAAAACTAAAGGGCCGCCCTCATACTCGCATATACGTTGTTATAAACGCATTTTGTTGTGAAGAGATTTGCACAAGAATTAAATTAACAAAACACCCAAAAGATATTTTCACGTATAATGATGTAGGGTTGTATCGTATGTGTGTGTGTATCCTTGTACTCATAGTGCTCTCCTTTGTGTATGTGTATCGAACTATACACAACTACCCAGTAAACCCAATTTGCCGACAATGGCTGATATCAGACCATATGAACAATATCTAAACTCTATAGAGAATTCTTACCGAAATCGTTACGAATGCTGTTCGGTTTGTCTGAGGATTTTTTTCAGAGAAGTACTTCAGAATTATTGTCAACCCTCTCATATGTTTTTCGTTACGAACTCGGTAATTCTGATGCGAAATCAGAACATTTTGCCGATTGTCGTACAATATTCTGACCGAATTCTGAACGATTGGTTTGCTGGGTAGTATGTGTAGTTTGCGTATATGTTTGCATACATGTATGCGTGTGTGACACTTACACAGTGCGGAAACAGGAAACAAGTAAATTATATTCAATATTATGTTGAATGTAGTTTTTCCAAGAAACTCTTTCACACACATACAAACATCTCCCATATCGCAGATTAAAGTTTAATTTTTGTTTTACTTTGCTTTAGTTCTATCGTTATTTAGAGCGGAAGGGGGCCAGGGGCGTAAAAAAGATCGTACTGTGATTCGATGTGTGTACTTATAATAGGGACAATTTAAAAATTCTTAATCTTTAAGGAAAGAGGAAATGATTTTTGGGAAAATATACTTGAGAAAGATGAACGAATTTGATGTAAATAATAAAGAAAAAATTGGCGCAGAAATTCCCCTGACAACAATATGAGACAATGAATTGAACTCCGTTAACGCATCAAAGTATTGTGAAAGAGGGATACGGGAAAATTTATCAAAATCAGTGTATTCGGGGGCACTTGCACTATGCGACGATTTCAAACTGTTTTCTCAGACATGTCTATGTTTATTTAAAAGCATTCTGTCCCTACTTATACCAGGGTATCAACTTCAGAAAATAAAGGGTCGCAAATAAAAATGACATTTCGATTTGCAACACTTTTAAGTATTGATCCAAGACCTGAAAAGTTCCCGCTGAAAATCTGCAGCGAAATAATGCAAATGATTCGTGTACTGTTGAGATGAGAAAGGTTAAGGTACTACGTATATTCCTCCAGATATCGGTGTTGAAAGGGTGAATTTCTCCACAAGCTAATAAAATGAGGTTTGTTGTCCTTTTTCATAGGGGGAAGGGAAAGTAAGTCAGCGAGGTTAAAGAAGACAAATGGCCGTCTGGTAGACGCACGTTTCGCTGTTAGTGTGGGATAGCTTCTTAATATATGTTTGCTGCCGACAAGGTTTCTACTCATTTAACGATCTCTATTTGTTTGTTTTCCGATAGATCAATGATATGATCTTTTGACATATCCTTGAGTACTGTCATCCTAACGTCAAGATCAGATATAAACTGGCGAATGTGTAGCAAAGAAATGGCAAGATATTTACGTTTAATCGTCATATCATTTGGGTGGCGGACCACAGGCATTAAACCAAGGGATACTAATGACTAACAGAGATATCAGAAAACAATAATATGTGGGTTATCTACAGAACCTTTCAGCAATAGCAAGCTTAAAATAAAAAATAGGCTTTTGTAACAACGAAACATTCTTAAGAAATCACGTTATTATGACCGGACTTCTCATTGAGATTTAAAGATGCCACTGGGAGGCACCACAGAAATTGTGAGGGGTTAAGGAAGGAAATGGATTGTGAAGGACTAAGGAAGGAACTTTGATCTAAAAATGACGCATTTTGAAGATAGGCACCTACGCGTAATGTTAGTAAGGGTCTGACAGTACCAACGGGGCAACAAACTCAGAATTTTTCAGAATCTTTGATCGCCCATTAAATTTTTCTATAGTCTGAACAATAAGGCTTTGGACTGTAAAGTAATCTAATTAAAGAATCCACAATAAAGGGAATTCATAGCACTAAGCAAGCCATAAATCATTCAAAGTGGATTTTGGACAGGTGGAGTTATTAAGTCACATATCTACTTGAAGGATAATGGCCTGGCGGTGGTTTTCAATAGGTTGACTGTGGGTTTCAATTGCAAATCGTATCCAGCTGCAATAGGATGGCACGGACAGGGATGAAATGTGGTTTCACAAGGACAAGAATCAGCGTGAGGACAAAGATTATGTCAAGGTGGGATACCAGCGTGAGGACAAGGACTATATCAAGGTAGGATAGAATCGAATCTTGCATGCAAAACGGCGGTCGCCATTTGACTGTTATTATTATACCGTAGGCTCCTGGGTATAATTAGTCCTGAGAATGCACAAATGTCCGCCTCCAAATTATCAGTCTGTCTCTTAATGGTAAGATCATGACGTCACCATTTCGACCACCAACTTCCCTTAAAATACAAGAACTTACATTGGACAGCTTTTTTAGAGCTTCTACATTTATCGGCGATAAGATAAACAGTAGGAAAATGGTCCTCAAGTCAATCGCCGCCAGTACTTGAGGAACTGATAAAGAAACCCAGGTGGCCTCTTGCAAAGCGAAAGGTAGGTCTGTGGCAAACTATGCAGCGCTGGTGTGGTTGGCGAACGTGAGTAGGTTAGGTTCGGTAGAAGGTCCAGTCCGTACAAGCAGATGCGCTTCGACTATTTAGACCATTGTAATACCACGGAAGCTAGCAGAAGACTCGCTAGTCGCTTCCGTTGAACCATTGTGATCCTGAATTGACCAATGCCTTAATCAAAATGTTCAGCTATCTCCTTAGAGAAGTATGAACCTGATGCAGACCCCCGCAGTGTAGAATGGATTTATTATTGCCCTCATTCCCACAGCTTCTACTGTAGTAGTTGGTCGCGACTTTTGGTGTCACTGCATGTCTTTCAATCCGACAGTGTCCCATCATAACAGAAATGACCAGTGAGACGTCAGGTCATAACGCCAGCGGTGTGCAAGAGCGTTTCATATTCAGTCGGGGCCACATTTGTTTGGACTGGACGCAGCTTGTGACTGAAGCCCACCTATACTCGTAAGCTTTCTGTTAGGCTCTCTCCCTCAAAATGAGTTTGCAGTTGGCAAGGGGCATTCCTCCCCTGGTTAGGTAGTACCGAGTCTAGCTAACTAACCTGCACTACAGTTCCCCTGGTAAGTCCCTGTAGCCTGGTATACAAATAAGGTGAATGTTAAACTGCGGAGCCATCTTATTAAGAGATTTGCGGCAGTTACAAACTGTTCTTCAGTTTAGAAAAATCGATTCCGGAGATTTAATTGAGTATGACGCAGCGGAAAAATATTTAGAAATATAAAAATGCCGCACTTAGAACTTCAACACTAAGAAAACATTTCCCTGGAGTTGTCACCAGAGGAGCAGACTTTACCTCGGTAGACGCGAGTGTTTCCAGCATAGCTAATTAGTGGGCGTTAATTAATGGCAACGTCTCTAACTTATGACCCGTACGCAATCACGGACCATAAGCTGATCCATCTCTTTAGTTGTCCGGCCAAGTCCACTCATCTGAACTGCAAATCTTTTTGGACGGCTCCAGTTCAAATAGCGCGATTCTTTCATCTGGATATCAAAGCAGATCGCTTATAGGTGAAATGGACTATAGAAATTGCACTATATTGCTTTAACAACAACAACATAGTCATAATGTTTCGGAGATAAACACTCGCAAAATTCAGTTTTGTCCCTCTGTCCTTCCATTTATTATTGCAGTCAAAGTGGAGATTTGAAGTATAAGCCCACTTCGACGTTTCACCATGTTCAAGTTCAGGTTACGAATAAGCCTTATTGACATTGATTCACATTGGTCCTCAAAGCCACATGTGAGGTTCAATTTTCATAAAATTCAACAAAGGTTTCAATCGGGTCGAAATTGGACCATTTTTTTAGAGTGAGGACATGTCCATCATAGCTGTGTTTAAATTGATGATGATCGAATTTTACATGCTGCTTTATAAACGCAATAGCCCAAATTCAACACAAGTTTTAATCCAGTCGAAATTAGAACTTATTCGGGATTGAGGACATATCCATCATATTAAACTGTGTTTCAATTAATGAAGATCGAACTTAATATGCTGCCTCAAATATGGACCATTATCACCAGGGTTGAAAACTTTTTTAAGACCCAGTAGCCACAGACAAGGTCCGTTCGAAAATCCTTCATATCAGGGTGGTGTACAGTATCAAATAGTCGGCTCCGCTCTAGGTAACCTTTTTTTTTTATTAATTTTCTATGTTTGGAATTTTTTTTAAGATGAGGCTAAAATTTAATTTATTCGACAATCGCCATCATTTACCAGCAACTTTAGCACTATGCTTCAAATTAATAAGCACAACGGCCCTCACATATATCAGATTTCATTTTGAAAAGCTTTTCATAATAGAGGGAGTATGTAAAGCGGCTTAGCCAAAACTTACTTCCGTCCATATTAGTTTTCTAATTTACCAACAACATCCTTTTCTTGTTCCTCCTTGACCCTCTCTTATCAATCTCGTGGCCATCTCCTTTATTAAGAACAGGAAAAAAAGGATCATATCGGTTCGTTCTTCATTCTCCCCCAAACTGACAGGGCACATGCGAAGAAACAGTTAAAAGGGCACAAGAAAACAGAAGGATGTTCTTTTTTTTAAATTAACTTGTTTGAACTTTGCCATAAATATTTCCACACATAACATAAAATTATTACATTTTACAGATGTTACAGCAGCAACAAAACTGGGCAACCACCACAACAACATCACGGGCGGCAGCAGCAACAGAGCGGCAATGTCCCGGCAACAACAATGCGAAGCAAGATGAACATGAGCGCAGGAACGTTGGAACCCATCAACAGTAACCAAACCAAAGCAAGTGTTCACCAACCAAATGAACGAACCGAACCCTGGCAAACCAAACCAATTCACTTCTTCTGGATGGTTGACTTTGGTTGAACTCAATTCGTTTCCCTTTTTTTTGCTTCTTCTCCGTATGTTCTTTGTTTTATTTTCTTTGGTTGTGTTAGTGTGTGTGTGTGTGCAAGTGTGCAAAAGGAGATGTGCATTTAAAGTTTCCCTTCATTTCCTTCACATTTCATCTCCATATTTTCTCATCAAACTTCCACACGTTGCCATGAGTTTGGGGTCTGATGTTGGGGCAACGAGAGCAAATGTAATAAGTAATAAAGTAGAGGGGAGCTGGGGAGCAGGGGAGAGAGGGAAACGAGAACGATCCACCAAACAACCCGACGAACATCTTCAAGGATTGTAAACATGCAACTAAGCGTAAAATCAAGTTCACTGCAAAAATATGTGCTGTAGCTCAACGAGTGAGCCATGGCTATGGATACGTATCATCATAAAGTTATGACAGCCAAGAATACTGTCGGGAGGGTAACAGACAAGGACTGCTGTGCTGCTGTTGCTTTAACGCTAGAGTAAATGGTGAGTGACTGTATAGTTACGCAGCTGGCTTTTCCTAGTTGTTTTTTCTTCCTATTTCCAGTAACACTTGTAGGAATTGTTGCGGGAGCCCATTTCAAATGGACTTCTCTAAGAGCTCGGAGTCAATTTGAGTGGCGTCAAACGCACGGTGCAAATCAGAATTACGTCTGTTGGACGATACATTTAAAAGTTGCCTTTTTGGGAAGAAATATTGAACGGAAATTGACAAAATTTTACCGAGTAGTTTTCAAAAATAATATTATATAAAAAATGTTCAACCAAATATTAAATCTTCATCTAAAAGAGCCAATGCGCAAGCCCATGTATCGAACTAAGCACCAGCTATTCCTAATTTTGAAAATAAACATAAATGCAAAATATAATTGCTGGAAATGATACTGCGCTTTGACGATTACTCTACGCATAGTTCGAAGATTATATGCACACAGCCAACGAAACAATAGATCTTTTGCGCGAGAAATTCAATACCCGTGTTATATCTCACGTCGTGGCGATGATAATTTGCCGCCACGATCATGTGATTTGGCACCGTTGGACTTCTTTTTTTTTGGGAATATTTAAAAGAAGAAATGTACGTCAATAAGCCAAGCACAATTCAAGAGCTTATGGATGAGATAATTCGGCACAATAATGACATTAACCTCTATTATGTCTCAGAGTCATTGAAAACATCGAACCATCGAATAGATTTATGCCACCGAAGCCGTGTCGAGCATTTGGCTGATATTTAGCTTTACACATAATTGTCATAGAACCTTCTATCACAATAAAAAAATATTAATAATAATAATAAATATTAATAATAATAATAAATATTAATAGTAATAATAAATATTAATAATAATTAATAATTTTATGAATACTTTTTGTTTTAATTGCCATTAACATCGCGAATTTTAGTAGGACCACCCTTCATAAGTTGGCACAAAATTAATCACCCTATAGAACAATGGCGTCGTACGTCAAATATATTTTACATTTGTGAACTCGACAGCTAAAGAATACAAACGACTACACTAGCTATGCAGCTCTATATTTCTTAAACCCGTAGAAAAATTGTCGAAGGGGCGCATTTCAGTAAAAAGAAAAATCTTCGTTTCTGGAGCACGTTACTAAATCGTCTTGGAATTTTACGACGATTAATCGTACATATAAATTCTTTATGTAGTCTCCAAACAATATTTCGAGGTGATGCAAACGTTTTGGCAAATTAAGTATATACTTTTTTCTTTGGTCATGGGTATACTTCCCTACTCCAAATTTCAAAAATCGGTTTTTACGAAACCGGTTTTCATTTCTGATTTTTTAAGAAACCGTTTAAGTTGGCTTGTACCATTAAAGGAAGACGTGCAGCTTAAAATAGACTATTACTAATGTATTAACATTTTAAACTATTTAAATGTTTGTATTATAACACAAAAATTAGGTTATAAACATTCTCGATTTTATTCTCTTGGCTAAATATAATAGAGCGGGGTCAGTACTTGGACTTTGTATTCAAGTGATATAAAAATTTAATTTACGCTTGAGATATAAACAGTTTTGGGCCATTTTTTCAGACGATTTCATTATATTCTAAACATTTCTTAAAATTTTTCTTAATACAGAAATAATAGTATTGAACAATAACTACCCAACCGTACCCCGAAATAAAAATTGCACAACTTATTTGTATGACATTGTTTTAAAACAATCGAAAAAAGTGCACAAAACTCAATCTCTAGCAAAATCCAAAATTTTTAAAAATATTTTAATACAGTGTCCACCTACTTTTTATTTGATAAAGATTATAAAATGGAGAATGTTATTAAATGCTTATTTATGCAACCAGAAAAACCGGATTATTTAAAAACCGGAAAATAGAAATTTGTAAGAATTCGACGTTTCCTTCTGTGTTAAAAAAAACCGAATCGCTGGTTTTTTATTTTGATATTAAGAGTATCTCCTCTTGGACGAGGACAGGGCAGGCAGAAAAGGACTGCAATTGCTGAACTTGAGCAATTTGGATATTAGTAAGTTCCTGTACATCTACATGGCGTAGGAGTAGAAGATAACAGCGTCTGAAGGGAGGATGACTTAAGGTGCGAGGAGGATGACTTAAGGTTAGAGCACTTTTGCTATTGCATAGCATTTGCAAAGATAAGATCCCGATCATTGGGGAATAAATCTTGACCCAGATCAGGGGAAACTAATGGAAGCCAAACTTATATGCCAAATCCACGGAGTTCCTAAAATTTACTCTACGGAAATGATACCATAAACAAATAAATGCTGACCTGGCCGATTACTAGCCTAGGTGTAAATATGCCCTTTGACATGAGGCGAAACAAATTGCCTCCTCTATTTTAAGCTATCTAACTAAATATGAGTATCTTCGAGCATTCTCGCCTATTATCGCTTTACATGGCGAAAAAAAGCTTAACGAATAAAGAAGCTCGAATCCCTATCGCCAGTTGTTACACTTGATAGATTTAACGACTGAAATCCTACAAAATTTCCTTAAAAAATTCAGTAGCTGCTACAACAAATCATTGTTTTTCAATTCCAGAACAATTTAAGGCCACCTCCCCAAGCATTGTCTCAAAATAAAATTGGAGAAAAGCGCGAAAAACACATAAATTGTATAATCTGCTACAATGCCAACCACCATCGAAGAGAAAACAACAAGGCTGGCAAAGAGAAGAAAAACTAAACGTATGGCAGCGAAAGTTTTTGTGCTACGCATTCTTTTCGAAGAATTATTGCACCAAAACCCAACGCTAACGACGATGGACGGTGGCAGAAATGGAAAATCAGCCCCAAAACCACAACAGTGAAGCTGTCGCTTATCCAACACTCTTACAAAACGAAGCTTCCATTGTGCTGCTCGCATACGTTGCTATAAAAATATTGGTGAAATCTAAAAGTCTGGTGGAGCTTACCCGACAACAGGAGCAAAAAAAAAACGCAAAAATTCATCAAGTAATGTTACTGTAACACAAGGATAAGAGATGGCAACTGAAGGGATGTAGGGATGAGGAGGCAGCATGGAGGAAGTAGATATAATTTCGTTTAACAATGGAATGAAAGCATGAATAGGAGGAACAACATACGGTTGGCCATAATAGGCATGTCAGAGTATACTGTTGCAAAAATTCTATTATGCGAAAAGAATTATTGCAATTGTTCTGAAAGCGAAGCAAATAAAAAAACGAAGCGAAGCGATGCAAAGAGATATGTCCGAAAACGAATATTCTTATCTTAAATGATATAATTTCTTAACGCTTGAACAAATTAAATTTGTTTAAAGTTTTGAAAATATTGTACAAAGTAAAAGGACAGAAATTTCCAATATATTTATTTGTTTCCTCTGGCAGCGTTACAAATTAAATGACATTAAGATAAGTACTAGGCGAGAACTATTTGGAAAAGGAATAACTTTTAACAGGCTGAGTCTTAGATAAACGACTCCAAGAAGGAGATAATCAGACCAATGTCAGCCTAAGACAAATGGTTCTTGTTTAAAATTCTATCAAAACAGTTACTTTGTTGTGGTGGTAAAACAACCTCCATTTTCCTCAGAATCATTGAAAATATGGACCATCGCATGGAGCTACGAGTATGCCAGCGAAGCTTTGGCAAGCATTTGGCCGATATTTTTTTCACACACAATTGTCATAGATCCTTCTTTCAAAATACAAAATACGAATATTAGGATAATTCTCTAAAAACTTTAATTTTATTTACCATTAACATCGTGCGTTTTAGTTGGACCACCCTTCATAAGGTGGCGCAAAATGTATCTCCCTATATATAGGATGCTGTCCTTCTTGTTTAAAATGCTATCAAAACAGTTACTTTGTTGTGGTGGTAAAACAAGTCACTCACGCTATTCGCTATACCTACACCTGTTGTAAGGTTAATATGGAAAAATATGTTCCATATTCGCATTTACATTGGGTTCGTTCTGTGAATATTTTTATATAGAAAATTTTAATTTTAGACCTTCTGTAAATTTTTATAAACAGGGTTCACATTTTTATGATATGATCCATCCTCAATCCTTAGCTATACACACTTGCTTTGATAGATATTTTTGAACTATGGACAAATTTAAAAACAATAAAATTTCGTCACACATCCTAATATCGTATTAATTTTAGGTCGTTGGCGCATGGGTATAAGTCCCTGGAGTGCCGAAAAAAGAGGTCATTTCAAACAGGGACATAACGATTTCGTGTCTTTATGTCAACGCACCCTCAAACCTTTTTAATGATCCTTCAGTGTCAAAGCGTTAGTCGAAGTCAACATTTTCATTATGGTAAAGGTTACTTACCAGCAACGTTGGAAAATCATTAAAAACTACTGCAGAAATTCTGAGCCGGTGGCTCTGGCAAAGTTTCACGAAAATCCAGAAGTTCATCGAAAAATCATGTACAGCGATGAAGCTCATTTCTGGCTGAATGGTTTTGTCCATAAACAAAATTGGACAGCAACAAGCCCACATGTGCTTCAAGAGACACATTTGCAACCGCAAAAAATTACTGTGTGGTGCGGTTTTCATGCCGAAGGTGTGATTGGCCCGTATTTTTCGTCGATAAAACAATCGTCACGTTACCGTCAATGGAGAGCGCTATCGTGCCATGATAGAAAATTATTTTGGGCCAGAATTGGATGAACTTGACATCGCCGATATGTGATTCACACAAGACGGTGCCACAAGCCACACAGCATGCGTTTTAATCAATTTACTGAAAGGCAAAGTCGGTGAACGTGTTATCTCGAGAAATGGCCCGGTCGAATCGCCACCTCGTTCATGCGATTTAACGTCATTGGACTTCTTTTTATGGGCCACATCAAGTCATTGGTCTATGCCAACAATCCAACAATTTAAGCTCAGAGACTGCATCTAACGCAAAATTGCCAACGTTCCTGCCGAAAGAATATATCGCTGTACGAGAGTTGTTATTTTTATTTTGGGTCCGGCAATAAAAACACAATAATTTATAATTGAAAATGGTTTTATGGTTTTTAAAATATTCTTTAAGATCAATGCACTTTTGCCTGCACACAAACAAATTTTCGAAGCACTTTTTCCACACCGATTGAGACACCTCCAAAACAAGATTTTTGAACGTTTCAACAGCTGTTTCGGGCGATGAAAAACGTTGACCACGCATTTTTTTCTTGATGCTAGGGAATAAGAAGTAGTCATTGGGTGCCAAATCAGGGCTGTACGATCGACATCAATTCGACATCTTGAGTGGTCAAATAGCTCATCGTTTCAGCTGATGTGTGAGAGCACGCATTACCGTGATGCAAAATGATCCGTCTTCTATTATTATCTTTCTTTATTCCTTCGAACACTGTTGGCAAACCGATACCACTCAGGATTGACCGTTCACGTTCCACTAAAGAGACTGTGGCAGCGGTTATACCGAAAAAATCGCAAACATTTGCTTCGATTTACTTCTTCCACGAACAACTTTTGTTGAATTTGGCTCGTCTTGAAAGACCCAAACGGTCGATTGCTGTTTTCTTTCGGGTTCATATGCATAGCTCCATGATTCGTCACCTGTGACAATGTTATACACTGCATTTAAGCTACCGCAGTTATACTTTTTCCACTTCTCTTTGCACTAATCCATACGAGCCTTTTTTTGAGTATTCGTCAAATTATATGGAATCCAACGAGAACAATTTTTTTTACGGCCAAATGAACATGCAATATCTTATTGATGCTCTTCATACTAATGCCCAAGGATGCCTCAGTCTAACGGTTCGTCACATGTCAGTCTTGCTTAATCAGTTCACTCACAGCATCAATGGTTACTGGCAAAGTGACTAAAGTTGGACGTCCATCACGAAATTCATCTAGGAGCGAGCGGCATCCGAAACTGAACTCTTGGTACCAGCGATTAACAGTGGTTTTTGATGGTGATTCATCGCTAAAAGTCGCAACAAGTTGATTTAAACAATCTTGTCTCAACCAACCTAACCCACGCCGAAAATCGTAAAAAATCATCGCACGAAAATGTGTACGGGATAATTCCATTTTTGTAATGGGATGAATTTTTCAACACACTGTAAACAAAACAATTTGCCCTCAAATGACAAAACGTTCTGAGTGAAGTTATACTAAACAACGTCAAAGTTTTCAATGGAAGTTCCAGTTTGCATCTGGAAACACTAATATTGTCAGCAATCGAAATATAAATAGCCGAAATCAAATTTTATTTTTAAAATGTAACATTTGCACTACACCTGGTATAAATTTGAACTCTATATCTTAAATATTCTTAGTTTTTTTAATATATAAAATTGTTATAATTATAAAAACACCAACATCTGTTTTTTGCTTATGACCCCAAGCCTAACAATAACTAAAAAATAAACAACCTTTTGTCAACTATACAAAGACAAATATTGTGATGCCCTTAAAGGAAAATCCTGTTTATGAGTTAACGTACATGTAACTCGGTTCAAACGAGTACAGCTTGTATAGCCATACCATATGGTGCAGGGGCATTTTTTTTAAGAAATGAAGAAGAAAGTACGATATTAGTTTGAAAAATTTTATCGCTATACTCAGACAATGGACTTCACGTGTGCCCCCGAGAATAAACGAGCTATCACAAGCTGAATGAAGACCAACTGTTAAGGGCTTCTCGTGTAATAACCCAGTCGCTGCTTTAGTGGCGGTTTTGTTTTCACCACTTTGCACGAATCATTGTGTGATTAGTGGCTTAAGGTCCAAAGGGTGTGTACTCGTATCCGCTCAAGCTCTACCAAAGCGAAACGAAATGCTAGGCCACTACAGCCATGATGATGAATAACCTCACAACAAAATATAGCCGGAATTTCAATTATTGAATTTATTTTTTAAACAAATTATTAACTCTAAATCCCTGCAAACATAATTGCCTTTTAAATAAATGACGGCTTAAGTTTGGAACTCGTCCTAAGTGTTCGGCAACCAAGAACTTAAAGTCAGTAACCGATTCCATTTAAATGACATCACTTAGTATTTACCGTACTCCACTGGTACACCCTGTTGTCTTACATTTCTATAAAATCTCCCATAAAATGTGTACCTCCCTAACATTTTTCCTTGCTGTACAGGCATCAACGAGGTCGAACAGGGTTACTAACGTTACACGTCGTTAAACTTTTTGTTACATGCAAGCGTGACTTAACATTTTAAACGTAACATTTATTTTATTTTTATGTTCCGTACGTATTCGTACCAGAGCTTCCTTCCTTCGCTTGGAGTAACAGCGCGATTGTTATGCTTTAGCACTATGGCAATGGTGCGTATACTATTCCTTATTTTAAATGTACTTTTTGCAGAAAAGGAATGAAATGAACGAAGTTGATATATACTATAATATAGGGTGATCCAACTAGAGGTATTTTCAGAAAAAAAAAATAAAAAAAAATCAAATCAAGTTGGAATCTCTTTTGGTAATTTGAAAGGACATTTTATAGCATTTATTTATTGAAAGTAATTTCCTTGAAATGTTGGCAACTGTATTATGGAAATGAGCGTTCGGTGAGAAACGGGAAGATCCGCTGTTTTCGACCAAAATTTTGTTCAGTGATGAGGCCCATTTCTGGCTCAAAGGCAAAGTCAAAAAAGAAAATTGCCGCATTTGGGCTGAAGAGCAACAAGAAGAGGTTCAAGAGGTACCATTATACCCAGAGAAAACCACGGATTAATGCAGTTTATAAGATGAAGGAATCATCGGTGCATATTTTTTCAAAAATGCTGATGGCTGGAACGTAACCACGAATGGTGCTCGCTATCGCGCCATGAAATTGAAGCCCGTAATCTTGACGACACTTGGTTTCAACAGGACGGTGCCACTTGCCATACAGCTGCTCAAACAATGGATCTATTGAGATGTCATTTCGAAAAGCAGCTAATTTCACGCTTTTGGACAGGTAAGTTGGTCGCCTAGATCGAGTAATATCATTCTGGGTTTGAAAGCCAATGACGGGTGTCATTAAAGCCATACCGGTCGAAATGGAAACCCTGAGGCGTAGTTGCGGCCCAGATTTGAAGGAAATTATTCTCAAAAAATAAATGCCACAAAATGTCCTTTCAAATTACCAATAAAGATTTCACACTTGATTTGAATTTTTATATTTTTTGTTCTGAAAAATACCTCTAGATGTATCACCCTTTACATACCATTGAACTGTTACGAGTTTTACTTTTCCCAGCATATGTTTCGATGCACACTATTTTTAGGATTAAGGTAGCCAGTCAGTAATTGAAGACTTAATATGAAACAATTAAAAATATCAAAGGTTGTCCGCATAGTCCTTATCTACACTAGGCAACTTTACTTGCCGTAACTTTCAGTTTGAGATTTGAGCAAGTAAAGTTGCCTAGTGTGAATAATTATTGTTCCATAATAAGTATTTGATTTCTAACTTGCTACCAGCATCCTAAAAATATAAAATAGGTTTAAAGAGCTTTGGTTTAATGACAGTTTTTATTTTGGACTGCCTGGTAATTATTATGAATAATAGGTTGTCATTTTATCTATTATTTACATTTTCTCATATTAAGCTATGACTTGTTTAAATGAATTAATTTTTAAAATAAAAAAAAATGTTTAAAATAAATTTGCCTTTAGGTAATTGAAAATATTAAAAAAAAATTTAAAGTATTTATTGGTTTACTAACTATTTGTCACATCCACATAACTGATCCGGTTGACGTTTTGATCCGCCGGTTCCGATTTCATAATGCGCACTTTGCGCTGTCTCGCTACATAGCCACAGGAAATATATTTAAAGAGAAAAATGACAATAATAACAAATAGAGAGAAGACAAGAAAAGGAAAAGACAACAATCAGTGTTATTGAGGGATTGTGTTTAAACAATTATAGTACACACACCTACGCAAATACATTTAAAAGTATATCAAGTAACCAAAAAAAGACAAAGAAAAAGAAAAAAATTGAACCACACTTTATGATAACCATCATATGTCCGGCAGAAATAAATTTGAAACAAAAAAATCCAATTAAAAATATGGAATATTATTCGAAAAAAACGACATTTATGAAAAAATACCAACAACAAAAAAGAACAACTCAAAAAGGTCAACTCAACACATTTTCACACATTCCAAATTAACATTTATCTGTTAGATTGGACGGACAGATTCTCACCTGTATTGGCAGATTTTCCTAATAGACCTTTATAGGTGTGAAGTGCATGTATGAATAGATAAATAGATACGAAATAGAGGGAATATATTAATATTGTTTATTTAGTAAAATATATTATGTTAAAATATAAAAAAGTTGAGAGAAAATTAAAAAAGGAAAACTTTTTTTAAACTACTGCAGAACAATATGAATTCCACAAAGTAAAAAGTGGAGAAAATCTAAAACTATTTTAAATAGTTCATCTTCATTAAGAGCTTATTTAAATAAAGGTTTTAAAACACATATAAAATTAAGCAATAGCAAGATTTGTAGGTTTGAGTCAGATTAGCATTAATATCTCAAATCTAACCATAAGTGTTAAAGCCGTTTGGAGTCTGCGAAGCGAATATGATATTGAAACAAAACAAATCTAAATAATTGCCAATTTGTATGCAAAAGGCAATTGGAAAGTTTTTAGAGCTGCCAGTAAATAATTTTTTATATCAACAGGCTAATATGTTTATATTTTCTACAATAAAAATGTTTATTGTGACACGATTTTTCTTATTTGTAACGTGTTGAATGTGCCAAATTGCCCTCGGCTAACTCATTGCGTTAGCAGTCTTATATGCTTTCCAATAGATCGATGCACTGCCACAATATTTCAAAAATCTGCATGACGTGAAAGAAAATTTGATATTGGTTTTAAACTCTGTGCTCTCAATCTACACTTTAAATAGGGGAATCTACACTTTAATAGTAAAGTCGGATTGACTAGGGAAGATACCTTGCTGGTGATTTCCTGCACACTAAGGAGAATTCGCCTGTCGAGAGTTTTGTCGAAGAGTATGCTGCGACTTGTGAGGAAATAGTCTAACTGCATCAAATCTCAGCTTCGAAGTAGCCATCTGAAATCGTCAAGAAGGCAGATAACACCATAATTGGTGTTATCTGCGGTTCTATGCACCGGAGAGGTGGAATTCTTCGGCCTACGGCTGTCGCCCCGGCAATGTGTGCCGCTACAACAACATTATTGAATTTGGCAAGAAAAGGATTAATCGTAGGGTGGGCTATGTTTCTTGGCAGGCGAAACCAGAGATCTTCCAAGTCCATCTTGTCAATATCGGGCCACAAAAACTGCTTTATCATGCTGCTGTAGGACACACCATTAACCGAAATGCCGTTTCAAGTTAAATTTTCAAGCAGTGTGACCCGTTTTAAAATCTACACCAACAATGTCGTTCTCAGAGAATTCATTTCTCAGCGATCACGTGCAGGTTTTCCAAATGCGAAAATACATAACCACCGTACATAAAATCCGCTTCGTCAGAAAATATGATTTTTCGTGCAAAATCGTTATTCTTGTCGAGCTTAAAGTGCCAAACTGTAAAGCGATAACACAGCAAATGGTGTGTACCTTCACATGTAAATTCGACTATGTAAGCGAGTCATGCGTTGTCTTTGGGCAAAATTCATATCATGCTGGTGCTTGAAATTTAGAGTTGTTGAGATCAATGGCGAATTTATGTTGCAGGACAGAGTTTTACACACCCGGCAGTCCCACGGCAGCCGGTTTTATGGACCGAACTGACCCGAAGAGCAATTTTTCGGCCAAGGGCTGTCATCCCGCACGCTACAACACCACACCCGGCTACGGAAGGCACATTCTCATCAGTTCTAACCGAACGATAACGAGCACCGTGAGCTTTGTTCACAATTATGCTATTTTCCCAAACGGTTTACACAAGTTTGCGAACCGCAGATTCATATCGTTTTACGAAGATATAATACTGACTTCCTGTTACGATTTTGAAAGGGATAAATCTGTCCTGTCAATGAACCGTAAAATCAGAAAACAAAAATAAATTGTCATTGGCTGTATCTGGTCAGAATATGGCAAAAAGACATAGCATTTCGACAATTAAATGCGATTTTATGATATACCGAAAATGGTGCTATCGTATGTATCGCACGCCATCACGATCGGTATATACTTTAAGCTTCCACCCAGTCTGACAAAATTTGTAGGACTTTTTTTTTCTTGAAATATGGAAAAGGTCATGAAAAATTACATCTTAAGTACATCAAAAGGGATGGCAAAATTATTCGATAAAAGTCCATATGTCCTATGACAATCCTGTGTAAGATTGGAGCTGATCTAATTTGGAAGTATGCTTGAAATCCATTCAATTTCAGCGAAATCTTAAAAATAAACCCGCAAACTCGCTTCTTCAAAACAATATGCGGATTTGTAACTCTGTTTTCTATACCTTAAGACCATCACATGTACTACAAGAAAATTTGATCTAGATACGTTTTAAAATATGTTGAAGGCGAGATAATCAATAGTTTATTTGAGAGCTATCTGACCAATATTTAATGGAGGCGAGCCGACCAATGGTATAGTTTTCATTGACCAATAGTTATAGAAAAGGTATGAATTAGCTAACAATTTACATAATTGCTCTCTTTATGAGAAAACGACTCGCAATGGTCCCACACTGTACTTCCGCGTGAAAAAAAAAATGAGTAAAAAAGGTTCAAGTCGGGTGAGGCCGACTAAAAGATATCCCATACCGCTTTGGTATTTAGAAGACTACACTGGAAAGATCTTAAGCAAGTTTGGACTTAATATGTGATTTCTAGAACGGGAAGGACATATTTCGCTGGACTTTTTAAAACCATTACCGGCCCAATTTCAATAGGAACAGTTATAGGTTGAACATATCACACGCAATATGGTTCTTGCTTTAACCAGATTGGTCGGCAGCACCTCAAATCGAAGCAAACCTTTGTATATGAAAATAAGTCCACCAGAGTATAATATCATTCGCTCAAACCAACCATGAGAAATTCATGTATGACTGAGGTTTATTTGTGGATTATAGAGTTGCAGAAACTCAAATTGGTAGGCCCCTTTGTCCGAGGGCTATTCGAAGACATAGAAAACGTTCCAAATGCAGCAGATTTTGGTTTTGTCGATCGAATCTGTGTGAAATTTATTAAGACTCGGGTATTATATATGGCTGCAGACCCTAAATACAAAATTCAACTCGGTTAGGAGCTACATGCAAATATCAACCGAATTGTTATAATTTTTTCACATATTACACTCGAATCTATTCGAAAACAGAATTTTTTGACACAATTGCCTCAGAGTTTGATATTTGACGCTCGTTCAGCTCTGTGTGAAATGTATTCAGAATCGGGTGTATAATGTGGCTTCTAGGGAATTCATTTTTTATGGGGCCATATGCAAATATTAACCGATTTGGTTCGACTTCATTAAATTAAAATTAGTTTAGAGCTGCCGGATCTTAAATCGTGAGGATGTTTTGTTTCAACAAATTTATTCATTAGTCGCTCATAACGTATCGTGGTAAATTTAACCGCTATCGGGGTTAATTTGTGGCCTTCAGAGCTGTAAGGTCTATTTAAAAGCATGAACCGATAATGCCCATTTTCACCAGAGTTGGCTCGTTACCCTCTGTGGTGAAAATCGGAAGTATTAGGTATCTTTTAGACCTGTAGGTTCTGAAGTCGGAAAGTACCTTAGAATGAGGGCAATACGAAAATAAGGACCTCTATCATCCTGTATCTACAAAGTTAATTATTGATCGCTCATCAGGTACCAAGCAAAATTTGAGTACTGTCAGGTTTAATTTGTAGCAGGAGTTTACAAGAGAAAGGAAGAGAAGGAAGAATCCGAATCTGAAGAAGACGATATGGGCTTTGCTCTTTTCGCTTAATTTCGTAACGGCCCAATCATTCACAACAACAAATACAGCAACAACAATTGTTTTTGTAGCAGGGCAATGCGTAAACAAGGACCTACGAGTATATGGTCCTGTATCAACAGAGTTAATTACACTGTGCGACAGCCACAATCGGTTTGGGATGAAACCACCGGGGAAAGTTATATCGGTCAAAAAAAGGTCATACGTGTCCCAGCGTTTCGTTGGGTCTCATCTAGGAATCGAGATATATCGATTTGAAGTTAGTAAGTATCGTATAGGGGAATTTGTCACGTTTTTGGCTCTTTTGTTTGACATAACTTGAGAACCACTCGTCCGATTTAGCTGAAATAAATTTTAAAAAACCAAGAATTACAATTCCCTTAATCTGTTCATATATTATTTTGGATTTTTTATGATACTTACTAACTTCAAATCGATATATCTCGATTCCTAGATGAGACCCAGCGAAACGCTGGAACACGTATGACTTTTTTTTTACCAATATAACTTTCCCCGGTGGTTTCATTCCAAACCGATCACTGACCCTTACCATTTGTCGCAGAGTGTTATTGATCGCCCATAAGGTACCATGCTGAATTTGAGCGTGGTCGAGTTCAATTTGTAGTAAGACCTACCAGCGCGAGAGACCTTTGTGAGAGGGTTTTTTTTTTTTAAAAAAACCTAGAAAACCCGTAGAATTGGATGTAATATGTGGATTTTAGAGCTGCAGGTTGTTGAGTTAGGAAAAAACTTTGCATGATTTTAAAGTATGAACCAATATTGATTATTTTAACAGGGTTTGTCGTTGACCCAAGTCTGAATAATGTACACGTTTAAGTCGAAATCGGTTAATAATAACGACCTTTAGATTGATTACAAAAAATATGGGCATATAGACATACATCTATCTATAAAATCAGATATTGATATTAAATCGATCGGTATAATAAACAAAAGGTCCATCAACTTGACTTTAATGTGTTACAAACATCAGCACATGGTCATAATACCCAGTACCACAGTGTGGTGTAGGGTATAAAAACGACATGACACTAGCTTTTTGCCTCTAGTGAACTTTTTACAATTTCTAGTAATATCCTATTGTTGATCTATAAAGGGTACAACAAGATTTTGAAATTAGGCGGTGAAGGAAATCCGAAAATATTAGTTGAATATTTTTTTTAAGATGAACAATTTTCGGTCAACTTTATTTTTTAATTCCACGTTAGCGCTGTCCAAATGACAAATGTCATCTGAATCGAGAAAAAAAACTGTGGGTTTGGTAATCATTATAAATTTTTTAATTCCCGATGTTGCCAACTTTGGAACCGTGGTACACGACACTTGTCCTGGCTAGAGATCCAGAAATATTCTTGTAAACTCGCATGCCTATAGCTGGGACCTATTTAAAAAAAATTGAAATCATTGTTCGTTGCTATTCTAGAAAAGGCACTTCAAAAAAATTAATTTTGCAACAATGCGAAGATTTTAAAATCAAACAAAGATTTTGAAATTTTTTCAAATTAGGGATACCATTAATTTTCTGTAAGGTCTTTTGCACGAATTCGGAACTGCGCCCCTAGGCATTGGCCTATAATGCGTAGTGGTTAATTTGGCTCTGTTTTCACCCTCAACTTTGTTAACACTACGTAAACCCCGCAATCAATCTTCATCATACGCCAGAATGTTTTAACCACATAAAGGGATGTAATCCTCCGTCGAATGGCGAAAAGTTGCATTGAAACGTACTTTATTGGCCATTATTATTTTCGGCCACAAACATTAAAGTATTAACAACAAGTGCCAGGGCAAAGCCTTTTGTTTTCGCCAAACACATGTTCTCCGAATGCCGGCATACCATGAACATCAGATTGTGTCATTGAGCATATGAACGCTGACATATAATGTATTATTCAATTAAATGATTTTTAAATTTATCAATATAATTAAGTTTAAGTCAAACAAAAACCAATGGACGCTGACCGCGGCGGGCAGGGGTAGGCAGATGGCGAGCACTCGGCATGTCCACGTGGTGTGTTCTGCTTTTTTGTGGTCTGGGGGATTACAATTTATTAACAATATCCGGCAATCAACGGCCGGCCAGTGATGCATGGTCATGTGAACACATGACCCAGTCGATCAGGCGGATGAGTGAGTGGGTGAGTGGCCGCTGGAAGGATTGCTTAAGTGGGCTTAAGTGGGTGGGTCGGCGGGACGTCTAGTCCAGTGGGGTGGGCGGTGTTAAGTAATGTTGTACAATTTTCACTTATGCATTACTTATGAAATCGGATTAAAAATGATTTTACTTATTAAAAGTAAAAATGTTTTTATTTTCTGTTGTTGCCTGAAATGGAATTGGGTTTTCGTGTGGTATGGCGGCCCAAGGATGTTGTTGTTATTGTTGTTTAAGGCTTAACTTTTACGCTGTTACATGAGTGCTGTCGGCGCACGAAGGGAAGTTAAGGGAACGGGGTCGCAGGATTTAAGGTGTTAATTGACATGTGGTCGTAATTAAAATGGGGATTTATAATTTATTTATTCTTCGGTTTATGGGGAATCTCTTAAATTCGCCGATGACTGTGTAAACATGATAAACTTATGCATACTTGTTGACTCAGAAAGCTTTACTTGGCTGCTAAACCTCTTAATCGCTAATGAATTGATTTTTAACCATAGACATATTACAAAAACAAACATAAAATTTAATAAACTAAAAATTATAAAATTAAGAAATTTAAATTCGCTATACTTACACAATAAGGCGGCTGTATTTGTCAGCTGTGCACTGCCCGGATTGTTGGCAGTGTTCGTCAATGAGGACTGAGTCATGGCTGCCAGGGCAGCTAAGTTTTGTACAGTCATGGGAGGTAGTAGACCGGCGGCTGCAGCCGCTGCTGTGGCACTATCCGCCGCATTTGTTTGTGCACCCAAGCCTAAACCGGGGGAAAAAAACATGAAACATGAGAAGCATACAAATAGAAACAGAAAAGGAGAATACAAATTAAAATTAGTTTTGTTGGCAAAGTGAGGGCGAACAGTGGGATAGTGGGGAAGAAAATAAAAAAACAAGAAAAACCGACTTTAATAAACCTACATTAATTTGCCTCTATCTGAAGCTTAAGATTGATTGGTTTTACAATGTTGCGACAGGACCATAAATCTAAGGAGGGACCTTTGTCTAAAGGCATTCAAAAAACATTGACCGATATACTCTTATTTCACCAGAGATAAGTGTCGACCTGTTTGCCAAATTTAATATGTGGCTTTTTCAGATTTAGCCAAATCGAAAGAAAATTGTTTATGGAAGCAAAAAGCGTTCAGAAACCATGTTTTGGAGTTGTCTCAATCGGAGTGGAAAAAGTGCTTCGACAATTGCTTTGAGCGCATGCAAAAGTTTATAAAACATGTTTGAGAATACTTTGAAAAACAATAAAACCATTTTTGATGAAAAATATTCGCATTTTCATTACTAGGCCAGAAATATATACAGCAGCCCTCGTAGACCATTCAGTCTGCCCATCTGTACAAATCCTTTTGTAATCAAAGAGCAGGTTGCAAATATAAACCAATCTGGATTACACTTTGCAAATTCTCTACAACGTCTCCAAATTGTGCAACTGTATTATGGAAATGAGCTCGAAGAAGATCCGCTGTTTACGACCAAAATTTTATTAGTGATGAGACCTGTTCTGGCTCAACGGCAACGACAATTTAGGGTGAAGAGCAACCAGAGTGGGTTCAAGAGGTGCCATTATATCCAGAGAAAAATACGGTTTGGTGCAGTTTATGGGCTGGTGGAATCATCAGCACATATTTTTTCAAAAATTATTATGGCCGGAATGTTACCGTGAATGGTGCTCGCTATTGCGCCATGCCATAGGACTTTTGCTACCAGAAATTAAAGCCCGTAGTCTTAAGACATTTGGTTTCAACAGGGCGGTGCCACTAGCCATACAGCTGCTCTAACAAAAGATCTATTGAGAGGTCATTTCGAGGAGTAGCTAATTTCACGCTTTGAACCGGTGTGTTGGTCGTCTAGATCGTGTGATATCACACTTTTATGTTTCTTTCTTTGGGGATACGGAAAATTCATTGTCTATGCTGCCAAACCAGTTACGATTCAGATTTTGGAATTCAACATTACGCGTGTCATTAACGCCATACCGGCCAAAATGCTCGAACGAGTTATCCAATACTGGATCTGAGGCGTAGTTGGGGCCAACATTTGAGGAAAATTATAGTCCAAAAATAAATGGCATAAAATGCCCTTTCGAATTAACAATAAAGATTCCACACTTGATTTGAATTTTTGTTTTTTTTTTATTTTGAGAGAAATACCTCTACATTGATTGTCTGATAACTGCAAGTTTGATATCGCCACCATTCAAATGTGCTCTTCGACTTGGGGTCCTACCGTCCGACTTAACAGCGGCACAGTGTGTGGCTTTATTTGACACACAGCATGGACATTGCTGAAAAACTACCAGATCGGTCGAAATCTTAATATAGCTCTAATACAAATAAACCTCCCGATATTGGGTCTAACCAACCTAACAGCGTTTTGTGGTCTAACAGATCTAAGAGCGGAAAATTTTCATCAGGTTCGAATAATATTTGATGCATATCATTTGTCCACATACGGTGAGGATATCATAAAGTCGGTCTCGCCCGATTTAAGATATTCCTCGCTACTTTTTATTGAGGTTTTATACCCACATTTTTAGGAAAATGGACCGGTCAGTTCTTCGGGTCCGATCGTCCTTTTTCAATTTTAAAAAGCGTGGTATACGAGTATATTTTCCATTTTTGTGTATAAGTTTTGGCTTATGACAAAGGAAAAACTAACGTGAGAGTGCAAAAACTTCTGCAGAAGATGTTGTTGTTGTTGTAGCCGCAACTGTATGCCGGGGTGACAGAGCTTGGCCAAAGAATTGTTTTTCGAGTTAGTCCGGTCCATAGAAACGACTGTCTTGGGATTGAGATAAAATAGGTGGTTGTCCTGGCCGTCTTCGAAAACCACAATTACAACAAAAACACAATAAATGCAACAAAACGGGCTACGCTAAATCATGAGGTCTGTCTGAAAAATTTGAAGCCCCAAGATTAACTGATATGTTTTGCTAAAAACAAACAATCGTAAGGAACCCAGGAAGGACTTAACATAGAACACATATGATGTTTAATAAAGGGTTACAAAGAACATAATAAGGGTTAGACTACAAAAGATCAATTAAAAGATTTTAAATTTCAATCGTAAATGTTTTTTTTTTCATATCGCCATCATACGAGAACTTCAACCCTTCTGCTTAGGGGGATTAGACGAGTTCATGCCATAAAAAACTGCATTGTTGGGGAAGATATTGGCTTGCTGCTTTTCGAAGTCAATTAGTCTTTGTCTTTTTGAAGTATGGGAAAAATGTAAGAAATAGCAGGATTCTTGTAGATCGATCTCTCAAACCTCCACAGCAACGATGACATTGAAACGACCTTCTCCTAAAACCATTTGATTGTACTAACGACGAATATTTCTCACCACCATATAACCATCCCACTGTTCCACACTATGCGAAACCATTGAAATGTAATAAATTCAAATCAAAGGTTCAGCTTTTTTTTCTTCTTCTTTCGTTCGCCCCAAAGCTCTCACACTTTCACAGAATATCATATCGAAATCGTGCAAGCTTTCATGCAAACATACATACATACCTTGCAATAGTTGTTGCTGCAAGCCCACAGCCTGCAATTGTTGCAACAGTTGCAGGGATGCTGGTGTTATGGCATCGGCTCCCAATACCGGACTGGCCTGCTGCGGTGTGCTGGGCATGATGGCTGGCGTCGAGACCGTTGTCGCTGTTTGTCCCAGGGGTATATTCATATTCGTCGCCAAATTCCATAGATTCGCCTGGATTTGTTGGATTTTCTTTTGTTCCTTTTCCTTTTGCGTATCGGCGAATTTCACCACTAATGGCGAGGTGCAGCCCTCCATGGTCTTGTTTTGATTTAGTGTCTAAGAGGGAGTAGGAAGTGGGCGGGCGGATCGGGCAATAAATAAAAGAAATAACAAAAGCGAATAAATAAAAGTGAGAAAAGGAAAAGAGAAATACAAGTATTGAATTTCAAATGCAGTTTCAAGTTTTGTAGTGTTTGTCTGCTAAAAAATTCTTAGATTTTTTCCTCTTTTTTTTGGGGGCAATAAATCTAAAAATTCTTTTAGTTTGTGTTTTGACATTTTTCGATTACTGCTGCAGTTTACAGTTTAGACAGGGGTTTGTTTAAGTGGTTAACGGCTAAAGATTTATAAATTTCTTAGAAGGATTTGAATTCAAGTTCAATACTTTACATCTGTTTAATTGGTTTTATTTGACACCGTAAATTTTTCTAATGTTGAAAATTTACCAAAGAAATTAGTAGGAAAACCGTTAAGCTAAAGGCTTAAGTATAGCAAAATTCTATGCTAGTACTGCTAAAGGGTGATCCCACCATAATGCACGATGTTAATTGTGAGTCACACCTTAACGTCAAGTTTTTTGTCCAACTTCATTTGACATTTCTTTGTCTCAGTGTTTGACAAATTCAACCATGGAGTTACATAATTGAAACACACCTAAATATTGATGAAGCATTTTACTAAAATGGGCGCTCAAATCAAAATGCGTTTCGTGATTTTTTAAGTCAACATAATTGACTAAATGTGTTCACAATCATTGTGCGCAAATTTCAGCAAACCGGATCTGTAAGAATTCGGCTCGGCCAGTTCGTTCCTGCAAAAGCCATTGATGTTGTTCACAAAAGTGTGGCAGATGAGCCGTCAACCTTGTGCCGTGAATGGTGTTCGCTATCGCGAGATGATAACGGAATTCTTGCCACAAATTGACGATGTGGTCCTTGACGATATGTGGTTCCAAAAGGACGGTACCACTTGTCGCACAGCGGACGAAACAATTGCTCTTTTGCTAGAGAATTTCAACGGCGGAGTTATCTCACGTCGTGGAGATGTGAGTTTGTCCGCCACGATCTTGTGATTTAACACTGTTGGACTTCTTCTTGGGATATTTAAAAGAAAAAGTCTACATCAATAAGCCAAGAACAATTTAAGAGCTAAAGGATGAGATAATTCGCAACATTAACTATATTGTCAGAGTCATTGAAAATATGAACTATCGAATAAATGTATTTTGATTCCCACATAAGTGCCATGGATTATTTTATCATAATAAAAAATGTTATGATAAAAAAATGATAACTTTTCGCTTTAGTCACAATTAACATAGTGTGTTTTACTTGGACCACCCTTTGTATCAACACTGTGGCTTTAACTCGTATTCTAGCAATCAGAGATCGATATTTTAATGAACTTTTCTGAGGGTATTTAGTGTATTTTTTCTGAGGGTATTTGGGTTAGAGCTTTAGCCCTACTACGAGGGTTGCTATTTATATTTCGGATCCTTACAATACTAGTGTTCCCAGATGCAAACTGGAACATTGGAATCAGAACGTTTTGTCATTTGAGGGCGAATTGTTTTGTTTACAGTAAGTTGAAAATTTCATCGCAGTCAAAAAATGGAATTATCCTGTCAACATTTTTGTGCGATGTTTTTTTACGATTTTCGGCGTGGATCATCGAGACATGAGTGTTTAAATCAAAAACCACTGTTAATCGCTGGTACCAAGAGTTCAGTCTCAGACGCCGTTCGCTGTAGGATGAATTTGTGAAGGACGTCCAACTTCGGTCACTTTGCCAGAAACCATCGATGCTGTACGTTAACTGATTAAGCAAGACCGACATGTGACATACCGTGAGATTGAGGCATCCTTGGGCAGTATGACAAGCATCAATAAGATATTGCATGTTAATTTGGCCGTGAAAAAAATTGTTCTCGTTGGATCTCACATAATTTAAAGAATGCTCAAAAAAAGGCTCGTATGGATTGGTGCAAAGAGAAGTGGAAAAAGTAAAACTGCCGTAGCTCAAAGGCAGCATATAACATTGTCACAGGTGACGAATCATGGATCTATGCATATGAACCCGAAACAAAACAGCAATCGACTGTATGGGTCTTTCAAGACGAGTCAAATCCAACAAAAGTTGTTTGTGGAAGAAGTACATCGAAGCAATTGATTGCGTTTTTCTAAGGTATAACCGGGTATGTTGCCTTTTGTGGAACGTAGGACGGTCAATTCTGATTGGTAGACAACCACATGTTTGCCAACAGTGTTCGAAGAAATGAGGAAAGATAATAAGAGAAGACGAATCATTTTGCACCACGACAATGCGAGCTCTCACACATCAGCTGAAATGACGGGCTATTTGACCACTCAAGATGTCGAATTGATGGGTCACCCAACGTACAGCCCTGATTTGGCATCCAAAGACTTCTTCTTATTCCCTAGAAACAAGGAAAACGCGCGTGCTCAAAGTTTTTCATCGCGGCAGCTGTTGTAGCTTTTAAAAATCGTGTTTTGGAGGTGTCTCAATCGGAGTGGAAAAAGTGCTGGTTTGTGTGCATGCAAAGGTGTATTGATCTTAAAGGAGCATATTTTGAAAAACAATAAAATCATTTCCAATGATAAATTATTGTTTTTATTGCCGGACCCGAAATATAAATAGCAACCCTCCTATTAAGATAACTCTCTAAAAATATTTGTTTTATTTTTAATTAACATCGTGCGTTTTAGTTGGACCACCTCTTATATCTGCTCTGTGATTTTTTTGTAGCAATCAGAGATCGATATTTTGAAGGTGCTTCAATGGACTGAACTTCTGTGGGTTTGTTGAGCCCCAAAAAAAAACAAAAAAATAGGTTTTAGCTACATAATGAATGGTGTTTTTTTTTGGGGGGGGGGGGGGGGGGGGGGGTTATAGCTTCAGCCCAACTATTTATTTGTATTAATTTCAAAGGCGATCGTTTGTTTCGTTTTTTTCCAGGGGTGTCCCTTGTAAACTAAACTTCAACCAATATTTCAATTTTAATTGATCGATTTAACTTGATTAAGCCATTTTTTCTATTTGAATTTAAAATCTGTATTTTTTTATGAAGAAACTCTTTACAACCAAAGATCTACTCCACATGTCATAAAAGAAAACATTTGTTTGGTGCAAACAGACAACTTAAATTAAAAATTGATCTAATCAATTACAACTTCAAACAGATTTGCAATTTTTTTAGCGCTGCCTCAAAGTATGCAACCTATTATTTAACGTTTGTATCCAACTACGATATTTGTATATTTGATAAAATTTTTAATAAATCGCAATCTTTTGAGAAATATTTTATTATTTTATGTGTCTAACGAATGTATCTGTTTGTGAAAAGTGATAAATTATTACAGTGTAAACAATAAGCCATTCGGAGCGCATCTAATCCTGCACCACTATTATGAAAGGATTTAGATTTCAGTATTATTAAAATTAAATTATTTAGTGCTGTTGAAATGTAAAAGGCATTTGTTCAAAATGCAAGCGATTTAAAATATTAATCTAAACGTCTCTTTTTTTGTTTAGTTCGGTTGGGTATTTTGGA
Organism: Hydrotaea diabolus; assembly: GCA_963513945.1. NCBI lineage: Eukaryota > Metazoa > Arthropoda > Insecta > Diptera > Muscidae > Hydrotaea > Hydrotaea diabolus. Next base: position 164,874,663 of record OY740717.1, read on the forward strand.
GCTTTGCTTAACACATTAAAAAGGTATTAATCGGCTCGGTATAAACGAGCTTAACATATGTTAATACACGGCACGGCAAAAGAGTTGGCAACGCGATCTATAGTTCCTTTCTGCTCCTTTTTAACACAGGTTGTAAAAGAAAATCTAGAGATGGTTCTGAATGTGGAGTCTCTGTGGTGCCAAAGGTGAATTGTTTTCGTATGCAATAGGTTAAAGAAAAATTAAAAACTGAAGTTTACAAAAGTAACTCTCCTGCGTTTGTTGAGAAGCTGGTCTTAAACAACTCAGTGTTCCTTTCTACAATTGCTGCGAAGCTTTCTAATAATGGTCATCACGGACCTGAAATTGCGATAAAAACAGTCTGCAGCTGCGAAAATCAATGTCACTTCGCCATTTTGTAATTAACTTGTCTTCTTTTAAAATGTAAATGCAAGAGGTCGGTTAATCCCTTATCAATGTATAATTCTTAATTGTTGTATTTAGGGTTCTCTACATCTTGTTTTCTAGTGTTCGATCAAAAATATTTTTATCACATGCAAGAATTGTATTGAAATATGTATATGCGTGTTAGAATTCGTATAGTTTTGTAATTAAAAAAGGTAATTTACTACTTTGATCGCTGATATCGCCGAGTGTTTCGTGGCGTATGTCACAAACGCACACCCTTTACTTTGACCGTTTTGATCACGCAACACGGTACACTCTTCAATAGCTCCGTGCACTTCAAATAGTTTTCGTACGTCGTTCTCGTTCAGTTTCTTATTTAGCATACCAATAAAGAGTTTACGTTCTGCAAATAGACAAAAAGAGAAAACAAGGATTAGTAAAGGGCATCAGGAAGTTTTTCTGTAAAAATAAAAAAATTAAAGAAATTTTTTAAAGATATTAAATAAATATAACAAGAAAAAAATTTTTAGCACGTTTTTTATCCTACACCACACCGTGGTACAGGGCATTATGAATTAGTGCGGATGTTTGCAACACCTTAAAGGAATAGAGATAGACCCTATATTGGGTGGTCGATCTACAGTTTTAAATTTAAATCGGTCATAAAAAAAGTACTAATAACACTGGGCAACAAAATTTAAAAAAAAATTGCGGCAAAAGGTTCGATAGCGAACTTTATTTAATTTGGGGCTGCTGATCACGAATATGGCCTCCGATTTGCCAGATTAGCTCTAGTTTAGGAGATTTCCAATAATAAACAGTTATTTTGAATAAAAGGACCCTTAACGTCTTTATTTGTGAACCGATTTTAAAAAACTAGAGCTCGGTGTTTAGAGGAGAAAGATTTTCAACGATATGGATTGCTTTTATTTCTTATAAGAAGTGTTAAAGACATAGGCAAAATTCTACAGAAATTTGGAATTTTCGTTGCAAAAAAATAGTTTTTGCTGCCTAAATTTGTTGGATTCTTTACCAGTGCTGCATTTTAATAATAACTCCATTGCAGATTATTAAAATTCGTATCAAAAAAGCCAAGATTTAGTTTGAAATGAGTGGATTTTGGGCTGGCGGCTTCATTGGATCATTTTTCTTCGGAAAAAGGCAAGCAGCCGCCGTTAGAGTCAACGGTGAGCATTAAAATTACCACCGGTGAAAATTTTTAAAACAGAAATAATTTAGAGAAATGACTTAACCTCTCGATTTAAGATCCAGCCGCTCTAGAAGACACAAATTAACCCGATCACGCTCAAAATCTGCACGCTATGTTATAAGCGACCATTAATTGTCTGTGGTGCAACTGGATAACATTGGTTCATATTTTCGTATAGCCCCCTATACGAAGGTCCTTCCCGCTTTCAGAAGATACAGCTTAAAAAAACCAAATATTACAGCCAATTTCGACCAACAGAGCATTACTAGTGACCAACACATATCTCTGGCAAAATTGGACTATATCGGTCCATGTTTTTGTATAGGTCCCTCACAAAGGTCTCTGCCGATTTGAGGACCTGCAGCACGGTACGTTATGAACGACTGTTAATTAACTGAGGTGAAACTGGACTAAATTGGTTTACATTTTCGTAAAGCCCCCATACAAAGGTCCTTACAGATTTTAGAATCTGCACCTTTATAAGCCAGGTTAACATCCGATTCCGATCAAATTTCGCACTGAGCATTACGAGTGACCGACACATATCATTGGTAAAATTGGACCATGTTGAACCATGTTTTTAAATAGGTCCCACAGAAATCTTCCTCCCGATTTGAGGTCCTGCAGCACGTTATGAGAGGCCATTGACCACATAGGTACATATTTATCTATGGCCCTCACACAAAGGTCTTTATCGACTTTACAACCTGCATCTTTATAAGCCACATTTTACATCCGATTCCTACTAAATTTCGCATGGAGCCTAACGAGCAACCAACACCAATAGCCCCAACACAAAAGTCCCTCTTGATTTGCGGTCTTGTGGCTTTAGAAGTCACAAATTTTATAGCACCACTCTCAAATTTTATGAGCGACATATTACTAACTTTAACATATTGAGTCCGACCCTGCTCATGCTCCAGACAGAGATGATTAATCCTCTGAGTAGCAGAATGGTGTAGGGTATCCCATAGTCGGCCACGCCATTCCATTTAATCGAATAGCCCCCAAAAAACGAGCAACCAACACCCATAGCCCGTAACATTGGACTATATCGGTCCATGTTTTGGAAAATCACGTTGAACAGGGATTAAACCGGCTCTAGACCTCTTGCTTCTATATAAAGGGTGTTTTTGATTGAGGTATAGAACTTCGAATTGAAATAAAACACAAGAAAATAGTTTTAATGTCCATCAATTTGGCTTTATTGGAAGGATAATTTTATGCCATTAATGTTTAAATATGATTTCGGGCATGTGGCCGCCGCGGCTGGCTCGAATAAAGCCAATTCTACAGGTGCAATTTTCAACCACTTTTTCGAGCATATGGGGCCGTATGTTAGCAATAACGCCACGAATGTTGGCTTCCAAGTCCCCTAACGTGTTTCTGGTTTGTTGGCGTAGACGAGCGACTTCACTTATCCCCAAAGAAAATAATCCAATGGTCCATGTTAACCGATCCATGGTTAACCGAATTAATTGCTCTGATGGACGATTATGTCGACCATAAAATGGACGGAGCTTGCGGTGAACTTCGCGAACTGAACCATTACTTTCGAAATAAATTTGCACGATTTGCAAGCGTTGTTCTTTTGTCAACCTGTTCATGATGAAATGGCAAACCAAACTAAATATTAATCACTTGACAGCTGACAAAATGGCCGCCAGTTAAAAAAGTGATGCCAACTTAAAGTTCTATACCCCAATAAAAAAACACCCCTTATAAATACTCGTAGAAGACAAGTTTTTAACAAAATGGCAAAGTGACATTGATTTTCGTAGCTGCACACTACTTTTATCATGATCCTTAACACAAAAGTCCCTCTCGTTTGAGTTCTTGCAGCTTAAGAAGCCACAAATTTTAATCCCGCTAACGCTTTAATTTTATATGAGCGACATATAACTAACCCTTAAATATTGAGTCCGACCCAGCTGAAGCTACAGGCAGAGGTGCTTAATCCTTTGAATAACAGAGTGGTGTATGGAATCTCATAGTCGGCCACGCCCGACTTTAACTTTTTTTGATGGTTTTGTGTAAAAATTTGCAACTATTTGCCATAAAAGTAGCTACGAATAAATCAGTTAATATCATCATACAGACGTCATGAGGAAATCTTTATAAGCTACTACATCTTGAAATTCTATATTTTTACTTTTTACTCGTATTGTTGTACGAGTATAAAAAAAATATATACGTACATGTGTTGTGGAGGGTATTTAGAGAAATTTAAGTCATGCGTGAAGATTATAAACTTGATTTTGGTTTAGCATCAGCTGCACAACTATTAATGAACAGCATAATTTACGAGTTGCAGCTAGACTCAATGTTAGCATGGCACAGTGGGTAAACACCAATTTTGATTCATTTACTTCTAGGCCCCATACAAGGTTCATAACCAAAAAGTGATCGTTTCTAAATAGTTTTAAAGAAATAACTTAACGCGGAATAAAATTTGCAAATTAAAATGAAAGCAAGTAAAAAAGTCGTTAATTATGACAAGGCTAAACCTTACTTACCCTTTACCGTCCCTACACTACAAAAGCGGAAAAATAGGTCAGTTTTGGGGCCTTTTTGGCCTATTTTATTCATTTGTCCCTAATCCCAGCCAAAATCCGTAGCAAAATTTGAAAAAATGTGAAAAACTTTGCTTTAAATTTAGTTTCTATATGTCCCTATTTGGCCATGCGGGGCGTTTTGGGCCACTTGAGCTGAGCCAAAGAGTCCACCAATCCTCCTTTTTAAGGTATAAAGTGGGTCCCATCTAAAAATACCCGTTTAAACCGTTGTCTGCCACAAAAAAAATATGATCTGTTAAGCGAATATTTAAATATTTTTCCAAGGTACCTTTAGTCCCTTAAAGGGAAACGTTTCCCCTTGAAGTTTTCGGAATTCATAAATAAGTAAGAGAAAATAATGGGTAAAAAGCAAGCTCTATGAGGCCTCCGACCACTGTGCTCTAGCAATGCCAGCAGCCTTTGAAATCACCCAGCTATAAGCGACATAGCCAAGCAACAACTAAATGAATTTTTCATCTAATCTTATACTCGTTCTAATGAAGACCTTCACAATGGCATTAGAATGAATGCTTTTCTGATATTAAATTTTTTGTTTTGTTTTATTTTTACGCTTTTTTTTTGCAAGAGTACAACCAGAAAACAAAACCTTCGCATACTCGTCGTGTGTACGTGTGTGCACGAGTTTACCGCTTGACTTATATTTCATATAATATTCGTTGTAAGGTTAAAATTCATTTTAATAAAAAGTATGAAATGAAAAAGAAAAACAATGAAAATTTCAGCATTATATTTTAGAAAAGTAATAAAGAATATAAAAATATTTTATGTATGAGTAACCGGCCAAAAACTTCCACTTCCCCCCTTGATGATGCTGCTGAAACGACGGCTGCTCCATGTGGCATTTCATGGTCGCTTTGGTGGCCGCCCTCAGATGGTGTTGATGAGGCAAAGTGGGAAGGAAAATAAACAAACGAGTGGGGGGCAACAGTACAAAATCCAAAATAAAAAACGAAGGCAAAAACTGCAGCATGTAATATGAAAATAATGTAATAAAATTCGCATTTAGCTTATTTTAAGATTAAAAAATTTACAATGGGGGGAGTGGGAGCAATGAATGGCTGGCTGCTCGGACGGACAAAGTCAATCCCGGAAAAAATGGCACGCGCGCAAAAACACTTTATGACCAACTATGAAAAATTGAGGGCATAACTTCTACAGCTTGATGGGTTTTCTTCTTTTTTTTTGTTGTTCTCTTGGAAATTTCCACATCAAAAACTACAGCGGACTTTGAGTGAAAATATTCCCGCACCTCATGCTAGGGAATGGATGACATGAGAATGGTAGTCATCCTGGCGGTAGTGGGCGAGGTGCTGGGCTATAGTGGCTAGGTTGGGCATACTTATGCATATTATTCATACATTTACGCAGCAATTGTTGATTCATTCAGTTTGTGTTTTGCTTTTATCCGTAACGTTTTGCTTAAGTCATGCTTTACGAGGGTGGTCAGGAAATTTTAAGTCAAACAAGTTTAAATAACCCTAGATACTAGCGTTGTAGCAATAAAGCCATGTTTCAGCAAACGTTTCTTTATGTGTAGCTGTGTTGCCAAGCGCTTTGTGAACAGAAACACAGAAAAAATGCTGCAACCCGTTGCTCTTGACGGTTGCCTAGTGTATACCTAGCATTAAGTTCGACCTGGCGGAATGTTATGCAAGATACACACGAGGCTACTGTTGCCGCAATATTGCCTAGTTCAACCGTTGCTTTGTATGTATCTATGATGCCTAATGGTTTCGTGTCGCCACACTCGTTGCTCGAAATATCAAAACATTTTGATATTTTTGTTTGGTTGCGCAACCGTAGCTTCGTGTGTAGTTTTTACTGCATTTTCAAGCGAGTAAGAAGGTTCGTGAGGACTCAAATTTGACCGAAAAGCGGAAAGGCAAGTGACAATTGCAAATAATGACTTAAGGAATATAAAAATTGAAGAGAGTTATGGGTCATATCTTATAAAGAATATAAAAAGCTGTGTTGTCCATAGGTTTCGTGTCGAAACATCCGCTGCCACCACTATCAAAACGTTTGATGTTTTTGGCCGGTAGGCGCAACCAAAGCATCATGTGCATCATTCTTTAATGCATTTTCAAGCGAGTAAGAAGGTACGTGCGGAGTACAATTAAGCGGAAAAAGGGCAAATGGCTTTTGAAAATAATGAAAATGATAACTTTATTATTAAATAAAAAAAATTGAGGTATTTGCCGGACATGTCTAGGAGAGGGTTTTTTTCTTTGGTTTTTTTCTAATTCATCTGAAGGATTCCGATGCAATTGAATTTGCTATATCTTTGTAATTATTAATAATTTATTTTTAGTATTAAAGCTTAAGAGCGTTTCTGTCGAGATTCATTAAGACGTAAGCGAGTGTCGCTTAGAAAAAACCTTTAAATGCCGAATTTTAATGAAATTTTAATGCCAAATTTGGTATACACTTCTTTCTACGATGGTGGTAATCAAAAATTCTTCATCTTATTTAAAAGGTAAATTCTCTAACATAGGCAACAAGTCAAAACGACTATACAACAAGTCAACAACTGGACTGTCTACTTATATATATAATACCCTACACCACCTTGGTACACCCAAAAGCGAATTTAAAATGTAGTTTCTACGGCGATTGGTCCCAAATTCAAGAGGGATCTTTGTATGGAGGCTTGAAAGCATATTGTAATTCTACCAGGGTTGGTAGCAGGTCTCTAACAAGGTAACATCTATACTGCTCCACAAAACCCACAGTTTTTATCCGACTGGGATGAAGAGTAACTTTTTCAACAGTGCTAGTCACTACATACTTATACAGAAAACGTGTCTACATATTTTTAAGCATCTTCGTTAGATTAAGAGTTAAGTAGTAAAATTTTTTAAAATAAATATGAAGACAAGTTCTCGAAACGCGAAGCTGTGTTCACAAAAGCCAGAATGTTTTGTACGTTCTGATATACCTGCTAATATATCAAAAACTCATCACCCGTCCATGCGCAAACTGGCAGCAATTTTTCCAAAGAAAAATCTTATACCAATTGCGCCATTTAATTGTTCTATTTTTATAAGAGGTATTTCAAAAATATTTTCTTTTCTATTTTTTCAAATACCTTACGCTTGAGCATGCTGAAAAATGTCAGCACTATCTTTATTTCTTCAAGTTATAACACTACCAAATCATGTATTGTTTTATAACATAGGTGGCATTCGTATAAACACCTTCATATCAAAGCGTGGTATAGAGTGTAACAAAACTGACCGTCACTTTTTAAACCTGCCCTCTATTGCAAGAACACCTCCAGGATGGCGTGAAAATTAAAACATCTTTGCTGGGAAGCTCAAGTGTGGCCTCTTGGTTTTTGAACACTGCAACGGAGGGAAATTATAGAGCAAACTCTCCACTCGCTGGCATGAAACCGTAACGCACTCACACCCCCCAACACACATGCGCGCGCCCCTTTATACGTAGCAGTGGTATTTGCCTAGAACGCAGCAAGTCAAGGCAGCCCAGGCATCACTGGGTGGCAGCCAAGGCGGACGAGAAGTCATGCAAAGAAGTGTTTGTGCATAAAAAATATAGTCATGAATACTTTATAATGCTTAACATAAAAATTTAAATTTTTTAACGTAAATTTGCGCAAAATTATCCTGCATTACTGAATTAAATTTAATAATAAATGCGTTCGTTCAGTTGCTCGTTCGTCCATTGTTCTCCTCATTTTCAACGTTGCTCTTTGCCTTTCCGTTTCTGTTGGTTTCATTAAAACTCGTACCTTTTCCTTTATTGTTCCTGGTCCCCATACAATGGGTTCGTCGTTTGCCTTTTTTTAGCTCTGCCAAACGGATGAATGAATGAATGGATGCATGCTGTTGTTAACAACATTTTTTGGAACAAAAACGAGTTAATACTCGTAGTACTGGCTCGCCCCAGCGCTAAGTGCGGAGCGGCACGAGCCGGATGGCAAGAGAACTTGATATTTTTATTGCGAAAAATGTGAGGTACGAGTATGTTTAATGAAATTAATATGATTTTTTCTGTTCAAAATGCATATAAAAAACAATGTTTTTTGGCTGGAGAGAAACCAAGTTATAAAATTACAATGGGAAGGATGGAAAAACGCCAGATGATAATAGTGTGCCTACCAAGACGTGGCGGACATAACGACACTCAAAAGAGACAGATGCCCCAAATCAGAGGCGAGGATTTTTTTATACAGATGCCGGCTTAAAATTTTTCTACAAAAGCCGCGCTTAATTCCGTTGTAATTATTAGTTACTTTAACAACCAGAAAGAGATTTTTTAAAAGATTTAGGGGTTCTAAATAAATTATTGCTTTTAAACACACAAGCCGTCTTTCAAATGGTCCTTCAATAGAAAACATTGAAACAGCCCGTGATACTGAGATACCTGATAAAGTTAGGTTAGGACGAAGCTATATTCTATGGGATACCATGGAATGCAGAGTTTCAAAACCTTTGTAGAACCCATATAGACATTTTCGAACCACCTGCGGGCGTTGCGTCTAGTTGATGTGAAATGCAGTTCGAACATGTTAAATTTATTTGTTTTTTTTGACGTCAAACATATCCGTACTTCTTAATATTTTGAATTTATATACAGGGTGGCGCACCACTAGATCAGAACTTAGCAATTTTACCCTAGTACCCTCCAACCACCAACCCAAAAAGTTTCAAACCTCTGCGATTTCGCCCCTTGCATTTTCGAAGGTGGACACATTTTCATGAAACGAGCCAAGGAATACGCTGGTGATATTTGTCCAGCCGTGACTGAATGCCCTAGTATTTTAGAATGAATCGGACTTTAAAAAATGCATTTTCCATGAGTTTAATATCGATTTGTTGTTGGTTTGTTATATAGGGTGATCCATCTAGAAGTATTTTTTCAGAACAAAAAAAAAATTGAAGAATTCAAATCAAGTGTGGAATCTTAATTGGTAATTTGAAAGGACATTTTATGGCATTTATTTTTTGAAAATAATTACCTTCAAATGTTGGCCGCAACTACGCCTCAGGGTTTCCATTCAGAGGATCCAATTTTGGATGACTCGTTAGAGCATTTCGACCGGTATGGCTTTAATGACACGCGTAAAGTGGGCTTCCAAACCCTGAATCGTAGCTGGTTTGTCAGCATAGACTTTGGACTTAACGTAACCCCAAAGAAAAATGTCTAAAGGTGTGATCTAGGCGGCCAAATCATCTATCCAAAATGTGATATTAGCTGCTTCTCGAAATGGCCTCTCAATAGATCCATTGCTTGAGCAGCCGTATGGCAAGTGGCACCGTCTTGTTGAAACCAAGTGCCGTCAAGATTACGGACTACAATTTCAGGTAGCACAAATATCGATATCATGGCGCGATAGCAAGCACCATTCACGGTTACATTCCGGCCATCATTGTTTTTGAAAAAAATATGCACCAACGATCCACCAGCTTATAAACCGTGGTTTTCTCTGGGTATAATGGCACCTGTTGAACCTTTTGCTGTTGCTCTTCAGCCAAAAATGCGGCATTTTTGTTTATTGACTTTGCTGTTGAGGCAGAAAAAGGCCTCATTACTAAACAAAATTTTGGTCGAAAACAGCGGATCTTCCCGTTTCTCACCGAACGCTCATTTCCATGATACAATTGCCAACATTTGGTAATTATTTTCAAATAATAAATGCAATAAAATGTCCTTTCAAATTACCAAAAAAAGATTCCACACTTGATTTGAATTTTTACATTTTTTTGTTCTGAAAAAATACCTCAAGATTTCATTACATTTAAAAAAAATTTCATTCCATTTGCAAAAAGTTTCATTTGTTTTGAAAATAGTTTCATTTCATTTGAGAAAATTTTAATTATATTGGGAAAAATTTTCAAAAGCTTTCATTTTTATTTCATTTAATTTAAAAAAGGTTTCATTTGGTTGCCAAAAGTTTTTTTTTTTGAATTTAAAGAAGGCTTCATTTAATCTTAAATGCTGTATCTTAAATTAGGTTTCTCCAAGACAGCTCCGCATTATTTGCTTTCAATTAAGAATCTTGTTTAAAGTGCCCACAGTGTAACTTAGATAATAACTTATGTAGCACATTTCATTAATTCCAACATCTAGGATTTCTTCTATCTCAACATCGTGAATCCACATCGTAGCGTTTGCCTGACATGTCTGCCTTTTAACCCACTTCAACTCCGCCCCGTAGTACTAACATGACCGGCGAGCATTTTCCATTTGCTAAATTAAACCCAACAGTAAGAGACCAAAATTTCTGTCAAATAAACTCAAAAACTTTAATAGAATTCGCAACATTCACATTTTTTCAGTTTTGGGTAAAAGTTTAGACGAGAACAAGAAAACGTTCGAAAGCAAAGCCTAAAATGTGGCATACATTTCTTTTCAAGGCAGTTGTACAATTACATTAAAAGTTCGTTGCGATTTTTCCGTTTTTTCCCCCCACTGAATTTCATACGATTGTATTATACATTAGAGTGACTCGCGGAACAAGGTTTTGCCATTAATGTGTACGAGGTCTGTTCAATAGAAAAGGTGAAATTTGCAATTGATTGGGCTATGTGCATTTGATTATCGTTTTTGTTTTCAAGTTGCAGTGAAGTGAAGAAAACACTTGCCTCGACGTATGTTCTTAGCTGAGTTTGTTTGTGTTGAGTTTAGTTTGTTTGTAAGAGGCATTACAAAGAGGCATTGCTGTGAAAAAAGGAATAAACAAATTTCAAATCAAATTTTGTTTATAAAATGGAATTAAGTTGGCTTTTAAATTGTTGGTTGTCTCATGTCGCATAATTTTTTTGACATTTTAGGAATGACAACGAAGATCATTGCAAAATTTTTCTCAAAAACAATTTTTGTGTAAAAAAAAATATTAAGTTTTGTTTAGCACTTGGAGTGGCATATGGTGATTGTAATTTGAGTCCGAAAGTTTTTACAAGTGGCAAAAGCTTTTCAAAGAAGATTGAGAAGCTTTAAGATACGACGCTCGTCCTAGAAGATCCATCACATCACAACCCATGAAAATGTTGAGAAAGTGAAGAAAATAGTTATTGCGAATCTTCAAACACTTTTAAAAAAGTTGCAGAGGATGTCGGCATATCGGTTGGCTCATGCCATACAATTTTTTAAGAAATTTTGGACATGAAAGGGATGTCAGCGAAGTTTGTTTTCAAGTTTCTAAAATTTAAACACAAAAAAAATTTGTTTCGGAAAATTTGAGTGTGTTTGGCTGCGAAGTTCGCTCAAAGTTGCCAAACTTTAAACAAAAAAAAGTCGTGTTCGTAATTTTTTGGCCGAAAGGATTGCCCATATCATGCCTCTGCTATCGTATTCACCAGATTCCTTTTCCCAAAATGGAAGAAACCCATGAAAGGACGGCGTTTTGTGACGATTGAGGAAATAAAACCCAAATCGCTGAGAGAGCTTAAGGCCATACCAAGAAGTGCATATCAGGACTGCTTCGAGGAGTGGAAAAAACGCTGACACAAGAGTATTATAACTGAGAGGCAATACTTTAAAGGTGGCAAAAGAGAAATAATTAAATAAATAAATATTTGTTGAGAAAAATCAAATTTCACCTTTTCTATTGAACAGACCTTGTACGAAAATATAAATTTACCTTGATATATTTATAGAAAATAATTTAAAAAATTATGTTATACTTTTAAAGGGTCTACTCAGACTGACGATACCAGATTTTAAATATATGTCAAATTACACTGTTCAGCAAAAATTCACTTTTGAGCCCTCCTTTAGACAGCACCAACTGATTCTTATTGAAAATGATCTCCTGAATCCGAATTGAATGTCCGTTTTTGCCCCACTACGTATAGTTCTCGAGATCGAGATCTCTGCCTAAAACCCCCAATAGTCTTACAATTTTTTACAAAAACTGCTGTCAGGCAATTTTCGGATTTTCCAAAAAAAGTATACCACATTGGAATCGTTACAGTGCGTTCTTTATTTTGTGCAAAACCTAGTGGAGGAGCTCCAGAATTGTGGTACAATTCTCAGTTGAAACATCTACAATTTGTATTCGATTTCAATAATTTATAACTTACACGAAAGAACAAAAACTAGTGGTGGAGCTCCTGAATTGTGGTACAATTGGCAGTTGAAACTTCTACAATTTTTATTCGATTTCAATAATTTATAACTTTTACGAAAGCTTCATTTCTTACCAATTCATATTGCCCATAAGTAAATCGGATTAAAATTGCCAAAGTTTAAGGTAACTTTATAAAAAAGTCGGAAAAATTAATTAATATTTACGATATCTTGAAAACTATACGTAATGGGCCAATTTGGATTTAGGAGATTATTTTACATAAGGATCATTTGAAGGATTTTGTTGCACAGCAATGTTATTGGCAAATCCACTGTAATCATATGTGGAAAAAAAAGGATCACAATTACAAGTCATGTGATGTATCGGAAGTATGGACGGTTATTATTCCAGGAAGCCCGGGTTCAACCGCGGGTAAGAACATCTTTCAATTATCAGTGGCAGGTTTGTAACTCATAAAAGCCGATGTATCTCTTAGCCATGTAAAAACTTATCTATAAAATGCATTTGCCGTTCGGAGCCGGGGTAAAACACTAGGTGCCGGTCAGTATAAGAATTAAATCGTGCACAGCTTAGTGATTTGAGAGAAATTATCCCTTGTTACTTAATGCTATGTTATGGGACTTAATTATGTACAAGTCTAAAGAGACCTTAAGCTAAAAAACTAACTGCCAAGTTATTTTTTAAACCTTGTTTTAAAAACCCAAGTTCATTTTTAACACATAAAAGCTTTCAAGTTTTTATCGTGAGTCATGCTAATGTTTATAAAACACATACATATGTGGCTATGTAGGTTGTCAGGATTGTATAACATTTTACACCAAAGTTGTATTTTGTGTGGAAATTTTGGTATAGCTCTTGTTTTTTTAATTCTCTTCCCTCGTTTTTTGTTTTTTGAAAAATACTAACGTGATATCAATTTTCAAAACAGTATTGGCTACAACGCATACCCAACCGCCACCACCACCACGACTAACTCACCGCTCCTCACAAACACACATACTCTCACTCTCATGCTGGCAGTGACTGTTATTGCCATAAAATGCCGTCAATACACATGTCGATAACAGGCATTTTTACAATCCTGTTATATGTACACATGCATTCTTCGACTCGATACCTTCATATGTGTGCGTATTGGTAAAAGTGGGCAACGTTGACAAAAAAAACACTAAAGGGGTTCCCCTGCAGGGGAGGCAAATAGCGGAAAAGCCCTCTTATGTGGAACACCGCCATGCATAGAGTCAAAACATTTACAACCAATGCTAAGAGTGAATACAGATGCATGTACTCGAAAGGGGTGAGGTATGTTTATTGCGGGAAAAAAGTACATCTAGAAATTGCAAAATAAATATTATCGCGGTGCTAAGGTTAGATAGGGCATTCAGCCTAAATGTAGAACTGTCATACAAGGATGCAGGATTTGGATAGCTGGCAAGCCTCATTATCTGCCACAACATTCTGCAAAATTAAGATGGAATCTTTACCGAAAGCTACCAATCATTCATAATTGAATGCTTCCGATGTGGACAGAACGGCGCAACTCGCCATACAGCAGATGCCAGGGCGACCAGACATTCTGCAGAACACATTTGCCTGCATGGATGTCTCAGATATACCATCCTGATGACCCACTTGCAAGATGACACGGAAAATGTTTAAGAACAAAATAAAATATATTTTATTGTGGGCATTCTTCTGTAAGTACATTCTCTCTACCTTTTTAAAACCCCTACAGTCAGTGGCGAAAATTATCATACTAAACACGTAAAGTGCACCTCGACAAAAAGAATGGTATGTAAGCTCGGTAGGAGCGTGACAACGTGTATAAAAATGCAAACCCTTGTACGGAGGAACTTATGCCTGTATGTGCATCTCCTATACTGATATAGGGACACTGTAAGCATGTGTTGGTGTGTGCGAGCGAGTGTGTAATATTTATGTCACAAATATGCTTGGTTGCACCCGTCGGTTGTATTTAACAATTTTCAATAAAAGTTCCTGTGTTGCCTACATTTTTTTGGTTGTTGTTATTGCTGTAGTCGCATAGACATGCAACTTCCACACAACATACACATGTGCACCAGCACCCACCCTCTGCTCCAACTAAACACATGTTTTGTGCAAGCATATATACTTACGTCCATTTCCCACTAAAAGGTGGGACAGTGGGCATATTTGAATTGTCACACCATTTGCAACACCTGCCGAAATAGGCCATCTTTTGCCAGAAATCCTAACCAGTTCCAATTGGAATTTGGTTCAATATTTGTTATATGGCACATTTTTAACCTATTCCTGCCTAATGGGTATTTCAATACCCAAGAAAGTGTTGATACACAAAAAAATTTAACGTGGGCCAGTTGAGCGATATCGCGGTACCTTTTTTTATAGAAAAGAGGAAAGATTGAGCTAATTTAATTTTTTTCTTTCAACTTGTATGGTCTTTTGCACATAAATTTCCAAATTTCATGAAAATCGTACGTGCCGATCTATGGGCAGGCAGTAACGGGTTAAGCTGGCTCAAGCGCGCCGAAGTTGTTAGAAGTAACTCTCTCGCTAGTTTTTATTTCGTTATGTTTAAGACCCAACACTAAGTGAATATCTAAAGAAATACTACGAAAAAAGGCTAAAGGGACACATGTTGGTACCCTACACTCTGTTATACAAAAGACTTTGCGCACCGGTGCGGTATTTAAAAAGGATCGTTCTTAAAATGTGACTAAAAGAGCAGAAATGCCATATTTTGTGAGAGCTTTATGAAAACATTGAGGGATATAGTCCAATTTTATAAGGGTAGGTTATACGGCACTTGCGCTATATCGAATTTAAAATGTGACGTGTAAAGCAACAGGATCTCAAATCAGAAAGGACCTCTTTCAAAGTTCACTAGGAATAATTATAGACCATTAAAAAGCTGTGCACTTAATTTAAGCAAAATCGAATTTAAAATGTGTCGACAGGGTCTAAAACTTAAAAGGACCACTTCATGAGGGCTTGTAGGGTCCAGCCTCAAATCGGGAGTCTTCTTACATTGAAGACACCTTCGATATGATATGCTTCAATTTTATTGTTGTTGGTCACAAGATGCACAATCTAATGAAATTTTAGACTTTTTGAGTGGCAGTTCCTCAAATCGGGAAGGGTTTTTGTATGGGGGCTATACGAAAACATGAACCGATACGGATGTTGTACAATTTAAGCTCGATTGGATTAACCTTGTGGGCCGCAGTTGTGCGATGGAAGTATGCACGACTATCAATACCGGCAATTGCAGGTTCCACCACGGGTAAAATAATTTAACAATTTTTCAGCGGCGAGTTTTCACCTCGTGAATACCGCCGACTTTTACAAAGAAATTTATCTCCAAGCCATGTAAATATTCTATTAGTCAGTGAGTACAGGAATTATACGGTTCGCAGCTGAAGGATCTATGACAATTATGTGTGAAACAAAATATGGTCGCCACGGCTTCGTTGGGATACCTCTATCCGATGGTCCACATTTTCAATGATTCTTAGACATAATGGATGTTCATTGTCGTTGACGTACATTTTTCTTTTAAATATAAAAGAAGTCCAAAGTTGTCAAATCACATTATTGCGACGGCCTATTAACATCGCCACGACGTGAGATAACACGCCATCAATATCCTCAATCTCGGACCACAAGCAGTCCGTTGTCATCTCACGATAGTCATATCCGTTCAGGAAAATGCTTGGCCTTCCTCATTTGCGAAGAGGTACGGTCCGCGGAAAGAACGATGTCAGAATGTCGGTGCGATTATGCTGACCAAAAAATCAGTAAGTGCACGAAATGCATTTTGATTTAAACGACCGTTTTCGTAAATGGCTTCAACAGGCTTTGCTCAGTTATCAACATCTTCTTGGTTGAATTTTCAAAACACTGAATCTTCAAAACAAATATCCGTAGATACTGTTTCTAAATCTTACAAACGGAATGACCATCCTTTGCTAGAAGTATACAAATATATTTGCTCAATCCGCTCTATAGTTTAATATAACTTAATTGCCAACACATTAGAAAAGATTGTCCTCTATTATACTGATCGCTTCATCACTTTCTGAGAAAACATCTAGGAACTTTTCAACGACAGATATCCACCTTGTTAGTGCCGGCGACTTAACGAGTAAGATATGAATCTCAAAGACATGTAAAAACATTTCTTTAAAATGTATCAGCCGGTCGGATCCGGCGGTGAACAGTTAGTCACGGTCAGTATAAAGTCAAAATCTGGATGCAATCAAGGTACTGCCTTCAAGGACTTTGATATATGAAACGTTACTAGAATACAAAGAGAAAATAAACTGCTAACCCATGGTAGCCTGCAAGTTAAATGGATCCCATTGCTTGAAGGTAACAAGAGCGCTGAGAACTTCCTAGGATGGCACGAACTCATGTGCTCCTTCATTATCGACTTCTTCCACTTATTAGAATAGGCTTCGAAATGTTTGATTTCTTCCTAAACAAACATTTTTTTAAACGCATTTTAAAGTTTTTCTATACATTATGTCAGTTGTACCACCACTTAAGAAAGATACTGCTTACTACACGAAGTAATAAAGTATGGTAAGGGCAACAATATTCGAAGAGCATCATACTATTGTTGATCGCATGGTTGTGTCATAACAATATTATGATTCTCACTCAACCATAATCTGATCTCCGCAACCAAACGACGACCCCTACACCTATAGAACGATTCACACTCAACCATATAATGATCCCCACAACCATTTTATGATCCTCACAAACAAAGTACGATTATAGTTATACATACATTTATGTACAGTTCCCACAACCATAGTATGCTTCCCACGCAACCATGTTATGATCACCAAAATCATTTATTAGAATTTGGTTAAGTTGCTATTCATCATTCGTTTAAAAAACGTTGGTACATTTGTTTAAAATATTTAAGTTAAACAAATCCCAAGCAATTTGTTTTGAACGTCGTTAATATAAAGATTAAATACTATTATTACTAAATCACAGGGTATGATTGCAGCAACCATATTATTGTTAACATAAAAACCAATAAAAAAAACAATACTTTTGTTGCACCAACCATATTAATATTGGTTCTACAACCATATTTTCATTTTTAAATTGGGCAAATAATGTCAAAAGGAAATTCAAAAAACAATTCCTTGGTTGCAACGGATATGATTTCATATTATTGTTGTTGTGACCATATAGTAACCATATCTGTTCTCTGCGTGTGATTTTATAACATGTAGCGCCGCCTTGTTGGGACCACAGATCAGATACATATATGTGGTCAAGCTCTAATCACAGAAAGTTGGTTAACGTCGCTCAATATCGAGGACAGCTTGGTTGAATTCTTGTAGCAAATCTAAAAGCTCACATAGCCGCTAGGCCAAAATAAAATCTCATCCGATATCACTATACCCTCCAACGAAATGTGGAAGGTATACTAAAATTTTCATTCCGTTTGCAACTCTATTCATCTATTGATCGGATGCCCTAAATAGTATATATACTATTTATAAACATATCTGTTCTCTGCGTGTGATTTGAGTTAAGTTTCCACTTCTTTCTTAATGGAATTTTGAGGAACTATAGGTAATATTAGATTCGACTTTGCCCGCCCGAAAATCGCTTTTACTTGTTTGAAAATAATTTTCAAAGGTCGCTTGCATGTGCTGCTTTTTGTTGTGTTCCTTTCCATTAAATGAAAAGTGAACTGTGCAGCCTTATTTGTTGGAATATGCCACATGTAGAAAGTCACAAACATGTACTGCCACTCAGTCACTACTACGTACTAGGGGATGGGATGGTTGGTGGCGGCGAAGGATAATGATGATTCGGGGTTTCCCTACAAGCGGAGAAAGTACGGGGACCGTAGCGACGTTCTATTGGAAGGACCTAAATGGGTGTTGAAAAATTCTGCGGTTTTAGTTTGTTATGCCATTATTACTATTATTTTATTGTGCTGCACAGCATAGAAATGCAAAAGCAACAACGCCAAAGTGAATGTGAATGGTGGCGCTGCGCTGGTGGTGGAGGTGGCATGGAGCTTGCTGGGAGGGTCAATGAGTTTTACATTTCTCATGGCATTGCAATCTAATCAAAATTCTGCAACGTTGTATGAATATTGTTATGCAGTCATTCAGACGTACATAATACTGGCGTACGTTCAATCGACTACACAGACACCACCACACATGTAAAGAATATTAAGGATATAGAAAATAGTAGCGAAATATGCAATTTCGATAAGTAGACTTAGTTGAAATTGCTGCCGCTGCTGCCTAGGTCGGTCGGTATGCCATGACTCAAAGTCGGGTTTTATTATAGATATGAGCCGGTGTCGCTTAATAATTGATACGTGTACATTATCGGGCTGTGTACTTTGTGTACTTTTGGAAATGTACACTTTATCTAAGTGCCCTAAATATTAAGTGTTATCTACTCTGAATATGTTCTAGTTTTAGTTGAGTTCAAAAGCAGGTTGAGTGCCAAAGCAAAAGTGATTTTTGAATTGTTTCTCTTTGAAGTTTTGCAGCAGTTCTCTAGTCATTTTAAATGTGTTTTAGAGATAACTCGAAAAAGTGTGGTCTTGTGACTAAGTCGAACTAGACATAAACCGAGAGATATCAAATCGTTCTAACGGGTGATCCATCTTGATGTATTTTTTTAGTTTCCTTTTTTCACAGATTTAGAGTGAGTTGTGTATAACTATATTTCTTTTTTCTTTTCAGTATTGTTTGCCATTTCATCATGGAAAGACTTACAGAAACAACGTCTCAAAATGGTGCAACTATATAATGGAAATAAGCGTACGGTGAGAAAAGTTTTCGACTACAATTTTGTTCAGTGATGAGGCACATTTCTGGCTCAACAACAACGTCAATAAACATAATTGCAGCATTTTGGATGAAGAGCAACCATAAGAGGTTCAAGAGGTGCCATTATACTCAAAGAAAACCACGGTCTGGTGCGGTTTATGGGCTGGTGGAATAATCGGTCCACATTTTTTCAAAAATGATGATGATTGGAACGTAACCGTGAATGGAGCTCTCTGTCGCGCCTTGATATTGGACTTTTTGCTTCCTGAAATTTAAGCCCGTAATCATGATGACATTTGGATTTAACAGGACCACTTGGTATACACACGCAGAAAAAAAGTATGGTTGGGGTGACAATATTCGAAGGGCATCATACTATTGTTATGTATATGGTTGTGGCACAACAATATTATGACCCTCACAACAATAGTATGATTCACACACAACCATACTATGATCCTCAGAACCATAGTATGATTCACACTCAACCATACTATGATCCTCACAACCATAGTATGATTCACACTCAACCATACTATGATCACCACAACCATAGTATGATTCATACTCAACCATACTATAATCCCCACAACCATATTATGATCCTCACAATAATAGTATGTTTGACATACAACCATAGTATGAATCTAACAACCATAGTATGGGTCACAAGCAACCATAGTATGATCCCACTCAACCATAATATGGCCCTCAAAATTATTTATTAGGATTGGTTTATGTTAATAATAGAGATTTTTAATTAGTAAATAAATTAAAATTACATTAAATTTAAAATACTAGGAGTGTTTATTTAACAGTCGAGGAAATCCATTTAAAAAAACGTAAGCGTTTTTAGTAAAAATATTTCAGTTAAACAAATCCAAATCAGTTTGTTTGGAAAATTTTAATTTCCATTATTATTTCATAAGATTCGTAACAATAACATTGTTGTAGAACCCATATTCAAGTTAAGAAAAATTACAATCATGCAGTATGACTGCTGAAATCTAATTATTGTTAACATAAAACCCAAAAAACAATACTTTTGTCGCACCAGCCATATTTATATTGTTGCTGAAACCATAGTTTCATTTTTAAATTTGGCAATAGTACTATTGTTACATTTCAACAATATTAATATTGTCGCAATCATAGTATTGTCAACATGAAATTCAAAAAAACAATACTATGGTTGCAACTAACATACTATTATTGCAGAGAACATATTATTGCTACCGTTACCATATAGTAACCATATTTTTTCTTTGCGTGCAGCTGCTCAAGCCATGGTTCTATTAAGAGGTCTTTACGAAAAGCAGCCAATTTTACGTTTTGGACCGTTGAGTTGGCTGCCGTGTAATATCACAGCTATAGACTTTTTTCATACCGGTCGAAATGCTCGAACAAGTCATCCAAAATTGGACCCCCAGAATGGACACCCCGTAGCGTAGTTGCGGCCAACATTTAAAGGAAATTATATTCAAAAAATAAATGCCATAAAATTTTCTTTCGAAAGAACCACAAATATTCCACATTTTATTGATTTTTTGGGTTTTTTATGTTTAGCTCCTTTGTTTTATTTCGGTCTGTTGCTTTTACACATTGAACAGGGATTAACCGGCTCAAGACCTCTTGCTTCTACGAGTATATTTAAATAGAAGACAAGTTTTTAACAAAATGGCAAAGTGACATTGATTTTCGTGGCAGCACACTGCTTTTATCATGATTTTGGGTCCGTGACAACCCTCAATCTTGCCACCTCTTCAGAGGAGGCAAGAGTGAGTTGTATTTTCGTGGGCAATTGTGTGAAGAAAACTTGAAAAGTAAGGTTTACAACAGTAGTTCTCATTCGTTTGTGGAGAGCCTGGCCTTATAGAGTTCGGTTTTACTTTCAACAATTGCAGCAAAGCTTTCTGAAGAGGGTTGTCACGGGCCCGAAATCATGATAAAAACAGTGTGCAGCCACGAAAATCAATGTCACTTTTCCATTTTATTAAAAACTTGTCTTCTTTTTTTATTTTGAAAAAATACCTTTAGATTGATCACCCGATATAAAAATACTTAACCGTACAAAATTTAAAAATGGCACCACATCATTCATATATTGGCAATAGTGAATGAACCTAGGTGTTTTATTTTTAAGCTGTCCGAAAGGATACTCGTATAAACGACCATTCAGAGCTGGGTATAATAAAACAGACAAAAGCCAAATTTAAACAAAATTACTTAATAATTACAAAATAAAATATATATATTAACAAATGTTGATATATTAAAACTATCTTAAAAACTATTATCAATTTACCCATTTCGGATTTTAGTTGTAAGAAGAACAACAAGAAATATACATATATTTGCTTAGAGCTAAAATGATCCGTAACCTGATTAGGATCAACTCAAATAAAGAATGTTCAATTTACCCAAATTTGATTTTAGGACAAATAAATCAATTAAATATACAGAAACACATGGATAAGACACAAAATATTCAGACATATAGAACGAATTACACACTAAAAATAACAGAAAGGTTAGGCTAAACGTGACGACTACCAGTTAAAATTACAACTGACTTAATGCGGTCCACCTTGGTTCCTTTAAATGAAATGGGTTAGCTGAAGAATTAAGGGGGAGAGAAGAGAAGGATTGCGTAGAGAAATAATGAGCGAAGAGAAGGGGATTTCTGTTGCTTGTATTACTCCCAAGTGTTATTATGCCTCTATTGAACTAGAAAGATTTCGCGATAAACTTGACGACCAAATTAAGATAAACATCTGTTAGGTCATCAGAGATCCTGTACGAGGGTTGCTTCATATATTTCTAGCCGAGGCAACACTAAGTGTGGTCTGGTGCCATCTGACATTTCCATTGGAAAGTTTGACATTTTTTAGCATAAACATACTCAGAAGGTTTTGACGTAGGACCATCATTTGTGTTGTTAAACAGTGACTTGAAAAAATCAATTTGGCAAAAATGGAATTAACTTGAGAACATTTTCGTGCGATCACTTTTCACAACTTTCGACGTGGATTATCACGACAAGAGTGCATCGATGAACTTAAATCTTTGTATGGCGATGAAGCACCTTCCTATAGCACCGTGAAAAACTGGTTTAATGAATTCAATCGTGGCCGACGCTCGCTCAAAGACGAAGTTCGTGAAGGTCGTCCAAAAACGGCCGTTGTGCCAGGGAACACTGATGCCCTGCGTGAACTGATAATGCAAGATCGTCATGTGGCATACCGTGAGATAGAGGCATCCTTGGTTATTTCATCCACCAGCATACATTCGATATTGCATGAACACCTGGCCGTAAAAAAGGTTTGTTCTCGTTGGATCCCGCACAATTTGACAATCGCTCAAAAAAAAAGGCTCATGTCGATTGGTGCAAAGAAATTTTGAAAAAATACGATCGCGGTGCTTCAAAAGACGTTTATAAGATCGTCACAGGTGACGAATCATGGATCTATGCGTATGAGCCCGACACAAAACGGCAATCGACCGTGTGGGTCTTCGAAGACGAGCCAAATCCAACGAAGTTGTTCGTCGAAGAAGCACTTCGAAGCAAATGATCGCCTCTTTCTTCGCCAACACTGGTCATGTGGCGACTGTTCCGCTTGAGCAACGTAGAATGTCAATTCTGAGAAATTCGAAAAACGAACAAGAGAAGACGAGTAATTGTGCACGATGACAATGCGAGCTCGCATACATCGGCTCAAACCAGCGAACTGATGGGCCGTACAGCCCTGACTTGACTTTTTTTTTATTCCCGCACATCAAGAAAAAAATGCGTGGTCAACGATTTTCGTCGCCAGAAGATGCTGTTGAAGCGTTCAAAAACCATGTTTTGGAGGTGTCTCAATTGCAGTGGAAAAAGTGCTTCGACAATTGGTTTGGGCGCATGCAAAACTGTATAAATCATACTGGAGAATACTTTGGAAAAAAACCATTTTCGCATTTTCATTATTAGGCCAGAAATATATATAGCAGCCCTCGTATATATGGCTTCTAGAGCTAAGGCTATAAAACCGGATCGAATTCTTCAATTAAAATATCAACCATCCTTGGTCCAAGAAACTTACTTTTACAAAATTTCATGAAAATAGGACAACAATTGCGAAGAACCGGTATACTTAAAGGTGGGTCTAGCTTAAATATATTTGATAGTTACAAACATTTGCCATGAACCTTATAAATTAAGAACAAATTTAAACATTCTGAAAGAGCAAATAAGAATCTTAAATTTGTAGAAAACCTATTTTTGCAAATAAATCAAACTACTCGTGTTACTAACAAGAGAGTGTGTATTAAAGTTGGTAATTTTTAGGCGACCAACCTTCCAATAATTAATCCTTACACACCTATACTAACTACTTCACTTTCTCTTTTTTGATACTAATCTAATTTTAGATAACACACGAACATGTAATCCCAAGATATAAAACCCCACTCCACCCACAAATTTAGAACGCTAAACAGCAAAAGTCATGCCATCCACCACCGCCAACACCTTGACCAACTTTACTGCTAACCCCAATTGCCAGTCGTTGTATAATGAAATCCACCACCCTCTGGAGTCTTAAGGAAGAATAATAAAATACGAATTCCACTTTATCTTCTACAAAGTTGTTGCTTTTTTATTATCAATTTAAGACAGCAATTAAGTAAGAATTAAAAAATCATTTATTTCATTTGACCTCAAATATTTCACATTGCAGTGATGGAGAAAAAAATGCTCCGCCCTTACTCACAGCAAAGAATAGTCCGAGGCGTGAATGTAAGCACAAGACCCAGGGGTGGCAATGCAAGTGTGTGTGTGTGTTTTTGTGTCCCGATTAAATCCAGTTATAAACAACTAGTGTCCGACCAAAAGGACACAATCAAGAGAGTGTGTGCCTGTGTATGCCCAAGTATTGTCAATGCAGACCAGCTCTACAGCCACTGCAATTACGAGCACATACAACGGGAGGGGGAAAGGACCCGCCTCCGACCACACTGCTGTTTGCTGCAAACCAATTGCAATGCTCATTTACTGTGTCGGTGCGTCTGTATGGGTATGAGTCAGTAGTTTGAATTGGATTTACGAGTATATGCAAAACTTTCACTTGCCATGTTCTAGTAGCCCCATTTAAAAATGGTTTAATGTCATATTAGGACAACAACAACGACAACGTCAATGGCTATGGCAACGACAACGACGGACATAGTCCGGAATTACAAAAGTGCACCTCCATTTTTCTAACGCTTTAGATTATTTCTCCACAATTTGCACATATATATGAACGCCACGGCAGCCAGCCAGCGAGAGTCCTTTTTATCGTCACCATAGTCTGCAGTTGCCAGAGCAGTGTTTCCTTGCACCACATTTACAGTGTTTCGAGATTGGAAATTATGTTTTTTATATACAGGGTGGCTGATGAAAGAAGCTACCAAAAACTTAACAAATTGTTTTCTATTTACGTGAATCTGGTTAATTTTTATTTTGCCGAATGATTTTTAGATTTTACAAAAATGGATAACTGGGACACAAACAATAGATTATCCGCCGATTTCACGCACTGGAGTCCGTAGTTCCGGTTTTAAGAGAGTATAGGCGCACTTTTGGCGACAATCCTCCGAGCAGATGAATCATAATGAGACTTGCTATTAATTTTGCCGAGCATGAGGCAGTCAACAAAAAACCTTACCATCGGAACCCTTCAGCTCGGACAGAGAAAATAATCGCTGCTGTAGCTACCATAAAAAACAATCCAAGAGTTTCGACAAGAATCTTATCTGCTCTTTTGGGTAAAATCAGGCAGTCTTGCATTCAATTATGCACAGATTTGTACCTATTCCCATATAAAATTCAAAGGACCAACAAACAAACTGAACGCAGCAGATTTCCCGATTCGCTTGGAATTTGGCCAGAAAATGCTTTAAATGGTGAAAGAGGACGAAAACATGTTGATTTGTCTTTTAATATGTGACGAGGCCCATTTCGATTTAAACAGCAACATAAACAAACAAAATTGTCGAATATGGAGTGCTTCCAACCCACAGATACTCCATGAGAAAAATTGCATCCACTTTTTCTTTTCAGAATTACACTTAATGAGAATTTTATTTAACTTTTTGTGGTTTCAGCAATATGGTGCAACTCCTCACAGGCATATTATGGCAGAATTGTGACGATAATTTTCCGATAAGCTGATATTCAGAAACTCTACCTTTTGTTGGCCACCAGGTCGCCTGACCTTACTGCACGTGACTTTTTGTTAAGGGGTTATTGCAAAAAGGAAGTCTACAAAGCAAAGCCAACAAGTTTGAATAAACTAAAGCAAGCGATTCTGAGAGCGAACTAAAACATTTTGAATTTTATAGATGCTCACATAAAAAAAAACATGCAGCCCTTAGAAGGTAAAATCCATAGCCTAAACTAGATTTAAAGTTGCCTGCAGCTGCTTCCGGTGGTAAAGCTGCTCCCGCCGCTAAAGCCAAGATGGAAGAGATGAAGAAGGAGGAAAAACCCGAGGAATCTGACGATGCTATGGGCTTCACTCTCTTCGACTAAATCGACAAATGTTTGTTTTTATATAAGTACCTCTAGCATTAATGAATATTAAGAACAAGACAACGCTGAATCATCAAAAACCGTTCTTAGTAAAAAGTTGAAGCTGTAGTTTACCAAATTAGTTCGAAAATTTCTCGGAGCAAAATCGTTTACTGATCGCCACTTTAAAAGTTTGGGTTAAGACTTCAGGGCCCATATAAGCTATATATCGATTTAATCATAGAACGAAGCGTTGTCATTGCTCCCATGATGGCAACCGTAAAAGGGCCAAAACTAGTAACCTCTGCTCTGATGATGTAGCACCCGCCTACACGCAGAGAAAAGATATGGTTACACTATGGTCACCGCAACAATAATATGTTCTTTCCAATAAAAGCATGATCGTCGCAACCATAGTATTGTTTTTTGAATTTCATTTTGACAATAGTATGATTGCGCCAATATTGCTATTGTTGAAATGTAACAATAGTATTATTGCCAAATTTAGAAATGAAAATATGGGTGTAGCAACCATATAAACATGGTTAGTGCAACAAAAGTATTGTTGTTTAAAATTTACGTTAACAAAAATATGATTACGGTAATCATACAGTATGGTTGTGATTATGAACATAACAAAACAGGTTTTGTAGAGAATACATGGATGTGTGTGCGTATGTTTTTTTGATATACAAAAAAAAACACATACACACGATACAGTGAATGGTTGCTGTCCATTAAAAAAAATAACAATCGGAAGGTAGTTCGAGGGATTTTTATTGTAAAATACTCTAATACCGACTGGTTCTCGTTAATTTAAAATCTGCCTGCACTTAAGTATATAGCCATTGATCATAGTTTAATCACATTCGTTACTTGGTGTCTACGGATGGTGAAGTAGCATTCACCTCTGCTGGCAACTAAAAGTATTTTTGACCGTTGGAATATATATTTTGGTTTCTTGAATGAAATGTTCATTAAAAACGTGGCCTCAAAATTGGCTATGATCTAATAGTAATGCAATTTATAATAACTTGCTTGATAAAAATCTCTATTTTTGAATAACAACATTACCCAATCCTAATAAATAATTTTGGGGATCATAGTATGGTTGCGTGCGAATCATACTATGGTTGTGAGGATCATACTATGGTTGTATGAGAAACATACTATGGTTGTGAGGATCATAATATGGTTGTGGAGATCATAGTATGGTTGAGTGTTAATCATAATATGGTTGTGGGGATCATAGTATGGTTATGTGTGAATAATACTATTGTTGTGAGGATCATAATATTGTTGTGGCACAACCATATAGCCAACAATAGTATGATCCTCTTCGAATATTGTCACCACAACCATACTTTTTTTCTGCGTGTAGAGGCTAATAGACCGATAACACTGAGGGTGTGTTGCTCCTGGCGAACAGTAGCCAAAGATGCCGCAAACGTAAAAGGCAGCAAAGTTCCCTTATATACACTGGTACTCTTATATTGCCCATTTCTAACTTACTCTCTCATGGGCTTCAAAACTCGGGGGTGACTCGTACAACTTATCTTTGTGACCCGCCTTAGTGAACTTAGTGGAGAAACGAGAAAACGGGGATGAAACTTTAACCCATTCATAAGGGTTGTACGTAAAATTTAAATTTGAAAGAAACAGAAATTATGCTAAAAGAAATTTTAAGATAAAGTAGCTTTCTCCGGCCATCTCATGTAATACCAAGAATGTCAGTTCCGCCCAAACTGCCAAAAATGTAAGTAAAACTATGACATATCTAAAAAAGCCGGAACCTATAAAAGGATTTCTTCATCTACCCTCCCAAAAAGCCAACCTGATACTGACGTCATCTGGGTGAATTGTACATGGCTTTAATTCAGACTCAAGGCATCTTTTGAAGATTCCATACCACCTGAAAACACCTTTGCTAAAGTGCCATGGAATATTTTGGAACCACAGGTAATTTGAATAAACCTAGAGCTATAACCCCTATCAGAGATTTAAGATCCTAATAAATCTCTTCCAAATACTCAGAAATGTGGCTGCATAGCAAATGTAAAGTATCTCGATATGATACATATGAAGTGCATAGTGGTTAAAGTCGTTGCAGCATTGAAAAACTCTCAGTGCAACACACATTGTTGTTTTTGCTAGGCAACTATTTAAATTAAGGCCTTTAAAAACGCATGAGAACTTTCATTTAATTTTTGTCTCGCAACACTGTCCAATATGATCCCAGTTTTAAGACCTCACTTGGAGCACCATTTAAATGTGTACTCATATTTGTGGTAGCCTTTATAATTTAACGAAAAGGGCTGTTGTACTAGGAGCCTGCAAAGGCATTGCATATCCTTTAACGAGTTCGAGCAAATGTTTAAACAGTTGTGTTATTAAGGCCTTAAAAAACAAGGCCTCTTGTAGAGAAGTACTAGAGGTTGAGAGTCGTAGCCTTCTTCTTAAGAGTTTTAGATCGCCATGAGACAACGCATAAATGACAGCAATGACATTACAATTATTGTTAAATAAAATCGAAGGTTTTTTAAACACAAACCTAAGTCTATTTCTAGAAACGTTAAGAACTCAAAAAGTCAACACACTGTATCGCCATGTCTTACTCTGTTCGAGGACATCGCAGAAACGTCCCTTCGGCCTAGTTTGAAACGTTGGGTCGTAAGCTACCTATACTTTATATGTGTGGGTGTCAGTCAGACGTTGCATTTAGAGACAGAAACTCGAATACCCGTAGGTTAAACAGATAGTTGCCCAGCATGGGGTGATAACTCCGGCACTGTTTAACCTCTACCTCTTTAAAATTCCTGTACCACCAGACGACGTTGATTTTGTGGCACACGCTAATGATTGCACAATTCTGGCGTCAGGACAGAACTGTTACATCACTGACTTAGCATGCCTCTTCAGAGCGAGGAATATGAAAATACTCGTATCTGCGTCCAAATCATAAGTCACATGTAATTATGTAAAAGTCGATAACATTAACATCCTGACTACCAATTAACTTAAAATCATCAATTGGATAGCCTCGCTGGCACATGCTACAGCTATCAGCGATAAGCTTAAAAGTAGGAACGAGGTCCTCAAGTCACTAGACTGCAGTAAGCCGACAAAGAAACTTTGTTGACCTCTAACAGAGCGATAGGTTGGTCTTAAGCGAACAATGCAGCACCGGTGTGGTCGGCGAACGTAAGTACAACACAGTGTAGAAAAATTCCGACTTGTCAGAATGCCGCCCTTAGAACAGCAACAGGGTGGGTCTTCTTCTTATTTCTTCTGAGGACCATCTACATGAGAGGACCAAGGTCCTTACCATGCGGAGCTACAATTTCTTGCCATGTAGGCAGTATCTGCTTCGAAGCAGTCATCACAATCACCATGGACAGGATGCCTACGCACAAGCAGTTCAGGTACGATACTCGTATTCATGATCTAGAGATCTCTAAAACTCTCTAGCGCTACAAGAGAGAGCCTATAGATCATCGAAACTTTCAGACAGGTCTAAACGACATTTACGCTAATGAAGTCGAAGCAGCAGCATCCAGCTATAGCGTGCATGTAGTGCTAGGGGAACATCCCTCGGAGCAGATCCCCCAAGAAAAACCGCACTTACAAAACAAAATTTATTGTTGTTACAGCAACAAAGACCATGTCGTACGACCTTAAAAGGCAAAATCCCTGTCAAATAATCACGTCTGTCCTAATGATTGTTTTTGCCCTGAAAGAAGTGAAAAAGTAAAAAATAAAGGATTTGGAAATTATCCAGAGTTGGGAGTCTTTGGACTTACAATGCAGTCGACATAAAAACATTCAGTGTCGAAAGAATATTAACTCAATACTTTCGTTGCGAGTTGTTATCATTACGATTTCGATTTTATGGATTAAAATCCATGAAACTCCCTATACTAGACCTGTCATAACTGTCAAATGACAGCATTAAGATGGGCCTGACGAATCCAATTTCAGCGTTCCCTGAAAGTCACATGCGAATCGCCCACAAAGGTGTTTCGTCGGTTATATCTTCATGGAATTTCCTGAAGTTAGGCTAACTTAAAACTCTGGACTATCAGTTATTTGTGGCACATTCTGAATCTGCATGCCATTGGTTTACGTTTTCGTTGTCTCCCCACAATTGACCAATGTATCTGTATTTTTATTAGCCCAGATTTAAGCCAAACGAAGGCAAGCGGTTCATATCCTAAATAGTTATGGTGTCGAGTACGAGCTGGTCTCTCGTAGAGCCTCTTTAAGGCGACCTAACAAAATAAACTTTGCTGTTTAATAACAAAAAGTATCAATGGAAAACGAATATGATGTAGCCTTCACGACTGAGGGCCCGTTTATAGGACTTTCCAATCCCCACATGCCGCCGTGTGTAGTATTTTATGCAAATTAAACTAACAGCGCGATACACGGACACTAAATACGGCTGTATTGTAGGACAGGATACCACACCCACAAATACAGTGACACATATACAACGATGCAATCTGTACGAAGGGGTGGTCGAGGCAAGGAGACTGTCTTTTTGTACCAAATAGTTCAGAGGACGACAGCAGGATTAAAAGCATTGCAGTGTAGTTCATACGATATTCACTTTTAGAGAGGATATTGTATATTTTTGTTGGTGTCTCCACTCCTTCTTTTGTCTCGAATGAGTGGATTAAAGGATATTCGTATATGTGTATGTTGTTTGGTAGTAGTTGAGTATGTGTGTTAAAGTATAAAGTGGCAAATCTATTAAGCGCTTTATGGCGATTTAAGGAAATCGATTTTAAAGGAACAGCGATTTAAGTCTACAAAGGATGGAGATGTTTTGGGAAATTGTAAATTTATTGCGAGGCTGTTGGGGATGGTGGGAAAATATTAGGAGGTTTAATACCAGAGGAGGCCGTCACACGTAGGGTGTTGCGAATGGTGCGAAGATGATTTTTGTGTACTAAGGATAAGCTAATATGAAAAAAATCAACTATTTAATTTATGAATAAATGTATGCAGTTGAAGTGGCAGAAAATAAGAATTAAACTTTGAAAACTCGAATCTAAGAGATAGAGATCTCTAACGAAAATGCCAGATCTAAAACACATAAAATTATAATTTATAGAACTGACATGTTTGTCGTTAGCATTTTTAGGGAGGACTGAATCACGATATAAAAACTATGATATAAAAACCCTTTATACGTACTTCCCGCATCAACTCCTTTAAGGACAAAGGGGGACCATCTTGTAAAAAGACAAAATGGGACCACATGATTTTGTTGTCAAACCCATTCTGCTCAATGGGAGGGCTCTGTCTAGTGTGTGTAGAGGAAGAATTATTAGAGCAGGTTCGAACGTAATATCAAAACAATAGCGATTGTGATAGTAGGTGCACTTTGAGCTATAACTCCAACTAAGGCACTGTGATCTATACTGGATATCAATGCGGCCATGAGTCCTGGCGCCACGAGGTCATGGAAGTACAAGGACTATGGACAAATAAAAACACATATCTTTGAGGTTACTGTCCCTAACCGAAGAGTTTTTTTAGGTCAATCTGGTGCACAGAACCGGTAGTCGTGGGTATTATGCACTGGCAGAATATTCGGTCCTGCCAGAAGGCCGCCCTAAGAACATAAACATGCAGTCTGCGAAGATGCCGAATGACTTCGTGTCCCGAAGGATGTAAAGGGTCAGAGGCATGAATTGGATGCGGTGTCTACTCGGATCAGCTGAATTTGAAACTGTTCCTTAAACTACCGGACTACGAGTATTGTACTCGTATTACAACTGAGGCTGAAACCATGAGCATAGTTTCGGTCCCATGAACAATTTTGTATATCACTGATGCGAATTTTGAATAAAAATTTGAATATACACGATTACAAGGATCAACTGAATCAAGAGCTGAAGCCTACTGACCATTTCTAGCGTCGTCAGTAGCTTTTGTGCGCGGAGAAATGCAATGGCGGTATTATCTCTCACGTCGTAGCGATTTTAACTGGCCGTGGCGGCCACGGTCCTGTGGTTTGATATCGTTAGACTTCATTCTTCGGGGATACTTAAAAAAAAAGTAGGTTGAAATGCCAAGAACTATTCAATAACTAAAGCAGAATATAATTTGGCACAATAACGACGTTGAACCTCCATTATGTCTCAGGGTTATTGAAAATATGGCTCCGGTATGCCACCAAAGCGGTGGCGAGCATTTGGCCAATATTAATAATTATTAAGATAATTTCCTGAACCACCCTTTAGAATGTCTACACTACTTCGAGGATTGTTCAAACATACCGGATGTCCCTGGAGGAGATAATGAGACATAGGGCCGATGTCGGTAATTTTTCAGCTGACACACTTACAAAGTGTTTTGGTATTATGCACCTTCCTCTACGGAGAATTAAGCAGGAAGCTCTGTATTATATATTAAAAGGAATCCATATGCATGGACATCAGAAAAAAATGGCCTGGTATGGGCGAGTAGAGACCGCGGGCAGTGATTAGTCTGCCAAGAATTCATAAAAAAAAACTCATTGCGATCATATCTGGCTTAGGGGTTACACGCCAGGAGACTGCGTCATACAACAATTTCTGTGGGAATTGCTAAAAGAAGAGGGGGATAACTAAAAATCTTCGCCTTTTGTCAACTGTAAATGGAAATTGTTTGGTCTACAGCCGACAAACTTCTTATTCGCTGAGAGTGATTTCGGCAGGATCCACATCTTTACAATGGTACAGGGCTGGGCGAAAGTTAGAAGGAGACACGACCTAAAAGATAATGACGAATAATTCGCAAAGGACAAAATAATGGTTCAAAAAGCCACCCTTTGTGCGGTTTCAAATGAAACTAGCAGAACCTAAGGATAAACGGGAGAAATCTCGTTAAAAGACAAACGAGGAAAGTTTCTCTAACTACACGCAGAAAAAAAAGTATGGTTGGGGTAACAATATTCGAAGAACACCATACTATTTTTGGTTATATGGTTGTGGCACAACAATATTATGATCATCACAACAATAATTTGATCATCACAACAATAGTATGGTTCACACACAACAATACTATGATCCCCATAACAATATTATGGTCCTCACAACAATATAATCATTCACACACAACCATACTATGATCCCCACAACCATATTAGTATTCACACTCAACCATACTATGATCCCCCACAACCATATTATGATGCTCATAACCATTGTATGTTTAACGTACAACCATAGTATGATCCTCACAATCATAGTATGACTAACGCACAACCATACTATGATTGTTTGTAAAGACTGGAATACGTTGTTATTCAACAATAAAGAATTTTATTAAGTTATGTAACAATAGGAGCGATTTATTTAACAGTAAAAAAAATCATTTATAAGTATTAAAAATATTTTAGTTATACTAACCCGTAGTTTTTTTTTGAAAAAATTTAATTTTAATTACTATTATTGCGTAAGAATCATAAAAATAACATTGTCACATTAAAAAAAATAAGGTTTTGACGGTATGATTGCCGTAATCATGTTATTGAAAACAATACATGAAAACAATACTTTTGTACCACCAACCATATTTATATTGTTGCTACAACCATATTTTCATTTTTAAATTTGGCAACAATACTTTTGTTACATTTCAACAATATTAATATTGCCGCAATCATACTATTGTCAAAATTAAATTCAAAAAACAATACTATGGTTGCGACGACCATACTTGTACTGCAGAGAACATACTATTGTTGCCGTGACCATATAGTAACCATATCTTTTTACTGCGTGTATGGGCCGTACAGCATATAAATCTCATACTCACAGACCAGGCCTGCTCATTAAAGCCTTGCTAAGGGAATAATCACTTCACCGTAATCACAAACGGCAAGGTGACCCTGCATTCGCCCAGTAATTATACGAGTATCATTATATAACGTCCATTTCCTACATTAACAATTTTTCATGTATGAAATAATTTTTCCCTCTCTCGCAATAACTTGACATCATTAACATGCTCACCTTAATCACTCGGAATTTATCACCATGAATTCCCAATTTCATTTCGTTATAATGCTTTTCCTCATTATCGTTTTTATGATCGCGAAAGACAGATTCAATTTTTCTTCATTTATAGGCAATGGATTAATTTCAGCACACATACTCGTACATGCTTATGTAAATAGTTGCACTGGCATGGCTGGCCGGCCATAAACAAATTAATTTTCATTTTCATGTAATAAAGTTAATATCGCATAAATGTCTTTATCGCGTGTGCCCTGATGATACGCATCATCATAAATTCTTATGCAAATGTGGACACTTTGCCCAATCACTACAGCGCCACACAACAAAGACAAAGACATCAGGCGGAGTTGGAAGGACGACCACCGAAGCCATCACTTGTGGTGTGGCATTGGTTTGCGGTGGGCAGTTGGGTAGATTCGCCATGGGTCCGTTGATTTTGTATCAATTTTAATTTCGTTTAAAGATATAAGATTAAGGAAGTTATAGGGAAGTGTATAGATTTACATCAAAGAGGACTACTGGAAAGCGTGGTTAAGGTGCAATAGCCGTATTTAGTTGGTAAATTAATTTATCAGTATTCACGTATGGCCTATATGTCTATATATAGATGTGTATACATATCGTTTAGTCGTCGACATGTAAAAGCTTCAATTTCCTCTAAAAAATATCGAATGTTGATCCCTTCCCGATTTAAATATTGTGTTTTTCGAGTTATAGTCGCAAAAATTAATTTAGCCTGGATGAAAAGTTTTGAAAATATTTTGCTTATTTTCTAATGCTATAAGCTAGTGTTTGTAAACTGTTAACACTATTATTACAATTTAAATAAAGTCATTGCTCAAAACAAGCAAACACTTAACAGAAAAATGGAAATTAAACATTAGACATAATAAATATTCATAAAAGAATTCGAAGACCAGTTCAAATAAAATACAGTGTTTTTTGTTGTGATAAGAAGATTAAAGATCACATGGCGGATTTTATAGTTGCCTACTTTATGGAAAAGTTAAAGAAATAGTAAATTTACAGTACAAATTGATTTATGTACTTTTGGAAATGAGTTCTCCTGTGTACTTGATCTTTTTTTTCGGAGAGGTACCTATATATACTTACAATGAATTCGATTATATAAAGGATACACAAAAAAAACAATTTAAAAACGTTAAAAAAAACAACAGATAAAACACAAAAAGCTGTCAAGTTAAAAACAATTCGACCATTGTTGACTATCCAACATTGCTAATAACCCAATTGGCCGATATCCAGACATGCTATATTCGATATTTTACAGATTAATTAGTAGGAGGGCTATGATTAACAATAATGCCTTATACGTGAACCCTTACGAAGCTCAACCTTTACGAAAGCTTTGCGAGGTTTCTACCAATCTACAGGGTGCGCCATTTAAAATTGTAAATTTAAATCGGCTGTAAATAAAGTATTAATATTTTTTTTCAATTTCTGGTTTTATTGGAAAGGTTGGACTTTGTCATTTATATAAAACACAATTTCATTCCTATGACTACCATAACTGGCTCGGCAGTAATTCATGCGATAATCTAAATTTTCAGAATATTTTCGATTGTTTCGGGCCCAATCTAATCAACGGAAACTTTAACGCTTTAATTGTCTCTGAATGCTTTGATTAACATTTATCCTTAAAAGCTCCCCACAGAAATTAATCTAAAGGACTCAATGGCGGCCACCTAGGCGCTGTGATTTGCGGCTGATGATTAGATTTTTAAGAACAGTGCGTTAAATATCGATGGTATTCCATTATTAAATGACAACGTTTAACATTTAAAATGAAACCAGAAATTTGAAAAAATCATCAGTACTTTATTTTACAGCCGATTAAAATTATAAATTCCTAATAACCCATCCTGTATAACTGTGGGAGCTCCACCGACGATGAGGGCTGACTCAACAGGCATTGAATTGTCCCATGTTTTTACAGCTAAATCGATTCAGAATCGATATCTTATTCTATTAAGCAATTTAGTCAAAGTAAATTACATTGCACTACAATGTACTACGATGAGACGTAGTACATTGTTCAGGTTTGTTCAGGCAAGGGACAAACCCTTTGAGAATTGGCTACATCGGCTTATGCTTTGATACAATACAAGCTTTTTCTCGATTTCGAAACCCTCAGCTGTAGAATACGCATAATGCTTAAATAAAATAAACCTTATTGGTCCAAGTATCCCAATAGCTCACACACAGAGGTTCGTGCCGATTTAAGGTCCTTTCGCTTGAGAAGCGGCAAATTACATGTCGGTGTATGTTACCTAATAGCCCTCATACAAAAGCTCCTTCCAAGTTGAGGTCCTGCCGCTCTACATATCTCATATTAACTATGATTGTGCTCAAAATTTGAATGATACGTTATGGGCGACCAATACTTAACTTAAGAAAAACTAGACCATATGGGCCAATAGTTACATATAGTTCTCATACAAAGGTATTTGTCACTTTAAGGCCCCTACCCTATAGCAGTTGCATATCGATATTCGATTTTCATCAAATTTAACAAAGTGATTCGAACTGGACCTACAAGTAGCAATGACAAAATTGGTCCAAGTCTTTGAATAACCCCATACGAAGCTGCTTCCACAGTTGTACTTCTGCTGCTGTATAATAACTTAAATTAGGCATATAACCGATGCTCGTCCATATTTATTCATCTTTTGGTATAGCCCAAATGACCATTCGGATTTGATAAGGACAGTCTCCTTTCTTAAACACAAAGACGTGGAACTTTCGAATAACAGAGAAGCGTAGGGTTTTTCATAGTCGACTGCGGCCGTAATTTACAGTATGATAATGTCCGGTCAATATTTTAAATAAAGCATCTCGAGCTGAAACTATAAGTCTAACAAACATATAAATGACTTTTTTGATTTGATAAGAACAGTAGCCTTGCTCAAATACAAAAGCGTTTTTCAAAAAACAGAGTTGTGTAGGGGTTGTCATAGTCGGCCGCGGCCATTTTTAAATTTTCAGTATGGCGAATAATTTTTTTTTAATAAAGCATATCGGGGTATGTCTTTAAGTCAGCCAAGCCTACAGAATGATATTCGACAGATTTATTAATGAAAAGGTGTATGAATAACGATCATCCCTTGTTATTAATCATACGCCCCGGTGTTCCCATAGAAAGTTCAATCTTCTCAGAGGTTTTTAGAAAGTAACTATCAAAGGGACTCCTGTGCTAATTTGGAAGACCTGTATCGATAAACGATGACGGATAAATAATATATGAACTCTACAGACTAATCAGTGAAAAGGAGTATGGAGCGTGTGACTAACCATACTTCATTTTTATTAATCATACGCAACGGTGGCCCCTTACAAAGCTCAATCTTCCCAGAGGCATTTGAAAAGAAACTTTTAAAGTGACTCCAGTGTTACTTTCGAGGGACTGTATCGACCAACAACGAAGGATAAATTATAAAAGTGTTGGGTTATGTCAACTTTTTGGTATCCCACTTCCTCAATGCCACCAACTCTAATGTTCCAGTTAGTCTCTTTATTATTCTCTAATGGTCTTTGTACGGAAAACATTATAAGAAATCCCGTCAAGGCTGTACTAGGTGGAAGTTAACTCACCCTACTGAATGGTTTTCTACAAACTGGCAGAAAAAAGGTAATATGGTGCGCATGATTGAGAAAAAAAAACCTTTAAATTACTCATACGCCAGTTAAGGTTTTTACAGGTCTTTCCGACTGTTTTTGGCAGGAAACTGTCAAAGTGACTCCTCTGCTAATCCCGGAGGTCTGCACCAAACTAGTATGGGAGATGAATAAGATAAGTAGCTAGGAAGTGGCTTGGGTCGACTAGCCCCACGTGCCAAATGCACTGAGCAATTTAACAGATCTGGTGCGTATGATCAACAAACAATATTACGCATACGCCACAGCGTTACTTACAAAACTTAACCAGAAAAAAACTCTTAACTCCCTGGAAAGAACTGTCATGGTTACACCTCTGCGACTCCCGAAGGCCTGTATCGATGAGAGATGAATAAGATAAGCAGCTAGCTAGTGGCTTGGGTTCGATATCGCCCATGTACCAAATGCACTGAGATATTTTACAAATTTAAGGGCCGTACACACTGAAGCTATTTTTTTCTTACGAAGCGTTTTTCTACACTTCCTGTAGACTGAAAACCAATAAAATATATGTTAAAAGCTCGCAAAAAGTTTATGTTTTTACAGTATCAGAGTATAAAAGCTCTATCATACACTGATTGTAAGTTTTAACACTTAATTCATTAGTTGTTAGACTACCTACGGGACGTTAAAAAATACGCAGCGTAAGTAGAGGCCTGAAAGGCTCGGACACACTGAAGCTTTTTTTTCTGCCTCTGCGTTTTTCAAAACTTCCGGTAGGCTGAAAACCTATAACATATGTATTGACAATGTACAAGTTAAAGATTTTGCGGTGCCAGAATAGAAAACCCTGCCAAACATTGATTGTATGTTTTGGACACTTATTGCTTTTTGGACTGCTGAAAGTTAAAAAATGCGCAGCGTAGAATAAAAAGCTTTATTAAAGCCTAGCCTTTATTGGTAGTGCAAATCTGGTGCGTATGATTAACAACAACCACTTAATATAACTCATACGCCACAGCGATTACTTGCAGAGTTCAGCCAAGTGAAATATAAGAAAATCTCAAACCCTTTGCATGTTCATACAGACGGGTTACATAAAATGTTGTTAACACAAAAATGTCGTCTCATATGGGAACACACACACATCTACCCAATCTGAGACACAGTGACATTTACTTTTACGCTAAAAATGTCATCATCATCACAGCCGTCGTTATTGGAACAGCACCAACAGAACGAAAACTGTCTATCAAAATGGACGAAATTGGCGCACGGATGAACACAGCAAAAGGGAACAGCAAGAACCGAATTGAACAGCGCGGAAAAAGAATCAACGTTTCTTTTTTTCAAAAAAAAAAAAAACGTGACAAATTAAGAAAATGAACTGCTGCTTGCTGGTGCATCTCAGAGTATATCACAATTCACAAGATATGGCGGAAAACAACAACCGCAGGGCAACCAGGTGTGATTAACTCCTCATATGATGTGGCCAGCGAGGATAGGCGATACGACGTCGACGATAGGCCTGCAGTCATGTGATGTTCATATAAAAGTTTATGTACAGGCCCATTATAAGGACTCACACACATACACTCACAGCAGGAGAGCCACACACATACACATACAAAGAGTTAAATAGAGACAGGGACACATGTACGGATTATATCCACAGGAGGTAGAGGAGGACTATGGATGTGCAGTTTCTGCCTTCTGGTTCTAGCATTGCATTACCTGGTATAGTGTATGGCGATGGATGTGGCGATGGCAGCCAATATGCGGAATTTATTGACGGATATGGTTTAAACGATGACGACGATGACGAGTTAAATAATGATGAAGCTATAGCTTTGGCCGTGGCAGCGGCATCTACAGCCGCCGCGGTTGAGGTATACGGATGCAAAGCCAATGAATACTTGCTATTGGCACTTGTGGTAGTGATGCTGGAGCCGAAGCTGCAGTTGTTATCGCTGTTGATGGCTGAGGAAATTGCAATACTGGTACTGATGTTGTTGCCGTTACTAGGAATGAGGATGAGGCCACTGCCACTAGAACTGCCACCACCAACACCACCACTGCAACTACTACTACTGCTGCAACAGGTATTATTGGATAAATTCTCAATTACCGTCGGTAATTGCCTGTTTCTGTTGGACGTATCGCTGATACTGTTGGCCGCCGCTGTATTGGTGACGCTGTCGTTGTTGCAGCCGTTGTTGTTGCCACTACTATTGCAGCCATTTGCATATATCGCCAGTGCAGTTGGTAGCAAGGATGACGACACGGACGATGGCGTTTGCAATGGCAATACCAATGATGATGATGTTGCCGATAATATCGGTGACGTCGGCATCGACAGTGATGTCGCCAACATTGATGTCGATGCGGATGATGATGATGTCAGTGGCGTTGACGTTATATTTGTTATTGCATTTGCATTTAACATCATGTCGAGGGGTGCCCAAGAAAGGGAGGCCGAAAAAAAGTTAAAGGAAATCAGGAATATGTACGTTTGGTTTGCTTGTTTGATTTTGTTTTTCTTTGATTTATATTGGACTTGATTTGGGTTGTGTTACAGAGACAACGGATATACCAAAAAAAACAATGCTTGACTATTATTAATCACGTCCGTATATATATATATTTTCGTTCTTTATCGGGAGATCTTTTTGAAAAAAAACATTCATCACACATGTAAAGAAGTAAATGGCAAAAAGACAAGATCTTTTCTGATGTAATCCTAACAATAGTAGTAACAGTGATTGAGAGTGTCCGGTGTAGGGTTAAATACAAAAAGAGCTACAATTTGGTTTAAAAAACTAGGCACTGGACAAGGTACAAAAGCTGAAGGAAAAGAACAGATAGAGAAAGCGACAGAATGGCAAACAGAAGTTACACTGTTTCGCTGGAAAAGAAAGGTTCGAGGGACAAGCTTGAAAATAGACAAACAGGAAATCCACTAGATGACCCATACAGGTCCCTTGAAAGTTTTCTTTATTTTATATGAATATCAATCAAAGGCTCAACAGTTTGTTAGAGATAAACTATTTTCTTACAGATCAATCTTTCCTTTGAAGGACATGCCTAAAACCGTAGAGGCCTTTGCCTACTGCATCACCTGCCTATTTATTCAAATTCGTAAAAAGTGGACTTCAATGTTGCTCAATTACTAGAGACTGTCAACAACTCATTGAAACAGCCAATTAAGTTCAATTAAATATAAATGCAACCATTGTTATAAAAACTGTGGGTCATTGGCCATCTTCAGCTGCCAACCTAGAGAACTCGTACATTGTAAGATGAATCAAATTATTTTGGCAAGCCTATTGATCTGTCTAAAGCGTATGAATGACCTAAAAAAACTATATTGACATTGAAATCAATTTCATAGCGGCCTTCTCTGTGCAATCCTCATAATGTCTTCGTCCCAAAATTCTCTTCAAAGTTCAGTCAATTTAACATTAGATATGTTCGACTGTGGCGTGCGTATCTTTTCTTCGAATATTCACCGCTTCCAATGATGCTGCATATTTTTGTGTCAAATCTAATGAGGACCCATATGGAAAAATAGAATGGCTTTCAGATTCATTTATTTAAATACTTACCACCTTTTATAAGTCAGTTATGATTTGCACAGAAGAGAGTTGGCTTTAAAATTGGTTTCAATTCACAAAAAATAGACTCACAGAGACCTTTGTGATCTTCCGGTTGTGAAGTTAAAAGACTCACTTAAATCAGGGAGCTGACAGGGATTATTGGATGGAGCAGTGTTTTTATACCCCCCATCGAAGAGTTTATGGTATTCTAAATTTGTCAAACCGTTTGCAACACCACGAAATATTTGTCAGAGACCCTACGATAGCGGTCAAACAAATCAACCTAGGATCCTGAAATTGTGTATGATGATGCCTTATGTTCACAAGCTGTTTGGGTGTAAGTTGGCAAATTTAAACAATTTTTCCCAGGGGCAAAAAGTTTCCCTTTAAGGAACTTAAGGTAAGTCGATAAAAAGCATAATTTTTTTAGTATTTGCTTAACAAATCATAATAAACAATTGTGGGATGGCGCTTTAAATACTTTAAAAAGGCCATAAACTTTTTGGCACGTCTGGCTCAAAAAACGTCCCGCATGGTCAAACAAAAGCAAATTTTGCAGCCAATCCAAATATATTCATTTTTATGGTTTAAGAGGGACACAAGGGGCGAAGTGGCCCAAAGCAAGGACAGGCTTGTTTGCGCTTAAGTAGAGTTGGGACGGTATAAAATCTTCGGCCTGACCGAATCTAACCACGTTTTACTTGATTTTAATTGAAAACACCTGAAAATGTTCGACGAAGTCTATCCTCATATTGGGAATAATACAAATTAAAACAAAAACACAACATCGAGTCTAAACAGATGACCTAAAGCCGACAAATACTTCTAAAAGATAATAAAACCAAAGGTTTCTTTTCATATGTGACGTGCAAAATAGAAAGGGACCTAATGTTAAAAACCAGTTTTGTTCAGGAGAGCCATTTTAAAGATTAGAACCCTTTATATTTGCGCTTAGAATCGTCGACTTCACTTTCATAAAACGCGCATATCTCTGGGAGGGAACACTTTTGGGGCATGGGATCGGTCTCATTCGATGCTCAGATGTCCACATCAAAAAAAGAAAAAAATGAAAATTGATTTAGGTCCCTTTCTCTATGCGCTGTATAGAATATTCACTTAAATTGTTTAAAGTCAGAATACATATGGAAAAAGAAGGATGCCTTTAACCTAATCTTTCCTAGAAATTTTTTCAATCCTATTTAGTAAATTGAGTAAATTATTCCAATCCTAATCCGATTTGATTAAAATCTAGGCTAATCTAACTTAAAACCTAACAACCGTACTTGTTTGTTGTGAATTTTGAAATGCTGGCCTATAACAGACAGATTATCTCGACCACCGTCTAATACAAGTACACAGTTGCTTACAAAAAGCGCCATCTAACTCAATCAAGTCAAAAAATCAAGCTTGGAAAATATCTCGTTGTTTTTAGATCCTACTGTATTTTTAACAAGAGAGAAAATTGGTCTTACGAGTACACTGTTGGTCATTCACCGTCGCTTACAAAAAGC
Source organism: Hydrotaea diabolus (assembly GCA_963513945.1). NCBI lineage: Eukaryota > Metazoa > Arthropoda > Insecta > Diptera > Muscidae > Hydrotaea > Hydrotaea diabolus. The sequence goes on from OY740717.1 coordinate 164,916,991, forward strand.
GCCATCTAACTAAATCAAGACTAAAATATCAAGCTTGGGAAATGACTTGTTATTTTTAGATCCTACTTTATTTTTAATAAGTGTGAAAATTGCTCTTACTTTTTGTTTCATTTAAATAGCGCCCCCTTCTGTTAATACGTTCTACAGCGAAACTCTGTCGTATATAACCAATAATTTTAAGGATGCGTAAAATTTGACTTAGAACCAGTGATATGTCAAGGAGGAATCCGAAATTAAAACATTCAGCAAGTGTGGGCCATCATTTTTGTCGAATAGAAGTCACAATTTATATGAATTTTATACGTAATACTGCAAAATATAGAAAAACTATAAACGATCAAAAAACAAGTACTTTTACAGCGGCAGATAAGAGAGTTACCCTGAAAAATGCGCCAAATTTATACGACTTTACGGCCATAATTAAGGATAAACGTTAGAGTAAGTGCAAATGTATGCACACTAAAATCAGTTATATCCAATGCCAGTCACTCTCAACACTTAAAAGTAAAAAAGGTACAATAATTAGATAACACTACATAACAAAAAAAAATCTTTTTGTTTGTTTAAGTGAATTTTTTGCTTTTATCTAATGAATTAGGTCATAAATATAATATAATGAGTGTTCTTTCCTCTACCTAAACGTTTTTTTAGTATATAAACCGCTATTTTAAAAATGATGGAGGTTTCACCACACATTTTAGCATAACTCAAGAACAGTTTGTCCGATTTTATTAAGTAAAAACTCCGAGAATCCGCAGCTACATTACCTCCAAGTTACTCTTACACTGTTTTTTGATAAAGTGAATAGTTTTGGAAATATTCAGAAACTTTTTCCAAAAATTTTTTTTTTTCATGCAAAATTGGAAAAAAAATTTTGTCTTAAAATTCATAAAAAACCAAAAAAGTCACAAATGCTCTTTTTTGATCTTTAGTTATAAACATAAATATGTTACAAATAAAACTAGCCACATTTCAATAAAATCGATTAACAAGTTTTGGTTTAATTCTCAACTAAGTGATGGTATCTCATTTTGATAATTACAAGGAAGTGGTTCAGCATCTTACCGAGAACTACCATAACATGGGATGCAGAATGTCTCTGAAGTTGCATGTGTTTCACTCACACCTAGAAGTGTTCAAGTCAAATTCTGGCGCATACTCAGAAGAACATGGTGAACGTTTTCACCAGGACATTCAAGCCTTTGAAAAGCGATACCAAGGGCAGTACAATGAACGGATGCTTGGCGACTATATCTGGAATTTAATAAGAGAAAATGACCAAATCTACAAGAGGAAAGGTAGAAAACAAACCATTTTTAAATAGTATTATTAAGAGCATCCTGAATTTAAGGATTCAAGTGTATTTTTCGTTTTATTATCATATAAAAGCATACCTTCATTAAAATTAAGCTGTTTAACATTCTTTTATGCACACTCTTATCTATCTGTACCATGAAAAATAAAGGCACTATTTAAAAATTTGAAAATTCGATGTCATTTCTTAAAAAACGATTAGCCAGACATCAGTTAAAGTTTTTCTTCAGTTTAGAGACATAACCAATGAGAAACAGCAAAAAAATTCACTTAAACAAAATTTTGTTACATAGTGTAATCTTCGTCTTCATTTTTGTGTGTATATCTACTACCACGTTCGAAGCTATGAAAAATGCAGCCATTAAATTGATTACCCGGTAGAGTGGAGTTTAAGCCATCTTCTATTATGAAATATATTTCATAAAAAAAAACAACACATCGTTATAATTATTATGTTGGAAAAAATACTTATGAGGGGGCGCTATTCATGTGAGCGGCAGTGTACTTAGTCGGGACGTAAATACTGTTACACACGTTTTATGCTGTAAAATACTGAATGTTTTTGGTCCAAATATTTTGTAATATATTTATTGATGTATATTGTATCCAAAAAGAATCTACTTATACGAAATGTCCGCCTTTTGCCTTTACACACGCATTCACAGTCGCACTGACCATTCGTCAATAGCTGCACGAACCTCGTCCATTGGAAAGTTGGCCACAGCTCGAACCAAAGCAGTCTTAGGAGATCCAATGTTGGGGTATCTTTTGTGACAAACCTTGTCCTCTAAAACCTACAATTTGCAATCCAATGGGTTCAAATCTGGACTGCCTGTGGGCCATTCTTCAGAGGAAATGAACGCTGGCAAATGGTTTCGAAGCCAGGCCTGGGATTTTTTAGCCTTATGGGCCGGCGCAGAATCCTGCTGAAAATCCATGGCTGGTTTTGGAACAGGGAATTGTTAAAAGGCTTCACAACAGCTTCCAAAACGGTTTCTTGGTAAACTTTGGCCGATGTTTTGACTCCTTGTTCGCAATTTTTCCTGAACGGTAAAAAGTTTTTCATCGGTGAACAATATTTTTCCTGTGCAACTTATCAGCGTGCTTCACCAAAATCGTGTGCATTTTTCAAACCTATTTTTTTTTAAAGCTGCAGTCAATAAATGTGCGGTACGTCGTTTGAAAGCCCCAAGTTCCAAGTCTTTTTTAATGATTCCACTCATGGACTTTTGCGTGATATTCATCTTACGGGCCATGATTTTCTGTTGTCGGAGCGGATTTCTGTGAATTCTTGATTTAACGGCTTTGATGACATGCGGTGTTCGAACAGAGCGTGGGCGACACGACCGTTGGCGGTCTTTTACATCTCCAGTCTCCTCAAACAGTCTTATGCATCGGTAGAAGAACATGCGGCTTATCCCTAGAGGCTGGAGCGTTTTGAAAATATCGCTTTTTTCATTTCACACTTAAAAAGCGCTATTACAGCGATACGGTTCTCATTATCGGACCACTCCATGATGAAAGTTGAAACAATTTTAAAATCCCGTTACAGACTAACGCTATTCAGCTTATCTTTCAAAACCCATATGACATTAACGGGGTATGTTCAGTTCTACTACTGAAATGGGTGTGTTCAATGTTGTATCAGTATTTATGGCCCTACTAAGTATATCTTATTCTTCATAAATATATATTTTGTAAAGTCTTCGGTTATATTTTTCTCAGTTAAGTTGTCGATGATCTCTTCTACCTACTTTATATCAAAACAGTTAAGAAATCCAACAATTTTCAGGTGCTTTTTACCTCAATAAATGCCATTTAATATTATGCTAAAGAAACTCAAACAATAAAGACGCTGGTGGATAAAAAACAACCAATTGTACCAAAAACTCCACACCTTGGAATAGCCTTAGCCTTTTATCAATAAATCTTAAATAGATCAAAATACTTGCCGAACAAAAACATTTTTGGACATGCTTGCTTACGACAGACATAATGTTTTCGCTATAGAGTCCTCTAGACAAGCCAAGTTACAAGTTAAGTAGTCCTTGTGTTGTGTTAGCTTAATCTGATCACTTTGTAAATTTGTAAAAGCAATAGACCGAAATAAAACAAACAAGCGAAACAGAAAAAGTTTACGTCAATAAGTTAAGAGCAATTCCAGAACTAAAAGATAAGATAATTTGGCACATTAACGGTATTAAACATACATTATGTATCAGAGTAATTGAAGATATGGACCGTCAGATAAAGGTAAACCACCCAAGCCGTGGCGAGCATTTGACCGATATTATGTTTGACAGATAATTTTCATAGATCCGTCTATCAAAATAACAAATATTAGGATAATTCTCGGAAAACTTTTTGTTTTATTTACAATTTTTATCGTGCGTTTTAGTTGGATCAACTCGCGGAAACGTGAACTGTTTTTTTGTTGAGAGAGTTCCAAGTTCGTGGTTTCATTCACGTGTTTGAATCCTGAAATTTTGAAGCAAGATTGAGCTGCGTTTCACTGAAATAAACTTTTATTAATAAATCTAATACCCTGTATCTTAAACGCAAATATAGGGTGATCCATCAAGAGTTATTTTTTCAGAACAAAAAAAAAACAAAAATTCAAATCAAGTGTGGAATCTTTATTAGTAATTTGAAAGGACATTTTATGACATAATTACCTTCAAATGGTGGCAACTGTATTATGGAAATGGGCATTCGGTCGCTGTTTTCGACCAAAGCTTTGTTCAGTGATGGCGCCGATTTCTGGCTCAACGGCAAAGTCAATAAACAAAATTGCCGCATTTAAGCTAAAGAGCAACAAGAAGAGGTTCAAGAGGTGCCATTATACCCAGAGGAAATCCACGGTTTGGTGCGGTTTAAAAGCTGGTGGAATCATCGGTGCATATTTTTTCAAAAATGATGATGGCCGGAACGTAAACGTAAATGGTGCTCGCTATCGCGCCATGATATCGATCTTTATGCTACCTGAAATTGAAGCCTGTAATCTTGACGACACTTAGTTTCAACATGACGGTGCCACTTGCCATACGGCTGCTCAAACAATGGATCTTTTGAGAGGTCATTTCGAAAAGCAGTTAATTTCACGTTTTGGACAGGTGAGTTAACCGCCTAGATCGAGTGATATCACACCTTTAGACATTTTTCTTTGGGTTTAGGTAAAGTCCAAAGTCTATGCTGACAAACCAGCTACGATTCAGGTTTTGGAAGCCAACATTGCGCGTGTCATTAAAGCCATACCGGTCGAAATGCTCGAACGAGTCATCCAAAATTGGACCCTCGGAATGGAAACCCTGAGGCGTAGTTGCGGCCAACATGTGAAGGAAATTATATTCAAAAAATAAATGCCATAAAATGTTCTTTCAAATTACCAATTAAGATTCCACACTTGATTCGAGCATTGATATATTTTTTTTGTTCTGAAAAAATACCACTAGAAAAATCACCCTATATTTTATTGAATAAAAAAATCATGTTTAAAAAATTAATTTTGTGCAAAAAAAAAACTAAAATTCGTTGTCAAAAATAGTTGCAATAACAACAATATGGAGTTTCCAGATCGGTCATGATTTAGAATGTTTACGTTTCCGCGAGTTCACTGTAATTATTTTTAAAGTTTATGCTTAAAGGTAAAGAAAACTAGATTACACTTGAAGTGCATACCGTAACAGTCCCTAAGGAGTTGGAGAGAACAGAATGCATTCAAAACCTTGAATCAGGATCTAATGGCATTTAAAGGAGTTCAGCACACACATTTGGCGTTGTTGGGGACATGAGGCTAGCCTAGCTTCAGGGAGCTGTTTTTTTTACAGGAAACAGTGTAACTTTTAAAAAGATGTACGCATACAGAACGCAAGGATTCGAGTGATTGCTGTAAATCAAATTTACACATTTGCGTTTTTAACACATCAACTTAACACCACATACGAGGCCAAAACCTATTATGAACACAACAATGGTGACCAGCCATCCATGGACCGAAAAGGCAAGGACATAAAAGGACACGGTTTACTCCGAAACGAAATGAAGGGATGCAGGTACAATGGCATGAAGCTAGAAGCATATAAATATGCATATGTACGCAGCACAAAGAAACTTTTGCCAGTAATAAACTCAACCGTATGCCTTCGGCACAACTACATGCATACAACATTCACACACCAACACAGAAAGCCATTTAAAGAGACCGAGAGTGTTTTATAATTTATAAATATTCATGGTGGATGAGAGAAAGAGAAAGATTGTGGGGAAAGTGTCTTTGATACACGAAGTTGTGTTGTAGGTGGAACCCTTAACGAAACAGGACATGAACACAGACAAAGTGCAGTGCAGGGGTTGCCATGTGCTAGTGGATGTAAGTGTAGACGGGTCTTCTTAGTGCTGTTCTGTTGAATTATAAAACAGCTACAATTAAGCCGATAGTTTCGAATGCTTGCAAAAAATGTTCGAATTGTTTTAATTTCATTTCGAGTGCAATTCATTTCTCAATTGGATCTCTATGCAATTCATCATTTTAATGAAATGCCCAAACTCATTAGCTACGCACACACGACGACATTTAAACATATTGCCAGTTAAAGGTAAACACTCTTTTTAGTTCAACATAAAAACCGCATAAAATATTTAAATTAATAACTAAATTTTGCAGAACCATAGCCGGAGACTGAGAGCAAGAGATAACACACACACACTGATATAAATTTATTTAACGACTTTTTTCCTTTTTTTTTTGGAAAACACATAAATCAGTTACGATTATTTTGAGCGCCTTGGGCCGCACGTTTGGTCGGTCTGTCCGTCTCATAATAAAATAAACGCTTTAACGTACACGCAGTTAAATTTCAAACACACATCACATGTAAGAGGCGGAGAGAATAAAAAAAAACATTTAAATACTTTTTTTTAACAATTCGTTATGATTTTTGCTTTTCGTTTGGTTTTCACACACACACACAAACACACATAGATAATTTACAATTTTTGTGATTTTCTGTTGTACGATTCGATTTGGTTGATTGGTTGTTTGAATTTTGGCTTTTTTGTCCAATTTCTTTTTTGGAATTTGTTTGATTACAACGCATAAATTACACAGTGGCTATTATTTAAAGTTTTTCCTTTGGCTGGTAGTTTCTGTTTTTATTTTTGGTTTTTAAATTTAACAATTAACACGTAATATATTTAAACAAAACTAGATGTGGCAAATAATTGTCTTTTGGGTCTTCGTCGGCTATTTTATGCGCGCTACGTTGCATTATTTATCAGTAAATGTTTGGCTGGGCATTTAATCAAATCGTTTAGACCTCATCGATTGATTGCCAGCTAAATTTGTTTTTACTCCTTTGGTGCGCTTTTGTTGATGTCGCCATTCGCTGTTGTTGTTTTTTTCTGGTTTGCTGACTGATTTATTTTAGTGTGATTTGCTGTTTCTTTTTTGTGCGATTTTGTGTTTTGCGTTTTTTTTTTGGTTTTTGACTGAAATGACTCTAAAAATAGTTTGATTTATCGCCCAACATTGTATTGATTTACACTTTTCGTGTTTTCGCTACAAAAGAGGACAGGACTTTCGGCGATTAAATGCATCGGGCAGATTTTCATTGTGCCATTTGGTCGTTTAGTGACGATACTTAAATGACAACTGTGTCTGTGTTTGCATTGATTATACATTGACTATACAGGGTGTTGCGCCAATAACGGGAATGGACATAAAAACGTATATTTGGATAATCTCAACCATTCGATGGTTGTTGAAGCTGTGTAGGTTTTTTTTATAATTCCCACCATTAAATGGTTAATTAATATTAAATTCCCGCTACAATTCATTCTTAAATGCTTTCATTTTATTTCATTAAAATAAATTTCAAAAACTTCTTTAATTTAAAATTCTCTAAAAACAAATCGTTATATTGAAGAAATCCCTTTATACAATTTTTGTGTATTAAGACCAACTCTCAGGGGATTCCCTATATATGCAGTGCATTTTATCGGTCATGAGACGACAGGTTAAGTAGAGATTTGAACCTTATCATATCGTAGATGGCAGGAAACACCTCTTCGGAAAGTCTCTTCTACATTTGGACAACGCATCTAAAGAATGAATACTCCTTGTAATACGTCGTGCGATCAGTGGGCCAACATTGGCGCGAAATTCTAAACACAGTAAAAAAAAACTAGTTGGAAGTCGGTTGTACCACATAGAATTCCGTTGCAAAAGAAGAATTTCGGTTGCCAATGTTTGTAATCGCAATTGATATTTGGTTCGACCTATCACAAGACGATAAATCTAATCATCGTATTGTACACACAACTAATCGATCGGTCATACCAACAATTCACAAAAAATGTATTTAGTTACAACAACTGGTGGGTGTGGCAACCAATAGTTTTGCGGGTAATTTGTTGTGACAACCAATTATTAGTGATCATAACCAAAAAATCATCATAACCAAAATATGAAATATTTTTGTTTTGAATATACATTATTAAATTAATATAATTCGAGTATCACTGAGCTTAAGTCAATCGATTAGACGAATGTTTTTTTAGTAAAAATCTTCCATCATCATTTCCATACATGCTTTAGAGTACTTAAATTGATTAAGCACACTTTTGAAAATTTTAAATTTTTCCATTGAACAAGTGCGGAATTTTAGATCCAAACATTATTTTCTGGAGGTTCGGATGCGTCGTATACTTTACCGATATTTAAGTTACAAATATTGAAAATTGTGGAGCAGCAACTAACATTCGGTTGTACTGATGTAATACTTGAGGTATATGCGGCCTCAATCATTCGTCTGGCAAACAATTCGGTGCTGGTGAATCTGTTCTCTGAGTGTAGATAAGGGGCTGTTACGAGCGAGCTCTCTGTGACCTCCTGGTATGAGGTCACCTCTCTCAGAAGAGCACACTCTGTTAAAGTACCGGTAAAATAGTAATATACAACTAACATTTCGCCGATGCTCGAGTAAAACAACTTAGTTGGCTACCCTGGTATCTCCAACATGACTCATCGCCCTCTCTTGTACCCTATCTAGAAAATCCAAAGAACACCTTAAATCACCTGTCCAGCTGTAGAAGTTATTTTCCATTTTTGGTGGAATGTTTGTGATATTGAGGAGGTTGGAGGAAGTGAAGTTTTTCTTGCACCGCTTTAAAGAGACCAAGCACTTGAATGCTTCTTTTCGACTCCTTGACAACAACAAAGACTTTGTAAATTAATAAGCAGAATTGGGTTTTGCTAGCATTAAATTCGGCCCTAGTTGCAAAAACCCACTCTGAGACCCTCACAAGATCTTTGTTGCTATCGAATAAATACGGGTTGTTGTCAGACTCAGGATGTCCTTGAGAAAAATAAGAAACAGAGAAGAAGAGAGTATAGAGCCTTGCGGTATCCCTGCATTTATGGCATACTCATCGAATGAGACTCCGTAGAGAGCGAAATTATTGCTGTTATGCATGCATGCCGTCAATGAGTATAAGAAATATGTGGTGCATAGCTCACTGATTTGAGAAAATTGTCCCGCTTGTTCCTGAATCGAATGGTGTGAGCCTTAAGTAGTATTAACTTACGATTTGCTTTCGTTCCTCAATAGGATGATAGGGAAATACGTAGTGTCTAGAGAGATAAAATATTCGATCTTTTGAAGAAACCGGGATTAGGCTTTTTCAAATAGAGGAAATGGGTGGAAAAACTTCTACTGATATCGATTAAGAGAACCATTATTATAAAAATTACATTTTTACGGAATGCATTAACCAACATTCATTTCTTTTGTGTAAGAATGGAAAATATTTTCCCATTGAGATGTTAGGTGATTGACCACTAATGAGATTTTATTAAAATTAATGACGAGAATTATTATTTTTATTATAAATAAATTAGTTGTTAATGTAAAATGACAAATTTTATGAAGATTGCATGTTATATGTGGCTTTTAGAGCTATTAATATACATATATCGGTTGAACATGGAAGTCAGCTGTAATTTAATCTGAACCGATTTGCTCTAATTTCAATAGCGTCAGTGTTTGGTTCAAAAAACCTAATTCTGCCAAATTTTATGAAAATCGAACCACAATTGCAACCTGTAGTTTGAAAACAAGCTATAGATAAACATCAGACAGCCAGATTAAATAGAATCAGATCGTGTCAGTCGATCGGCACACAATTTGTTTGGTAGTTACAAGCATTTGCCAAGAAACTAAATAATATCCTGTTCCATAGAGTGGTGCGGCGCAAAAATAGTTATTCCGTACGTGCAAATTATGAATTGGTTTTTGCTTTTACATAGAGCTAAAAAAACTAAAAACCGATAAAACCGACAGCAAAAAACCGGGTAAACCGACATGTCGGGTTTTAGCTATTTTGAGAAACCGAATGTGTGTCTCGAACTCAAAAAATGTAATGTCGGTATCGGTTTTGGACACTTTACTCAAGACATAATTCATAATTATAAAAAAAATTCCGACGGATTTTGGGAATGAAAAAAATTGGTTAGCCGAATTTCGATCACTCTAGAACCATATGGACTGTAGCCCAATATAAAAATTATGAAGATATTTGTAAAGGTTTTTCATATCTTGTTATTTAGCAGGTGAAAACTTAGCTAATAAATGTTATATTAGAGTTCCCTTAAAATTCTGCGGTAGCAATACACAAGTTCGGAAATCAAACCTATTTTTAATATTCTAGTCCTGAGAAACCCACTAACAAATTCAATTGCAAATTAAACCCCCAACATCATTTTAAATCAAACTCATTTCAAGTATAACTTGATTGATAGCGATTAGTCCCAAAAATAACCTTTTTCAATAGATTCCAATTTCAATTTGACATATTCGATATTTACATTATGATAAGGATTATACTCACGTACTTTGAAACACTCCTGTGGCGTTGTCAGGTAATCTTCAACAAGATGCCGACGGAAAATCCTTCAAAATGCCAGTCGTATTCAATTTTACTTGAGGATTAAGTGTTCCAACACCCTGTATTTGGTAGCAAAAAAATGCCAGAATGTACACTTTTCTTGGGCTCACTTACAAGCAGACGCGCGACGCAGCAGACAGTTTAGCAGATTCGCAATATGTCATTCAAAGAAGATGTGATACACAGACACACACACACGCATACACTTAGACGCTTACACTGAAGTACAATTGAAAATATTTGCGCTCTTTGTTGTTGATTGCTGTGATTACTTTTGGTATTATTTTAGATAAACCCGCTAAACGCCCATTGATACAATCACTTCTTTAATTGTGCACTTTAACAGCGGCAGAGAATGATGTGGCACATCGGCAAACAGACGGACAGATACGAGTATTCAACGGCATAAAGTATTTATCGCAAGTCACGCAGAAAATTGTCGATTTCGAAGCGAACGCGCACGCAAATTCGACAGATTCGAGTTTAAAAATAAATCAAATAAGACACACACTCGCACACGATACACGGGCGTGACAATCTGCTGTTCCCCTTGCGATACTCTGACGCGTATCTTTTCAATGACCCGCTGTGCACAAATGCCGTAGAGAGAAGTATCTTAAAGATATCCCCCTCGTTTTGCTAACTTTAAGTATTTCACATTCAATTTAAATGCAGCAAAATAAATCCGTTCTTTAGCAATTCGAAAAATTCCAGCGATATTTTTTCGTCGTGTTTTAGTCTGCCACCATTTCAATTACAATTCTCTTAAGAAGCGCAGAATTTTATCCATCATTTGCTGTTCGCATCTAAACGCACAGTGGCTTGTGCTTGTCCGTTGTCTTCTTACACTGAGACCGTTCATGCAGCGTTCTTGGCGAGATTGTGATTTATTTTAACTGATTGACATTTTCAGTTGCAACTGATATCAGCGGATTGTCGGTAGCTGCGGTTTGCAGCAACTCTCCTTCAATGTTTCGCACGTAAATGCTTCTTGCTCGAATGCAAAATGTTAAATGCAATGAAACACCGACAGATAGACAGACGGTGTTTGGATGAATACATGAACGGTTGGACGGATAGAAGAAAGACAGACAGACGGACGATCTCTATGAGCTGTACAACAACAGATAGACAAAGATACGAATATATGTAAATACATTTCATTGTAAAGTGTTAAATGCATTTGCCATTGTTGTTGTAGTTGTTATTGTAGCTTTATTTTACTTCTTAACGCTTCTGTGAGCACAGTGAAGTACATAAGTATGCACTTCCATTTAGGTGGACCTCCCTTCACACATGCCAATGCCGGTGGGGTGGGGTGGTCGGTTATTCGCAGAGCAGGTAAATTGTAATAAACTAAACAATATCAAGAACAACTTCATAATACTGTAAACTATTGTTTATTACCTTGAACGAGGGAGGTTTACTAAATCAAGTCATTCGGAAGAATTCAAATTAGTCAGCCTTCGTGTAACTCAGGATGTTTGTAAACTATGTTTGAACCAAATGCGGTTTTGCCAAGCCCATTTGTGTCATATGTTAACTTTAAAGACAAGAGGACAGCAGGTTAAGCTTTACCATAGAAGCAAACTAGGCAAATTCTTGAGGTGGTCAAAACAAAATAAAGTGCGGCGATTTCGTCCGCCAATTAGTAAATGCAGGCTAATACACCAGTAAGTTGTTCTTTTATAAGCCAAAAAAATACTGAGCTGACAATTATTTGGCTATGTTAAAAAAAAGATTTCGGTCCATGTTTCCGAGCTTTACCAAATGGTGGTCCAACCATAATGCACCATATTAATTGTGAGTCACATCCTAACGTCAAGTTTTTGCCCAACTTAATTTGACATTTCTTTGTTTCAGTTTTTGGCAAATTCAACCATGGAGAGGATTACAACTGAGCAGCATGTTAAGATTGTTGAAGACTTTTACGAAAATAGGCGTTCAAATCAAAATGCATTTCGAGCACTTCGTGAAGTGTTTGGTGGCCATAAACGACCAAAAGTGTCCACAATCGGAAGAATTGTGCACAAACTTCAGCAAATCCAGTCTATAGGAAATGTGAAAACACTTATGCCAGTTCGCCTGAAGAGTCATCATATATTGCGAGATGATAACAGCCTTCCTGTAGCCAAAAATTGTGAATATAGACCTGGACGATGTCTGGTTCCAACAGAATGTTGCCACTAGCCACATAGCCAATAAAACAATGGCTCTTTTGCGGGAGAAATTCAATTTCCGTGCTATCTCACGTCGTGGCGATGTAAATTGGCCGCCACGATCCTGTCAGTTGGCCGCCACGGTCCTGTCAGTTGACACGCCTTAAGTCGCACTGACCAATCGTCAATAGCTGCACGAGCCTCGTCCGTTGAAAAATTTGCCACAGCTCGAACCAAAGCAGTCTTAAGAGATCCAATGTTGGGGTATCTTTTGTGACAAACCTTGTCCTCTAAAACCGTCCACAATTTGTAATCCAATGGGTTCAAATCTGGACTGCCTGAGGGCCGTTCTTCAGAGGAAATGAACACTGGCAATTTGTTTCGAAGCCAGGCATGGGACGTTTTAGCCTTATGGGCCGGCGCAGAATCCTGCTGGAAATTCCATGGCTGGTTTTGGAACAGGGAATTGTTAAAAGGTTTCACAACAGCTTCCAAAACGGTTTCTTGGCCGATGTTTTGACTCCTTGTTCGCAGAAATGCAGGTCAGTAACCCCATCGTAAGAGACACCCCACCAAACCATGACTGAAGCTGTGTGATGACCCTTTTCCACCCTCGGGATCAGTTCAGATGATTCCTTAGATGACCGCGCATACACTCTATCAATTTGCTTTTTAAATTTTTCCTGAACGGTAAAAATTTTTTGATCGGTGAACAATATTTTTCTGTGCAAGTTATCAGTGTGCTTCACCAAAAGACGTTTGCATTTTTCAATCCTATTTTTTTTTAAGTTGCAGTCAATACATGTCCGGTACGTCGTTTGATAGCCCCAAGTCCCAAGTCTTTTTTAATGATTCGACTCATGGACTTTTGCGTGATATTCATCTTACGGGCCATGATTTTCTGTTGTCGGAGCGGATTTCTGTGAATTCTTGATTTAACGGCTTTGTTCGAACAGAGCGCGTGGGCGGCCCGACTAGTTGCGGTCTTTAACATCTCCAGTATCCTCAAACAGTTGTATGCATCGGTAGACGAACATGCGGCTAATCCCTAGTGGCCGGAGCATTTTGAAAATATCGCTTTTTTCATTTCACACTTGAAAAACGCTATTACAGCGATACGGTTCTCATTATCGGACCACTCCATGATGAAAGTTGAAACAATTTTAAAATCCCGTTACAGGCTAACGCTATTGAGGTTAGCTTTCAAAACCCATATGACATTAACGGGGTATGTTCAGTTCTACTATTGAAATGGGTGTGTTCAATGTTGTAACAGTATTTATGGCCCTACTAAGTAGATTCTAACAAAGAAAAAAGATCTTTAGAGAGGTTTCTTGATGCAAAAATTCAATCACCCATACAAGTACATCGTAAGGCTGTATGGCTGTGCCAGTCATTGACTTAGGCCAACAGATGATGAAGATTGTTGACAAGGACTACGATCAATGACAACTCCTTGTGTTCGCTGGTGCACCCCGATTTTAGCAAAACATTCGCTTAAATCAAAGTATCACACTACCTTACCAAGAGAGGTTTGAATATATTTTCCACATCGATCATACCTTCCTCATAATAAACCACTCATTACTCATCTATCTACTGTGCCTTTGAATTTCCGTCTGTCCATCGTCTCTCTCTCTCTCTCCCTCTCTCTGATTCATTTCAGAGATGTTCTTGTTTCATTTATTATCAATGCTGTGCAAATTAAACCGACGAACGTCGCCGAGACAGACGTCGTACCATTTAGCAGTTACATTTTCATGTTATAGGTTGCGTTAGAAGAGCTGGTGTTGCATTATTAGCCTTAGCAAAAAAAGGTGTTAGTTACACAATTTAAGGCAGCCCAGTAAGAGTTCTTAGTATTTACAATAACATGGCTTTGTCTTGTTTTTGTCCAGTACTTAGCTTTCAGTTTCAGTTAAGTAAGATACCATTTTATCTTTGTTTGCCACCATGGGCAAAAATTTAGGTTAAGAACTATGGTTTTATTTCTCTTTTCTTTTTTGTTGTTTTCAAACTCAATATTATAAAAATTCCAAAAAAGAGGAAATTGTTATTCATATGTGACGCCATCTGAATATAGTTTGTATAATCTTTGAAGTTTTATGGTGATTTGGATTATTATGAGCAACGGAAGGATGGAAAATTGTTTTTGCTTATGTTCTAGTTTTCTATGGGGTTCGAAAAGAAAACGAAAACATCCTAATGGCACAATGATGATAATGGCAAGTGTTTTTTTTAAATTGCTTGAAGTTTGGAATGGTCTGTATGCGAAAAACATTGTGAGGACAGAGGGTGTGTTAAATTGATATACTGAATCCTTTTTTTATATAAAAACTGTAAAGACTTTAAATTGTATACCAGGACTTGGGGGTACATCCGTACAAAATACTTTAATATGAACGAAAACTATTATGGAAATGCTTGAAATTCTCTGAATGAGTTCTGAAACCTTTAACTATACGAGGGCTGCTATATACATATATATTTCTGGCCTGATTATAAAAATGCGAATATTTATCAACAAAAATGGTTTTATTGGTTTTTCAAAGTATTCCCCAGCATGATTTATACACTTTTGCATGCGCTCAAACCAATAGTCGAAGCACTTTTTCCACTCCGATTGAGACCTCAAAACATGGTTTTTGAACGCTTCAACAGCATCTTCTAGCGACGAAAATCGTTGACCGAGCATTTTTTTCTTGATGTGCGGGAATAAAAAGAAATCATTGGGTGCCAAGCCAGGGCTGTACGGCGAATGATCCATCAATTCGACGTTTTGTCCGGTCAAAAAGGACCTGGTTTGAGCCGATGTGTGAGAGCTCGCATTGTCATGGTGCAGAATGATTCGTCTTCTTTTGTTCGTTTTTGGAATTTCCTGAAGACTACAGGCAAACAAATTGTGGCGCACCACTCAGAATTGAACTTCCTACGTTGCTTAAGCGAAACAGTCGCCACATGACCAATTTTGCCGAAGAAACAGGCGAACACTTGCTTCGAAGTACTTCTTCCATGAACAACTTTTGTTGGATTTGGCTCGTCTTCGAAGACCCACACGGTTGGTCGATTGCTGTTTTGTTTCGGGCTCATACGCATAGATCCATGATTCGTCACATGTGACGATCTTATAAACGTTTTTTGAAGCACCGCGATCGTATTTTTTCAAAATTTCTTTGCACCAATCGACACGAGCTTTTTTTTTGAACGATTGTCAAATTGTGCGGGATCCAACGAGAACAAACCTTTTTTACGGCCAGGTGTTAATGCAAATCGAATGTATGCTGGTGGAAGAAATGCCCAAGGATGCCCCTATCTCACGGTATGTCACATGACGATCTTGCATTATCAGTTCACGCACGGCATCAATGTTCTCTGGCACAACGGACGTTTTTGGACGACCTTCATCTTTGAGCGAGCGTCGGCCACGATTGAATTCATTAAACCAGTTTTTCAGTGCTATAGGACGGTGCTTCATCGCCATACAAAGATTTAAGTTCATCGGTGCACTCTTGTCGTGATAATCCACGTCGAAAGTTGTGAAAACTGATCGCACGAAAATGTTCACGAGCTAATTTCACTTTTTTGCCAAATTGATTTTTTCAAGTCACTGTAAACAACACAAATGATGGTCGTACGTCAACACGTTCTGATTACGTTTATGCTTAAAAATTTGTCAGATGGCTCCAGGCAACACTCAGTGTTGCCTAGGCCAGATATATATATATATATAGCAAACCTCGTACTTGCGATAACTTTTCTTTTTCTCTGGTCTGGCCAATATTTTAAGTTTGTAAATTTTATAAACATTATTATCCTTTCACTCCTGGATATTTGTTTCTCCTCTGGATTCTTTCCAAAAACACTTTAGAAAACATTGTATGGTTTGTTACACTCGATGTGAACCTCAACAATTTATCATAACCTTCTTTGTACACGCATGTGTTTGTTTTCATTCTTTCGCCTTCATAAAATGTCACAACCATATCCTGTTTCCTCAATATTCTTCAACGCAGTCATTGTTTTGCGCCAAAACTAAACGGGACACTAACCTATAATCACGTAGCAGCAAGTGGAAGAAAGAATTTCCGTTGCACTGCAGCATAATCATGCTATGTATGTCCTGTGATGTGTGTATCCTTTGACTGCGACGTCGACTTCGACCAGAGCTGCAACTAATTCAAACGTTTTATTAAATTGCCACTTTCCTGTTTCAAACTTGAGTTTTTCTTTCATAGTTTATTTTTTTGGTTTGGTTTTTGGCTGCATGCACCATTTTCCGGGTGGGAAAAGAAAAATGAAGAAAAACGTTCTGTTTTGTCTTTGGCTGCATCTTGTATTGTGCTATTGTTGCAACGCTATTTGCTTTAGTTTCTGTTGCAACATGTTCGAATTATGGCAGCATTCTGCTGTTGTTGACACTGGCGTATTTTGTATTTGATTGTTTTATTGATTCAATTATTTAAATTAAATCGTTAGGATGAATTTGAATGTTTGCGGTGGAGTTTAGAATTTAAAGAAATTTCAAACCGCTTTGATGAGAATAAATTCTAAATTCTGAAAAGTTACTAGCAGCTGGACAGTGGACAAAAAGGACCAATGAGCTATGGAACATCCTATATAAAGGATCATAACGACCAATTGGACCAACTAGCAAACAAAAAACACATATTGTTAGGGTGACTTCTCCCTGACCGAACAGTGTTTGTTTCGGATCAATCCGGTACATAGAACCGAGTCGTGGGATGGTACACCCACCACAGTATCCAGCTATAGCGTGAATGAAGTGCTAGGGGAAGGAGATTTCAACAAAGGAGAAGAAGCTACCTCTGCAGGCGCGCATGGTTCTGAATGCTAGTAATCATCTCAACTACCATCTCAAGGATACGATCTAGAGAGTAAGGTCCAGCGATACAAGAGAGAGCCTTCAGATCGTCAAAATTATCAGGTAGGTATGAACGACATTCAAGCTGATGAAGTCGCAGCAGCTGTAGCCAACTATATCGTGACCACACCAAAGAAGACGCAGACGCTCATGGTTCTGGTTCAGCTGAGATCAGGCTGGTACAGCCGCCTCAATTTGTATTAGGCGCGAATTGATGCTAACGTTCGGGACGTTTTTCCCGCCTGCCATCAGGGACCACATAACGTACTGCACCTCTTTAATTGTCCGACCAAGCCCACTCAGCCTATCTCTTTGGATGCACCAAATGGCAAGTGTCCTTCACCTGGATATCGAAGTAGATTCTCTATAGATGAACAGAACTTCAAAACAAAATATATTGTAGTTACCACAACAATAACCAACTAGAATTTCAATTCTCAAATTGAAAGCAGTGTGTCAAACATTTACTACGAAAGATATCATTGAACACGAAACACTTGTTTAGATCGCCTGCAAAGCCCACTGAGCTAGTTCCCAGGTCCTAGGGATGTCATCGGGTCCCAGTTGCCACCTTCCTGCACCCGGAAATCAGCACTCTAGATCTAACACTACAAGATGGTCAAAACAGCAACAAGAGAGAGACATAGCCACATAGTTAAGCCTCTACAATAACAATAATCAAGATCAATTTGAAGGTGCCAAGGACGACACGATCACGAGTTATGCCATAAGCTAATGTTAAAGTGGCTCTCAATTGTTTGACCTACTAAGCCCATTGAGTAAAACCACATGCTAATGTGTTATAGTCCCGCTTTAGAACCTATACAGATTTTTTAGGTAGCGAAATGTAACTCTCATTCATAGGCAGGTGCTCAAAATTCATCCTTGGAGTTGCATCACCGTGTTGAAAGGAGATCGATGGTGCTGCTAGGTGACAGTTGGGTATCCAACTTCATAGTTCCCCTCGAACGTGTCGTTGTTCTACCGTTACTTTCCTGGCGAATGCTTATAAAACATCCATCGTGTTGTTTCTGACGTGAAGATGTTCGGCGGAGCGACTTGCAAGGAACTCACACTTGTTTGTTTTCGTTGTTATTTGTCAGTATGTGGGATTCCACTTCTGGCAATCTTTTTCCCACGAATTGAGACATTCGAAAATTCAATGCAAGTGTAACTAATCTCTACTCCCTCTTCCCACCATCCGATCCCTTACTTTGCACTCACCAATTGTGAGCCACTCCTTACAATTATGCCAAAAATATATGAGAAACTTTAGCTTTTAGGACCAGCAACGCGAGACGGGTTGGGAAAGCTTCAGCCCAAATTGCCACCGGTTCAAATGTTTCAGACACCTCAAGTTAAAATAACTCGCATTCACATTGAAATCACTGTGCAGTCCATTTCAATAATTTCCCATAGTCCTTTTTAGAGATCCTTGTTTTCCATGCACATCATCAAAGCATTCCATTTCCTATTTGTTTAGAACGCCATATGTAATTTTAATGTTTCATAATTTTTGTGAATGTGGCAGCAGTTAATTTTTTTTTCTTGTTTTCCGGTTTTGAGTTTTTCGATTATTTATTTTCGCTGTCCCCTCAACACAACATTCCGGACAAGAACGACAAACGGCCAAAGTCAAAGCAACAGCTACGAGGAGAATACACATCAAAGGCCAGTATAAAACAAAAACAAGCCAAAAAAGAATGAAGTATTTTTGCCCTAAAACACTTTATATGATTTAGTACGCTCTCTCGCTGTCACCAAGTGTTGATGTATGTTTTGGATGCCTTTCGGGATTCAAACCCAGGCCCACGGTGTAACCAAATGACAGCCAGCCATGATGGTGGGTGACAGCGTGCTGCAGCCAGGCAGGATCAAGTGTTTGGGGCTGAGACAAGGGAGCCGTGTGATGGCTGATGGGCGACTAAAGTTCAAATAATGTGAGAGTTTGTCAAGTGTTTGCCAGTGGCCTCCGCACATTGTTTATGCGACCCTTTCATCGTGTACACAACATTCATCTCCTGGCTGGCTGGCTGGTTGGCAGGCTGGCAATCTGAGGGCAAAGAAGGGCGGGTAGTTGGTGGCCGTGAGATGATGACAAAAAAGTATCGAATGACATTTCGGAACAAGAGCAGCAACAACAACAGCAGCAGCAAATTCAGTATTTTGCTGTAGAACCCGCAATGTTGTTTAGATTGCTGTTGCTGCTACTGTGGGCTGGGATTTCCCTCGTCGCTAGGGTCTAGCGTTGTTGGTGGACTTGTCAATGGTTTCGCAGTTTTTTCTGGCGTCTGTTCTTCTTTTTTTTTAGGTCAATTTGCTTTTTTTTGGTTCATTTTGTTGGCAAGAAAAATGAATAGATATTTGTATGATGATATATTCTGATATATTCACATTTTTTTTGTCTCTTGTTCTTGCCATACACACCTACTCGAGAGTATGAAGAATTTGTTTTTTGTTTTTGCTGCAGAAGGTCCTTAAACTTTTGCAAGGTTTGTTGTTGGTTTTTTTTTTGAATATTCTAAAAATGTGTTAAGTTCATTTCACTTACCATTGCGATTTTCACTATCGGCGGGTTTCATTTGTATGGGATGATACATCTGCAAAACAAACAAAATGACAAAAATGAGAAATGTTGTTTAATGAGGCCAATGCGGAAGAGATTATTAATAATACCATATTTTTGACTTAAATAAATTTGCAAATATTGTGAGTACCCAAAGCTCAAATTTTTAACAAGTAAGAATTCTAGCAAAATAAAAACAAAATAAAACAAAACAAGTAAAAAATGTTAAGTTTGGCTGTGCCGAACTTTGGATACCCTCCACCAGATTCCCAAATAAAACCAAATTCGTTTTTATAATTTATTTAATTTTAAATAACCCAATATTTCGAACTGACTTCGTCGTTCATCATCAGGGGTAATCACTAAAAACAAAACCGAGAACATAAAATTAAAACAATACACAATTTTCTATCAAGAATAACATAATTTTTGTTAATAATTACATTTAAACAATTGATTTACTTCTGTCCTGTTGTACTTCTTAGCCAAATTTAGCGCAAAAGTCTGTTCTATATATTAATCTTTATGCCGAAAATTTCGTCTCGATAGGTCAAGTGTGTGGTGAGTTATTGTCATATCATTTCTCAAGGCCCATAAGGCCGTTTGCATGGGAGGTACAAGAAATGGTGGCCCAATCTAAAGCATTTTTACATAGATGATTGCGCCTATATAGAGATTATTATTTGCAATATTTCAGTGATTTTGCTCAAGAAACTGGACGGATATTTCCAAATAAAAAACTATTTCTTATGAGGTAGTGTCGGTTGAGGGTCTCCAACACCAACTTCCCGTAGAACTATATAGACCATTTTCAATGCCAACCATGCTAGGTTAACTACACATGTTTGTGCCAAATTTAAGCTCCCTAGCTGTTTTCATGCATCTTGTTTTCAATAGACGGACAGCCGGACAACATGGCTAGATCGTCTTAGAATTTTACGAGGATCAAGAATATATATTCTTTGTTGGGTCTCCGATGATTATTTCAAGGTGTTACAGACAGAGTGACAAAACTAATATACCCTCCGTTGTATGGTGGAGGGTATAAAAATAAAAAAGAAAACAAAAAACAACAACATATGTTATGATAGCGGTCAAATGAATAAAGCTAGAAGCCTGGAATTTTGCACGATAAAGGTTTATATTCACAAATTGTTGTGTATTGTAAATGACCGCTATCTTTATTCGCACAAGGAAGAGTTTCGCTTTAAGGTACAGGGTGGCTGATGAATATTGCCACATTACGAGTAAGAAACTCAAACAACTTTTTTTCTGCGTATGGAATTATTTTTCGTTTATTAATGTTAAAGCCCAATTAATTATATTAAATATATATTAATTAGTTTTAAAAATAATGGAATTTAAATGCCTCCCCTGCTCGTTGAGGCATCTTAACAAAAAGTTGTTCATTACTGCTTGGAGAGTTGAGAAAGGAAAAGGTTCAATTGTTTCTCGAATGAATTCCTGGTTGCAATAACCCCACCAGAAAAATTCAGGTGCAGTAAGGTAAGGCGAAAAGGGGGGCCAACGGAATGTGAAGTTTTTGGATATCATAACAGGCCGGGCTATGTGAGGAGTTGCACCATTTTGCTGAAAACACACAGAGTTGAAAGGAATTCTCATACGACGTCATTCTGGATAGAAAAACTCGTTCAGCATGCTCAAGTAACGGCCTCATCGAAGAAGTAGGGCCCGAAAATGCAGCGTGATGAAACTGCATCCCACACTAAGACACGAAGTGGATGCAATTCCTTCTCATGGAGTATCTGTGGATTGGAAGCACTCCATATTCGACAACTTTGTTTGTTTTTGCTGCCGTTTAAATCGAAATGGGCCTCGTCAGACATTGAAAGACAAAAACACGTTTCCGTCCTCTAAGCATCTTTTGTCTAAATTCCAAGCGAATCGGAAAGTCTGCTGCGTTCAGTTTGTTGGCCCTTTGAATTTTATATGGGAATAAGTGCAAATCTGTACATAATTGACTGCAAGACTGTCTGCTTTTACCCAATAGAGCAGAAAAGCTTTTTGTCGAAACTCTTGGATTGTTTTATAAGGCAGCAGCCACAGCAGCGATTGTTTCCTCCGACCGAACTAGAGGGTTTCGATGGTAAGGTCTCCTGTTGACTGTCCCATGCTCGCCAATGTTGTTAACAAGTCTCATTATGGCCCATCTGCTCGGAGGATTGGCGCTAAACCTGCTTCTATACTCTTTTTGAACCGAAACTACGGACTCCAGTGTGTGACAGCGGTGGACAATCTAAATTCTTGTTTTAGTTTCCTAGTTATTCATTTTTTAAATTTAAAACGTAATCTGTAAAATTAACCAGATTCATTAATTAGAAAAAAAGTAATTAAATGTTCTTTGGTAGCGGCTTTCTTCAACCACCCTGTACCACGAAAAAATACTTTTTGAGTATTCATGATCATGATTTTAATTATACGAGGGCTGCTATATATATTTCTGGCCTAATAGCGAAAATGCGAATATTTATCATCGAAAATGGTTTTTATTGTTTTTTAAAGTATTCTCCAGCATGATTTATACACTTTTGCATGCGCTTAAACCAACTGTCGAAGCACTTTTTTCAATCCGATTGAGACACCTCCAAAACATGGTTTTTGAACGCTTCAACAGCATCTTCTGGCGACGAAAATCGTTGACCACGCTTTTTTTTCAATTCGACGTTTTGGTCAGTCAAAAAGGCTCTGGTTTGAGCCGATGTGGCGACGAAAATCGTTGACCCCGCATTTTTTTCCTGATGTACGGCTGTACGGCGAATGACCCATCAATTCGACGTTTTGGCCGATCAAAAAGGCGCTGTTTTGAGCCAATGTGTGAGAGCTCGCATTGTCATGGTGCACAATGATTTGTCTTCTCTTGTTCGTTTTTCGAATTTCTCCGAAGACTTCAGGCAAACAAATTGTGGTGTACCATTCAGAATTGACCGTCCTACGTTGCTCAAGCGGAACCGTCTCCACATGACCAGTTTTGCCAAAGAAACAGGCGACCATTTGCTGCGAAGTGCTTCTTCCACGAACAACTTTCGTTGGATTTGGCTCATCTTCGAAGACCCACACACACGGTCGATTGCTGTTTTGTTTTGGGCTTATACGCATAGATTCACGATTCGTCACCTGTGGCGATCTTATAAAGGTCTTTTGAAGCACCGCGATCGTACTTTTTTCAAAATTTCTTTGCACACATTAACAAGAGCCTTTTTTGAACGATTGTCAAATTGTCCGGGATCCAACGAGAACAAACCTTTTTTACGACCAGGTGTTCATGCAATATCGAATGTATGCTTGTGGAAGAAATGTCCAAGGATGCCTCTATCACACGGTATGTCATATGACGATCTTGCATTTTCAGTTCACGCAAGGCTTCAATGTTCTCTGGCACAACGGCCGTTTTTAGACGACCTTCGTCTTTGAGCGAGCGTCGGCCACGATTGAATTCATTAAACCAGTTTTTTACAGTGCTTTAGGATGGTGCTTCATCGCCATACAAAGAATTAAGTTCCTCGGTGCACTCTTGTCGTGATAATCCACGTCGAAAGTTTTAAAAAATAATTGCACGAAAATGTTCACAAGTTAATTCCTTTTTTTTGCCAAATTGATTTTTTCAAGTCACTGTAAACAACACAAATGATAGTCGTACGTCAAAACGTTCTGAGTACGTTTATGCTAAAAATGTCAAACTTTCCATTGGAAATGTCAGATGGCGCCAGGCAACACTTAGTTTTGGGTAGGCCAGAAATATATAAAGCAACCCTCGTAGACTGTTAGTTGACACGCACATAATAGTGATGTTAATAGTAAAGCCACGATATTAACACTTACAAAAACTAGTACCAGACTCTTTAAAAAAATTATTAGAGAAGAAGTAAAAGTAGTTTGTAGTTGGCAGTTTAGTACTAAGCCTGAATAGATATTGATTATTTAGACTAAGTACTAAAACGGCTACAAAAAATTATTTTTGTTTTGCTCGTTTGTTTTATTTCGGTCTGTTGCTTTTACACATTGAACAGGGATTAAACCCCTGTTTTTCTAAAATTGTTTTTTAGGAATCGTTTACTGCAGAACCTTCCCTACAGACTGGGTGATATAATATTTTAAATTTATATCGGCTTTAAAAACAACTAATAATTTTTTCAAATTTTTAGTTTTATTGGAAAGGTGAACTTTGTCATTTAATAATGAAAACTAAAGGGTGTTTTTTTCAGACGTGTGGTTTTTCAAAATGGCTACACTTTTTTCGGAGTTGGTCTCTTTGACAGCTGTCACTTGATTTATGCTCAGCTTGGTATGCCATTTCATAATGAATAGACTTATTTCTGAACAACGTTTGAAAATCGTGGTGAATGGGCCCAAAACGAGGTGGCCACCGATTCTGATTTTTATAAAAAAAATTTGTTCAGCGATGAAACTCACTTTTAGTTGAATGGGTACGTTAGTTAATAACTACAATTGTCGCATTTGGGGTAATGAAACTGCACAAGCCATTGTTGAGACGCCGTTACATACTCAAAAAGCCACTGTTTGTGTGCTCTACGCGCATATTTCTTCAAAAATAAAGCCGACCATAATGTTATTCAATGGGGAACGATATTAAGCCATAACTAAGGACTTTTTCGTGCCTGAATTGGAGAATGTTGATGTGGACGACCTTTGGTTGCAACAAGACGGCGCTACTTGCCATACAGCCCCCGAAACAATAAATTTATTGAAGGAAACGAATGGTGGGCGCACTATCTCGCTTAGTGGTCCTGTGGCGTGGTCTACAAGATCGTGCGATTAAACACCGCCGGACTATTTTGTGGGGGGTTATGTGAGGTCTCTTGTCTACGCAGATAAGCCCGACACGATTGACACCTAGGAGGAGAATACTCTGCGCGTTATTGCTGATATACGGCCCCAAAGGCTGCAAAAAGTGGTCGAAAATCGGTCATTTCGGCTGGAATTTATTCGAGCCAGCAGTGGCGACCACTTGCCCGAAATTATTTTTAAAACATACCCGCAAGCCCTTATCTTGATAATAAAGCTAAATTCTTGGCCATAACATTAAATTAAATGCGTTTTATTTCTTCTTGAAAAATACTCGGTCTAAAAAAACATCCTTTATAGCTTTCGCTTTCTGTGAAAATTAAGAGCAGTTCACTAAAGTATTCTACTGCTCATATATGGGTTGTATGGTATGTCTCCGTGAGTGTAAGTCACAATTTTTAATGACATATTTGTAATATTTGGGTTGTTTTGAAGGGATAAGGTTAACTTAAACTTCTTGGAGTGAAAATTACCAGAAAATTGTAGAAATCGTTCTTTATCAGAACAATGCACATAGACGCTTTTAAATGATAAAAGAATTGCTTTATGTTCGAATTTTGTAAGTCCCCGAATATGCCTAAATTAGGAAAATTAAAAAAAAATCGAACGATCTGCAACTTTATACGTAAAGTATCCCAGGTCATCAAAATACGAATGTTTATCGCTCCTAGTGGCAAGCAGCACTCATATTTGCATACTTTTTTTACATTTATCAATTTAAAAACATTAAATAAAGTCTGCACAAAGATACACTTGCACAAACTTAATAAAATAAATCACACAGAAACAAGCATTACACTCGCTCCCTGGCCACTAATAACCATGAGCAAAACCGAATTATAATAATGACTATACCCCGCAGCCTCGGTCATACAACACTCCGGCAAAAAGGACAAAATCAAAAAGAAAAAAAAGAAGAGAAGATGGGAAAAAAGAAAATTTATTATTTAAAGCTAGAAATTATCTTTATCGGTTTTTAACTACACACACGGTCGTTGCTCGCCATATAGTGGGACCAAAGAGGGGGGCAAAGTACATAAAATGTATAATTCATGCTACCAAAACCCAATTCAGGCGAAAGATGAACAGAAAAAACAAACGCACATACACACACACCAAATAAACAAAAAAAGAATTATGAATTGTCATGGTAAAGCGAAAAATCTACCCTAATGAAATTTATATTTTATGTTCGCCTCATATGTTGCGCTCGTAACTGTGATAATATCCGCTAAAAACCATTATCGCCGACATTCATAAAAATTTCATACTCACAGACACACATATACAAGGACACTCAAGCAATTATATCCCTAACGAGGATGAGCGTTAGAAGGAGAGCGAGTGCAAGAGTGAAAGACAAATTCAAAGTCGTACAATGGCGACGGAAAACATGAACTTTCATACGCATTATAAATATTCTTTGACTGCGTTGTAATGTAACTGTATGTGTATAAGCCAACACACACACACACTACACATGTCCTTTCATGGAGGAAAGCCATCCATGCATGGAACATTTTTAAGTGGTCGACACCAAATCCGCATACAAACACTTCCGCAGTGCCACAATGTTAGCAGTAAAAGGCATTAGTCTTTCGGTTTTGAATAACAAACTATTCAGGGCAGACGGCAACCCAGCCAAACCTACATATAAGCTCACCAACCCAACCTGCCCCACCATCAACGTAAGTAAGTATGGTGACAACCAGAGGACCCTTTACACACATGCACTGC
The DNA here is from genome assembly GCA_963513945.1 of Hydrotaea diabolus. Classification (NCBI taxonomy): domain Eukaryota; kingdom Metazoa; phylum Arthropoda; class Insecta; order Diptera; family Muscidae; genus Hydrotaea; species Hydrotaea diabolus. Next base: position 164,943,416 of record OY740717.1, read on the forward strand.
ACACTTGCACGCGCTTATACGAGCTCTTAATACATGTTCTCTATAATTCGCTTTGGCTATTCTTTTTGTTCTCCGTCATTGCTGCTCTTTGGTATTTATGTTCGGTTGCTGTTGTTGTCGCCGTTGCTGTGGCTGACTTTAAAGTTCTATAAGCGCGCCTCAACGTGACTTATAACACAGTATTTCCGGCGTTTTAAAATGGACTGCAATGTCAATAAATCAGTGTAAGAGAGTTGCGTATAATTTATTTTGTGCTCTCCCTATAATTACAAGTATGTGCGTACATTAGTGTGTACTGAGAAATTAGTTTTTTTTTTCAAGGGGAGAGAAATCAAACGACAGTACTGAAATGCAGATTTTTCTGCGAGGGTACTTTTTGTTAAAATTATCGCGGAATATTTTTTGACTGAATAACTACACGTAGAGAAAAAACATGGTTACTACATGGACACGGCAATAATAATATGTTATCCGCAATAAAAGTATGTTCGTCTCAACCACAGCATTATTAACTGAATTTAGTTTTGACAATAGTATAATTGCTGCAATATTAATATTGTTGCAATGCAAAAATAGTATTATTGCCAAATTTAAAAATGAAAATATGGTTATAGCAGCAATATAAATATGGTTGGTGCGACAAAAGTATTGTGTTATGCTTTTTATGTTAACAATAATATGATTACGGCAATCATACTGTATGATTGTAATTTTTCTTCATTTAAATAAGCTTTTAAGAACAAATGTTATTGGTACAGATCTAATACTATAATGGTGCTTTTTTATCGATACTAAAGTTTTTTAAACGAGCTGCTTTGGTTTTGTTCAACTGAAATATTTTTAATAAAAACGCTTACGCTTATTTAAACTTATTTTTTCTACCGTGAAATAAATCACTCCTATTATTTTGAATTTAATTTTTATTTTTGAATAATTTTCATAATTCAAATCTATTGTCGGCAACTTAAAAAAGTTCTAATAAATTATATTAGGGGTCATAGTATAATTGTGTGTGACCATACTATGGTTGTATGAATCATAAAATGGTTGCCTGTGAATCATACTATGGTTGCAAGGATCATACTATGGTTGTAAATGAAACATACTATGGTTGTTAGGATCATACTATGGTTGTGGAGATCATAGTATGGTTGAGTGAGAATCATACTATGGTTGTGAGGATCATAGTATGGTTATGTGTGAATAATACTATTGTTGTGAGGATCATAGTATGGTTGCATTTAAATCATACTATTGTTGTAAGGATCATAATATTGTTGTACCACAACCATATACCCAGCAATAGTATTATCCTCTTCGAATATTGTTACCACAACCATACTTTTTTTATGCGTTTAGGGAGATCAGCATAGCGTACGACTACGCAGCAACTCTGGCACTTTGGGAAACAGCGTACTCCAAATTGGCAGGAAATATATTTCGTTCTTTATCAAAAAACAATACAATCGGAATCGTAAGAAGTTCATGTCTTACAAAGCGAGACACGATCTGCAAGCCGCGGCGGCCACTTACCCGAAATCATTTTTAAAACATAATGGCAAGCCCTTATCTTTATAATAATGCTAAATTCTTGGCCATAACATTAAATTATATGCGCTTTCTTTCTTCTTGAAACCACACGTCTGAAAAAACACCCTTTATTTATTGCAAAACATATGGTGACGTTTGAGTGTTCGAAAAGCAAAACAAACTCCGATGAACTTAATTTTGCATTCGAACATTCTAAGGCTCAACATCTCAAAATGACTGGGTTAAGGAAACATAAACATTTGTTAAACGCCTTAAACTGATGCCTTATCACTACGAGTATTTCACAAGATTATGAACAAAACAAACATCGCAAATCTGACAAAATTTGTATCTACGAGGGCGACCGCAAAACTAACTGGCCTGGCACATTTTCTATTTTACTAGCAACTTTTTTTTGTTATTTAAAAGCAATATTTTATAAGCCATCTGTCAAAATTTCCGAAATATTTAATGATTATTTTCTTTGTTACAGGTGATTGAAGTAAACAAGTTTTATAATTTTTGAAAAATGGAAAATAAAGAGTTTCGTGCGATAATTAAACACTTTTATATGAAAGGTTATACGCCACAATTAATCAAAGATGAATTGGATTCTGTTCATGGTGATAATGCACCATCATACTCCACCGTGAAATCCTGGGTTCAACAATTTAAAATGGGTCGTTCAAGTACGGAAGATGAACAACGCTCTGGAAGACCGAAAACTGCTACTACTATTGAAAACATTAGAAAAATATTTAATGAAGTGACTAAAGATAGACGAATAAAGCTCAGAGAACTTGCTGATATTGTTAAAATACACGAAAAACAAGTTTGGAGTATTTTACATGATGAACTCCACATGAAAAAGCTATCCGCAAGATATGTGCCGCGTTTGTTGACTTTGCACCAAAAAATCGTCCGTTGGACCAACTCTGAGGAGCTTTTTGCGATTTATCAGCGTAATCCAATAAAGTTCTTGCGCCGATTCATAACTGTTGATGAAACATGGATCCATCACTACGAGTACATCCCAGAATGTAAAGAACAGTCAAAACAATGGATAGAAGCTGGTAAAGGTGGTCCCAAGAAGGCGAAAACTGTTAAGTCAGCAGGAAAAGTAATGGCCACAGTATTTTGGGATGCAAGGGGTATAATATTTATTGATTATCTTGAGAAAGGAAAAACTATAAATAGTAAATATTATTGTTATCGGTTGTTATTGGATCGGTTGAGTGAAGAAATCAAGAAAAAACGACCGCATTTAGAAAAAAAAAACATTCTTTTTCATCAAGATAATGCTCCTTCACACACTGCATTTTTAACTCAACAAAAACGGGTCGAATTACCATTTGAAATTGCTCCGCATCCACCATATAGTCCAGATTTAGATCCTTCTGATAATTTCTTGTTTCCAAATTTAAAAAAATTTTTCGGTGGCAAAACATTTTCGTCCAATAGCGAGGTTATTGCTGAAACTGAGGCATATTTTGAAGGTCTTGAAAAATCTTATTTTTCGGATGGAATTAAAAAACTTGAAAAACGTTTGATAAAGTGTATTGCGTTGGAAGGAGATTATGTTGAAAAATAAATAATAATAATTCCAAAAAAACGGTTCTTTTTATGTAAGGCCAGTTACTTTTGCGGTCGCCTTCGTAATGCGCAAAGTCACGGTAGAATTTTATTTAAAAAATTGTGATTTATCAAAAAAAAAATATGGTTGGGATACCAATACCAATTCGACGATTCGAATTTGTGCAACTGGTGCTGCCAGGTATTCCAAATGAAATACTCAAAATTATTAAAAAAGAAAACATTCGAAACTACCAGAAAAATTCTTTAAAAAAATTATGCCCAATGAATAATAAACAAATAAATAGTCTTTGATTAGAGTTATTGAGAAGTGCAAAATTGAGTCTTTCTAGCTAACATATTTGCACAGCCTACGCCACACTGTGTACAGGGTATATTGACTGGTAATTGCAACAACTTAAAGGAATGGAGATAGACCCTTTGTTAACTACCCATCGAGCGATGCCTGTCCTTATCTCCGTCCGTCTGTCTATCAATCTATTGTTGTAATTAAAGTAAAGGTCAAATTATGAACCGATTTCGATAAAACTTGGTACATTCTTCAAGTTTTGACCAAGGATGAACCCTATTGAAATTGGTCCATAACGCTTAAAATTTTTGTTCAAACGTAGGATTTTCTTGATTTCAGGACCTACACCATATTAAATTTTAGATCCGATTTCGACTAAAATTAGCATGGTACGTTATAAGCAACCACTTATTAACTGTGGAGAAACTATACCACATAGATCGATATTTTCGTATAGCCCTCACACAAAAATCCTTCCCCTTTCAGAAGCTGCAGGTTAAAAGACACATTTTACATCCGATTCCTACAAAATTTCGCACGGACCCAGATGGCAAAGCTTGAACCTTACGAATTACAAGAAGAGAGGTTTTATGAAATCTAATAATAGGTAATCTTCAGGCAGAGATAACATAAAGGCTAGCCGGAGATGGTGCAGATTAAAAACAAATTGAAAACACTGCTGCAAATATTAGGTCTGAATGTATCCTACCGTAGGTTGTGTCCGTCATCAGTATTATCCATATAAGGAGCATTTAAAAGCGCTTAAAATAATTCGTCAAAAACGACTACGTTTTTGCTAGTTTCTGTGGCATCAGACTTACCTGCGAATGTTAGTAAATTAATATGTGACAGCGCATAGAGAAAGGGACCTAAGGGTAAACAAATCAATTTTCTTTTTTTTTTGATGTGGACAACATCTGAGCATCGAATGAGACCGATCCCATGCCCCAAAGGTGTTCCCTCCCAGAGATATGCGCGTTTTATGAAAGTGAAGTCGACGATTCTAAGCACAAACAGAAATGGACCTAATCTTTAAAATGAACAAAACTGGTTTTTAGCCGTAGGTCCCTTTCTATTTTGCGCGTCACATATAAAGATGAAGATGGTCTTAGTAAGTACGAGGGCGGTTCGGACACTTCTTAGCCTAGCACAAAAAGCGCGGTATAAACAGACGTTAAGTGTTTTGGAAACTTCTATCTCTGCTATGAACACATGTTAAATTTTGTTTCGATCTGGCAACTACTTCATATAGAAACAGGTGTTCCCAAAAGACGCATCCGCGATTTTTTTACAATGGAAAAATTAGAAATGGGTGGTGTCATTAAATATTTACATAAAAAAGGTTTATCGGGACAAGAAATTCATAATGATGCAACAGTAAAAAATTGGGTTGCTGAATTTAAACGTGGTCGTACAAGCATTGAAGATGAACCACGTAGTGGACGTCCAAAAACAGCAACAACAACAGAAATTGTATCGACGAATTAAAGACATGATCGACGAATTAAAGTGCGTGAAATAGCTAATATCATGGGCATCTCAAATGATCGAGTCCATTTAATTTTGCATGAAGAACTACAGATGAAAAAGCTTTCTGGAAGATGGGTGCCGGAGTCGACCAAAAACGCATAAGAATGAACATTTCTCAAGCTTTTTTGGATCGTTTTCAGCGAAATAAAATGGATTTTAAGCGTCGTTTCATAACTGTTGATGAGACATGGATCCACCACTATACTCCAGGGACAAAAGAACAATCCAAACAATGGACTGAAGCTGGAGGAAGTGCCCCAAAGAAGGCAAAAACAATTCAATCGGCTGGTTAGGTTATGGCAACGGTTTTTTGGGACTTCAAAAGTATTTTATTGATTGACTATCTGCAAAAGGGTAAAACAATAAATTCAGAGTACTATTGCAACCTTTTAGATAAATTAAATGTACAAATTCGAGAAAAACGTCCTGGCTTACAACACAAAAAAATAATTTTTCATCAAGACAACGCACCAGCGCACAAGAGTGTTTCAACAATGGCTAAAATCAACGAGTTGCTTGACCACCCACCTTATTCTCCTGATATAGCTCCCAGTGACTTTTACCTGTTCCCAAATCTAAAAAAATTCCTTGCTGGCAAGCGTTTTATCTCAAATCAAGATGCAATTACAGTTGTAAACCACTATTTTGAAGACCTTGAGGAAAACTATTTTAATCAAGGGATAGAATTGCTAGATAAGCGTTGGACTAAGTGAATTGAAGTTTCAGGAGATTATATTGAAAAATAAAAATATATTTGAAAAACTAACTATTCTCTTTCATTGATAGGCTAAGAACTTTCCGAACCGCCCTCGTACAAGCACAATTCTCCTTTGTAACCTGGCTTTATTCTGACAAAGAATATGACAAGCTTACGAGTATATGCCCTCAAAACCCCATTAAGCAAAAAATGTGGTAATTCTTTTTAAATATGCGAGCATAGCACAATATTCGGTGAAAAATTGTTTGATGTCGCCTCAAACAAAAGTTTTGAAAACGGCGATACGGCGGCTCACCAGGTGCTAATATTTTCCACCTCGCTATAGGAGGATGCGAGTTAAATTAAGTGGACGACATCTTCGATGTATCATCGGCTTGCCTTGTCAGTTTTGCCCGTCATTTGTGCAACCATCGGGCATCTGAAGAATCATTCTTGAAAACTTTTCCACTATTACTAAATTTGGATACTAAAATTTCGCAAACTCTAAAAAGGTGCACTACTGGAATAGTAAGAAAACTGCATTGCCTCTCAGTGCCACAATAGAAGAAGTTACCTGGGCCGGTATTTGGATTCCTAGGTTCTGTGCTTTTGAGTCTAAAATTTAGGCAAATCTTACAAATGAGTACATAATTGGCTTAATGTGAATATTTATCTTTATTCCAAAGCCCATACTTTCATGTGTAAAGAGCACCATTTTTCGGTCAATAGGATCTATAGGTCAAGGACCCAGCGGTAAGCATGACTATGACCAAAATTATGACCTAAACGCGTGTCCTTTTTACAGCATACACTACTCAGAATAACACGGTTCCAAAAGCCATAAGTTTATAAAAAGCTATGACGTTTACATATTTGCTGCAGTAATTCTTTGGTATGCCTTTCGATTTTAAATTCCAACAACATGAACGAGGTTTCAGTTCACCCTGGTGTACACGATTCCTGTATGCGTTATTGTGCGACTGTGTGTGTGTGTGTTTGGATATACGCTTGGAATTTTCTGTGGCATAGTGGCTTTTTAAGCTGATTTTAATTAGAAGATGTTGCAAATGCCATGCAGTCGCTAGAATAGAACCAATTAAAGAACGAGGGCGGAGAGATCGGCCGGGAATATGGTTTTAAAAGAAAAGGGAGCGGTGGCCTCAATTGGTGCTTGCCTTAAATGCGTCAGGTATAATCAATCTATGAATGGATGCGGCGGAGAAAATCTGGCTTAAAACTGACTTAGAGACCATCCCTGGTAAAATTGTAACATACTACTTTAATAATACCATGACCTGCTGTTAAATATCGACTCCGATTGGCTAATACATTTTATGGACAAGTTTTTACATCTCTAACTTGAAAAGTCGCCGGCATTTACGGAGTGGTAACCCGTCACTGTAAAATTGTTAGATGTTCTTAGCCGGGGTTCAACCTGGGCTAACTGGCCTGTAAGCCGGGCACACTTCCATCACGCCACGGCATAACATACAGGTTTTATATATAGGGTGATCCATCTAGAGGTATTTTTTCAGAACAAAAATAATATAAAAATTCAAATCAAGTGTGTAATCTTTATTGGAAAGGACATTTTATGGCATTTATTTTTTGAATATAATTTCCACCAAATATTAACCGCAACTACGCCTCAGGGTTTCCATTCTGAGGGTCCAATTTTGGATGACTCGTTCGAGCATTTCGACCGGTATGGCTTTAATGACATGCGTAATGTTGGCTTCCAAAACCTGAATCGTAGCTGGTTTGTCAGCATAGACTTTGGACTTTACCTAACCCCAAAGAAAAATGTCTAAAGGTGTTGTATCACTTGATTTAGGCGGCCAATTCACCTGCCCAAAACGTAAAATTAGCTGCTATTCGAAATGACCTCTCAATATATCCATTGTTTGAGCAGCTGTATGGCAAGTGGCACCGTCCTGTTGAAACCAAGTGTCGTCAAGATTACGGGCTTTAATTTCTGGTAGCATATCATGGCGTGAAAGCGAACACCATTCATGGTTACGTTTCGGTAATCATCATTTTTGAAAAAATATGCACCGATGATTCCACCAGCTTATAAACCGCACCAAACCGTGGTTTTCTCTGGGTACAATGGCACCTATTGAACCTCTTCTTGTTGCTCTTCAGCCAAAATGTGTCAATTTTGTTCATTGACTTTGCCGTTGAGCCAGAAATGAGCCTCATCACTGAACAAAATTTTGGTCGAAAACAGCGGATCTTCCCGTTTCTCACCGAACGCCCATTTCCATAATACGTAAGCAGTTGCCAACATTTGAAGGTAATTATTTTTAAAAAATATATGCCACAACATGTCCTTTCAAATTACCAATAAAGATTCCACACTTGATTTGAATTTTTATATTTTTTTGTTCTGAAAAAATACCTCTATATGGATCACCCCATACTTAAGAAAGATGCCGGCTCCGAACGGCTAACACAGTTTATAGACAAGTTTTTACATCTCTAACTTGAAAAGTCGCCGGCATTTACGGAGCGGAACCCCCCACTCTAAAATTGTTAGATGTTCTTAACCGGGATTGAACCTGGACTTACTGGCATGTAAGTTGGATACACTTCTATCACGCCCCGGCTTAGCATATAGGTTTTATATATATATACGAGGGCGGTTCGGAAAGTTCTTAGCCTATCAATGAAAGAGAATAGTTAGTTTTTCAAAAATATTTTTATTTTTCAATATAATCTCCAGAAACTTTAATACACTTAGTCCAACACTTATCTAGCAATTCTATCCCTTGATTAAAATAGTTTTCCTCAAGGTCTTCATTGAGGTAAAACGCTTGCCAGCAAAGATTTTTTTAGATTTGGGAACAGGTAGAAGGCAATTGGAAGCTAAATCAGGAGAATAAGGTGGGTGGTCAAGCAACTCGTACTTTAATTCGTTGATTTTAGCCATCGTTAAAACACTCTTGTGCGCTGGTGCGTTGTCTTGATAAAAAATTATTTTTTTGTGTTGTAAGCCAGGACGTTTTTCTCGAAATTGTACATTTAATTGATCTAAAAGGTTGCAATAGTACTCTGAATTTATTGTTTTACCCTTTTGCAGATAGTCAATCAATAAAATGCCTTTGAAGTCCCAAAAAACCGTTGCCATAACCTTACCAGCCGATTGAATTGCCTTCTTTGGGGCACTTCCTCCAGCTTCAGTCCATTGTTTGGATTGTTCTTTTGTCTCTGGAGTATAATGGTGGATCCATGTCTCATCAACAGTTATGAAACGACGCTTAAAATCCATTTTATTTCGCTGAAAACGATCCAAACAAGCTTGAGAAATGTTCATTCTTATGCGTTTTTGGTCGACTGTTAACAGGTGCGGCACCCATCCTGCAGAAAGCTTTTTCATCTGTAGTTCTTCATGCAAAATTAAATGGACTCGATCATTTGAGATGCCCATGATATTAGCTATTTCACACACTTTTATTCGTCGATCATTTAATACCATATCATGCACTTTGGCTACAATTTCTGTTGTTGTTGCTGGTTTTGGACGTCCACTACGTGGTTCATCTTCAATGCTTGTACGACCACGTTTAAATTCAGCAACCCAATTTTTTACTGTTGCATATGAAGGAGCACTTTCACCTAACACAACAAATATTTAATGACAGCACGCATTTCTAATTTTTCCATTGTAAAAAAATCGCGGATGCGTCTTTTGTGAACACCTATATGAAGGAGTTACCAGATCGAAACAAAATTTAACATGTGTTCATAGCAGAGATGGAAGTTTCCAAAACACTTAACTTTTTTCTGTTTATACCGCGCTTTTTGTGCTAGGCTAAGAAGTTTCCGAACCGCCCTCGTATATATGGTGTTCTATTTTTAAATAACAAAGTTCAACCTTTTCAATAAAACCAGAAATTTGGAAATTATAAGTACTTTTTTTTACAGACTATTCAAATTTAAAATATTAAATCGCCCATCCTATATTTGCAGAAGTCCTGAGAAAACTTCAGTGTCCGAAAAATGTCTTCATTACCGAATCGACAAACTGTATACTTATCTTCACCTAAGACTAAATATCTAGCTCTGGTACTAAACATGTTAGTTGAACACTAAGATCAGATCCTTTCTTAAAACTAATGTTCTTTATTTTTTTTGTTGTAGATATCGAACAATTGTGCCTGAAGTATGATTTTTGATCTGTTTCAAAGATATCGTTAAGCTTATAGCTAAACACTCACAGCAGTCATGCTAGATTTCTCATAGCGATAATACCTTTAATCATTGCCTGCTCTACACACGGAACCGGAAGCAAACAACTAAGATGGACTACCTGCTTAAACGCATACAATTTCCGTTTGGTATCTGTTTTCTTTTCTTGTTGTTTCACTTTGTTCATTATAAAGCTCAGAGAACATAATTTTTTAGCTTAGACTGCGGCGTTTAATTTTCTCCGCCTTTTTTAATAAAGCAACATTAATTTTTATGAAACATCTTTTACCATTCTTAGTTTGGCAGCCGCCATCAACATCAGCCCAAAAACAACTGGGTCATTTTGTGCAGCATATTTCATGGCTCTGCTGCTGTTGTTGCTGTCGGCCCAGTCCGGAGGCTGACACTGTGGTCGCTGTCACAGACATGGTCTGTGGCTATTAAAAAGCATAGAAAATTAATCGCTCATTGTTCCAGGGTCATTTTTCAAATGTGATTAACACAGTTCATGGCGTTGTAACGACACTGGCCGCACTGCCACAATTCGCGTGTCCCTTACGGCATGTATTTGTTGTGCCCCTGAATGTTCTAGTGGGTGGGTAAATATTGCATTTGAGGCAGTTGACTTTCGAAACTGCTGCAAACAGAATTGAAAAAAAATGTGGAGGGAAAAAGTAAGGAACTTAAGGGCTGGATTTTAAAATACTAGTGGATTGCATTGCCGATACAAGAGTTTATATAAAGGGTGGTCCAAACATAATGCACGATATTAATTGTGAGTCACACCTTAAATCAAAATTTGACATTTCTTTGTTGCAGTGTTTGACACATTAAACCATGGAGAGGTACACAATTGAGCAGCGCGTTATTATTGTTGAAGCCTTTTACGAAATCAAAATCAAAATGCATTTGTGCATTTGTGACTTTTTTATTCAGCATAATCGACCAAATGTGTGTAGAATTGGGAGAATTGTACGCAAATTTCTGAAAACTGCGTCAGTAGGACATATGGAAACACAAGTGCATGTTAGTTCTGCCATCGTTCAGTCACCGGGCCGACTCCTTCGAAAATAGAATCTGCCAAGCAGTTAACGTGAACGGTGTTCATTATCGGGAGATAATAAAGGACTTCTTATGGCCCGAAATTGAGGATATGGAAGTGAACAATTGGCGCCAACAGGATGGTGCCAATTGCCACACAGCCAATGCAACAAAGGCTAAGTTTAGCGAGAAATTCAATGGCCGTATTATCTCAAGTGGCAATGTTAATTGCCGGCCACGATCATGCAATTTGACACCCTTGGACTTCTTTCTTAAAGGATATTTAAAAGAAAAAGTGTAAGTTAATAAGACAAGAACCATTCAAGAACTGAAAGATGAGATAATACGGCACATTATCATCATTGAACCTCCATTATGTCTCAGAGTCATTGAACATATAGATCATCGGATAGAGATATGCCACCAAGGTTATGGCTAGCATTTGACCGCTATTTTGTTTTATACATAATTGTCGTAGATCTTTCTATCACGATATAATATATTAAGATAATTATCTGCAAATAATTTGTTTTATTTATAATTAACATCGTGCGTTTAAGTTGGACAACCTTTTATAAATAATTAAAACTTTTGAAAAGACTCCACGCAAGGATTCCTTCCCATTCCTATTTGAAACCATGTATGGAAACACATATAAGGGCAATTACTAGAAGTGACACTACTTAAATAATTATATAAAAAAAACTAAAAAAGAACCCATTTTTATTTTTTGGTATGGTATAGGTGAAGGATAAACCTTTCTAAAAAAATAATACACTGTAAAAAAACCCTTGATCTTTTTGGTTTTTTCGTTAGTTAAAATTCTTTTTTTTATAAAATTTTTTACAGTGTATTTCTTTTTTCTTTTTTTTAAACGTGTCATAAAGCCTTTTAAAATATCTTTTTAATGATACCAAGATCATGCAAATCGGTTCAGCCCATTCTGAGTTATTGTAGTTTAAATGGAGCTCTTTTCGACCATTTTCGCGTTTTTTCCAAAATTTTCCCACTGTGCCACGCCCAAAAAACCCCAAAACAGTCATTTCTAAAAATGAGAGTTTGTTTGTATTGATCAAATTTAGCTATGAACAAAATTTCATCGATATCTGAGGGGGTCGGGTTCAAAATTTCAGTTTTATCTCGATTTTTAAATGAAATTCATCATATGCGAGGGCTGCTATATATATTTCTGGCCTAATAATGAAAATGTAAATATTTATCATCAAAAATGGTTTTATTGTTTTTCAAAGTATTATCCAGCATGATTTATACACTTTTGAATGCGCTCAAGCCAATTGTCGAAGCATTTTTTCCACTACGATTGAGACACCTCCAAAACATGGTTTTTGAACGCTGCAACAGCATCTTCTGGCGACGAAAATCGTTGACCACGCCTTTTTTTCATTATGTGCCGGAAATAAAAGAAGTCATTGGATGACCCATCTATGCGACGTTTTGGCCGGTCAAAAAGGCGCTGGTTTGAGCCTACGTGTGAGAGCTCGCATTGTCATGGTGCACAATAATTCGTCTTCTCTTGTTCGTTTTTCGAATTTCTCCGAAGACTTCAGGCAAACAAATTGTGGTGTTCCACTCAGAATTGACCATCCTATGTTGCTCAAGCGGAACAGTCGCCACAAACAGAAACAGGCGACCATTTGCTTCGAAGTGTTTCTCTCACGAACAACTTTCGTTGGATTTGGCTCGTCTTCGAAGACCAACACGGTCGATTGCTGTTTTTTTTCGGGCTCATACGCCTTGGAGTATTCGCACGCTGGCCCATTATTTCTCATATTTGCTATTAATGGCAATACTCTAAGTTTCAGCTTCCAAAATATGTACAACCTTTTCCACATTTGCTATATTTTTTTTGCAAAAGTAATGGTCAGCATATTTTTCTTAAACGCTTTAATTAACTCTACCAACACAGATCTGGTTTTATTTTCAGGACTCCCCTCTCATAAAATAGAGCTTAGTTTCTTTTTCTCGGAGTGTATTTTAAACTCTCGCTTGCCCTCGTTATTACAGAACGGTTTAAAACCCAATTAGTAATAATTTAAGTAAAAGAAGCGAAATAAAGCCAACAACAGCATAAAAACAACAAATCCAAATCCCCGCTATTATTAATTATTCTTGTGCAATGCCTGGCATACAAACCAACAGCGATAGCAAACAAAAAAAAAACAAGAAGAGAACGGCTAAATCCGAGACCATAAATTTTAAAAATTGTTTAAGTAAATTGCCACAACACTGAAATTAACCCAGCAATAATGGCCAGAAGAGAACAACAATAAGGAAAAAAAATAAAATAAAATTTCAAGTCAACTGTTTTTCTTTTTATCGTGAATTTACCAGCGGGAAAATTGGCAAGGGCTTCTTTTAAGAAGGCCTCATTTTAGATAACATTCGTTTATGCCTGCAAAAATTTGGTATTTCTGAAGCCCTTTTTTGCAAATGAAAAATGATCCCCCACACATTTGCATGTCGCTTCTCTAAGCTGGCCTAGACTAGAAGACCTTGTAATAAATTCTGAACTCATTCGTTGGTGCATTCTTTGAGGAAACCTAAAAGAAGGCTTTTTATATTTTTAAAAAGAGAAAGATCCATTAAACATAAAGTAAACATTTCTGGCTCCAAATAACAGTTGCAATGGTGCCGTGTGAATGGTTAGCTGATCGATCGTCAACTTTAATAAATTGACTACCGCTAAGAAGACCACACAGTGCAGGCTAAAACATTTCGATATGGCCGAATAAATTTCTTTTTTGAAGCCAAATAGAAAAAAATTATAAATATTGTAGAAACTTACCCCATTTAAGGTTTTAACATTGTGCAGGGCATCTTGGGCTTTTAAGGCAGCACGGCGGGTATAAAATGTCACGAAACAACAACCTGTAAAGAGGAGGACAAATCGAGCATTAGAAAAAGATATGAAAAAAGTCGATGAAATAAATGTAATAAAAAAGGAATTATGACTAAAAACGCACAAGAATGTTATCGTCATCGGTTTCGTTGTCGTGGCCATTTTCTTCCTCTTAAAACTCCGCAAAACAGCGAAAAACGCTGGCAAGGAAAAACGACAAAACACACTGTAAAAGAGAATATTAAAATTCACATTTTCTATGGAATTCCTGGTAGTTTACTTTGCATTTATTTAAGCTTTGAGCACCGCTATAGAAGAGGACATTAGTATACTGACGCAAAGCACACACACACATACACAAATTAAATGAAAACGACGCGTGCTAGGACAGCAGAAAGGTCATTTCCGGTTCGTTCGTATTTTTTTGCAGTAAATATTTCCTTAATATCATTTAAAGTCGTTCATAATGCAATAAATTCTGCCGGAAGTTGTGAAGCTGCTTTTGTGGCCGAAATGAAAAGAACGGAAGCGATGGCCACGGCTATGACACTTAAAGCGTACAATACAAATTGCATTTGAGTGGGCATTTGAAAAGCATTTTTTCGGCATTTAAAAGGATGAAAATAGTCGTTAAGTAAATCTGTATAGACTTGCGATAAATAATTAAAGTGCACAAGCTTTAATAAGATTTCTCTTATAAAACTTAAATACGAGTATTTTTATAAGATCCCAATACAAAGGTCCTTCCCAATTTCAGAACCTGCAGCGTTAGAAGCCGCATATTACATAAGAGCGGCCAACACTTTAAAAAGGAGGTTTTTTTAGACGTGTGGTTTTCAAGAAGAAATAAAACGCATATACAGGGTTTTCCATTAAGGACATAACAATTTTTTTATTAATAAACTACAAAATATTTAAGATATAAAGTTTAAATTTATTCCTGGTGTAGTGCAAATGTTTCATTTTGAGAATGAAATTCGATTTCAGTCATATGACCACCACGAGCCCCTGTACAGCGATCTAGTCTTTGGACCCAATTTCCACCACTCTTGCACAGATTACGACCGGAATGTTGGCAATTCCGAGTTGGATATTGTCTCTGAGCTCGTCTAGATTTGTTGGCATGTTGGCATAGACCAATGACTTGATGTGGCCCCATAAAAAGAAATCCATTGGCGTTAAATCGCATGAACGAGTTGGCCATTCGACTTGACCATTTCTCGAGATAACACGTTTCCTGTATTTGCCTTTTTAGTAAATCGATTGTAACGAGTGCTGTGTGGCTAGTGCCAATGTCAAACTCATACAATTCTGGCCAAAAATAGTTTTCTACCATGGCACGATAGAGCTCTACTTTGAACGAAACAAGACAATTGTTTTTATAGACGAAAAAATATGGACCCACCACACCTCTGGCATGAAAACCACATCACACAGTAATTTTTGGCGGATACAATTGTGCCTCTTGAAGCTCATGTGGGTTTGTTGCTGTCCAATAATGCATATTTTATTTAACGACAAAACCACTCAGCCAGAAATGAGCTTCATCGCTGCAGATGATGAAAATTGGAGAAAGCGCTCTTAAAGTTGCGACCACCGCCTCAGAATTTCGGTAGTAAGTTTTAGTGATTTCCCAACGCTCCTAAGTTAACTTTACAAGATGAATATAATGATTTTGTCTAACGTTTTGACACTGAAAGATCATCAAAAATGTTTGAGGGTGCGTTGATATAAAGATACGAAATTCTTATGTCCCTATTAAAAAACTCTTTAATTTAAGCTTTATTAAAAAAAAGGTTGCCATAATGTTTTAAAAATGTTTTCGGGGAAGTGACCGATGCGGTTGGCTTGAATAAATTTAAGCCGACAGGCCACATTTTCGACCACTTTTTGCAGAATTTGAGGCATTATCTTGGACGATCTTGGAGGCCACGCCAAAGGCCCGCGACTCGAGATAATGCTCTCACCAAAAGTTGCCTTTAATAAATTGATTGTTTCGTTGGCTGTACGAGGGCCTTATAATGAAAATGCGATTATTTAATATCAAAAATGGTTTTATTGTTTTTCAAAGTATTCTCCAGCATGCACCTTTGCATGCGCTCAAACCAATTGTCGAAGCACTTTTTCCACTCCTATTGAGACACCTCCAAAACATGGTTTTTGAACGCTTCAACAGCATTGTCTGGCGATGTAAATCGTTGACCACGCATTTTTTTCTTGATGTGCGGCAATCAAAATAAGTCAATGGGGGTCAAGTCAGGGCTGTACGGCGGATGCCCCATCAATTCGACGTTTTGGCCGGTCAAAAAGGCGGCAAAGGTGAGAGCTCGCATTGCCATGGTGCACCTTGATTCGTCTTCTCTTGTTCGTTTTTCGAATTTCTCCGAAGACTTCAGGCAAACAAACTGTGGTGACCGTCCTACGTTTCTCCAGCGGAACAGTCGCCACATGACCAGTTTTGCCGAAGAAACAGGCGACCATTTGCTTCGAAGTTCTTCTTCCACGAAGAACTTTCGTTGGATTTAGCTCGTCTTCGAAGACCCACACGGTCGATTGCTGTTTTGTTTCGAGCTCATACGCATATATCCATGATTCGTCACCTGTGACGATATTATAAATGTTTTTTGAAGCACCGTGATCGTGTTTTTTCAAAATTTCTTTGCACCTATCGACACGAGCCAATAAGAACAAACCTTTTTACTGCCAGGTGCAAATGTATGCTGGTGGTAGAAATGCCCAAGGATGCCTCTATCTCACGGTATGTCACATGACGATCTTGAATTATCAGTTCTCGCACGACATCAATGTTCTCTGGCACAACGGCCGTTTTTGGACGACCTTTACGACCTTCGTCTTTGAGCGAGCGTCGGCCACGATTGAATGCATTAAACTAGTTTTTCACACAGCTATAGGATGGTGCTTTACGAAAATGCTCACGAGTTAAATTAATTTTTTTTGCCAAATTGATTTTTTCAAGTCACTGTAAACAACACGAATGATGGTCGTACGTCACAACGTTCTGAGTACGTTTATGTTAAAAAATGTCAAACTTTCCAAAGGAAATGTCTGATGGCACCAGGCAATACTTAGTGTTGCCTAGGCCAGAAATATATATGTGACAGCGTATAGAGAAAGGGACCTAAGGGTAATCAATTTTCATTTTTTTCTTTTTTTTTGATGTGGACAACATCTGAGCAACGAATGAGACCGATCCCATGCCCCAAAAGTGTTCCCTCCTAGAGATATGCGCGTTTTATGAAAGTGAAGTCGACGATTCTAAGCGCAAATAGAAAGGGACCTAATCTTTAAAATGGCTCTCCTGAACAAAACTTTTCATCAGATTTTCACTTTTTTCTTTTTTGATGTGGACAACATCTGATCATCGAATGAGACCGATTCCATGCCCCAAAAGTGTTCCCTCCCAGAGATATGCGCGTTTTATGAAAGTGAAGTCGACGATTCTAAGCGGAAATAGAAAGGGACCTAATCTTTAAAATGGCTCTCTTGAACAAAACTGGTTTTTAACCTTAGGTCCCTTTCTATTTTGCGGTCAACACATATATAAATAAAACACAGAATATTTATGATATGGCATGTAGCGCGGTCTTGTTGGGACCAAATGTCGTCAAGATTACGGGCTTCAATTTCAGGTAGCAAAAAGCCGATATCATGGCGCGATAGCGAGCACCATCATGGTAACGTTCCGGCCATCATCATTTTTGAAAAAAAATGGACCGATGATTCCACCAACCCATAAACCGCACCAAACCGTGGTTTTCTCTGTGTATTATGGCACTTCTTGAACCTTTTCTGGTTGCTCTTTAGCCAAAATGCGGCAACTTTGTTTATTGATGTTGCAGTTGCACCCGAAATGGGCCTCATTACAGAACAAAATGTTGGTCGAAAACTGAGAATCTTTGCATTTCTCACCGAAAGCTCATTTCCATAATACGGTTGCCAACATTTGAAGGAAATTATGTTCAACAAAACTAATGGCATAAAATGCCTTTTCGAATGAACAATAAAGATTCCACCACACTTGATATGATTTTTTGTTTTTTTTTTATTTTGAAAAAAATACTTCTATATTGATTACCCGATTTATGGAGATATTGAACCATATCGGTCTGAACAGAGATTGTTCTAAGTCCTTCACGCAAGGGTCCTAGACGATTTATGGTCTTGCCCTTTTAAAGCCAACATTGTGAATCCAATCAGTTTTAAAGCAAAATAGTAGGTCAAGTCCGTCATTTGTGTTTACCATTAACGAGAATAGAAGTTTTAAAACTTCACGTATTTAAATTTAATTTTTTGAGATGTGGCTCATACTTAAGCTTGGGTTTATGGAAATCCAAGATTTTCATATGGTCTGTACTTGAGGGTATCTGAAATTTCCCCAGCAGTCTACTCGAATGACACCAACTACAAACGTTAATCCTTATTCTTTTTGTATTAACACTAACCCTTGTCCATGTACGTAAATTGAACGAGAGTTCCTTTTCAGTGTCTTCTACATAGACTCCAATGGTAGTCACATATAAACGACTCCTTTGTCTTCATATTACACAGGCACACACACACACACTCACTAACACAGAAGGACACATGCTGAGAGAGGATGTGCGTGTCTACATTATGGCAAATCTACGTGTGTGTGCGAGTGTGTGTCGGTCTCTCGAGTTGATACTGACTGAACCAACACGTACAGGAAACGAATTAATCGAACTTAAATAAATCAGTATCCCCTGACTTAATATAATACAGATAACAGCAGCATAGTAGCAACGGCAACAACAAACACAATGGCAAGGAGAATAACAACAACAGCAGCAACAATGCAAGCCAAAGAATACGCACGCATACTCGTACATCCTTGCCAAGGACTTGCCAACTGATATCCAAGGCACACACGTTCTCACAGCATGTGATGTGTGTTGGATATGGCAGACAACAGTGTTGCTGTTGTTGTTATGTTCTTCTTCTTATACTTTTCTTGTACTGTCGTTATTCTTTGAATGATCATAATCAATGGATGCATGTATGCGTGCGTGTGTGTGCAAATAGTTCCTGGGAACACTAAGAACAAGGAAAAGAACACACACATTCCTACCACTGTCGTCTAGTAGGAAAACTATAACGAAGACAATCATTGCACACACACAGACACATTTGCGAACACATACATAGAAAAGTGTCCTGCCGAGTTGCGACATGGTTTCAAGAGAATATGAATGAAGAACTCACAAAGGACAATGTGATTGAGGCAGAAAAAATGAACTGAAAATGGTCAAAACAAATAACGAAATAGCAATTGTGAATGTTGAAAATAACCTAAGCACGTTGAAGTTTTTTTCTGATAAAAGTGGAGTCGACTTCGAAGCATACTTCCAAAGGAGTCTTGATCAGTTGCGGAGTCTCTTAACGCACAGGCGGTTTTGTTTCTAACCAATATTGAACATTGGGGAAAAAAACTGGTGTCATCCCTTAAGGTGAATAGATGTACAATTTTAAAAAATTTAATAGAGGGGTATAGGTAAAGCGTCAGCTCTTCAAACTCTCATTACCAAGTAACATTACGAATAAGAGTTTTCACTACTAATGCGGACCATTTTCGCTTTTCTTTAACATAGTGAGGACATTAGAGAGAAGTACTTAGCTTGAAGCAAACACGGATTTAGTGCGATCAAAAAACACTGACAAGCTATTGCTGATAAAATGTCGCTCAAATTGGAACGAGTAATCATAAGATGGACCGACCACTGGAAATACGAGGGCGACCGCAAAAGTAACTGGCCTAACATAAAAAGAACCGTTTTTTGGAATTATTATTATTTATTTTTCAACATAATCTCCTTCCAACTCAATACACTTCATCAAACGTTTTTCAAGTTTTTTAATTCCATCCGAAAAATACGATTTTCAAGACCTTCAAAATATGCCTCAGTTTCAGCAATAACCTCGCTATTGGATATGCAGGAAAGTCAAAAACCTTAAAATTTACCAGGATTCAAAAAACAAGGTCAAATTTGAATGTGTCAGACAATTTCATTGTTTTTGTTTTCCATTTGATTATACATGATTAGATGGATTAGATTTTCGGGCTTAGGGTCCGTCACGCAATTCGATTTTTCAGTAATTTTTCCGCCATGTGTTAAAGTATATTCGAAGCCATTTTTTTGGAGCGCGGGCAATTAATACGGACTGTATCAAAAAAAAAAAGTTTATATGATCAAAATCAATCCAAGATTGTCTGTGTGTCCATCCTTATAAATTATATTAAATTTGATCGAAATCGATATTAATATGGTTTTTTAGGGGATGCATGTATCTTTGGGATATCTGTACTGGAGCCATGTCATGACTTGGATCGGTATATCAATTGTAAGAACAATCCATCAAGATGGATGTTATATGTGACTTCTAGAGCTAAAGGCATTAAAGCGGTTGAACTTAAATCTAAACCGATATTCTTAAAAGCCAACAGCATCTGTCCCGTGACCAATGAACTTACTTCGGCCAAATAAGATCAAGATTGAAAATCTACGTGGAAGCATTACCTAAACCAATGTTTTCCAATCTCAATGGGCAGGTGTCTCAGGACCAAAAAACTTGAGTGTGCCAAATTTCAGCGCGACTGAATGAAATATATGGCATCTTAAACTAAAAACACAAAACCGACTGAACATATGTGTTGAAGCTATTTCTAAATCAGTTTCTACATTTCGGAAGCTGTTAAAGTTACCACATCCATCTAGCTGTCATGATATACAATATGCTTTGCCATTTCATCATCTATCGTATCACGTCAGCCAAATAATACCAATATTATTACGAGGGTTGCTATATATATTACTGGCCTAGGCAATAATAAGTGTTGCCTGGCGCCATCTGACATTTCCATTGGAAAGTGAGATTTTTAAGCATAAACGCACTCAGAACGTTTTGACGTACAATCAAAATATCAATTTGGCAAAAAATGGAATTAACTCGTGAACATTTTCGTGCGATCATTTTTCACAACATTCGACGTAGATTATCACGACAAGAATGCATCGATGAACTTAAATCTTTGTATGGCGATGAAGCTCCATCTTTTAGCACTGTGAAAAACTGGTTAAATGAATTCAATCGTGGCCGACGCTAGCTCAAGGACGAAGGTCGTCCAAAAACAGCCGAACAGTGATGCCACCAGCATACATTCGATATTGCATGAACACCTGGCCGGAAAAAAGGTTTGTTCTCGTTGGATCCCGCACAATTGGACAATCGATCAAAAAAGGGTCGTGTTAATACGATCGCGGTGCTTCAAAATACGTTTATAAGATCGTCGCAGGTGACGAATCGTGGATCTATGCGGATGAGCCTGAAACAAAACAGCAGTCGATCGAGCGTGTAGGTCTTCGAAGACGAGCCAAGTCTAACGAAAGTTGTTTGTGGAAGAAGCACTTCGAAGCAAATGGTCGCCTGTTTCATCGGAAAAACTGGTCATGTGCCGATAGATAGAGGCATCCTTGGGCATTTCTTCCACTAGCATCCATTCGATATTGCATTGCGATATTGGATTCCGCACAATTTGACAGTCGCTGAAAATAAGGCTCGTGTCGATTGGTGCAAAGAAATTTTAAAAAAATACGATTGCGGTGCTTCAAAATACGTTTATAAAATCGTCACAGGTGACGAATCATGGATCTATGGTTATGAGCCCGAAACAAAACAGCAATCGACCGTGTCGGTCTTGGAAGACGAGCTAAATCCAACGAAAGTTCTTCGTGGAAGAAGCACTTCGAAGCAAATGGTCGACGGTTTCTTCGGCAAAACTGGTCATGTGGCGACTGTTCTGCTTGAGCAACGTAGGACGGTCAATTCTGAGTGGTACACCTCAATTTGTTTGCCTGAAGTCTTCGGAGGAATTCGAAAAACGAACAAAAGACGCATCTTTGTGCACCATGACAACAGCTCTCACACGTAGGCTCAAACCAGCGCCTTTTTATACGCCAAAACGTCGAATTGATGGGTCATCCGCCGTACAGCCCTGACTTGGCACCCAGTGACTTCTTTTTATTCCCGCACATCAAGAAAAAAATGCGTGGTCAACGATTTTCGTCGCCAAAAGATGTTGTTGAATGTCTCAATTGAAGTAGAAAAAGTGCTTCGACAATTGGTTTGAGCGCATGCAAAAATGTGTAAATCATGCTGGAAAATACTTTGAAAAACAATAAAACCATTTTTGATGATATATATTGGCATTTTCATTATTAGGCCAGAAATATATATGTATAGCAGCAGTATGGTTCCAGTAACCATATTATATGTTTTGTTTTGCTCACAGCCACATTGTGATTCTAACAACCATATTATCAACACACTCAATCATAGTATGATTCCAGCAACCATACTAAAGGGTGGTCCAACCATAATGCAGGAAATTCAATGGCCGTGTTAACTCACATCGTGGCGTTGATAATTGGCGCCACGATCAAGTGATTTGATACCGTTGGACTTCTTTTTTTGGGGATATTTAAAAGAAAAGGTGCACGTTAATAAGCCAAGAACAATTCAAGAACTTAAGGATGAGATATTTCGGCACATTAAGGACATTAAGCCTACATTATGCCTTAGTCACTGAAAATATGGCCCAACGAATAGAGGTATGCCAATGAAGCCGTGGCGAGCATTTGGAGGTTATTTAGTTTCACACATAATTGTCACAGATACTTGTATCATATTAAAAAATATTAGTTGGGAAACGCTTGAAGATTTATACACAACAAAATATGATGCCAACAAGCAGAGTAAGATACCTACAAACAAAGTATACCTACCACGACTATAGCATGGTGCCCACAGCCATATTGTGACCTCCACAACCATATTATGATCACATACAATCATAGTAAGATTCCAAATACCAGAATACGATTTCCACAATCATAGTTTGCTTCTCAGACAACGATAATATGATGACCACAAGCGTAGTATGATTCCAACAAATCTAATACTAATGGCACAACCACAGTATGATTCTCGCAACCATAATCTGATTCCCACAGTTATAGTTTTTTATTCCCTAACCATAGTATGAATTACACAACCACAGTATAACTCCAACAATCATAGTACTATAACTGTTTGCCTCACAGAAAACAATACTATTATGACCATAAGCGTGGTATGATTTCAACAAATCTAATAGTATTGGCGCAACCACATAGTTTGCTTCACAGACAACGATACTATGATGACCACAAGCGTAGTATGATTCCAACAAATCTAATACAATTGCCACAACCACAGTATGATTCTCGCAACCATAATATGATTCCCACAATTATAGTTTATATTCCCATAACCATAGTATGAATTACACAACCAAAGTATAACTCCAACAGTCACAGTACTATAACTGCTGTCGTAACCCTTTCCAAGCTATATATTTTATAGTTTTATAAAATATATTGTCAGAGCTCTTAATCGAAGGCTACACCCAGTATTTATTTTATATAGAGTGATCAACCTAGAGGTATTTATTCAATGGGGATTTTTTTACAGATAACACGTGAGCTGTGTCAAACTTTATCTCAATTTCTTTTTAGTATTGTTTGCCATATCATCATGGATAGACTTACATCGCGAAAACCACGGTTTGGTGCGGTTTATGGGCTGGTGGAATCATCGGTAAATTTGTAAAGGCTGATCAATCTTGAGGTATTTTTTCAATGGGGGTTTTAACACAGATTATGCGTGAGATGTGCTAAACTTTATTTTTTTTTGCTTTTCATTATTGTTTGCCATTTCATCGTGGAAAGACTTGCAGCGCGAAAACCACGGTGTGTGTCATTACCGCCATACGGGTCATCCAAAATTGGGCCCCCCAAAAATGCACACTCTGAGGCGTAGTTGTGTCCAACATTTGAAGAAAATTATGTTCCAAAAATAAATGGCATAAAATGCCCTTTCGCAAGAACAATAAAGATTCCACACTTACGAGTAATTTGAACTTTCGATTTTTTTTTTTAATTTGAAAAAGTCCTCTAGATTAATAACCTACAAAATGACGTGTCTTTATTAAAACAATTTAGCGGGCTATTCTGGCATGACTTATTTTAGTTTACTTTTTACTTACGTACCAAATGGAAATACAACCTAAGCACGCCTGACTGAAATCGATGAGGTCCACATAAAACACATTCGGACCAAACAAAAATATGGACTTTTGCAAGACAACAAAAAGGCAAAACAAATTTGTCATGTATTCTTGGTAAAAACTAAAAAGTCTATAAGGCACAGGAATATCCCAACTTAAGGTCGGGTAAGGGGGTGGAGAAAAGGACAGACGGACAGCTAGCAAAGAAGTTTATGTATTTGGCAACACACAGAGCGGAAAATAATTTCCATAGATAACTTGAAAATACAATTTATACAAAAAGGATCTTCTACAGAAAAACCAAACGACGAAGGCAACAATGCCATCACGACAGCAAAGTATAAACCATAAAAAGATTTATAAACTTTTTCTACTCCCTGTCTCGGGGTGTCGTCTCACACTGTAAACTTATTTGCTGTTAGAATTAATGGCAACTTTAGCAAATAAATAAGCCAAAGGAATGGGAGGAAAACGTATGAGTCGGAGAGGATGGAGCGTAAAAAAAACACTAGGAACTTTTCGTTCAAGATACTTTAGAAGTTAAGATTGGATAGACACAACAACAACGAGATGGAGCAGGAGCAGTGCAGCAGCGTTTGTAATAACAGCGCCACTATTGGAATTGGAAGTGAATCTTTTGAAATGTATTGTTACACAAATCGATGGATAGATCGATAAAAACGAGTCGACCGACCGTTTTTTTTTGCTGTTTGTTTGCAACAAAATAAATTGAAATTTTATGCTTATATTCTTGAATATGTATATATGAACAACAACAATAACAAAGAGTAGGTTTGAAAACGCCAACAACAACATCTGCTGAAATATGTGAATGACTTAAAATCTTCTTAATATAGGATATAGGTGGGGAGGATGAGGTCCTGCCATGATATGTAGCATGTCAAGCCAGAAATGCCGCATAAGATTAACGCATTTTACACTCTCCCTCTTCACCCTCAGCATCACCCTCAGCCGACACCAGGCAACCAACATCCTCGTCGTCCTTGTACAACAGCCCAGAGCAAGGCAGCATTTGACACAAAGGTTAAGCATATGTCTTTAGAGGGTATTAAAATAAAAAAATGAAAAAGTTCAAGTATTCGCTTCTTTTTCGCGCAACGCTTGAAAGATATAAATCACTAAGAGACTTTTTATCTTTTCACTGAAATGGAAATTGCTGCTGTTGCTGTAGGAAAACCCAAATCATCAACCAGAAAAGTAAAACGGGGGGTATTTACTTTCTCTTCGTTTTTTCGAGCTTGCTTCCTTGCTTTCTTTTTTAGTAGGATTTACTCAATTAGTGCTAAGCCAGTTTCGTTTAGTCTTCTGCTTGTTTAAGCCATTTGCACATCCACTGAATGTAAATTCAATAAAAGGGTTCCATGTCTTGTCCTCAAGTTTAAATGTTCGTTAAACACTTGATTTTGTTGCAGACGACGATAAGCATTTAATAAGAAATGAATCTCATTTTGCGTTTCCTTTGAAATCTACTTAAGATTCGTTTGTTTCGTCTTTTGATTCGCCTTCTGAGGGAACGGGGGATGTGTCTCGTTTTGAAGTATTCAATTGTAAAGATTTGTGTAGGACATGCTCACACAGAGACAAAAAAATAAAAGCCAATTAAGGTATTAAGGAAAGGCTTTCAACCCCCAATTGTAGCTAGATTTGTAAAGGGTGCCCAGATAATAATAATAGTCTAAAGTATCAATGGCATCCGGCAGGTAAAATATTCAGCAGGGTTGCTGACTGTTACATCAGGCTTTGCAACTTGCATGTTGAAAGTATATGCTGACCTATCTAGAGGTATTTTTTCAGAACGAAAAATAATATAGAAATTCAAATCAAGTGTGGAATTTTCATTGGTAATTTGAAAGGAAATTTTATGGCATTTATTTTTTGAATATAATTTCCTTCAAATGTGGGCCGCAACTACGCCTCAGGGTTTTTATTCCGAGGGTCCAATTTTGGATGACTCGTTTGAGCATTTCGACCGGTATGGCTTTAATGACACGCGTAATGTTGGCTTCCAAAACCTGAATCGTAGGTAGTTTGTCAGCATAGACTTTGGACTGTACGTAACCCCAAAGAAAAATGTCTAAAGGAGTGATATCACTCGTTCTAGGCGGCCAACTCACCTGTCCAAAACGTGAAATTAGCTGCTTTTCAAAATGACCTCTCAATAAATCCATTGTTTGAGCAGCTGTATGGCAAGTGGCACCTTCCTGTTTAAACCAAGCGCCGTCAACATTACGGGCTTTACTTTCCGGTAGCCTTAAAATCGATATCATGGCGCGATAGCGAGCACCATTCACGGTTACGTTCCGGCCATCATCATTTTTGAAAAAATATGCACCGATGGCTTTCTCTGAGTATAATGGCACCTCTTGAACCTCTTCTTGTTGCACTTCAGCCCAAATGCTGCAATTTTGTTTATTGTCTCTGCGTTGAGCCAGAAATGGGTTGCATCACTGAACAAATTTTTGGTCGAAAACAGCGAATCTTCCCGTTTCTCACCGAACGCTAATATCCACAATCCATTTGCCAAAATTTGAAGGTAACTATTTTCAAAAAATAAATTCCATAAAATGTCCTTTCAAATTACCAATAAAGATTCCACACTTGATTAAAATTTGTATACTTTTTTCTGAAAAAATACCTCTAGATGGATCACCCTATATTTAAGAACGTTTTCAAAATTCTGGCAGCGTGAATTTTGTCGTGTGGTCAGCATAACTTCCAAGCGCAGACATTTCGTCGCACCTTGGAAAATTTATAGACGAAAATATACACGCTCAGACCAAAAACCATCTACCAGACAAAGATTGATTTGAAGTGAAAACAAGTGGGCAATTCGTAAGTTCAGCCGGTCCGAAACTTTTATAAAGGGTCGTCCAACTTAAACACACGATTGTAAAGAAAACAAAAAGCTTTCTGAGAATTTCCTAATATTTGTTATTATGTAGAAGGATCAATTATGTGTAAAAGAAAATATCGGCCAAATGATCGCCACGGCTGCGATGGCTTACCTCTATCCGGTCCAGTGGCATACATATTTTTAATGACTCTGAGACATAATGTGGTTTAATTGTCGTTAATGTGCCGAATTACTCATCCTTAAGCTTTTGAATTGTTTTTGGCTTATTGTGTACACTTTTTTCTTTTGAATATCCCCAACGAAAAAAGGTTCACGGTGTCAAATTACATGATCGTGGCGGTCAATTACCATCGCCACGACTTGAGATAACACGGCCATTGAATTTCTTGCCCAAAAGAGCCATTGTTTCGTTGGCTGTGTGGTAAGTGTGTTGGAACCACATATTGTCCAGGTCCATATCTTCAATTTCTGGCCAAGAAGATATGGCCAGAAATATATGGCCATATCGAAGTCCGTTATCTTCAAGTGACAGCGAACACCATTCAATGTAACTGCTTGGCCGAACTCATTTTCGAGAATGACAGAACCATGCCAATAAGAACTGGGCGAGCATGCACAGGTGGTTTTACAGTTTCTACAGAAGCGGTTTGCTGAAATTTGCGAACAATTTGTTCGATTGTGGATACATTTAATCGATTTTGCTGACCATGTGTACCTTTCCATGGTTGAATTTGTCAAACCCTGAAACAAAAAAATGTCAAAAAATGTAATGGTTGGACCACCCTTTAGTATGCCATTGACACAATTCGGGGATAAAGTTGTTGGCGGTAAGGTAAGTCCATGTTTGGTATAACTACATTGCTGGCGCCCTATGACCCGTTGTTCTGTTTAGATTGGAAAACCGATTGTTTTGGAAACAATCCCCTTCCACTCGAAAGGGAGCGAAGTGCCCTGGGGAGGCTTTTGACATTTCTGCCAAGAACTCAAATATAGCCAAACCCTAGAATTAATGTTATTTTGGGAATCTTCGGATTTACGGATATGCCCATAGTGAAAGGAGACCGATTTTTGGGCCCCTTTGGTCAAATTCGAGTGTAAAATTGGACCAATTCTTAAATATAGGTACATATTTGGATATGTGGGAACATTTCACAGTTTCTGGATACCCATATGTCTCCGAACATTAAGGGACGGTTTTAAGACCCAGGACACATGACCTTCAATTCATCCAAATCGTAAAATTAATGTAATACTAACATTTGGCAGAAAATTGCCCTATTTCTGAGTACCCATATGCACATTTTAAAAAGGACATATTTTTCAGCGTTCTGGGAACCTTACTGCTCCACGGATCAACTCCTCAAATTTCATCGAATCGTAAAAGTATTGTGATTTTCAGATTCGTGACGAAATATTATTGTTTTTTTTTAATGCCCACATGTCCATAGATCAAGGAGGCCGGTTTTTGAATCACAAGGGCCTATGTATTTCGAATTCCAAGTTGGTCCAAACATAGGTACATATGTATTTGGGTTTTTGATAAGATTTTACCGCTTCTGGCTACCCAAACATTAGGGGACAGTTTTGGACATTACTGACTATTTATGAGATAAACAAAAATCACATTGTTAATGTTACTGTCCCTGCCCGAAGAATGTTTGTTTCGGGGGAGGGGAAGGGAATTTTTTCACTTTTGTTCGATTTGGTCCATTGTCAATACCATGCTTCTCTAATCTCAGGCAAAAAATTAAAATTACTCTATATTCGTAGCAAAAGTTTCTATAATTTGAAAACCCATATGTCCATACGAGTATACTTTTGATCGCACGTTTTGACCATACGGGACGTTTTTTAGGCTACATAAGCCAAAAAGTCCAGCCGCTTTTTTGAGGTATTAAGTAACAGTACCCAATTTAAACATTGTCCGCCCTCAAAAAATTATGGTTTGTTAAAGAAATATTCAAAAAGTTTACTTTTTATCCCTCAAAGGAAAACTACTTTCTGGGCCGATTTCACTCGTTTGACTGGTACAGTGATTTCAACAGTCACGCAGACGGACAAACACGGTTTGATCGTCTTAGATTTGTACTTCGAGTAATAACACTAGTATACAGCCATTTTGGTCCAGAGTTCCAAATATTGCGTTTCTATAGATTTTGGCCTCCTAAACACGAAAATGCTTTTTAAAAAATGTCGCTCGGATTAGTTTTCAAAATAGAATTGTTAGAGTTTTTTTACGATTTTTTCATGAGATGACTCAGCTTTTTGGACCATAGCTCCCAAACACTATTACCAATTTGATCAAGGGTTATCTCATATGAAATTAAATTAGCTTTTCTAAATCTACATACAAGATATTAAAATCAGTTCAATAGTTAGAGACATTTTTAATTTAAAAAATTAAGTTTTTTGTACAAAAATCACGATTTAAAATTGAAAACAAAATATATAAACAATAATATAAATAAATTTAGCATAAAGTCTTGACTTTCTCGGTATTAGCGTTTGGAATTTATGGTCGAAAAAAACTGAGACTTCTCATAAAAAAAATTCTATATTAAAAACTAATCAAAGGAAAAAATTTCTTAATTCATTTTCGTGTTACGAGGTTAACATCTATAGGAAAAAAATATTAAAATCTGTGTTCTAGAGAAAAAAACATATTTGCAAACTAGTGTAATATATGGACATTTAAATATCTATAATTATTTATTTCAGACATAAGATCTTTTAACATATTACAATAGATATAACGATTCATTCAAACCCTCAATGTTTTTGTTTTTCAACAAACAAAGTATTGAATTACATTTTCTATTAAAGAAAAGCTGTATTAGCAATGCAAGTCATGGCAGAAAAGCCGCCAGACAGACAGGTTAAACCAACAAACAAACAAAAAAATCACAAAAGGCCATTAAAGATAAATTTACACAATGTCCGTCATCGCCGCAACTCTGATCCCAAATTAGGCACCATCGACCGACCTAGGCCAGATGATTAATTGATAATCATGAAGTGGCATAATGTTACCTCAATGCAGTGCAGCCATTGTTGGTCGTTATCCGACCAGCATGTTGACCTTGACAATGACACAAGCTCAAGACCATAAATCAAAGAAATTCCAGAGTCTAGAGAGAAAGACCATTTGAAACAAGGCAAAGGACATGTGTGGAATATCACAAAAGCCGAAGTAGATACTCTAGGGCATCTGTTACAAAAGTGGTAATTCTTGCTTGCTTGATCTGGTTATTTCAGCACGTGCAATAGCCACCCGAGAGCATGTGCGGCAGGTAAGAGCGAGTGGGTAGCTACGGACCATTAGGGTGAACCTGGTTTAGTAGTGCAGTGGTGTGGCAAAAGTCTACAAAAACGTTGGCTTCATATGCAATTGCCTGCCCTTGGTTGCATCTAGGGTTTCCCCTTCGCCCCCCAAATTTTTAATATTCATCAAAAGTTTTTGTATCGCAAACTTTTCAGACTTTTGAGTTCGTCGCTTCGCTCGTCGTCGTCGTCCTTTATGATATTAAGTAACTTTTTATGAATTCGTTTTTTGTATGTCTGCCGCTGCCTTCGTCTATCTGTTTGCTGTTGCATTTGCTGCTCCATTATTAAACCGCACAGCAAAAATAGTTTTGTGGCTAATTAAATTAAAATTTATAAACTGCCACAATGTGTGTGCTGATGGAGTGGCTGCACCGGACCATTAATGACTCAGACAAACTGTCTGTCATAGATGCAGATATGGTGATTAGACCAACGAGGTCTGCAAATGAGTTTGTAAATTATTATCAATTATGTGCTTTAAACATGTATTTCAGCGCCTCAAAACAATATAAGGTGGTAATACAAAAGGTTTTTTTAAATTTTCTTTCCTGGCATTAAAAAGGCTTCAAACCAAAGCTGAACTCATTTTTATAACGGACACCGTTGTTGCTTAATTTCAATTTAATTTCCTATCGTTCTTATCTGGTCAACATAAAGGGTGGTTATGTTTTAAGGGCCGACGTTGAATGTGAACCACACCTTAACGTCAAGATTTTTTCTGCATTTCCTTTGATATTTCTCAATTTGAAACTAACTCAATTTGAACCATGGAAAGACACACAAGCAAGCAACGCCTTAAAATTATTCAGGGTTATTATGAAAATGAAAAATCAATTTTCGAAGAAAATCATCTTCAGGGATAAGGCACATTTTCACCTCAGTGAATTCGTCAATAAGCAAAATTGCCGCATTTGGGCGAATGATAATCCAAGGGGGATTGTCGAAAAAACATTGCACCCACCAAGTGTTACTGTTTGGTGCGGTTTATGGACTGACGGCATCATCAGACCGTATTTTTTCCAAAATGAGGCCGGTCAGACAGTTACTGTGAGTGGTGTTCGCTATCGTGAGATGAACACAATATTTGTATGGCCCGAATTGGAAGATATGGATGTGGACGATATGTGGTTTCAACAGGACGGTGCCACTTGCCACACAGCTAACGATACAATGGCTCTTTTGCGTGACAAATTCAATGGCCGTGTTATCTCACTTCGTGGCGATGTTAATTGAATCTTTCTTTGGGGTTATTTGAAAGAAAATGTGTACGTCGATAAGCCAGCAACAATTCAAGAGCTAAAGTATGACATAATTCGGCACATTACTGGCATAGAACCTCAATCATGCCTCAGCGTCCTCGAAAATTTGGACCATCGGACATAATTGACCATTTGGACATAATTGAAACATACCACTATAATCATAATAAAAAGAAATGACAATAATTTTCTAAACACTTTGTGTTTTATTCAAAGACAACATCGGCCCTTAAAATTTAACCACCCTTTATAGTATTTAAAGAACCATTGTCAAGAATTTGTTGCATACTTTAAGGCATTGCAAATATGATAACAGAATATCTGATTAAAATATTGATTAATCCAATCAATTGTATAAACAATTCCAGGTACAGATTGCTTAAAATGTAGGTTAAAGATTATTGCAGCTTACACAATATCCCCTCAAACTCAATGAATTGTCAATGAAGTGTCCTTAAAAATGGTCTCAGCTTGGGGCCCTTTCCTAAAAAAACCTGCAGTTAAACACTGACATTGCCTTAACTAAAGCAAACTGCAAAAAATCATCATGCACTGCGATACCCTACCTACCGACATTTCACACATAAACGTCAAGTCGAAGTGTCCTTCCCCATTGTTCGTCCAGCTGTTTGTTTATGCCCAAAACAAACACAAACAAACCTAAAGAAATGTATCTGCAGCACAATTTAATGAATTGTTCAAGCAGAAAATTGAGAAAACGCTACGCCTTAAATGGATTTACAAACAAATAATTCATGTCATTAACAAGACATTGGGGTTTGCAGCATTATTTGTCTGCATATGTGTGTGTGTGACTCTGTGCATGAGTATGTGTGTGAGTGAATGTTGCTGTCATCATTGAAAATACAATTTATTATTTACACAGTCCAATCACCTCCCACGACGCCTTAAAATCCTTAATGAAACTTAAACCATTCTGGGAATGTGTGTCTGTTTAGTTCGACGCCCCCTTGGTAGTAGGCATTGGAAAGGGCCTAAATAAATTATAAAAATTACATTAAACAAATATAAATGTCAAAAACAGCATTTACTATGGAGAGAAAATGCATAAGAAAAAGGATGTCGAGCAAATTACAAGAGAGGGAAAAAAATCTATAAACTCAAGCCAAGATGTAAGAAAATATCATTAAACTCAAGTACAATAATTGTGGTTATGACAGTAGAAGTTTGCCAAAATCCCCTACATCATAAACAAGTAGAAAAGGCTTGAGAGAAAACTTCATTTTAAAAATAAGTAAAATCGTCGTAAGTTCGGCCAGGTCGAATTCCATATACCCTCTACCTTCACTTCGCTATTGAAAAGGAAAAAGAATGGGAGTTTTTTGGGTCCATGCGTCCGAACCTAATCTCAGCCAAAACTCATATTTGTTTTAGCAAAATTTGTTTTAATTTAAGTATACGTATGTCCATAATGGCAACCGATCACTTCATATAACCATGTGGGCAGCTTTCTTGGGCCACATGAGCCGAAAATATTCGCCTAACGGTGGTGGCACGCACCCAGACAAAAACTATAAAAAGTGCAGACTGTTGGCCCTCCATACAAATCTGTGGTTGTCACAAGCAAACGCGTAAGTCCATTTTCATCGATTTTGAGATTTTGACACCAAATGGCTCCATTTTCCAGGCGGATTTGAATTTTTTAATTTAAATTAAAATATAATGGGGCTTTAGATCAACATTTTGAGATATTAGATATTAAGGAAATGTCGGACCAGGCCGACTATTTGATACCCTTAACCACTACTATAAACTTATCTCAAAGTAAAGATATGCTTAATTTCACCAAAACGGATCTCAGATGTAGCTTATGTATGTTTGTATGGGAGCTATATATCTTTGGTAGTTACAAACTCTTGGGATAAAACTAACTTATAATACCCTGTTCCATAGAATGGTGTAGGTTATTTAAACGGAATAAAAAAATAGTTGGTATATCCCCAACCCCATGGTGAACATTGTAAAATCTCAAAACCATGTTAAACCTTAGTTGTTTCCACTTTACTTTATATCTTGATTGAAATCTTTTGTTGAAACACTAAATATTTGACAATTTTTTTTGCAAGTAAAAACAACATAAGTCATCACGTGTTCTCAATGACAGAATTATTTTTCACAAACAACGGCTTAAGTGTAAATACGCTTTTATTTTGATCACACTTTTTGCACACAAAAACTTACGTGTTTTTAAATTATCTTTAGCATTTTATGTTGAAAAAATATTAATCCAAAAATCAGATATATTGTTTGTTAAATCATACTTTACATGTCTATAAAAAAAGTGACAAAATGTCTATAACTGCTCCAAAAATAGCGAAAATTATGTATTTTGGCTCTCCTGAAAAACTTGATTTTAAGACTTAAGCGGTTGCTAGTGAAAACCACAGAAATAACGTCAAACGTTCCCATTTCAAAAAATTAAGCAATGGCAAAAAGCATCCAGAGTAATCACATCAACAATTGTTTGGCCGTTTGTATTTCAGAGTGCTGCGAAATTGCTGGCATTACAGAACGTAAGGTGATTTCTCCACGGAATATTAAAACCTTCACAAGTGAATACGTCGTTAACTTTGACCAGGTCAAACCTTTTATAATCTCCAACGTCCCTACGCAACTAAAGCCCAAAAAAAGTACGTTTTAGGTCCTTTTGGCCTACGCACCCGTCCCTACTCTCGGTCAGAACTTAAAAATACTTCAATATTTGCATACATAGCAATATTTGCTTTAATTTGAAAACATATATTACCATATTGGCCCGTTTTGACCATGTGGTACCTTTTTTTGGGGCACTTGAGCCAAAACTTCCAGCAACTTTGCCCTTTTTGAAGACTCTTTTTTAACCATTTGTTCAGGAAACAATTAAGTTTTGTAAAGCAAACTAATCAAAAGTGTAATTTTTTCCAAGGTACCTTAATTCCTTTAGAGGGAAACTTTTTATCACCTGGTCCGATTTCGCCCAATTTTAACCCCAAACAGTTTATGCCCACAAGTCATCATCACGGAATGGCAAAATTTAGTTTAACATGCAGCCTATGGTGGCGGGTACAAAAACAAAGTTAAGGGTTAACAAAAAATCGGGCGGGATAGATTAAAAAATATTATACAGCTCCTCTGTCTGAGAGACCTTGTGGTAGGGCTCAAAAATACTGGCCGATATATTCCCATTTCTCTAGAAATAGGTGTTACTTTCTTGTAATGATCCATGCGAAATTTGGTTGGAATCGCATGTAAAATGTAGCCTTTAGAGCCATGGTTTCTAAAATCGGCAAGGACCTTTGCACAAGGGCTATACGAAAATATGAACCAATACAGTCCAATTTCACCAGAGATGGGCGTAGGTTACTCGTAATGCTCTATGCATTACTGAAGAAAGAATTGCTGTAGATTAATCCGGAACAAGGAACCGGTTGTCATTTGATTATTAAGACCTATGTGCCGTACTTGTAGATGGACCGCCACGCGGACATTGTTCAATCTAATCAGAGAGTAATAGATATTACTTCTAAAATTAAAAGGTCGATCCGATTATAGACAGTACAGGCAATGACGCATACAATTTAAATAAAACCTGAAATTAAACGATATAGAGCATGTCGCCGAACAGCCTCTATTCAATGGTCCTCCCAAGGCCCACAATAAGTGATGGTTAAATACTTGGCTAAATTTAGACTTAGTCAATTTATATGCCATACTTGTCTAATTTAGGGCTAGGATTCTAGGGTCTACTTGCTTGAAAGTTTGAGTTAACAAATTGCTTTAATTCATGCCACGCCCCATTTATGATGTTATTCCTCTATAAAGCTTAAGGCTTTATAGAGGAATCACCCTATACTTGGCAGAAGTAGAATTTTTTTTTGGGTTTATTAATTTTTTTAATTAATTTCCATAATGGAACCCCTACAAAATGTTTAGTCAATTCTACAATTTGTATATTAAGTGAAAATTCAATAAACGACTTACTACAATTTTTTTATTGTTGAACATGCACTGAGATCAAATTTGCATAAACAAAATTTTAATGATTCTACAGTTGGAGTTAAGCTCAGTGGGCAAATATCGCACTTGTCCAACAAAAGGGTATTAACTCAAAATTAAAAAAAGTTTAGTAGCGGATAAAAAACCGTTGGCTTACACCACTGCAGTTTTTTACAACATAGAGAGTGTTTTGTTATTTTAAACAAAATACGAACATTTTGAGTTAACACCCTTTGCGATATCTTCATCTATCGTCCTTTCAGTTTAATTTCTCCGATTTCAATATTAAATTGAATATGCATATTCATATCCAGCCGTACTATACTCCTGCATCCAGACATTTAATATTTGTATACGCTGAGAAAAACAATTTATTTTTTATAAATGATTTTTAAATAAAAATCATGTGAAAAACAATAAATTATCTGTGCACTTCAGCACCCAATGCAAAGGGTAATGGAACATGGGAGAAACAACAACAAAGCCATTCATTGTTGCTACTCATTCTTCATTCATTCCACAGAGTTAACACTCAGATTCTTCTTCTTCTTTTTCTTCGTCTTATACAGTGGCAATCTGCCCACTTACCTTTACTGATTCCGGTGGCTTTATCGCGCAACACGTTTATCGAATGCACGGCACCGTACTCCTCGAACATGGCGCGCAGTTGAGCCTCATCCATGGACTTTGGCACCTGGCCAACGAACATTTTAATATTGTCCGGATCGGGTTCTTCCCGCAGGAACGGCGTATCGGTGTCCATGCGAAAGCACGAGTCGCCGTCCACCACCAGATTGCGATTCGTACTGCATGTGTTGTTGTTATTATTGTTTATGGCATTCGCATTGTTGTTGTTGCTACACAGGCCGCCGACGGTATTGTTCTTATTCAGCAACGACGAATTGTTGTTGTTGTTGTGAATGGGACTATTCGGTAGGCTGTTGGTTGTACTACTTTTATCACTCATACCAAATGCACTGCAAAGAGAAGGAGAGAGAGAGAGAGAGAGCGGTTAGAGTGAGTGTGAGGAATAAGAGGGCGCAATGTTACAATCAGTTCATGTCCACACAAAATGTTTAATCTCATACATAACGTATTTACAGGGATGTGGGGCCAAGAAGGGGTAAAATAAATAAAAGTGATAAGTCACTGCTGCTGTGGAAATGTATTTGCGAGGCCAGACTCTTGCACTGGGCTGGACTCGACTCGCCATTACAAAAGGTGAGAACAATGATGATGTACAAAAAAAGCACGACATTATTTGCAATGTTATTTTTCGATTCTTTTTCTTTTTTTCGTCAGCAGTCCTTATAAATTGTATGCTTCAGCTCTGTCGCACACTTTCAATGGTTCAGTAAGACGGAGGGGTTATGGGAGAAAA